>JARHKZ010000001.1:0-2400000 GCA_029204075.1 Mycena capillaripes
GGTTCAACTGTTTGGGGGTGGGCAAGTTGATCACAGTTTGCGTTGGGCATGGGTTCTGCCCTGGGATTGCGGGACGAATTGTGGGGGGCGGTAGGTTCGAGATGGCGTAAGTAGTTGATCCAAAGAAGGGGGCGAAAAGGGGCTGGGATGTAGATGGGCGGAGGGCAGGAAGGAGCTAGCTAGTGGACAGGTGTATTGAGTTTTGATTGTTGACCGGGGCCGTATGAAACAAGGAGACAAAGAAGAAAAGAAGAGGAGGGTGAGTGGTCACGTGCTCGAACGGACGGCAGCACGTGATGCGATTACGGCGCTTCAGGGGCGCTTATCTTGGCAGCGGGTTTGGAGTGGGCGTAGGTGAAAAGAGAAAAGATTTTTTTTTTTTACATAATCGACTCCCGCAGTTTTGCGGGAGTGAATTTGGGGTGGGCGTGAGTGAAAAGAGTTTTTTATTTTTTATTTTCTACATAATCGACTCCCGCAGATCTGCGGGAGTGGATTTGAAGTGGGCGTAGGTGAAAAGAGAAAAGATATATTTTTTTTACATAATCGACTCCCGCAGATCTGCGGGAGTGAATTTGGGGTGGGCGTGAGTGAAAAGAGATTTTTTTTTTTTTTTTTTACATAATCGACTCCCGCAGATCTGCGGGAGTGGATTTGGAGTGGGCGTAGGTGAAAAGAGAAAAGATAATTTTTTTTTACATAATCGACTCCCGCAGATCTGCGGGAGTGAATTTGGGGTGGGCGTGAGTGAAAAGAGAATTTTTTATTTATTTTTTACATAATCGACTCCCGCAGATCTGCGGGAGTGGATTTGAGGGCTACCTTTACTACTGAGTAGTAGTGGCCACCATTGAACGGTACCTGGGGTACCTGATAGGGCGGGCTGTGGTGGGGCGAAATTTGGCAGGGAAAATTTATTCTATAACGAAGAAGAATCTCGGGACGGAATTGTCCTAGTCACTGTTTTGACCCTCTCATCGGAGCAGCAAACTGGTAACCTTCTTATACATCTACCACTCTCTCACAAACTGGTAATCAGAAATTAGACATGAAATGAGACTGACTGTGCTTATTTCTGCCCCGTTTCGCAAAAATATCGGGCGGATATACAGAATCTAGTTAAAACTTAGTACGTTGTTAGTATGGAAAATGGGTGGTGTCAATGGGATATTTTGAGGGTTAAAGGGACATATTTACAGTCAAACCTATGTATTGGCATTAAACGACATTGGCCCTCCTAAATTGGAGGTCAGGGAAAGCCACTGTAATGAAATATTCACGACGCGGCACTGCGCGGCAAAACACAGCCACCACCCCGTTACTGTGCTACAAGAGTTCAATATACCTGCCCGTTTATGTACCTCCTACAGGCTCTGCGACTTTTGAATTACGATTAGAGTTGGAATGGAAAGTTACTGAGTCAATTCCTACCTTCTCCGGTCAGAATTTGGTCGGATAGCGGAGATCTAGTCAACATTGAGGGACTACAAAATTGGCATAGTTCAGGTGCTACATTTCGAAGGTTAGGTGGGAAATTTGAGGTCTAGGCAATGTATTAACATAGAAAAACATCCTCCCACCTTGCTTTGGAGTCCCAAAAAGAGTGTGAAAGAAGATACACATGGCGCGGCACTGCCGCGGCAAAACACAGCCACCGCCGCTCGCAGGCGCTGCATTTTCACCCACCACCCCTTCCATTCTTAATGACACTTGTTCACTAATTTATGAATCGCAATTGAACCTAAGATGATATGCTCAATTGCTTTCATGTTCTGAGCTGAAATTCGTCAGAGAACGAGGATTCAGTCAACGTCTAGCATAAACATTGGCATGGTTCAAGCAGTACATTGGACGTTTATGGTGGGGAATTACAGTTGAAAGTTATGTATTATTATTCATGAATGCTGTCCCCGCCTGATTTGACGTCACAGAAGACGAGCAATATGAAATATAGACCCTGTCTATATGGCGCGAACCTACAGCGCGGCAAAACACAGCCACCGCCACATATGTCTGCAGCCGTTCATTTTTCTTACCTATGTATCGCTCTTCTTTCACCTGGAAATAGCAATAAGATCTCAAATACGAGATGATTGAGTGTGTTCCAACCCGTTTCAGCTGTAAAATTGGTCAGTATTCAGGATCTAGTGAACACTTCATCTATAAAATGTGGTGTATATTTCCGGGTTTAGGGCAGGGTATTTGTGGTCAAAACGATGTATTGTTATAGTAAAACATGGGACTCACTGGATTTGAGCTCAGGAATGGCCCTCGTAATGAGATATTGGAGGCGCGGCACTACCGCGGCAAAACACAGCCACCACCGCGTCAATGCGCGGCAGTGCCGCGTCAGGCGGCAGTCGCGGCAATTTCACCCTGCCCATCACCTGGTAGTACCGCCGCGTCACTTGTTAACATCGCCGCGTCTCAACATTCGATCGCCGCGTCCTCCCTCATGACTGCCGCGGCCTCCATCTTCATCGCCGCGTGTCGCCGCTGTTGACCCAGGCAAAGTATACGGGTCTCTTTTCCATCACGCAGCTATGCCTCAAAAGGGAGGCCAGGTCCCAAAAATCTCGAATCGGCCGATTTTTGTCCGGACGGAGATACTTGCCAGTGATATTAGAAATTGAAGGGAATTTGCAGATAGATGATCCGGGATAAAGAATTATCAATTCGTCCTTGCAGGGATAGTCATAAACCGTTGTCACATCTGCTGTGGTGGCTGTGTTTTGCCGCGCAGGTGGCGCACAGCCCCACCTTTGTTGCATACACTTTTCCTGATCTCAGATTTACTTTACAGCGTATCATATGGTCTCAGTACATTGACTGGGTGAGACACATCTGTGGATTAACCTTTGTTTATCACGCTTAAATTCACCTCCAGTTCTCAGTTACATTTGGACTGTATCTTGTTTACCCAACCAGAACCTCCCTGAGAAATGGCAAGATCGCGCCAAATGTATTGGCTTTCAAGTCAAAGTCTTGATCAGCTGTCAATATTGATCAAGGCGACCTAGTTAACGATCAGTGTTTGCCGTTGTTCAACCATTGGTCACAGGTAGCTCATATCCATCTTCAGAGGTGGCCTCGCCCAATTTTTGAAAATAATCGCCTTCATTTACCTCTACTGAGATTTGCAGTCGTAATGACCTCAAAACTTCAACCACATGCTGCAGCATCCTTAAATATGAAATAGGATCGAAATCTTCGTGGGGTAAACCGGGCAACAGCCTTGCGGTGGCACCACGATACTCTTGCAGCACTGCGTGCATCCTCATATTACGTCGCAACTAGCTTAATAATATCTTCATCCTTGCCATGTGAGCTCCATTCAAGCGGAGGACATCAATCCTTTAACTGTGATAAGGTAAAACTCAACTTTCTTCGGTTGTAGGGCCTGAAACTGGTGCGCAGAGCGGCCAAAATGCTGCAGTGGATACGTGATACGGTTCAACGATGAGGATTGGATCGATTTTATCAATCCCTTGCTACAGAATATATTCTGCACTTGTGAAGAAGAATGAAGCCAGGTACAGCGTGAATAACACTACCGGGGCAAGAGCAGTAAATCTGCATTTAAATTGGTGCCTGTATGATCAAACCAATAGAGGTATCTGAGTTGCATTACTGGACTTCCACAAGCCAAGTTGGCCCGTTTTCTCCATGCCAGGTATGTTTCACATTTGGGCCCAGAAATGGTGACACGGCTCGTTTTTTGCATACCCTGCGATGCTCCATCCTCTGCCCGTTAAACGTCGCTTGAACTGCAATTAAATTTGTTTCCTGCGGTGGAGAGACCTCGATTTATGGGCGGTAAAAAAAAATGTGCAGAATGCTGAAAGCTCCTCTCTTTCGTGTTGTAACTACCCATTTATATCCAGGACCCAGCCCAGATAATAGCTTTCACTTGAGCAGTCATAAAATATTATTTGAGCCGCCAGAAATTGCGCGGGTGCAACGGGTTTGACGTGGATTATACTATGTATGAGGAGATACGGGTTATTTCTGAGAGGATGGTAGACTTGGAGTGGATTGATCCGCATTTCTGTAGCACTGCGACATAGTGAGGGAGTCCATTCAGATCGAATGCAATAGAATGTTAACAGAGTTGAAACCAGGAATGATCGAAATTTACTCCTTCAATTAATCAAGAGCGCTGAAAAAACTTTTGAATTTGGTTCCCTATCAACACCATTGAGTCCATTACACAAGTGGAGGATGCTCCTCTGTATCGGTTTCATGCCCTGTAGATTAGTCTCCATTAAATTCTTTGAGGTCAGTGCGGTGGCTATTTGCGGGCTCGCACGTCGTCGCGGTCAAGCGAGAGACACTGCAACATAGTGGAAGGCAATATCTTCCTGGTATGCAGTCCAAATTCATTATGATGCGGACGAGACAGCTATCCCTTGCTACAGGAGAATCAGCATCAAATGAAGCACATTACTCATGAAATTAGCAGGGCAATGACCTGAGTGCCGCGACAGCAAGGCGAAACTGACGCACACCGCAGGCGGCAATGCGGCACCAGTGCCACGTACTGAGGAGGTGCTGACGCGTCACCGCCGCGCATGGAGCCCTTAGGCAGAAATTTATATATATATTGTCAAAGTTCACACGGTTGCATTTTGCGGCATCTCCGCAAATCCGCAGTAACTCCTATGGCAGCCAGACTCATAGACATGCTTTTTGAGCAAAAATTAACTGAGACCAAACTCACCAGCACCGGAAATGTGAGTGCAGAGGGGGTTTACTGCCGTGGCGCATGCGCAGGGCAGCCATTAAATTAAACTCAGATCACAACAACTGTCAACCTGGAAAAGAGGTGCATCAAACCACCCTTGTCGGTACCACCCAACCCAGTACTATCGCACATTGTGACATTGCCCTCACACGAGCGTTGATGAAATGGAGATGACGAGACCTGGTTACGAAAGAAAGACCACCATATGGCGTTGTATTCGGCCTGTATGGCCTATGTCGGCACTTGTTTAATTATCGAGCTATATTCGATGCAGAGGGAGGCAGAATAGTGTACCATTGGCACGGCACTGCAGGAAGTTGACGCGGCACTGCCTCGCATTGCTGCGGCACTGCCGCGCATTGCCGCGCATTGCCGCGGCAGTGACGCGCACCTGCCGCGGTACTGCTGCGCAGATTTGGATCGTCAAGATTAGTTTAAAGTGGTTAATTTCACATCCCTGACTTCATTTTCACTTCCGGGACACGTTTGAAAGCAGGAGAGCAAGAAATATAATAGTTCACCTTCAATTCAACCCAGTTTTTGACTTATACTGCCCTGATTTTTATTGAATTCAGCCAATAAATGTCTTCACTAGTCCCTGCCAATGCACTCAAGTGTCAGTGACCCGAATGGAAGCCCAAAAGTACCCCTAGTGGTATTCCAACTTATGCATAAGGATGCATAAGGATACCGCGGCAGTGCGCGGCAGACGCGGCAATTTCCCCTGGCCCCCAGGTGATGCGGAGGTGGCGCGGCGCGGATCGGCGGACGCGGCGAAATATCCTAGCCCCTGGCAATCAGTGCCAAATATGAAAGTGGTGCCATGGCCTCGACCACGACCAAGATTTTTGACGGCGAGCGTGTGTGAAGCGTTTAGGGTCTCGGTGCAAAGTTCATTCATTACTAGTCGCAGTTTTTAGCCACGCCGTCCCGCAGATTTACCTTGAAGACTATGGCATGTGCAGTTCCTATTTTCTTCCTCACCACTCGTGTTCAGAAGTCGCCCTCGGGGGGACGGTCGTTTCTTGCCGGGAAGAAATTCAAAGCGCAAAAAATTTCTTCTGCGATTCCATGTGGAACACGGACTTTATCGCCACGTGAGCGTGCATGGTTTCTCATGTGTCGTGGCTGATCATCTCCAGCAGATGGTACAATGAAACGTTTCGGGTTGGTCTTCATCTTTCGTGGACGCATATCCTTTCCACCCATTCACAGGTGCTCTCTAAACGATACATATTTGACTGCACAGCGATGGGGTTCCGTTCCCCAGAAGAGGGCTATGCGCTCGCAGGCAAGACGAATAAACTGAAACTCTACGAGTCGAGCTAATGACAAAGTACAGTAACCGGCTCAGGTCGTATTATGCCTGCCTTTACCAGGCTTAAATGTCTAGGATTCTTACAAAAACCCAAAAAGCGGAAGCGTGCGCAGGACGATGAAGGGGAGAAGGAGCGCGTTGATTTAGCTAGACAAGTCGGTACGCAAGCGCATGCGTGGCGTGGGCTGCTCACACCTGCACCCTCGCTCCCGAATCAGGGGGGACAGTGATATCAAAATTCATGTACAAGCAAATACAACCGTCTATGCGGGTCGAAATAATAGTTCAAGTTCTGGAGTTAGAGCGACTAGACCTCGTTGAGTGCAAAGCCACACAAAGAGCCCGTGAAGGTTGAGCAATGGCGCCGCTTCAGGCAACGTCAATGCGCCCCAGGTACGGAAAGAGGCGTAGTCATTTCGGGAGTCGGAGATGCCAGACGATGGGACAAGGGGACATTGGGAGCTCTGGACTGGGTCCACTGGACGCGGGAGGAAAGCGTAGAGAGCAGGCTTCATCAGATTCTTCACGGGACATTCGGAATCGCGCATGAACGGGTGTGGACCACCTTTTTTGCGCTTGTGGAATGCGGCGTGAGCAACCGTGCCGATATGGAAAAGGGGACATACCTGTGGCATTAAGCAGCCGTAGCAGAACCCTTCCTCGATTTCAAATGCACCGCGGAATGTACCCCACAGAGGGTCGTCGTCGTTGCATAAAGGCTCTCGGCATATGGTGTGCGTTGCCCAATTAGAGAACCCGCGACCCCAGCATGAGGGGCAACCATTGGAGAGCTTTTCCAGTGCCTCGGTAGATAGGGAGATCATCGCGTCTTTCCGGATTTTGGTGGCCGCCTGGTCGGCCGCTGTTTGTGGACGGCGGGCTACAGCATTTGCTCCCTGATTGTTGAACGTGCTTCCCGTGGATCACATCAGCAAGATTCTGTGAATTTGGCCCCCACTCACTTGGCTTGCCACCAAACCAGCGTACAAGAGTTGCTGATCTGGCAGGCTTGTATTCCCAAGACTGCCGCAATCACACGCGGAAGGGTAATATACCCCCGCGCGCTTTGATGTAGCTCGCATAAACTGCAACTCCGATGTTTAGAAATTGTACGGAGCAAAAAAGAAGAACAAAAACCGCGCATCTCTCTACGAAACGGCCCCCGATGTGCGGCGCTCTCTTGAAATGAGCTTCCCCTCCCCGTCCCAGCTGCTTTGGCCGACTTGGTTGTGACGAGATTTTCTGTGGGTTCCTCCACGGCGGTGCCGCCGAACTCCTTGTCAAGCCGCACGAACTCGCCCCCGCGGGCGATTAGTTCAGGGTACGTGCCCTGCTCGGCGATGCGGCCGCCGTCGAGGGTATATATGTAGTCGCACAATATCGGCATTGTAATACCACTCCCGTGCGATGTTCACCTGAAGATCAGTTCACCTTACTTGGCAGTTAAACAAGGAGAAAAGGCACGCACACGCGCTTTTGACCCCCGGATAAATTGAAACCTGGACGGCTGAGATTTTGATTGCACATAAAAACAATGATTTGCATACCTTTTTCGCCAATCTACGAGTAGTGAGTTGAACTATATTATATATTCTGGCTCAGCAAGCCACACACCTCCGTCAGGTCGCCGTCCGGTAAAAGTTGAAGATCAGGCAACAAACAAGCGGCCTCCATAATCCGCCAGTACCGGTCCGACTCGAACGGCTTCCCAAAAAGAACATTCTCCCTCTGCAAAAATGCGTGAGTAAAGCCCCGCATACACGCCGTCTGCGTGCAATACGCGACGCCCCCGCCAAATGATAGCTCACCCCCGATGCGCCACATCTCCCCGATGAGCCCCTGCATCAGGCTCGACTTACCCGCGCCGACACGCCCAACGACGCCCGCGAGCGTCCCATGTAGGATGCGCATCGTGATGTTCTGCACCTGGAACGGCCACTCCTCTTCCGGCTCCTCTCCAGCTTCCACCATTTTCTCCTTCTCCTTTTCTAAACCATCATCTTCTTCCCGCCTTTCCCCTTGCCCTTGCCGTTCACCTCCTCCTCCTTCATCGTCGACTCCCACTCAAACAACACCCCCCTTTGCATCCAGCGCAGCCGGATCGATCTTGAACGGCGCCTCATCGAGCGTCTGCGCGTTGAACGACGCCTTGAGCAGCGCATTCCGCGCGTCGGCGATATTCGACGGGGAGCGCGGCAGAGACATCATCGGCTGGCAGAAGAGCTGGAAGAGGCTGTAGGGATGATGGCAATGTCGGAGCCGGATGTGACGCGCGTGTAGGTGACGAATGCGAGCGTAGATGCGAGAACGGGAAGAACGCTACAGCGATACTGTACAATGCGAGATTCATCAGCCATTGCAAACAGACTTAATTAGAGCCTTATGAAGCTCACTTGGCAGACTGCGCGTGTTGAATTTGCGAATGCCGCGCACTTCGTTGGCGCGGATGTCTAAACTCCTGCTCGCGCATGTCAACAAGAGGAAGAGTCTTGGTGGAACAAGCAGGAGCAACTTGCGTTTTAAAAACGGTATCTCATAGCAAAAGTATTTCACGACGTGCTTGGAGCCTGAAAAGAAGGAAAGAACAATCTGATCTCAGCCATGTCCACAATCTTCGCTCAGGAAGAGAAATAAAAGAAATAGAAGCGTACTGAGGACTTTCAGCAAGACCTTGCGCACGAGTCCGTACCTCATCGACTTGCCCCGCGTCTTGAACTGCCTCGCCATAATGCGTTCTTGGATCGGGACAATGAACACAAAGAGGGAGAACCCAGCCAGTGCGGATGGTCCCAGCTGTGCACGCCGGAGGTCAGTAATCAGCGTGAATGCAATGATAGGATTAGCAGCAAAATGAATAAATAGCACGCAGCTGAGTTAGCAGAATAATGAGGCAGATAGTGACTGTGTGTGGTCTGCGTTCAAATTTTGATTACAAGGAAGAAAAATAAAGTTTACACGCCTTGAAGCGGGGCAGTCAATGCTGGCCGCAGTAACGTACTTATCAGTCTCTTCGGAAGTCATAGACGGATGAATGACTTCTTACCAGCGTGCTAAAAACACCATACTATTTTTGACTGGCCAACCGGTCACCTTAAGAGTTTCGCCTATTTCAGTAATGAAGGGACTAACGTACCATACATCCTGGGATGCCAGGATGTAGTCTTACATGTTGGGAACATATTAAGACCGGAAGCACTGGATTTGGTCGGGTTTTGATGCGTCGGCGAACATTTTGCCGCGGCAAGTCCAAAAACGACCAAAACTAGGTAGCCGGTCGGGCGTGGGAACCCTTCGTTTGGTGGCGATTTTTCGTCAATTTCACCCCGCTACGCTTTTGTCTCGTAACATTACTGCCAATTAAATCATTTTATTGAAGAGGTAATAGCCCTGGCATGATTGTCGAATTAATATGGATCTCAATTCGGGATATAATGAAAACCGTCTGACGGCCTTCGATAGCGACCGCCCGTACAGCACCAAAATAGGCTGCATAGCCAAAATGAGCTCGTATCAGTGTTAATGGACGTATATGAACGTGGTTTGATTTCCATTTCCATCTCCGTCGCCTTCAATGTCCCACAAAAAGTTCAAAGTTACACTCACGTCAAATGGTGGTTTGACACTGTGCACCACAATGAGGGAGAAGAAAATTTGAGAAAACGATATCCGCACCATCAGGGCAGTGTATTAGGTATTGAGAATGCCCATACCGAGTTACAGAATCAGAGCACCACAATGCGGCCAGATAGACTGTTAATAAAGACACAGCTTTTGCTGCCAGTTTTGAGATCCAGGCGCTGAAAACTAGGAGAATAAGAGCATGTATTGAGGATGTAGAGGGGTTTATGGGTCCCAGAATGTAGCCCAACATCCGCTGAACAGAACGAGCCCCGGACGACGTGGAACGGTGGAGAACTCAGAGAGATAGCCGTGATCTATCACAAGCGATGACATGCCCGAAATAAGAAATGCCGTGTCCGGCATCCCATCCGGTCCGGGAATCGGGCACGGCATCAAATCAACTCGATCAAATTCTCTCAATTTTCGTGTTAGGGGACGCCCATGCTTGCATTTCAACATGCAAGTAACCTCTAAGAAAAAAGTGGAGTCTATGCTCTTATATTGCCCAAGTGACCGGTTAGCTAGTCTGACCGGTTAGGCAGTCGGAAATAGTAATACTTATATTAGACTGTATTCAGACGAAAATAATGTATGCGTGCACTCACAAACCACTGTGAACATGCGTCGATACGGCTAACCTGTGTTCAGGGTCAGTATTCCATTTGGCCGCGTGAGAAGACCCGAGAGAACGAACGTCGGTCGAAATAAAATTGAGGATCTTAGAGCCGGCGAGAGTTACTCGCTCCTTGCCGGTGAGACGAACGCCGCACTTGTAGATGCAGGCCGTAAGCGCCGCGCGGGCGGCGACACCTGTGACTATACTTCTGTGGAAGAACTACACAGGACGGTGAGTAATACGACTTGATGCAAACAAAGAAAACGCACCTGGCACTGCGAGACACTCGCCAACAGCACGACCCCGATGAGTCCAAACACCATCCCGACACCCCTCCCGATGGACGTTAGGTCCCCGCCTGTCTCCCGCTCCGTTGATACCGGGCTGTACCGCAGTCAGCGATCACGTTCTGTATTGGCAATCATGAAGACAAAATGAATACCTTCACTAGAATTGGGCCCATAAGCTGGCCCGTGTCTCCGGTGACCTGCGCAATTGATTAGCCTCCCGTCCCACGAGTCGAATATCTGAATCGGAATCTCAAAACAATAAAATAATTAAACACACTTTGAATGCACCCACAATCCGACGACGTGGCCGAACACGTTGTTGAGCGCCCACGCCAAATTCGCCTCACGCCGACCCTCCACATCACGCCATTGCTTCTCCAGCGCTGCGCGGCGGGTGTGGCTGCAGGGCGCCTTGATGTTTCACCCAACCGTTTGCGCAACGGTGGATTTCTGCGCCCATCCGCCCATCCCGCGTTCCATTCGTCGGCAGACTTGACACGGCACCCCCAGGCAGCGTTATCATTGGACCTCAAACCACCCGCCCGCACATTGGCTGTGGCAGAAAAAACTCGGCGGAGTTGAAACTGATCACGTTTAGTATACGCATCGCAGCTCTGCCGAATGGTTTGTGCTCAATCCAGATGTTTCAAGCGTACCTGAGGAATCCACTTGCGCGACGCAGGCAGCGAAGAAGCCCAGAGGAGATGTTTCTCAACGGTGCCAGGAAAACACAGCCCGAGCCACTAGCCAGTTAAGATGTGTGCCAAGGAACCTCCAGAGGCCTGAAGAAAAGCAGAGCGATGGACGTAGTTGAGGAAGAGAGGGGAATGACAGATCCAAGACGGATCAATCAATCAAGGGCTGCTGATTCGCGAGCACCGCCACATTCTCCTTGCTTCCCGCCACTCAACCGCCACTATCTCGCTTTTCTGGTAACCTTGTCTGGATCTACGGGGCTTCGATTGGAAATTCAGGATGTTTTTTGACTCTGGAACCTGATAAACCTGGGTGGTCTGACTCTGACTCGTTCCACGGTGCATTTGTCTTTCTGAACTCCTACAAACAATCGCCGTACACTCATCCAATCTGTCCGAAATCTCAAACCGAGTCAGAATGTATACATATGGGCCTGAATTTTCGCTGTACTGGGAGCCACGAAATATTCAGGCTACGTTACCAGACTGCAGTTTCACCACGGAAAGCACCTGCCGTTCTTGATGGTGTTCGCTTTCTTGCAATTGCCCTTCGCAGTCGGCTTCTCTTCCTTGAGGAACATCCCAATTGTAGAGGCGTTCCCCCATTTCTACGCGGTCGAAAGTCTCATTTCATGTCATTCGTGCTGGCATCGTTCCTGGAATGCTGGTTTGCGTGCAGGTTCACTCAGTGATCGACAATTGCCGCAGTACCAAACACATCTATCTATCTTATCCGACAACCTAGGCCCAGGTTCTCGCATCGGATAGTTAGGTCGGCTGGCCATGATGTAACGGAGAAAAATGCGTGCACGATTTTCACACAGAAAAAGTGACAACTGTTTGCAATGGGGAAAAAAAAAAAATCAGATTCAGGTATCGCATCAAGGACATTGAGGCAAAAATTGGATTCTTTGACTAACCATAGATTCACCTGTGACCAGCCCATTGAATTTAACCGGGCCATCCTTCAATTGCCTTTTGGGGCGTTTTCTCGGCATTTTCGGAGTCTAAAAATGGCAATTTTGCACGAAAAACTCGATCCAAACCCTCTGGGACCTGTCACCGAATTGAACTAGACTCAATCCAACAGCTGCTGTAATAGTCCAAATGCTACTAGTAAGATCCAGCTGAGTGTGAAAATTGTACAAGGAGTATATCGACAAGGCCTGTGCGAAAATAATCGTTCCTGTCCACATGAAAGAATAACCCGTGGTTCTGAAAAGATTCATCAAGTCATGGCTCATGAATATAATGTACAGAGAAATGCGTACGTACCACACGGCGTCTGACGCATGCTTCGCTAGCGAGTGAGGTCTATGTTCAACACCAGAGCCCTCTGACCATCCGAGCCCAACTCGCGCATGAATCAAGGTGTTAGAAATACCCAAGAGCTGGAGAACAGTGTCATGGCGGTAAACGTGAGCCACAGCCTACGATGCGCCAATTTAGAGGCTTCTGGGTCTCATTAAGGAAACGACACACGTCTGAAGAGCGGCGCTTTCCGCGAGTATCGATACAAACCACTGCAAGGGATATTCGTTTACCCGAAGAAAGATAATTCAGCAAAGCCACTTTACAGTCAAACGAGATTCGGAGGCTGAGTTCATCTTCGTAACTTTCCATATGCGATAAACGATAAAACCTGGACGAGGATTGGTCAGCAAATCAAGAGTCAGTTGTGGATCTTCACTGGTGCTGTACAAGTTCGCTCTGAGAATTCAAATAAAAATCCATCATTCCGCGCAAGTTCCACTGGAGGAAGCAAACATACAGCAATGAGAGCATAAAGGCAGTTCCTGTCCAAGGTTTCTCCTCGTTTATGAACGCTGCTCCGCGCACTTCGGGCTGCCATTTTGTGATCTCTAGGATCACGCCAACTGCAGATACTGTGTGGAATATCAGATATTTTCCGCCGGCGCAACATTACCAACGTACTGGCAACCCCAAAAAGGGCCAACGTTGGAAATAAGATGACGTGTCGACTTTGACCCCAAACTATCCAGAGTCGATATGTCTGGAGGATTTATCAGTGGGATTCATGCTTTGTGGGACGCGGACCCGTACAACGAGGGCATCACCAAGCAGAACTGCGATGCAGAGAAGGACAGACTTGACGACCTCCGGCTTTTGGGCGAGGTCTGCATAGAATGCATCCTCAGTGGCATTGGTCCCAAGATGAATAAATGCGAAGAAGGCTTGATATATCACGAAACTCCAATGCTTCTCTCATGAGCTACTGAAGAGGTAGAATGATAAGAGAACTCACGATCGTCACCACGATGAAGAGCGCCGTCACTCCCAGAAACACCACCGATGTAAAATGATGTTTGGTCGTCTGGTTGGTGCCCGCCAGGGTTCTCCGTGTGGCCAGGAAGTATATGGTCGAAATGAAAAGGAGGAGAAGGAAGCCGTACAGGAAGCTTTCGACAACGAGAGTTGCAAGATTGGCTGGAAGAATTGTAATGCCCGGCATCATGAAGAGAAAGAGCAGGATGACGCTAAATGGCCCCCGCTGGTCGGGGTCGCTGTTATGGGCGAGAAGTGGAAGGCTGCCCGTTGCGAGGTACGATGCCTTTTGTGCGGCTGGAACTCACAAAGATGATCACTGGATCAGATCAGAAATAATTTTGTGCGAATTCGAGGTCGCCGATGATACAGTAATGTGTCGAAATTTTGTTGCAAATGAAACCCATTGAGCGCCACAAGTTCCGGAAGTGCAGGCGTGCGCGTTCCGGATTTTGTAGGCTGAACGAGAGTTCCTCGATATCCAACATCACCCGAGAAGCTGTTACAGCGGGAGAAGATCATGGTATGAGTTTTCCACTCACACGACCGTGAGGAGTATCAATCCAAGGCGTGCGACCCGCTATTTCGCACTCCATCTCGGAAGTGGTGGGGTAGAATGATGAACAGGCAAGGGAAAGAACAGTATGAATGCCGGTTCGATAACCGCACCCGGCCAACAATCTCTCAATTCAACCAGAAAGTAGAGAAGGACTGGCACGATATAGAGGTATAGACTGCAGGGGTTACTACGAACGCGACGGAAGTTTCGCAGGTCGATGAGCTGCTGTTCAAAGTCGCTTGTATGCGTGTGGGAAGATTGCAGGGTTGAATCTTGTTGTGATCGTCACGGAGCCGGCGTTAAATTTCGGTGCCTGCGAGGCGACGTGAGCTAATATACAAGAGGGAGTACGGGAGGAGCCTGCAGGAGGAGCAGCGATTATTCTCAAGACCGAGAAAAATACACGTCCGAGGAATCTCCACACCGCCTCGGTCCCGTCGCTTGAAAAGCCCTCGCCCGCATACTGCATCGTATTACAGCTGCTCCATACCGCGCGGTCGTAGTGGGTCGGGCCCTTAAGAAAGAGAAGCAGCGCCGGATAGCGAAAAGGGATGGCTGAAAGAGAATGAAAGAAAAAAAAAAAGACCCGTGCGTCCAAGCATAGCCGACGGCCTTTTTGTTTGAGGTCTACTTGCTGCTGAGCACGGCGCGGCGCGGCTGGGCAGATAGATCGGGGATGTTGACGTGCGGACTCAGAGTCCTCGCTTGAGGCGGTGCCGAGCGTGCTCATCGGGTCCGCGTGCTCTCTCGACGTCGCTGATGCGCGCGCGCTTGAGCGCAGCCCCCGCGTTCCTCGTATCCGGCGAGTTCATGTCGAGCTCTTCCGAGTGTCGCTTCGCAGGCCGCAGGCTCGGCTCCACGGTGCGCGCGCGCTTGGGCGGCCACGCCACGCGCAAGGGGTGCGCATGCGCATTCGCGTCCACCTCAAGCTTGTCGACCGAGCGCTTACGCCCCGTGCCCCCACGCCGCCGGCACCGGCCTCCGCGCAAACTCCCCGCCGTCCCCATCGGCCTCCTCGTCCCCGTCGCTCATGGCACACTGCGCACCGTGGCGGCGGCACGAGTCTAGGTGCGGTATCGAGCGGTGGGACCGCGCAGAGGATCATCGCGGTGGGCAGGGATACGATGGACGCGACGAGGGCGATGAAGAATACTCGCGGCGCACGCTGCGCACACAGGTGGTGCTGGGGGCTGTACCGAGGTACCTGCAGGCAGGGGACTTGAGCGGTGAGGGCAGATCTACGGTGCAGATGGTGGACGCGCGCGGGAACGGGGTCGAAAATGGCGTGGATGATGGGGAACAGCTGCAGCGTGTGCTGCGTACGCTGGTGGTGGTGCGCGTCATGCTCGCGCTGCGCGACAGGACCTTGCTTTGAGCAGCCGATGGGGCGGCGCTGAAGACGGTCGCAGCGAATGAGTGACGACGTGTATGGCGTGCGCGATGGGCAACGACTGCCGTAGGCCCTGCGCGCATCGTGTTTGTGGTGCGTGCCAGGGGCAGGTTTGAGTAGAGGGGTGGGACGCCGCTGAGGATGGCCAGGACGCGCGGAGAGGCGACGAACGCGGCATGCGCGGTGTAGAGCGGCTGCCGCAGGTGGCTGAGGATGGCCAGGACGCGCGGAGAGGCGACGAACGCGGCATGCGCGGTGTAGAGCGGCTGCCGCAGGTGCTGGGGACGCCGGTGTCGTGCTGGGGATGCGCCCAGCGGCGTGCGTCGAGGGGTGAGGGCAGTAAATGGTGGTGGCGTATGAGAAGGCGATGAAGACGGCGCCGGCGATGAGGAACGGCGCGCGCTGCGGACGCGGGACGTATTGCAGGTGGTACTGAAGAGTGCGGCAGACGCGGGCGTCGAGCCGTGAGGGCGGTACACTGGGCGAGATGGGGTGTGCACTGGCGTGGTGTCGAGCGTGTCGGCGTCGTACGCCGTCGGGGGCGCTATAGCATCCATGAGGTGACATCGCAGTCACGCAGTACACCACGCGCAGCGTGCCGCGGGTTCGTGGTCGCGGCGGACGGCGCACGCCACGCTCTAGCAAGGCAGGGCTGACGAGGTGGCCCATTGCGGTTCCGGTCTCGCTCGCGATCACACCGCCGTGTCTTGCCACGTGTACAGTCCGAGCGCGCGGGTTTATCTGTGAATCGAGGAGAGTTAGCAACGCGGCCAAGAAAAAAGGAAGGACGAGGATAAAGGTGGCGCGAAGCTCGTCCAAAATGGACGAGAAGAATGAGGGGGAGAGAGGAAAAGGGGTGGAAGATGTCGGATGACCGAGGATGGGGGAAGAAGGTACGCAAACTCACCGGTATCGGAGTCACCCACGACGTCCGCATCCTCCTCTTCCGTAACCCTACCTCGCCGTCTCATGCAGAACGTCCCATCCTCGGGCGCGCTCGCGACCGCGTACGCCTTCCTTGCATGTGCGGCGTTGCTGCTCGCATGTCTCTCCCCCTCTTCGCACCTGCTCCGCTATGCCATCCTTCCTCTCCGACATCCACATACCCGTACTCCCCGTACCCTTCCCGGCCTCCGCCACATATCCCGCAAACCGCAAACCACATCCAGCACGCTACGATCCGGCATGTCGACATCGGCCCGCACGCGCTCGACCGTGCGCGAGCCGCGCGCCGGTCGGGCTAGGGTGCCTCCGGGCTGGGCGGCGGCACGCCTAGGCCGGCGGGACGCTTGAGCTTGACGATGGGCGTCGTGGTGGATATGGACGAGGAAGCTCTGGTAGTTTGTGAGCTATAGGCGGTTGGGGTAATGTAGATGTCGGCGCTGCCGGGTGGAAAGCCGATGTCGAGGGCGCTGCAAAGGGCGAGGCCGAGCCCAATCGCGGCGGTGTCCGAGACGCGGGCAGAGATGAGGAAGACACCGCGTGAATGGGTGACAAGTCCGAGCCCACGATGTCGATATCGACATCCATCTCCTCCCCGAGATGTGCATACCGCGGGGGCGCCGCCGGCACAGGCTTGACGGGCAGAAACACCACCCGCTCCAGCGTCCGGATAACACACGCCGGCTCCTGCTCTTTCTCGGACGTCGTTCCCTCCACACCCTCCACATTTTCCACTTTCTTTGTCTGCCACCACCGTCACCGCACTCTTCTTGGCGCCCCTCTCGCTCCCGGGTGTTGTCCCCGGCTCCTGCTCCTTCGCTGGGTGCGGAGCGGGGGTAGGTGCATGTCTGAAAAGGGCGGAGGTCAGTTAGATGTACGGGCGAGAGATGGGAATAGGGCGACGGTTATGAATGAGCGGGGAGAGAAGCAGGGAAAGAAGCTATGTGGGGATGGAATAAACTGAAGCTGCAAACGTACCTCGATACCCACGGGCAGCAATATCAATTTCGGTGGCACCGATGCGTCGGGAGCGCGAGTGTGTGGGCAGGGCAAGCCTGCAAAGGGGTGAGCATTGGAGACGACATTAAAGAGGGAAGGTGGGATCGACGCTGAGGCCTGAGGCAGGGATGAGGAGAAAAGGGTTAACGGGAGGGTACCTTGAAGCACTGATTCAGATGTAAGTACTGTCCGACAAATCGACGCTCGTGGCGATAAAGCAATGGTGGTGACTGCGCCGTCGACGTCGCGCGTCTAGCTAGCCGTAGCCCATCTTGCTGCCATCGTTTGTGAGAGCTTCAACCGGGAAGCCAGGAATAGGTTGAAGCAAAGGCAAGTGCGCAATTGCAGCGAGCGCGCCAAGGTCGTCGACGAAAGTCTCAAGCCAGGGGACAAGTCATGCCGAAGTGATTGGAAACCGTTTTGCAGAGGAAATAGGTAATCCGCGAAGTATGCTGTTGCGGATCGAGCCAGTGCAAAGACGAGTAGGAAAGTAGAGGCAGGGAAGCGGGGGAAGATGTATCGGATCAGAGATGCATCGGATCAGACTGCCCCTTGAATCGGATTTATGATCCGCACACTGTTCTCCCAAACTCTCACCATCCACAGCACGAAATCACCCGCACAATTGACGTTTGAATTTTTCTCTATACTAGCCACCGTTTTCGAAACATAAACAGGTCTATATCCTCGTCAGCATCCATCCCGATCTCCCACCCAACACTCGACGCTCTGGTACCATGCCGCGTCCAAACCTCATCCTTGGCTATTCCTGATTTTCTGGCAGCGATCTTCTTCGCAGGAGAGACGCGCCCAGATACTGCAGACGCTGAATGATCCCTCCAAAAGCGCTCCTGGAAATCGGTGCCCAACCTCGATTCAAGAGGATATACCACGAGACGCATCAGCGCGGCAGCGACACACCCCAGCACAGATGCGGCACATGTTCCGCACTTGGTTCAAGTTCGAGTGCGAGAGACCTGTGAATATAGAAAAGTGGCATACGAAAGCTATCGCGCCCTCGATTTAACGGTGCCGGCAATGCCCTTCTCTCTGCAACTTGGTGGTTTTCAATCCTCATTCGCTAATTGGCCTGCGACCGTTTCATTATTTTTCAGGTTGCTGGTAAAGTATAAAAGAGGGGTGCAAAATGGCGGTCTAATTCAGCGAGCTACTCAACTTCTGCCCAACTCCGAGCCAGCGCAGTAGCCATTAAGTCCCTGTCTGCTACTCTTCTGGCCCTCGCTGTTGCGCGTGTTTCAAATGGTACACAGAACTCTCTGTCTGTTGTTACGCTTCCTCATTTAACATGTGCCAGGTGCCCTGATCAAACGCGTCACTTGCCCTCCTGGGCAGACGACTGCCAACGCGGCCTGCTGTGTGCTCGTCCCCATCCTCGACGATCTTCAGGAGAACCTGTTCGGCGGCGGTGAGTGCGGCGAGGAGGTTGGTTCAGCTGACGACCACACCAGACATATAGACTAATTCACCAGGTCCATGAATCTCTACGGCTCACGTTTCAGGATGCTATCGGGTTCTCTCCGACCAAATTTATTGCCTTACTCTTTGTCGTTGATCTTGAGATGCCGTCATTGTATCCCTTTAGGGCTCGTTCGACACTGCTGACATACAGCTCATGTTTACTGACTCTTTTCTCAGGGGATGCAGAGCTGATGGTTTCATCATCACCTTCGATGACCCAGTAGGCCCTTTGAAATCATTATATCCTGTACCTCAGTCTATCTAGGAAACGAGCGTCTCCGCCAACAACGGTATACCAATTTAAACTGCCCTCCACAATTGTGAAGGGCCAGAATTGTGAAAACATTTTACAGCTAATTGCAGTACCGAAGGCGCGGATCAAAATTTTCGTGTTTCGGGACATTTTCAAAGATTCCCCTGTATCTCAGCGGGTTCTTCACCAATTGACTTGAAAACTGGATAGATCTACTCAGATAATTCACCCGCAATTAGTGATTGACAGGAATATGTGAAATTATTATGTATTACATGTTTTCTGGATTTCGAGCTGATTTTGCACCGACAGCCATCTAGCATGCTGAGGGCATGTTCCAGCAACTTAGTATTTTGAGTTGGACAACTTAATGGGCTTAGGAAACACTTGATAAGATCAGAAACATGGATAAATTACTTCCAGTCACTCCAGTCCCTGCAAATGCATTTGCCCATTTTGGTATCAAGAGATATTGTCCAGATTACATTTCTCCATAATTTCCATAGCATTCTGGCTATACCAGATGTTTCCTAAGCACATTAAGTTGTTCAAATCAAAATGTTACACTGCTGGGACATGCCCTGGGCATGCTAGACGGCTGTCAGTGCAAAAACAGCCCAAAATCCAGAAAATGTGTAATAACTAACATCTTCACATATTCCTGTCAATAACTAATTGCGGATGAATTAGCTGAGTAGATCTATCTAGTTTTCAAGTCAATTGGTGAAGAACTCGCTGAGATACGGGGAGTTCTTTGAAAATGTCCCAAAATGCGAAATTTTTGATCCGCGCCTTCGGTACTCCAATTAGCTGTAAATATGTTCTTGATTTTGAAATTTTCCAATTGGCCTGATCTAGTGACTTGAAGAAAGATTTACAGCAGATGGCAGTACCGAGGGGGCGAATCAGAAAATACCCATTTTGGGCAGTTTCCGATTCTCGCGACCGATTTGTCCATATCTCAGTGAGTTGGGCACGGAGTGTGATGAAACTTGGCCAGATAATTCGGCGTAATTCACGTGCAATTAGTGATAGAGAGACATCGGAAAAAACATTATATTTTGCATTTTCCCATGTGAAGTCCCTCCGACTGAAAATTCCAATTATTGAGCTCAAATCTTGGCCGAAGGAGCGAGAATTTTCGTAGGGGCTACGTCAACACATTTAGAGTGAATTTATAGAGCCAAAAGTACGAATAATTATAAAAGCCAGGGCAAGATCTGTGTGTGCTATACAAAAGCTTGAAATGAGGTACCAAAGGCAGGTAATGGAATATCCATACTTTTGGCTCTATCACTTCACTCTAAACGTGTCGAAGTAGCCCCTATCAAAATACTAGCTCATTCGGCCAAGATTTGAGCTCAATAATTGGAATTTTCAGTCGGAGGGACTTCACATATGGGAAAATGCAAAATATGATATTTTTCCGATGTTTCTCTATCACTAATTGCCCGTGAATTACGCCGAATTATCTGGCTAAGTTTCATCTCAATCCATGCCCAACTCACTGAGATATGGACAAATCGGAAACTGCCCAAAACGGGTATTTTCTGATTCGCGCCTTCAGTACTGGCATCTGCTGTAAAGGGGTACTAGAATAATGCGACCGCCATGGAGAATTCCACGCTGAAAATAAGCCATGGCACGTGCGAGACAATAAAGTGATCTTCATTGTGCATCCCTCGATGTTCAAAATATCCTAAATGAGTTTGCATTTAATTAAGCAAGATAATGGTCACTCTGAGCAGGGACATACCATGTTCATTGAATGATGATTGTGCTTTAGTCTGCTTTGGAAAGCCATATTGGCAGTTGCGTGGCCAACCACACCGGTGGTATGTCTTTGCTGGATCATGGTTGTGGGTCATGTGGCGCATTACCGCGGCGCGTAGCGGACCGGATTTCTAGGCAATTCAGCACTGAGAAATTTATCAATTTCTTCTGGGGATTTTGGGACATTCTTCGAAGCAACAGGTATGTGCTCATGTGGGAGACCACGCTTCTGGAGTTTTGTGACACAGATGTAATAAAGAATGGGACCAAAATAGGTTCGAATATCTGTCATGAATACTGATAGATATTGTTGAAAGACACGGACAATGACATCTGGTCGGTCATTTGCACATTGACCGGGTTGTGACTGGGAAGCTATCTCGGGCCAACGTGGACTGGTGGTGAACGTTACAAAGAGAGTTACTGGACCCAGGGAGAGTGAGACATTCAGAGATATTGGCTGAAGACCAAGCTGGAGTGAACAAATGTAGACGGCAATTGAATATCTTCTACCAGCTCTTCATCACCAGTTCCTATGTATTCATCCTCATCTGGGTCCGAGTGTTGATTGTGACGTAGATAAGTCAGTCTGGCTTGTTCAACAGCACTCCAAGCGTCAACGAAGTATTCTCCTGTGAAGCATCAGTAAGAAAGTTACAAGGTTAAAAATTTACCATGCTCGCCAGTCAACCTTAAGAACTTGGACATCCGTTCAGCATTCATGAAGAATCAAGTTCGATACCCCCGGGCCTGGCTAAATTTTTTACCATCTGAGGTCAGACGACTTGGTGACCAGCCCAAGGTGCCGTGAGTAAGCAATAGCAAGTATGTACCAACCAATGTCGACATAGGTTCGGCGCCCTTCGGCTTCCTTCATTAACCGTTCTTTAACGAAATCCTACGAAACCTGTGCATATTCCCCAAGCAGATGTATCTCCATTTTGTGTTCTCTCTTATTGTTCAACGACGGGACTGCCTTTCCATTCGCACTGGCACGGAACTGTATTTTTCTCCCACCATCTCCTGCGGAAACTTCGCCGCAGATGCACAGGACTGCAGGCAAATTTCAACTTCGGCACCAGCGAGCACTTGCTCAATGCAGTTAAACAGGTGTGCAATGAGATTTTTGTCCCATAACTGTAGTTCTCTCAAATCCACGGTTCAAAGGCGGTGTGCCATTTGATCCAGCTGACCGACGCGCAGTTCGTCGCAGCAACTGCGGTCCAAACTGTAGCCATATCTCTCCAAAGATTATTAACCTTAGCTGTTCTTCTGGATTTTGCTCGTTCAGCAGTGCAGTTGCTCCATGGAGGCATATTTCCTTTCCTTTAGCCCTGTGCGTCTTGCCCGCCTACGCCATTTGCGTGCTCATGCAATTCCTCAGCTCACCACTGGCAACTTCTCACTGCGTGGCGCTATTTCTCTCACCGCGCCGCAAGGCTAGTGATTTTCTCTCACTGTGGCCGCATCACCGGCGCTGATAAAACTCAAACAGGGAAAAGACCCTTCGAGTGGTCTTTTGCCTCTTCCCCCATCACCCCATCCATATAGTACTGTACGTGAGTGTACTGAGGCAACGAGCCAAACCTATCGTGACACCGTGATTCAGTTTGGGCAACGCAACCAGGCCGATCATGATCGTGATCGTTGCATTTTGGGCAACCCAGTAGTGGGGTGGGGCCGTCAAGAAATGGATAAATGGACGGAAATTGGTGCATTCGTGGAGAAGGAAGTTGACAATACCGCTATCTTGCATCAACCAAAGCCCTCTGCGATATCAAGATCAAGCTTCAGAACAATTCGAGACCAAAAACAACGCAGTCCAAATCCCGCTCAAAGTTGCCACCACCTCATTACGTGTTTCCTCTACTCAATACGGTTCTTCAGTGCTGTCTGGTTAACTCCGTCGCGCCAAGCATCGATATTGAGATCAACGCAACTATCCATGCTCCAACCCGCTCAAAGCACTCCAGACTTAGCCACTATTTCCTAAAGCTACTCCAGATTTGATTCCGGTACTGAACAGACAATACGCTACTTCAGGACCGCCGAACCCCAGCTGTCGAAGAAACGAAGCGACATTCAAGACCGAATTTCTCTGTTTTCTTTCCTTCCATCACCATTTCGCGGCAGTCTCCCCTTCCTTATTACCATTTTGTGCCACGAATCGACAACGGTAAGGCCTTGCAAACCACAAGTCATCAATCCCCAACATGAAGCAATGACATCCTCTGATTCTTAGCTGACCTTTGGCACATGCGTGGGAGGCAAGTGGCGCAGTACATTTCTCTACCTGGACTTATTTTATTTATTCTGCAGATTCGTTCACTTGGTGCCGTGTCCGGGGGCTTCAAAGCGACGGAGGCCACTGTTGTCTTTCACTCCCACCACCGTTTTGATTTCTGTGAGTTCCTCATTTTTCATACATTCCAGCCTCATTGTGGACAGTCATCTTCTACTCTCGGCCATACAGTACGTCCTCCGCCCTCCGCCCCAATTCCACCTGCAGTATGTCAGTATGGATCATTACTCCAAACATTTTGATGTGCGAAGCATTTTCCTCTCTTTTGTTAAGGACATCAGCCAACACCTTTCATATAGCTTGGAATTTGGAAATGACCCCAGACGTCAGCGCTTCGCTGTCGCATAAATATACGTCATCTTTTACAGCCTCTCGAATTGAACGGCCATCATGATTTGTTTCTGAAACTAGTTGTGGTCCATGGTTCCCCGCGATGTGGTGATATTGGGATTGAAATTTCAGATACATTTACAGCTGTTTGCAAAACTAATGACACTCATGAATAAGAACAAATTTGATGCACCAAATTGCTGGGCTCATTTCTCGCCCAGTTCTTCACTGTTTTGCACGATTTAAGGTGCGTTAGAGAGCGTCTAAACAGGGCTTTCAATCCGTACCAGTGAAAGTGGGAAATTCCTCAAGGACAGATCCTTGCATTCTGCCATTACCCGTTACAAACCCCAGCTTAAATTGGCCATTAATCAGTCAATTCTAAAGCGATTTGGATGTTGTTAGATTCATATGAACAGGGATTTGGAGGCACAGGCGGCACACATTTGACATTTTGGTTACACATCGAAATCAGTACTATAGAATGAACTGGTGATAGCACAGATTAATTTCATCCTTAATGGTGCAGATGGGCACATAGTATCACCCTCTTTATAAAATTACGCTTCTCTGTCTGTCTGAAGCCATTTAAACTCCGCTGAATCTCCGCTAATGCCGTACACTGCGGCAGCTTTTCGCCGCGTTCCGGAGTCCTCTTTCCCGCCGGCCCAGTCAATCAATCATTCGGCATTGTTGGCACGCGACGTAACCCTTCTATTAAACTTTGACAGACACTGCCCTGGCGCTAATATTGACAGATGGTTCCCACTGCACCAAAGCAAAGGCGGCCGCGGCGAAGTTCGTACCCTTTTCACGCGCGCGCCTATAAAAGCGTACACAAAGCCAAACTCCGCTTAGACGCTTATTCAAGCGCCGGTTTGCCGGGGCCGATAATTGGGCATCCGCACGGGCTTTCACTACGGTGCGGTTTGGCGCTTGAATGTCAGTGCTAAACTTTTCAAGGCACTACTGTATATGACTTGAATTTGCTATTCCATCAATACCGCCCTTGCTTTGAAGGATTGGCTGGGAAGAAATTTCTGAACTTGACTATAACAGTGTAATCTGACAAAGACCAGAAGGTTCACATGCTTACTGTCTTGCTTGAATTTGGTCTGCACCCAGAGCTGCAGAATACAACTTGCAATACATGCACTGCCAGTGGTTTGTGATAAACCTAAATTTCATCATATCTGACAAAAGACTTCACACTGAGGTAATTTTATAAAGATAGAGAGACTGGCAAAAATGAATTGCTGGTATTGTGTGGGCTGTGGCCAGTCTTCAATTAGAATTTTGCTATCAATCTTTCATGAATTTCATGAAGTTTTTAATGGCTTTGCCCGTACTTTACTTGCATCATTGCCTCACCAGAAACATCATTGATACCACTATCTCCTTTGCATAGCAAATTATGTCTCTCCATCTGTCCAACTGATTTTATTATCTGTTCTCTTGTGCATCTAGGATTTTTAAATTTCTGCAATCAATAAAGGGGGAGAGGGACCGCGGAGCGGTCCCCCGAGCGCTTGTAATGGATATGATTAGAAATTGCTGCTTAACTGCTATTCAACGCGCCTAAAATCATGGCAAATGCTTAAGAAATGATTGAGAAACGAGCTCGGCAATAACTTGTTCTTGTTCATCAAAATTTGATGAGTGCCATTACTTATGCAAAGAGCTGTAATGGTTATGCAGCCAATAAACAGTCGCTGCGCCGGAGCGAAGCGACGGCATATCTTGTCTAGCATGTGTCTGCCCAAGGTACATAGCCTTCGGCGCCCATCGGCGCGGTTCGACTACCTTCGGCTACCGTTAGCGACTTACGTAGACTTAGGTTAGCCTGTCTTTGACCCGAACCAACCGTTTCTGTCTACCAGGGACCGGAATACAGTGAATGTCACGAGTCTTATCTGCTCTCAGACCAGTGGTCTGAAATTCCTATCATTTGGAAGACTTGAACCGTATGGTGCGAGCGTTCCTTGCCCCAGGGACTGGTTCCCATTCCCAATTGTTTAGTGTAGTAATCTTCAGGAGCGATGTGTTCTCACCGAAGTTGGGTCAAAATAGACATCGTCACCCTACAGCTTTTACGCGAGATCCTAGGGATACGAGCGCCCAGGCTGGCGTGAGGTGAGACAAGTTACCATACACACCCAATAGGCTATCCAAACGAATACACTTGGCGTATTGTAATGTACGAGGCGGTCCAAGATACCCTAGAGATAATTATAGCTCATGACATTGACAAGTTGAGGGGATTGAATGCTAAATCCGTGGATGTTAACAGAGAAGCAACCGTGGGCAACACATCTTGATAGAGCCACGCTGCCCCGTCGTTCGGACCTGAGCCAGAAACCCCGGGTATGGTAACGGCTTTCTATTCCGTTGTCAGGATTGTTCGATTCGAGAAGCTCAAATCCGAAACAATGGGACAAGGGAACGGTGCCCGCGATCCCCCACAGCGGATGTGCAGCAAATTATCTGCACTCCGAGAGAACGGGACCCAGTCCGCAGGTCATATATATATCAGAACCATGCTGATGGCAGCTGAGCCGTTTATTTGGAAGCAACTCTGTTATGTGTTAAGCCTTTTTCTCGAGTACAAAATATCTCGCGCATGGAATTCATGTGGTGGATGTATTCCCATACTCCAGTGCCGTTTGGAGCGCAGAGTTACGAATTGTGGTTGACGTTTATAGCCAGCAGTGAGGTGGGTTTCAAGCGCCGCAGATATCTATCTCGCCTCGCGACTTCGGCACGAACAATCAACAACCTGGAAACTTCAAGTAGCTGACAGCGTGTGCGCACTCACCCATCTTTTGGTCTTGAGCGAATCAGAAGGTCAGGATTAGACACTTACTTTACGGTAAACGTGCCCGGAGCGGCATCTCCGTTTGGGACTCTGAAGGCTTATCAACAAGAACCAAGATATGCGATGTCTGATGTATATTATTAGAGGCCACATCACCTTGGCAGGAAGCAGAAAGAAGCCTGTATACACTTGGCACTGCTCGGCATGATGCCTGAGCAGCCCAATGTATCGACGAGATACGCCCGTTTTATCCACCAATTGGGGGAGTCGATGACGACATTACCATCGGGAGATTCATGCAACCGACTTTAGAAAATCGGAAGTCCTGGGAGAATACTGGAACCGCAACTGGGAGCTGTGCTTTTTTTTTTTTTTTCGAGTGACACATCCTCCCATCCTCCACTTGACAATTCAAGGTACCTTAAAAACCAGTCATGCCCTAAAAAAAGTCTCACTTTCAAAGAGATCACGTCTGCCGCGGCTCGCCTACGGCTGGCTCTTACGGCTTTCAGCTCGGCGTCGGCTCAGCCGTGGCTTGATTTGGCCTTACGACACATTTGCCTCGCTGGCGTCCTCGACCTCTTGGCCACTACGATGCGCACCCCACACCTCCCAGAACTTTCCTCAAGCTCACATGGAGTCTCATGCCCATGAATACAGCCTATAGCTGCCTTACCTATACTGCCATCGACACGATCGACGACCCGGAAACAGCATTATTCCAGCCAAGGTGATGCGGCATTCCATAATATACACCCGACACCGCATATCTTCTTGTCGATAAGCCTTCAGAGTCCCAAAGGAGATGCCGTTCCGGGCACAGTTGCCGTACTTGCCATACAAATGTTTGAAGTAAATGTTCAATCCTAACCTTCTGATTAAGAATATTGACCCTGGCCAGAAATTAATTTCGTCAGAGCTAAACATGCGGTGAGTGCGCACACGCTGCCACCTATTTGGAGTACAAGCTGCCAGGCTGTTGACTGTTCGTGCCGAAGCCCCGAGGCGAGATTGATATCTGCGGCGCTTGAACCAATGCCTATCTGCATAGAACATCTCACCGCGAGGTCCTGTAAACTTCAAGCACGATTGGTAACTCGGCGCTCCAAACGGCAACGGATCATGGAAATACATCCACTATATTTGGGGCACATGAATTTCATGCGCGAGGTAAATTAGTACTCGAACACATAACAAGGCTACTTCCAAATAAATGGCTCAGCTGCCATAGGCATGGTTCTGATGCGAGACCTGCGGACTGGGTCCCGTTCTCTCGGAACGCAGATACTTTACTGTACATCCGCTGTGGGGGATCGCGGGCACCGTTCCCTGTCCCATTGTTTTGGGTTCAAGCTTCTCGAATTGAACAAACGTGGCGACGGAATAGAAAGCCGATGCCATACCCGAGGTTATAAGTTGAAATGAACGGACCGTAATCCAAGGAACAAACACAAATGAGTTCGTTCCTCGTAGTGATGTTCCCGGTTTTCTGGGTTCCATCTGCTGTCAACTGCAACATACGTAATCAGTCCCGTTAAACGTTCGTTGAAGCTTTGACGGCCAAAATAATTTGCACAATATTTAAACCAACGACAAATCCAACCTGTCCACGCAGGCAAATGTTGTCTACTTACCGTGATTTTGAGCTATTTTGAGAATTGAGAAATTACTTGAAGTCTTTTGCAGTGGAAATCACATCTTCAAAGTTGAAGCTTGACGGGTCGCTTATCAGATCCGCTATCCTCTTGGAGAATGTTTAGGCTGAAGCCTGATGTTCCATCCACCAGGAATTCCATATGGAGAAAATTTGTCGTTCCGACTACTGCTGAGGCCGTATGTCCTGCCACTTCGAAGTTTGCGAGCTCCACAGAAGTAGACCGGTCTCGATCCGCGGAACAGGGAAACCGCGGATGGGGCCTGGTGAAACTGCGGATGCAAAAAAAAAAAAGTCTCACCCCCTATTCGAGCGTATATAAAATCAGCCTCTCATCGTCTCTCAAAAGCATCACATTCACTCTCGTCTCTCAAAAGATCTACCCACTTGAACGCATCGTGCATTAAAAACTACTCTCATGCCTGACTTGTTATCTGATCTTGAGAAGGGGCTAAACACCCATGCTTCAACCTTATCTCTACCGCTCGTTCCTTTTGACAGCGCCCAGTCGACGCCTACTCTGGAGAAGGATAATACTCTGGAGAAGCTGGCTTTGGAGAAACCTGTCCCTCCCCATGCATACGCCAAGCCGAAACGCAAGACCAGCCGTACGATTCAATTCCAGCTATGGTTCAACACTTATAGGTTGGTCCTCGCTCCCGAACTTCATCACTTGGTGCTGATCAATATTCGCAGGAAATTCTTCACGCTGGTCACGTCCTTGAATCTCATTGGTCTGGTGCTGGCCGCGACCGGTAAATGGGATTATCCCAGAAAGTACACTGGCGCGTTCGTTCTGGGCAATCTGCAGTGTGCCATTTTGATGAGGAACGAACTTTTTGGTCGGTTCCTATACCTGATTGTCAACACCCTGCTTGCAAAGGTGCGTATTATTTCATGCATTTTCGACGCCTGCTCACCAGGACACAGTGGCCACCTCTGTGGTTCCGTTTGGGTTGCACTTCGGCCCTGCAGGTATGTCTTTTCGTCCCTTATTTTCAATCCCACGTAATGATCTCCGTCAGCATCTCGGCGGGATTCACAGTGGTTGCGCGATATCCGGCGCCATTTGGCTTGTTTTCCGGATCGTCCTGGTCATCGTCAACTATCGTCACTTCCCCGCATCCATCATTGCTGCCGGAGTGGTTACTAGTGTTGCTGTGTTCATCTCTATTGCTTCTGCTATTCCCTGGGTGCGCAATTCCCACCACAAGTAAGCATTCATTTAACTCTTGTATCGCTCTTGATATTAATTGTTGCTAGCATTTTCGAAGGATATCACCGTCTAGTCGGCTGGTTCGGTCTGGTATCCAGTGCATATAATCCCCCTCTGTCTCTGGAGGCTTGAAACTGACTGCGGCCACAGCATGGGTCTTCGTCGTTCTTGGCGATTCTTATGACCACACAACCCATACCTGGAACGCAGACGGCCGTAAAATAATCCACCAGCAAGACTTTTGGTTCGCTGTCGGAATGTCTATTTTGTGAGTGCATTAAACTCGACTTGCTGGCGAAGGTATTAATTGCACCCATCGCAGCGTCATCATTCCCTGGCTCACGGTTCGCAAGGTCCCCGTCGTGATCGAAGTTGTACGTCTCAATTTCATTTCCGCTGGGAATTACTATTCAATTTGTTTGCTACAGCCGTCGCCGAAGGTAGCTATCATACGCTTCGAGCGTGGAATGCAGCAGGGGCTGTTGGCCAGAATTTCTCGGGGATCCCACCTGGAGTACCATGCATTTGGGACTATATCGTGCGTCTCTATTATTTGGCGTCAGATGCAATGCTGATGCCTGGGCAGTAAGGGACGCCAGTCCGACGAACACTACCTCATTTGTGGTGTCCAAGGCGATTTCACGCAGTCGCTCGTTGAAAATCCGCCTACCCATCTCTGGACGCGACAACTCAAGTTTGCCGGCGTTTCCAACACCACGAAAATATACAAACGGGGTATCCGCGTATGCACAGGAACGGGGCTCGGCGCCGCACTCTCGAGCAGCTTGCAGAGTCCAGATTGGTATCTGATTTGGATCGGATCTGACCAGGCCAAAACATTTGGCCCCACTATCTCGGCGCTGATACATAATAACCTGCCCCCGACGCAGTACACTCTTTGGGACTCAAAGGAACGAGGATGCCGCCCCGACATCATGAAATTGATCAAAGAGACTTATGTCTCATGGGGAGCCGAGGTGGTTTTCATCACGTCGAACATGGGCGGCAACACGGAGATGATGGAGGGGTGCAAGAAAGAAGGCATTCCTGCTTTTGGCACCTTGGTACGTCCCTGTCATCGGGACTAAATACGAAACTAACTTGCATGCAGTGGGATTTCTAAGGCTTCGACTTCTCGTCGGCATGCGTCGGATCGCGTATTATATTTGGGGACTATGAGATCAAAATGAACCCGTAGTAGCTGTTGTAATTTAATAGAATGGATAGCCAGCTCCAGCTGACTTGAATGGTACTTGGCAACAAATGTGTGAAAACGGGACTGTGTTTGGTTTCGAGGAGTAGTCTGATTGGACCTAGATCCATAAGTTCAGATTTCTCTCACATCGCACCCCGAAAAAATTAATAGAAACCGAAAGCGTTTGGCTTGTAATGCGCGCGCCTTGAAGACGGAGTGGTGGATGTTGCTGGAAATGCTGAAGGAGAAGTGAAGTACTAAGAGCACGACTGAGGGCGACATCGGTGGGCCAAGTTCGCCGTGCAGAGATTCTAACGCAGGGTGAAAGTGCATAGACCAGCGCTAGTCGAATCAGCGCCCAGTGGGAGGATAGAAGCACGGTCTCGAGAGAACCGAGGGAAGAGGAAACTTTGAACCGGCAGATAAATTTCCTGAAAGGTAGAGTACAGCAGTCCGGAGGAAATGGCCTAGCCGGCAATCGATTGTGTTCACCTATTAGCCTGGGTTGCAAGTTGGATTGAGAGCGCGGGGGTCTCGAGAGAGATCGGCAGTCACTGTGACACCGTGACTTACGGCTTCTTTCCCACCGCCATGGCCACCACTCACAATTGTATCCGTTGTCTCGCTCTTTCGCACCTTCCCAAAGCTACATTCCATAATGGAACAAAAGAAACAACAAGTTTCGGTCGACCGCTGCACGAAACTTACACGAAACTGCCCGCACTTGGCCCTGGCCTGATGAAGGCACTCAAGATATGGTATCTTTTGCTCCATTGTCCCGACGTTGTGAATCTCAAGATAAATGCAGTTCTCGAGATGTCGTTTCATTGTGTATTTGGTTGAATTCATGCGTTTTACCATCTTTTTTCGAGCCAGACACGATCATACGACAGCTCATGACCTTGCCGCATCTCGATCCACTCGGGCGAAAAATCTAAGTCAGCCAGTGCAAGTCGTTCTTTTCCTTGCTCGACTGATCACTTGCCCCGCTCCAGGGGCGCCTGGTTTCGATGGTCTAGCTAGCGCTGGTCCCAAAGAATGTATTATTGATCCGCAGCAAGTCCCCGAGGATCAGGCGGGTCGACGTACACCTGCGAAGCTTCACTCGAGCTTGAAACCCCACCGTAGGGGAATTGCGGCTCTCAATTCTCATCTCAGCATGCTTTGCGTTTGCTCGGAGCCCGGAGTAAGGCCAATGTACGTCGAAGTGAATCGTTCAATTATTATCAACAATGTTCTGATCCGATTTCTGGGTTAGACGGGTCGCGTATCGCCTCACCAGTTTCCTGGATAACCTCGTCGAGACAGCGACGACATGCGTATCAGCGATGCAATGACAAGTGAGTGACATTCATTCTTCTTGTTTATCTTATTCTTTCTGTGTTACTGAGGGTGACGATTTTCTGGTCTGCGAAGCTTCAACATTGAACTCCCGACCGAGTCTGATGAAAAGTACTCGGAAACCATGAAGAGCCTATGCTGGTTTTCCGCCAGCCCACAGTTAAGTTGTCGCGTGGCGCGTTATTCAACACGTCCCTTCACCTAGCAACATATGCGTTTGTGCTGCATCTCCGCGTTCGTCCTCTTCTCACCTTTATCTTTATAATTTTAAAGCTTAATTAATTAATATTATGCCGTTCGCCCACAGTACTCCCGGAACAAAACCAAAGATATCTTCGTAACCAACGACCGCGCATGCGACGAACATGTCGTCGCAGAGCTCGATTCCCCGCTGAACACGTGGGTGAACTCGATGCCCGAGCACCGAAGATGGGATCCGCAGCGTGCCAAGGCGGTGTTTTTCAAGCAGTCTGTGACGCTGTACTGTCTGTACTACCATGTGCAAATGACGCACCGTCGGCATATACTGATGGTGGGGGAGGCGCCGACGGTGGGTTTCGACTCCAATCCAACTGTAAATGTATTTGCCGACACCGATACAATCTGTGAAGACGGCGTGTCGCTGGTGATATGCACCAACAAGTGACAACAGGTCTCGGAGCCACGCTGTGCGGCGGAGTTCGTCTGTTCTGCCGGTGCCGCTGAGGTGAGCCACTGCTAGGCATTAGGATACACGGGAGGGGCTCTGGGGACCGAGCTGCGAGACGGACCGTACTTCCATCGTTGCGCCGTCCTGCGGTCGTAGTGACGACGCTTGAATCGTGTGATCTAGTTAAAATTTTGCGGGACCGCCATGAGGTCAGGATCATTGTTGCTTTGGAGTGTTTCCTCAGCTCTGCAAAATTCGAATTAAAACCTAATTGCAACACGTAGAAGAAATTTAGGTAAGATCCAAGAATCTCGAGTCCAAACGGTATGAGCTGGAGGCAAATCGTGTCAACCTCGGTAATATTTTTCTCAGTCCATGATCACTAGCAAACTCGATGTTTTTTGTAGTGAGGTGCTGAGGCATCAAGCTGCCGACGGATGCAATGTCTTTCAATGTGGTAAAAATACAGAGACGGATGCTTGCTCCCGGACCTTATGGGAATCTTTCTGAGTGATCTGTCGCCGCGGCACATCAGTAGCGCCCTCACGAAGAAAAAAAAAATCTGGACTTACCGACTGTCCTGTCTGTTTCCGCAGGCTACACTCCATTAGGGCTCTAAATCTGGACCTTCAAACTGTCTGCGACAATAGACTCGAGTTCAGCGAAGATGCGATCGTCTTTTGGAAGACCCGCAAGCTCGCTGACCCGCGGGTTGTCGAAGGTCAGCTTGAATGACTTCAGGACCTTTCTGTCGTGATTCCGGATGCGCAAACACCAGACAAGACTCGCATAGTCGATGCCGTCGCGCCACGAATTCAAACGAAGAGAGCTGAGATGGGGAAGGAGGGTGGTATCCTGTAGGGCATGTGTGAAAGTATCAATGTAGACGTATGTGTCGAGGTCGAGCGAGATGATCCCAGAGAAGTCCGGGAGAATGCGCAGCAGCTCCCAAACCTCTGAGTGAGTGGAGACCTGCAATGCTAGGTGCTCGAGAATGCAGGCCGACCGAATACGAAATGAAGATAGGGCCTGGAACTGTGGGGGGTGGTGAAGCTCGAGCCGGCGGAGCTTGGGAAGCGTCAGGTAGTCGAGCACCGGCGTGTCCGGTGCATCTTCTTGACTTTGAATAATCAACGATTCAAGGTTTGCTGTAACTGGAACCACGCCAGCATTGTCAAAGGGCGTATAATCACTGATGCGAGTGTCCATGTGCAAAAGCTGTGGGACATCCGTCAACATATCCACCAGGGCGGCCACCGACATTTCCGCAAGCTGTAGGGTGTGTAAAAACGCAAAGGATTGAAAAAACACTTCGGTGAGAAAACTCTTGTATGGGAGGCGAATTTCACGGAGGGCTGGCGCATTGCGAAAAATGGAGAAGGGACCCGCACCCGAGCCATAAGACGTCATCGCAAGGTCGCGAAGGACGGGGAAGCCGGAGCACGTCGCGCGAAGGGCCTCGCAATCGCTGTCACTGGCTTCAAGCTCAAGCCGACGAAGCTTCCCGGCGTACGAGGGGATGACGGAAAGAATTTCTTTGGAAATAGGCTCATCATACGGCAGCCGCAGCGTCAAAGAGATTGGACTGCTCTTTGCGCGGGAAAGCCATGTCCGGAGTAGCGGTATTGTCCCGTTATTAGGAATGTCCCAACGGCCGCCCTCGAGTTTCAAGTCTATGGAGCTCCACAGCCGTGCGGTGGCGAGTGCGACATCCCGCCAATGCCGACACACTTGAGCGAGAACGAGTGGCGCCTTGGTGGCTGATGGCCGGACGCGGCCGTGGAATGGCAGGCAATTTAGAAATATATGGGAGGTAATCTCCGGAGGAAGAGTGAGGATAGGATACACCACAGAAACCAAAGCGGCCTCCAGATCCCTTTCCCTGGTTTTAAGCACTTCGAGTTAGCGCTGAACGTCGGCTAGCTCTGCGCGTTGCGCTGAAGGTGTACCTGCCTGGAATCGCGCGTGGATCCAATTTAGGTGGCCGCAATCTTCGCAAATGATGCTCATCGATGTATTGGGTGCCAGAAGATGAAGGGAGAAAAGCCCTAAAGCAAACCAAACCGAGAAAGTTCAGTGGCATGAACAAGACAAAAAAACCTCACGCGCACCGTAATGCTGCAGACGGGACTCAAGATTGTGAACGATGGCGTCGTTCAGAGGAGATGAGCTCAAATGTTCCAAGCGTTGACCAGACCGACTCGGATGGGCAAGCACTCGTGCAAGCGGGGGTGGTGGCAGTGATGAAAAGCTGAGCCTGAGACGATGCGTGGCCGCATCGCCACCTGATTGGCAGCGGCACCAAATGATCACTTTGCGCATCAAAATGCAGTGGCATGCACTAGATGTTCAAATGCTTTCCTTCTCGCTCCGTTTTGCACGTATTACTTTCGGACGTATTTGAATCTCACCGACACATATGTACTCCTATAATTTAAAATTAGGTTGGTTGTATTAAATAGGGTCAGTCAGAGTAAGTCGTTTCGACGTTTCTGTGTGACGTCGTTTCTGAAGTCGTTTCTCGAATTGCTGGCATCTGAAACGTGGGCAGAAACGTGGGCAGAAACGACCTCGGAGTTATTTTTGTGGATAAACGCCGACAAACGCCTTGTAAAACGGCCTCTCGAGACGGCTTAGATTTGGATTGAAGCTGTCAAAAGCCGTGCTGCATGCACCGGGTTCGTCCTCGACCACAGCAATGACCTCCGCTTTGTGAGTCCTGATGACGGAAGATGCGTAGTCGATCTTTGATGGCGCTTGACAGATAGTGAGTCACACTCCGCTGCTCTGACTCACACGTGGCTGCTGATTAGCGCTGACTGCGACGGCGCCGGTATAATACTCCACCTCCTCCTCCTGCTGCGGTATCCCACTCTGCGCCACCCCCGCAATACTCACCAATGTCTGAATCGGAGCTGTATCAAGACATGAACGCTGAGAACGAGGATGCGGGCTCAGAAACACATGACGACGACGTTCCGCCGACGCACGAGGTGGCCAAGGACGAGGCCGCCGCGGCGCAGGAGGAGGCGCAGGAGAACGCGCCCACGACACCCGCGCCCGCGCCCGCACCCGCGCCCACGGGCCCGCGCGACGCCGGGGCGCCCTTCGACGACGAGGACGCCGACATGATCCTGCGCTCCTCGGACCTCGTCGACTTTCGGGTGCACAAGCTCTTCCTGTCCAAGGCGTCGCTCGTCTTCCGGGACATGATCGGCCTGCACGCGCGCGGGCCCCTCTCCTCCTCGTCTTCGTCCCCGAACGCAGCCTACCCCGACGATCTCTCGCCCACCGGCCTCCCCATCGTTCCCCTCTTCGACGAGTCCGCCCCCGCCGTCGACATGCTCCTCCGCTTCTGCTACATCCCGCTCATCCCCACCCCCTCCACCCTCTCCGACATTGAGCTCGCCCTCCACCTCGGCTCCAAGTTCCAGATGCCGCACATCCTATCCGCCGCAAAGTCCTCTATCCTCGCCCAGATGGAATCCGGCCTCCTGCCCGCAGACCGCGTCTTCGCCTTCGGCTGGCTGCACCGCCAGCGCGACATCGTCCTCGCCGCCGCCGCCCACCCCTCCCGCGAGCCCCTCCTCTCCGGCCCGCCCTACCCAGAGTACGAGCTGATCCCCGCCCTTGCCCTCCACAAGCTCCTCGCCTTCCGGCGCCAGGCCCGCGCCCTCGCCGCCACGTCCGCGCCCTGCGGCGACTTCTCCTGGATCACGCGCCCGCACATCGACCTCTTCATCGAGGTCCTCCCCGACGAGCCCGCGCCGCGCTGCAAGTGCCCCGCGACGCGCTTCCACGAGCCCGAGGCCGATTTCCCGGGCTTCCCGACGCAGGCGGAGCTCGGCGCCGAGCGGGGGCTGGTGGACTGGTTTTGGGCGTTCTTGCGCGCGGGGATGGCCAAGATGGTCAAGGCGACGCCGCAGGAGGCGATGGACGTGGTGAAGGATCCGGCGCTGGCGGCGCCAGGGATCGAGGCGGCCCATGGGTGCGCGGTGTGTGAGACCAGGGCGGGCCCGGCGCTTGCGGAGTTTGGGGTGGCGTGGGCGCGGGTGATCGATGAAAGGAGGGAGGTGAGTGTTCGTTTTTCGTTTCTGCTTTGGAGGGGTGCTGATGATCAAGACACGGCAGCTTACGATTCAGACGCCGTTTTGAGATCTGCCGTCCGTCTCGCCTCGTGCTTACTCTTCCCATCGCATACTCATCCCTACCCATACTTATCTGCCCCCCTGCTTTCCTCGCTCCTCGCTCCTTACATCACATCGCATCACATCACGTCCCGTATCCTCTCCTCTACTCCACAATTTTTTCCTCCTCTTCCTCCTACTACTCCCACTCGTGCAATTTCATATTGTTTCGTCTCGTCTCGTCTCGTCTCGTCGCATCTCGTCTCGTCCCATCTCGTGTCGTCTCACATCCTCTCGCACATCTCATCGCATCTCATGCATCCCATTTCTTCCTCTGTGCCGCTTGCTTCAGCCGGGTATCCCGAGGTCGAGGTGTTATTGCGTTCCGCGTGGATGGAGGGATAATTCATCCGCTCGCCGCGTTTCGTCGCGTCGGGATCGTGTCCAGGTGCGCAGGTCGTATCGGTATCGTCATCGTCGTATCAAGCCGTCGAGTCGGTATCGTCGGGACTTGCTCCTTCGTGTCTACCTGCGTCAGGACTTATCCTTCCCTCGCGTCTGCGTCGGGACTATTCTCTCGCGTCTGCTTGCGTCGGGCGAAGTGTTAGCTGAAATCACGAGTACATATCAGCAACCATATGACCGTAAAAACACCGTTTTACTGTTTTCTGCGAAATTTCGCACCAAAGCATATGTGGTCCTCCAGACTCCAGGGCCTCCGTTGTATCAAGTTAGCTCCAGCTCTTCATTTCCGAAAAAAACATCCATAACGCCATGTTCAAATTCTTTTCCAGATTACGCTTGATGAGTGCTCGGAGAGACGAGTTGAATTTCAAAATGCAACCAGCTATGCGGCTGCGAACTACACCATATAATATTCTGTTCAAATCGAGATGTTCCCCTCTCGGTGGATCGTGCGTAGCCATTACAACGTCCGTACTCTGCCCCTCCTGATTGTCGCTCTTACATTTATCAGTGAATTTGCACCGCCGTTTTCTCAAACTCTCGGCCAAGTAATTGAACCGCAGACACAAGAGAATTACCTCTCCATTAGGGGGAGACCGGAAATGGAGGTTCAGCATCAGGCTTCATTAGAATTTCGGCTTGAACCTCTTAGTTTCCTAACCTACAGTCAATTCCGAATGCAGCTTCGTTGCGCAGAATCACCTCTTCGAGCCCGCTTTCGTTGTTCCAAAGTAATATCTGGAGAAATATCAACTTCCTGTCGGAGACAATCCCCCGAAATAAAGTCCTGGGGAACCTCTGCTGGTTTGGGACCTCCTCCGAGTGGTTCCTCAGCAAGCGGATTGTCGGGTTGTGTCGCGTTAAATTGCGCGTTGAGCTTTTGAAGAGATTTCAGCGACAGAACGAGCTTGCTCTAAGAGTTCTCCCCAAATTGGAACGTCGAGGTGCGACATACACATCCGCACTGCGCGCCGATCTGTATCATTGGCTCAACAATTGACAGGCTGGCGCCGGAGTACGCGAGTTCCCTTTCGATTACTAGTATCAATATTTTCGATTTCCCTTCGTACTGCTGCGTCTGCCCAAACGCTGTCGACATAGACTGCCACACACTTTCTGTGTTGATGCTTGATCCCGTTTGCAAAATATCCGCAGCCGATGAGGTCTAGATGGGTCCCCCTTAAGCGAATTTCTTCGTAAAGATTTCCAACACGCCTACCTTCCTGGTCTCGGCCTCTTCGTCGGGAATTGCCTCTTCATTTTGAAACATCTGTCTGATCCGCAGCATTCCACTTGGGCAGGAGTCAGGACTTGTGCAGTATTCAAACGACTCTTGATGAAAGTCACTCCATTCAGTCCATTCCCATTTATTTTCCTTTCTCAGAAGTTGAAAAAGAGGATGTACGAGCTTGGACTTGGGGATTTCAATCGCCAATGTATTATCTAAATTGGCAAGCTTGGGATGTATCAGATGCGCCATTGTTGTTTTCCATCCTATCTCGCCCGCGATCTCGTAATGTCCCGTCCCAAAGACCCTCCAACGATACCGATACGACCTGGGCAAGATGCACATGCACACAGTCCCGACGCGACGAAACGTGCGACATACACATCTGCACTGCGCTTAAAAGTCAAGGTAGAAGTCCCAACTCAAGCGGAAGTCTCGACAAAGCGGTCACGAGGGCCGACTTAGGGCTCCGACCCGTCCGTTAAACGTAACGGCCGTCGAAAAAACGGCCGTTTTTGCTTACGGGACGGGTCCACCCGTCCGTCGACGGCAATTATGAGGGGTCCCGACGGACGGGTCCCGTCCGTCGAACCCGTTACGGCCGTTTCGACGGGTACAAATGGCATATAATTTGAGTTAATTTACTAAGTTGCCCTGCTAAACTACTTCTCCCTCCAAGCGCAAACGGGCTTTGACAAACATCAACGTCTGAATCGTCTCCGCCTTGAGGCTTGCGCGACGAAGTCCAATGGTGTCGCGCCCCCCGGAGAAAATGCGCTCAACGGCAACGGCAGACCCTGAAGATTAATATCAGCAACAATCTGCCCATGTGTTGCAACACATTACCTGGGATACATAACATATCTCGCGCAAGGAGATATAAATTAGGAAATTTCTTGCGGCGAGTGTACCACCACTTCAGTGGATCGGTATCTTCAAATGATGGAGGGACGTTAGTGAGTCTGAAATACTCTGCAAGTTCATTGTTTGAGCTATCAGCAGAACCATCTTGTGGGCCGTATCTGCCAAATATATTGAATTTTACTGGTGATCCGGTAAGCTGCTCTTCCGGAGACACGTCGGTATTTGCATAATGCGAGTTGTAGTGTGCCTGCAGATCATCCTTGGCTTTTTCCAAACTGGCCAAGAGTTCGGGGTCGTTGGCGTAGTCTTTCCGGAGTCCCTCTAATGAAAGGCGTGGATCGAGCACTGGGGCGACAATTGAGAGAATAATACAAAGGAAGTATTGAACACAAACATGTAGCCCAAGCATAGTAGCGAGACTCGTCAAACTTTGTGACGTAGTCACTTAGTTTGCGATGAGCAGCAACAAGTCCATCCCGAAGCACGGGGTCAGCGGAATCCGGGAGCGCCGCAATTGATTTTTTAAGGTGCTCCTGAAGCCAGCGGAAACACGCATGTGTGTTAGACAGCATCGGCTGCTTGGTTGTCGACATCTGTGTGGTCGCAAAGCGGTAGGCCTCCAGCCAGTCTGCGACCTGTTTCAACGCCGCCCACTCAGTCGCAGAGAGAGCACACTCCGTGAGCTCTACATTCTCGTCATTCTCACCAATGTAGCCAAATATAGCCTTGCGGAAATCCAACGCGCGACCTGTGCACTTCAAGTGAATAGACGTGATGGCATAAAGATAAGGACGAACGCAGCATTTGATGAGTTGACGACCACCGGGTTTTCACATCCAGGATGAGGATGAGAGACTTAATGGCGCCAGAATTTTTAACCTCTGCCTCCCATTTTTGGCGCCGCTGGGGACTGGATCGAACATGGCGGACGATTTTACGGAGCTTCAGCAATGGTTTATCAGTAGGGATCTCCATTCAAATGATAAACCAAGTTACCTTGAAGACGGCACGCCCAATCATGCTCGCAGGGGAGCTCCCTTCACTATCGGAACTATCTCCCATGTCCTCCATGACATCGTCCGCGTCTCTGGAAAGGGAGTCTGTTGCTGAGTCTTGATAAGCCGAGGTACGCAATTTTGATTTGGCTGTCCGCTTTTCTTCCTCCGTGAGTGCCCCAATCGCCTCGAGGAGCTGATCAAGTGCAGTGAGTCAAATAGTACGTATACACCGCCGAGTAAATGACAAACCTTCAAGGCCGATAAATGAATGGTATGCGGCAGACATCGCATGCGCCCGTCTTTGACCGAAAATTTGAAACCGTTCTTCCTACAACGCCTCTCGAACGACTGAACTAGGGTATCATTGTTGGTCGCATTATCCATAACAAACGCGATGATCTGAGTTCTCTGTTCAGAGGTGGGAAACATGAGATATCGGATAATTACCCTGCCGCTGAGCCCAAATTTCTCCACGGTCTCCCATACGGCCGCGGCCATATTTTCTCCAGAATGTTCGCCAATGAGCTCACGAAAATCTATCAGACATTCCTCTGAGTGCGGAATGCATATACTGTATTTTTACGTTCAAATCGACAGTCACGCGTCACGCACCCCCCAGTCGGTATCGAAATTCGGTAAGGGTCACGCGTCACGCGGCCCTTTGTCGAACCTCCCAAGCGTGACATGGGGTCCAAATTTGCCTGGACAACGCAACAAGGCAAATTTTCGTCTCGAAAATCGAAAATTTTTGCTGGTGTCACGCAAATTTTTCGCCGGTGTCGAAATGTCGAATCGGTTGAACGGGTCACGCGTCACACCCCCTGTCGATTTGAACGTAAAAATACAGTAAGTAGAAATACAGCAATATGAGTTTGCTCAACATACCTAACTTTCCGAAGCGGTTCGGCAACACCCGTCAACCCGTTTACGGCCGGGTACGGGTCACCCGTTGACGGGTGAACCCGTCACGTACCCGTCCGTTTTGAACAAAGATGAAACCGCCCAACGGACGGGTCGGTAACCGTTGCGACGGGCCGTCGGACCCGTCGAAACGGGAACGGGTCGGAGCCCTAGGCCGACTCACAGCCACACATGGAAGAATATACTTCGGCGGTGTGATAGTTTCATCTAGATTAGAAGACTCCGCGAGAAGTTCAATCCCGGGCACCCATGCTGAACACGTTCAGTCCACTGAGTGTTGAGGGACTTTATCTTCCATGCCTGGAATAATTTATCGGCAACGACCGAGAGATAGGTTGAGTCGGCGTCGCTGGGAGTGCGCAAACCGCTATTCCAAACGTGCTGAATCCAGAACTGAAGGCACCGACTGCGCGCCGGCCACGTCCGCGTTGAGTTGACATGGACGTACACATTTTCGAATAGGATTTGAATCATTTCAGTCAAGTCGAACCTAGAACTGCAGACGCGATAAGTGAAGTTCAATTGTAAGAGCATGTACCAGCGCTCGGAGGCATACTTACGTATGCGTACTGTATTTGCGGCGTTGGTGAACGTCGGGATCAAGAACCGAAATAAGCGCTCATCTCAAACGCGCGCAAGTGATGCCCGTGGAGGCGGCATCTCCGTGCACTTTGGGTCCCGTTTGGGCAGAAGGAGTTCTGGGACGAAATTTGTTGATGACATGTGGGATGAGCCAGAAGGAAATACATCTTACCATGCTGTCGGCCTCGGAAAAATCACCAATGAAGGGGAAAGAAAGTCTCAGCGCGCATCGGGATATACAACAAGAGTGTATTGGCGTCGCGCGCAAAGGTCCCTCACGTACAACGCTGATGACGCTGTAATTGAGGACGGGCCAGAGGGGGCCGGTTGGTTAAGAGTCTCAGCGCGGGTCGATTTCTGGGGAGGACATGTGCACAGGGTGGATCTGGATAAAACAGGCCTAGATTCTCCAGTAGCTGGATGTGCTTTGGGCACGGGAGATAAGCTGGCCGCTGTCTGTATAAGTCGCCATCCCCAGGGTGTAATTGGTGAGTATATCCTCTGTGTGTATGATCTAGCTACTGCCTCCACAGCCTGAGATCGGCGCTTGTCAATTTTGAACCGCCGCGTCAACCGCCGCATCACCGCCGCGTCCACCGCCGCGTCCACCTGGACGCGGCGAAATCGTTTGGCCCCAACGAGGCACTCAGTTGCGAGACGCCAAAGGAGAAGTGTAACTCCCGGAGGAAGGTGTTTGGGTTTGGGATATGCTTCGGCAGCGTAAAGCCTTCAAAGAGTGCTTCATACAAGACTAAAAATTTAGGAAGAACATCAGTAAAACTGCAAGTTTCTCTCTGAGGTCTTTGAGGTCTTTGCAGAGCTCTCAAAGACCTCAAAGATCCGCCGAAACCAGAGATGTGAGGTCTCTACAGAGAAGGTTCAACTAACCCTACAGAGACCTACATCTTTACAGAGTTCTGAAAGAACTCCGGTGAGAACCTGAGGCTCTCGCCAGAGTTCTCGACAAACTTGGTAAAAATCTTCAAAAAAGACCTTAAATACAATTCATAGCGCAATAATTAATGAATATATTCATGAAATGGAAATACAATTTCTATCTATGGATGGGTGGCTAGCTGAATTCAATGATCTCCTCGACATCCGACAAGGCTACAGATGCCGAGAACCCCACATTTATGCTCAATCTATTTACTACACGGAAAGACACAAACACCTGCGAGAAAACAGTCAGAAAGTACCCCCGATGTAAAAGGAACCACACACGGGAATCAAGCATCCTGACAATCAGAATGAAGTATGAATGATCATGATCTCGTAAAGCCAAGAAATCAGTTGTGCCGAACATGGGAGAAAACACGTACATGAGCGACGAGAAAAAAGAAATCACCGCCATGCAATAAGTTGGGGAAAGACATAGCAATATCCAGCTGAGTGGGAAAGTGAGACAAGAAGTGGAAAGAGAGACAGAGCGAAGCACTTACTTGTGGCACTAGTTATCAGGTTGAAAGAGCTGTCATGACTTGTGCACACAGGAATGAGGACAAAGGAGAGGGGGGGAGATGGTGGTGGAACGAAAGAAAGAAAAGCAGTCGTCACGGCAGAGACCTGAACCATTTTATATGTCCGCCAAACCAGTCAATCTGTAACTTGTCAATCTGTCTGTCAGACTTCGTCTTCTATGCAATCTGTCTGTCAAGTGGCTCTGATGCTGGACTTAGAAAGATTCAAAGTTCGACCGCTATCTTTCCTTGGCAGGCTTTTGCAGAACCTCGAGCTAAGCTTACTAGCCTACCTCAGGAAGTGTGTGCTGTTGTTTTTGGGCACAATAAGCGAGATAAGGAAAATGATTATCACGATTATTGGGCGTATTACATCAACAAGCATGCAGACCATCGCTCAAATTGAATTTTAATTCACGTGTAGAACTCTGTCTTCCGCAAAGTCTTTCGGAGTCAGAGGTGTTTGAGAACTTTGGCATTTCCAAATATGGGAATCAATTTCACAGAGTTCTCGAAGTAACAGAGTTCACCGAAAGACCTGCTCAGAGTGCAAAGACCTTCCCACAGAGTGCAAAGACCTTTCCCCAGGGTGCAAACACCTCAGAGAGAAATGTGTAGTTTTACTGATGAACGTGACAAACAGTGGCAGTTCTATCCCGCAGCACAACGGCCGGGGAGCATCGAGCTCAAGGGTAGTATTTCACACCCCGAGCCCCGCGGGTGGTGCAACCGGTAGTGGGGACACGGAGGTGTAAACCTGGGAACAAACTGAAGTTCGCCCAGCAGAGACGGCACAAAGCGAGAAGAGTTTGGAGATGGAAACCGCCCTGAAGAAAATGAAGTGACAGGGCTGTTTGCACTTGGATGCCTAACAACTCGATAAGCAAATAGGGACGAACAAGAGGAAAGGGAGAACAATTGACGGGGACGGTCAAATTGTAAAGAATTGGAGGTTGAAATTCTGGATCATTCGAGGCAACCGGTCTCCAGTGTTTGACAGACGAAGAAGGAATAGAGAAGGAGGGGTCGCCGCACAAGCACCCGCAGACCCCAAGGTCCTGACGTCCGCCCAAGGCGAGGGCAAGGACAGGTTATGAAGGCATGTAGATGCTCAGCAACAAATAACTATGTGCGGCGGATGGAGAGACTCGTGCCGGTCATTCCAGTGTACGCACAGAGGGCTAAATTCAATCGTGGCTGTGTGAAAAACGGGAAACACAGATATCAGACGGATAATAGCGACGTACAATTACCGATTGAAACAGCCGATAAAGGAAACAAGAGATTGAGCTTGATTTGAGCTTGAAGGAGAGAGAAGGAGATGACGCAGCATGCGGTTGAAAATTGGCGCATTTTCAGCTGGCGTAGCCGCGCACCACCCTGTCGATGTCGAATTTTGGTCGGGGTCACGCGTTACGCGGCCGTTTGTCGAGCCTCCCAAGCGTGAGGAAGGGCCCCAAACCGTCTGGAGCATGTAAAAAAAGGCGAGATTTTTGGAAATTTCCGTGCTGAAAGTCGAAAATTTCCTTGGTGTCAACTTTGGTGTCGGATTGGTTGAAAGGGTCCATCAGGAAAAACCCTCTGGGAATTAGTTGCCTGGTAAAACATGTTGCAGAATATAGCCGCCTGTAGCACAGCGTGTCAACTCTGTAGCTCCAGTTGTTCGCGTGACCGCCGATGTGTAGCACATCATTGTTGCCACTGATTGCTATGTCGGACCGTATTGCCGCGTAGTATCAGAGAAAAGCTCAAGAACCGGGGCTGAAAGCACACACATCAGATACCTACCATTCTGGTTAATAATCAAATCGATTGAACCTTATAAATCTGGAGCAGCGCATCCGCGGGGGGCGCCGGGGGCGGCTTGCAAGGTTGCGCACGCACTCAGGTTGCCCTCGATCTGTGCGACCTTCGTGGCGGCTTGGCTGCCAAAGAGTTGGTAGATGTTCGGGAACGCAATCGCGTCCGACGGGCCGTCCCCGTATTTGTTGAAGCCGTTGCCGTTCGTGCCGAGGGATTTCATAGTCTGCGAAGGATTTTCGTCAGTTGATCAATACAGACAAAAGAGCGGAGAATGGAATGCACCAGGAGACATACCCCGCCGAGGAAGAACAATATATTTTCAAGGAAGAGCCGAGTGTGGAGGTGAGTTGATTTGCATGAAGTTATGAGAAGAAGCGGAAGTAATGGGCCGATTGCTTGTGTTAAATACCAGTGGTCGCGGCGATGTTCTTTTGAGGAGAAATGTCGGCTGGGGACAGCAAAGGATGAGGTTTTAGTTTTGTATTTGGATGGCAGAGAGATTACGCGACCACATACCAAGAACAATTGAAGCGAATATCTGAGGGTCCGTACGCCAATTTTGAGGCAGAGCGGAAGGGGATACACAGGAATATGGCGGCTGTAGCGTGCAGGAAACTGAGAGGAGAGGGGAAGAAAATGTTGGCGCATCAGTTCTACTTTGCTGGCGCCAAAAACTGCGCTGTGTGAAAGAAACCTATTGTAGGTCATCTAGGGTTAGGAGAGAGGGCTTGGAGAGAAATACGAACGTTTAAGAAGAATCGCTGCAGATATTTCTGAAGAACCGTATGTTCAGTGTCTGAATCTGATACATGAGCAAATACACGAGGCTAAAAGGCAGGTTCTGAAATACCGAGGGGGATATTGTCGGGGACTCGGGGCCGTTACTAGGAGTGCGCGGTGGGCGAGACAACGTTGAGACCAGAGATACTAGGGGCTGAGCATCGCGCTACGTACTGTGATGGCGATTAGAGGCGGGCGATACCAGCTACATTCGTCAATGATGGATCGGAGCAGAGTGATAGACGAGCAGCGGAGACGCTGAAGGGGAAGCGACACCTTGAGGTAATATGGCAGATGAGGAAAGGAGGAAAATGCTGCTATATTAATTTGTCAGAGAACTCCCGTGAGAGAACAGAGGGGACGCACGAGAAGATAATGCACGACGATGGGGAGGCGAGGAATTGAGGGGCTGACGGCCACGCGCACACACAGAATAGCAAATGAGCCGAACGCGCTTCAAATGAAGTGCGGTGGTACTCGTTTGCTGTTGCGGTGAGTGCATCGACACTGGAGTGCGGGACTGCGGCGCGATATGATCTGAATCCGAACCGCTCCCGAATCGAGGTCGGGGCGGTGAGTCAAGTGCGCGTAGGCGGGGAAGGGGGGGGGGGAAACAGAGGGGTCGAAGACATACCTTAACCTGCTTCGCGCAACATGGACAGCGTTGGGATGTGCGGAGTTTTATCACGAACTGAAAATTCAGAACGGGCGAGACATCCCAGCGCAGGATCGCGGCCGGGTACGCGAACACTGTGACGGATTGAGACGGCCAATGAGATGCAGTAGTGATTTGGGGCATCAAATACGATGCACCAGGTATGTGAGCACAGTGGTGCAATCTGGAGAAAGAAGGAAGGGCAGATTGTAGTCACCGAAAGGAAAGAAGAGAAGGAGGGGCTCGACGGCTGAACGGTGCTCGTCGGTACGCAGTGTGAGCCTGGGAGATTTGGATGGATAAGATCAGTACGGGGATGGAAGGAGATAAAGATGGGACATGCGACGGCAAAGAGGCCGGCAGATGGTGAGACATAATTTAGGGAATGGAAGTACATCTTGTGGGTTGCTATGCTGAGAAGGAAGTTGAAGAACGTGAGCGTTGGGCGTCGGTGTAGAAGGCTTAGACTAGGGCGGCCAACTGCTGGGATCGATGGATTTTTGGATGTCAAACATGGGGTCCAAACATGTCCTCCTGTTTCGGCCAAATTTTCCCAGCCAATGAAACACAACGGCAAAAATGATGGGTTTTGTTGCCATTTTGACTGGCTTTTTAAAAACAGAAAATTACCTATTTTGGATCTGGAAAAGTAACAACAAAAAATCCCTCTCTTTTTTTCTTGCAAAAAATCCATCGCGCACCAAGTGCCCGCACAGCACCCGCCACCTTGCTCGCTTGGTACCACTGGGCACTCGCCACATCACCCAGGGGCCATCACCTTGTAGCGGCTCGATTTGGCCATCTACGAGTTTACCGGACGGGCGCGCGATCAATAGCCTGAGGGGCAGTCAGAGTAGCTTTTAATGGGCCGTTTCTGGACTCGTTTCTCGAGTCGTTTCTCGAATTACGAACATTAATTAAAGCGTGGGAGAAACGAGAAACGACCGAGAAACGCCTGAGAAACGCCTCCAGAGGCGTTTCTACATGTCGTTTCTGGGCGTTTCTCCACCAAAATAAATCTGAGGTCGTTTCTCCCCACGTTTCTGATGCCAACAATTTAGAGAAACGACTTCAGAAACGACGTCAGAAACGAACCTAGAAACGACCCCAGAAACGTCGAAACGACCTACTCTGACTGCCCCTAATGCTTCAGGACAAAAAAGAGCAAGAGGACGCAGATCTCTGGATCTGGCCCGCAATCAACAACACGTGAGACCCCCCCCCCCACTTCCGCAATTTCCGCCGCAGGTGTCAAACCCAATTGGGAAATTTTGATGGCGGCCGGATCGACAAGTGCGATGGCGGCATCTCTCGGCACCAACAAAGGGAAAAAAAAACCCAGTCAGTGCGAATACAGACTGGGAGGATATAAGGGATAGAGAGTCTGCGCGGGATATGTGAGGTAAACTGTTGTTGCTGTGGCGGGGTGGGAACCGGAGGTTGTGGAGGGGCTTGAGTTGGATGGTCAAGGGCAGAAGGAGTGGCTGCTAGTGCTGGGAAGGTTCGGTTCGGTTCAGGTTCAGGGCACTTCGCTCTGAACGCCGAACTCGAACCCCGCGTTCGGTTCTGATTAGTTCTGAACCTCGAACCTGAACCTGCGTTCAGGTTCGGTTTTGCGTTCGAACACGTTCGAACCTGGCCAATTTCGGCCTTCTCGGCGATGCAAAATCAGGTCAAAGATGACCAGGGATGCTATTTTTCTGGCAATGGAACGTACTACCAAGGTTGTAGCACGCGTCATTGTCCTCAACAAGTGTCCGGGACGACAATATGCTTACCAACGTTCTTTGACAGGTTGACACGCGCCCCCGATGTTATTTGAATAGATCAAAATTTGTGCTAATTGTTTTCAATGAGATGCCAGAGATGCTCGCGGAGGTGGGTAACACTTCTTGCTGACACGTCTGGCCCAAAGTGTGGCCATAAATCGCTGAAAATCGTGGACAAATGAGCCGATCGTTCAATTTTCAGGTTCAGCGTTCGATTCGGTTCGAACGCGACTCTCACCGCACGAACGCCGAACCTGAACGCCGCGTTCGGTTCAAGCAAATCTTGAACCTTGAACCTGAACTCGGCGTTCAGTTCGGTCCGGTTCAGGTTCGAACCGATTCCTGAACCGGACCTTCCCAGCACTAGTGGCTGCTCAGTGGCGGGGCTCGGGTCCGGGCGGTGCTTAAGCCAAGCAGTGGGATGCTCCAGACAGTGCAGGCAGCACATTTGGTTGCCGCAGAGCTTGTTGAGATGCTTGGTTAAGCTGCGGCGCACACAGATGGCGGATGTCGACACTGAGGACTCGAGGTGGAGAGCTGCCGGGCGGGTGCTGCAGTCATCGTGGGGCCCGGGGCCACGCCAAATGGGAAAAAGTACCAACAGGTGCTGTATGGGAAAGATTCAGACATGGCGAGCTCATGAAAAGTCGTGATTACGCACCGAGACATAATACCATTTGACATTCTTGACCTGACCGTGCTCGTTTGAGTTGAGGATAAGTACGCCTACAAATCAATCTTCCTTTGGGCATGTGAGCGCGGCATCATTGATATGTAGAGGCAGTGTGACGAGGTTTGGAGGGAATTGGTGGGTGCTGGCGGGAGGAAAGACGCGTTGTTTGTTTGGCAGAGCTCTCGTCGCATGTCAGCCGAGGTCTGCCGCCATCAAGTCAGTGAAATCTGCCGCCATCAAAATTACTCGATTTGGGTTTGACACCTGCAGCGGAATTCCAAGAGTGCCCCCCCCCCCCCCCCCAAATATTTGGCCTTCATCAATACTGCCATTCGACCACTGGGACATCGTGGGCAACATGATTTCTCTACAGATATATCTCGATGCATGTATTTGGCAGCCTGAATTTATTTGAAATAAATTCTAGGTTTTTTGAGACATGTTTTACACGGAAAGGCTCACCTACCAAATTAGGGCATAAACCCGAAGATTCCTCAATTTAAACCAAATTTCTTTGGGAAATTTTCAGGTTTTGGAGGAGAGTTATACATGACTTCGAATCATCTTGTATTGGCCAGAACCATTTTATTTCACTCTCCTTGCATTCACTGAACGGTCGCATCAGTCAAAGTCACGTGTGGTTGATCGCGGGCCAGATCCAGAGATCTGCGTCCTCTTGAAAAAGAGAGCAGAAATTGGGTGTTTTCATTGTTCCTTTTCGAGATCCAAAATAGGTAATTTTCTGTTTCTAAAAGCCAGCCAAACATTCGTCATGTTTCTTAATCTTTTTCATTCCAAAACAGAATCCATGTTTGGCGTCCAAAAACTGATAAGTTTTTACACTCATGCTCAAGCCATAAACATGCCTCGTTTTTTTCTCCCAAAAGCAGCCGGAAAAATTACAACTGTTCTGCTTTTGTTTGTCGCTACAACATCCCCGATGTTTGGCGCCATTCATGAATCAAAAATGACACAAAACCCCTCATTTTTGCCCTCGTGTTTCATTGGCTGGGAAAAGTTTGCCGAAACAGGAAGACCTGTTTGGACGCCATGTTTACCACCCAAAAATTCATTGATCCCAGCAGTGAATTGCTGTTACACTGTAGAAGAGTCAAGTTCCGACGATATTAATGTACGTGGCATTGTGAAAGGAACAAAATCGGTTATGCCATGCGCATGCAATGGCCCTCAAGCCCAAGTTACAATAATGCCACCCACAGAAAGACTTGACGAGGGATGGGAAAAGAGGAAAGAGGTGTTGTAAAATGAAAGGGAAAAAAGGTCTATCTCATCGAAGATACAGTCCAGTATTTATACCTTCACATAGAACAATAAATATTTGTACAGTAAATACGAGAACAATGCGGAGTTCAAAACTCTTGCGTGTCAAACACGTAGTTGCGACGTGTCTCAACGTGTTTGCAGGAGTCCAGCTCCTTGGCTACGTGTCGACGCGTCAGCTACACGCGTCCTTCCACGTCCTACTCCTACGTGACTCTGACGGGCTGACATATTGCTCCTACTTCCGATTTCAACAAGAGGAAAGAGGAAAGAGGAAAGAGATGCTATAGAATATGGGCAGCAAACAGGTGCGTTATGTCTATCCCCCACTCTCCCCACGCTGCTCACCTGAGCCCTTCTGGTGAATCTTGTGCCACCCAGGTGAGTGTCTTGTTTTCTTTGTGTCGTATAGCCCATGCAATCTCCACCTCCCGCTTTTATTCCCTGGCATCTTCCTCTCCCCTCCCTTCCCTCTGCCCACGTCTGGATGGCGCACGGACTTGAGTGCCTCGTTGGGGCCAGACGATTTCGCTGCGTCCAGGTGGACGCGGCGGTGGACGCGGCGGTGATGCGGCGGTTGACGCGGCGGTTCAAAATTGACAAGCGCCGATCTCAGGCTGTGGAGGCAGTAGCTAGATCATACACACAGAGGATATACTCACCAATTACACCATGGGGATGGCGAAGGGATTAAGTTTGTTGACTGCGTGTGTCGAGAGTTTGTCGCCATGAATAGTAAGTTAGACGCGGCGGTGACGCGGCGTGATGCGGTAGTGAAGCGGCGGTCAGCGGCGGGACGCGGCGAAGTGGATGGTAAATTCGCCGCGTCCCACCGTTTTGACGCGGCGGTATGCGGCGGTCCCAGCCCAAGGACGCGGCGTGTCAAAAATGTGACGCGGCGCTCACCATACTGGACGCGGCGCTCCCACACTCGACGCGGCGGTAAACATGCTGGACGCGGCGGTGTCGCGGCGCCGCTCAAACTCGCTCCCTCTCACGTTTTCTCCCAGCAATTCCCAAACTTTTGTTTCTCTCATAGCCCATTATAAGTCTCTCATAATAATCAACACCCATTATCAATATACATGGTCCTCGTTGTCTCAACTACACAGCCACAGACCTTGTCGAGGCCACGTTCCTGACGCCGTCCCCGAGGGTTCTAATGCCCACAAATACGTAGGGGACAAGGCACTGTGGTAATAACCGTTATTCAGTCGGATTTGAATACAAATAGAATATCTAATCGAAGATCGGCGCGACGCGGCGAAGTGCACACCAGCACCGCCTCTACCCCTCTACACCGCACCACAAAGTACAGGTGCGGAAACTGACTCGTAGAATTATTTCTTCGGGGAAGCTGTCACTTAATAATGGACTGCGTGGACTTTCTACTCACCAAGAAGGCAGAAGCCAAGCCCCTGGTTGAATTTCTAAATAATTAACTTTACTGTACGTGCACTTCACAACTTCTCGGTTTCCATCCGACTCATGCCTTTCCCTTTCCCAAATTTATGGTGGAAGGAACGGCATGCACTACAGGATTCCCACCCTGCTCAAAGTGGATGAGAATTTCAAGTCTACGTAACGAATGGCGCGACGCGGCGAAGTGTACAGCGGCGCCGCGTCATCATTTTAGCGCTGATATTTCTGTTTAAACCGCCCAATGCCTCAGAACGCCGAGGCGAATCCAGATTTCATCCATTTTCATCCTCAAAAAAATGGTCTTGAACTTCGCCCACCGTCGTTCACAAGTTCAACACCGACTGCACAGCCACACCTAGGAGATGCGATAGAGTATATATAGGCTGGATTGACGGGCAAAATAGCTTCTGAGAAGACCGGCCCTGACGAACAGGGTGCAATTGACGTATTCGAATCACTGAGTAAAACCACTGGACCTCCAGCTATTGTGCTGATTCTTGATGTTTACTGCCGCCGCGCCCCGCAGAAGTCCCCAGTTCAAACATGGCATTTCACTTCCTCGTCGGCCGATATACAATTTTTCCAAAGCCCCAATATACTGGATCAATTATTCATCGAATCCACTATGAGATTTTCAATCTACTGGCCGAACGGCGCGACGCGGCGAAGTGTACAACACCGCCGCTTCACCCTTCCATTGCGACAAATTTTTCTGCCATTCTTTCGGCTTTAAAGCCGGAAAGTCTGTCCGCTACAGAGAATAGCCTTATTAATCGATGCTCCGGCGAGTTTGAACAAAAATAAAAACCTACTGAAAGAACGGCGCAACACGGCTAAGTGCAGCGGCGCCGCTGCGCTGCTGCGTTATACCTCAGTTAAAACTGACTCCCACAGTTAGTTAGTTACGGGAACCGGTCCTGAACTAGCTAAAATTTTTCAATAAATGCGATGTTCGAATTGAATATTGGGTCTATCGCGATGGCGCTCACTTTCGGTACTCTGGCTATCACCAGCACGAGAAGGTTCCAGCACGGCACCTCACGCTTCGAGAACGGGCCCAGTTCGAAAATGTTGTTAATGAACATCCTCGCATGGCACCTGCTCAGCTCCTTGCTGGCCGCCCAGCTGTTGATGGTCCCGGACCTTCTGTAGCCGACATCAGCACTGTTCTGCTTAACCCGCGTCGCATCCAATACGAGCGCCGCAAAATCTGGAATCCCGAGAACAAGGTACGTATACCCAAACCTTTTCTTCCCCTTCAAAGCTTATAATCATCGCAGACCCGCGACCAGCGGTTCTTTCCCAAACTTGAGCGCTTCAAGACGAAGCACCCGGACTGGACTGTCGGTGTCCATTGGATGGATGATATCCATGTCATTGTCCTGCAATCGCCCTGGCAGCGTCGCATGGGACTCAAAGACCAGATCAAGACCGAAGCGGTAAACGGCGTCGCCTCAGATGCATGCCACGATTATTTCATAGGGCACAACCAGCTGCTTTTCCTTAGCTCGACATTTGAGCCCTTTCATCTCAGATCGTGGGCTCCCATTCTCATGACATACTCGAACGGTGCAACAGCTGTTCATTACCGTATCCATTTCTACTACCTCTTTCGTGGTTTGGCGACGCGGTGTCTCGAGATCAAGCGGACCGTGACGGACGAGCTTTTTGCAAATGTACGCATTCAGGAGTCCAACATGATGAATGCACACTAACTTTTTCAGTAGGTTGTCGACTTCAGTGATGCTCAGCGAAACGGGTTCATCCAGGCTTTCGTCGACTTCTGGCTAGAGTTTGCCCCTAGCGGCCGGAATGAAGACGAATTGAAAGAAGCCACAGCTGCATTGCTGAAGGGATGCAGACAGCATTTCGATAATCAGATTACGCGGGTCGCCAGGATCAGTCGAATCGTAGGACCGGATCGGGAGTCTAAATTTCGCAAGTTGGCAAAGGCACTGCTGAAGCAAACAACTATGATGGGGCTTCGCGCTTGTGCCGCGGAACTCATTCGCGAATTCCCCGCTGCTAAACCATGGGTCGACTGGTGGATGCGTCCGAGTCATGCGAGCATGCTGTTTCAGGTGGCAAGCAGTATGGCGCTCAAACTTTGGGAGTCGCTTCCTGCAATCACTAACAGCGCCGAAGCGATGCACCACAAGACGTACAAAATGATTGGACGCCGCAACAGCCTTTTCTACGGAATGGAAGGACTGGTTCGCATTGCCGAGACATTTGAGCGAAGTTATAACGCAGCTCGACGTACGTCATTTGCGTCTTTACTCGTTTTTATTCTGCTCACCGGGCATTAAACAGAGGGCCATAAAATCTTCTACGGGCGCGACCCGCAGTACTGGAAAACGACCCGGTTCCGGTATTCATGGACAAAGCACAGCCGACACGAATCACGTCCCAAGCTATCCATGGACGGACGTGCACCAGACACAATTCAGAGGCTGCTGAAGCGGAAATCAGCAGATGTACCGAAAAAAAAAGGCAAACACACGATATGGAGAGGCGGGGAAAACACCTAAGGTACCTCGATCACCAATTGCGCGACCGCCCAAAGAGCGAAAGAAAGCCCTCAACGCGGCCCCTGCTGTCCTTGCGCATTCAGTCCGGTTGGACCTCACACCGCTGGCACTGCAATCCTACGTTTGGAATTCCAACTCATGCTTCATTGATGTTGCCCTTGAGGCCTATTTTCGCGCATTTGTGGCCATGGGAGACGCAGTACGACATGATCTCCTTCGCCGAGTCCGCATGGAGGTGCCGGACAGCGGGCTCCGCGACATTTTGGAACATCTATGGTTGCGGGGTCTTCTCAGTGGTACCATCATATCCCCCAGCTCACCCGCCGCAAAACTGTCGGTCACGAAACTCGCACACGCACTTGAGGCCGGCCAACTCAATGTGAAACGTCTAATTTCCACCAAATGGGATGTTGGTCGCTTTGCCGCAGGAATGGCCGGCTCTTCGGCGGCGTGGTTGAGTCAGATGTTTAAGGTAGGTTTTTTATCTTACTTCGCCTTGGCTCTTCTTCACACTAGTCGTGGCATTTTTGTAGGCGGATACAACACGCGACGTTCAGAAGTATTTCGGGATCTCGCATATCTCGCACTACACATGCGAGTTACACCACTCGACCAAGATCCGTTCCGAGGATGTTAGAATGGACACCGGAATTCATAAAGGCGACATCTTCCTGGCACAGAGTTATATTCGCGAAGGACTCGACCGACCCTCACTGTCTGATTTTCCTATCCACGCCATCCCTCGCCAGCACTCGCGCGGAGAATCTTGGCCGCCAATTCACCATGGGGGCGTCATTCCTTGCTCCCACCACTCCTGCTCTACAAATGCGGCAATAACCTCCATCTCCACCGAATGGCCACTGATCTTGCGTATAGATCCAATCATGCGCATCCCTAGCATGGCTTTCATCCCAGACACCCGAGATGTGAGCTGCCCACTGACTTTGAACCTTGGCTCTGATGTCGAGTACACACAAATCGCGCAAGTTCAATACCTCGACCCGGCCACAGAAGATAGACTCGGTCATTATGTCGCAAAGATCCGACTCGGAGGCAAAACATACATTTACGATGACTGTCATCATGGTGGATCGCTGCGTGAAATCGGGCCCGTCCACTTGCTGCAGGACTACAACCCCAATACTTCTTTTGTGCTTTATCTTCGCACCTCCAAATCTTCGGCACGTACTATTATATGGTTCACACAAAATATGCTCTAATCTGCGTATTCTAGCGGACGTCGAGAACCGTCGACGAAATTGAAGCCGACTACGCCAAGATACCGATTGCTTCCCCAGAGTTTCACTTGGTATCGGACAGTTCCGACGATGAGATCAACCAGCTGCTGAATGACGCGATAACCTCGCCCACAAAGCGGCGACGACGCAGCGCATCTTTCACCAGTAGCGACTCCACCAACTCTGCGACGGCATGCCCCATCAATTGTTATGGCTGCGGTGTCGTGAACGGCGGCGACGATGACCCAGATCAAGTGCAGTGCTCTCGCTGTGGATTTTGGTCGCACTTTGCATGCCAACCAGAACACGCAGACGTTGATTGGCACGATCCAGACACTGAATTCACCTGCCAGGGCTGCCAGTCCAGACCTGAGTACCAACTGTACGCCCAAGCTCATTTGTTACCTTGCCATTGATTGAAACGGTTCATCAGGTTCTGGCCAAAAGAAATTATGATGCTGCCAGATCCACGAGCCAAAGATGAGTGGCGGGGAGGAGATGTGCTGTGGTATTCAGCACGATTCATCAAGCACGCCCCGAATACTCGCAACAAAGAGAGAGAGTTTGAGTTTCGCTTCTTGGCATGTGTTGACTGGGTTCTCACCGAGGCCGACCTTATGCGCCCTTCAAATTATTACTGGGGAAGTCGCGCATTCTGCGAAGAGATTTTGAAGATAGTACTTCAGCCAGAGCAGGTGATATTCTCTTGCACCATTCCACCGCATACAGATTGAATATCTGTCAGATCGGGAAGATTTGTTGCCCGGCGGACTCGGAAGAACCACTAGACAACCATCCACTCCACCGGATTTTCGATGCTGCAGTTATACCCTTGGCCCAACTCTTGGTTTCATTCCCTCCTGATCACCCTGTCGTCAACTCGTACGAATCCTTCTTCGAGGACAGACCTGACGAAGATAAAGATGACGACGAGGTGGTGGTAGAGTGGATGCGGCTGAAACTGCGGCTGAATAAACCTACTCTCGAGCTCTATGAACTGCTGAATTTTCCGCTGGCCGGATTGGATGGTTTCACTGTGGGCTCTCTTCCTGCTGAAGAGTGGCGACGTCGGATCAGGGCTGTCGGTACAGCCATGCTGAAAATCTTGGCCCTTCAGTATGAACTCGAAGAGCCGCTGAATCTAAACGGTGACATGGCGGAGGATCTCGCGGAGGAAGCTATCCAGTCTCTCGTACATCTCAAGAACGAGTACACTGATGCGATGCGGGCGATGTCTCTTGCAACCAAACCAAGGATACTGGCGCACAAGAAGTACTGGGATGAAGACACCTTTTGGGACTGGATCAATGAATTTTGGTACGCCCACGCAGTCCTCAGTCCCACATATAATCTTCCAAACTACCGGCGGGCAATGGAACGGCCAAGTAGACGGCCCGCGATATCGATCATGATGGATGAGGGAAATGTGGACGACTTGCCGGAGGAGTCAAGCCGGAAGACTCGGCCTAGGGAAGACGACGACACTGAAGAAGATGCACCTGCACGAAAACGACAGCTCAGATCCCGGGCCCCTAAGGCAGTTGCGAGACCAGCAACTGAGCCGGTGGGGCGTGTGGTGGCAAAAGGACGGGGATGGATTACAATTGAAGAAGAGTCTGGGAGGAGCGATAATTGAACTATATGTACTCCGGATGTCGGGTGGCAATTGAGGTTGATTACATTTTTTCTTAATGCATGTACCATGTGCCCGTTAATCTGCTATGTAGCGCCGGCAGAGTAATCCTGTGATGCGAGCGGTTATTATTGGGAAATGTAGTGCATGGGTAGTCGAGAAGAGGCAGAGGGAGGATATTTAGTATCAAATATGAACAGAGACCGCCAGGCAATGTAGATGATGCGGCAGTGTGGTCATGGAAAAAGGAAATATAAAGTGGGGTGTGATTAAAAAAGGCCCATATAATTGCTTGGGTGGTCAGCGGCGGTACGCGGCGATGGAGATGGAAGACGCGGCGGTTGCAAGTGAAGACGCGGCGGTTGCAAGTGAAGACGCGGCGGTTGCAAGTGAAGACGCGGTGGTTGCAAGTGAAGACGCGGCGGTTGCAAGTGAAGACGCGGCGATCTTGTATTGGGACGCGGCGATCTTGTGTTGGGACGCGGCGATGCGGACATGTGAGGCGGCGGTGACGCGGCGCCGATTTGTGGACGCGGCGAAATATCCTAGCCCCCTCGTTGCACTTAATTCCAGGGACCTTAAGTCCTTGTACTTATTTTTCTATACAGCGAGGTACGAGCTTCCAATGTATAGAGTGTTTGTCTGAGATAGACTACTACTTAAGTTCCTAAGACTTGCATTTTTGTCGCACTTAAGTTTCGTCGGACTTGAGTTACGGGGACACTTAAGTACATACTTGGATCATACGAAACTGGACCTAAATTACGTAGAACTTAAGTTATGTAGAACTAAACTAGACTATGCTTATGAATAAATATAGATACTTGACTTATCTGAAGAACTTGAGATCACAGTAACTTAAGTTCCTGTAAGGGAGAGAGCTGGTAGCCAGCGCACGCCCGCTGCGCAAGGAACTAGAACTTAAGTTCGAGGCCGGAGCTTAAGTTTGAAATGGTCCGCACCGGTAGGACTTAAGTTGTGCTGATTTTATTTCATTGATGCGGACCATCGTTGAGGCGCTCCCATACACCGAAATGCTTGCGTGCGTATGTCCCGACCCACATCAGTATTGTGTTGCCCATTTTCACCTCATGCGAAGGGCCTATTCGAACCCTTGAACGTCCGCGCGGATGGAACCGTGGTGTTTGCAGCACTCGTTGGACATGCCAGAGCTCCCATGGTGGCGCTGAAGGATCTCGGCTAGTGGGCCCGCTATACTTTTGACCATCGCGCGGAAACCTCTGGGCAAGATCTTGCCGTCGGATCCCACGTCGTCAGTTGGGATGAAATCGCCAAGGTACTTGCCTTCATTTTACGTTTTCCATCTAATACGCTCCTTCACTGTACAACAGACATCCACCAAAATAACCGGCAAGCCCGCGGTCTACAAGGCGCAAAGGGCGACAGCAACCTCTACTTTCACGGCGGCGCACCACCAAAGCGCCCCGAAGGGTTGAGGTAATGTCTACATTGTCCGAAGAATGGGGCGATTTAGCGGCCTCGATCTCATCTAAACTGGTACACAATGCTCGTAAGTTGAACCTAGCCGAATAGATGTTTTTAATTTAACGGTGTTTAGGAAATTTTTTTGGCAGCCTTAATCGCACCAGGCCCATCCGTGATGCGCGGTTGCTTCCTGCCCTGATCAATATTGTAGTGGCTATACACACACTGATGTGCCTCAGGACTTTGAAAGGGATGGAAGTGGAGAGGGAACCGCGTACTAGCTTGTCATCGCAGCAGAGTTGATCGGCGGGGTTTCAGATTGCCTCTGCAGAATTGATGGTGGAAGATTATCACCAAATTCCACAGACAATTCTACGAGAGAGTTCTTTGCCAGCGGATTCAAACTTCGGCAACTGGAATACGATTTTAGCCAATCTTCTCTTACGCATATAGAAAAACGACCCCTCGATGGACTGACTCCATGCTGATACCGCGGAGGCAACTCCCGTCACTATTTCCGTACTCCAACCAAACATCGAAATCGCTTCCGGATCGGTTGCGCACAAATTAAATGATGCAGGTGGCGGTCAGCACATATGAAAGCTTCGTGATCCAATTTTCAGTCCCAACGCCGATAGAGAGCGTCTACCGGGGAAATCGGACATCAACTCGCCTGGAACCCCTAAAATTAAACCTCAAAGTCCACGAGTAAGTGCACCAGATTTGTTAACTTATACATCTCAAATTGGACACAATTTCCGAGGTTCCGAAGAGGCCTTGTGTACGTAGGTACGCCCTAGCCCTAGCCCTTTGCCATTTGGCAGGTCCCGAGTTGTACCAGCCTGCCTATGGCCACGTGCTCGCCACATTTGTTGCTCATCGTATCCTAACCTCATCAATCATTCTGCTGTTTTTTTCGCTCTAGTACCAGTGAGTCAGTCGGTAAAACCTCGCGGAGTGCGAGTAGACCTCAAAGAAGGAAGATACCCTGCCACCTGCCACTCCTCCATCATAAGACATCATATCGGATCCGCGAAATAGTTCGATATTGCCAACAGGTTTGACTCCCCTAACGTTATCAACCATTCTGGCTGTCTTCAAATAAAAATGGATCCGCGCACGGTGCTCGCTTCGCAGAAGAAGATGGGCGTGAGCGGAGAGTAAAAGTTCAGTGAAACAAAAGTTGAACCGTCACCAAACCTTGGAGAACCAAGTAGATACATACTATAGACTTTATTCTTTCAAAATTCTAGGACAGCTTCCGATTTCTGAAGGAGTTTCGGGGGCGGCTCTGGATTCCGATGTTTTCGGATACTTGTAGAACTTGTCCTTGTCTACTGACAGGTTTTGCCTTTAGCACATAATTACTCGCTTCGATCGAAATAATATCTAGGGCTCGCTCTTGACGTCTGCCTCTCTACTTTGACGAGAGAATTCCGCTTGTCTAGTCGTCGAGCTTCTGGACCAGAGGTTGAGGACCCGAAATTGAATGGAAGGACCAAGGAAGGACAGCATCTATTCACTTAACGAGATTATCAACCATTCTGGCCGTCTCAAAGGAATGATAAAAGACCATTGAACTGGCGGAGGTGGGTAGAGCTATTCACAGAATCATGGAACTTGACGGAATTGCAATTGTACGTTACCGCTAAGCGTTCCGTCTGACTGCTCGGCTCATAGTCTCCCAGGTTGGACTCGCTGCGCAACTGCCTTCGGGGTCTTCTTTCGCAGGGGACCTGGATTACGCCTCATTGTGGGACTTCCTTGTAGCAGGCGGGAGCGCATACGAGTCATTGAAGGATATATCGCCGGATTTCGTGCAGTATGTGAATAAACGGCATGGATGCATCGTATTAACGGAGTGCGTTTTTCAGGACCAGCGCACATGTGAAACTCCCGGCGCAAGGCGCTTTTCTAAAGAATGCCACAAGCTTCGACAATATTTCCCTCGGAATCAGTACCAGAGACGCTCGAGTTATTCCCTATAGCGGAAGACGTCTGTTGGACTTGTCATTCCAAGCCCTCTTGGATTCCGGGATCGAGTCGCGAGGCCGTAACATAGGTTGTTTCATGAGTGGAAATAGACCACTTCTGGGAGAGGCGAGTGATTTTCAAATATTGTCGGCCTCATTTCCCTAGACATTTTCTGCCAGAACACAATCGATCCGGATGGGAGTGTCTCAAGTTGGATGCCGCATTCGATGGCGAATCGGATATCATATGCGCTTGATCTCACTGGACCCTCCGTCTACCTAGACACAGCGTGCAGCTCCTCCTTGACCGCACTCCATCTAGCCGTGGGCGCGATAGAGAGGGGAGATTGTGTTGCTGCACTCGTTGGAGCAGCCCAGATAAATCGAGAGTACGTCCACCCGCTAATTTTCCTATGGAGAGCCGGGGCTCATAAAATAATCAAGCCCATTCGAGTGGGCAGCCTACATGCAAGCCGGTGGTATCCTTGCGCCGGATGGGGTGGGTAGACCATTCGATGCCGCGGCTGCAGGGTGTGTTGTTTGTAGCCCAATCACCGGTCCGTACTGACATCCTTTGTCGGCTGCAGGTTTGGACGAGGGGAAGGCGCTGTCGTAATCGTCCTCAAACCGTTCAAAAATGCAATTAATGACAATGACCATATTTATTCGGTGGTCAGTTCACATCTGTCGCGGCCGAGTGTCTCTGATTTTTGTCACAGGTCTTAGGGTCTGCAATCAATACCACCGGATCACGGATGCCGCTCAACGTACCCAACGGTGTTGCCCAGCGAAAATGCATCTACGAGGCATACCGAAGAGCAGGTCTCAATCCTAGGGATGCTGATTACGTCGAGTTACATGCCACAGGTCTTCTGATTTAGTCACCCATTTTCCAAGCATGTACTCACCGAGAATTAGGAACACCTGTAGGAGATCCTATCGAGGCGAACACCGCTGGCCAAATCTTTGCCACCGATCGATCTGTCGCGTTTGGAAGCGTGAAGGGCAATATTGGGTACGAGTTTTAAAGGGGATAGCTTCTCGTGCTCAATTAGTCTTGCCAACTTCGTCAGGCACCTCGAAGTTGCCGCTTTTCTAGCATCGCTCGTCAAGGCATGCTTGATCTTTAAGCACGGCATCATTCCGCCGACGGTTAATTTTTCTGATCCTGCTGATACGATCGACTGGGACATCTTCCAAATTGTTGTGCCGGTCGAACCCACCCCCCTCGGCTGCCATTCTTCGTCTGGAAGATCGATCATCTCTCTATCCGGCTTTGCACTCGGTGGTGCTACCGGCCACGTCGTGTTGCAAGCGCCTCCCCAGGGTTCGAACCAAACCACGACCGAGATCGCAACAGCACCGATTTTGTTCCTCGTCGGAGGGTTATCTTCGAGCGCGGTCGACCAAATTTCGCGGGGAATCTTGGAAATAGCGCCTGATGATCTCAAGACCCTGAGCGAGTGCGCTGTTACGCTGTCTCGGCGGGCCCGCCAGCTTCCTTGGAGGAAGTACTTCGTGGTACACGTTTCGTCACGCAAGGCCATTGGGCCTGCGGTCCTCATCCCACGTGAAACCTTCCCTCTCGCGTTCGTCTTTAGTGGACAAGGTCCACAACATCTGGAGATGGGGCGCCAGCTGTTTGCGCAATATCCTGTGTTCCGCAACACTATCATCGAATTAGACAAGGTCTACCGTCGCGTCAAAGGAGTTTCATTGATTGAATCGACCGGTCTTTTCGACCAACCTACCGCCGCTCCGACTATCCCCCTTCCGGATTTCGGATGGCCTGTCGTTATTGCCCTCAGCGCTATTGCCATGGTTCAAATGGCGATGTTTGACTTGTTGAAGTCGGTCGGTATCCTCCCGGATATGATTCTGGGCCATTCGGCTGGCGAGACCGCCGCTTTGTACGCTTCTGGTGCCGGTTCCAAGGACATGGCCATGGAGATTGCAATAGCACGGGGAGAAGCTATGGCGTTCACGGAGAGTGAGCAGGTCGGGATGGCGGTGGTGGCATGCAGCGCCAACCGTGCATTGGAGCTCATTGCACGTATTCTTACCAATGGCACCGGAGCCTTGGAGTTGTCGTGCTTCAATGCCCCAGACTCCGTTACTGTCTCAGGCACTGCCAGTCTCCTCGACAAGCTCGTCGCTTTAGCCAGACACGAAGAAATATTCGCGCAACGGCTCCGCACGATGGTCCCTGTTCACTCCTCCTTCATGGATTGTATTAGAGAGGATTATTTGGCGAAAATGGAGGACATATTTACTCGGTATCCTGGCTCTCATACTCCCTGCATCCCGGTATACTCGACATGCCACGAGGAACAGTTGGTGGAGGCGTTCACCCCCAGCTACTTCTGGGATAACTGCAGGAATGCCGTGCTATTCAGCAAGGCTATTTCAGATTTACTAGTATCTTCTCCCGTCTTCTTGGAGATCTCTTGCCATGCGGTATTATCCTCATCCATCTTGGCGTGGGGAGTCCCTGACACCCGGGTGTTATGTCCCATGCGGCGAATTTCTCCCAAGAAGGCGCCCTCCGCGTCTTCAACAGAGCCTGAAGTTTTCTTGGATACTCTTGGCTCCCTGTCGCTTCTTGGGTTAAATTCGCTTGACCTCAGTGCTCTCTATGGTTCATCTGAATTTAAACCGAAATTCATCGAACACCCTCTTGCTGTCCGTGACATCCCACCCCCGAAATCGCTATCTCCCCGCCATCTTCAACCCAGGGCAGACCGTAGCGGCCCCCTTTCGTCATCGAACCTCTATATCAATCAGGTCAGCCATCCGACCCTCGCTGAACACGTGATACACGGTGGGCGAAATAGCTTTCCCGTCTGAAAGACACTGAGTTCATCCATTCTGCGTAGGGGAACCAATACTTCCGACGACAGTATTCATCGAAATGGTGTGTGAACCAAATCACGGCGGAAGTTAGCTAATCACACAGCCTAGCTTCTCGAATCGGGGGCGAATTTCCTGTGGGATGTTGAGTTTGTTTCAAGTTTGTCCATTGCCGCGACTTTGCCGCTCGAAATGAGTCTACAGAGACTCGATGCAGCTTGGTCTGTTAGAACGGACGTGGTGCGTCAATTTCGCATGCTGTCGGATTTTATTGAGTAAATTTGATGTCTCACGAGCAGGAACACACCCGCGGTTTCATGGATAGCTCACCTCCGAACAAGATTCCATCAGTAATGGACTGCGAACGTACTTTTCAACGCCTTCCTTTGTTAGATTTTGACGGTGCGCAAGCTCACGTAAAGCAAAAGAACCCTTCTAATGCAGGAACATAGACTTCTATTCATCGCTAAAGCCGCTCGCAACCTACGGCTCTCGATTTCAGCGAGTATTGAGATGTCATGGTGGACCTTTGGAGGCCATTGCAGAGATACAGGGTCCGACTCCGGAAGAATTGTGCGTGGGCCGATTTAATATTCATGCCTCCCCCCATACTTACAGCTCCGCTTTGCTATAGATTGGAAGGATACTTGTTGCACCCGGCAATTCTGGATGCGTGCATCCATGTGCTGCACCACACGAGCATCTCTAAACGATACTCCAAGGACATCATTTATCTTCCATCCCGGTTGGATCACTTCAGCTTCTATCGTCGCAACTACGGCGCCGGAAACTGGTTTTCTCACATTAATCTCCGTCAATGGACACCAGGTAATATGTGTTTGCTGGGTTGTGCATTGCTCAATATTTCGCAGATTCTCGACGCTATGATGTCTTAATTACAGATTCGTCTGGGATGGCGCTTTGTGAAGTGCGGAATCTGGAGGTCCAGAAGTTCACGTGGACTGCGCCAATCACTGTGGGCCGCAGATTCGATTTAGTCTTTCAGCCTCTTGCAACGAATGTCCACATTCCCGTCCTTCCTGTTTCCTTCCCGGAACGCAAAAACAAAAATGAAATCCAGCTGCTTCACGAGACACTGGACTGTCTGGCAGTCGCCACAATATCAAAGTCTTTGGACCCTGACGTCGCTATTGGGGACAATGTATGCACAGCGTACGCTGTCCCGATGACGTACTAATATTCAGTGTAGGAATCCCGACGGAGATATTTGAACTTCGCACGTCGGGCACTCGAGAAGAACCAAGAAATATGCTTGTCACCCGAGATCTTACAGGATTTACAGGACAATTGGCCGTATCATTTTGAAGTGACTAGTCGAATTGCAGCGGTACACGAATCCGTCTTTGAAACATCTCAGGTAATAATGCAGTAATCTCACTTACGAGGCCATATTGAACGGATCTCAGGACGCCGTGAATGCATTGTATTCCGATGACCTCATGGCCAAGTACTACTCGAAGAGCAGCCAAACCAGCAACGTGTGTAGCGAAGTAACCAAAGCATTCAAACTTATCCTCGAAGTATTCCGGACAAGCGGCAAGAAGTGCATCAATGTTCTAGAAGTTGGTGCCGGTTTGTACACTCCTCTATCAATCCCGGCCAGTAATTAATAATGCCTGTCAGGGACGGGGCTTTTGACTTGTCATCTCAACGACGAAATCAATCAGAATCAAGATCTGTTGGTGGAGTACACCGTAACGGACATTTCATATGCTGTGCGTGCTTCGCGTCACATTGGTCTAATATTCTCATAATTTTTATCTTTCCAGCTCGTCGCCGATCTGGCTCGAAAAACAACACATGGATCGATTATTCCAAAGGCATATGACGTCAGTAAGGATCCCCACGCTCAAGGAATACACTCAGAAACCTACGACATGGTGGTCGCGCTGCATGTACTCCACGCGGCTCCCGATACGACTGCCTGCCTAGCTTCCCTCCAAAGTCTGCTGGTTCCTGGAGGCTGTCTCCTTGCCGTCGAACAGGACGGGACTGCCTGGGTGGACAATCCCGGGAGCTTGTGGACAGACTTCGTCTTCGGGTCTTTCGCCGAATGGTTCGGCTATGTCGACGAGCGCGACCACTGCGCCATGTCTCCGCCGAGATGGAAGAAGCAACTTGAGACTGTGGGTTTCATAAATGTTCAGACGTGTGTGCAGAGCGGTGGCAAGGGCCGTGAATTTTTCTTTGCCGCGCAGAAATGCCTTTCTGATCCCACTCCATCTTCCGACCCGCCTACCGATTTCCATCACATTTATTCATATGAATTTGGGAAGGAAATCGAGTTGCAGCGGCAGCTCGGGGGCCTCGACACCGCGGTCTCGAACACGGTTTATCTGGTGGCGATGAAGGGGCGAGATGCGGATGCCGCGATCGGTTTGTGCGTGGTATTGAGGCAAGAAACACCGTTGTGGGATATCCGACTGGCCATCTTCGAGTCTTTGATGGACCTCTCCAACGTGACTGCGTTGCTTATTCGACATATGGGCGCATTTAATAGAGGGGAAAACGTCATATCATTCGACAAAGACGGTGCTGCACATGTTCTGCGCGTCGCTTGGTCCCCTCCCCCGCTTTCGACCGAGCGACATGGCGCAACGCCGGCAGTTGGAGGTCCAAGCTACATCAATGTTCGCATCGTTCACTGGGCTGGAATGTCCCATCTTTACGACGGCTTCGTGGGCCAGGTTATTCAGAGTCATCATCCGAGTGTGTCTGCAGGTGATTTTGTTGGCGGTGTGGTGGCGCCCTCGTCGGCCGAGTTTCTTTGCGTTCACATCAACCACATTACTTTGACGGCTCAAAATCCTCCCACCGACCTCGCGGGTCAACTGTTGGGTCACCTTCTGTCATCCCTGGTTACTTGCCCGTCGTCGGGCCCCAAGATTCGTGTGGCTGTTGCTATCGAGAACAACAACTTGGCCCACATCGTTGGAAAGCAGGTGTCGAAGATCCCTCGAATCCAACTAGTGGTAGCGGATTTCAAAGATCATGATATAACTGAGCGGCTGGACATTCTGGTCAGCGACTCCTCGACATACGCACAGCATCGTCAGTTGCATCGGTGGATTCCGCGCTCCGGAAAAGTTTTTCTTTGGGATGAACTTCTGAAAGAGGCCATTCGTGACGATCCTTCATACATCCGGCACATTTTGGAGAACCACGTTCGCTCTGAAATTCCTCGCCGACAGAATGGATATAGCCCACATGCGGCGACGCCTTCCACTCCACGTAATAGTTACATCCAGCCTTCGAGATCTCGTGCTGGTCCTCCGTTCCGAGGTGATCGTGCTTATGTGCTTCTCGGTGGAATTGGCGGGCTTGGAATAGATCTCGCTGTGTGGATGTATCAGGTAATTATTCGATTCGTTTGTCAACTCACCGTCTGATACAATCCTCTAGCACGGAGCACGATATCTCATCCTCACTTCCCGCAGGGGCATTGAATCTCTGGATCCTATCAAGGACGCAATCGCGATGGCCAAAGTCACGTATTTGAAAAACCAGGACGATATCAATCTTCGACTCGACAAGTGTGACGCCACAGATGTTAGCCAAATGAAGATTCTGCTTCACAGCTTACCAGTTCCCATCGCTGGCTGTTTCCACATGACTCTAGTTCTCTCCGACGCCCTATTTTTGAACCAAACTCATGCGACATTTTGTCGAGTATACGACTCCAAACTCAGGGTTTTTGAGGTTTTTTCAGGGCAGATTAAAATCGAGTCACTTGATTTCTTCGTTGCACTCTCATCGGTCACTGGACTTATCGGAGTACCCGGGCAGTCTAACTATGCTAGGTTTGTGATCTTCCTATTGCAACATAAAGCTACCCACTTAATTTTTTCCAGCGCCTGCACGGCTCTGAACGGGATCTTGGCTCGTTATCCGAATGCCTTTTCGCTGATAACCCCGGGAATTTTAGACGCTGGATATATAGTCAGTTTGTTGAACGATCCCCCTTTGAATTCCTCTCACAATCATGTTAGGATCGAACGGCTTCCGAAAATATTGTGAAGGATGGTTTGTCGGCCATAACAGCGGAAGGTACTTCACAGAAGGAAATACCTGAAGCATCCACTAACGCAACATGTTGTTAGCTCTGTGGGTCTGTTTAGCGGATGGTCTTGCAAAAATGGATGACCGTCCATTTAATCAGTACATCCCTGACCTCGACTGGACCTCGGTTGACCAGCATTCGAGCCTCCCTGTGGCATGTCGCCATCTGGTCTCACGCAATTTCAGGCGCCCTACGGTTTCCAAATCGCAACCACATAGCGGGAAGGGGATCCTCACTCGAGTATTGGAGCTCCTCGAGGTCTCGTTACCTGACTTCGATGCCGCACAGCCCTTGACTGTCTACGGGCTCGATTCCATTAGTGCGGCCAAGTTGGCAGCCATTCTTCGCCCATACGCCTCATTCTCGCAGTTACAGCTTCTCGGCGGTATCACCTGGTCTGAAATCGAGATCCAGCTTCAGTACCCTACTCAGGCCGACACCCAAGGTGAATCTGTGCCGATTGGCGAGAGGAATTCAGGGAATGTCTCGCCGGATATCCCTCTTAACTCTTATGAAATGGATTCGAGGACCTGGGCCGATCTGCTACAGGTCACGAAAACTCCCAGGACAATTCCCGAGCCAACTGCACAACCCCTTGTTGAAATCTGCGGCGGACCCGGAGTGCCTGTCATTATTCTACCGGGCGGCAACGGTGTAGTCGGGATGTTCTTTGGCCTCCAAGAACACTTTCACGGCGCGCTTTGGGCCATCCAGCTTACCGAATCAACACCCATGAGCTCACCAACGACATTGCTTGCATTTTGGAAACAACAGATCTCCCAGAAGTGGCCACATGGTCCATATCGATTCGCCGGTTACTCGGCCTCCTCTCTTCTTTGTGTCGCCTTGACGAAGATGATGGAAGACGCCGGAGAAGAGGTTTCTCAGCTAACTTTCCTTGACCACTTCCCCATGCTCTGGGTTCAACTTGAGTCGGACCTATTGCAGGAAAGAACAGCAGCGGAAACCCGGGACTTCGTAGACCGGCTCGGGCACTCCGTTCTCGAGATGCTTCGTGACGATCCAACTATTGGGTCGGAGATTGTTGCGAACTACGAGGCTGTTCTTCTTGGCTTGCCCGACACACCACTTAACATTCGCCTCATGGTCGAGAACTGGAAGGCGTTGGTGCCGCTTGTATTGGATTTCCTTCAGCCATTCTGTGACCCCGCCAACCGCGAGACATCGCACAATACCTTCGCGGAGCGCCTCAGCGCTTGGGTGTCCTCCGTCAAGGCTCCCCTGGTGTTGATCGTTGCTGAGTACGGTGTTGTCCACTGTTCGCTAGATGTATGGCGTGATCTTGGAGCGAGCCGCACTTCCAAACCAGTGCAGGTTCGTTACCTGAACGGGGTCGGGCATTTTGGACTCTTTGGAGATGAGCGTTTGGCGCATATACTAGCTCCTTAGATTGGTGTTATTATTTAGCCATACAAGCGCGTTCCGAGGCGCTTCGCGCCCCAGCATTTCGGCTGAATCATAAACCTGAGACCTGAGAGTAAATAAATAAGTCGCAGTCGAGTATAGGGTGGCTTTCCGCAGGGAATTTGGAACGGAGATTGCAGAGATCGAAAGGCTTTGAACAGCTGGACACGACACATGATTTATGAATAGGGAGACATCGAGGATGACTGTGGTCATTGATAGGTTTATATTTTGAAATCACTTAAGTATGCCGAACCAACTCCAGTGCCGACCTAATCTCTTAGATCCTTGTCGGAAGTAAGAGACCTTGTTCCGTAAACTCGCTGTTCTGATTATGGACCGCGCGAGTATAATAAACCCCCCCACCTTGTTTCTGACCACGGGAAGACAAAATTGTGACCGTATGACTTGAGGTAAAGTGTGCTTCACTTCATCTTTGAAGGCCAATACTCTGCATGGCGGAACAAGTCCTGAGTCGCTTTGCGGTTATGACTATAACCATTCACTAGCTGTGAATAAACTATGGGTTCAGTGAACCGCCCATATACACCCTCAAGCTTTCGATCCGCTCCCTCATCTACTGCCCGTTGCCAGCCCCTATCACCCGACCCGCCCCGCCTATGCTCCCTCAATACAATATTGAGCATGGGAGCGCGATTTACAGCTCTGAAAACAGGGATGTTTCCACTGTCGATATCAAAAGCAAGCAAGGATCTAATGTTGATGGTACGGTGCTTCATCTGCGCTGTAACGGGGCCGTGGAAGAAATGTATGGTGCACTGGTATTTTCTTTCTCGTAGAACTTCGATGGCCTTGATGCTGAATTTGTAAGAACCGCAAGCGTTGAAATATGGTCAGATCGAAGTCGAGCATGTATTTTTATAAGACCCAGCTGCGGAAGGTATGATTACAAGCTCAACCCAGCCATCACACTAATGAATTTCCACCCGATCCACTGCGTGTTCAAGAATCCTTTCTACTTCGTCGGATATATCTTTCTCTTTGGAGCCCGTGGAGACACTTCGCGCCAGCTGACGCAGAGCGTCATGAACTTGTGAGCTATTGGTTCGCAAAGGAACGACAAAAAGCCGCGTGTCGCTGCCCTCGGGAACTCGAATGACGTGCAGTTGGATCCGCCCAACACTACGGCCCGCGCGCGAAAGAATTTCGGTCCACTCAGGGCCAGTCTTCTTGAGGTCATCTGAGGTGCGAGAATTCACAAGGGATTGCACGGAGATCTGAACTGGATTATCAGTGTAGTCGAAGAACGTGAAAAACCGGTCGGCAGGATGATTGGCCATGAAGATAACCTGCGCTTCGCAGATCGAGTGGATCCCGTCTGCATAATCTGCCTGCACCACCGCGCGCAGAAAATTTCGCTCGCGAAAGCCCAGTGGACATGAACTGGTTTCCCCTGTGTGATTTATGAGGGGGCTGGGGCTGGACAGGGTGGGTAAAACGTACCAAGGAGCAACAAAGCGGGGGAGCCACAATGATCGCGATGCCCGCCGTGCTTCCAATCCGTGATCTGACAATCGCTGGAGCAGTAATAGTGGGTCTTACATCCCGAGCACCGTCGACAACGCGAGCTATCTTGGATTTCTCCGCACTGGCTGCAGTCAACATCAAATGCTCAAATTTCAGAGCGCACGAACCTCAAGATTATCGCAAGCCCTACTCGATTGTACACGGTCGAGGAGTTGCACGCGCTTTTCAGCGAGTGCATGAAATGAATCCCAGTCGTCAGTTATTTCCGCCTCTTCAAGTTCTTCGCTAGACCAAATTTCTGTGACCTCGTGCAGGACCTTCTCCGCCGCTGTGACAGCATGATAGTAGAGAAGGCCATCCGGTAAAATTTTCGTCAGGAGAAATCGCAGACGATCGTCAAACATTGAGGGGAATTCGGCGGCAATACCAGCCATCATACGGAGGAGGCCGGCCTCGATGGCGGCAGGCAACCACTGATATCCCAGCGTTGTGTTTAAGAGATGTTCCAACAACTCCAAAGTGACGACGAAGGACGACTCAAAATTTTTGTGGAGCCACGAATTGGGGTTTGATTTGCAGGCCTCAAGCACAGTGTCCATCGCAACCACAAATGCGGGTACAAATCCGTGGAGGCGCAATGTTTCGAGGAACTTTTGACGCGTCGAGAGATGAGGCCGGGTGGATTGTTGGACAGTGTATCCGGAATCAGCGGCCAGAATAAGCCGCGCAAGATACCGCATGTAGGAGGCAGAGGAACCGATTTTCCACGAAAATTGTCCATTCACCACATCATCCATATGGCGCATCATAAGCCTGGCTAAATCATCGAAGGTGCCTCCGGCACCATCGACGATTTCTGCGAAATGCAGAGGCTCTGTAAAGTCCAATGATCCGATGATGCCGGCGAGAAACCAGAGACATGCCTCGTACGCTTCCCTCGGCGATTTGGAAAGGAGAGTCCACGTCGTCGACAGAAGAGCCCTAAACCCTGGTGTGGACGAAATGATATCGCGCATGGGCTGAGGGTCGTAAATGTCGGCAACGAATAGCAGAAACCTGGTATAAGCCTGAGGTTCCCGGAAAACCGAAGAGGCCCCAAGATATTCTCGATGTTCATGCATGAAGAAAATCCAAGGCCACATTCTGGACCAAAGAGTGGGTCCCACATCGTCCGGCTCTTTATACTTCTTCGATACTGCCTCTATTATGTCGAATATAACCTCCACAGCCAGCGATGCACAAGCCACGCTTGCTCTCGTATCGGACCGGAAGGATTCCAAGTCGGCCGGTGTCGGAATCTGGGCGGGGTCCAGAATGGCATAGAATAGGGGTAAAAAAAGAATCTTGTGAGAATCGGTTGCACTCTTAACCAACGTTGCCGCCAGTTGAAGATTGTAATAAGACCGGCTGCTGCCACATGCGGCCAGAGCGACTCTCTGGTAAGTATAGAGCCGAAGTGAGATGAGGGCAATCAAGTGAGAATATGAGACGCACCCTTTGGGAGACGGGGAGCCGTTGTACGTTTTGTAAGTCTACTGCCGGATGATGATCCATGGTGGCAGAGGACAGGAAGAAAAAGATAAGCGACGTTTGACGGCTTTGATGTGTCCGACCGCGGCTTTGATTGCCGAAATGAGTTCAATGAACTATGTGGCTTGGCATGTGGGCTCGGATATATATAGTTCGGCGACGCGATATGTTTCCCCAGCTGGTCTTTCTCTCTGTTCTTTTCACCTTTCCCCGCTTTTCTTCAAGGTCGACAGCACTACAGCCAGACGCACCCTCGTCTTCGACCGTAATGCTGGGAAACAGGATGGTGCCGCCAACGAGGCCAATCTGTACGTCTCCCTTGCGCATCATGCACTCAGACGTAGTTTGACTGTGGGAACGGGCACCGCCGTTGATCGATCCGGCAGCTTTGTACTTGTTTGTTCCCTATTCAACCTCAATCCACCATGTTCCACTCTGCACTGGACTCCCTGGACAAGGTATCGACTCGCTTCAAAGGGAAGAAATGTTTCTATTGTTGATATCTATGGGTTCCAACCAAAATCTCACACTTTATCGCTCAAAATAGAGTGCTATCTGAATGTTCCGGGTCACCTGTGAAGCTTGGATATTTGAAGGGTACTGAAATATTCTAGAAACACCTCAAAACTTTGAATTGAAGTATCTTTACTATTTAAAGACTGAAAACCAGCACCTTAGCTCAACGATCAAGCTTGAAATTAGCGCAAATATTCTGTCCGCTGCTGCACGTGACCTCAACCCTTGTTCCAAAACATGGCCATGGTTTGCTCAAAGCTGCACAAAATTATTTTCTTCTGCAGAATGATACGTCTAGAAATGACTGGATAACTTACATACTGTCTCAAATCCTTAATTCCAGCTTACCATTTGCTGGAATGGGACAATACTGCAGTAAGTTTGGGTCTAGCCTCGGTATTTGCCTAAAGTCAAAGAATCTGGCAAGGTACTTTTGTGGAAACAAGTTTTCTATGCTATTTTCCCTCAGAGAGTGACCAAATTTACTCAGCTTTGACAAAGTTATAAGGATTCTGCACTACAGGGAATTTGATCTGCCAACCAAAATTCCGCAGGTTCACAGTCAAGGAAAATGAGCTAAAACTGTGTAATAAGAGTATTTGAGTTGGTCTGTCCATATTTTGGACCTAACCATGCCTTTTCCCTGTCAAAAACACAAATCTTGGTCAGCTTCACCAAAATCGTATCAACTCTGACAATTTTGAGCAGATCGTCGACCTTCTGCGGGCAGAATTACTGGTAGATAGCCCCTCTACAAAAGTACCTTGCCCGAATTTTCAGTTTTGGACAAGCAGCCGAGAAAACGACGGTATTTCAGCCGAAATGACCGAATATTTTTGCAAGTGGCCAAATTTGAAAAATGGGCATGGTACTTTTATTTTTATGCTGATTTAATACCTGACTTTCCCTTTGACCTAGGCTCAAAAATGTGTTCCTGCAAGGCTGATACCTTTGCAAAACTGGAACCGCTTGGAATCGAGAGTAAACAGGGACAAACATGCCGATCAAATCATTGGCGATGCCCGTTCCCATTGACTGTCTTCTCTATCCAGTCGCCGTGACACTTGCTTAGCATCACCTCCCTAATTAACGATCCCAAGGGGCTCCAACAGTTTCCGTCGTGACCTCTCTCCCGTCAAAAAGCGTGCTGCCCCTGCTGCCCGCAACCAACACTGCAAGTAGTGATGTTCCGGCCTGGGCTCGGCCTGAAAGCCCCGGCTTCGGCTTGGGCTCGGCTTTGAAAACCCCCAAGCCAAGCCCGAGCCAAGCCCCGAAAAGCCCCGGCTTCGGCCCAAGCCGGGGCTTTTGGCTGGTAAATTTCAGGAAATGGGGGCCCGGCCTGGCAAAATTCCAGGCCGAGCCCGAGCCCAACCTAAGCGAGGCCGGGCCGAGCCCAGCCCAGGCCGAAAAGCCGGGGCTTCGCGGCCTCAGGCCAAAGCCGGAACATCACTAACTGCAAGGCTGCCGCCGTCCCCGCCTGTCCATTGCCGGGAGCAGCTCAGAACAAGAAGGTCGTACCCAGGAGCGCAACGGCTTCAAAGGTGCCCCCGGAGAGGACATTCTCCGCCGGCGGCAAGAAACCGGCCGCCAAGCCTTCGGCACAGAAGCGAAACTTGTCGGTCTCCCAGCGGTAAACGTCTCCGTATTGATTATTGCCGAGGGTTTACATTGACACTAATTCGGATTTCCAGAACTGACCTAAGTAAAGCCGCCTCAGCAAGGAAACGGACGACCCCGGTGAAGAAGCCTAAGCAGGCAGCTAAGCTAAGGCCCGCGGAAAGCCGAGAAAAAGAAGATAAATGTTCGCATTTTTCTTTCCAAGTTCTCTGTGGTTGGGGGTTAGTCTGTAGAAAGTATAATGGAACACGAGGCGTACTTGTTTGCGTATTTTATGAAAAGAAGAATTGAAAGGAATTATCTGCGTGTCAATGCGTGCTGTGAGATGTCTCGTACCTGTTCATATTTGATACTAACAGTCACATTAACGAATAGAAGTCTAAATTTTGTCTAGATTGGTCAAGCACGGCAGTTGCGAATCGTGGACCCGAGCAAGACAGAATTCGAGTGAGGATGTTTGGATGTTTGGATAAATTATACCGAATGTATGAGGAACCAGATTACTGCAACGGTCAAGGAACCATGTTCGGTTCAGACATCACTTCGGATCCGAATGAATGCAAAGCGTACCGTTGCCATCATCGCCCTGACGGGGGCATTTAAACTCATTTGCGGTGCATAAGGGGGCCGAGCTGTCGCACATTCCCCGGACGCCTGGCCTCGGTCATGCATCGGAACTTCTTCGTCGTCCCCCTTATCATCCTCAATTCCTTGATGCTCGATACAGGTGCCTGGGATAGAGATTAAGCTTCCGTTGGAGTCGAATCCACAATGGAATAGGAACGCACAGAAGAATTTCAATGTAGCGGTATGTCCACAGATCGCTTTTGAAGTATTAAGAGGGGTCGATCTTTGTGACGCGGACAGGCAGTCTCTCTGAAGCATGCACAGCAGCTGAGGCATATGGAGCAGCAGTCAGAAAGAAATTTGGCAAACGTCATGGAGGGAGAATAGATGGCCGTGGAAGTAGGAAGAGAAACAGCAGGCGGCCTTCAGTGGGCGGTGCTGAATGACAGTTGTTGCGATTGAATGTTTATTCAATGTGTTAACGGGTGTCAAGTGATCACTGAAAATGCCATGTTGTTTGCAGATCGTGGATTACTTGCGGGCGGAAAATTTGCTTTATCGAAGAAATGGTCACGAATGCGGCACAGAAGGCCTGAATATCAAGGTCAGTCGGTCGAGGATAGAGCAAGTCAAGGCGTTAACGATCAGCCGGGTTCAAGGTAGATAACCGGGTGGGATGAGTGTGTGGCTTGAATCTACGTACGGGCACACGCGGAATGCAGCCTGAGCTTCCACGCCCCTGGATACTGTACCGGCCTATAGGGAGACGACGGCCAGATGACCGTGACATCGACCAGTAGCTGGGAGCGACGCGACGCGACCAAAGGTGACCGTGACCGTCGCAAAAGTCGGTGACAAGGAATTTATTTTCAGGCCGTTCGAGATTGTCTGCACTAGATTTCTGAGGGATATCTCTCCAGAATGTGTGGAACAGTCCTAAAGTTGGTGTGTTTCTCACCTCCGTAGGCCCCGAACTTTATTTTATTTTATTTTTCGAAATTGTCACGGTATTTCTTTGGCGACGGAGCCCGTCGTGACCGTGACCCACCCCCGACGGTGGCGACGCGACGGAACCTCCGTGACCGTGACCGTCGCCTCCATACAGGCCGGTACAGTAGCCTTTGGATCGCCAAGTGGTCGAGTTCGCCATCATGATGCCAGTGGCAACGTAGAATCACTCCAAACATCGACTCTGACAAGAGAACCTGTGAAATTCTTGCGAGGGATTAAGAACAGAGGGAGTAGAACGACATGAAGGCGAAACAAAACGAGGAACCGGGGTGACATCAAGGTTGGGATCAAGGAGGACTTCAGCTTGTCATTGTTTGCTTGCGGCCTCACTCGGATGACGGCACGTCTCGTCTTCCCACTCATTTGCCACGAATCACGCCGGAAATGGTCAAGTTCTTTGGCAACAACCAGCTCATGGCTTTCTGCGAGCTCAATTCACTCTGACCCAAGGAAGCGCTGACGTCACACGTGCCGTAAATTTGAATTCACGTTGGCTTTGATTTGGCCTTTTTTCTCTGGCCCAGCCTCAGGCTTGCTTTAGCATCTTGCTGTACTTCTGGGCACGCAATGTACCGCACATGCAGAGCGCTCATGACGGCCCTCTGGGAAAAACTCGGCCACTCAGAGGACCTCTTACGCGTCTTCACTTCTTGCAGCCTTAGGCGGGTAGCCGTGATTAATTCTGGACTTGGGACACTGCTCCAGTGCCCACTCACAGCATCAAATGGCACCTCTCGAGTTCGGCCAGTCGAATAGTCTCCAACCTTGCTCGCGCTGGTGCGCATATATCCTCTCGGACACGTGGAGAATTCATTCCTTACAAGTCTTCATCACACTACAAATTCTAAGGCCATATTTTCCCAATCGCGTCATTTACCAAACGGTTGTGGGCAAATTGGTCCGATCTCTTGGTTAGAATATCATTCCAACGATCGACTCGACAAAAGAAAACAATTTATGAAACCCCCAACAGCGCACCAATCACCATGGACTCACCGACGCTGCCCACGACGAGCAGCACCTCGGGTTCGCTGCCCTCGAAAGCGCCTACGCCAGACAAGCAGGTCTTCACAGCAGTAGCGCAGACGGACAAGACGATAATCGGACATACAAGCGTATTTGCAGGAGCTGTGTTCCGTGACCCATATCGGTGGTGAAGACATGCAAGCCGATATGTTCTGTATCGTCGGCCTTGAAATGCACCACGAAAGTCTCCATTTCGGGACCGATTTCGATTCGTCTAATTTTCGGGCCAATTTCGCACAGATACAATCGGACACTTAACTAAACTTCCGATCGCCGGAATTAGCTAATCTCCGTGTGACAGGACCCAGTACCTAAAGTTGGTGGCATTTCCATCTTGTTCTGAACCAATGTCCTTCATCGGCGGCACGGGAGCTCACATGAGCGGGAGGATTTTCAACAATATTGCGGGGAATGCGTCTCAGACCTTCAACATACTACAGCACACCGTGCTGGAGAGCGCTACCGGACCAAGATTCGATTGGACTGGCCAGGGCTCGCGTGGGTCTCCAGCGACGAGTTGGGAATCTAACTTGTACCCAACCTCAGGTCCATTCACGCAGAGAATGTCGAGACCCGAAACAGGAGATTCCGCTACCAGCGGTGCGTTTTGGCCCATTTCTCGCATGCAAAAACACAAGATGCTTTTTCAGATATTTCTAACCGCGCTTTAATCGATGGCCGGGAAGCATCCGGCGCCATGGCACATAAGTTCAACAACAGATCCTTCGCCTCTTCATCGGAGCAATCCGCGCATTCTCATTACCAGCCGCTCCGAGCCGCACCTGCAGGAAGTTCTGGAAACCGACGAGGTATTTGGAGTCTGTGATGTCGAGCTGTCCGCGGACGAAACTGCCTTGTCGGACATCAAAACGTATCTCCGCGCAGAGTTCTCCAGGATAGGGTTGGAATATGCCGCGCGAGGGATTGACCTTGGGGACGTCTGGCCTGACCAGGAAGTGCTCGACTATCTCGTCAAAAGGTCTCTGGGTGTTTTCGTCTACGCGACGACCGTCATCCGTTTTGTGGACGATGAATCCTCCCATCCGGTAGATCGATTGAACGCCGTCCTGCGTCTGGATCCCCAGAGCATGTCCCCGCTCGATGATTTGTATACCGAAATCCTCTCGGCTCTGCCGACCAATGGGCAGCACCTCCGGATGCTTCACGCAATTTGCCGAAGCTACCGTCAACCCGGCCTTGGCATGAAGGTCGACAAACTGGACATGCTCTTGAATCTGCGCTTCGGAACAACCCGTCTTGCATTGCGGGGCCTAAATTCCTTGCTGCGTGTCGGTCCCGTTGGGGAACAATCCTTCTGGGACGTAGTCTCCTTCTTGCACGCAACCTTTCAGGAATATTTATGGGACGAGCGGCGGTCTGGGGCATGGTACCATGGCTGTGGTCCGATTACACGCACTCCTTGGTTCAATTGCTGTCGTCCTCGCCTCCGATCACAAACAGCGCGTACAAGTTTTACAGGTGTGTATGACATGCACGGGAATTACGACGACGAAACCCTGACAAATTTTCGAAAGAGACGTAGGTTTCAAATCTTTCTCTGTCCTCGCGGATGCCACGGTCTCTGAAGACTTTGTCGCCATCCTGCGTACTCAGAACTTCAGGGACAACCTTTTCATCACTGTGACGTCTCTCAAAGAGTGGCCACAGGTGAGCATTCTGGGAGTCGCGAGTTTCGGTGTCGGCATTGATTCTTTCACAATGTCCATGTTGATCCTCGATACCCTCTGGATCTGATTCGGCTGTGGGAGGGCCACTCATGGATCTCACGTCTGACTGCAGCCTTAGAAGATTCTCGACACACAAATCGAGAATCACCGAATTTAACACTCGACCCTATGCATACAGAGGTTCTCCCAAATGTGCGCCGAAATGGCCGCAGATGATGAAGATCATGCAAACATATTGTGCGCCAAATATCTCAATTCAATCATGGATTGGCTGCATGTAGGACGGATTGTCCAACGGACTATTACGCTACTAATATATCCCGCGTAGCAATTTCCTGAGCCCCCTATGCAAATAATCGAACGCTGGGAGAAGCAGATAGCTGATGCTGAGCGCTGCATAACCCCCCGCGGGGACCGCCCGTTGGGAGTTGGGAGAAATACTGATCCGGAGGCCCCATATGTATGAGAATCATTGTGTTTACGATCCGCGTCTCACAGAAAGCTCAGGCTCCCAGCGCTAGCTTCAGTTACATAGAGTTCTCACCAGCGACACAAGTGCCACCACGCGTGCCGGTGACGGCAACCGCCGTCCGACCAGGTGCCAGACGACCCCGGCCTGTGTTTGGACGACCTGTCGAGTGGCTGAAAAAAATTCTGACGAGAGGGGATGGTCAACGGCAGGGGGCTGCCTAACTCGTTAAGAATCTCCCTCTCTATAAAAATAGCTTTCTGTCCGAAGCCTGTTTACAAGTGAACATGTCCCGCGAACTTGTGCCGGCAAGCACAGCGGAAGCTATTTTCATTTTATTGTATCCTGTGTATCAGAGGCGGTTGAAAGTTGAGAACGATAGTCTTAGATACTTCTGCTATGATAGACTGAGTGCTGTCCATGGTGGTCTTTATAGCTGGACCCCTCCCACCTTCTATCATACCGTAGACGACCTTTTTTTATTGAGGTTCATAGAGTTTAGACGCTATATGGATGTATTCAGCGGAGGCTCCAGGGTAGAATTGACCCTCTCCCAGATTTTGACGCCAATATGTCCTGCTCCAATCTCAAACAACATTGGCCCTTCGGCTTCGGCCAATGAATTCAGCCGAGCCTTAAGCGACTTAGACCCGGGGTGAACTACAATATAATACCGACAGTACACATTTTAGGCGTTATCAACCAAGGCGCGTCGTATTGTTTCAGCCCAGTCGCGATAAACTACTAACTACTAGGAGAAGAACCGCACGCACGGAGTAAGAACGGATTTTGTAGATCCCGCTGTCATACAACAGGAGTTGTGATGTTCTGAATTGAATGCAAGACGACAACGTCAGACCGGCGTCTTGGCTTTGCGGCCCAAGTAAAATTAGTACTGCGTCCGACGATGACACGGAAGCGGGAAAAGGATCGACACCGAGGATAAATATAATCACAAGGACTCGGGCGCGGGCGCCGACTCGGAGACAAGAGACATAGATCCGTGAATGGCGTTATCGGTTTGATTGTGGACTGCAGCCGCGGGAGGAGAATAACCGAAGTGAAGTTGGCGACAATGTAGACTTTTAATGTAATTAGGCCCCGTGGAATCGCGATCGTTGATTATCCCGGTTATGACTGAGAATATTCTCACTCTGGCAGAGCAGGACTGTGCTAAATTTCATATCGCTCTTTGCAATTCTGGCCGTCATCGCCACACCAGTCCAACGATCGACTCGACAAAAGAAAACAATTAATACCGTCCCAAACGGGCTGTTGATGGTCTGTGCGTGGGAAGGTGTCCTGTGGCGGTGTTATCAATCTCTGTGACGATACTCGGTTCCTCAAGAACGCACTGACCACCATGGACTCACCGCCGACGCTGCCCACGACGACGAGCAGCACCCCGAGCTTGCTGCCCTCGACGGCGCCGACGACAGATACCTCTTCGAGCGCGATGGACACGACACCGGACAAGGTGGCCTCCACAGCAGCAGTGGAGACGGACAAGACGATATCGGACACGGACAAGACACCCAGCGCGGACGCGGGTGTCGTGGTCGCGTCTGCAGGGTACAAAGGCAAGGCGCTCCGCTCGTGGCCACAGCTCCCTCCCGAGGTTATACGGTGCGTTTGTCCCTACATTCTCCAGTTTTGTGGCCATTTCCGCGGTTTTTCGCGCATTTCTTTGGGGTTTTTGCGTCGATTGGATGTTCTGCGGTCGGCCATTTCATTCCCGCCGATTTCTGTGCTCCTGGATAGGTGGCTTGGTGGACGGGACCTCCATTGACGTCACTCTCCTTCGGGTGGCTCCGCTTGCCCTGTTATTTTCTTTCTGCGTTCCCGAGGGTGGTTGGCGCCCATTGCTGAACCTTTCCCGCGTCCTCGCCCGCCGCTGGACGCGTGGCGGCGTGGCTGCGGTGTTTTTTGTGGGTTTACAGCACATTTGACATTGGACGCCACATTGCTTTTTGGTGGCGTTTTTCTGCCGTTCTTTCTCTTCTCGTTCTTTTCATTACGGATTCATTTCGCACGTCTTCTCATCGCGCGCGATTGCGATCCCCTGCATTTTATTGTGCGAGGCGGTCGCGTCAGCATTTTGCGCGTGATTTCCTTCACAGGGGCCTGTTGGGTGTAGACACTGCGCAGCATCTTTTTCGATGCAGATCGCCGCGTGCTTCTATTCTTTTTTCTTGATTCGCTCTGCATTTTGGATATTTGCTACCAGCGAACGACGTCACAAATCTCCATTTGGAGAACGCGTTATTTTGCTGCGGAGATGTTTTTTTTTTTTTGGGGGGGGGTGGATGGATGCTGCTCCCTACTTTTCATCGCTGAAATCGCGATTATTTTCCATTCTCATCCCTACGTTCTGTCTTCCTTATCCTCGTCCTCTTTCCTTGCTCCAGTCTCTGATCTTTTTTCTCTTCTGGCAGACTAATAGCGACCTACCACCTCCTCATTGGCGCCGCCAACGCGCCTTTGCCCGCCTCGTGGGACGTCGAGCATGCGCGGCATGCTCAAGCTCATGCTCACGCACAAAATGCAAGACATGCGGCGGACCGGCGGTACATCCCGTGGCACGAGCACAGAGTATACGTCGCCGCGCGCGATACGAAGGAGATGGAGGTGCTCATGTGTGTGTGCCCGCAGTGGGGGGTTGCTGGTTAGTCCTCTTTTCTTCTTTCCTTTTTTGCGATGCTAACGAGTATTTTTCATAGTGGAGCACCATAATTTCTGGAACACCGCCATCACGCTCTTCGACCCGCACGGAGGATACGCGCATCTAGGCTGGTTATCCGCGCATTCTACCGCCCCTACCGCAAACAACAACAAGAGCACCTCCATGTCTGGCTCAGGCGGAGCTGCCGCCGCCCAACGCGCCTCGCCCTACACCCACTTCCGCGCCCTCCTCATCTACTCCTGCCTCCCCTGCCGCATCAACGCCCCCCTCACCTCACATGGCCTCGGCTCCGCCCGACGCACCTTTCCCTCCTTTGCGTATTTTAGACTCGGGCCGGTCGGCGTGTGTCGCGAGCATGGGGCCGCGCTATCTGGGTACGCCCGTTTCCTTTCCTTATCTAAAAAGCAAAAATCGACGCCATGCGCAGGGAGCGGCCCGAACGAGAGCGGAGACGGGATCGGGATCGGGGAGCAAAGTGGTGCGGTGTGTGTCTTTGGGACGGTGAGCTGGGGAGGGGCGCACGGAGGGAGGGCGTGCGAGTCGCGAGGGAGGAGGTGGCAAGGGCCGAGGGGGCGCTGGCGCAGGTGCGGTGGGTTACCACGACGCATGCGCATCCGGGTGCCGCTGGACTCGCGCTCGGTGGGATGGGCGGGCAGGGCGGCGTGCAAGCCCTCCAAGCACAAGCCCTCGCGCACCTCGAGGCTGCGAAGACTGCGCTGGCACGGGCACAGCGCGCGGAGGAGGACGGCGCTCCTCGCTTCTCTTCTTCGCTCGCCGCTGTCCCAGGCACCGGCGGATATCCTTATGGCGTAGGCGCCGGAGGGTACGTAGGAGGCGACGGCGGCGTGGTGGAGAACGAGGACGAGAGCGTGTTCCCCGGCGTGCAGGCGACGTGTCGGACATGTCGCGCGGAATGGCTGTGGAGGTATGCGTTGTTCGCGGCGGGGGTAAAGCATCCACCAACCGTAAGTCTCCTTTCTCCCTACGAAATATAGCGAATAATCGTTTTTTTACAGGTGAGCTCCACGCAAGAAATCACCACCACCCGCGCGGGCGACTCGCTCCTCCGTGCGCTGGGCACGAGCACCTCCCCGCTCGACATGGGCCTATTCGCACCCGAAGACGGCGTGGTGCGCGGTGCCGTGAACGCGTTCGTCGAGCTCGGGGAGGGCACGGTGGGCGGGGTGCTGAACATTGCAGGGGAACGGGGTGGCTAAGAGGGCAGACGCGATGGGCCGAATTAATGAGACAGGCGTTGGCGTCGAGGAGGTGGACTGCTGGCGGCGGGGGTGAGGAGAGGGGGCGCGCGACGACGACGGCACAAGGCGGGGGAAAGGATTACTCGGGCCACGCGGAGGTGGTGCTTGTGACCCGGGAGGAGCGCGAGAGGGAGAAGGAGCAGAATAGAAAGAGACGCGCGCGCTCGGTGTCTGTCGACAGTATCGGCGTCACCACCACCACCCCGCACGCTCCCGCTCCCCCCACCGACACACACGCATATGCGAACAACGCCGCCAACAACGCCGCCTACGCGCGCGCCGGGTACACCAACACCACCACCACCACCACCCCGTCCGATAGCTACGACCGCGATTACGACGCCTATGATTACGACTACGACGAGGAGGAGGAGGAAGACTCGGAGCTGGATGACGACGAGTTTGAGCTGGAGAGCGACGAGGAGGTGGCTGCGGCGCTGGAGATGACCGTGAAGGATATTGCGTTGGGGGATTGGGCGAGAGCGCGGATATTGGATGGGGCGTGGGTGGCGCCCGCGGATGTGTATTATGGGGGGAAGGTTGTGGGGTGGGGTGGGTGTTTCCTGCTTTTTTTGCCGCCCTTGAAGTGACGTTTCCCTTACAGAAAACCCCGAATCCGCAGTAAGCGCCGTGCACCCCGTCCCGTGGAACATCTCCCCGCCCTCCTCGCCTCCACATCCCTCTTCCGCCTCGTCTGCCCTCCCCGCACCCGCCCCAAGTGCACCTGGCGCCATGGACGTCGCAGCCGAAGCACCAACGCCCCACCCCGGTCCGCCAGCACCTCCGCCCCCGACGTACGCGCTCGCCGAGGCGGCGCACAACGCGCACATGCGGCAGATGCGGCTCGTCCTTCTCCCCGCGTTCCGCAACGTCGTGCGGCGCGTGATCGTCGAGTGTGCGCTCGACGCGGCGGACGCGGACGCGGAGGCCGAGGGCGATGGTGGCGAGCTCGACGTACCAGCGCATGCGCACGCACGCCGCCCGCTCGACCCTGCGATCCGCGCGGCGCGGATGACGCTCGCGGAGGTGGTGCAGCAGGTGCGAGAGGAGGAGGCGGTGTGGTTTGAGGGGATCGACTGGAGCGAGAAGAGGAGGAATGCGAGGGAGCAGGAGCGCGCGGAGATTGAGAGGGAGCGCGAGCACGAACGCGAGCGGAGGCATCGCGCGGAGGGGAGCGACGACTCGTCTGCGGGGACGCCGCGCACGAGCGATACGAGCCCGGTGCTGTCGACGTCGACGTTGGGGACGACGCCGAGCCCACCGCCGTTGGGGGAGCGCGAGCGTGGTGGGTATGGGCACGGTAAGAAGCACCCCCGCGAGGAGAGGGCGAGGGAGAGCGCGCGGGCGAGGCAGCCGATGATTGCGGTCGCGCCTGTGCTCAATCCGCCGCGCTTGCTGCGGCCCATCCCGCACGTCCCCGAGACGATCGCGCATTTGCCGCCATATAGCTTGGAGGCAGTTAGAGCGGTATGTACTCCTTTGCGTTCCAAGAAGAACGGTGCTGATAAGATTTGGCAGGTGTGGCGCGAGGCGTGTGCGCCGCTGTATCATTGTCGGTGCAGCATTTGCGAACGCGCGATGGCGGCGCAGCAGGCGGCGCAGGGTGGGAGTCCGACCAAGGCTGCTGCCACCACTACGACGACTACGGCAGCCGCTGCGCGCGCCGCGACGCCCGCCCCGCCCAGCAAGGAGGAGAAGGAAAAGGCGCGGAATGCGGACAAGAATGACGACGCTGCGCACAAGGACGGGCCGTGGGTGATGCATATCCCTGCCGAGGACGAGATGGACGTGGGGCGCGGCGCGGAGAGCGTCGTGTCGCTCGTGCAGGACGGGGACGGAGCGTTCTTCGGCCACGCTGACGACGGCAAGGATGGCGGCGCCATGAGCGAGGACGAAGAGGGGTTGACTGCGCAGGAGCGATATTGGCTGCAGGTCGAGGAGGACGAGGGCCCCGGGGCGTACGAGCGCGAGATGGAGATGGTGGCTAAGATGGCAAAGGGGGAGTGGGGGTCGTGGGGGAAGGAAGGAGGTATGAGCGGGAGCGACGGAGAGGAGTATGAGGATGAGGAGCTGGATGGGGACGATGGCAATGCCTTTGCGCTGGGGCCGGCGCCGACGGCGTGGGTGGCGGGGACGACGGGGCGCAAGCGCTCGGTGGACGAGCGGGAGGAGGGAGGGGACATGGATGTCGGCACACACTCGCGCGGCGGGACGCCGCCGAAGCGCGCGCGCACGGGCGAGCCGACGGTGCGTCTCGTCAAGCGGCGCTCGGAAGAGCTCGAAGTGCTCGAGACGGCGAGCAACGGGTCGGCGCCCAAGCGCGCGCGAGTCGAGGACGCGGTGGGCAGCCCTCCTGACTCGAGCACGCCGGGCACCGCTGCGAGCGAGGATTCGGTGTCCGTGTCTGCGTAGACGCACAAGACGATGAAGCACACAAAAAAGCCGTCCGCAGATGTATGGACGCACTAACCCTTTCTCTTTCTCTTTGTTTTGTTTTTCGCTATTATCCACCCACCTACCTTCTATACTATTCTTTCCTCCGTGTATTGCCCGCATGCCTGCTTTCTGTTCTGCTGATACGATACATGCCCGGCTTCGTGTAGCAAATTTGTACAGTTCTCTCTTCTTTTGGATACATACGTAACTGCAATAAATGGTCGTAGAGGATGGCCTCCAATCTCTTCGATGTGATTTGAGAATTTCCTTTTTTGGTAATCAGCTGCAGTGATTGAATGGAATCCATCCACACCGGCCGTTGAACGTTGAATCCAGATTGGCAGCACCATTCCGTTCGCATCTTTTTGATCATCCTGGTTAACGGTGCAGAGCTCATGATTGGAGGTTGAATGCTTACTACGCGCAAGGTCACTCGGCGAGTAAATCACAGTCAATCAGCGGGAAAACATTGGGCAACATAAACGGGGGCTCCTTGTCAGTAATAAAAACAATTTTGAAAGTTGCCGACCCGGCGAACATTTCGAAATGATTGACGTGCTTTTGATCAACAGCGCAAACTGTAAAACTTGTCTTGGACCATCTTCATCGCTTGATCAACTGCTGTGGAGACAATATGGCCCATGAACCCGTCCTCCCTCTCGACCTCGAGCGCGAGATATTCGAATTCACTGCCTTGTTGTACCCTGAAAAACTCCTGACTCTTTTTGCGTGTGTGTCGACGCGTGCATTTCTGGCAAGTTTCGATTCTGAATCCAAGATCAGATAAATTATTCATTGGGCTTTATAGGCTCGAGCCCCTGCTCTTTTGTGTTCTGCGTCTGGACTAACCGATTCCTATGTGTGTCATCCGGAGTGTCCTCGATCCTGAGGCCTACGCACTCCCTTCTCGCCATGCTGTCTCCAAAACGGTCTCTGGGGCATTTTCCTGACTCAATAACATTCTGCCCAAACGCCAGCGGCAAATTCTCGAGTCTACTGACATGGAGCGGGTACCTTCCAATCGCACCGCATGCCTTCAATCCTCTATCCGAGAGATCTTTCTCGCGATGAAGCCCCAACTACACTACTCCCCGGACTGGCAGCGCATCTGTCGAATCCTCCTCCTCACCCCCTCCATCTACGAGCTTTCAATTCGGAACTACTCATCCCAGCGCAACCCCCAGTCACTACCACCGCAGATGCGCCCCTCGCGCCTGACGCTGCAGTTCAGCCGCGAGGAAGTGACAATCATCATCCTCAAAAAGCCGTTATTCTCTTGCGTCATGCATCTAACGCTGCTCGACATAGACAGTCATGCGAACCTTCTTGAGGCTTGGTGCCGATGGGATGCACTCCCCGCAGGCCCCGGGAAGCTCCTATGGGGGTAACTCCGGATTTAGGGGATTTGAGGCCGAAATTTTGCGATTTTCAAGTCCGGATTTAGGGGATTTGAGCACAAATTTTCGAAAATCAACTCCAAGTTAGGGGATTTGAGGCCAGTTTGGATCCAAATTTCTTGCGGATCGCGTCCCAGAAAAATATTCAAAGAGGTGGTTCAGCTTTCGTGGAAAACAGGTTACAAAAGTGGGAAATTTGAGATTTCGGGCGCGACAGCGTCCAGGAGAGCCAGATGGGCGAGATTTCGTGGTTCCGTATTTGGAAATGTCACTGATTTCATGGCGTGACTGCGTGACAAGCCTCTCCGACTTAGGGGATTTGAGGTCCAAAAACCGCAAAAAGTTAGGGGATTTGAGACCATTTTGAAGGAATTTTCCGGAGTTACCCTTGTGGGAGCTTCCCGGGGCCTCTCCCCGCGCTACCTGCTCTCACGCATCTGTGCGTAACACCAGATATCGCGCGCGCCATCGTGCCGCAGGTACTCACTGCGTGCTCGCGTCTCGAGGCGTTCGTTACGCTATGGTTGACGGGTACGTCGGTGCCGTACCAGCCTAAGGTGCCTTCCGGCATCGCTGCTCCCGAGTCCCGTACACATCCGCGTCCAGATGGAGGCATTCGCAGCTGAAGTACACGTAGCGCCTGATGCGCGTGTGGTCCTAGTCTCCGAGTCGAACTTTGACAATGCATGGGAGCGTGGCGTGAAGAGCGGGTATGATATGTGGGTACGCGTACGTGATTTCATTGCCCGCAAGCGGCGGGGCGAGATCGAAGGCAGGTTTTTCGTGATCCATGGAATTCATTCACTCATTCCGTTCTTGAATTTAGCATCCAGGTATCTTCTCGACGATGCTGCCCCGGCTGTGTGAGCATATCAGCAATAGAATTTGATACCAGTTGAAGTCATCATGATAGAGCTCCTCGCGTAGTCTTTAATTCCGTCCAGTGCGATTCATCCGAAAACACCTCAGCCGATCCCAATTGAACTTCCGGGACGCATTGCTCAAGCAACTCGCACTGTATCTCTGCGAAAAACTAATTTAGTGCAAATATATTTGAGGCGTCACCAAAGTATCCATGTTCGGGGATGGGCAAATATCAAGGAAACGGAGGGACAAGTAACTGGCGACACCGGCAGAGGTGTGGCAGTGAGAAGTTGAACGATTGAGTTCTGCGGCCAGGTTGGTGTCTAAGCTCGAAAAACCGATTTTTGTTGGATTTATTAATCAGCATCGAAGGAGGTTGTCGTAGTTTTATTTTTCCAGTGAAAACGAAAAAACTACTGCGCGGATGGGACATTTGTTGTGAGTTGCTGTCCCTGTGTCTCTGACGGGATTTTATTCCCCTGTGTTATCCAGCTGGCGCAAGTTGAATTGTATTATTGAACCTTCGTATAATACACCGTCTACACATACCAACTTTCGACATGTGATGTGCGGAGCTGGTGCCGCACATATTGAGGGAGCCTTATCCCTTCCCCATACAAGCGCATACACCATTCCGCTCGCATCTTTTTTGACTATCCTGGGTAACGTTTCAGAGCCGGCAATTTGAAATGATTCCAAGTCGAAGGCTTGCTACGCGCAGGGTCACTCGGGGGAGTTAACTCGACCATCAATCCGAAACGTCATCAGAGAACATTTAGTAAAACAGTCGAGAGTCCCTTGTAACCATCTGCAATAAAAACCACTGGTGAGCTTGAACCGGACGCGGTGAGAGATGCCGACCCGGCGAACTATTTTATGTAACTGATTGGCGTGCTTGGCAACGGTGCAACAGGAACTTGTCTTACAGTAACCCATTATCACCGCTTGACTGCAGAGACGATATGGCCCACGCAACCGTCCTCCCTCTCGAACTCGAGCGCGAAATATTGAATTCACGGCCTTGTTGTACCCAGTCAAACTCCCGACTCTTCTGCGTGTGTGTCGGCGCGTGCATTCCTGGCAAGTCTCAATTTGAATCCAAGGTTAAATAAATCATTCATTTGGATAGGCTCGAGCCTCTACTCTTTCGAGTTATCCGTCTAGACAAACCGATTCCCATGTGTGTCATTCGAAGTATGCTCGAACCCGAAGCCAACGCACTCCCATCTCGTCGTAGTCCACCTCAAAATGCATCTTGGGCAAAAAATCTATTTTCCAGACTCAATAACATTCTGCGCAAACGACAGCGCTCAATTCGCGAGTCTACAGAAATGGAGCGGGTGCCTTCAATCGGCACCGCATTCCTTAAATCCACCATTCGAGGGATCCTCATCCCGATGTCGCTCCAATCGCATAGCACCCCCGGCTGGGAGCGAATCTGTCGAATCCTCCTCCTTACCGCCTCTATCCCCGAGCCTTCAGTGCGGAATTATACCTCGTACACCCGCCTGCACCTCCCAGGGCAGATGCGCCCCGCGCGACTCACGCTGCAGTTCAGCTGGGAAGAAGGCGACATCATCAACCTCACAGCTCCATTATTCTTCCACGTCACACATCTGACGCTGCTCGATACCACGACTAGGGAGAACCAGATCAAGGCTTGGGACCGCTGGGAGGCACTCTCCACCCTGCCTGCTCTCACGCATCTATGCATAACGCTAGACATCGCCCGTGCCCTCGCGCCGCAGTTGCTTGCTGCATGTCCGCACCTCGAGGTGTTCATCGTGCTATGGTTGACGGTTCCATCGGTCCCATACCAGTCTAAGGTGTCCCCGGGCATCGCTGCCCCTGTACACATCCGTGTTCAGATGGAGGTGTTCGCAGCTGAGGTACACGGAGCGCCTGATGCACGTGTGGTCCTGGTTTACGAGTCGAACTTTGACAGTGGATGGGAGCGAGGTGTGAAGAGCGGGTATGATATGTGGGTGCGCGTCCGTGATTTCATTGCGCGTAAGCGGCGGGGCGAGATCGAAGGTACGCTTTTTTGTGATTCATGGAATTCATTCACTCATGCCGTTCTTCGCGAATTTAGCATCTAGGTATCTTCTCGACGATGCTGCCCCGGCTGTGTGAGCATATCAGCAATAGGAATTGATACCACTTGAAGTCATTGTGCCCCTCGCCCATCACCGACCGCCTTTTCTATTCCGTCCACTGCTACTCGTTTGGGAACATCCGAGCTCATCCCTGTTAAACTTCCGAGATACATTCATCGAGAATCTCGCACTATACAATGGCGCTCAAGACCGAGCCGGAAGCAGTCCAGTGCGTTTCCGGAAGAAGGGAATTGTTGCATTACTCACACATTTGGGGCCCTCCGAGGTCACAACACCAGACACCTTCGGTACAGTGATGCATCTTTCACTAACGCGTTTACATGGCATTCAATTTTTTGAAGCTAGTTAGCGACATATGACTAACGTGATGCTGCAGTAACAAGCCTTGCATCTGACAACCCCATTTGCGGCGTGCCCGAGCCCAGGATGTAGTTTTATTTTGTAGATCTTACATTGCCTGCGGATATCCTTGTCTTGAGTAGACGGTCCATGGGTCTCGATAAAACGAAAAATGCTTGCGCAAGGAACTTCGGCGTCAGGTCCCAAACTCTCGTTGACTCCGACCTTATACAACTGGTTGAAGTTAGTATAGAAACCATGAGTCACGAGGCAGAAGAAGAATGAATTTACAGCCTTTTCCGGAACATAGGGCGTGCACTGTTCTTTTCTGTTTTCGATGATTTTCGGCAAAACACTCTTGTGACCTCAATTTTGGTTGGATCGCCTTGGGACTAAGGCTCCAACCATTTAGTTTTTGTTTGGCCATCCTTGTAAACAAAACGGAAACGGTTAGTAAACCATTTATAAACTGTTTAAGACCGTTTTAAACAGTATTTTTTTAGGGCGGACACAGTGCAGAACTAGCCTCTACCACAATCCAACAGCGCCACCTTCAACAAGCCTTCCTTTATCCACAGACAGTTCGTGTCAAAGACGCATCAGGGCATGAGTAAAAAACGCGACTAGCCGGCAGTCAGATGTGCCTGGGTTTCTTCGACCACAGCTTGATGCACGGAACAAGGTAGCTATGCCTTACCGCATTTCATTGAACGGGTGTGGTCACTATTAGCAGCTTAATGCTTTTGGAAAACAGGGCAGAAAGGCAGCTCCCTCTGGACAGACCTGAGGAAGAGCCCGTGATTGACAGAAGATATAGCCAGCAGGACTGGGTCGATTACACTACAAAAGGCCGAAGATGGCCCCTGGACCGGTGGTGGTTGTAACCAACTGAACTTGTTACCTAGTCAAGTTGCTGCCCTGAAATCTGTCGGGATCTGAAGTTGTATATTGAAATTCCTGAACATGTTGCATAGCAGAAGTTGCTTTTATCAAGTTGCCAAACAAGTAAGTTGCACATCTCCAAAGTTGATCTCCGTTGAAGTTGTCCAGTAACTTCGACCTCACCACCAATTTGTATCCAACACTTGAAGTTTTTTTTTTTAGTAGTAAATGCTGGAGATGTGAAAAAAACTTTTTGGACAGCATGTGTGCCATACAGTGTCTCAGCAACCATCATATACTGTATCATTTCAACTGTAGGTTCAGTCACAGGTCACAATACTGGCTGATTTGAACAAATTTGATTTTGGTCACAGGTCAGTGGCCTCCGGGATCACGGCTTTACAGCGCTTTGCTTATTTCCGTGAAAACATAAAATTTTGGCTTGTCATCACGTGTTGATGGCTGAACGATGCCGATATTTGCCGCTCTGCAAAATAAGAATCCTTCTGCAGTTAATTATTACTTGAGGCACTCGGGACATGGAGGCATCATTATGCATACCCTTTTCAAGAACAAGGTGCACATACATTATGTTCAAATATTCCTGTGATGCATATGGCAAAGTAAACAGCTTCTAGCTGGTGTTATGCAGCCAGATAGCAATCGGTGTGTCAATCCTAGCAATTGGGCATAGCCTCCTGTTAAATCCCAAGTTCCAGGTTGGGCCCTCTGCCTAGTAGTCAGACCAGTCCAGACTCTTCAGAATCTTGAACAACTGGGGCTGACAGGTCAGACAAGGTGGGCCTTAAGCTGAAAAGAGAGCAAATGATATGACAGTCATCTGTGTCTCTGAAGGAAACAGTGCTGAGCAGAGTTTCAGGGTTTCTGTTCTGGTAAGATGAAAGTTATGCTGCCTGGAGGCCGGCGTTGTTCGGCATTGCTCGGCGATCAACACGTGATGGCACGCCAAATTTTTTCGTTTTCAGTATTTCACGGAAATAAGCAAAGCGCTGTAAGCCAAAAAACGTCGGCAAATACCGAAAAATCGCCTAAAAAGGCAATTGAACTAATCAAAAGTTGAACCTATGGTTGAAATAGTACAGTAACAGACGGTAACATGGTATTATCTCTTTCCACCTCATAAAAAATACCACGACCTAACGCTTGGCAAATAACTACAACAACAGTACAAGACGGCACACCCTCTTTATCTCCCGTTCTTGAAGAATACCGTAAATTCGTCGGAGTACTGCGAGCCGTTGGATTACACCCTGCGCAAAGCGCGGGTGGTGAGTGGTGGCCTCTGTCCAAGCAAGAGTACTCACGCATTAGGCTGGCTGGGCAATGTCTCGTGCCGGGAACTTGCTCCAGTCGATCAGGCTGGCCGGTACAGTGCGGTCCTCGTTTTGAGACGCCTCTATCGGACTCCATCCGAACGGAATAGCCGTTCTCGAAACCCCGCTGGTGGCTTCGTGGGTACCGACATCTGAGAGATACATAAGCTTAATCTCGTAGGGCTGAACGTCAAGTTCACCCGAAGCCTCCCTTTCGGCGATTGCCCCATTTTCCCACTCGAAAGGGACGGGGTTACCCTTTTGAACTGGGGCTTTTTCCCACTCGAACGGGACGGGGCTTTTTTCCCTTGGGACTGGGGGACTTTCCCACACGAACGGGACATCGGCGCGTTCCCCGAGGGTATCTCGTCGCTCAACGGAACGGACAGCTTTCACGCACTAAGCATTAGATTCTCGGAATAATGGCCCTGGCACTCACCCGGAGCGGGATCAAGCGGAGCGGCGGCCACCAAAGTAATGGAGGTCAACGCAAGTTGCACCAGGAATACGAGCGGGCTGACTGACTTCATCATCATGGTGTAACGAGGCAATCCCGACAAAAACCCATGGCCACTTTTATACTCCCCCTACTCCGTGTGATTCTAGTCATCTCGTGCTAATCATCTACAACAGAGAATGTGATTCCCTATCCGAACCTCACCAAGTTGAGCGGTGAAATGGAAAGATGCCATCTTACACTCTGTGACAGCTGGGTTCTCGACTCAACTTGAATGGCTCTTCGGGATAACAAGAATAGAACCGCCACATGGCTCATATACTAGGATCCCATAATGGATACAAGATATGCCTGCGCTTTGCTTCGGCGGCAGGCCTGGAAAATTACAATTCAACGGGGTAGAGAAATAACTCAAGGATGAAGCCCAGAGTAAACTAAATTGGGATTTAATGGCGCAGCCTGCGGTTCAACATTTCAAGATCGCAGTCCGCGGCACGCATTCGTCATCCCAAGCCAGCTTGATTTCGATCTCTCGTGTTCAGAAAGAACTTATTCTAGGATTTTGCGGGCACCGTGCGAGCGATTTCAAATTGAGGGCAGTGCTGATCAGAAGGGAAGCTGTAAAATCTCGAGCAGCAAGATGTGGAAGGCTTCAAGGGGATAAATACAAACACTCCCAAACGAATTGGGCACTAAATATTAATAGAACGATTAATGCCTGGGCGGCAGCAGATCCGCACTGCCTACTTTCTGGATTATTCTCCGACTTGATAGGGTCGTCACATGATCTGGTAACACCTCGGAGGTTTAAGCTTACACTGACAAACAACCGGGCTGTCGGACGCTCACTTGCCCCTCTCCCTCCATCTACATCCTACCTCTTTTTTTGCTCGTACAATATCGATACTTATGAGCACGGCAACTTTTAGCTATTCCCCTTTGCCAACGGATTCGGGCCAGAGTACTGGGACAGCGAACAGGCAGTTGTCTCGATACCAACTCATCTTGTCGCTTTCCCTGCTCTGCAATGCCGTGCTGCTATTACACTGGGCTGTATTGGTGCGGCAACAACCGCTGTCTTTTCCAGAGGCAGGTTATTGTGAGTCCAAATGACTGTCAATAGAAGTGCCCCTGAATCTCGCAATAGCACCGGCACAACATATTATTGAATACAAGACGATGAAATTTCACCGCGGTGCAGAGGAGGATGTCCCTTTGTTTGAACGTCCACCCTCTGTTGAAGGAGATCTGGCCTGGCGAGAGCTTTACGCTTGTATGTTGAATCTCAACCGTTTGAGGGCCCGTTGGTTGACTTGGCACCTATCAGACGCTGCATCCCGAGTTCCCAAGTCCGAAGTCATGAAAATGACGAACAAAACTTGGCCGATCCTTCACGACGAGGAAAACTACGTTATAGCGTTAGATATTTTCCATCAACTCCACTGTTTGGTCCGTCGACCCTCTAGTATTTGCCTATGCATCTCTCACCAATGACCATTCCGAAATTAGGATAAGATTCGGCAACAACTTGAATTGTCCGGAGGTGGCAACTACACCCGTCTGAGTATGCCACATGTGCGGCACTGTGTCGGCGCCATTCGACAAGCTCTGATGTGTTACGCCGATACAACTCCTGTTGTGTGGCAATGGTCCACTGAACTCATGGAAGCGGAACAGCGCGACGATCTTCTCCACACCTGCCGTGACTTCGACAAGATCCGAGGCTGGGCGAAGGAGCATAGCATGCCAATGGGGCTGCTTCCCGACCTCACTACGTACCAGGAGGAATAATTCGTTGTCTACCGTGAATGTTACTAGAATGGTCAGAATGAGTCAGAGTGAGTGGATGTGGGCGGGTCTCCGCCGCTCTGCGGGCTGGGAAGCCCTGAAACACCTTGAGGCCTTCTAACTACGATGGTGCACAGCGCGCCAATACACCGCTATAGTTATTATTAGCCTCTGCGTAAAGTTCTGAGGAGTTCTTGAATCAGCACCCGGTGTTCAGTTGTTCAACTGGTATGAGATGGGCGCTGGTTCAACTCAATTGTTCGCACTATTACATGTAATATAATTGAGTCAGAGAGACTAATGACAATGACGGCGCTAGGGTGTATGTCCGCCGTAGGATGCCGATCCAGGGCGTGCTGCTATGTGGTTCTTCGTCTGAATGCTGAAGCCTCTGTCCACTGAAACAAGACACTGCTATGTACCGCGTGTTGAAACGGCCAGTCACGCGTCCTTTTTGTCAACAGCACTCCGTTTACGGCTAGATTGTTATCTATTGATTCTTATCTTCCATTGTTCAATGTTACTTGGCTGTACGTACACCACTTGTATTTATACTACTCAGAACCTTGTATTCAATAGTGGTTTTTGAATGTTTCTTGTGCGATGCGAGGCGCTGGCTGTCAACTGGTCGACATCTATAATGGTGTACAGGATCGCTGCAATAATATTCACTGGTGCAGGGACGTACGTGGGAAATTCGAACTCGGGAGATCATCAAGGGAACGTATCGGGAAAATTAGTCTCTATCAGAACCGTCGGCCGTCACGTTCATGAAAAACGGAAGCTGAAACAATTGAAGCGAAATGCGTACGGATGCGGTGTGGAAAGTCACAGGCACAAGAAACATCGAAAAACCACTATTGAATACAAGATTCTGAGCAGTATAAATACAAGTCGTGTACGTACAGCTACGTAACCAAAGACATTGAACAATGGAAGATAAGAATCAATAGATAACAATCTAGCCGTAAACGGAGTGCTGTTGGACAGGAAAACGCGGGAGAAGATTGCAAACTGGACTGGTGTATTCAACACTGGGTATGGGCAACCTCGGTTCGGAAATCGTTAGCTTACTAAGCAGATCAAAGCCGAAAATCGTCCACTTTGTTCAACCACGCGCTCTGAGACTGTAAAGATAATGTGTAAGAGAACAGCTATATAAGGACATGTGACTGGCCCATGAAAAGTCACTCGTTGTTCTCCCTGATCCAAAGGTTGGAAACTCAGTGGGAGTATGGTGGCTGCCCACTCGCTGACACCAAACCAAAATTATTGCTGAATTTTCCCCGCTACAACCACCGGGCACCCCACTAGGTTCTGCATCCAGTGCTAGTGCTGGGAAGGTTCGGTTCGGTTCAGGTTCAGGGCACTTCGCTCTGAACGCTGAACCTGAACCCCGCGTTCGGTTCAAGCAAGTGCTGAACCTTGAACCTGAACCTGCGTTCAGGTTCGGTTCGCGTTCGAACACGTTCGAACCTAGCCAAATTTCGGCCTTCTCGACGACGCAAAATCGGGTCCAAAATGATCAGGCATTATATTTTTCTTCAAGTGGAGTGTACTAGATGGGCTGTAACATGTGTTACTGTCTTCTACCGGTGTATGCAGACCACACTATGCTTACCAAAGCTCTTTGACAGGTTGACATGCGCTCAATGTTACTTGAAGGTGTCAATAATTGTTCTAGATTTTCTCAATAAGAAGACAGAGATGTTCGTGGAGGTAAGTCGCAATTTCTGCCGACGTGTCTGGGCCAATTTCAGGTCAGAAATCACCGAAGATTGTTGAAGAATAAGCTAATTGATCAATTTTCAGATTCAGCGTTCGATTCGGTTCGAACGCGACCCTCACGGCCCGAACACCGAACCTGAACGCTGCGTTCAGTTCAAGCAAGCATTGAACCTTGAACCTGAACTCGGTGTTCAGTTCAGTCCGGTTCAGGTTCGAACCGATTTCTGAACCGGACCTTCCCACCACTAGCATCCACCCGGATCGGTATCTACGTATATAGTAAGAACTGCATTTCAGGCACTTAACGTGGTTAATTAGATCAGTGTTTTTTTTCCCTTTTTACAAAATTACGTCTGTCCGTTTGTCCGAAGCCTTTTCAAACTCCGATACTTTGATGGGAATGCGTAGTGAATGAGTAGAGCTCCGCCAATCTCCGAAACTCACATGGCGATAGATAACTCATATTAACGCGCCATCAGCCACTGTCGGGATTGGAACCTCGGGCACCGCCCTTGCGCGCGGCTGGCTACGCGACAAACGGCGGCCAAGGCCAACATTCAACCAGGGTCTGGATGCCAAGACAAAACTGAGATCACAAAAAGAAGATCCAGGCTTGGGGCCGCACGACTCTTACTGATGAGATGAAGAATAAAAAAGAGGAGTGCAGGGATAAATCTATTTGTCAACCCCCCATGCCAGTTCAATGGGTTGGCAAATAGTAATTGTCTATTCAGCAGCCCCAGTTTAGGAAATAAGATAAGGTGCACAGTGGTTGTTTCCCTCGTCTCATACCGCCTGTCGGCAAACAAGCACATTTACAGGCATGGAGGTGTGTAGAACTTCTCTTCCAGAAGATGCCATGTGCCCTCATTTTTTTTACCGGGTTTTGGGGGCTTTTTCAGGTGAGTTTTTGTCCATTTGACAGTTTAACACTCGAAACCACATCGATTTCGAAGGTTTCGATCAGCAAAAAAAATTGCGGCACCCAGTGAGAGACTAACTTAACAGGGAAGCTTTTTTCCCGTATCATTTCCAGCACAAGTAACATGCTGGCAAGGCTCGACAACTTTGCGCCCCATCCCGCCTCTCCTGCCATCAGCCGCCATCGAATCTGAGCCTACAAATCATAGGGCTATCAGATAGCAGCAGCCCGTGTTGGTAGCAAGGGAGGTTGAAAAATAGATTTATCCGGAGTGTAGCCGGAGGCCGCGAGACACTGAACCAACCACCATTCAAAAAAAGGCAACTTGAAGATTTCTCGGGATCCCACTCAGTAACATTCTAAGAATGCGGGCTCCCGAGATACAGGTCCAGCTAGGTGTCAGTGATACCAGTGTGAATAGAGGAATTTTTGTTTCAAGAATTCCATTTGTCTTTTACTGGCAATTGTTTCGGTAAAGACCGGCAATCGGTTTCCGGCTTTAGCGCCCAACAAGCGCCCATCACTACTAAATCAGGGAATTTGTAGCAAAGCTGCAATTTTGATTCCGAAGTTGTTCTGAGACCATTACCCAGAGCTCTCCGGGACCAGAGGGGCCACCATCCACAACACCAAAGGCCTTACGGAGCATCGGTCCTTCTGTCACCGTGAAGGCCATACATGCCGAAAATCGCATCATTCGACGGTGATTGCGCTCAAGTCTCATAAGTCTCCATTCTCCACTCCAATGATATTGACCAAATGTAAGCCTCACATATCCTTGTAGGTTATTTATTTGTCAAGTTGAACACTTTCTTAGTTGCGAATGTTCAATTTTTTGAGAATTCCACGGTTTCTTATGTTTTGAGGGGAGAAACACAGGTCTCAATCAAGGTCAGACGTGACCTACAGACCGTTGTAGGTTTCCTCCGTGTATTCAAATCTCTCGGGGTCTTCTGGGTCCTTTGCGAGCAGGCTGTGGTTGGGGGCCGAACACGGACAAACTTCTTGAACAGCCAGGGAGATTTGATCGGAGTTCTACTCATTCACTCAACACTGGTCTGATGGATTATCTTACCTCACCTTACCTCTTTCGTCAAATTTGGTCTCCTCTCATATCACATAGCCGTCCCACTCAATTTCCATCTATTACGTCCTGTCCGATCATTCGCACAACCTTCTCCCAAAATCAGGGAATAGTTATTCCCTTTCAAAATGGGGATTCTATTTTCATGCACTGCTTGTGAAGATTCAGCGCCACGGAAGAAAGTCGGATCGAACTAGAACGAATAGAACCTCAGTCTGTTGGACAGAACTCAATATATTGAGATGTATGTACCTAGAATGAATAGACTAAACTATATGTCGGTAGAGATAATTATCTAGGTATACAAACCTCAGTCTGTTGGACAGAACTGGGGCTTGTTTGTTTACTCTACGTGATAATAACAGTGGTGGAACAAATATAAGTAACATGGAAGGATAATCAAGATAAATATCACTGCTGTAGCGTGTACCACCAACACTGCTCAGCTCGCCCTACCTCAATTTCGACCCATCGCACAGCCACAAAATAACGGGATTATCCTTTTATCCGTCCGAAACCTTGAAAAGAGGGGCGGTTCAGCCGCTGGATAAGGATAAATTACACCAGCGTGGTCCCATTTCGGAAGTTGCCGGATTGTAGCTACTCTATAGGCTGGTGTATTTTCAAACTAAGTTTCAAAGATGATCAGGCGGTGGCGGTGACGAAATTTTCTTTTCATGGTGAGAATAAGATCCATCTTATATCTGTTGTACAGGCTTCTCTGAGAGACTCACAGAGGCCGGCGCCCGGTGGACAGATGCCAACTGCCCACCTGTCGGCGCAACAGAGGGTGATAGTAATCGCCATCAGTGTCTATCACTGCCTCTGCGTCCCACGTACTACTTTCAGCGGGCGAATCCAATCGTTTCGGCACAACAGAGGGCGGTAATAATCGCCATCTCAGTGTCCACCTTAGCACTGCCCCGGTGTCTCAGGTACTTTCGACGGGAAAATCCGGTCAGTGTTCTCTCGGGATATATATACGATGAAGAGGCCCGGGGGGCGGTCTCAACCTGGTCGGTCATGTCTTCTGAAGCGGCTGAGCTGTTTACTGTCCGGGATGTCTACCTGAATATCACCCTTGTGCAAATATTCTTCCATGGTGAGCACAGGAATGTAGCCTATACATTTGCTGGACTGAAAATTACTTCAGGCATCTATTTCGTTGTCTTCTTTCTCGCTTTATATGCGATGAGTACGACTTGCATCGCTGCGCCTGGAGTATGTGTGAATGACTTTACTCAGTTCTCAAGAGGAAAACGCCGCCACTCTTGTTCGCTGTGGTTGTCACAATGTTCTCTATTGCCACCATTCAGATGGGGTTGCATTGGCATTCAATTCGGGACTCATTCGTTGTACACGGCAATACCCCTCTGGACACAGTTAGATCCTTGACCCAACAATCGTTGGCGGTCACCGTCCTTTCTGGGACTATGTTGATTGGGAACACGCTCCTTGCGGACTGTGTCCTTGTATGTTTATCCCTGGGCCTGCAGGATATCTGCACTGACTCAGTGGACCACAGATCTTCAGGTGCTTTGCGGTTTGGAATCGGGACTGGCGAGCAATTTTCCTGCCTGTCCTGACTACTCTTGCCTCAACAGGTAATAAATTCCTCAGATTCCTGGAGTCTCCAAAGACTCACCTACCTTACAGGCCTCGGAATGCTCACTGTGTTCGAGACCGCCCGCTTCATTAAATCGGGCGGTGATCCCAATGCGTTTGTGGACTATGCAAAACCCTACTTCTCCCTGTGTCTTGCCACGACCCTCATGGCGACCCTCCTCATCGTGTTCCGCATCGTATGGCTCACGCGCGGGAACGTGGGCTTGGGGCTCACTGGATACCACGCAGTGATAGAGATAGTGGTCGAGTCCGCATTTCTGTATTCAGCCACCCTCATCGTCTACATCGCACTGCTCTTTGGCTCCATGACCACCGACAATGATGGATACGCACAGGCGGTTCTCATTGAAATGACGGTACGCCACACCTATACTCTCCTTGCGCAGATGATAAACTCTCCAGGGAATTGCACCAACCTTGATTGTCGCGCGTGTCTCGTTTGGGCTTTCGCGCCCGAGTGCGTCTTGGCAGCGAACCACCAAACCCAGCTTCGCGCCCACCGGTGCCACAGATAGTACAACCAACACGATCCACTTCTCCAGAAACGTGAATCTCGAATTGAATTCCACCACGGAGAAGGGGTATTAGGACCCCGCGTGAGTCGCCGAGAATCCAAGTAGGCACACAAGGATGAATAGGCGGGGTACCCGGGTATCGGATTTCAGGAAAACTTTTAACTGTCTCACAGCCTACTTAAATAGTATTTTTATCTAACTACCTTGTCCTAGAAAAGCTGTGCTACCTTGTATTTATGAATGGAATGCTCAAAACGCAACAAGCGCCGCAGGCGCTAGGATTGAACATCAAGTCACGTGTGCTTTCGGATGAGGATCCCGCGCATATCCCTTACACTCAAGTAGGAGTTCGGTCGCCTCCACACTCTCTTGAGCAGCTATTTTGATGGCTCAATATACCGTCTTTCATTCATTAAGTGCGGTCGTTGAACGTTGTCCGCCGTCTGGGAGAACTACTTTATCAATTATCCCGTCAGATGGATTTTCTGGCAGTTGCCCGTGGTGAGGCATTGGAAGCAGATACCATTTAATAGAGCTAACAAGAAGTGCATGCACTTCGCTCCGTCGATGCGACGCGAGTTAGAGTGATATCGTATAAAAAAACTGTTGCTCACCAGGTTCGGCCTCGAGGGAGCTGAAGGCACTACTGTACTATTTCGACCAATTGTGCACAAATTTCGAATTTTTTGATGTCCGGGATGGCCGATAAATTTCCTTTTGATTAACGGCGATTTTTGCACACATCAAAAAACTGAGGTGTCACCGTCACCTGAACAATTGTTCAAAATAGTACAATAGTTTATGGCGGTCTAAGTGCACTTTTAATCGGCCGCGGGATGATTTGGATTAGGCCTCTCCGAGGCGCTAGCTGAACCTTTAGGGATTCATTCAGCGTAGTCCAGCTTAGTTGATCAGTTCATAGGCGCCAAGGGCGCTTAGATAAAGGGAGCTGATAATCGCAGCCTCAGGCAATAGCAAACTATTTCTGAACCATGGGGGGCTTTAATTCCCTACTTGTTGAATAGCTGTAAATTTGGGCGCACTGGAGGAGCCCGCGGATGCAGTGCAATGTCTTGTGACAGCGGAGGGCGAGGCAGAGCCCAGCGATCTGGGCGAAGCCCTGATTCACTGTTGCCGAGCGAGGACGACGGCGACCAGATAAACGATGTACTAGCGAGATTTACTTGAGGCGGGGACAACATTTTCCGACAACTCAGGGACCGCTTACCATCGTTTGGCGCACACTCCGATGACGTTTCTCAATTCCCCGTGCTCAGGCAAACCAACTGGGCCACATTCCTCAATCGTTCAACTTCTTACTGCCGGGACTTTGCTATTTCGCCAGCTATTGATACCCTCATCCTTTTCTTTGATACTTGCCTACAATATCTGTACAATCTGTACAAGAAATGTTCAGTGCAATCAATAAAATAATTGATAAACTCGCACCGAGGCAGCGCGCTGAGAGTAGACAGTCGGAGGCCAGGATGGAGACTCAGCAAGATGGGAACGCGTTCAAGCCCGAAGTCGGGAAGACGCCTCTCCCACGGAATTTAACGCCGGGAGGAGTAGCCGGGGAAGCTTTCTTTGAGAAAGCTCTTCGCGGCGCACCAGTCACTTCTGCGAGAGCACAGTCACAGCCGTTCGAACCATCAGAGAGTTCGAGTCCGTCCTCGAGCGAGAGCTCGGGCGACTCGGACAATGGTGGTTGTGGAAACCGCCCACGGCGGGCCCGAGCTTCAAGCCCGTGCTTGTCGTCAAAACGCAGGCGAGGGCATTCTCGTAAACAGAAGATGCTGTTGAAGTCCATTCCTACTTCGCGTTATAATGGTGAACCTGACGCGAACGCGATTCAGCGGTTCGCCCGAGAGTCCAGCACTTATGTCAGAATGAGACGCGTACCTGATGAAGAACAAGTCTATTTGGTTCTTATTACTTGGATGGTAAAAACACTTGATTTTTAAAATAATGCTGTTGCTCCTGACGAGGACGCCTGGACTTTGAAGCGGTTCTTCACCGAGCTCTTCAACTTCTGCTACCCGGTCGATTACCGAAACAAGCAGAGGAAGCGTCGCAAAAGTAAAAACTTGTCACGGTAAGCTTGAACCTCTACTTTACAGGACTCTTAGCGTGCACAGACCTGCCGTCCTGGCAGCTGTCTAAAGAACATTAGCCCCCAAATCGATTGGTTGGTTCGAGAACATGCTCAGATGCGTCTTGTTCACGATTCAAATTCCATCGTCCCATACGGTAATGGCCGCGACATGGACGCCGAATCTCTCGCATCATACGCATCAACCCCGCCGTCTTTGAACTGATAGAATAGGCTTTATGTCCAAATGAAGCGACGGTTAACCGTTCTTTAACGAAATGGCTCCTCGGCGGTGCAATTACCCCATGAAGGTTCATTCCCCATTGCATTCCTCTCCTCTCCTCCTCAAAATTCGCGAATTTCTTTCCCGTTGATATTCACAGATATCCCCGATACAACTATGAAAACTGTGCCGCAGAATGCCATGAGATGACACCCCACATTTTGATTACAGAGGAATCCCAGAATTCCTTTTGAGTCGAGCAGTATACAGTCCACGCCGAGTTCAGGTTAATTTAGCTCCAAACAATGTTCCCACTGTTCCTCACGAATCTCAGTCTTTGCTTTTTGCATAGCTATTTAGGTGGTTGGCCGTAAAATCTTCGTACCTACCATATTTTTACGTTCAAAACGAGGTGTGACGCGTGACCCGTTTAACCGATTCGATATTTCGACACCGGCGAGAAATTTGCGTGACATCAGCAAAAAAAAGAAGAAGAAAAACCGATTTTCGAGACGAAAATTTGCCTGTTTGCGTTGTCCAGGCAAATTTGGACCCCAGGTCACGCTTGGGAGATTTACCAAGGGCCGCGTGACGCGTGACCCCTACCGAATTTCGATACCGATAAGGGGGTCCCTGACGCGTGACTGTCGATTTGAACGCAAAAATACAGTACTCACAAAGTCAGACACCACACATGCAAACATTCTCGTCGGATTTCGACATCTTTGTGCGCCATACTTTGTAGATTAAAAAATCATCCCAACACTCTGGATGTTACCAGGAATTACAACACATTCGGACTCGCCGGGATCCAACACGGTCTGGAAGAAGGGATCCCGGTGGTCCACATCCGTATCTGCGAGCTCCGATCGTCAGCTAAATACAGAACAACCTCTGGAATAAACTTCCAACTCACAGAATATAAATGTTTCCGTGACTCCCTCATCACTGGTCAAATGGATGGATTTAGCACCGTTAGACGGCACACCTAGGCGAAAGACACAAGTCAGCACATCAACTTCCATCAAGGCCACCGGGGACCTACAAAGGCTAGGGGTGTAGTCGACGGTTTGCAGTTGGGTACCAGCACAGTTCGGAGCACTGAAAAAGACCGAATCTGCGGCTGATACTGTGCTGATGCAGGCGACAACGATAGTCGCAAGGAAAACCGTGGTCTTCGTGGTGGAGAAAATCTTGAAAATGAAAGTATTGAACGCCATGGGGCGATCTTAAATACTTGAACGATAGTCCCACTTGGCATCCCCCGGCGCGCCTCTGAATCTCACGGCAACCTCAATAAATGAGGCTAATCAGCGCATATAAGATTATTCCGAGCGGCTCGCACTGTGACCGCAATTCATCGGTGTCTGACAAACAACGGGTAGCGCCGTTGTAATTATCGGGCGGAGTGCTGGTATCTCAGATTTGCGCCAGTTAGTCGGTCCACTGTGAGCCTATATTGGAATGGGGTGGTGTTAGTTCGGTGACGCCGAGACAGTTGAAACGCGGTTTTGGCGCGTGCAACTCCTGGCCATCGAGATCCCACACACTGCGCTGTGTGTCGATACCGGTGAAGCTGACTGTGCCCAAGAGGGACACACGTGCGGAGCGCGTCTTCCGGCTCCGCTGGGAGAAGTCGATGGAATCTCTGCAAGCGACATCAAAACGACGTCTTATATCCTCAAGAATGAGGGAATTTCGGATGAGTCCCGGCGCCAGAAGTTCTTTTCAGACTCTGTCTAAGCATACTGCGGATATACGCACAATAAGAAAAGGAAGGATGCGAAATGGATGCTAAGACACTTACACTGCGAAGCGCTCAATATTCTTGACTATAGGCCTCGGGATCTGGCATAAGATCAGCCACAACGTCGAGGACTGTCACCAGACGCGTCGGGGAACAGGGGCATTCGACCAAGCGGTTCGCTGACCTCAAATTGTGTCCATCTGACGACTGTTTTCTTCAGTCGGATTTCACCCCAAATCAATCCAACTCCTTTTGATCTTCCCTGGGACCCGAGTCTCGAATGTTCTGACAACTCACCAGTACCATCCCTAAGCAATTCCAACTATGCGGTACGACACGATGGATGTGCGGGTCGAGCGCGAGTAGAACAGCGCGTGAGTCCGTCTACTTCGAACGCGACGGGGCAAGCGCAATGATAATCCCGTTCGCCAGCGAGGAGAAGAGAGGGCGGTGGCGCGAGAGGCGCGATAAGCGCGATGCGCTCGTGCACAACCCAGAGCCTCGAGAAGATTGACCATCCGCACTGCCCCATCCGGGCGGGCGCCGGCCAGCGATAACGGAGCCCCACCAAGAGCAGGCGTACCCACAGGCGAGCATCGCCTGCGCAGACATGCTCGTCGGCATGCCGCTGGTCGTCTACTGCTTTGCGGGGAACGACACCTCGGGTATCTTATCATTTCTGAAATCTTCCTAATAACCCGAATCCGCAGGCGCACCGTGTAAGTGAAGATACTCCCGCGACTCCTTGTCGACTTCCCCTTCGCCGCGCCCGCGACGAGGTACCCCACGCAGTGTATGAAATCTGTCTTGACGGCGCGCGGCCGACGAGCAGCGGAAGGCAGAGGAGCACCACGAGCGCGTAATCACGCCATTCCTCCCGGTGCGCAGTTTCCTCGGGTGGGGGCATCCGCGCGCAAGCACACCGTGGCGAAGACGCGCTCGTGGACGAGTGGCCTCTACACCGTGCCATTCCCGAGTCCCGACGCGTCCTCACGGCACTGGCACCGCTCCGCCATCCTGCTGCTGCTACTCGGCCGAGCACGGGTGTCGCCCCCTACCCAATCCGTGCGCGGGGGTAACGAGGTGTTTCAAAGTTGACGAACCGTAAACGTGGGCCGCGGCGTTGTGGCCGACGGTAAGAATCGGTACACCACGGACCGAAGCCCGACTCGGAGTTCATCAGGAAATTGTCAGTCGCCGGATGTCGGCGGGTGGGCATCATGATTTGATGTCCCGCCGATATTGATCTGGCGCGGTCAGATGAGCGCTCATCCGCTGTCATGAGTTGGCTGCCAGAATCGTGCAGAAGTGCAGGCGGTCGACCAGTCTCGTATGAAAAGTGTACGGCAGAGAACAGTCTGGGATGTGAGTGTATGGGCGGATGGGCGGAGTACCCGGCGCGCTATCGCGTCCTACAGTTATATAATTATTCAATCAACATGGTTTTTTTGTCTGAGGGTTAGCAGCTCAAGCCTCACGAAAGCGCCACTAGCAATGTTTTCGCGACGTCACGTCGTGCTGCCATGAAGAATGCGGCTGAGCTCAAATCAAAACCTCTCTGCCGCTCGATTATCGTACTCATTCTGATGCCTGAAGGAAATGCCCTACAAGATGTTCCACAATGTGTTCATTGCTATACTCGTTCGTTGGTATACTGGTAACGGAGCCCTCACTGCACGCAGACGGTTGATGGGTGTGTTGCACGTGGGCGGTCCGTGCGCATCTACATGTTGGTTGATCATTTGATGGTTGTTGATCGCTTCTCTCTCTTAAACCCCCACCATCCTTTCCTGCCTTAGGTCCTGTCTGCCCGGCTATTACCTGTCGCACCTTCCACACCCTCCCAAGAGCTCGTCACTAAACCCTCCTTCAATCCGTCTCCACTTGTGACGCAGCCTCAAGCGCTTATTTGACAGCAGTTCCTTGACTCGTCGCAGTTTCACCAAGTCCGCGCCCCACTTCAAATGTCCTAGAAGCTGGAAGAGAAGATAACTCGCCAGGCTGTCCTCTTCAAGCTACATCAATATCCGTCATCTTTGATCAAGATTCAAGAACTACCATGCTGCGCGTCGATCCCCTTCAAGATCTCAGGTCTCGCGTCGTTTCCCTTCAAGATCCCAGGTCTCGCGTCGTTTCCCTTCGAGATCCCAAGTCTCGCACCTTCAAATTTCAACATTCAAGGCTTCAAGCTGCCATCAGTATTCTGAAACCTTTCGCAAGCTCTCGACTGCTATTGTCTGAATCTAGGTGTTACCGTGCCGTCCTTCCTCACAGACTGGTGGGAGGCGCGATATGCCGGTAAAATGTGAAGTGGGCAATGTATGTACGTAGATGACGAATGAATAAGCTGTTACATCTTTTCTGTCGCGTGATTTAAGAACCCGGGGAAGAGGGGAGGGAGGAGGAGGACAGGATATGCCCCAAAATTCCCCGCCCGATGGCGAACTCATCAGCGCTGCTGGTCAACTCATCCGCGCTGGCGGAATGCATGAGCGGCGATCTGTAGGGTATCCGGGCGTGTCAGCGGACGATCAGCAGTGTGTGATCTGATGAGGCGGATGCCCGATTATCCGTCCAGATGCGGCTGGATCAGAGGTGCAACAATTCCCTGATGTTGGCTTTGTTTGGCAACAGCGTCAAAACTCCCTTTTTCTCTTCGACCATGAGCCCCTTCGACGGCCATGATTTCACATCTTCCCTCCTCCCAAATCCTGCGCAGATCCTATCGCTTCAAAATATCCTGCGCTCGAACGCCTTGCCACCCGACGCCGCGGCCTCATCTTTCCAAGAAACGGTTTCAGCAGCACCAGCGGAACTCGCGCGGTACGATGGTGAAATAGCGTGGCTTCAAAAGATGCTATCCCGCTTGATCTTAGAACGCGATATCTTGGCCACCCATGCCGAAGGATGTCGGAGCGTGTCTTCTCCGATTCGCCGTCTGCCGACAGAATTGTTGGCTACGATATTTGAGATGTGTTGCCCGGCTCGAAAGGACTACGAGTTAGCAGACGATATGACCCCCCGCCAAGAACTTGATCGTCTCTCCAAACGGTGGCTGATTCAGTTGTCGCAGGCAGGTGTCATACCGGACAAACGACCCAATAGCTTATTCTCCTTTCCCCACAGGTATCATCCATTTGGCGCAGAATTGCTCTGGAGACCCCAGCATTATGGTCCACGATTATTGTGGATACATCCCTCTGGATCCCGCCGCAGTTTGCACGGGCGTGGTTTCCGCTTCTGGAACTATCCCTGAAGCGAAGTCGAGATCATCCTCTCACCATACAAATTGGCGTCTCGAATGATTCATATCGTCGACCAGTTCTCGCGTTGCTCAGCCAGCATGCGCCAAAATGGAGGGATTTTTACCTCTGGTCAGATTGCCACTGGACCGAAGGCCTCAATCTGGCAAAGGCAAACCTCGCTCAGCTGGAAACACTGTAAATCACCGCGGAGTGCAAAGGAGTCGATATTTTCAAAGTTGCACCAAGGTTAACGGAGGTCATGTTTTATGGTCGAGTCGAAAACATACCTGACGTTCCGTGGATTCAACTTCGCAAATTCAGTTACTTTGGCGAGAGACATGACCATCCGTTTACCTTCTTGTCCTTCCTGGAACACATTCGTGCCGGTGCTACTGTTTCACTCGATGTCGACCTATCCCGTATTCGCCTCGACCGCCACTGGCCGTCCCTCTCCGCCGATGTACACTCCCTAACCCTCCAACTGGCATTCGGCGATATTCCTGGGGTCGCTACACATGTCGTCGGCCAAATCCTTGAATCTCTTACCTTGCCCTCTCTGCAATCTTTCGAGCTGTCGAAGCGTACCGGCCGTGGGTCGACTCCCGTTTGGAACTCCGAGCATTTTCTGGCGCTCGCTGACCGTTCCTCTTTCCACACCCATCTCACACGCTTAAACATAAATGCGATAGCAACAGACGAAGAGTTGTTGCGCTGCTTGCGGCTCCTACCACTTTTGGAGGACTTGATCGTCTACGATCGCCCATCCGAGGGCGAGAATATTTTGATCACAGACACCCTTCTACAAGGCCTCACCCGGAAATCCAACGACACGACTCTGGTTCCAAGACTCGGTTCCTTCAACATGACATCCCTCCTCCGATTCACCGATTCTGTCTACCTCAATCTAATCATTTCCCGCCAACCGAGAGTCGTTGACGAGTCCCTTGCGATAGATATCTGGTGGTTTCCCAATTCCCAGCGTGAACTGCCGGCGCACCTGCTGGTCGAGTTATCGGGTTTGGAGTGTGAAGGAAAGTATCGGTTCCGTTCGGGTGCCCGTGAATGTTGAAGGAGCACACTCGTAGTTTACTCCGGTATGTTCCTACATATTTGTCTTCGGTAGACTCGTTGTTCATGGTGTGGACCTCGCGAGTATACTGAGTCCCCCCCCCCTCTGGAATACAGACCTCTGTTGCATGGAAAATCACTCATTGAAAATTTTGTCGCGTTCCCATCCCAGATTCGCCTGTACGTGAAACGTTATAAGTACGTGCCGTGAAACCATCCAAGACTGAGCCACCACCGTATCGTCGGGGGTCAAAGACAAAGAGTGCTGAGGAAGCTATGTGCAAGAGCGCCTATAACGTTCGATTGTTTCCCTCCTTTCCCTTCCTTTGCGTGCGGGACAGTGCAACTAGCGTGTGTATTGTGAATGAATGCAGACGCAACTGCCTACCAGCTACTCTGTGCTTTGGACTCTGTCCAAGCTCAACGGTACCATTGGTCACCGTACTCGAATAAACTAAAACAAAGTCTCCAGCGCGTACGCAGTCAGCGCCGTCATCGAGACAAGCATGAACGCGTACTGCGGGATTAGGAACGCGGACACATGCTCCGCGCTCCCCGTCCCACTCGCGACCTGCGTCACGAACACTTGCGTCGTCGCCGTGGGTAGGCAAGCGAAGAACCTACAGTGAATGCGGATTTTTTTGAACTCGAGTAGTAAAAGGCACATGATAAGACGCACATAGAGACGAATTGGAGCACCTTGTCCTCGGGCGGGATGACTCCTCCACGAACGAGACCTTTGCAGATGAGGACGCCGAGAACAGGAAACACAATCAGCTTGCCCACGCTGAAGGCGAGGATGGCGCCAACTGGGAGAGTGTTCCACGATCCGCGGGGTACGCGCAGACGCGCCAGTGCGGAGCCGAGGCAGACGAGGCCCATCGGTACGGATGCCGCACCAATGAAGTTCGCCGTGTCCATCACGAACGCGAGCGGCGGCTGGCCGTCGGGCGCGGGGTGGATGTGTGTGCCTTCGACGGGGATGAAGAGCGCCTTGAGCGGCGATGCGAGAGCGATGACGAAGGAAACGAGGATAGACGCAGAGGTAGGCATGAGGAGGTTGCGAAGAAAAGTGAGGAGCGCGCGGCGGAGGCGCTTGCGCCGGCCGACTGGTGTGATGCTTCTTGCAGGAGTTTCAAGAATCTTCGGGATCTCATCCACTGCGCTTTTCCAGCTGGGCAATTGCAGTTCAGATATTAGGTCCGAGCGTCCGTCATCCGCGCTCAAGGCGTGCTCAGAGGATTGTAGCGGGTGAAGCTGTGAGTTGCTTGCCTGTTTGTTGATTGTAGAGGTATCGTTGCCGAGAGCGATGGCCTTCTCAGTGAGATTACCACTATCGCGGGGCACAGATTTTCGGTCAACCAGACGGCGAATGGCAAGCTTCGGTCCGTGTACGAAGATTCGTCTTTGCCGTTGACGCAGTGTCTTCTTGACGTCCTCGGGTTCTACGTCCGGGCCGACAAAATCGCGTGCGATCAATCGGATACCGCCCATTGGAAAAAATGTGATCTATGGGGAAGGAGACTTTAACAACAGTGGGATACCACGAACTAGACACACCATGTTAATAAAGAGGAAGCCCGAGATGTAGCCCACACTTAGCGCTTGGTCGGCATTTCCATTGAATGGTGCGCCACCCATGATGCTGAGAATCACCGCGGTAGCTAGAGAGAAGTGTCGGTATGTCGCTCGTATCGCGGCAGGGGCAGACTCACGGATGTCTCCTACATTTCCCCACACTCCGGAGACGATGATTCCCCACCGAAATCGATGAGGAACCCAGAACAACTGACTGACAATCCAAGCGACGAGGGCACCGAGAACCTGATATAGAACAGCAATAAGCACGATTGGGCCTGTAAAGGCCAATTAGCGCCCAAGATTTTAGGGGGAACTGGTAGCATGGCTGACCGAGAGTCGAAATATTTTGCGCGGAAAACGAGGGGATGATCTTGGAGAACATGAGGCTGGGCAACGTTATGTTCTGGATGCAATGCACAGATCAGGTCCAGTATACACGACGTGGGACCGAGCGTACCAGCAAAATCTGACCGGTACCCTGCGCTGCGACAGCGGAGAAGAGGTCCGCCTTGGCCAGAAAAAAACCGCACCCGGTGCATATAATTCTAGCAAATATATTGAATATAGGTGAGTGATAACGCAAGAGGATGAAAAGGCGAACAGTCGAAAAAGCGGACGACACGAAGTCCAGATAAGTTGGCCAGCAGAAAGCATCCTGGTGGTAGGAGAGAGGGTGCGTGAAAGATGTCTTCAAGGAGAATGGAAGTGAGTGTCACTACGGAGACGCCGGCTAAAGCCTTCCAATTCATTTCGTGTGAAAAGTCCGGCATAAGGTGTGGGGCTCGACAAGGGCTCGAGATGCGTTTCACCTGCATGACGACTCGATATTGAAGAGTTATGGGCCAAAATGCCGCTAAAATGCCGGAGTTGGAATGGAAACTGAAAACTCAAGGAGATGGTTTGAGACTGAGAGTGTCACAAGGCATGACAATGCTTGTGACTCTAACTCGGTTGCCACCACACCGGTAAACAAATCAGCCGTTTGCTTCTGACGTCCATGGCGACCTGCGATACCTCCTGAGATTTTCGAACTCTCAGCTCTCCGGTATCTTGCGAGGATTCCCACTCTCTTGCGAGTCTGTCACCGTGTTCATGTCTGGCAAGTCTAAGGTACCACATGCGAGGTACGAGCACGCTGCACCATACTGTTGTAGCGTCTGTCTCTGAGAGACTAAGTCTAAGGCGACTATTACTGCAGGACAGCGTTCATTGATTCGTGATCCCAGGCTTGAACCACTGCTTTATAAAGTTCTTCGGCTAGACCCCCCAATTTTGGAAGCTGTTGAAAAGGCGCTCAAACTGAAAGCATCAGGCTTCTTAAAATGTAGTCACAAAAAAATTACTCGCCGTCCCAATGCGCCATTACATGACCCAAGCAACTGGGGATGCCCATCGGGGCATTTTACTCCTCAATCCACACATCTCCAAGCTTGCGCTTCTCAAATACACATTCTTGGCTTCTTCCTTTGGCCTTCGTCGGATTCCTCTGTCTACTCGGCGGCTCATCCTCCAGTTCAACCGGTACGCTCTGTGCGACATTGACCTGAAAGAGCCTTTGTTCTCATACGTCATCCATTTAACACTCATCTCGAGTGGGATCAGGCCCTTCAGCGAAAGCTGGGAGCACTGGTTGCACCTCGTCTTCCTGCCGGCTCTCACACACCTGGCGATCACGGAAGAATTTGCCACTGGTATTCTGCCTGGCGTCTTGGCGGAATGTCGCAGACTCAGGGCGGTTGTCACCATCCGGCTTACCCCTCGCCCTTCGCCCCGAGCTTTTGAGGAGGCGCTGTTGAATATGCTCGCCAATCCAGACGCCCGAGTGGTTCTTGCAACCGTACCATTTTTTTTATTCTGCGTGGAGCGGAGAAGATTTTTGGAGAAGTTTTCAAAGCTTGCAAACGCAACGGTGAGATCGAAGGCAGGTCTTGTATTCTGCGTTGCAAAGACCTGTTGAACAATGATATCTATCCAGTTTCGCGTTACATTCTGGCCGAGACTGTTCCCAGGATTGAAACCGGCGGTTTCATATTGACCGTCGATCGTGCTGCCGGCTGCATCGGGTTTTACCGCGCAAAATATTTATTTCATTGGATGAGCTCCTCTCCGAACCCAACGAGAGCTTCATTTGCAGTCGTTTCCCGAGGACCCACGAATTCAAACTCAGGTTGATACTTCTAAAAATATAGTATAATACATGCACAAACAGCGCACATTTTCGCTCGTACCCTTTATCACGTCAGAATGGCGACGAACCGTCCTTCCCGCCCGAGATAGAGCGCCAAATATTTGAACTCAGCGCTCGACTATCTCCCGTGACTATCCCTGTGCTGTTGCGAGTGTGTCATCGCATTCATTGCCGGTATGTCCCGACTCCCCGAACCATGATTGAAGACCGAAACAAAAGCTCTGTTGACTCTCTTCCTAGGGGAGCGGCTGCTTTACAGTGTACTTCGATTGGAAGAGCTGTGCGTCTTGAAACGCATCAAGAAAGCGCTCAAATCGAATACCGCTAATTTCTGTAAAAACGCGGTCAGACATATTGTCTTTGATACGGACGCGTACGAATCCAGAAATATCGGCCGAAAAACTATCTTAGTTACAAGACGAGCCGCCGCTTCGCTCCGGTATCTAAGAATTGAATGCAAAGGCAAATGGAGCCATGAGCCATGAATGTCATTGCAAGTTTGGTGCAAGTGAACAATACAAACATAACAGAAAAGACATCGGAATCTGACTGCAACTCTCCAGGAAAATTGCACCATACCAAGGGGCTCTCCGTCGAAGAGTAAAAGAATCGAGGGCGGGAATTGATTTGCTCAGTAGATCACCGTCATGTCGCAAAGATGAACGAATAATCACAAAGCCATTGATCTGGATGGCGGCAGCAGAAAAGTATTTTGGCTAGCCAAAAAGATCACTCCATGAGTTCCCAGGAGACCGCAGGCTAACCATCGAGACACGTGCACGAACGAGGAAGGAATATTGGGGACCGCTGTTTGCAGGTTAGAAATCAGCATTTTCAGGTCGATGGTTTGGAACACAAAATGACCGCGGTGGAGAAGAGCGAGAGGAGATATTGCCACGGCGGCGCTAGCATAGAAAAGCCCCATAATCAGTAGAGTTGAACTGACCCAGAGTAGATCAGGATCCGCAGAAGCAGACAGAAGTGTGATGAGATCAGCAAAGAATGTTGGAAGTCCAGTAATTTGAGAACGAGGGAAATGGGTAAAAGATTCCATCCAGGTCGGGCGAAGACGCAACGGGTCTTATATATCGCAGGAATCTTCGGTAGGATTGCGTGGCCCTCCGGCGTAATGGAAATAGAATTGGCTGCGCCGTGGGCAATAGCAACTGCGATCTACTGTGTTCTGTCGAGGAATAACTGCGGGTAAGTCAGCTGTTCAACCGCGTGGAGTTCCTGAAGGAGAATTCCAAGACGGTTCAATATGCCCTCGAAGATAAGTATGCCAATGGAGACTGTCATGGGACCTGTTGATACTGCGCGGAGGTCATTTGACGTCGAGGAATGAGAGCTAGGGGAGAGCGGGAAGGAAGGGGATAAGCTAGATGGGGTATGAAGCAAAGAGATACAAAGAATCGAGGAGGTAATCGTTAAAGAACGGTTACTTGTCAAAATATTGAAAAACACACTTTTGTGGTCAGTTCCGTCAACTGCCGGCGCAATTACTGCCGTTCCCAGCAGCCTCAAGATCCCAGATGAACCAGAAATGCTCTAATTATGCCACCAGCAACGAAAAAGCGCTGCACACGAAAATTCGGTTTTTTTTTTGTGCCGTTTTCGCGGATTTTGTGACTTTTTCGGCACATTCGAAAATCTCTTCGGTGACCCGTGACAGGTTCAAATATTTTCTGAAATTTTCGGCCCTGTGACGCGTGACATCCGAATTGAATGAAACTCTACAGTAATCCTCACGAGACGTCAAACGCATCGCCATCGTCTTCTCTGTCTCTCCTGAGACTGGATGGCCTAATTGGGAAGCGATGAACCGATGCGATTGGCTGGTACAGCTGAGGATCACATCAGCGCGAAGGCAGTTCTGATTGGCTGCCTGCCGGAGACATCGGCAATGGTTCTGACCTTCTCTTGACCTCTTCCTTGCCTCTTCCATCACTGCCGTTCTTGCTTGCGTGGTCAGGGTTTCGGTTTCCTGCCCTCTCTCTCCCCGGGTTGGCTCAAGGGCGTTTTGCCCCAAATTCCAGGGCATCATAAACGAGGAGAGTGGATTACAACCAGTATTCTCTTGCATCTTTATCTCGCACACTTCAGATTCCGACAAGCAAAATGATATAACTGTTGTACCGTTCGAGTATCTGGCCAAAGTGGTGATGTGAGACATTCTTAAGGTCACGGATCGACAACAGTTACGACAATACACAGAATGTTAGACTGGGTGGAGTAGAGTTTCCTCATCCAGACCCCATGCTTATACTCACGTTCCGTCTTGGATTCCTTGAAACTCCAAGTACAACACTGTAAAACGACACCGCCTTTTCTTTGCAAATACTTAGACTGGCAATGAAACGGGGTTCTCCGCATTGATCGGTTTTAGGATACGGCCGCGAGGCTCGCCACGTTGCGATTGGGTCAAACATAGCCGTGGCCCTCTACGAATATAAACCTCAGATCCTTCTCCTCTCAGCCACATTTGACTTCAATCCAGTTAACCATTTGGGGCCGATCGCACTCCGCCTGATTCTGTGTCTTGCGTCTTTGAGCCCAAAGTTCAACATCTGGTGGCCTGCTTGCATAGGTCTCTCACTGCGATGGCTGAGATTGTTCTTTTGTACGCGGGTTACGATTCTCTGCGTTCTTTATATTCTAACACCCCACTGTTCAGGACCGCGCCGATGGTGAGCGATTTTAGCACCTCCTCGGAGTCGAAGATCTACGTTTTTACTGTATTTGTTCAGCTCGTAGGAACCCAAGCGAATTGGGCTTTGATCTCAGCCCTCGCGCTGCAAGTCTGTGGGTTGACGACATCAGTCCTCGTTGCATGTTGCCTTATTGTAACATAAGACAAATTCTACGTCTGTTTTCCCAAGGAACGCGCGTGGATAAAAGCGATGGGTATGTGCTATATTCGCGGGATCACGGTATCCGACTGACCAACGATAACCGTAGTCTATCTGCTTTTTGTATTGCAATTGTCGCAGACGGCTATTATGAGCCATTTTTCATACGCAATCCTTGTGCTGAGGTGGGGGGAACCTGACGCATTCGTTGAACTACCCTGGTCGAGCTTGATGTCCCCTATATCGGGCGGCTTGAGTCAGTCTTTCCACTTGCCGCCTGCTGGCTCTGATTTTCCTCCAGCCTCGGCTATCGTGCAGATATTCTTCGCGAGGTCCGTCAATCGCGCTTGTGTGCTCTGTGTCCATCTTAATACTAGATCAGACGAATATTCATGCTGAAGGGAGCCAAGCTCTGGGCTCGCGTTGTCGCTTGGGTCATCGTCTTGGTGCGTTCTGCGCCGCAGTCATCCCACGTTTTTCTGCTGACGACGTACGACATCCTCAGCTGGCGCTGATGCAAAGCTTGACTGGAATAGTAAATGAGGCGAGAATCGCATCCAGGGAAGACGTATCCGAACTCAAGCATCTGCTAACTGGAGCAAGGGTCTGCAATTTGCCGTTCCTATCCAGACCACTGACCTGACTCAATACTTGAATCACAGGTCTGGCTAATCGGCAGTGCCGTTTGCGACATCTTGATCACGTTGAGTATGACCTTTATAGTGCGCTGTTCCTACGATCGTTCATACCCACACCCATTTTACTAAATTCTTCTGACGTAGCTCAACCAGTATCGCAGAAAGACCCCATGGAAGCAGACCGATACGTTGATCACCAAATTAATTTTCAACACTGTCGAGACCGGTGCGGTAACCACCATCATCGCAATTGTGGAAGTTATACTGTTTGTTTTGTTCCCAACGACCAACCTCGGCCAGCTCCCGTGAGTTGTCCCACATTCCTGCTGGAAATTTATTCTAACATCACTACCCTTGCAGTGCGTTCATGCTTGGACCATTGTACTTGATCTATCCCTCCTGCCTTGGCCCTCAGTTAACCATACCTATCATTCAGATACGCTCTCGTCCTAGTTGTCAGTTTGAACGTCCGAGCAGACATGGCCCCAGCGAGCCTCATTGCTACCCCCTATAGTGACGAGATAAATTGGGACCGGCCGCAAGACACGACTGACCAGGAGCCGCTTCGAACGGTGCATATTACCACTCGTGTCCCCGCCGAGGTGGGTCTCTTCCACGTCCTCTTTGCGGTACCTTGGAGGCCTTATGATTTGGACAGATTTCTTTGGAGCAGTCTGACAATAAACTGCGCGGCTTGGAGGTCTAGTTATTTTGAAAAATTGCACGTTATGCGGCCGGACATTATATTACCTTCCAATGTTGCATTTGGTGTCAAGCTTAATAGGAGGCAGAATGCGCATAGTGTTGATTTTATTTGGCAATCGGGGTTGCGTAAGTGCAGAGTCTGATGATAATTATGGACGTGATTGGTTGAGTCTAGCGTCGGTGCTTCCGGGAATATTGATATTGGTATTCAACTTTCGATAAACATGTAACGTGGTCGCACACAAGACGGCTCGAGTGTAAGGGCAACCACGAAGGCCCGAGGTACTCAGGGACTGACGTGGGGGATCCAAAGGTTAATTGACAGTAGCTAAAAATACAGAGAAGCATACCTGACGTGGGGGATCCAAAGAGAAGAAACTCTGAGGATTCCCACGTCAGCCGTGGGTATAAGTAAGCTACTAGCTAAGACCATGTGACCGGAGTGATCGGCAGATGTCCCGGGCTTGATCACACGCAAGGTGCCATCGGGTCACGTGCCGGTTTCCGGTACCGGTCCCGGTAGACCGGTGACCGGGAGGACGACCGGAAGGGTCGGAGGGGTCGGAAGGGCGTTGGATGGGGGTCGGGACGGGGGTTCCCCTGACATCACCCCCCCTTGGAATGCGGCGCCCCGACGCATAGACCGGATGCGAAGGGAGGGATCCCGGAAGGGCAGGGAGTCGAAGGCGGCAACGGCAATGGTGCGTGGTTTGGCTGGGTATTTCCGGTAGAACTCGGCGACAGCTTCCGGGGCGAAGAGGTCGGAGTGCTTGACCCATTGATTGTGCGAGTCGTCGTACCCTTTGAAGCGCACCATGAAGTAGAGCGACTTCCAGCGCACCTTTGCATCAAGGATCTCTTCGACTTCCCATTCCGGAGCATCACCGGGTGCGTCCGGGAGGACCGGGGCCGGCTCGTCGTAACCGGGCCGTCCCTCGAAAGGGTCGTCTTCCGCGAGTTCCAACTTCACGACCGGAAAGACCGGGTGGAGCCAGGAGAGCCGGGGCGGGAGTTCCAGCTTGTACGCGCCATGACCGACGACTTTGATGACCTTGAAGGGGCCAAGCCGTCGGTGCGAGAGACCCGGGGACGGCCGGGTTGTCTGGATGTCTGACGCGTCGAGCCAGACCCGGTCGCCTACCTTGATCTCCGGCGCGGGGGTGCGCCGGCGGTCGTAGTACCGCTTGTACTCCTCTTTGGCCTTGACCAGCGCGGATCGGGCTTCGGAAACGCCGGAGGCGATCCGGTCGCGGAATTCGTTTACCGACTCAAGTTTCGAACGCAGCCCGTTCGGCTCGAACCCCATCCGGGGGAGCCGGCCGGTGTCGGTCATGAACGGGACTTGCTGCGTGGAAGAGTGGATGTGGTTGTTGTAGGCGAATTCGGCGGCCGGCAAGAGGTCGTCCCAGTCATCCTGCATGTAGTTGGTGAAGATGCGGATAAACTGTTCCATCTCTTGATTGACGCGCTCGGTCTGGCCGTCAGTCTGCGGGTGGTATGCCGTGGAGGTCGCGGGCTTGATGCCGATAAGGCGCCAGAGCTCGGTGGTGAACTCCGCAATAAATTGCGGACCCCGGTCAGAGATGTACTTTTCCGGCGCACCATGGAGTTTCCAGACGTTCCGGTAGTACAACCGGGCGGCGCCGATCGCGTCGATCTGGGTGTGACACTCCATGAAGTGGGCGCGCTTACCAAGGACATCGACCACGACCATGATCGCGTCGTACCCGTGGGCCTCCCGGAGCTCGACGACGAAGTCGACCGAGACCGTGCTCCAGCTCCAGCGATCTTCGGGAACCTCGGTCGGGTGCAGCTCCCCGACCGGAAGCTTCCGGAGTGCCTTGGTCCGGCAGCACAGATCGCAGGTGGCGACGTACCGGCCGACGTGACGGGACAGCTGGGGCCACCAGTAGTTCCAGGAGACAAGCTCCAACGTCTTGAAGCGGCCGGCGTGACCAGCGACCCGGGTGTCATGGTGCTGCTCCAAGATCCGGCGGCGAAGGTCCTTGTCCCGGGGGACAACAATCTTGCCGCGGAAGTAGAGCAGGCCGGCATCGACGTGCCACTCGTCCGACTGGGTAGACCGGGACCGGCGGCCCGGAACCTTGAGGAGCTCGCGAGCCGCAAGAGCGACGGGATCCTCAAGGTCTGGTTCGTGCGAGAGCGCGTCACGGATGTCCCGGAGGATCGGGATTTCCGGTCCGGCGACGACGACACCTTCCAGGGCGCGGACGTGGAACAGATCGGGGCGTAGGAGCGTGACGTCCTCGTTATCCCGACCGGAACCGTGGTCCGGTCGCCGGGAGAGCGCGTCCGGTCGACCCATCGCGCGGCCGGGCTTGTGATGCAGGGTGAAGTCGAACCGGGACAGGTACAGGGACCACCGCGCCTGCCGCCGGTTCAAGTTCTGCGACTTCCGGAAGTACTCCAGGTTCTTGTGATCGGTCCAGATCTCAACCGGGTGCTGCGACCCTTCGAGGAAGTGTCGCCACTCCTCGAGGGCTCGGACGATTGCAAGCATCTCCTTGTCGTGGATCTCGTAATTGCGCTGGACCGAACTCAAGCTCTTGGAGAAGAAGGCGACCGGATGCCACTTCCGGTCCGCGCCCGGCTGAGAAAGAACGGCACCGGATGCGAAGTCCGAGCTGTCTGCTTCCACCCGGTAAGGTTGCGACTCGTCCGGAAGGATCAGGACCGGGTCGGTGGTCACCGCATCCTTGAGGTTCCGGAACGCGGCGGCCTCCTTCTCGGTCCAGAGCCACACCAAGCCCTTCTTCGTGAGGTCGAAGAGTGGCCGGGCGACGTCGGAGAACCCCCGGATGAACCGGCGGTAGAAGTTCGTGAAGCCGAGGAACTGCTGCACGTCCTTCTTGTTCTCCGGCACCGGCCAGGCGGCGACGCCGGCGACCTTGACCGGATCCATCTCGACGTGGTCGTGTGAGATGATCACCCCGAGGTACTCGATCGACGATTTCTCAAACTCGCACTTCTCCGGTCGCAAGTAGAGCTTATGCTTCCGGAGCCGCCGGAGGACCTCCCGGACGATTTCTCGATGCCGGGCGAGGTCCGAGTGTGCGATGAGAATATCGTCGAGGTATACCATGACGTCGCCAGACAAGATGAGATCTTGGAAGATGTCGTTCATCATTGTCTGGAAGGTCGCGGGGGAGTTGGTCAGGCCGAAGTACATCACCAGCGGCTCGAAGAGTCCCCGGTTCGTCCGGAACGCGGCCTTCCACTCGTCGCCTTCCCGGATGCGGACGTTGTTGAAGCCCCACCGAACGTCGAGTTTCGTGAAGTACCGGGCTCCCTTCAAACGATTAATAAGGTCGTTGATGAGAGGTAGGGGGTACCGGTTCTTCACGGTCATCGCGTTAAGCGCCCGGTAGTCCTGTACGAACCGGAGCGCCCCGTCCTTCTTCTTGACGAAGAAGACCGGGGATGCCATCGGGGATTTCGAAGGCCGGATCCGGCCGGTCGTCAACCCCTCCTCGATAAACGCGTCAAGCTCGCGTTGCTCGAGAGGGGAGATGGGGTAGACCTTGCAGTTGGCCGGTTTCGAATCCGGAACGAGCTCGATGGCGTGGTCCCACGACCGGCGCTCTGGAAGCGAGTCAAACGACTCCCGGTTGAAGACATCTTCGAATTCTTGGGCCCACTCGGGAATTTCTTCCGTACCGGGCGCGGAGTTCTTAGCATGCGCTTCGGCCAGCCGCTGCGAGACGGTACCGGTCGCTCGGATGTCCTCCGGAGGGGAGAACCGGGTGTAGAAAACCCGATCACCTTCCTCAACGGAGTCATCCTCGTCGTCCGAATCTTCCCCGTCATCCGGTCCGAGTTCCGGTAGGTCCTCGTCGAACTCTTCGTCATCGTCCTCGCTGGAGCGTTCGTCCGTGTCGACGACACATATCCGGGGGACCGGGCCGGACCGGAGCTGCCGGAGGATCCGAGCGGAGACCTTGGCAAGCTTCCGGTCGGCGCGCGCCTCGGCGACACAGGTAGCACAGCACCCAGTAGGGCAGCGGCTCATTTTTACCTCGCGTTGGGCCCAATCGATTTCCGGGTTGTGCTTCCGGAGCCAGGAGTAGCCTAGAATGAGCTTCTCCTTCCCGAGGCGGGTGACAGCGAACTGAGCACGCTCACTATGGCCCTTGTAGCGAAGGACCACATCCGCGACATCCCGAATGAAGCCGGCCTCGTTGGGAGAGCCGTCTACATTGTAGACCGGGATGGGCTGTGAGAGCCGACGGACCGGAATCTTGTGCTCGGCAGCGTACTCCGTGTCGATAAACTCGGAAGTAGCCCCGCAGTCCACCAAGCCGCTGAGCGAAAGCTTCACAGCGTCGGTGGTGGATTCGATCTCGAGAGGAAGCCGGAGGGAGTTACTGCTCTCCGAGGTGGCGGCAAGGGTAAAGTGTTTCGGGAGGCGGCGCTCCCAGGCAGTTTTCTTTTGGGGGCGCGGTGTCCGCGGGAGAGGTGGCCGGGGTTCCGGCTCGACCGGAGGGACCGGAACGACCGGAACGACCGGAGCGACCGGAGTCTCGATCGGTGTAGGGGGTGCGTCTATCGGTTCGGTGGATGCAAGAGATATATTGTCACACTCGTTACATAGGACAGCGAAACGATTAGGGGACGCGACAGAGGGCGCACCGCTCACTCTGCGCGGGGGAGAAAATCCTCCGGCTCGGCGGCGGCGGCATGTTCCGCAGCGGCCTCCGTCGATGCCAGACGCGCGACGAGCTCGTCGAGCAAGTCGTTCCCGAGTTGCCGGATCACCTCGTCCAAGACGTTGATTGACCGGACATCGACCGGCGCGGTACAGTCCCGGGCGAAGTGGTTCGGGTCCCCGCAGCGGAAGCAACCGCAGCGCGGGGTGCTACGGGCGCGCGTCCGGTCGACGTCCATCGGGACCGCGGGCGGAAGCGCGGGGGTAGCAGCCGCTCTGTGTTGCGGCGCGGTAAAACGCGCCGGAACGGAAGCGACCGCGACCGGAAGGGTTCCCGAGCGTACGGCCGGTTGGTGGCGACCGGAACCGGTCGTCTCGCGGGAGGCTTCGTGCGCGCGGAGCAGCGACTCGTACTGCCGGTAGGCACGGAGGCGCCAGGCGGGGTAGTCTCGCAGGTCCGGAGGGTCGCTCGACCCGGTGATAGCGAGATTAATCGCCGGGTTAAGACCGGTCCGGTACTTCGTGACTTTGTTAATCGGGTCTTCGAAGCCGGCGAGGTCGACCAGGTCTTCGAAGTCGTCGGTGTACCGGAAGACGTCCCGCGTGCCCATGTGATACGACCGGGACTCAAGGGTGCGGAGCGCGTGGTCCTGTTCGTTCTCCTCGACGAACCGGAGCCGGAACTCCGTGACGAACGCCTCCCAGGTCGAGAAGGGGAACGGGGTTTTGGCTGCGTACCGCTCGGCCCATTTCGACGCAAAGTCCTTGGCCATGAAGGACATGGCGAACCGGACCGCTTTCTCCTCGGAGGGGGCGCCGTCCTCGAGGAACGCTTCCGGCAGCAACCGGATGTACGACCGGACAGCGTGGAGGAACGCCCGGCCTTGTTTCCGGTCGCCGTTGAAGACGAACGGGGGGTTCGGCCGGAGGGCCGATTTTGAGCCGGGAACGGCTGGGGGGAATAATCCTGTACCCGGGTCCGGAGCCGGACCGGCAAGGGACGGGGCAGGTGAAGCGGCGCGGGGGGGGTCGATTTTTCGTGCAAGGCTCTCGAGAATACCTTCGAGCCTGTCCATGTGGGAGGAGACGGCCTCGGCGGCTGCTTGCGCAGCGGCGGCAGCGGTACTCGCGGCGTCCATGGAGGGCTCTACAGGCAGGGAGGAGGGGGCAAGATTCAGGTCAGGGGAAGCTGGGACGCTATCAGAGGAGTCCGAGCCGTTCACACCGAAGCCTGCAATCTTGACCGGTTAATCCCTTAGAGAGTTTCTTCTGCTGTAAGGGCAACCACGAAGGCCCGAGGTACTCAGGGACTGACGTGGGGGATCCAAAGGTTAATTGACAGTAGCTAAATATACAGAGAAGCATACCTGACGTGGGGGATCCAAAGAGAAGAAACTCTGAGGATTCCCACGTCAGCCGTGGGTATAAGTAAGCTACTAGCTAAGACCATGTGACCGGAGTGATCGGCAGATGTCCCGGGCTTGATCACACGCAAGGTGCCATCGGGTCACGTGCCGGTTTCCGGTACCGGTCCCGGTAGATCGGTGACCGGGAGGACGACCGGAAGGGTCGGAGGGGTCGGAAGGGCGTTGGATGGGGGTCGGGACGGGGGTTCCCCTGACATCGAGGCTCCTAGCTAACCAGATCGACAACAAAATACCCTCATTTACTCAGGCAGCTGTAGTGGAAGATTGTGAACATTCTTGCCTCTGTAAAGCACGGTACGCCCAGGTGGATAAGAAGTCCCGTAATCCCGATTACAGCGGACGACCTTCAACTCGGCCATCAGCGGCACCCGGATTGTTTTCAGCTGTTTGTCCCCGTCTTTTGCTCTTAACTCTCATCCTCGTATTCCTTTCTAGATTCCTTCTGACCCCGCGTAAGGCACCGCAATCCTCCACCATCGGCGCCGCCGCCACCCCTCATATCTCCCAAACCTGGCTTTAAAGGGATGCGGTGCAACGTATATTCTTCGCTGTTAGCAGACATAGCGTGACACTTTGGCCAAACTTGGACAGAGCTCGCTTTTATAATGCTCTTGGAAGCAGCTAGAGCTTGACCTCGCTTTTCTCCCTTCTCTCCCAGCAACCTTTGAGACTCGGTGTTGACCAGCTGCGACTGATTCAGTGTTTCTGCCACCGTATTATAGGCTTCTGGACCAAAGCTCGTTCTCCACGCAGATTGTCCCTCCGATGAATCAGGTTCTTTTGTACGCGTACTTTGTCCTCATGCTTTGCTTTCGCTCTGACCCTCTATTATTCAGCACCGCACCGATGGTAACTTTCGCATCTGCCTGAAGATTTTTTCCCCCCTCAATTATGATCAGCTCGCGGGATCTCAAGCGAATTGGGCTTTAATCTCAGCTCTTGCGCTGCAAGTGTGTGCGTCTAGAATCTTCGTGTCCGATGCACACCGCTGACTGGAACACCAGACAAGTTCTACGTCTGTTTCCCGAAGGAGCGCGCGTGGATAAAGACCCTGGGTACGTGCGGTTCGTTAAATCTCTTTCCACGATCAACACTTAATGACGGCAGTTTATCTGCTCTTCTTGTTGCAACTGGCTCAAACGGCCATTATGAGCCATTTCGCGTACTCGATGCTCGTTCTGCGATGGGGGGATCCTACCGCATTCGTCAACTTCCCGTGGTCCAGCTTAGTTTCGCCCATATCCGGTGGCCTGAGTGAGTCCTTTCAGTCCTCCTCTACTCAGTCTTACCCATCTCCTCAGCTGCAGCGATTGTGCAGATATTCTTTTCGAGGTTGGTAACCGTATCCGTAATGTTTCTCCACCGTGCTAATGAACCATTGTTCAGGCGAATCTTCATTCTGAAGGGAGGCAGGTTCTGGGCTCGTGCTGTCGCCGGTATCATCGTACTAGTGCGTGTTACACATGCTTCATCCACGATTACCCACTGAAGGCCCGAACATCGTCAGCTTGCACTGACGCAATGGCTTGCGGGAATAATTAACACGGCCAAATGGTCAGTCACAAAGGAGGTGTCCAAACTCGGAAATCTTGTACCCGGAGCAAAGGTAACCTGTTTCCCATTCTTATCTGGGTCACACTCCTCACCCGAGCATACGCAGGTCTGGCTCATCGGCAGCGCCGTTTGCGACATCACGATCACACTGACCATGAGTTTCATCGTGAGCTCCCAGTCCTCTCGTCGTGTTTGTCCATCTCACACATTTTCCGACCAATGCAGCTGCACGAATATCGTAGGCAGACCCCGTGGAAGGCGACTGACACCTTGATTACCAAACTCATATACAACATCGTGGAGACGGGTGCCGTCACTAGCATCGTCGCTACCGTTGAAGTGATACTCTTCATCATGTTTCCGTCGAGCACTCTCCACCAATTGCCGTGAGTCACGCACAGACGCCTGAGGCATTGCCACTCACGGCTTCTTAGTGCGTATATGCTAGGACCATTGTATTTCCTTGCTTCTTCCTTGTGTGAGTGTCCCTCATCACATTCATTTTAGATATGCTACTGTATTGGTTGTCAGTTTGAACGCTCGAGCAAACATGACGCCAGGGAGCCTCGTCGACACGCCCTATGGTGGCGAAATAAGCTGGCGTCAACCGGGGCGCACGACCGACCAAGAAGCGCAGTTGACAGTGCACATCAACACCCACGTCAACACGGAGGCGAGTTTTATTATTATTTTGAGGCCGTACAGTATTCCTGACATCCTCAAGTCGCGACAGATGTGTTCGATGCAGTCGGACAACAAAATGAGCGGCTCCAAGGTTTAACGATTTTTTGAAACGTTGTTAGTTTCGTCCGTGGATATTAGCTTTTGATTTTTCATTGAGTAACGAAAAGATTCATGTTGCGCAATATATAAAACCATTCGACTCCCCCAGAAGAAGGAATTGCGGTACTTCAAGTTCAGGACTCGGATGTAATTCTCAAAAGGTTGGGCCTGGAATATATACGACCGGGGAGGGTTGACATCTATTCTTGCAGCTTGTGTTTGGAATCTATTGGCGAGATTCGTATTTTAAGCCCTGTTCCGATTGAAACGTAACTTGATACGCTGATAAAATTCATCCTTATCCCTAGAAAGAAATTTGAACAAATGCGGCAAGTGTGACCGCCCAAGTGACGTCACTGATCAATCACTGATCATTCGACTTGCACCTACTTGCACTCACCAACGCTCTCGTCGGCCACCTCAGGGCCCTTCCTCCACAGTTTTCCGTATCGGCTAATCATACCGCTGCCCGCTTTGGGGTCACAGAAGTGAACATCTTCCCCGGATGGTCTCGTACGGCGTGGGTTCCCGCAACTTCAAGCAAGAAAGGATACGTCAATGCCAATTAGCAATCCCTGCCACACGCTGGCAGACTTCACTTCGAGACAGGAGGTGGCTTGTGACAGGGTACTGCGACTGCGTTCTGATTATCTCGTGCAAGTAAGGATTCTACAATTAATATCCTGCCGCGTATTTCACTGAAATTCTCCATCTCTTATTTCGTTCTTGGCACTCATCTCCGACGTCCCCGAAGCCTTAAACCGGCGGCTCCGACCCTTCAATCTGCGCCACTTAATAGATGTTGCACATCCATCATTTTCCTTCCCGCACTCGTGGTACTTCCTTCCTAGTGGATTGTTCAACCCTGCCGATCGAAGAGGCTTCGGGGTGGATCCTGTGTCTATGAACTTCTGGACCTAATATCTCTTCCTGCTTGGCACATTCTTCAAGCCATACTACGCCAGTGATTACGACGGCACTTGCTCGGCTCAAAGCTCTCGTCTATGAAGTAAAGCTGATGCCTATCGATCAGGCCACTACAGCTTCCGTTCTCATACTGATCGGGTTCTTAAGTTAACAAGTGGCACGAGGCGGTGCATAGCTCTTCTATTAAGGCTACCCCCTGGGCGCGCATGTGGCTACCCTCTATCCCCGCACCACCAGCATCGATGCTCTGCTCGTCCAGAATAATCGCTTCTTGCGCATTTGTGCTCGTCAGTGCAACTGCTATCGATGCACAGGCTGACCAGATGTTCGAGTGGGGATTTTCAGGCACAGTACGGTTCTTTTATGGTGTAGATATCAAGAAGTTCTGACTCAAGAACCGCAGCAAGCACCGTCTACTTCGCTGTCCTCTTGCCGGACCTTCCCCATAACCGTGGGTCCGTTGAAAGCTCACGGAGTCCCACCGTTCTACATGATGGCGTTTGCGGTCGGCGGCACGCCCACTACGACGTTCATAGGCGCCAACAGCAGTCACCTTTCGTGGATGGTGCGCCATCCAATCGGTCAGTTTGCGCTTGTTAGATTTTTTGGTCCTGAGATCTGACCCGAATTCCCACTTCTAGGGACTCAGCTCCTGCTAGGCGTGGTGGACTCACGCGGGACCTCTGGAGGCGTGGATACGATCATGTACACCGTAATTGGTATTTTTCTCGACATTTTATCAACGGCGAACGCTCACGAAATTCAGCGGGTGCATCCACACAATGTATTCCTGACGCCACATCTGAAACCCCGTTCACGGTCACAGCCAATGTCACTGATGCTCTGACGACATGTCAGCCCTGGGGCCTCACGATTCATGGTGGAATATCACCGTACAATCTGACAATCGCGGCGCTGAATGCACCCGACGTCACGAATGTTACACTTGGTACCGATCTGCGTGGTCGTTATAGCAATGATGCAGCGTTAACCACTATATCACAGGTGCTAATGACTCGACATTCACCTACATCAACCGCGCGGATCCCGGGACGCAGATGATAGGTATGTTTCCTTTCTGCAGTGGCGCTGGGGGCTTTGAATTAATCTCTTTCGGGATAGCGGCGGTCAGCGACTTGTGCGCTTTCACCTTGACTCTCCTTCGTTTCCTGAAAATATCCATGCGCTAGCAACGGACGCTGGGCCACCGGGAGCCCCCTCGTCCGCACCCAAGGCTCCGCAAACATCGACTGCGTGGGGCTAGACAGCTCTAGTTCAAGTGCCAATTCCACCACTAGCGCGGCGCCGACCACTCAGCCCAGCACGAGATCCCCACCCGTCTCCCGCACCATGTTTGGCATCATCGCCGGGGCGTCTGCGTCCGCCCTCCTCCTTTGCGGTCTGGGAATATGGGCAACGCTCCGCCGTCGACGGCTCCGAAGCGCACAGACCAAAATGGCCGCGGTAGCTGCGCCTTTCGGGACGTGGCGTATAGACCAGGGCATGACTGCGCCGCCGCCTCCGTCGCCCGTGCTTGCGTCGGAAAAGACACGGAGGCAGGCGCATAAGCAAAGCCAGCCGATGTCGTTCGTGCCGTCGCCCACGACATCCCCGCTGATCATCGTGCGCGAGCTGCCTCCGCCTTATGCAGACCCGCGGCCCCGTGATGGTCAGTTTTGAGCTGTGCGCGTCTTTAGAATGCAGTGTGTTTCTGATGACTCGAGATACTTCATGGGCAACTTTTGTGTGGCGGTTATTTTACTGTATTTCCGACCAACAAGTCTTTAATAAGTTCGCAGTTCGTTGAACTGGCGTATAACGGACGATAAAATTAATTCGCATATCAATTGCCAGGTACATAATTGTGTAGTCGCGCGCTTGTAATCTTGGACTAAATAGTTGAGATTCAGATCCATACTCGTTATCTCGCAGTTGCATTCGTTGGATGTACAAAAAAATTTCTCAGTTGCGATCTGGCATACGTGGTTAGGGGTAGAATACTGCCGCGGGCGATGTCCGCCACGAAAAACCAAGTGCGTGTGAGCGGGAAGGAGGACGACGTGCTACCAGAGCTCCCAAATTTCCCTGGGCGCGCTCGGGATGCGGATTAGACTGGTGATGCCGGCTCCTTCAGATGAACCTCAGCTCGCAAAAAAACGTCCCAGTTAAACTCCAGGATGAGCTACAGAGGACGCATTTTTGAATGAATGTGACAATGGCCAGACAAAGATTGTGTGGATATATAGCCCTGAGCTACAAGCTCGTGAGTTGACGAGCAAGATCGCCGATATGGTCCGCGAGGTGCTTCGGGCAACATAGACGCGTATCTGAGTGCCTTCTTTTTTTTTTTAAAAAAAAAAACTCGACGGTTTAGATGTGAGCGCTATTCAACGGATTGCGAATCGGGGACCGGGGTTTGTCTAAGCTGAGAACTCTGTACAAATAGCGGTTCAAGCTGGGTTCAAGCCTGGCATCTTGTCACTGAGAGGACACAGTGACAGGTTCGCAAGAGGGATGGTGGCAGGATACCCGAGAGCTGAGATTCTGAAAATCTCGCGCTCGACCTGGGGAGGGAAGCAAGGTACTTGCTTGATTGCTTGTAAGTTTTGCTCAATCTAACCATTGTCGGCATCACCGGCGATCCAGATCAGCATCAAGTGCTTACCTTCGCTCAGACAGGGGTTAGACACTCCTCTTCCACCACCATGCCTGTGTCTTTCACCGTTGCAAAGCATGCTGCAAATCAAGTCAAGCTTGAGCCCCGCATGCAGGAAGGGCTGACGAGCCAGCAGATTCTGGCGGCCGCGGCCGTTGATCAGTACAGGAAGTCCGGTGAAATGCTGCAGTTCGCGCTCAATAGCACAAAGCTCCCGTACGTTAATCAGACACCCACAAAATATTCTGACCGTTTGGCTTAGTGGCGACGACTTCACGAGTAAAATCCCCAAGCTCATCCCAAGCAACAATGGCTTCTTCAATACCGTGCTCACAGCGTACAACGAACACCATGCATTGGTCATCCGCCCCGACGATGTTTGGCTCACCATTCTCTGTCAATTCAACTTCTTCGTCAACGCGAACGCAGAGCTCCTTCGCGCCAGCTTTTTATCGCACGAAAGGCAGCAGGAACTCGTCGTCGAGGACAATGCTAGTCCCACCTTCGACTTCGGTGAGATGGCCCGGCGGATGGTCGGTCTCGTCGACAAGAACGTCGCGGACCCGGCCCTGCGCGCCTGGGCACTCCCCACATTCACAACGACCACCGTAACCGACATCACGGTCGCCTCCGTCTTGCTGATGGCGACTGTGAAGCACTACTTTGCCTACGGCTTCTCCATGACGGGGTGCGGCATCCCCCGGGTTACGCTCCAGGGCGAAAAGCCCGACTGGGTCAATATCCTGGAACGGCTCGGGAAGCTGACAGAGTACGGCGTCGAGACCATCGCGTGGTACCATCTCCTTCGACCCGTCATCGCGCGCTTCGTCGCTGCGTTCGACGCACCCGATAGCGAGGAGAATACAGACTTCTGGAGCACGGTCGTTCATCATCACCGCGGGAGCGGATACAGTTATTATTCGGGCTGGATTAATGCGTTCAATGTGTTCAGCAAGAAAGGGAAGTGGTTGGGGCATCCGTTGGATACTGTGCGTCTTTCACCCATTGTCATATTCCATCCGAAGCCAACTCGAATTAACGCGGCTCTATTTACGCAGACAATTGTCTCGGCCGAAGCACCTGAGTCCCTGAGCGCGGAAAGCTTCTGGAATACCTACGCCAAGTCTGATAAGATGCGCAAGGATCTCGTGTTTGATGAGACGCCGTACCACCGCCTCGACCGCAATTTTGTTCCGCCCGGGTGTTCGGAGGTGGACGTCAAGGTGAAACACCACAAGGATGAGTTCGACTGTGTTATGGTCGCGGGGATGGTTGGCACTAGGGTGTCGGACAGCGAGGATATCGTATTGTCGGAGGAAGGGAAGGATGATACGGTCTGTTCGGTCGCTGGATGGTGGATGTTTAAGAGGCCGGTTGCTGAGCAAAAGTGACAGGCTTAGTAGGATAGCAGTTGAAATGTTGGAATTGGTTTTCGGCTGAAGTTGGCCGCTGAACTGCCACTCATCATTGCCAAACACTTGAAAGTCTGAGAAGTTTTGTACACATGTGCGCGCAATGTGCGCGGTGGGTAAACCTGAACGACTTCGGTGAACCCAGTATCTTCATTACCTCGATGGCAAACCTGAAAAGTAAAACTATCAGCCTAGTTGAAAGGTGCGCGGATTGTTAGAGGGAATTTTGCCACTGGTCCAAGGTTTGTGGGCCAAAAAAAAATTGGACGAAAATTATCGAGAAGATTTTCCCTGATGCCAGCAGCCCACACTAGGCTGAATTTCCCTCTCGATTTCGTAAATTGTAAAAGTGTATATTCAGACCGTGGCTTCTCCAACTGCTTTTGTAGCTCAGATAAGTCCAGTATGACTCAATTCAGCCCGTCCGTTCAAATGAATCGTGATTTCTCTCTAGACAGAATACTTGGACCTTCCACGGGGAAGTGGCCGATCCAACCGCTGATACCAACCATCATCCCACATCATTGATGTTGTGCTCGGCACCTCGGCACATGTAACCAATTCGGCCGGGGCAAATTGGCCATTTTGACCAAGAATTCATCATGCAGGTGGAAATTAAATAAGAGGCTGCGAGGCCGACGCTGGGGAGACGAAAGTTAAGATGGTTGTGGGTTTTTCCCATATCATCATATAGGGTAACAATGGCCAGTTGTCCTATGTTGCAACCGCTATTCGGACGAAGAATCGAACCGTCATTGCACAAATTTCGCTTGTTTTCACGAACATCAACACCTTTGAATTTTCCACTCGAACATGCGCCAGAATCCAGCCACGGAAGGGCCAGCAGAAAAGGTGAGGTTGCTGAATTTCGCCGCAACTAGAACCATGTTTATTCAGTAGACGTCTATGTCGCTGCCCGCTGCGTCAATCTCGTCAGGAGAAAAAAAAGGGAATGGCTCAGATATGGAACCCACCATCGAGAAGATATCGGAAATCTAGAAGATCTAGACATAACTGCGGCCTAGATTGAAAGCCCTGGCGATTGGTTTTTAGTGGAGGCTGGGGCCTTTTGGCCCGGACGTACCGAAAAGTTCAATCGGCACAACGTAAGAGATGCGCGGAATAAAATGTCTCCTCCGAGAACTGTGTCAACAGATCAAGTGCAGTCCACGCAGTGAAGACAGTCATCAATTCCGCACAACTCCGCGGGGACCGCTGGTGTTTCAGTGTCCGGAATGCCCAGGTGGAGTTGAAATCGGACATCCCTCGACGAGCTTACGGGATCAGGCGTGCTCCCACATGCCGAATCACGTCTTCCTCGGGCGTCCGGAGTTCAAAAAACTGCACCGCAGAGCCTATGGTGTCCGTACCGCCGGGCAGCCGGATAATATGGCTGCCGAGACGCACAGGTCGCCGCGTCGCCAGCGACGCGAGCAGCGCCTCCAGCACGATGTGTGATCCGAGGGCGAACGGCAGTAACTCTCGTGCATCGTAGATGGGGCCGGCGATTTCGAATACGCCGAGCTCGATGTCGCCTGCATAGATATACACATATGGGTTAGCGGGATTTGTAATTAGGATGAGAGTAAGAGTGAGCGACGTACGCACCAGACAGGATCTTCCACGCCACGGAGGAACCTGGCCCGCTCGTGCGTCCGTGGAAGGCGAAGGAGACGTGGTAGCGGTGGTGTAGCTGGTTCGTGCCATACTCGTGCACCCATTCGATGACCTCCGAGGTAGAGAAGGCGCCAAATGGGAAGGTGGGTGGGAATGGGTAGTTGGCATGCGGGAGAGGTAGCTGGAGGGTGTTGTGCAATGTCCAGGAGGCGTGTATTCCAGCGAGCCACTCGTGGACCCAGAAGCGCAGCTCATCCGTGATAGCGGTGGCGTACGCCTCGTAGTTCATGGAAGGGGGGTGTCGGCCCCGGGCTATGTGATCGGTGTGAATTGGGCGGGCGTTCGGACAAAACTGATGGGGGTACGAAGCCCGCGGTGGGCAGTGCAGGACTGCGGGTGTGCGGGCGGCTCAGGATGACTCTCGATACAGTGCCATCCTACCGCGCGAGTTGATATAGATGTAGGTGCGGACAGCGCACAGTCAACGTGTTGCGCCGCCATCATGGTCCACAATAGACGGATGAGGCTGCGGGTGCAGAGTGAAACTGGTCCCCCGCCGGAAGAGTCCCAAGAAAGGCAGTTAGGTACCGAGAAAAGCTGTCTAATCAGTCCCTAGAACGGCGCCGAGACACGGCGCCCGCGCATTCATCCAAATGGACGTTGGATGTGCTGTAACACTGACATCCATGGTTAAGTGCAGGTAATGGAACGAACGATCAAGGTCCGAATGAGAATGGACAGATAGATGATCAGGATGCAACAGCTGTGACTCAGGCACATAGAACAGTGGATATTGTGTGGTCGTCAGACCAAGCTGTTGTGAACCGCATCAATTATTCTCGGAACTAAAACACAGGTTTAAATCATATTGAGAACTAGAAGCAAGCTCTACTTCCTTATCCATAGCATCGTTGCACCACTCCGTTGGCATGCGAGGTCCATTCAGTTCATTCAGGTTCGTGGACACCGCAGATGGAGGACTTGCGTGGAGTAACGTGCATCGATTCCACGTTGCGGCGCATGATGGGCTGGTAGCGACGCCTAAGTTTGAGTGGATAACGTACACATCACCAGAATTCGAGATAAAACGACCTCCCAGCCAGAGCACTCGAGCGAGGCCGCACGATAACAGCTTGTCCGATTCAAAAGTTCGTAATTCAGGAGCATGCCGGACGCCAGGATAGACCTCTTTGTGGTTACATTACCAACGATCCAAGCATTCCAGAAATATAGAGTTGTCTAAACTCCGAAGGGAGTCCGGAGCCTGCGACCAATAGCCATGTACCAGCTGTATTGAGTGACAGGAGGATCTTCTGGTGGCGAGTGGCAAGCTGTGACGGGGAGATGCCGAAGCACAGCCTCGTCACGTGTCCATTTTGCATTTTGCTTTCTACTTCCACCGTCTGGCATCCCGCGAGTGAAGTCCATTTCTTCCCTCGTTTTTTTTTTGTAGCCACTATCTCCGATGTCCTTCCAGATCGTCACATCTCCTCCTCATCGAAACCCCAATGTCTTCAGCACTGGAAATTGGGTGCGGATTGCAAGCTGATTGGCTGCCTCATCTTCGGTTTCCGCGTTCTATTCTCTGTAACTTGAACCAGGAAGGGCAGGGAGATAGCTTACCTCGTGTTGATCTAATTTGCCCATTCTCTCGGCGGAATCTCGGCATTAGTTCTTGGGCACTGGGTATCCTACTATCTGGTCAACGGACAGGCGGCACTCTGTGGTGGAGAGATATCCGGCGTTTTCCGTATCTAGGCTGCGCGTTCACATGACAATCGAGACATCCTGTGAAGTCGTCATGGTCTAATCAAAGCTCATATAAATCAAGGCCTCTTGACGGACTTTCTTTCTGCGGCCTATGACTCTCTTTCGCTTATTGCCGATTATTGAATCCAGCGTTCGAGCACAGAGTCCGGCCTAGGGGCAGTGTGGCGGCACAGGCAAGTCTCTCAACTCGGGACGACATGTTCAGCCAAATTCCTATTTCGTTCGACAGGTTGGACAGGGAGCACTATATGCGTTGCAGGGTATGGCTATAATTATCTCTGGACCGTCCCTGAATCACTTATCTGCAACCGCAGATCTACGTGCACGGTGCAGAATCCTTGTAAGTATTGTACAAGATATGGGCGACGTACTTCACGCCTTTTCAAAAGACTATAGCCACTGTGTCCTTTCCTCAGCGACAGGCACCTGCACGACCACCGCGACGTCCGCTCCACCAGTACTTACCTTCCGGGCCGGTGACGTATTGGTTCCTATTGTGCGTGTCTCGGCTCACTTTCCGCACCGATGGTTGAACGTTCTTCCAGCGGAGATAGCTATGTACACCATGAGCGGATTAGATCCCAACAGCACGCTTCCAAGCGTTGGCAACCTATTTGGGAACCCGCCCTTCCCTGGTTTTACTGGAGGCGGAAGTACCTCGTCCCATCCCATCCTCTTTCATTTATTGATTACTCCAAAAGTTAGGCGAGAACCTCGTCGGCTTCGACACGGTCACCTACAACAAGTTCACAGTCTTGAACTATAACTACGCATACGGAGGCCCGACGATGGACGCGAACCTCTACCTTCCGACGGTGCTGTGGCTCACGGACCAGGTGAATCAGTTCCTCGCCGGCGCTGCTAAGAAGCCTGCGACATCGTCATGGACGAGTGCTAATGCGTTGCCCACGATCTGGATTGGTGGGCCTGTTATCTCGCATATTGCGATAGTATATATTAAGGTGCATGCAGGGATCAACGACATCGGGAACCGCTTCGGCAACGGCGGGGACCGCAGCGCGTCAGTCCCATATCTTCTTTGGGAGGAGCTTGAAGCGCTGAACTGGGAACCTCAGTTTCTCCGACACGCTCCTGAATGCGTATTTTGCCTCGTGCAAAAACTCGTGCGTCATCTTGAATGTCCCGCGCCTCAGGATTAACACAATGATTCCATCTTTCCGCTTACAGTAGTACGCCCTCTAAATTCTTGCTCATGAACCGCCTTCTTGGCAGCGGCGCCGGAACCAGAAACTTCTTTTTCATTAACGTTCCGCCCTTTGATCGCTCCCCATTGGTGTGTCATTCATTGCTGCTCGATTTTCGTCCATGACTCGTCAAGAAGGATAACATTAGATGCTCGCCCAATCCGCAGTCTCACAGGCGCTCGCGAAGACTGACATCGCGGGCTTCAATACGAAGCTCGCCGAAAAAATCATCTCATTCAAGGCGAACAATACTGGTGTATGCTCTCTTCTAATACCCTATCAACTAACTGTAACTGACCCCCGAGGTAACGACCAGGTTGTGGGACTCCAACGCCGCGTTCACGGCCATTCTAAATGCCCCAACGCAGTTCGGCCTCGTCGACGCTGTGAGCTTCGGAAACACAGGCGATTTCTGGGGGTGAGTCCATGACTTGTGTTTCCTAAATTGTGTGACTCACTGGTGCTTGTGTACAGCAACAGCTACCATCCCTCGCGTGAGTCTTTTTCTTAATGTTATTTGAAAGTTTGAGACTGAGACGCCGGGAATCAGCCGCCGCCCATCAGATATTTGCGAAGCAGGTTAGCACGCTGCTAACGGGGACGCTGTGGTTCTGAGTCGGTGGCTCGGCATAGGCATTTACTTACCTTTTTTTTGGCGCTAGCCGCGGGTTTGTTTGCGATCGAATATCATTACCGTGCCACACAACAAAGTGATGAAAATCCAAGACCTAAATGAAGGATGGGTATCCGTACACGCATTTTCCAAGCCCTGCTGCAATCGACGCGCTTCGATAAAGTAAAGTAAAGTATGTACTCTCTGTCTGTTTCTGCTTCGCTTCCATCTTCATTCGTATTCAAGATCTATAATTCACCCAGGACCTCCTTTTTATCTCGCCTGTATCTATATTCACCTCATTGGTACGGGCAGTTAACAACGGAAGAAAATACGCAGTACCCAAGGAAAGTCGGCACTGAGGCAGCCCCAACTGGAACAGCGCAACAAAGAATATCTGCAGCACCTCAGTTCGAACACGGAAAAGCGGAGCAGAACGCAGCCGATATGCGAGGAGGTTGTACGAAAAACCAACTCAGGGATATGCAGCCAAAGGTGCTCTAATACTCAGCGCCCGCTTCAACAATCTCCCAATTGGCTCGTGTCCGACTCCCTCGGTAGAAGTCACTGGTCAAGTCCACCGATCTAGAAGCGCATCGAAGTCTGAGTTCTGATCCTTGTCGGCGACCGCACCTGCTTCTCAAGTGGCCGTCACTTGCATCCCTTTCAAGTGATAACCATCGTGTCCCTTTATTTCGTAGACACCGACAGGGAAGATGTAACTGCGTATACGTCGGGGTAATCCCTGAAACTGGCGTTCCTGAGCGGGACCGTCCCGCGTAATTCTACCTACCTGCCTATCTACCGATGGGAAAATTGAACTACAGTAAGCAAAACAAGAAATCAAGGGAGAAAAGAAAATCAAACGGGGTGCAGCACCCAAGCATTGCCATTGTCGGACTATCTCGGGGGGCGGAGCACCAGAATGGGTCTTTCTGCAGCATCAGGGAACACCTACATTCCGAATTTGCCACATATTCTTCTGGCTTGAAATTTTTGGGAAAGAGGGGCAATCAAGGAAATTTCCCTGGCTTTCCGGAGTTACCCCCACGTCCACATTAATTTTTTTAAATAAGACCTTGCAGAAAGTTGTGACCAAAAAAAAATATGCCGATGATCGGTTTTAGATCAGCATCAGCACAATAGAAAGTTGTTGCAGAAACGGCAAGATGTAGTCATGAAGCACAACCGTACAAAACTTATTTTTGACGGTATATTATTACTCTCTTTATAGAGTAACGGGTGTCTGTCTGAAGCCTTTTAGGTTCTACTTATGGGCTTTTCTCCCCGTAACTGTGGATGTTCTCGCAGCAGGCGCTAATTATCACCTTCTCTTTCACATATGCTTTGGTCATGGGTCAGCCAACTTTTCCATTCTACCACACTGATAATCCAAGACAAGTACATCAAATACGAATCTACAGAAGAGGATACGTGGCGGCAAAACGGCCGAGCAACCACTTGTGACTCATAAAATTACCGAGATTTTGCGGTGACCTTGCAGACAATTCTGGAACAAACATAAAGCACATGACAGAGACCTTCATTGATCTTGTCTATACAAAGTAAGATAACAAGATACAGTGAGGGAGAGCAGCAGGAAAAATGAAGGAGTGTGCATAGTATACGGTATCGAGCCAGTCATTATAGGGCCGATTTACGTTTTCAGGGAGAGAAACTCAAACTCAAAGCTCAAGCGTCACCGGCGCGATCGATGTTGCCACCTTCACACTCCCCCTCCCCATACCCTCCTCCGACCACCCTACGCGCCCCCTCGTTCCCGCCCGCCCCACCTGGCTAAATTCCACCTTCCGCTTTCTCCCTTCACCCGTCGGGTCCTCCTTCTTTTCGTCTACCTTCACGCTCACACGAGAGAGCGAGGTGAAAGCCTCGAGCGTGCCCTCGTACGTTGCAGGGAGGGAGACAGCTGCAGCGCCGAGCGCGGTGGTGGCGTGGAGGGTGATATTAGACGCGGGAGGGGCATCGAGGAGAGTGAGGTTGAGCCGGGCATTAGCGGTGCGGGCGGTGAGGCCGAAGGAGCCGCCGGAGGACTGGGTGGAGGTGAGAGTGACGTTGCTTGAGATGCGGCTGGGGAAAAAAAATAGAGTCAGCGTTTGTGTGTTGGAACATACAGCGAGTGAGAGAGGAGGCGAGATAAAGGGAAGAGTATGTGGAAGAAGAAGAAGAAAAGACACGCACCCGTTGCTGGTGATCATGTGCAGAGTGGCAGGCGTGTCCTCGTCATCGTTGGAGAGGTTGACGTCGACCTCGATGTGCCCGTTGGTAGTCATGAGCTTCAGGCCCTGGGACGCATTGAACGTCCCTTCGATGGGTCCGTTCGAGGTCGTGATGTGGGCCTCGTTAGCGATGAGGGACTGTGGAGAGGGTGAGCTTGATGGCGTTGAGGCAACACGAATCCTTACCTGCAGCTTAATGGGTCCGAGAGACGTATGGATCGACGCATTGTTGGCGGAAAGAATCTGAGAACCAACGATTAGCCAGCCCAGAGGGAAATAAATGGAAATACGACGTACCTCAGCACGGATGCCTGCCAACGCGCTGTTGAGGTGCAGCTTGTCGAACGCGACGCCGCTCATGTCGCCGAAGGTCTGCGAGAAGATTGGGAGGTTCGTGAGGAGGCGATTGATTGCGAGGGCAGAGCCGTCCTCAGTGCGCGGGAAGGTGACTGTGACTTCAAAGCGCAGCTTCTGGTGCTCGTGGCGCCGGCGTTCACCTTCCCACTTGGTCTAGAATACAATGCACTGATTAGTAGCTGCGTAGTGGTAAGAAAGATAAATGTAACGCACGAAGATGCCGACGCCGGTCTGGTCGTCCTCACGCGTGAGCAAGCACGCCTTGGACGCATCGAGGTACTCGTCGCGCCAGAAATACGCCGTGATGTCGACCTTGATGTTGTCTGAGATGTCCTCGGACTGCAAGTAGTTGACGCGCCCAGAGGCGAAGATGCGGCTGTGCGGGAGACTGCGGGAGATGAGGAAGAGGGTGTCGGCGGAGACGGGGAGTTCGAAGCTGGCGTCGGCAGAGTAGGGGAAGTCCTCTGTGATATCGGGGTCGGTCTCGCCGATGTCGGACCAGGTGGCGCAGTGGTCTACCTCCATATCAGGTGGGATGGGCCAAGTCTGAGAAAGCGAAGGTCAATGATGGACCCCGTGGATAATTAAACGCTCAGATGCTTACAGTGTCATCTTCAGCTTGGTATCCACTGAGGGAGGCATCATGAACCCGAAGGTGCCGCGCACCGATCCAGAACAAGAAAGCGGAGATGGCGAGGAAATGGAAGGCACGACGTTTCTTACTGCGTTTTCGCTTGATGGCGCGCTCAAGTTCCGCACTGTGCGACGCTGGGGCGGGGAGAGCTTCGAACACATAGGGAGTCTTGCTGTCCATATCGATGGATGGTGGGGAGTGTAGCTGATAACATTCCATCCGAGCTCCCGCTGTATATATATATCCATCTGACATGGGGCTGCGCCGCAGGCGCTGGTGACGACATCCTGCCGAGTATCCACGAGTGTACGCGTCGTACCTATCAATTGTTGCTGCGGAAACCAGAGCCAGATTCTAGGCCGTATACTACCTCGGGCTATCGTCCACGCCGCACGGTCTACTAGTAGGAGCCTAACCTGGGAGTGTCGCGCTGAGTATGGAGAGGCGACTTGAATTCGCCGCTGGCGCAGTTCATCGGCGTCCCGAACAAGCCAAAGCGGAAGTGCCATCAATTATTGATCAGAGCGCAGTGGGCCATGCGAATGGTTACAGCTGTTCCTAAAAACCTTGAGACTGCCAAGATTTTTTTTTGATCCGCTTCCCAAAATGGATCCGGCCAAATTTGGATGTTTGGCTGCAGCCGGTAGATAAACAACGCGTCTCCTCGCTCACTGCATCCTTCCGCAACATGAAGAAGTCCAAAAGCAAAGAAGTCGAGCGTGTCCAGGATGATATTGAGCAGATAGTAGAGAATCTAGACCCTGCTGGTGCGTGATTGCTGCACTATAGATCACATCGACCGTGTTACTGACCCAGTCTTTCGCAAGTCCGTGCTCGTTGGTTTGGCTACAAGCCCACGTCTAGCAGCTCTCGCAAAGACCAATACTCACCCCTCTCCTCCCCGAATAAGCCAAGCACCTCGAAAACCCCCAAACGGAAGAAGCCAGCCGTGGACGAGAATGATATCGACATTGTGCTTGACTCGGACCCGGATATCGAATTTGTGCCGCACCCTCAGAAGAAGCAAAGGTGTACCTCTCCCGAGATTGAAGACGACAACAATGATGATTCTGTCGAAATGTCTTGCTATCTCTACGTTGAAACCCCTCCCCCCGCCATTCTGCACGTCCGAAAAGGTCCTTCCAAGCCCCTGGCGCCAAAGACGACCGAGCTCGGTCCTTTCCTATTCAACTCCTCTATCAAATACCCCGACTTTCTGCGAATCCTCGCAGATGGCTGCCGTACAAAGACCGCCAATCTTGTTACCGACTCCATGAAATGGAAATTTGACCGTCCCGCCAACGCAGCGAAGAAGTCCCTTGCAAATACAACAGCGTATGATGTGATGGTGAAATCATTGAAAGATCGCAAAAAGGACTACGTGTTTTCGGTCTATATGGCTCCCCCGACTGCGGTAAAGAGAGAATTGGTGCGTCGTGCAGCACCTGATCGACTCCAAGTCCTTATTCATTTCATTTTAGCCGTGGATCGAAAGCAACAACGGCGGGTCGACGCTGGATTTCGGCTATAATCTCGAAGAGGCTACTTCTAATTCTGTCAAATCTATACGTGACCAGATAGTGAGTAATTTCTTTACTCCATCCTCCATCTCTGATGCATACAATGCTCTTTCCCAGTCCACTATTGACGCTTCTTCCAATACGGAATTGAATGAACTCCTCGAGAAGTATCCGATTGATAACAATCCCCTCTTCCCCGGCAAACGTATCTTCCATAATGAAACAGGGTATTTCGACCTTTCAGATATCAAATTGCGTGTTTGGGCAGTTGCAAAGGTAAGGTTTGGATGACACACGACACAAGATTTTCTGATGTATATATTCAGGCCAACGGCACGGCAACAATCGAAAAGCCGCCAGCCTCTAACCACTTTTTCAAAAACCAAACCATCCAGCCTCCCCGTGCTTCGGGCCTACCCGCACCCGCTCCTTCAGCTCAGGCTGTCGATAATGCAAGTCCCAATCTTTTGCAACTTCTTCTTGGCCAGCCGCATCTGTTGCAGCAAATGATCAACCCCTTTCATCAACCGCTTCCCAATCCATACGCTAGCTACATGCAATATCCCTCCCTTCCTCACCCCCCCTTTGGACTACCTCTTCCGCATCCACAGGCTCCACAAGCCGTAGAGTCCCCACCGGTTGAGCTCCCCCGCGATATCTCGCTCGAGGAATATTTTGAGCGCTACAAGCTCAATCCTGATGATCGCCGGATCTTGATTGAATTGGGCTACGTCCCTGGTGACGACGGGATCAAGGACTTGGATGCCGCGACGTGGGAGGCTACCAAGGTAGCGCCGTTGGCCAAAGCTCGGATCCTCCGCCAGCATGGTACTTTTTTGAAGGATGTTGAGAAGGGGCTTTGGAATTGAAAAGGTTATTCATTGTTTTCAATCATTTGCAATGCTTTCGCAGCTACAATTTCGTCGTCAATAGTACATGCACTTGTAAACTACCCAATCATTGATAACCTGCATGTGTAAACCAATTCTTCGCCATCTCAGAAGTAATACATCTGCATGCTTCAAGGATCGCAGCTATTGGATCGGCAGCAGCGAGCATTTCCGAGCCATGGCGGCGCATGTATGCCTTTACTTATAGATATTGCCTGAAGTTAGTACATATATATTGGAGTATGAAGAAGGCACACAAGTGCTGAACGACTCCTCGATGGGGTTCAGGTCCGGAGAGTACGGGGGAAGAAAAAGAAGAAGAGATTCTGACGAAATCTGTATCAAAGAAGTTGCAAACAGATCCGGATTATGGAGAACGCACTATTCGCAGCAAGGAGCTCAAGCAATGTATCGTTGTGATGAATACGGCAATTATCGAGGACGAGCACACTATGCTTTTGAGGCCATTCGTTCATTTGTGGGAGCTAAAACTTCAAATGAGTCTTCATCCACAAGAAACACACCAGTACGCACAACTTGCTCCGCCACGAAATCAAAAAAATCCCACGAGTCGAACGCGCCAGGGAGGACTTTGACTGCGAGGTAGCCCTCCTTCGACATGGCTGCTGCGACCGAATAACCCTGATCACGATTGAAGGCATAGCTGTCCGTGCTTGCACGCATTCCAGCGGGCGCTCTACCATATCGGCGAGCTAGCGTGTGGTCGTTTTTGCTGGTTTCATCCGCAGCGATCAACATGTCGCTATCGCCACCGAGATCATTATTGATAACATGCCAGTAATCCTGGCGCTGCTGTACGTCGCGTTCACGGGCTATCTTGTGCAGCAGTTTCCGGGTGAGTCCAACGTCGGCGAGATTCTTCTGGAGGGCAGAGACGGAGATGACAATATCATGGTGAATAGCGAGCCACCACCGGAGTTCGTCCAAGTAAAGATCCGGTTCCTTTTGATAGATGTCATAACAAGCAGTGAGGACAGCGCGGGTGATGGTACGGGGGCGACCGACAAGCGGTGATTTGGGTCTGACCGGAGCTCCAAACTCTTCAAATATCTTTTTCCAGCGGTACAGACTTGCGCGAGAGACGACGAGAGCCTGCATGATGTCGTGCTCTTCCCAACCCAAATCCCACAATCTGAGCGCACACTCCTTCAAATCGGGGCTGATTTTACGATAGACCATGACGGCAGGGGGCTCAGCGATGTCGACAGAATTGCGGTGGTAAGAAGACTGAGGCGATAAGACTGAGAGCTGGCTGTTTATCCACCGGCTGCAGCCAAACATCCAAATTTGGCCGGATCCATTTCGGGAAGCGGATCAAAAAAAAATCTTGGCAGTCTCAAGGTTTTTAGGAACAGCTGTAAGATCAAGGTGGGTACGCGGCCTCGTCCAGAAGCGGATACCGGCGTTCATATAAAGTGGCCGTGAGGCTCGGCTTTTGCCGAGGATAGTTCGAAGGTGGAAAAACAAAACCCCAGTTCCCGTCTACCGTGCGAAGATGACACTTCTTCCTCAAGACCGCTTATGATCCCATCCACTCCATAGAAACCCTTGTTCGGCAGGTCGAGACTGGCGATCCACATACTGCAGTTTCCTTCTCTAGGCTCTCTGGACTTGCTCTCTCAGTAGGCTAGCTTTTTGGACGGTTTGCCAGGATACGTAACGCCCGTAGATATATCCCTGTGGTCTGCGAATGTGGCGGGGGTTTGCTGTGGCGGTTGGGGGGTTTCCGATATATTCAACGGTTATGGTCCGTCGCCCATCTTGGACATCCGCACGCGGCTGCAACGACGTGAATCTTTGCAACATACTAGTAGTTTTCCTAGCGAGATGGTTGTGAAAAGCTGAATTACACGGTACTTGCGCATAATTTAGGTTACCCCATCTGCCAATGCTCTTGGCCCTCGTGTCGAGTTTGAATTGACTACAGCATATGTGAAAGCCAAAGTTGGGGATATGATTGTTACAACTTGAAGAGTGTGTGCAGAACGGAATGGCTACCGGGTGAATTCCACGGAAATTTCATACGCCATCTGCGGATTGAGTCGAGGGTGCGTTGGTGGAGCGAGTCTTGGATGAAATGAAGGTTTCCATGAGACAACTCTCCCACTGCGTAAGAAGTAGTTGGCACACACGATGCCCGTCGGCACTCCCAAAATCACAGCCGAAAGAACAGCAGAGCCGAACAGAGATCCCGGAGGTCCCTTCGGTATCCATCTATCCACAACCAAGAACCCTGCCGCCGCAAATGGTCCCATGGTGACGAATCGCCCAATATGCGGAATCGCCCAATATGCGGCGTCGGAGTTGGAGACTGTTCAGCCCGGAAAATTTTACGGCGCGATCCGCAAGTGGAAAGCCTACCCCGGCAGCTGTATGGATCTTCTATTCTATCATTACCCGGTTCAAACCCCACTTTAAATTGACCGTTACTTGGTCAATTTCGAGTCAATTTGGATGATGTTGGATTCATCTGAACGGGGCGTTTGAGGCACAGGCTGCGCAAATTTGGCATTTGGGTTACATGTCAAAATCAGTAGCGTAGAATGAACTGATGATAGCAGGGAGTAATTTCATTCTTGATGCTGCAGGTGGGGTGTGCCACACATTGTGATGTTTCATACTTGGTTGCCGCTATTTCCCCTTTCAATATCATCTAGATCCAAGGAAATCTGCTCGGAATTGATTGAGAACGGGCCATTGGCGTGTCCTGTTAACAGTTTGAATCACACAGCCGGAATTTTGAAATATGCAATTCTTTTAGGGACTTAAGTGTTATTCGTTTTACAAACAGCTGTAAAGAGCGGAGGAGAAAGACGGCGAAAGAGAGGAAGAAGAGGGCACAGCATCGTGTTCGGGATAGCCGATATTGTGACGCAAGCCCACGGCAGAAAGGAGAGAAGCAAACCACCCCGGTATCATCGTGACGCAAGCCCACGGCAATGGAGGTGCTCCGGCGTGAGCGGCCATCGAATTGGCTTATTGCCGTGAGATGCCGGGCACTCAAAAGCATTCAATACGGTTAAGCCTTTTCAGGTTCCATGAGAGGCGTACACAGCTGGTGATTGAGGAGCGCGATGATCAGTAATAACAGGTTTAAGTGTTGGGGTCGAGTTCAGAACCGATTTCGAACCTGAACCGAACCCGAACCGGACCTCAATACGGGTTCGGACGAAGGCTGGGGACTGGACCGAACCTGATGTTCGGTTCAAGGTTCGAAAATTGTTTAGTTCTTTTGAGGCTGTCCGAACCTGTCCGAACCCGCAATTTCGTTACTTCTATTGACCAAATTTGGGACGGATTTCGTGTTGCCTGGGGAAGTCACGAGACAGTGTAAGTGCTAAATAGAGATATCAATTGATCCCAGCAGTTACGCGTCGACGCGTCTCTTTTCATTCCTTTAGTCTCTCATCTGGATCGTGTTTTCCGTGCGTTGTGGCAGCCACCGCTCCTTCTTCCTGCGATTAATGCACTACACAAATCGTTTCTGTGCTGTCAGCAAATAGGTTGAATAAAATCAACGTATTACCAACTGCCTATAGGTTATTCGGCGCTTTTCATCCTATGGTAGTTTGATATCATGCAGGGATACCTTCATAGTGGCTCTCATCTCAAACCATCCGGGCCGAGACTGGGGAAAACTTCGACCAGCAGGATTCTGCAGCCAATGCCTTGATATAGATATGGAGGTTGGATAATTGCATTTAGATTCCCGATATCCCGGCGAGCATGAGTGAGACGTCTCAGACCCTGCAGACATTCCCAGTTTTGTTTCAAAATCTCGGGTTCCCACCTCCTCCGAGCCTGAACCGAAGCCCTTTAAACCGAACCTCCGTGTTCGGTTCTGAGTTCGCCAAAAATGCCGAACCGAACCTTTGCTGAGATTCATGTTTCAGAGAATTTTAGTAGAGACCGCACTCAACCGAATCCCGGTAACACTGTTGCAGTGCCACATAATACTACCTGGTTCTCTATGGATGAAAGTAAAGAGTCAGAGTATATAATCAATCAGTGGGGGATATATGTGTGAAAACAGGCATCAATAATACAGAATGGAGTGGCTTTACAGCAGATGTCAGTACCGAGGGCGCGGATCCGAAACTTTTTGTTTTCGGATGTTTTCAGAGAATTCTCTGTAACTCACTCAATTCTCTGCCAATTTAGATGAAAAGGGAATATATCTGTCAGGCTAATTCATGCGCAATTATTGATAGAAAATAATTCATGAAAACATTATGTGTTGAGTAATCAGTGGTTTTGGGCTGTTTTTGTACCAAATGCCATCTAGCATGCTCAGAACATGTCCCAGTGACCTATATTTTGAGAGGGACAAAATGTATACCTAAGGAAAGATGTGATAGAGCCAGATGCATGTGTAATTTCATTACAGTTCCTCTATCTCCTTTGGATATATCTGGCAGTTTTGATGTTCAGAGATATTGTATGGATTACATTTATGTAGGGGTTCTATATAAATCTGGCTCTATCACATCTTTCCTTAAGTATATATAGTGTTCCTCTGAAAATATTAGGTCACTGGGACATGTTGTGGGTATGCTAGATAGCATTGGGTGCAAAAACAGCCTAAAAACACAGATTCCTCAAATACACCATATTTTCATGGATTATTTTCTATCACTAATTGCGCATGGATTAGCCCGACAGATCTATCCATGTTTCATCTAAATTGGTAAGGATTTGAGTGAGTTACAGACAATTCTCTGAAAACATCTGAAAACAGAATTTTTCCGATCCGCGCCCTCGGTACTGACATCTGCTGTAAACATCCCTGGTCCCAAAAATACAATGTAAGTATTTATGCGGAATCGGTAGTTTTATTCGTGGAGCGAGTCGTGGAATTACTGAGTCTTTTTGTTAGATTCTTCAAGTCCTCAGTGTATTAAATGTTCGGCATACCTCAGATTGGTGAGCATTCCTGGGATCAGTCCAAGGCAGGCACCGGTGAGGAAAATGGAGGCTATCACAAGCTTGAACCTCAATTCTTTGAGAGATCAGTCAACTTTGGAGTCGACGCTAATTTAGGCGCGGAGTCCAAAAAGGCCAATGGAGGTAGGGAGATGTAGCTCATCGCGCTCTTGTCTCGATTTGTCCGATAATTTGGAAGGTTTGACTATGTCTTCTACTACACCTTCTGTGTGTAAATTTTGCTATGTTCTTCTCTGGCCACGGTAGGATCTGTACGAGGCATTTCAAGGCAGGGAAGCCTGAACAAAAAGAATGGACTAAACAGGCCTGACTAATAGGTGGTTGCCAACAGTCACCTATAGTTTAAGTCTCGAGAATCCGGAATTATTTCCATCTGTTGAGAATCAATTTCCAGCTACGTGTAACGCAGCGTAGGAAAACCCTCGCGTGCAATGATTGTAATTCCGAATCACCATATCTAAGAGGCATCTTGTATACGACAAGTGAGGGATATGTTCGTAAGAGGGGACGACGGCGTGGCTATAGCTTCAGGTATTCATACAACAGAGATTTGAGTCGCAGCGGAATTCTTGGAGCGAATCATGGCACTGAATTTCCCATTCAACCCTTCTCCATCCTCCTGATATATAAATAATTGGCGTCAGATTGCCCATGATCCCCACTGGGGTTTGAAGCCCGTACTCGCGAGACCGGCGGCCATCATACAAACGAGTGGTCGTTTAGGGTTACATCAATTCAAACCCCAGCACCCAGCTATTCCGAGAGGCCACGTGCCGAAGATTCGTGTCCCATATGCCGCATTGGAATGAGGTGGAGAGAATTGACGGCGCGATCAGCGAGAGCGAAGCTTACGCCGAAATTTATATGTTATACCGGATCTTACTGTTCTGCTTCTGAATCCCAGAGCCGTAGCGCGCGTGCGTCCACCCTGCGAGTAAGATATTGAGCACGCTTATAGGAATATTCTATTTACCACGTGTGCGCTCCATGCACTATGTACCAAAGCAAACGACGATCCTCCCACCAGTGCAGCATAGGCCCCCAAGAATGTCCCGCCCGCTATCAGATATCGATGCTCTGGACGGGATGCGATGGAGATCCAAATAAGTAATCTAATTTCTAACTTACCTTGAACTTACCGTAGGTAGACTTCGTAACGGGAGCACTTGTCCCGTTGAATCGCGGAATTCAACTAAATCGGCTGTGCTGTTCTCGATGAGGGAGAAAGGGTGGCAAGAGAGGAGGAAGGACAAGCATCGGCATACATTGTGACGCAAGCCACCGGCAGGGGACGGCGATCAAGCGGCGATCGGTGAACACGACATCAGTGATCGCAAGATAGTCGCATCTCCTTGACAACCTTGACAACAACCTCCACAGTGGACACTGGACAGAACAAGCCGCTCTACAAGAGCCCAATGGCACGGCTCCCTCCTTCCTGTAATGCGACAACAATTGGCCAGTGAATGTAGATTCTAATCCAGGACCGATCATTGGCAATTACCTACTCAAGTCCACTTGGGATCCGCTGGGGAATCTTGCCTCTTCGTTCAAGACCTTGAAAATCGCCGCCTATAACTGGCCATGTCTGCACCGGCTTGACTTCGTTTCTTCCTTGAACCACAATGATAACGCTGCATGGGATGCAATCGCGTCATGTTATTTTATTTGTTGTCTCTGTGGACTCTTTTATCGTTGTCCGGGCGGATCTCCTAACTTGTATGTCAAGGTCAAACGCGCAACCTCTCGACTGGAAATAGACTCGAGCACTGATGGCCTTGCTTGCTATATTTCTCCACGGAAGAAGATAAAATAGGTACTGGACGGGACGCTATTACGCCTTTGTCTCCTCATTTGCCCGACTATTGTCTTCGCTCTTGTCCTGTCGCTGAGGGCGTTGCCGCATGGCATCAAGCCTAATTGTCCAGACTCCCGATTTTCACGTCGCTCTAGTTTAACCTTATTTGTTATGTTGCGTTCCCGCTCTGGGAACCGATTCCTGTCAAGTCAAGTACTTGAGTTCAAGTGCTCCCCCGTGGCGCAGACTCGCTCCCCCACCGATGAATTCTCCAAGCGCGGCTCAAGGTCCCTCGCTGGAGCCGCCGCCGCCGTATGCCTCGGGTGGTGAGCGCCGCGTCCAGCATCGATTCACACTGTGCGATAAGCACGGGAAACAGTGGGGCATCCTCACCCTCGAGAGCGCCGCGCGCTCCTCGAACTCAGTCCCTCTGTTCCACGAGGGAGACGGAATTCAGGCGTCGTTTGAGACGGAAATCAGGAAGAACGACTCCATCCGCGCGATCAACGTCAAGGTCCTTTAACCGCATTTATTCCTCTTTCTTTTATTTTTTGCGTTCTGACCATCGCGCATGCAGGTTAATGGCTCAATCATCTCAGGCCCCATGATAGACGACCACACCACATTTCTGAAGCTCTCGACCACTCTCTGGACGCGCAAGACGATCGCCTTGCCCGAGATCGGGACTGCGGTGTGGCCGTTTGCGATCCCCCTCCTGGGTAAAATTACGATCCGATTCCGAGCTGGTGAGCCATCGACGTTCCGTATGCCCGAGAATTTCCTCGAGCAGCACACCCATGTCACTGTCCTGTACGAGATCTCTGTCGCCGTCGCAAGAAGTTTTTTTTGCGCTGACAGGCAGTACGTCGTCTCACTTGTACTCTGTATCCTCTCTTCAATTCTTGGATCAATTGCTATTGCATGTTGCAGTTTCACAACGCGCTTCCGCTACGTGCCGAGCACCCGCCCAGATCCACCGTCTACCCATCGAGTGCATGCCTACCGTCTCAATCATCCGCTGCCAGGACCGGCAGATGATCCAGAAGATTGGGCGACGTGGGCGAGTGTCATGGCGCACGGGCACGTCTTTAGGACGCGCCAGGCGGTCGTTCAGTGCACCGTGAGTTCCTCACATTCTTTCCCCACTTTCTTACCTTGCACACACTCAGCTCTCCCTCGCCCGGCCGGTGCGCATCTACTTACCTTCGTCACCCTCATGCTGGATGAAACTGAGCTTGATATTTCTTCTCCTTGAACGCAGCTCATCTACACTCGTGGCACCTCCATTCCCTGCTGGCTCATCCTCTCCAGCGGCGACGCCGATGCCCTCGCACTGTGCACTGCGCCCGGCGCCATCTCATTGCATCTCCAACGCCGGATACTTTGGGGCCGCGCGACTGCGGCGCTGCAGCAGGCAAACGGTAGCGCGTCGATTACGGAGATCACCCGCGCTACGTGGCAGGTCCGCGCGGGGGATGCATATACGCGCTCTCTGGAGGGCGAGCTGCGCCTATCGGCGGAGATCGTCAGCTCGTCTGCGATGGGCGCGTTTTCAATTCGGGTATGCACGCGTCTCTCCACGTTTCTCTCATCCTCCTCGTGTCTGATGTCGAGGTTGATTACGTTAGTACACTGTTGACCTCAGCCCGCCCGATTGCGCTGGGTTCACGCCTGCGAACGACGATGTACTCGTCAGCGTTCCTGTGGAGGTAGTTACACTTCCCATGGCCAATGGTGCGTCTTGTCTGTCCTATTCCCGCTCCCATTGGGGTCACCGAAAGAACGAAGCGTAATCTTGGCAGGCGCGCGCCGCCTGTACTGTACGTGCCGCCGTTGTAAGGGGTGCTTGCCTTGCGTGAATTTGCGGATCAATATGGGTTGGACTCGTGGGCGCTATTTATACATGCGGCACTGCTGTCGAATGCTGGGTTTTTTCTGCGGTTGTCGAAAGAAATTGTTGTCTGTGATTTGGCTGGTTTCCTGTCAAATCAAATCAATTGCTTATATTTCACGCCCGCCATTTCACGCCCGCCATCAGCGCTTGGCGTGTAATGTCCGGTATTCAGAAAATTAACCCGCCGCATGCTCAACTCGTTTTCTGATCGGTGATCGTCGGCCGAATGCGTAGTTACTGAACAACGAGGACGCCATGCGCCGACGGCGTGGAGGGCCTCCGTTCCTTTGTCCTTGCCTCCTCGCTTTCTTTCTTCCTTACACCCACCATAACCATAAGAACCCTTCCTGCCCGTATTATTCTCCCAGCACTCGCACCACCCCTATCCTAATCACTCTACACTCAACCCAACCCGCCGCGAAACCAATGCGCCTCGCCATCCTCCCCTCTTTGATGCTCCTCGCACTCGCCGCTGGCGCCACTTCCCCAGTCCCACTCCCAGCTGCCGGCGGCCCCGATACCCCCACACCCCATCATACCCCCACCACGAACCCAAACCCGGGTTTGTGGCAGCGCTGGTTCGCGTTCCCGACAGGCACCGGCGGCCTGCGTACCACCTCCAACGCGGAGACCACGCGGCACGTTAGGCGCCACGGTCCGCGCAGGCGCACTGTGCATCCGTAACAGCCGCCTGTTTCTCTCTTTCTGTGATTTTTATTCTTGTGTAGAAAGGAAGGGAAATAATGTGCGTGCCGTGCACATGCACGGATGAACTTGCTAACCAGAGATTCTAGGAAATAGATGTATGAGCTTGAGTGACGATTATAAATGAACGGGACGTTTTTTATGAATTTATGGATGAACGGGTAGGGCCTTGAGGGCCACACCACATCCGCAATTCAGCGAGTTGCGGCTGGGTGGTGGAAATTTATGTTTACCCGACAAGAATTTATGAATTTCAGTTGGTTTTTCATTGAGTTGGGAAGCGGCAGTTTTATGCTGCGGGAATTTATGGCCCGGCGTTGCCAAGCATTTACTGTATCCCGTCAAGAAAACTCGCAATTTTGCTTCCCTCCGTTCCGACATCCGCGACATTTGTGAGAGTCTCGTGTTCGCATCAGTCACATCAGAGGCACGACAACTTTAGTAGCATAGGCGTTCGGTCCGGCACCCGAACGCCTATTGATGGGGGCGAATGCCTATCGATCAAATGCCCGCATCACAGAGTGACGGCATTCGGCAGATTGCCGAGTTCGGTGGGTTAGGGGTTAGCGGCCAGGTGGTTTGGGTTGGGGTGGTTCTGTTAGGGTTTTGGTTGGTTAGAGGTTAGAGGTTAGGAGTTTGGTTAAGGTCTGGTTAATGTTAGGATTAGGGATCTTAATGCTGTTGAAGGAGGACTTGTGTAAATTTGAGATACGGCAAAATTGATGGCCGATCAAGTCATGTTGGGTGGAATAGGCATTGGTAGACAGGAATAGGCATTGGCGCGAACGCCTAATGCCTAATGATACTAAAGTTGTATGTACTCGTCACATCAGGAACTGACGTTGCCTCAAGGACAATGAGCCGATGGGCCTGACTCTTGTCACTTCCCAATCCGACTAACTGGGGGATCTTTGGTGTCTCGGTCCTCACTCTCGGGTTTTATTTGATTCACATCTGCTGGGAACAGTCAAGTTGACATCTGGGAAATCCCAAATGCTATAGTTTCTATTGGCTGATACATGGTCTCTATGGTTCCTATGGTGTCTATGTGGCAACCCATCGCAATTTCGCTTTTTCCTGATGTTGGGATCATTGGATCTGGGTGTCTCTGCGAGTGCGAGAAACGATGACATTACGATGCCACTCTCGGTCGTTCTCGTCAATGGACAAGACTTGGGCCCAAATCAAGATACCATTTTCACAATATGGCGGTAGTGGCAAGTAGAACTGCCTCTGGTTGGAAAGGTATGCTGAATGCCTGGGAGCTAACTCCGCCTCGTCGTGTCGTTTCTGCGGAGTAGATCCGCCGTGTCCCACAAAATTATCATCAAAATGGAATTCTCGCCAAGCGGATTGAAACCTCGGACTACGAAATTGAATGGCTGCATATCAGCAACACTTGATCATTGAATAGCGCACGGTCTGGGTGGGCCATCGGGAATTCCAAGTGCCAACCATGAGCTCGGGCCCGCGGTGATTACCCCCACTGCGTTCTCCGCAAAGCGCAACTCGCACGCTGTATCCTGGTCGAGTCGTCTGGACTCCCCCCTGTTAGTTACTTCCCCGTAATGGCTTAGCGTTGCTTGGGCGCGCCGCGCAGCAACTTTTCGGTCAGGGTGACACCTGAACGGATCTGCCGCGGGAACATCAGCGCCCCAAATATGGTCTATATATCTTCTGGAGTCAGTTTCTCCGCCAAAACAATATGGCCTTCTCGCCCGTGCAAAATGCAGTCCTCGCCTTCTTATCCGCTGGCTTATACCTCGTGTATCGCACGTACATTCGCACCAAAAGAAAGTCCTTGCCATTACCTCCTGGGCCGCCCGGTCTTCCGTTTGTTGGCAACATCTACGATCTCCCAGCGTCGAAGGAATGGTTTGCGTATGTGGAAATGTCGCGCAAATACGGTGTGTCTATCCCCAGAAATTCACGACTGTGCCGGGCCACTTGGACGAATACCGCTCGCAGATTCCGATATAATCTCTTTGAATTTCATGGGAGACATCGTGATTGTCCTCAACTCGGTGACAGCCATCGATGACCTCCTGGAGGATAGATCAGCGATATATTCGAGCCGGTGAGCGAGTCTTGCTTGCTTTTTAAAAGGAAAGTGCCTAAGTACTATACGTTGACAGGCCTCCGCTTCCGATGCTCAACGATTTGCAAGATAATTTTAAATTTTTGAGCTATTCCATCGTGCTCATAATGCGTCAGGATTGGCTACGACTGGCACTTCGGATTCATGCCTTACGGGCCGGCGTGGAAAGGTGAGTACATACCACAATCAGATGGATGCGAACGTTGAGCCTTGGCACAGAGCGTCGCAAAATGTTTGCGCAACAGTTCCAGCCATCGCAGGCTCATCTGCATCGTCCCGCTGAGCTTAACGCTGCTCGTGTGCTGCTTCAACGTCTGTTGGAAACGCCCGCGAAGTATGAGAGGCATCTGAGGCAGTGAGTATACTCGCTTTCCTTGCATACCATACTGAAAACCACCTGCACGGCCGTGCAGCATGGCGGGAATGGTAATTCTGTCAACTTCATATGGGATTGACATCCAGCCCGAGAACGACCCGCACATCGACATCTCGGAGAAAGCGCTGGAGGCGATGGCGCGCGCCACGCTGCGGGGAAATTTCATGGTCGACGCACTGCCGATGTGCGTTGCCGTTCCCCTTAGCTGATGTAGACTGACTGACAAGTCCTGAACTCCCAGCCTCAAATATGTCCCCGAGTGGTTCCCCGGCGCCGGATTCAAGAGGCTCGCGCGCGACTGGAGAGTCGCTGTTACCGCGATGCCCAAGGTTCCGTTCGAATTTGTCAAGCGCTCTCGAGTGAGTGCGCGTTATGAGCATTCACTGATAGGACTGACATCGCGCCAGGCGGCGGGCACAGTCAAGTCATCTATCGCCTCACGGATGCTGAATGAGATTGAAGAGACGGCGGGTCCGAACCAGGAAGAGACAGAAGGGATATTGCGGGATATGCTGGGTGGTGCGTATGGTGAGTGATTGGCGTACATTTGATTTGACCCTTGCTCAACCCTACAACAACGTTAAGCGGGTGAGTTGTTGACTTGCAGTTTCCCTTCCAATCACTCTGAAATTTCTCTGGTTGCTATCTACAGCTGGAGCGGACACCGTATGCCCGCTATGAGTATTCGTTCCGAATCGTACTAACAAAAGGAAGGACTTCTCACAGACCGTATCTGCGCTTGGGACGTTCATCCTGGCCATGACCTTGTTTCCGGAATCCAGAAGAAAGGGCAAGCGGCTGTGGATGCTGTCGTAGGTACACACAGGCTCCCGGATTTTGGAGACAACATCTGGAAAACCCTACTTGCCTACAGCGTACCACAGAGAGCCTAGTAGAGCAGTAGAGCCATAGGCATGTCCCCCTCTATCAAAGAGGATTATAGACCCGTAGATCTGTAGAGCGGTAGACTGGTAGAGCCACATAGAGCTACGTAGATTATGTGTTTCTATGGTAGAACACGCGTAGACGGCGCGTAGCATGGGCCGGTTCCTTGGTACCCATCAACCGGATATCAAACGGAATCCGATGTTATGATTGCGAAAATGTTATATTATCCACGACCCCCCGTATACATGTATAGTAAAGATTGAACATCGAAAACAGTGTAATAATGGAGTCCGGCTCAAGAGGTCAAGAGAATTTTGAAGATAAAAGGTGCCAGAACAGATTTCAAGCTGATATTGGGACTTGAGGCAGAGATATCATTGAGACTTGCATGAAGACTTGGTGCCCAGAATCCCAGATGCGGCTTGACGATCGGGAGCTTGATTAATATTTGGGGATTTGAAGAGACATAGGTCTTGAAGGTTGGGGGGGAAAAAACTTGCAGGAACAGATAGGCTTGAGTATGTACAAAGGGAAGGGAAGGGAAGACAAGCGTGTTGGCGGAGGAGATGGAAGTGGGAAGAAAGATGTGGTCACCAGCCTTGGGACTTGCCATGTTTTATAAGTGGTCATCAAATGCGCTTCCCGGGACGATGACACGTGAAGGGACGGCCACGACAGAGAGCAATGGAGGGGCGAGAATCTAGCGTAGATCCTAAACGCGATGATAGACAAGGAGTATCTATGGCGCTCTACAGAGAGGCCTCGGCTCTATCGGGATCTATGCCGTGACCGGCCATCTACAGCGCGGGCCGGGGCTCTATGTACTCAAAAGGCGTTTCCAGATGAACATCCCATACGTCGATGCGATTGTAAGGGAGGTCTTGCGTTGGCGGCCTGTTCTTCCTCTTGGTATGCTTGCATTGGACTTTCCGTCAGTGATGAGACTGATCCCTCTATCAGGCGGCCCGCACGCCGTAACGCAGGACGACAACTATAATGGGTATCACATACCCGCGGGAGCGGTTGTGCTTGGAAATAGCTGGTATATACGCTTATCCGCCACCATTTCCGAGCTCTGCGTGCTCATCTTGCTCTGCGCAGGGCGGTGCTACACAACGAGGAATTGTACGGCCCCCACACCGACCGGTTCATCCCAGAGCGCTGGCTGACTCCCCAAAGACAAATTAACATCACCGTACGGGAGCCCAACGTCGCGTTTGGGTATGGTCGACGCGTGTGTCCAGTAAGTTCAACTCACCTCGAGATTCGGATAGTTGACCATTGACCGAGGTATTCAGGGCAAAGACATGGCGCAGTGGTCCGTGTGGATCTGCATTGCCTCGATCCTCGCCACATTGGACATCACGAAGAGCGTTGACAAGGATGGGGTGCCGATTGAGCCGTCGGGGGAGTATACTTCCGCAATGCTTTGGTATGTGTATTTCTTTCGTTTATGGGTTGGCTGGCCTGAAGGTTTCACGGTTTGCAGCTATCCGGTCCCTCATGAATGTAATATCCGGCCGAGGTCTGAAGCGGCTCGCGCGATGATCCAGAATGCTGTGCAGGCCTGAATGCGAGATATCTGTAATTTCTATCTTTGTGTCTTTTTTTCTCATTTGTATCGCCTGACAAGTACAAGCTCAATATGCCTACTCAATAAACGTTAATTCATGTTCTTCCATTCCGACGAGGATTCCTTTGAAACGGTTTTGAAAGGTCGCTAATAATCGTGCGGTGCACTGTCAGGGAGTGATCCGGCTGCATTGTCCATGCACGCGTACCGTAACGTGTTACGGAGTGAAGGAGCGTGCGTATTCTGGCTTTCGATGTTTCCAGTTTGTTTATCCAGCATCCCCGTGCGCCCGGCGAACTTTGAACAATTTAATCAGACTTCCTAGATGTACAGCAGAGTCCCAGTGGCCCAAATGTAGGAAGAAATGATCAGCAAGAGGAGACGAAAGAATGAAGGGGGCAGTGTAAAAAATGGGTTCCACGGCATAAAATAATGTACAACTTTGAGTGTGCTCTGGCCTTTCCCACCACACAGTATTTCACATTTCTTCCTCGCAGCGGATTCAAACGTCCTCCGCCGCACCAGCCTCCTCCATCCTGACCCACAGTCCGCCCTGTTCACTCCACCCATGAGCCTTCTAGAACACAAAGAAAACGAGGTTGAAACCACGCACAAAAATGAACATCGTCAAATGCGAGCGCGGTCTGATTTTCTCGTGCGCCTTCCACCCCGCCTTGTCGTCCGTTTTCCAACTCGCCGGCGGACGCCCCTCCGGAGGTTGGGCGTCCGAGGCGAACGAAACGCTGGAGAACGTTTGCAAGAGGCGGACGAGGAAGAAGGAGGATTCGTGGTACGCGAACTGCGGATAATCACAATTCCGTGTTTAATTCGACAATTTCATTGTCGATGAGACTTTCAAGACATACCTGCTGCCCAAGACAGATGCGCGGCCCGGCGTTGAAGGGAAGAAAGATGAATGGGTTGGGCGTCACTGGAAAATGCATAATTCCATGGACCATCACGAAGACCATAGAGGAAGAATCTATAATGAATCACTTACGGTATTTGTGCAACCTCTCATCCAAAAAGCGCTCGGGGTCGAATTCTAGTGCGTCCGGCCCCCAGAGGTCCTTGCGCCGGTGCATGAGAATCGTGGAGAAGGCACAGCGCGTGCCGGCCGGGATGAAAAGCGGCCGTTCGTCTTTGTTGGAGCGGAAGAGGCTTGGTTGGACAGCGGTTCTGGTTGGTTGCAAAAAGATGAGATGAGATGATGAGAACGCTGCTTAGGTTCGGAGGGAAACAGTCATACCTCACGTTGAAGGGTCTGCAAACCATCAGTAGACGCTTGTATGGAAGAGAGTGCTCGCGTACACAGGACAGTAGAGCCGCAGAGTTTCTGTTCGTTTGAAATATTCGGGGTTACTCTGTGGACTGCGCTTGAATGAATGGAATTGGGACATACCGTTCAGTACGGCCTGACGGCACATGATGTGTGTGATAAATGTTTATAAAAGGCTGATTAGACTATACTGTACTCACCCGCAAATACTTCATGTCCCTGAAATTGTCGAATGTGGGACGCTGCGTCGGCCCCACAACGCGTAGGATTTCTTCACGAAGCTTGGTCAAGATCTCAGGGTGTTCTGTGAGCATATAAACGGTGAAGGTGAGAAGGCCGGCGGTCTGAATATTTCGTGTCAACTCAACGAGGACCAGTCTAATGAGTGATTGGAAGCCAATCACGCACCGTATCCCGTCCAGCCGCAGTTATATTGAGGATCTCATCCGCGAGGATTGTATGGTCTTTCGTTTCGGGGATTGGTAAATCTTTGGACATTTAGCGAGGCACTGAAAAGCGCGCACCATCCGTATAATTAACCAAATGATCCAGGAGTGACTCGCCCTCCTCCACCTGTCGATCGCCCAGCTCGTTCATTTCCTTGTTGTTTTCCTGCATGCCCGCGGACATCGCCCTCTTCCTCGCAACGGCTTCCTCCAGAATCGGATCGAGGAACTCGTGCACCACGCTCATCGGCTTCTCCAATCTGTCGACCCAGAATTCGGACAGCGGCCAGTGCTCACCGAAACGGCTGCGCAACGCGGTGATGGTCTGCGCCTCTTGGAAGGCCGTGGCAAACGCGCTGGAGGGGTGCGCCGCCGGTGACTTTGAGGTGTCGGTGCTGATGTTGTATGGGTAAGGGAGCCCCGCGTCGAGGCTGCGCACGTTCTGCCCGAAAAGGAAAGAGGAGGCGGAGTCCATGGTGAATCTTGCGACCATATCCTATGTGTTGAAGAAAGAAAAGAACGGGAAGGATGCGTCCGAGCAACGTAGAGGTGAATGACCAACCTGAAAATCCGCCGCATACCCCTGGCGCAGCCTGGCTTTGAACTGCGCTATAGCATTTTCAGCATGGTGATCGAATAAATCAAAGTCGCTGATGCGCTCGCGGTGGAAAAATGGGCGAGTCATCTGCCGGTGGAATCTAGAGACGCAACAGATGAGTTGAGCATCCCATAAATATGCATGATGACAGGATAACTCACTTCCACATGTCGCCTGAGGATGATATCAGCAGCAGTGCAAATGAGCAGCAAAGACACTTTACCGTCAGCGGCGAACACCCCGGTTCCCAACAACGGCTCCATCATTTTGCGGAATTCAGAACCTTTCTCGAAGCTGTTGAACTCAGTGGCCAAAATCGCTTCGATATTGTCTGGCTCTGCTGTCATTATCTGACAGACAATGAGCAACACGTAGCACGCATACAGATACAAGCGTACACGATTTTGAAAGAGAAAGCGCCAGGTCATGGTATATCCAATATTTTCGGCCGTGGCCACAAGCGGTTCGCCTGCAATGAGTACGCCCCAGATGAGCGTGCCGTTGCTTTCAAACGCTGGTTTACTCACCCGGATACATGTCCTCATTGTTCACAAAGAGCATGTGTATGCCGCCAATATAGCCTGGTACACTCGGGGGCATAATCGCCCCATACGCTGCGGCCTGGCGGCGATCCTGATAGTCCCGATACTGGACGATCACCGTCAGCGCTGCAGGCCCACTGAGGACATAGGCGAGGGCAGCGAGCCATGTTGGAACGATGAAGCCAAAACGATGCTCGGCGACTAGTTTCGCGCAAAAGATAGCCAGGGGAGGTGCAAGGACCCGAGGGAGTTGTTTAGAGAGATAGACGAGTCCTGGGGGAGGTGTCATGGTGGTGGGAGAAAAGGATAATGCTCCTGAGAAACATCAACTGTGAACGCCAAAGTTAAACTGTGGTGGGACACATGACAGGGTAACCGGAGCGCGGGGTCAAATTGAATGACTGAGCGGCCGCCGAGAGACTGCAGCCGAGTTGGCCATACAGCAGTCCATTTCGCAATCCACAGCTCTTCTGGTTGGCACAGTAGGACGACATAATCCTAAACCACATCGGGGGGGAAGATTTTCGTCAACACCATCAACAATAGCGACAGAATTGTGTTACAAGAATAGGAAAGACTATCGTAATTTTCAACCAGCGGCAAAAAAAACAATGAGGCTTGAAATTCAATTAGATATGATCCGAATGCTGAGAAAACAAACACATCACGGATTATATCCGTCCTCAAGGGGCAACGCGCGTGGCCCACGGCCTTTCCTGTGCACGTATCTCAAGAAACACGGGGAGCAGAGTCTGCACTTCTCTCCACGGCTGCTCCCATGGATCATCGTCCCAGATGGCCTCTGCGTCGAGGACGAATAAATTGGGGAGCAGAGGGGTATTTTACGACAGCTGCGGGCGCGCTACACGGGAGGTTACCGACGGTCATCCGGCGGAGACAGTCTTGCTGAACGGGAGCTTCATCGCAAAGCGACGGGACGACGCGGGCGTCAAGTGGCACTGCGAGGTTGTGCAGACGGGGACACCGCCGCGCGCGGGTGTCCAGGCTCGCAAGCACGAGCGGCTGGATGGGCGGGTCTATTACGGACGACAGTACCAGCTCTTCCAAGCGCGGCCACACCTGCGCGAGTGCGGACAGGCGGGTGTCGTCCAGGTCGAAGCCCACTGGTGATGCGACCTCTGCGTGCTTGAGATGGCGAAGCGAAGTTGGCGCCTGAATCGAGTATATCTCCGCGCCTGGAGGGGCCGCGAACAGTGTGGGAAGCTGAATGGCGAGGCACTCTGAGGCGCTGCAAGACGTCGTGGCAGTTGCGCTGGGCAAGCATCGCGTAGAATGGCGCAGTGTTGGTGGGTCGGCGGCCGGAACTGACCGGTCACTTTTCACAGTCAGTGACTCAGCGACTAGTGACCCCGACCTTTGCACTGCCTTCGCGTCGTCTTGCCGAAGCTAACCGACGCTAGCCGAACGACCGCTCCCACGGTGCGTGGTAACATCACTGTGGTAAGTTAGGTCACCAAGTCAGGCCGCTCCGGTGACCGGACTGACCCGACCGACTGACCTTTCGACCAGTCACTGACCGGTCAGCAACCTGCACAAACTGCCCATCACCCCCGTCTTTCAGCGCCTCCGCAAGCAGATCCGCCGCCGACCAACAGTCCCATTGTACGAGCTAGCTGTTGACGCGCTGATGTCGGTGCATTATCGGGTTAGCTCACAGCTCAATTCCCAGTGCACCTTGCTTCGGTCTTCAAGTCCGACGCTGGTAGGTTTTATGTCGGCAACCTGCGTGACTGCGAGGAACACTAGGTAAGCTGAGTTTGTTTCTTTTCAGATATTTTGACTGACACTCCCACTCCCAGATTGATCGCCGATCGTGAGTCGGCTTTGTCTAAACTGCTGTATGTTTGCTCTTTTTCTTACCCGTTTCTTACCCTTTATTTACTAGGTCCTGCTCAGTTTCAAGTTGCCTGTCGGCGGCTCTACTGTCTGACCGTGAGTTTATGCTCTCCCTTGTCTTATTCTATTATGTTGTTAGATTGTGTTTCTTTGTTGGTTATGTTACGTGGATGGTTTATATCTCTGGGAGCCAGGGTAGCTAACCTGCGGGCGCATTTGTATCTACGTAGTTTCGAATACAACACTTTTGACTTAGACTCCTGTGAACTTCGAACAATCTATTAGAAAAATAAGAAATGAAAAGCCCCAGGCACCCAAGTTTGCGAAATTTGGCAACAATTTCGCTAAATTAACGGACGTCAAACCGATCGATATGGTAATTTGGTGGAATTTCGCTAAATCATCGAAATGGGTGAAATTTCAGGAAATTTCACTGAAATTCTGAAGCATCGGTCTGGGAGGTACTAGCACGGATGCAGAAATACTTTCAACAGAATCTCTGCTCATGGACAGCGGCAACAAGGAAATTTTATTCTTTAGGGAGCCGATCAGAGACACTACACTGCATCCCGGATCTCCGTTACTGGGCGGCCGCAGTGGGAATAGCCGCTGCAGTGGCACCCGGGCAGGCTATGCGGACAGAACTGACAGAGCCCACAAGGCATCCGCCGCCTTGCATCTGGGTAATCTCACTGTTACAGTTCGACTGAAAGTACGTCAGGATATCTCTTTGAGATTTGCCATAGAACATACATCCCCGAACACGCCCCATATGGTGCCTTGGCCAATATTCCCCATGAAGACAGATGGGTACGCTGCGTGTCCCAATGTGAGTCTTTGGTTTTCGGAGAGAGCGCACGGCCAACCTTGATTTAGGGGATAGCAGGTTCCGCAGACGAGCCCGCCCTCGATGCCAGTTATGGCGCCTGGGTCGCAGGTCTGGGACTGCGCGAAGACAGAGAGGGTGGCCCCGCCTTGAGCTAGTGCGCCTACAGCAAGAGCAAGAGAACCGAGGGCGTGTATGAAGAGATGCATTGGATGACGATGGCGGTGAGGCTGGGCAGAAGCTGAGGTGACTGAGGCGCAGAGAGCACTTTATATGTATCTTCAACGATTAATCCACCTGTCAATGCACATGTCAGTTCAGACAGCTAGATGAATTCTCGAGAATTGAATTTTGACAGTGGTATGGCCCCGGTCCTGTCGGGGGCCGCAAATTGTGTTGAATTGACCAGACATGAGTTGAGATCGAAGGTAACCAGCCGGAAGTTTGTAACCCCTGTCTGTTCAGCACGTCGCGAGAAACAAGCGAAGTCCAGATTACTGCCGACGATATCGGCGTTGTTCGGCCCATCCGAATCCGTTTCGCTGATTTGCAACAAACGGCTGCGTGATTAATATTATTGAAATCGTCTCGGGCCCGGAGCATGTAAAAGTCCCAACTAGGCGAACCACTCCCGCTCCCTTACATGTTCACGCTGCTCTAAACCATTTTTTCTCGCAAATTGATGGCCTCCCACCGGCTCCCGACTGCCTCGGACTTCTGACAGCGCGCAGGTAGCCGGCGTTTCAAAACACCGGCATGTGGAATGGTGAAAGAATCTCCACTGCATGGTCAAGTTGTCTATTATCTTTCGGGCACCCTGCATGAGACACTCACGGATGCATTTCCCACCTAGGTGCTTGTTTCGATTCAATGGCGTCATTTCCATGGCATCGGGTGAGCCTGTGAATCCGACACTGAGACTATGCAGCGGCTAATCGGACCAGAGGCCGAGAAATGAAGTCACAGACAAGACGCCGTCGGACAATACCATCAGCGATTGCAGGTCTGGGAACAAAGAAGCAGTAGGATTGCAAGGATACAGATGCACACCGGGCGTAATGTGCATAGTTAATCACTTGAGGGTGGAGAGCATGCTAGTATGCGCTAAGGACAGTCCGTCAAGGCGCTGTACCGTCAGAGATTTCAGTACGTACAGGTCGCATATAAGCGTCGAAATGGCGCTAATTCTGACGCTCCATATGCTCCGCGGAAATCGACGTGATCGACAAGGTTTTTTAATTTGGGATATTCTTGGGCTATGTAAGACAAAAGAGTTAGGTGTGGGCCTGATCGAAAGGTGGTGAACGAAATGCTGGATATCATTGGTCCCCGAAGGCCCGGAAAAGAGTAAGGTCGCAGTAGTCCCAGCTAATGGTGTGTACGTTGGGGAATATGTGGCGGAGTGGTGGACAGAGAGCGACCGTCGCAAAGACCTTTTCGAAGTCAATTTATGCCGATGTATACCGCGGCATAGCAGAACCCTGATGCGGTTGGAATACAATGAGGCACACTCCCAGTCCTCTGGCACCATGGCTCGCATGGACAGAAAGCGGGCTACCAAGGAGTTCAATAAATGACCATGTTGCTGTTGTGAGACTTACTTTGAGGTCCCCCATTGCCCATGTCGTCTTCTCGGTCCCATAAATCGGCCGGTAAGGCGTGAATCAGGACCCTTGCCACACTGGCGCTCCTCCACAAGATATCGAGTGCAGGATCGTGAAAGACAATGCAAGTACGCGCAAGGACGGCAAGGGTGTGACGCGCCTCATCCTCAGAGAGCGTTCCATCAGTAAAATCCCAAATGCTATAGGTTCTATGGGCGGTTACATGGACCCAGATAGACGCCATAGCAACCTGGTATGGCAATTATGGCGTCTATGGGCTTCTACACCGCCGTTTGTGAAAAATGTGTCAGGGATGTTTCGGCCACAATGTTACGAAACAACTGTCAGATCATTACAGAATGCTGGGCCAAACATTTTCGAAACAAAGATAATCATATCCCACAAGGCTTGTGCAATGTCCCATCCGGCAAACATTTGTCGAGAGCCTTTCCTGGACCTTTGGTTAGATATTTTGGAGACCATTGTAGGACTAAATTTCGACCATTTGATAGCAAAATCCAATTGGTATTATACAAAAGAATACGACAGGCCGGATGTATGGTATAGTTGATTCACATCCTGGTGCAATTCACCGATCCCAAAATCAAGTGTTCTTGTCGTCGTGACTGTCGCCGGATGTGTGAGAGTCGATAAGCCAGTGACATTGACAGATGCCCGGGTGCGATCGAGGTGAGATCGACACCGCCGTACATGTAAATCAGTGGCTAGAGGTAGAATGTGAAGTCAGCAATCCAGTTGAAACAGGTGGGAGAAATTTATAGTATAAACACACCTCTTGTTCCCATAATCTCGATAACCCTTGTTACGCAGTACGTACACGCCTGAGCACAGATGTTCTTGACGACTTGGGGGGCTATTTGCGGCATTTTCAAGAAGGTGGTTGAAGCCTTGAGGGAAGCGATGATTCTTGAGACTTGTGGGCTTGCAGGAATGTGGGTTGAAGCCTTGAAAAAAGTCTCGAGGGCCGAGGACTTGCGGGAAAACATCTTGAAGAACCTTGCGAGGACTTAAGGAACAAGGAGAGATACAAGACACCCAAGCCCAGAGATGGCGGACAGCGAGCTGGCAGGAGAGGTCCGCAGCGGTGAGGAGGATGAGGGGAAAGGGCAAGAGAGCAACCAACCGTTTGATCGAGTCATGTGAGTCGATGTCATCGGTTGCCATCTGTCAACGGAGCACTCTCCGAGCGGGGTTTGAAAGACTTGGTGCTTCATTCACTCTCATTCTACAATATAATACTTTGACGATACTCCATTTGCAGTGGCAAGAGGCCAAGCAACAAAGGTGAAGAATAAGCAGGATAAGGTGGACAAGGCTGCTGGTGTTACGGTGCAAACAGGAGATCCAGCAACAAACCTCGAATAGACATTGGCTGAAATATGAACAAGAGGTTGGCCTAATGTTGAGGGAACATCTGCGGAACATACTCCCAAGGTTTTATGACAAACATTTGCACAACCTTCTCTCAAGGCTGTGTGAATGTTCGGTCAAATCTTTGATAAATGCCGGCAGGCCGAGGTTTAGGTAACATTGGGCTGAAATGGGGGTGTATGTGGCAGCCCGTAACAATTTCGCTTTTTCCTGATGTCCTAGTTATGGAAAAATCATCTGCACAATATCTGGGACTGCCAGCGTTCGATGCATCTGGTGAGAGGTGAGCGTAAGAAGCAAGGGGAGGTCGGAGATTGCCGAGCACTTCTGATCGGCAATTCGGAGTGATATGCCGATCACGTTTGACCGTCGAACTTGATAGCAAATTCATCCACCTAGGACCTAGGTTTCTCCGTCTTCCATCTGCCTAGGTTTTTAATGCTTTTGAATGCGCTCACTGCGTTCAACCGGGTCCTAAAACCGCCAAAAGTTGAGACGCGTCGAGCCAATGGCTATGCGCCACTTACATAGCCGGCGCTGATCCAGGTCGCCTAGACACAAGCGAAACCCGCAGATGTCGCTCAAAACGGCCGGGTGGGGCGGCGCGCCTCGCCGCCCGGCTATCAATCGGCTCACACGGCTGTTGGCAAGCCGTCGCTTTCGAGCCCTTTCGACGCAGTGCCTCTTTAGACTGGTCATCCATCCATCCATCCATCCAAATAGTGCCTTCAATCCGCTCGGCACGATCTTCGCCGGGTTCGTCACTTCTGTCCGGGGATGTCTTCTAGGACTGCCCTTACGATTATCTCCACGACCGTTCAAGTCTGCGGGCCAATGTTTGAACTTTGAAGGGGTTTTTTTTCTCTCGCTATTTCATGGCAGAATGACCTGATCAGTCCAAACGAGGAGGTACGGGTAGGACATGAAAAGGTCGTACGCCGGGCCTTCAGCGTTCTTGGCGGGATGGAATGCATATCGAAGAGCGGCGAAACGGGGCGGTGGACCTCAGGAGCTGCGCCGCTCGTGAGTGCGTTTCAGTTTCTTCTCGCCGTTGAGGCATTTTTGTCGCGCACACGTAAAGTTACAGATGCCGGGAAATTTTACCAAACGGGTGTAACAACAGTTATCCCTGGAGACCCTTCATCGCGTACTGGTGTCGCAGTTTGCATCAAGCCCGACACTTCCTAATTAAGGCCTATTAAGACTCACGTATCTGATTGCCGAAAAGCTGTGCTGCTGCGCATTTTTTCCCCCTTCTTCCTCCAACAGCAGACAAAAAATGGCAATATTAAGAGATGAAAGAACCACAATCCGCAAGCCGAGACTTTTCCTATCGGTCAGCGAAATGCCATAGGAAGAATCTCGGCGCGCGGAATGTAACATTTTCAGCCGTTTCTGAAAGTCTGAAAGTTCACCTTTTTACCTCGCATTTAATAAGCTGGAAATATTGCCTTTTTAGGTGTGCAGCCTACTACCACCTCCCTTGGCGCCACCATCATTGCACATAGCATTCTCGTCGGACGACGGCTACCACCCATTTGCGCGCCGACCAGGAGGTAGTTGACAACCTCTCCGTTCGTGATGCCAGTAATTTTGTAACCACGTATGGACGTTGCGCACATGATTTGGCAGATCCTCCGCGGAACAGACGAATTCCCCCAGATATACGGTGACGAGTACGTGCGCCAAAATCCCTTGAAATTCATCGACAATTTTGGATCGATGTTGCGGTATCAGGGCACTTTCTTGCGGCGCAGGTATTCGAACGGGACGTAGCAGTTCATTTCATCATCGCTCTACACCAAGTGCCTTATCAAACGCGAATCTGATGTGTCGAACGCGTCGGGGTTGCATCCGAGTGTCAAAAGCGAGCCTTCTCCTACCTGTCCGCACGCGTACTTTGACAGAAAATGACTGCGTGATGGTTGAACTCCTCGCTTCGGAGTCGGAACCCGATAGCCCCGAGTGAGGGGAATTTTATTGTTTACCACAAGGCTTGCTTGTGACAACCAAATCGGTGAGGCGCCGCCCGCGAAAAAAATGCGATCTTCTCGGTATTTCGTTCGTATCGAGAGTTCATTAACTTTCCCGGCTTGATTCTTGCGTTCGGTAATATAGTATCGTCTCTATAATTCAGCGTCGATACGTGAATCAACTTGTGCGATGGACTCGTGAAGGTGCCGTACTTCAATTTCATCAATACAAGTATGGCACAGTGGCCTGGACTGTGAACGCAAACACGACACAGTGCCGTGCATTTGGCACAATGTGTCGGGCTTCAGGGCGAGTGTCGCCGTTCCCAATCGGGTGTGTGGGTCGCATCTCGTCCATACCGTACCTATTGTACTTGGCAGTGTACCCGGAGTACTGTCCCCCCTGGTGATGAATGCCGTCTGTTTAGTAGCTACGGACAGCCTCACCCGGTGATATCGATGCCCCATCGAAGACAGCTCAATGAAGCGCTCCTCCAGCTGTATGTATAAGAGGGCCCTCACGGTTCCATGATTCCCAGGCTGGACCTCACCATCGACATCGCTCATCCTTCCCATTCTCCCATCGACCAGCTCGACCATTTCTTTTACTTTTCTTACAATTCTTCCTCATGCACACCCACTTCCTCTCCCTTCTGCTCGTGCTCTGCACGCTTTCTGCCTCGCAGGCGACCCCCATCGACTCGCGCGGACTCTCCGGCTCCTCTGGGAATGCGAAGGTGGCGCCTGAGCCTGTCAAGGTGGCGCCTGAGCCTGTGCCGAAGCCCGTCAAGGTGGCGCCGAAGCCTGTGCCGAAGCCCGTCGAAGCTCAGCCCGCAACGCCGCCTAAGGACTCAAAGGTCGCCACTACGTCTAAGGGCACGGCGTGCCCTGTTCGCAAGCAAGGTAGCAACGCGGGCGTGAAGGCCCGCGGAGAATCCGATACTGAGGACTGTACCCCGCAAGCACTTTGTGCATCCCTCGTCAACGGTGCATCCCGCAGCCACGACTGCGCAACCTGCGGTAAGTCTATCGCTTCAAGTACATGGATGGATTCTGACGACATTTACCAGTGAGCTCTGATCTCCACTGCGCCTTCGATGCGAAAGACAGTCAATGCGTCCCAGAGACGACCACTGGTCTGACTTTGGCGACAAACAAGAAGGAATGTGAGACGCTGCTTACCGCCCAAGTTCAACAGGTATGTGCTTGTGCATTTTCATCCAGCTTAAGGTGCCGAGACACCCTGTGTCAGGCCGCCACTCCGAACCCTGCCGATTTAGCAGTCACAAAGGCCGCAAAGGCCGCTTTCAGCAAAGAAGTCCAGGACCACGTGTTTCTGGGCGGTACAACCAAAGACGACAGCGGACGGCATATGCTGAGCGTGTGGAAAGACAAAAACCCTACCAGCAAGGAGACCAAACGGGACAGACAACTGGTGTCGTCGAGTTCGATGTAAGCGGGTGCAAACGAGAGATCGAGAAGGTGCTGAAAATATCTCAGAACGGTGGCAAAACCAAGACCGTTTGGAACGATTTGGACGCTGATAGCACGGTCTTCTACAAGAAAGACAACATCATAGAGCTGTGCCTCCTGGCCTACGAACTGAGTATCCGCGCAAATACATCGAATAAGGGCACCTTGATGGCGCTTGAGGCCCCTCCCCCCCCTCCTTCCGGGAAGGGTAAGGGTAAGGGTAAGAGCAAGCCCCCTCCCCCCCTCGCCGCGTTGAAGATCTTGTCGGGTCTCGAAAACGGCATCGTGGTGTACAACCGGTTCATCAAACAGAATGTATGCATCAACGCGGGCTCGGCTTCGTGCTACCCGCTAGGAATTGGGACCGCGTCGGGCGAACAAGGTTCGCTGTGCAAGGGCGATGCCAATGTCAAAGACTGAGGTCATGACTTGGATCGCTATGCTCGACATCTTACTCTGTATAATGCTTTTTTTCCCTGTAACAATACGAGGGCGGCCCCTTGAACGTCTATTGCAACCTTTTTTTCGAGTGTCCATCGACATGTAGTCTTCAGCCGCGTATTATCATTTTTGCGACTATCCTCGGGGCTCTGTTTCGTCTTGGAGTTCCTCTTTTCACTCTGCGGAAAGTCATTAGCATTGTTCCCTCTGAGCATCCTCGACTACACCGTAATCAATTTTCACTTCAAATTTAACAAGCCGCTACACAGAAAAGACGCACTCGGAACATCATCGGGGTTCGGACCAGGTTCAGAGCCTGGGATGGTAATGCCTGCCTGCGAAATAAATTATTTCAGCCTTACACACACAGTACTTGCGGCGCTGCTCCGGCGGATGAGCTTAAAGTGGTCGGTTTATATGCTGGGGAATAAGAAGATATGTATGCTCTTGATGCCGTTGATAATTGCGGCCAGCAGTGGTTTGGCGGCCTTCGAATTCAGCGCTCGTCAGAATAATTGTGGAATCAAAGTACGGCAGAACTGACGCACCAGTATTCGTCATAGAAACGCTTACGCCCTTCCCGTGAAACTCTGCGCCCATCGGCGACGAGGGCGGTGGGGACCCACGCTACAGCGGCAATTTATGCCCGCAGGGAACGCGCTGACGTACTGCGCCAAATCGGCGCCGAGCGGGGAGTCTCGGAGGCAGAGGCCGTTCCATCCCAGCGGGAGATTGATTGTCTGCACGCCATACAAATCAATACGCAGAGAGAAAACGGAATCAAGAGAGACGCACCCGAGTATTACCGACACACGGTCCGCTGATATCGAGACCAGTGGTGACGTTGATCTTTTCCTCCAAAATCAGGCCAGCAACGGACTTATTGGCTGTAGCGACTGCATTGACTCAGTCGCCCGCACCGACTACTGTGACAAGGGAAATCCATTGTTCAAAGCCCAGCAGTGCTGGGTCGGGATGCCCACACCGTCGTTAGTCCAGATCGAGCAGCCCAGCATTTTTTAACGGAGATCTATTTGCGGATCTGCTTTCAGCCATGGGCGTTGGAAGAGAAACAGCGAGCTAACGTATTTCCCATCATTCCGCCACTCGCGGATCACGGCGCCAGGCGTTCTTCTTTTCACCTTCACCTGCTGCACAGGTTTGGCACAGGTTAGGTCACACAGTCTTCTATCCGCTCAGGCTTGCAATGCCTTTAAATATATTCTCTTTAGGCAGGACATTCATGCATCCACCTAGAAATGAGTAACGACGAGAACTATGGGACTCGGTGTTAATGGGACTCGCTTAACCTCGCTTAACTTTGGCTAAGCACTTGTTTATGGGACTCGTTGCCCGATGGACACGGAGATGGGATTCGGCCAGTTGCGGCAATCAATATATCAAACGTGCCGTTGCCGCTGAGAATAAGCTGAAAAAAGCGAAATTAAACATGTTAAAAACAGGAGAAAGCACCACGCAGTGGGCCCAGCGGCGAGCGCCAGGGGGGTCCACCCCCCGCGCTATAAGAATTGATTAAACTCGGAATCAACGGAAAAACACCCAAAATGACTCAATTATATTTATTCAGATATGCCGTCAGGTCAAAGGAGGGGGTCCGGGGGAACACCGTTCCCCCCAGCTTTTTATACCCGAAATGTGCTCACAGCCCTGATTTATACCAAAATACAACCAAAATACTGTGAATCGGCGTCGCTCTGCCGGGGGGATCCGTTGATGCGGGCTGTCAACTTAAGTGAGTCCCACTATTGATGGCTTAGCTGAGTCCCATAACTCTCGTATATCACTGCGTTCCGCTGCCACCTAGGCTGAGTCTGCCCAGCTGATCGGGGGTCTGTGTAGGTCTGCATAGGTCTGTGTAGTCGACTACACAGAGTCTTTGTAGGTCTGCATAGTCCAAGTGTAGTCGACTACGCTTGGGCTACACAGACGCCCGCTCAGCTAGCCAAACCAATGCTAGGTCTGGCTAGGTGGCAGCGGAACGCAGTGTATACTCCCCAGAAATGAAGATTGTTTTCTTCGGAAAATTCACACGTCAGACGGACGGGTCGAAACTCTACCCGATCCTCACCTCCGTCGTTACGGTTGTTGTATATCGCGGGACACCATTTCGCGGATGGGTATTCCTTCCGGCATGAAAACCCCAACTTCGAGGCACCCACAGAATTTAGCGGCCACGTACCCATGGAACCGAACATTCAGCCCAGGCGGGCGCCTTTCTCAGCGCTCGAGTGGAGGCACCCGCAATTTTAGCCGCTCACTGCTAACATGTATGCCTCGTGTTCTCCGTCCTTCAGTGATTTCTGATTTTCATTTATTCGCGTTTTAGGTAGATCCCGAAGATCAGGTGCGAAGGCGACATTCTCCGTCGTTATCAGCTGACTTGTTGCAGGATTATTTCGAATTGAATCTGGAGCAAGATTAATCTGAGCGTCGATCCAGAGGAGTGTACGTTTCTTTGATTTCATTTACCGTGAAGTTAATTTTGGCCAGATTTAATCCCGAGCACGACCGAGAAATTAATCTGGCACCAGCCGAAATATGATCCTATTCTTCGGCCTTTTAATCCCCAAGCGCGACTTGCAGGATTAATCTCACGTAAGGATTTAATCTGCCGTGTGGTCCGTCGACTGACTTTTCGCTCAGGATTGTTCGATGTGGAATTAAATCTTGCAGCGCGTGATTATGTTGTGTCCTAGTATGTTGTGCCAGGTATGTAAGGGTTTAATCCGCCGTGTGGTGGGCCGACTGACTTATGCTCAGGATTATTCTGTGCGGGATTAAGTCTTGCAATGGGCGATTATGTTGTATCCCAGGTATGTAAGCGTCTATTCCGCCGTGTATTCCGTCGACAGACGATGCTGTGATGCCAGATTTGGACTCCGACGATCGACACCGCGGCTGTGGGGTTGATGGAAATGCTGTCGAAACAAGCCAATGCATCCTTTTCCTTGGAATTTCTCTCAAACCGTTGTGACTCATCCTGCATCTTCAACCGCAGGTAAATGTCTAAGACTGAAGTACAACGACGGCCCATATTCACGAAAATGGCGGAGGCCTCGCACAAAACACGAGGTCGGAAGGCGCTGGCTCGAAGCTTTGGGGACGCCAAAAATAGCTCAGGTGGGAAGGCCGGGCATCGAATGCATCGCATAGCACTGCTGTAACGGATGAACCGGACCGACTGCACCCGTTGCCGAGATACCCGAACAAACAGTTTATTTACGAACAAGGTCGCGAGCGCGCCCTTGTTCAGTTGCTACTTGATTCTTATCATACAAAGGCACTGATATTTCTAGATACAAAGTAGATACTGAACAAAGACATTAGAATGGTATTTAGTTACATAGTGAGTAGGTAGTTCTTTAGTTTTCTGGAATCCAACACCTCACCCACTCATTTGCGTGACTACTTGGTTTCTGGACGATTCTTGCGGGGCTCTTACCTCCAATTATTGGAGGACTTCACAACTGCAGACAAGACTCTCATAACGATTGTGCCCCATAAATTACACGACCCGGAACACAGAAGAGCCCCACCACCGAAGATCCACCCATGCTCCTACCACTTGTCCTCGCTAATCTATCCGCTCGCAACGGCTTTGTCTCGAGCAATCCTTTGGAGTCCCGCGATGAACCAGTCTCCTGCAGCGATATCAACAGCTGCCGCACACTTTTCAGTATCGTCAGCGGCTGTCTTGCGACCATGTTCGCATGCACTTGGGTCTCTGTGCATCCGACTGTCCCCCGCCTGGTCTTCGCAGTCTAGCCCTTTCCTGGAGGAGATTTTGCATGATGCTGGTGGCCGTCATTGCGCCGGAATTGATGGTTGGGTTTGCGGCCAGACAATTTCTTGATGCCCGATGGTTCTCGAAGGGTAGGCTATCTTCTTCGACTCGGTGGTTTTAGACTCTCATTTCATGCAGAATACGAAGTGTCCATGACGCATGGCTTCTTTTTTGCTATGGGTGGATTTGTGTCGCAAAGCGGCCACCATCCTATCGTGAAACAATTGCAATTGTGTCAGCGCCCCGAATACGTTACGGCTATACAGATGGTCAGGGTGGAGGACATCGAGGACAAGAGCAAAGGCGACTCGCTGTCGAAAGGGATCATACTCCTCCAGGGACTCTGGTTCACGACCCAGTGTTTAGCTCGTATTCAGCAGCACCTTCCGCTCACTCAACTCGAAGTTGCTACCCTGGCCTTTCAATTTGTGAACATCTTCACTTGGCTACTTTGGTGGCGCAAACCACTTGACGCACAACACCCTATTATGCTCAGGCCTGCCAATGAATTGATGGAGCAGGGACCTGACCCGCAGCGGAATTAATCCCAGTTGATGACAATGAAGACGGAGGGAGTCGAATCGTCGACGGACTCCACTTTGTTCGCTCCGGCATCCACTTCAGTTCTTGCCTCTTTCAGTACGCATACCGATGAAAATAAATTGCCAGCGGGAGTGAAGAGAGGTCGGAAATCCCTGCGCAAAAACTGGCAAAGTTGGTGGGGGACGGTGGAGTAGTATGATATGGCGATTTCGCTGATTCAGAAGATTTGGTCCACAGTCAGTGGGAATTACCCCGATTTCGACCCAGAATCATCCATCTCTACTCCTTCATTCTGGTCCACGAAAGGACCAAATAACAGATACATAGGTGCCATGCTCCCGCTCTTCGGCCTCGTTGAATGTGTGATGGGGATCATTTTCGGTGGTATCCATTGCTTGGCCTGGAAGGCAACCTTCCCTCGGTGGACGAAATGTTGATGTGGAGGTTCTGTTCGCTGGTGGTTACTGCGCTCCCCTTTCTCATAACATTGTATTTGGGTCTGGGAGAATTATTTCAAAGCAAGATGCTTCCCCGACTCCGAGACTGGACCTGGCTTATTCTTAGATTAGCGTCTGGCGTCATGGTCCTCACTTTAACAGTGGCGTATGTTTGTGCGCGACTTGTCCTCATCGTGCTGTCCTTTAGAAACCTTACGCGCCCTTCTACCTGATGCTTTCGTGGAAGTGAACTGGAGCACGTATATACCTCACTTTTAAATATGGACTCCTTGAACTTTACTATGCTCTAGATGCACCTTGATTTCTATTTTACGCACAATGGACAGACGCATTTTCACGCTGCGACTACCGCATACTGATACAAACCTGGCTCAGGATAGGCTGTTTATTTCTCGACTTCTACTTGAACATGACGCCCAGCGTTGACCGGTACGGAGTGGAGCCTGCCATGTGTCACACGGTGGCAATCGCGACCGTCACCCGAGTACGTGTGGCCGTTTCCTCAGAAGTTCCCGCAGTGAACATTTTTTCTTCGAACATGGTGGTTTCAAAAATCAACACACACTATTATATTTCGTCTTCAAATCTTTAGCATCACCAAAAGTGCCAAAAGTATGGAAGGACTTGTGATTTTCGCAAGGCCATCAGGGCCACACAAGTGCGATTAAGGCTCCAACGGCTTTTGTTTTTAAACGTTTTAAACGGTAAGAACCGTTTAAATTGTCGTTGAGTTTGCGCGGACCTGTAAACGGAAAACAAATGAAAACTAAACGGTTAAACGGTGTTTTTTGCGGGCGTGTTTTTGGATTGACGGATGTATCGGGAGCCTCGGCTTGGTGATTTTTGCCGTCATCAGATCACCCCCCCCCAGTGCTGCCGTCGCTACTTTGATCCTCCCGCTAACTGCCGGTTCCCTACTCGACCGAACCGGCGGTGGGCCAGCGGAAAATCGTATTGCTTAATATCCAATTATTCAATTGGTACCGGCCTCGAAGTACACTGTGGGCCGCGACGCTCTGAGATGGCAAAAATCTTTTTGCGGTCAGTTGACCACCGACAACTCCGCCATTCAAGCGGGATGACAAATTGGTCGAACGTAACGCCCGAGTCACACGATCGGTCAGCAGTGGATTCTGCCTTGATAATCACCTCCTCCGCGCACGGTATCGAAAAGACCCACATCCTCATCCACCCATGGCGATCCTCAAGGTCTACGGCGACACCCTCTCAACATCTACGCGGCGTGTCGGGACAGTCCTCTACGAAGCCAAGGTGCCCTTCGAATTCATCCAGATCGATAGGAGCAAAGGCGAGCACAAGACGCCGGAATACCTCGAGAAGCAGCCTTTTGGCCAGCTTCCCTACATCGTACGCCGACCGCATTAAATATAAAATTTAAGCCAGCGATACCATACTCATAACTGTGGCAGGACGACGACGGCTTCATCTTGTTCGAGACGCGCGCGATATGCCGGTACATCGCGGCCAAGTACCCCGAATGCCAGCTGATCCCGACGGACCCGAGGAAGAACGCGCTGTTCGAGCAAGCGGCGTCCATCGAGCTCACGGACTTTGAGTTCAACGCCGGCCCCGTCGTGTTCGAGACGTGGGGCAAGGGGTGTGTGCCCGCTTCCTCCCTCCCTCTTCTCGGACTACATTGATACAAATGCGCGGTGTAGGCGCCGCGGTCTGCAGACAGACCAAGCTGTAGTGGACGCCAAGATCGCCGCCCTCGATCTCAAACTCGATGCGTACAATGCCATCCTCGCAAGGCAGAAATATCTCGCCGGAGACGTCTGTCCTCTCCACGCCGTTATCCATTCCTCTGATCTAAAATTCGTAACAGGAGTTGACCCTCGCAGATCTCTTCCACCTTCCGAACGCTCCCGTCCTCGAGAAGTACGCAAAGAGTGACATTATGAAGCGCAAGCCTCACGTTGCCAGGTGCGTTTATTCTAAAACTGCACATTTCAGGGCATGCCCAATGAAATTTGCCTGCAATCTTCATCCCACTTACCGCACTACAGGTGGTACAAAGACCTCCTCTCGCGCCCCTCCTGGCTCGCGTTCGAGGACGGAGTCAAGACTACATTGCAGTACTGAATCCCGATCTTGAAGAGGAAGACGAACCACACCGAATCTCTTGTACATTTTTGTTGCTTCCAATGCAGGCCTGTAATCTAACAGTTTTGTGTCTGCATGTGGACGATTCTCAAACTCGATGGACGACTGAACGGAAGTTAGGCGTTCAACTACGATGATTCTCGAGAAAAAAGCTCACCAGAATTGTTAAACATGCTGGGCAGCTAGACTGAGATTCAGTGGGATAGCGCCGCCTCTGTCGTTGGATTGAACTGAGATTTCGAAGATTTCGCGTTGCAGTTCAGAGACAAGCTGGTAGAAATTGACGATATCGAACTATCATGTCCCGGCTCCACCATGAAACTCACCATAGCGAAACTTCGCTCACGCTCGTATTCCATCTCGCATGAACTGTATCAACCCATTCCTGGCATGACAGTCTCTATGTATGGAAGGGACGGCTCAGAGGTGTGTTCTATTCTACCGCTATTGAAAGTATTGCGATCTCGATAGGGATGGAAGCACGATGTGGCACCATAAATATTAAGTGTGATACATTTGGACGACCATGTGCTCTTTCGCGAAAGAAAGGAGAGAAGAACACCCGTGACTGGTCTGGCGGTAATGCATGCGAATGTTCTTGCACTGGAACTCGTTTCAGGACACTCATAAATTACATTAATAGGTTCGTTTAATCTCTCTATTCGTACAAATTCACGCTACTAGGCTCTGTCTTTCCGCAGCAGTGGCCGGCGCTCGACGCGCTCAGCAGTTGTTGGGGCCGCAAGCACCCTGCAAAAGAAAGAATCAGCGCCTGTACGTGTATGCCGAACTAGTAATCCCCGGTACTCACGCCGACGAAGCGGTAGCTCTGATCGCTCGGGTCGAGCACCTTGCAGAAGCCTGTTGCGGTGAACGTGTTGCTCGAGCTCTGGCAGCTACACGAGCCGTCGCCGTGCGTGATTACGAAGCAGAACTGGTTGTCCCCTGTCGTACCGAGCCCGGTGTTCGGGATGAAGACGGAGCCACGTCCGGCCTCGGCGAGGCAGCCCGGGTTGCGGATGTCGACGCCGATGCCGCCGTTCTGCGTGCAGCCGGCGTCGTCGAAGAAGTTCGCGCTGCGAGGTGCGTGAGCGGCGCGGGCTACGAGGCGCATGGGGCAGAGCTCACAAGAAATCGGCCTTGACGACGCTGGCAGCGGCGACGATGGTGAGGACGAGGCGGGTGGTGGTGAACATCATCGTGTTAGTTGAAAATGCAAGTAGAAACGGTGTTGGTGTGAGTTGAGTGGGCTGGGTTGGGTTCTGAGGAATTCTGACCTGCTCTCAGTATCATTTATAGCCTCTCCTGCCTGGAACTTGGCCACGGCGACCATCTTGCCCCGTGCGGATGTTCGAGTTATCCACCTCGCTCCCAACTCGCTCCACTAATAGCACTGCAAGTGCACAGAAATCGAGGGTCGAGATGAGCACCTCGCTCCACTAATCTCAATGCAAGCGAAAAAGCGCCCCGGGTCTAGATGGGCAATGGGTATAATTCAAAATGACCCTCCAGCGCATTGTGGGACTTGCAGCCACTTTTTGTCGGTCTGTATATTTTTGAGCTATCCCACCGTTCCATGTGTTTCAAGCCATCCTTCCGTTCGTATGTAGACAAGCGGCCATTTCTTTGCGCTACTCGTACGCAGCAGCACTGGTGGAGTAAGTGTTGAATGAAGTGGAGCAGCCAAACAACAACGCCGATGCCGTTCACTGCGGGTGTTGCCTACGGCACTGCTCTTTGGAATGGTGTGAGGTAGCATGCCTGTATCCGCGGTTGACGGTTTCCGGATTATCACGGATTCGGATCAAGATCCGGAGTCCTGGTTAATGCCGGCCTCGACTGGAAAGTATCCTTACCTCCACTTATGTTTCTCGGGTAATTTGCAGAAGCTGGACAGAAATTACACGCAGAACAAGATTTGAATCTATCAAGTTCTTTCAGGGTCATATTCCATGAGCCACGACGGCCGCTTTCTCCTGATCAATGCCAGCTGATGGCCAGAGAAGGCCGAGTTGCCGCCCACTAACTGACGATAGCTCTCTGGAAACCTCTGCTCCCCCCATAAAGACATGCTGCGGGTAATTTTTAGGTTTTTTGACCTGTGCCGTTTCTAAAAACTCCTCTGACTGTGTTGTTTCCCAATGTCAGCGCGTAGAAAATTTCAAATTTCGTCTACCAGTGGGCAGTGTTTTATGTAATGCTCAGAAAGAGGGTGGTTAGAATTCACGGGAGCATATCAGCCAATATATGTATACGCTCGCCGCTGCGCTGGCCAAGGCGCTTGGCTCTGTTCATTTGCACAGCCCGATCAACAACGGTTGGCAAGGGACATGCCGGCACGTACGCGTCTTTGTTCTTCGACTCCACACTTCGTATTGGCTATATCCTCTACTCCGCGCGTGAGACGCGGAATAGCAATATTTGGACTGTGGGCGTCGTCCCAAGAGCCGGTGGGGACCTTTCTTAACGGGTAGCCCGGGTACTCCGCCAGCCTCGAACAGCGAGAATGCTGTTTTGACACCCTCAATCGAGGAAACGCCGACAGAAGATTCGCAAATATACCTCTACCTTGGAAACACAACCGGTGCTGGGAATGCTGCCAGTAACCACGCTGGGCACGCCTCAATAAACGATCTTCTTCGCCCTTGTAACTCAAGTTCATCATTCATTTGCACCTTTAGGGGTCCTGTCCACCCCGGAAACCTACCCAACCGCGACTTCTGTCAATATTCTCTGTTCTTCTCGATCAACTTCTTAGGCTCAACCAAGGCCCAACCACGACATCTGTCAATTTTCTCTCTTCCTCGATCAAGCTCGTGAGCCTTTAGGTATCCTCCCGGAGGTACAAAAGGCCATGCAAGACGACGATCTTTCTCCAACCACCTCTCTTCACTTCGCACACCGGGCACAGACCCTTCTCTACTCTTCTTCCCGAGTACGTTCTCGTCTCTCCCCTCCTTCCATCGTCCTGTGCTGACTCTTCCCCTCTTAGGCAGGATCCTCTTCCCCGTATTTGTGCTAGTCACTCCCATTCAGAAAGCCACTCCTCTTTGCTCCCTCACCTATCTTCTCGTGCAAGCCATCATGTTTTTCAATACTTTTATCGTTTTCGCTGCCGTTTCCTCATCTGCCCTCCTCAATGTGCAAGCACACGGTACCTTTTTTCCCCTTTCGCTACCGTCTACCAGTCGCCTGACTCTGTGCAGGGACAATCACTGGAGTGACTGGTGCCAATGGTGTACAGGCTGCTGGCTTCGGTATGATCGTCCTCCACTGCTTTATACTCGTCTTCTGAGGTGTTTTCAGGGATTATTGCCTCAACTCCCCGAGATGGAACTACCCGTAAACCGTTCCAGCAGGACACAAGTATCATCCGCGACAAGGATATCGCTTCAGGGAAGGCCGGCGTCTGCGGACGCACTCTTGCTGGTGGAAGCAACGACGTTGCTGCACAACTTGCAGGTTTGTTTCACTTCTTATTTCCTCTTCAATCCACTCTGAATGAATTTTCGCAGCGGCATCCCAAGCCGGCCTTCCTACAGCAGCTGCCGATGGTTCGGTTACAATGACACTCCACCAGATAAACGGGGACGGCGCAGGGTTCGTTTCTCATCCCTTTGACCGTCCTTTTTCTTTTCTTATCTTTCATTCAGACCTTACACTTGCGACGTTTCCGGCGATGGAGGCAACACATTCCAAGCGGCTACCGTCACCACACAAGTTCCCGGAAATAATGGGCGGTCGAAGGCGAAAGCCACAGACTTCCCTCTTACCGCCCAGATCCCTGCGTACGCTTTTTTTTCTCTCCGCCGACGCTATCGATTTTGACCAAGTTCATTCCACGCAGCGGGATGGCCTGCACCGCTGGTCCTAACGGAGACGCTTGCATTCTGCGATGCCGCAACCCCGCAAATGCAGGTCCCTTTGGCTCGTGCGTGGCTGTCTCACAGGGTGCTGCTGCCGGAAACGCAACTGCCGCGTAAGTGCCCGCGCACCTTATTCTCCATCTTCTGACTTTGCTTGCATAGCGCTGCTGGTGACGCGACCGCTGGAACTGCTGCCACAGACGCGACCGCCGGAACTGCTGCCGCAGACGCGACCGCTGGAACTGCTGCCACAGACGCGACCGCCGAAACTGCTGCCGCAGACGCGACCGCCGGAACTGCTGCCACAGGCGCGGCCGCTGAAACTGCTGCGACCGGCGCGACCACAGGAACGGCTGCCACTGGAGCCACTGAGGCAACTGGAGCCAGCTCGGGCGCGATCGCTGGAACCCCTGCGACCGGCGTGACCGCAGGCACTGGGGCCACTAAGGCAACTGGAGCCAAGGGTGGTCTCGCGGCCCTGTTGTCTGGACTTGGGGGTGCCGGGAAGGCTGCGAGGGACGCACCTGCGAAGCGCTTCATCAACTCTCGCGTCGCGGGGAAGAGGTCTGGCTACTGGCTCGACAACCAGTAAATTCGCCCGCTACTTTATTAGTTTAACCTAGCATAACTCCATCCTTTGAATGAAGTGGTTTCTTTCTCTGCAACTGGAAAATCCAAAGGGGAAAGGTGCAGCAGTGGGCAGATATTTCTTGAAACATTTGGCCCGTCTTCAATAGTAATCATTGCACGGGGCGGCGCGGACTGGCCCGCACGCGGATCGACGCGGCATCGGCGCGCCGCTCTTAATTCTTCAACGAATTGCACACATACCGGCCGTTTTGCGCTCTGATGCGCATGTACCAGGTACATCCTCCATGGTGGTGTGGTTAACAACAGACTACCATCAACGTGGGTAATCAACCGACGACGGATGCCGTGAACAAATTGTGTGAGAACAAATTGCGGTCTGCAGACCTTCTTGTTGGATTTAGAGCCTAGGGACGAAGCGAAGCTCAGTGACCCTCTGCAAACGCGCAGAGGGCTCGATTCAAAGGCTACGGTACTTATACAAAAAGGGCTGTAAAACTGCTGTAAAGAACTGTGAAAAAAAAATACCAAACTAGTGAGCTGTAGAAATGGGCAGTGTGTACAAAGCTGTTAGAAGTTCAACAGCCTGTCAAAGAGGCAGTTCGACAGTGCTTCGATTGTCCTTCCAACACTTCTATTTCCCTTTTATCCACGCGTGGAATGTGACTACCTTAGAGCGCTTAAATTTTACTTCATCTGGGCATGCATTTCAAAGTTCTATCCCAAACACAATAGCTGCCTACAACATGCGAGGTACAAGCATGCCGGTTTAATGTCTGTCTAGGAGAGACTGATAGCTGCCCAAGTTCTCGAGAGTCCGCCCACCGACTCCCTCCCGTTCCGTCATCATCCAAGCACGGAGTACGGTCGGAACTTCCGAATACAGCGGGGTTGTGGCCTCTTCCACTGTTCATCCTTCCGATCCCACTCGTTCACCCCGAAGTACGGCCAAGTTGGGAGGTAGCACAGTTCCTACCAACCGAATCAGCTTATCCCGCTCAAGGAGTCTTTACATTATGTCGCACCTCGGCTGAGCACATCGGTCGGCATTTGACCCACACGCTCCAATCAAGCCACGCCATAAGAGAATGTGCGTCGCTGCGCCACCGTTCCAAGACTTGTGAAAGTACGGGAGTTGAGGGATCCTCCTGTCCAGGAAGAAGCGCGTCGACGCCAGCATGCACACCTGTTGCCCACATACGCACTAAGACCCGGCAGATCTCGCGGTTTGTTCCGTCCAGAGCACCTAAAAGTAAACGTTCGGAAGACGTGAGTCGTGATTGTAGCCCAGGGTTTCTATGAATGTGCGCAGTGTGTCTCGTCGCACACGCGCGCCAAACGGGAAGTGCCCACGCGTCATCTCTGTCATCGATGTATGACACTGAGTCGGCGGTGGAGAGCCAATTAGGGCGCGCGGTGTACAGCAGATACGGCGTTAACATTATCCGTAGCTCTGTCTGAATTATCAGGGCGCGTTCATCCAGATTTTCTGAGGTAGTAGTTTGAAGCAGATAATCCAGAGTCTCCAAACGGCCCGCATAGCGGTCTACCACCACGCGATACAGCGTTTTCCAGTCAATGCCGCTCCCCACGTTAGTGCCCGAAGCGAGCACATCTTGCAACCGCGTCTTCACCGCAGCCAGATCGGGCGCCGAAATCCCCAACACGCGATGATCCCAGCGTTCTTTGTTGTGACGATCTGGAATTAGCGATGGCGCGAGTGAGGTATCGTAGAATGAGACAAGCTTCGTGAGATCGAGATGGACGCGGGTTTCTCCCGGATAGCGGGCATGCCAGGACCCCGAAAGGATCGTCCCAAACATAAGGGGTTCCCGGGCTGCGTTTAGAACCAGCAGAATCAGAGATTGCCTGGATATTGCGCGACGAAGACGGCGCACCGGACCCCTCCATCCATGCAGACAGATAGTCAGCAGAAAGCAGCTCGACGCCATTGGAGAAATCGCAGAGCATCACTTCGCTACATTCCTAGCGTGAGCTGGATTTCTGTGGTATATTCCCGAGCACATACAAATCCATCTCCATCCTGGAAATATATCAATAGATCAAACGTGAACGGTGTTGAAAGTCGGATCCACTAACCGCACGTAACCGTCAATTCCGAGGTCCTTCCCCCAAGCACACAGCTCTTTGAGTCGTTCGTTCTCGTCCATCCGGCGCTCAGGATCAACCCTCCCCCATAATAAGAGATCTTGCGCATCCATTGGCCCATTTTCCATTTTCGCGCCACTGGAACCATCGAAATAGAGCACCCGCAATGGGCGCGCCGTAACGAAAGTGAGTTGCCAGCACCCAGCAATCGAGCCGGAGCCGTTATTTGCTGAATCCTTGCAAAAGCCGAAAGCGTGCTCAGGGTCGGTCGCAGTCCATCCTGGGATGGTGGGGATGGCGTTGTCGCCACGGCCATGGTACAGGAGTGTACCAATGGGCACCGAACCTGGGACGATGTTGTGGCCTGTGCACAAAAGGTACGGTGTCGGAACACGAGCGATAACACGACGAGAGGACGTAAGGCAGACATACCATTTCTGTAGCGGGTATTAGGCCAGTATTGCAAGAGTGAGCTCACGGTCTCAAATATGAGGTGTCCGGTCCAGTTGGTGTCCGGTGTGGTTTCCAGATTCCAGTCGAGGGTCAAACCTTCTGAATCCGGAGAGACGTGTTGGAGCGGAATCTGCCCTGGGCGGGAGGCCAGAGGCAGTACCATGAGGAGCACTACGACTACTGCGGAGAAGACTGAGAACATGGGCGACGGTGGAGGCGGTGGGGAAGGGTCTCGAGAACTTCAATTGATCTCGTCCCAAGTTAAAAGTTTGAATGGCCGAAATACTCCCGGCGGGGAAATTTTGACGGAAACTAGACGTGCCTGAGCTTCGTTCCGGTGCATGTCAAGTGCATGTGAATTGAAAGTTGTGGAAGCACACCTCCTTAAACAGGCTCTACTGCACCCGTGGCCTGTCAGACGGGGAATAGATGACAGCGATGAGCCTGCGAAAGCATGCCAAGCCAGGTCACGAGGACGGGGCTAGTACCGCAGTGTTCAGTTCCGACTCGGCGAATACAGTCGGGTTGGATTGGGCTTCGTCTGAAGCGAGCGGAACGAGCTAGGCGTGATGCAGGGAAATAACAAGGTGGGCTAAAGAGCGGGGAACAAGCAAGACCGAGATGGATTATGTTAAGCGAACCCACTGAGCGTCGAGGTGAAGATTGAAAACGCCCGGTGAAGACATGGCAGCCCCCGTCACGTGGGATTTCATGGAAGCTTCTAGAGCTTCTGCCGGGATACGGGACTCCGGTCTAGGCACTGCGGTCGGACCGGCAAGCGGATCCGCGCCGGGAGAATCGGGGAATGATGCACTGTAAAACCCAAACCGGGTTAGTTTTGCTGGTTAAGTAACCCATTAATAATCCGTTCAATGGACAAGGTATGCCTCGCTTCGCTCCGGCAGATAAGAACAGATAAATCCTTTAAACTAAGATCTTATGACAAATCGACACATTGGAAAGGCCCGGTGTCTGGCAAAAAAAAAAGGCCACAGCATTTGCACAGCATAGACGGCATTAGGAATCAAGAATGGAAGCTGCAATGTCGAGGCCCTCATCCATATAAATAGAGCTGACGCAGTCTTGGGGTGTCTTATCGTCTCAAGACATCGATGTGTTCGATAGATGGTGGAATGTGGCTGTTGTACCGTGATATTTTCGGAGAACATGGCCGACAAAAAATGACCGTAATGGTTCCAGCCTCCAGGAAGAAGCCCAAAGGTAGCTTATGAAGAGTCCGTCGTCCCAGAAAGCATTAATAATGTTCAAAATTCTGTTGCGCACGCCGTCGTCGGCGTACAGCACTGTATGTTCTTCGGTTGATGGACCGAGAGCCAAATGGGCTAACCAGATTTGTAGAGAATCATTCGACGGAAGTGTAAAGGATGGGCGGATCTTGTTCCACGAGACCTCGGAAGAGCATGCAATGAACGGCATTTTGAGAGGCCATGTGTAGATCAATGAGAGCACATAAATTTATACACTCTGTCAGGAAGCGGCCGATGTACACGTGTACCAGTGTCCAATATGTTCTGCGGGCAAAGTCGATGCACAGTTATGTCACTGTGTAAGATTCGGTGAGTGTGGGAAGCAAGTGATTTTAGGGGAGACACGGAATGCTGGGCTTCTGGCGGCAAACTCAAACTTGAAGTGCGGGGTCCGAGAACCGCTGTGATTTCATTAGCTACTTCGGGATAGGTGCTCGAATAGTGTTGGTGTGTGTTGAAAGATAGCCATACTTGGTTAACGGTTTACTCTCCGCAGAGATGCAAGGTCATTGGATGCTGCGACATTGCTGCGCGTTGGGTCCGGGCTTCGTACAGTGGGAAAGTGAAAAAAAAAAAAATTATGGAGGTGTCTGTGCGAACAGCCTTCGGGAGAACAGCTTCAAGTTTGTCAGCTTATTTCGTCTGCTGAGTGAGATGAGATTGACGGATATAGTTTAGATGCATAATCAAAAGTCTATCACCAAATGAATGCAGTTGAACGGCAAGGTAGATCCGGATTGAGCCACATGTGCAATGAACGCTTGATGCGCATGCACAGCAACATTGATGCGCTTCCGATTGTAGATCGGAAGTAAGCGCAAGCAAGTGAAACATATTTCAAAGTGCAATTCAGACAGGAATATTGCATACCTTTAGGCAGCTATCATAAGAATCGGTTATAGAAGAGCTGGCGTAGGTATATTCTCTACGATGTTACAGTAGTGGTACGTAGTTGGTCAAAAATCGACTAATTCTTCTTCTCTCGTGAGTGAAGGTTCAGACAGTGGTCATCAAAGGTGGTGGAAGACAACCGCGCTGCGCTGGAGCAAGCGACGGCAGCTGAGGTAGGTCTTTGTGCACCAGAGGGTTGAGGGACAGCAGCCGGAGCTGCAGAGGGGGAAGACGAGGCTTGAGCAGGCGTTGAGAGTGATGAGATACTGGACATACAATTGTGAGCAAGGCACTATTTTCAGGACAGTGGCGAACATACATCGATGACTGTGCGCTAGGTGGACTCTAGGAAAATCAGATCAAGGCTTCGGAAAAAATGTGTGGACTCACATCTGTGTCATAGGGCGGCTATACAGGTCCGCAGCCGATCGAGTGAAGGCCAAATTGTTCTCAGTCGAGAAGAGCGGAAGATATCATGGTGGGCCGGTTAGAAGAGATATTGAGTGCGACCGATTCAGCCTTGATGCAGAGAAGCCATGCTGGACTGGGGTCCCGACAGAGGCTATAAAACTGAATGACAGTGTTCGCATGTGGTTTCGGTGTTTGTGTCCAACAGCCGTTGAATAGTGGAAGACAACTCTAATTATGAGATTAGTGAACGATGCTAAAAAGCGCTGATTTAGACTTACTGGAGAGTAGAGCTCTTGGTTGCACCACGGACGAATTCGGCCACTGTGAGTCATCACACGAGAGCTGTGACCGTTGTCAAGAGTTTGTGGAGATTCGGGGACGCGACCAACACCAAACACCATTGAAGTACGATCATCTGGTAATTGGTCCTGTAAAGAAAATCAGTACATAGCCGTGGAAGAGGGAAAATTAGGCGTATATCGTACCTCTCCTTAGTGGGATCACCCGGTAGGCCAATGAAGGTAAGGACATCGAGGAGCAGTGAATTAGTGAGACCGGCGTTGTTCGTGGGTGGCGTCCCAATTGATTGCGCAGTACAGACCGCGAATGCTATGGTCTCAGATTAAAGACACGGAGGTCGGCAGAGACAGTGGTATTATTGACAGCTCACAATTTGGTCCTGTAATGCGCATATGTAGTCGGGGGGTGTTATTGGGGTTTTGAACCGAAACACGGCGACCAGACTTCAGTTTAAAGAAACATGTTGAAAGACAACATGGGGGAGGTATGGATGGTGGGGGAAAGAAGCGACGATGGGATTGTCGTATAAGTATTGATAGTGACGTGCGCAGACCACAGACAGCTTCGCAGTGGCTCGAGGCGAAAAGAATCTAGAAATGGGAGCACAGCCGGAAGGAACATAGCGTGCAATGAAGAAGGAAGCAGAAATGTCAAGAGCCGTAGTCCGTAGTTGATCACAGTCTTAATTATGCGTCGCACAGTGGGAAGAGACTTCGAGCGAAAGGGGCTAGTCGCACGCAGAGCCGCGGAGGTTTAATGGAGCAATGCTATAAGGGGATTCTGCACAGGATTTCCACCATCTCGTTAAAGAACGGTTAATAAAAACACTAATACATACAAATTTTGAATCGTGATTCGCGCAGCATTTCGTTAAAGAACGGTTAATGAGTACCAGACTTCAACAAACGAGGTACGGGTTTTTTAAGTTAACGTCTGTCTAGGAGAGACTATGTGATGAGAGGCTCCAAGAGTCACGATGCTTCCACGAAACTCAGTATCGGCGACAATCCAACACAAGTTATCAAGAATTCGATGTGCAAAATAGTACATCGACACCATTCAAACAGCTGTCTCTGTTTATATTCATTCCACTCTGCTCCGATGCTCCATTTTTCTCTGAATTCTCCGCCCCGTGATGGGTCTGTGCCAGAGTAAGGTTCCGCGACTGTCACAAAAGTTGGCAAGTCGAACGTATCTGCGCATCTCGCTTTTCAAAAGCAGCCCGACCCAGCACAAACTTCCTCGCCCCCTACATCGCAGCAGGTGCAGCTCCCCCCGGGAGTAGGTCGACATGGGCGTTATCGGACTTTATCTCGGGGTGAGGGTTCCTTTGTATACTGGCGGCACTTGCACTGAGGGCGAAGAGTGCGGTGCTGAGAGCGAGGGTGGAGAGCGAGAGGAATCGCATTTTGTGTATTGTGTGGGCTGTTACGATGGGTAGGATAGAAGCCGGCGAATGACTTTTACATTGGATGAACCGAGATGCAACGCGGCGACACGGACAAGGGGAGCACGGTACAGATTATCGGCAACAAGGGAGGAGGAAGAGGAGGAGGAGGTAAGTCATACTGACACGGTCCCACAATTGAAACGTGAGCAAGGGCACGGGAAAAGCTTAAAAGCGTGAAAGACATGGGAACATGGTGAACACGGGTACGTATCTTGATGGTGGGAAATTATAATTCCACAAGCTACGATACACGGGGACCGAGTCAGATGTTGTACTCGGACTGATGCGAACAAACAATCATATATCTTGACAGGGGCTTGGGTGCAAGCTCTCGCATGCATCACAAAGCCCTCTTGGTAAGCATATTCGGAGAAATCCAGACGTTCCTTTAACGTTTTGAATTCTCCAAATTTCCTAATCTCGATGCCTCTTTCGACGGTATCCCTCCCCCTAGCTTCGGAACATGTTGTACAGGCAAGTCAAAACCTTGAGGTTGAATCTCTCTTGCTTCAGACTGTACCGTCATCCTCGCAATTGCGGTTTATTCACTTATTTAGGTAAATGATCTGCACCGTTATAAGTTGCTGCTGCTGCCAGCGAAGGCCAACATCCTTGAGCGCAAACGGTCGTCACCATTCCACTATATTCTTCATATGAAAAGGAGAGACATTATAGAAAATATTCGGGATGCAAAGAAAGAGATAGCGTAAATGAGCGTGCCACAGCGCTAAAATCACAGGTGTAACAATAGTGCCCGGTTCTAGACACGTTGTCGTGCCACAGCCCCCCACCAGCATAAGCCTGCTACGCCTCCCGCGAGAATCGCGACCGGCGGCGCAGTTCCATACCACTCAATGCTCGCGTACGTTGTCACGGACACGACCAACCACCACGGCTCATTAGCCAAACTAATACCCGTGCTCTCGCTCGGTGTCAGATACCCGATCTGCCACAAGCGGTATACGGCGGTGAACACCAGCCCGACCGCGGCGGCGTTGACTCCCCGCAGCCCACTCCCTACGAAGTGTTTCTTGCGCAGCGCGCTCCACAAGCTCTGGAAGCCGACTGAGAGCGCGAGTCCGGGGAAGAAGATGCCGATAAACGCTAGCACCGCGCCGACGGGGGTCGAGGATCGCGAGAGGGACAACCCGCCTAGATAGACGGCAAAGTTGAAGTTCGGTCCAGGGAAGGCTTGGATGAGGGCGAGGCCGAGTAGGAAGTCGCGTGGGGATACCCAGCCAGGCTGGACGACGTACTCGCGGAGAAGGGGAATAACCACCGGCCCGCCTCCGAAAATGATAGTCCCCGCCAGGTACATATTGGCGAAGAGAGAAAACGACCGAGGGGGGTTCTTGAGAACCCCGCGGAGCACCATGAGCGCGATGAATGAGGCTAAGAAACCGAAGATCGGGAGGATACCCCACTTCACAGAAAGGCCGTGCGTCGGTGCGGCTTCCGAGGGGTCGTTCTGTCTGTGGAGCCCGCCGTCAACGGAGGGCGCGGAAAGATGACGACGATGGGGTATAGACTCTTCGGCGTCGTGGGGTAGGTCCATCCGTACAGAATTATCCTCGACCTGTCTCGATACCAAGCTCCTCCTCCTGGATAATTTCTCTCTGATCTCACGAATCCGAGCCATCATCCAACAATCCCATGTCATAGTGGAACACCCGCCCATGACCATCAATAGCGGCAGGTACCAAAGCGCGTTGTAGCACAATCCCGCACAACCGCTGGCCACGACGATAGCCCTGGTTAATTTATCGGTGATAGCCTTCCTGGAGAGCTGTACAGCTGCCAATGCAATGAGGCCGACCGTCGCGGCATTCATCCCAGAAAGAAGTGCATAGACAGGGTCGGGTAAAACCTCGCCCAATCGCTGGATTCCGAGGGCGAGCCCGAACATACCGAGCGCACCAGGGAGTGACCAAATGAAGAAGAAGAATATAGCTGCCAGTAATCCAGCATGTGTGAGGGCGATAGAGAAGCCCATCTTGGTCGACGCAGGCCCTGGCAGAGCCTGAGAAATGGCGAAGAGCTCCTGGTAGGTTTGCTCGTTGATCCAAGGAGTATTTTGTGTAGCATCGACGAATCGGCGGTGGAGAATTTGGAAGTGGACGGGCGGCCCCCCAAAGGAGGTGAATCCGAGGTCCCACGTTCGAAGGAAGACCTCTTGCAGGCGAGCGAGCAACGCGGGACCATTGTTGCTACCGGAGGAGTCGATGGCGGAAACTGACATAGCAAGACTCAAAGGGGCCGCTAAAGCGGATGCGTTATCGGATGCGGCAGCTAATAATAAAACAATCGGACCGCAATATCGCCAGCGACTTGTAGGACAGCTGTTGGGCGGAAGCAAAGCGCGGCATCCGGTCCGCAGACTCTTTGATACCCACAAAGACAAAGCTGCCGCAGCCACATCAGGAAAACCCCCCCCAGGTATTTTCGCCCATTTTCACTGAAATTTATCGAAAATATCTTCAGTTCCTTGAGTGAGCAAAATCTACCAAAAATTTGTCTTCGGTCGAAATTTTCCAGAAATTATAACACTCTTTCCAGTAAAATGGCCGGTAGTTGCGCTCATTTTTGTGCAGATTATTTGTCCTCAGATCGACAGTGTCCAGCGAGAACAGGTCAACAAATACTATTAGGACTACCAACATAAACATATAAAGAGATAGGTACACTAAGAGTTTATGAATAAATAACTTCGAGAGAGACCGCCAACCGGACCATTGGGAGTTGGAGAGGGATTGCGGTTGAGGAGTGTAGCTATCTTGATAAACATCGCGCACAAAGTTGACCTTGAGTGGTAATAATTTGACAAAGATTGACGTTGATGGGGAGTGCAGCGCTGCGTAGATCTTGATGAGCAAGTGCTTGAGCCATTGAGTATAAAGAAGCGGCACTGCACGGGACAGAAAGGATAGACAACGCAGTGACGAGAAAACATGGCCACAATGAGGGAGAGAAAGGTGGGAATGAATGGAGGGAATAAGACGGGAGACGACGGAAACACGAGACATATACAACGGGACCATCGGGACCAACACTTGTTGAGGACTTGAAAAGCAGCGAGCATGGGAGCTGGGTACGGTAAGAAAACAATGAAGATTGCTTGGAAGAGTATAGTTGGGGTGAGATGATGCGGGGGACCATAACTAGCGGTGGTCGTGATGGTTGTTGTCGTTGGTGAGGGGGTAACGTGGGAAGCGAGTGAGCTGGTTGCAGGAAAAAACAAGGAAGATTGCTTGGAAGAGTACGGAGTCGCTATTCATGGAGAAGGGGGCGTCGGGGCTTTCGGTGCAGAGGCAGTGACGTGGCGGTTGGCAGGCTGGGGGCCAGCAGGCTTGGAGCAAGTAGGAGGGAGTGGCAGGGTGGCGTGAGGGTTGCTTGGAAGAATCAGAGGTGAGCATGGACAGCATTGAAAAGGAATGAGGACGTCGAAGAGGGAGGCAGATGGTGGGGGAAAGGAAGAAAGAAATGTCGTAGGACCTCGTAAATGCCGTATGACCTCGTAAATGTCGTACGACCTCCCGTACGACACAACAAATCAATCCATACCGTACGTCAACGTTTTGATTGATGGGCGGAGTTTGAATGACTTGAACGGTTTTTGAAGCATCGTGTCCTCGGGACAGTCGCGAGGGCCGATCTCACCAAAATCTCACATTGTTCATCAGATACCCTTAAAGACATACCGGTAGGCTTGTAAATGTCTGCCGATGGGTTCCTGTTCCATATAAAAGCCAAACCTCAGATTGTCAAAAATTACCTGATTACTTGGCGCCCACGCTACGCACGAGGTACAAAGGAGAATATAAAATTGTTACCTATGTGTAATATTATTGTAAATCACAGGAAACTTTTGCTGAAATTACTCCAAGAATATCTCGGGTTTTGCAATGTATACAAATTGAAGCAAGAATTTCACATAATTCAGCGGAACTTTATGCCAATGTCCACCAAAGTTGCTAAAATTTCGAAATTCTTTGAAATTTTTGGGCCCAGAAAAATTTTAGGTAAAAATTCCATGGGAGGTTTTCCCTGATGCAAGCAACGCCACATTCTCTCTTTTGTCGTAACCACCCCACCATTAACCGTGCCGCGTCTTCCCGCTTTTTTCATCTATCGACCCACATTTGTGCACTCATTCGCTGTAAAATCGCGTCTTTGCCTCTTTGCACGGCAGTAGAAGGCGATCGCCCCACTCCGAGTCTCGAGAGTCCGGGTTGGAGGATCTCGTTTGCCAGACGCGGAGACACGGCCAATAGTCCTTGGGCTCGGAGCACGGAACATTACTCTTGAGCTTACAAAAAGGGATTGATTTAATTCTGACGCGAGACATTGCTGTACCATTTCGACCGTAGATTCGGTCACAATGGCTCAACAATGGCTGCTGAATTGAAGTAATTTAATTTTGGTCACAGGTCATCACCAGAGGGTCTGAAAGATGGAACAATTTTGCCTCCCCCGCCCGAAATACTCAAAATCTTCTCTGAACACCTACAATGTCATACGAAGATCTGCTGAATACACGTATGGCTCATAGCGTTTTAATCAGCAACTTCCCTTTCTGACAACTAAAGCCCCTTGAATATCCCGGGCCATAGTTCTCATGATAGACCCGGTGGATGCCGCGATACGCCCAAACTTCACGAACAACACGCCGATTAGGATGGTGGCGTGACCTCAGCGATATTATGATGTGCCAAAACCAGATGAGACTGCCTAACATTTCACGGTACGGTGTAAATAATCGTACATTAACGCTCCGAGTGAGGCTCCAATGAGCCCAAACTTCACGGCCATCACCAAGTTCCAGGTCCAGGATGGTGATGTTACCTCCTCGATGTAACGCAAAGCCTGTTGTTCAGGCTCGATCTGGAGGTGGTCTAGGCATTACATACATATGGATAAGGGTTCAGTTTCGAATCCAGGGATTTCACCAACGTACCGCATTTTATATCCTCAGCAGGATGTTCAGCAGGAATTCCACAATCCTCCACTGTTTCTACTGTTTCCCATCAACGTAAGTACATAAGAACTGTTTCGTCGAATGTCTCACCATGTGCAAAAGAGTCATCCATCCCACCAGGATACTCAAGAAGTGGGTGGCCAAGATATCGAGCAACATCCTGAGTCTCTGGATTAAATCCCTTCGCCCGGTGAAATGTCCGCAATCCGTCATAAGTACGACGATCGCACGAAGCACCGCAGACCCTTGTAGTCAACTTGATCTCGGGGAATCCAAGGCGTCCAGCAGCCTCCGAAGTCAGACGCTCAGCGCCAAAAGGATCGCGTGACCAGTACGCCGCAAGATCCGGCCATCGAAACAATGAGGGACCACATTGGAGATCCGTCAAGGGGCAGACGAAGAGGTACCCAGGGGGAGGGTCTTCTAGGATTTCTGAAAACCCGAGATGAAAGTCGACGGAAAATACCAAGGCTGTGAGCGTCGTTGCAACTTAAGAATTTGGAGAGATAACTTGCTAGAGACGTACAATATCTCTCATGGTCAGATGTGATCCCGAGCCGACGGAAGGAGTAGTTAGCCTGGCTAAGCCAGGAATTATATTCCGGCACTTGATGCATGGAAAAGCAGGAAACGATGTCTGTCGCAGACGTTAGTGGGTGAAAGCAATGAAGAGATGCAGACAGAAGAGGTACAATATTCCTCGTCATAAAAACGGTCTGTTTGATTCCGGCCACCCCAAAGTCCATTAAGACATATAGTCCTAAAAAGCCCTTTCCGACTCAACACTTCAGATGAGGCATATCTTCGAGTGGGATCAGCCTTCGCCCATACTTCAGATCGAACGGAATAACTACCGACTCCACGCCGAAGTGCAATGATCTGGCTCGATTTCTGAAAGCCTTCCATCCCATTCACTGGCGGAGAGCGCGGGGTTGGGGAAGAAAGCAACCTCCTCAGCGTCTCCAAGGAGTGATATTATCGCTCCCAGCTTCACTGTTAGCTGTGTTGAAGTAGTCACACTGCCAAACCGCGATAAATGCCAGTTACAGAGCTCGTGGTAGTCGTCTAGGGTCAAGCAAGATACGACCTTGGCCTCTTGATTTGGATCATTGAGGGTCAACATTGTATTCAGCCCCGATACTCGGTTCTCAAATGGCATGAAGTATGACGGGGGTGAACTCGGTATGAGGTCGATACAGAGCCGTCCAGTCGAGCTTCGTATCCAGAATGTACAGTCCTGCGAGTACTGGAGGCTTGATTAGCAATTCAACCACCCCGGTTAAGTTATGTGAACGTTCACGAGATCATTTTGGAACAGAGATTTGAAATAGGCGTTTGCCTCCTGCGCAAGATCTCAGTGACCTGGTTAAAGCGATAGCGGAGTCTTTGTACCATGAAGTCAGTGGACTATTGAGCGGCTGTGTGCATATGAGGAGAACAACAGCGGCAGATACACATACACAGTAGCCATAGATATATATGGTCAGGAGTTGTGAATCCCGATAGATCTCCAGGAAGCGGTGTAAAGGAATGAGTTCTGGGGCAATCAGATTCAGCATTTCATGACAGTCAGGCGATTGCGCACCATCGTGTAGAACCGTGGCATATATACCGCAAGCACTCGCCACTCCATATACCTGAATGAAATTGGGATGCCTGGAAAACAAAGGTAAAATTCAGATAAAATTACGAGAATAACGTCCCTGGTCACCGAAGCTGCGAATAATTAGAGATATCTGCCCGCCATTGCTGCAATTTACGTTCAGCAAGGCGGCATGCACGGAAAGCAAGTACGAGACTCGCCTGTTCTGCGTCCTCCCCCTGGTAAACGGCAATGGTCATATCTGCCTGCCTACCGCTGATTCGGGCACAATACAACCTTCGCATAGGGACACGCCTTTTCCGGCGAGAGACCATACGGGTTCTAGAATCAAAGAATATTTCGCGCCTCAGGTTTATTTCTCCGACTGGGATCGTCCGAAAGTCTGACGATTCAGAGTTTCTGTTCCTCGAGCACGTAGTATGGCAGGGAAGGGTGAAACTCGCATTGTTGTTTATGACGCTGGTGAAAATACCCCCAGAAACGACGACGTGCTGCGAGCTAGGGAAAAAGGCGCCCGCATAGCTGAGGGACACAATAAGGATGATGTGCCGTGAGGGTGAAACCCGGTGGATGAAGTGAGCAGCTCACTGGACGACATCCTTAGTAGCTCCCGGCGTGGCGGGGGTAGCTTCGTTCATCGGGACGAGTGGGAAGAGGAAGGGATGCGAAGCGCCGCCAGGATCGTGGCTGTTGTCCGTGAATTACAAATCTGTCATCCACAGGTACACACAGCAATCTGGGCGCCTACGCAAGGAACGCCGACTGACCGGCGCTTAAAAAAATGCCACCGTTAATATAGGCGCATGATGGTTTGAATTGTGACCCTGAAAAGCCAAAAAAATGACCCAATGGTTTAAACTCCGCAGATGTAAAGAGACTAAAATGAAGATGAAGGTCCGTGGGAGGGCGGGGGAGGAGAGCTCGGGAGAAGGCGGAACAAATGGAAGTATAACACGGAGACGACAAGCGGGAATGTTCTAAAGCACTTGTACATGTGTCTGGGGGTGAAGTCCGTGAAAAGAGAGCATCGCAAGTATATAAACAAGGATAATCATAATGCGCAAGGAGTGTCGGTATGTGAGGAGAACGAGCGTGGGGCGGGTAGGTGAGTCGTATGCGTGAATGCGTTAGTTCAAGTCCGTAGGTATTTTTGGTGTCCGTTGTTTGTGAGGAATCTGAAGGCGTAGTTGGAGACGCAGACGCGAGGGCACGATGCTTAGACATCCCAGTCGAACGCAATTCCCCGCATGTCGGCAGGTACAGCTTCTGGTTGCGCGGTTGGGGTCTGAAGATCATTCGAAGTTGGCGACACCGACTTGAGAGAATGGTTAGCGCTCCTGCTATAAAATAATTAGATGACCCAAGCCCACCTCGTCTTCGACAGAAATCTCGGACTCGCTCTCGGCAAGCCACTCGCTCTCCTCATGAACCTTACTGCGAGTGTCCGATGCTGAGACGGAAGCGGCAGACCGCGGCGCAGAGGTCGTCGAGTGCGCAGATTGCGAACGCAGATCTGGCCTATTGGAGGACGCACGCGAACCTGAGCGCGACGAGTGCCGGCTCTGGCTATCCGAGTACAGATTGAGACTCCTTTGGGACCGCGCGGGCGTCATTGTGAGCACCGGCGGCCGGCGACTCATATTTACGCGGGTCCCGTTCGGAGTGGAAGCCGAAGGTAATTGTTCTGCGTCATGGAGCGTGAATGGTGTACGTGCGCTCACACTGACCATCTTCCTAAAAAAATCAGGAGTTGGTGAGCGACGATCAAATTGATAAGCTGCCACTGTGATTAATGCGACGCCACGCACCCTTCCTTCGCGCGGACGATGGTGCCTAATCTATCATGGAGCGTTTGATGGTCAACGACGATTGCCTGCCTGCATAGATTTTTCGTCTTCCTCATCTCGCATGGGCCACGAGATGAGATACGCACGAAGAAGGCTCGTCTAAGAGGCGTGACTCTTCGTTCGGTATCACCTGCGGGCCAAAAACGGTCAAGTGGTCGCGAAAAGGCATGAGTGCATACGGTGGATAGGACATCAGGAGGAGCGGCGTGCGGTCTAGCACCGCAGCAGAATAGCTGCGACAAGGGGTAGAACATTAATACATGAAGCCGAAGACTTGAAGCCGATGGTGGAAGCGGAGGAAGAGAGGAAGGATTTGGGAGTCACGCTTGTGTCACAACGGCCGGGATACATGGGCCGCTTTACCGGTTTCCTAAACATTCGACAAATACGGGCACTGCCACATCGATCTTTTGTCTTTCTTTTGACTTGCACTGTGACTTGTTATCGAATCTCCTGTCGAATCACTCTCTAACCCTCCCCTCATTCGCTTCCGGCTCTGATGGATATCGATATGTCTGCCACGAGTCTCCCAGATCCCGAAGGGCTGACGCGCGCCGATGGATTATGGTTTGGGGATTGTGGCTTGATAATCCAGGCGGAGACCACTATATTCCGAGTTTCCCGCGATTTTCTTGCCGTTCACTCGCCGGTCTTCCGAGACATGCTAGCTCTTCCGACGCCCAAGGACGCAGAGATGATGAATGGATGTCCCTTGGTTCTTCTTCCCGATGTAGCGGAGGATGTAACTGTTTTTCTGAAGGCCCTGTTATATTACGAGTGAGCTATCGAACACTGATGCAACGTGGCACTAATATCCGTCAAAACAGCTTCTTTGAAGCCTATCCCGCGCCGACGACACTTACAATTCTCACCGGTGTCCTCCGGATGAGCCATAAATACGAAGTCGATGCGCTGCGGAAACGTGCCTTGGTTCACATATCCTCCCTTTTTCCCACCACGTTGTTTGGCTACGACAATTTCATTGGCAAATCTGCGCCTTGGTTTAGCGAGCTTTGCGCCACGGGGTGCTTTCCAGAAATAATTGTTCTGGCTCGTGAGCTCGGGATTGACTGGATCCTCCCCGTGGCCTTCTATAAGGCCTGCCAGTTTACCGAAGAAGTAGACATTCTCCAAGGGCCCCTGACGCCGAAAGATAAAGTCCACTGGATAACAGCCTGCCGCATGTTGGAGGGTGCCGCCATGAACAAGATTCTCGCGTTCCTCGGGCTAGCGGATCAACTCCACGATTGCTACTCTCCTGCGGTGTGTACTGCTTCAAAGATTGCCATTCGTGGCTTGACAGACAAGTGGCGAGACCGCCCCGCCAGTTGCGCTCCGTCGATGCCTCTAGATATCTGGAAGGTAGCCGACTGGAATAACTTAACGGTTTGCAACCTTTGTTTAGCCCACATGAAATCCGCACATCGAGCGGCAAAGCAATCCTTTTGGGACGGTCTCCCATCAATGTTCGGACTGCCAGAGTGGACCGAGTTGGAAAAGATGAAGGCCGAGGAACTCAGTTGATTCCTTGCATTGTGCGTCAATGATCCTTGCATACAGGGAACCGTTTATACTCCTCTGCCCGTAAGGAACAGCCAGTGTGCATATTCATCTCTTCTGGTTCCTATGTGTCGTTGGCGCAATGTTTTACTCTCCTTTTTGCTCCTTGCCAGTTGTATATCTGAGTCATATCAATTCATCCCATGAAATTTTTATGGTGTTCGAGAACAGTCACCCTCTGACCGAATGGATCCCTTTACTAACGAGTCCCTTCCTCTAGCGACCAGTAATTCCTCCTCAAACCAATCTCAAACGTAACTCTATTTCGAAAATACCTGCCCGCCACAACCCCACGCGAAGCGCAAGTTCGAAAACGCCCTGGGTCGGGTTTCTATCCTATGCCTCCAGTGCTTGCGACCTTTTCGGATCTTTATCAAACTTTATCGGGTTTGTACAAGGTCACAATTTATTTGTCAATAGTCTGATGAGGGTGTCTTAGCAGCGAGCGCGAGCGGATACCGTGCTTTCAGCAGCGAATCTGTAGGGCACTGGCAGAACGGCGATCATTTCACAAAGTCTAAATGGCGGGATGCCGCCACATCTTCATTCGGATGATTGTGTCTTGGCCAGCGAAACGAAAACAATGCATGTTATTTTAAAAAACTGCCTTCCACCCGGCAAAATAACATGTCTATACCTGTCTTTTCTCAGATTTCTTCGTCGGAGGCGGTTTCTCATCAAATCTTGCTTCTGCCGGCGAGATGTTCAACTTGAGAGTCTCTGCATGTCGGGGTAGATGAACCATCGGATTTGTTTCTCTTTACTCGGAACCTGTGAATGTCAAGCGATAATTCGAAACCTCTCCCTGATTAAAGTGATTTTAGATGGTTTCCCTGATGCCTCCGGCTCGATCCCAGCCGCTAGAAAAACAGTAGGTTTTTTACAACATACAAATATATCGATGAAATATGCTACAGTATGGGGCATTTGAGCAACTGCTTTTTTTCATTTTGAAATACTCGACCTTCGCCAGTCGTCTGATTCTACTCAATGGCTAAAAACACGGCACATCGGCGCGGAAATTTTGTTTGTTTTGTTCTTATGGAAATATTCAAGAAAATTGTAGACAAATTAGTTCGACTAGGACGGTTAGCTCAATGACCATGGTTTAAGTTAAGGCTAGGTTGGAACAGTTTTACTTCCATTTACTTGCCCTCTAATCATCATCCGGAGTCGCGAAGGAGATGCTTCCCATCTCCCCACACGCTACATGCAGAAGCCGAGTTGAGGCGACGAAAACTCAAAGGAGTAAGATCTCTGATGGGAGTTCTACCAATCCCCTCAACACTGTTCAGCAGCCGTCGTCTTCTCAACATTAACATTTGCTTATGCCAGCGAGAATTTCCCTGGTACAAACCACCAGTGGTACACTAACGTGCACCGACTCGGACAGAAGAGAGATGTGAATCGCGTACATGTCCCCTATATATCATTCATCGTATCATGGGGACCCTCCTGATTTCGATAGTTCCTGTTCCGGCTAAGTTGTCTGGCCTTGTGACCGTGCTTATGGCCGCCTACGGGTGATTAAGCATTTCAATAAATCTCGTACCGGGTTGTAGTGGTTGGAAGGGTGTATTCCTGGCGGGTGCGTAGAGCGGCTTGGGGGTTGACGCTGACTATATCTAGTCAGAGTGATTCAGGAAACTATCAGGGTATGTAGAGTAGCCGAGGCACGGCCATAGCCAACCGCAGCGAGCACCATGACGTCGGTTATGAGGGCCTTGAATGCAGTGTAGGGGCTGAAGTCGAGTTATTCGACGTCAGTGTGCAGTGTGCACTCTTGACAAACGCCGCGCTGCATCCAGCACCTCCTTAGCGACGCCTCGCTGGGCCTCGATTGCTACGTTCGGCCTCTGTGCAGTATTTGCTCTGCCACGCTGTGGGAGGGCACCGCTCTGTTTGTCCTTTTAGCCTCATCGTTTGACATTCACGGATAATTCATTTTGAATTACTGACACGAGATCACGGTGGTGTCCGCCAGCACGAAGCGGAGGATTGGTCTGCAAGCACTGAGAAAATGAACATTTTAGGTGATGCCTGACACCCTATGAACACTTGATCGAAAGACCAGTGCAGGGACAGCTTGAATGGCTGATCTTCTGTCACTTCCCTTGCCCCAGGCAAAGCTGAAGCGGACGCCGATGCATTTAACTTGAAGGATGCGATGTCTCAACTGTATCAACGTCTTCACTTCACGTCCGTTATGCTCGCCTAGCTCCATAAAAAAAAGTGTTGGAGGAACTTCCCGAGGCAGGTCGCCGTTAAAGACGGCAATTCTTGTCGCATGAAATTCAAACTATACTTTCTCCGACCGGATCGAGATGATGATATGATAGTCCCCTGACCAAGTGCAATCACGTTTTCGATAGTGAAACCAAACAGCGTCCGATATGCATGAAGTCGCTAGTACTGTAGTACAACCTGCTGGAAGTCCATGATTATGAGTGCGTGTATGTGGATTAATCGGAGGAGACAATAGCCATGACGCTCATGTCCTGGCGAGCGATACACTCAGCAGAACTGAATGGTGTATCCAACGCCAGTAGGGCAAGTCGAGGTCGCATCACAACCAGGGCCAACATTGTTCGCAGCCGTACAACTGACCGGCGCAGTCGAGCCTACATGACAGGCGAGGTCAATATCACAGCCAAATTACTAATGTAAAGATGCACTCACAGCCCGAACCAGGCTTGATAGTGACCGGGAGGTTAAACCCCTCGCCGCTCGTCGGATTGAAAAAGTCAAGCGACGAAAATCCGTTAATCGTGAACTGCGCCAGCGTTGGGCCAGCTGGCGCGGGACTGGTGCAGTTCTCGCCACCGGTGAAGCACTGGCCCGTCGTGCATACACCCTGCGCATTGCACCCTGTACGGCCCCACGCGCGTCCAGAGTAGTTCGCCGGGAAGGTAACAAGTTGCGTGAGATGTGCGGCAAGAGGGAAGCCGCCGGTCGGGACGCCACCGAGGAGAACTTGTGGGGTGAAGGCGGGGTCGACCTGCTGTGCACAGTTGTTGAAGACGGAGACAGTAGTGCTAGAGCAGCTTTCAGAAATGATTCGATGAATGTGTGTGTGAATGACAACATACAGGGCATTAGCCGAAGCGACGAGAACAGTGAGAAAGGAGGCAGCTTGAGCAAACATGGCGGTAATGATGTGGTTTTGTGGAGGAATACGGGCTAATGGGAGATGTGTTCACCAGGTTGCTCCTTTCATGCACCACCCAACGTCCCTTATATACGCCTCATCAACCGCGGTCAGGCGGCCTGGTTTGCCCGTGCTGTTAGCATTTCCGTGATGCCGGAGAGGGAATGAGGTCATATTTTACGGAGAAACGGCCTTCGTGTGGAGCCACCAGGGAGCAGGGTTAGCAGCATCGACCACGTCCTATATCAACTTCGGCGGGAGCATGACGCCATCTGGAGATGCTTCGTTCTATGGCTGGCGTCGCGTGGGACCGATCTGTTGTTATTCAACTAAAGCTTCACGGCAACTCATACACAACTGAGTGTACTGCGCTGGCCTTGCACATTTCCGCATTTGCTCGCGAGTCCAGGTGTACGAGAGGAAGAACGGATGCCTTACATAAGTGCTTCCGACCACAGCGGTACCGCCTTGGCCGAGGCAGTTCCAGATGCACCCGTGGAGCTGATGACGGAGCCTCGTGCGGGTCTAGATCACAGAGAACCGGAAACAACTGAGAATTAGGGGCAAAGATTGTCCAGAACGAGCAGAAAGACGGCCCAAGGATGCCGCAACGGATCTCCGAATATACGTAGTTCGCGGGCAGGTCGGACTCGGAAGTCGGGAGCAAGTACTGTATTTATCCGTGCGAGCCGGAGCGTGTTGGGCGAGCTCTGGTAACCAAGAGCTCAAGGGGTCTGAGGGCGAAAGTTGCTGGGTGGACAGACAGTTTACCTATGAATGTAAACGAGTGAAAGAAAACAAGGAACAGCAAATCGATTCCGAGCGAAGAAAAAGAGAGCCTACGAAGTGCATGTCACCGTCTCCGCACCTTCGTCCCCGTGCCCCCGACGCGCGGGATCCAGTGCTTCTCGACCGAATCCGTGATTTTGATACCTTTCTCCAGCAACGACTCAGCGATCGGTACGCATTTGCTCTTGTTTATTTCTCGTCTGATTTTTTTGTTTAGAACTTTAGTAAGCGCCTTGATATCGGGAAGGCAAGGCGGAGTCCGTACTCGGCGGTGGGCCATCGAAAGTCGCGAAGTTTGATCTCGCGCAAAGCTGGAAACACATCGAAGATATCGAAGCCAACTGTCTCAAAGTCGCTGTGCGAAATTAGGATGTTCATGTACTGAAAGCAGTAGCGTAAGACTACAACGTTAACGCACTCGGGTAATTAATCAGCGGTAATCTTGGTTAGAGTTTGCTGAGGGGTTTCGCGAGCAAGTTGGGACATATCGCATTCCTAGGTAAGGCGATGCTGAGACTTGCAATTGAATACAATTATGGTGTTCTAAACAGGATAATGCACCTCGAGGAATTCGATATCCACCAGAAAGGGGCATACATCGAGAAATTTGTAGTCGTCATGAATGGACCCTACGGTGAGATGAAGGAGTTTACGGCCATGCGCCTGCAAGAACTTCGGGATAGTGAGCTGATTCTCAAGATAGAAGGGTAGGATGACGGTGCAGAGAGATTCGAGTCTGTCCTCTGGTTATTAGTGAAGATGATCAGAGAGTATAGATAGATTGACTCTGACCTCATGCTTGCGAGGATACCTAGGAAAGAGATGTTGTGTCTACGGATGCGGAGCGTATGCAGCGACTTCAGGACATCCGGCGCCGGATCGGATTCCATCGTCCTAATTGAATTGGGGCACTGCCACTCTAAAATGCGAAGCGCCGTGAACTGCGCGAGGAAGAATAGGGAGATGGTTGAGATTTCAAGGGACATGCAGCATTTCTGCAGGGACGGTCCAGTCGTCCGACCCAACACGTCAAGGACCTCGACGGGAATTGCGCGGGCATATACACCAGTTCCTCTGGGAACAAAAGACGTCACATTGGGTGCAAGGGAGAGAATTATGAGCATGCTGTCGGCTGAGATGTGGTCTCGGAGCAAGAAGAGGAAGCGAATGAACGAGCCGAGGTCCGGGTGCCCTTGTAATTGCTCTGCTATCGTTGGAGCGGAGCCGGGGGTTAAGTTTGGGCAGTCGTGGAGATATGGAAGCCCAAGTCGCTACTAGAAATCAGTACTGTATTTAATGAACGAAGATGGATAGTCCACGAACGTTGAAATATTTGGACACGCTGAGTATCGGAAGGCGGGATGGATGCGAGTTGGTTGGCCAACACGGAAAGGCCGGATCTCGAAGCTCTTCCACGTACATTGCGAAGAAAAATACGCGCTTCCATACGATTTCTCGAGTTTCTTCTGAGGCCGATTTCATGGGACTGAAGGACGGGTCCAAGGAAGGTGCAATGTCCAGCACGAAGTCTGGGGACGCGCTTTCGGCGCAGATGGATCTACAGAAAGGTTATACTTAGATGGTAACAGACCATTTTCGACTCACTGTACGGTGGAATAACGTGCCAATGCTTTCAGTTTCGGAATGGAATCAAGGTTTGTATCTACCATTGCATCGTCCAAGGGTTTCTCGAAGTGTATCAGCCGAAAGGAGGGAATGTCACACAATTGATAAATGAACTCGGAATCATCCAGAAAGTGCATGAAAGCTGGATGGTGTGGGCAGTCTGAGCCTGCGCGAGGTTTATTACGAGATTCTGCGCTCGCTCGTTCCATACAGTGCTATGATTGGGGCTAGATCCATACGGGAAAGTGAGTACTTTCTAGCTCAAATTGAGTAAGGACGCAAAGGACGTAAACAATATGAATACCAAGTTAGTACAGGTGCGGATGCAAGAGAGCAAGGTCTCTGTTAGCGCGGCCAGATTTTTATTATTCAGAGGCTTGGGAGTCCAGTGGTCCGATATGATAACGCGGCGGAGATTAGTGAGGGGAAGGCCTTTGTGGCTACACAAGTGGATCAGGATTTTGCCTTGCGTTGGGTCAACAAACATGCATGTGCTGCGCTGTGTATGATGTGGTCACTACCGACTAATATGTGCCCTAGGTTTCAAAATTTGGTGGGGACCCTTCGAAGGTTACTATATGGGGGGAGTCGGCAGGTAATCAGCGTTTCGAGAAAATTTCTAGATCTAGTGGTCCTATGACTTTATCTCCAGGTGCCGGCTCTGTTCTCCAGCACGTCATAGCAAACAACGGTCGAACGGAACCACAATTATTCAGAGCAGCAATAACAAGCTCGTCTTTCCTGCCGTCACAGTACCGATTTGACGATGGGATCCGGAGGTAGCGGTTCCTTTTGGTCACCCACAATATTCCCTGAGCATGGCGTAGTTGCTATTCAGCGAAGTCTTAGCTCAGACAAAGTAAGCAATCTCAAAATCCAACTCGAGAGTGATGTTGAATTTTACCAGTTGTGCCACGGTCGCGGATTCCATGGCTTGTTTGCGAGCTTTGGATGTGAGCGTTTTGGCAGCCGCCAACACCAATATCACCATGGGTGCATTCTATGGAACCTTCCCGGTCGTCCCAGTCGTCGACGGAGTATTTATCACCCAGCGCCCAACGTTGTCACTGTTGGAGGGCAGGGTCAATGGGGTATGCTCTTCAATTTTGCCTCTAGAGATGGTCAATCATGTCCAAAATCCAGGAGGCTCTTCTGTCCGTGACCAATACCTTTGAGGGCACCAATTTTGTCGATCAGAGTGTTTCAGTAACGGCGGCGCAGTATTCACTTGAGCTCTTCCCAGGGTTTGGTCCCGCCCAGTCTAATGTCGTTAGTTCCTTGTATGGTGGGCTAGGCACGGATTTGTTCCAGGTCAACGCTGTTCAAGGAGAATGTGAGTTCTTCTTTGAATTTTGAAGGCACGGCAGTGATACGGAACTCTTCAGCGATTTTCATCTGCCCTACATACTATTTGATGAATGCTTTCCCAGGACGTGCTTTCAAGGTTGATTTCTTTTCCCAACTCGGCTATGCGGCTTTCTACATCAAGTTAATCATTCCAGGGCGAGTTCGCGATCCCCCAGGCCTACACTCAACAGATACAGCATACTACTTCCCCGGCGGTTCACCTCCGCCTTTCGACAACGCGGCCTTCATCAATGCTTTTGCCCAATCTTTCACTTCGTTCATTATCAATCTCAACCCCAACATCAAGGTTGACCCGACTACCATCACGCCCCATTGGAATGCCTTCAGTGCTTGACCATACGGAAGTGCTCTTCAACCAGACCGATGATGGGCTGCCGGTGGTTATCCCGACAAAAACATCCGGTGCCCTTCTGGAACGCTGTTTGTATGTATTCACTTTGTGTATCACTGTCCAATCCAATAATGTCCATTTAGGTTCTGGGATAGCGTCAGCAGTCTTACTGCCCAGTGAGCAAAGCATATTTCAGAGACTTGTGTTTTTACCTCGAAATAGTTGGAGGCGTAGTGGTAGTTGGAATGCCATGTTGACTCAAAACCACTGTTAGCAAATTCACTGTCAGCGTTTGAAATTCAGACCTTCACGCCCACCGTCCCTAGCTCATTATTTGTAAACGGCCCGCAATGATGTTCCCGACAACGGCGATTCTGATATTCTCTAGTATTGGCCCCGCCGCTGCTCGCAACGCACACACGGCGGTCCTGGCCAAGATCGTAACTGACCTGGACACTGGTGGGCGGGATAAGTTTCGGCGTGACGGACATTTATCCTGTATATTCAGTTCGCTCGTCCACTGGCCTAATCCGTGGAACGACCGCGCTCTCGCCGGGAATACGTACGGTGAGCGGTCCCGCTGTAGAGAAGCGTAGACACAAACTCGAGCGCATACTTAGGCCCGGAGCCCAGAAGACGTCCTTGCGGTTGGTCCACGAACTCTAGCATGCTCCGCAATGGATTCACATCGCTCAGCCGCCCATCGTTGACGACCGTACGACCGAAATTATCAATTGGAAATTCATTCCGACTCTGATCTAGCGCACGGGGCACTGTACGATTCTGGAGTAGTCACGAAGTCAATTGGCGCTCCCCGTGGACGAGGGTAGGGCTCGAAGGTACAATACCAGGTCCCCAATGCGATGATGTTCAACATTTCTTGGCAAATGACAGCGACCAGAAGGGCCAATGGTCTCCGGGGGTGGTGAGTTCTTATTCTAGGCAATCGAAAATCAACACAACTAACGCACTTCATTCAGGAATCCATCGACTCGAGTAGGGCTTCATCATGATGACACCATTTTGTTCCTGTGTTTTTAGTATCCGTTTACCAGTGCTTGCAATCGGCGTGAAAGCCAACACCCACTGGATTGTAGAGGATAGCGCAAGTTCGTCCTCGGAACATTGTCACCGTAGCAGACCTCGGTGGTCCTTCACCGGTTCACCAGGCTTCCGATGTGGATGAAGGTAGGCGAGGATGGTGTGCAGCCGGGCAGATGCTGATGTGATCTGAGAGAACAGCAGCGCGGTCGGGACATGGCCCCAGCCAGGACGAAGTCGGTTTTTCGAGGCCGTTTATACTCGCCCCGTAGGAGGATGCGGCCTGATGGATAGGCAGTTCAGAAGTCCGATGTTCTTCTCAATGCAATTCTCTGGTTTTTATTACGTACGAGGAGAGATGCGAGTCTTCGGTGCATAGTGTACAGTGCTCTGAAATGGAGAATTGTTCGAGAGGAGAGAGAGTATTGTGCGGAGGAGTGCGCGCAGCGACGGGGTTGAAGGTATCAACAAACCACGCAGCTTGCGCTTCGCTCGCGAACTCGCAGAAAATGGACTAGCCAGGTTTTCCGTCGATCCTGTTAGCGTCGAGACGATGCGCACGGATGAACAGGTTGTCCCAAGCATATTCCAGAAGCAGGTTTCGGATGATAAGTTGGCCTGCGACGCAATGTCGTGGGCCCATTGAGTAAGTCTCAGGGGTACCCTGCGCACGTTCGCGTTGGTGGTTTTCCCCTTTGCAGTTCACCGTAGGGGCAATGAACACGGGGGAGCCAGAGGCAGTGGGGGCGTGATCGGCGGGCACGGAAGCTGCTGGCGCAGGAACGACCACAGGAGGGAGGGCAAAAGCGGTGGTAGAAGCAGCGGGGGCGACGACAGAGGCGGGGGTATACGGCGGAAAGAGGACGGGGTGGTAGGCGCGGCGGGGCATTAGCGACTGCAGGATTGACCGACGGAGCCGCCGCAGGGTGCTGAGCTGTGACTGCCGTGGTGTGAGAAATAAAGAGCAGCCTGGCGTCAGGAAACGCACTTGTCTTCGCCTCCTCGAGGTGCGGACGAGCGACAAGGGTATCGCGCGACTGGCTGTGAGGACGGACGCGCGCGCTCAATGTGCTGCAGAGTGGCCTTCGCGTCGTTAAGACGGGCACCGACGTCGTTGATTATTCTGCAAGACTTGGCTGGGCGGGGGTGAAAAACGTAAAGACACACTGCCGATAGCATTTCCCTGGCCATTTTGCGGCGTCCGTTGAGAGTCTGATGTGATCTGCGACACTCACGAAGAAGTTTTGGTAGGGCAGCGATGGAAACCGAGGGAGTAAGATGGCAACGCGCCAGGAGTCAAAAATTGCTCTGAAAAACTGGATAAAATCCGCAACTGGGTCCGGCATAACCACCACAGAAACCATCCATCGTTTCCGCGACATTTTGCTGCAGGATGGTGAACAGGTCGGCGTTAGGATACCGCGCGAGTCGCGACACGCGGAAGAGCTTGTTCTGCGCCTTGACCACCGTCTCTACACGTTCTGGCCGGGTGCGCCGCTGTCGACTTGCATACTGCCCGACGTCGCGATTCGCGAAAAGCACAAGAAAAGCAAGAGTGACGTGTCTCGGATCAAGTCGGGAGTAAGTACGGGCCGGTCAACCGGAGGAAAGGCCAATTCCAACCAAATTCCAACCTCTCGCAAACATCTCGCTCAGATAGAGAAGAATTCTCGGGCTCAATGCGGGCTTTTGCGAACTCAATGACTGACTATGCAACTTACCTTCTGAGCCCCATTCATGCGCACCTCATACCAGATCCAGTAGATTAGCCCATACATACACTGTACTAGCATAGCTAGTAGTACGGCCGCATAGCCATCATGGCCAGGTACGGCGTAATATAGAATTTCAGTCAGTCAGTCAGTCATGCGCACCACAGCGGATTTGAGTGCCTGGATTTTTCCAGAGAACACGAGGTTCTCACAATCTAGTCTCACAGTTCAGTGTAGAGCTACTTGCTCCCTATCGGTCGATTAACGGAGTTGCAAGGTCTCCGAGTACTCCTACAGCAGTGGTCTATCAATACATCTTGAATGAATCACATCAACCGTCAACTTCCCACGCGCGGAAATTTCTTCATTCATTGAGGCGAGCCGTCCCATATAAATGCTCATCACAGACACAGCACTTCGCCGGGCGGGAATTGTATCAGAGCTGCTACTGTCACCGGGGTTCCCCATTTCTTAACTTTCCTACCGTGCGTATCATCGTTGTGATTGAAGCGAAAGAGGTGGATGCGTGAGATTTCGACCTGTTCTCCAGTTCTTCATCGGTTTCATCAGTTTAATGCACTGTGCGTGTAACTCTCTCGAGTTAAAGTAATTTTTGGGAGACTGCGGGGATTATGTGTACGTGAGCAGTGCATCTTACCACATGTTATGGCAGTAAGTTTACAGCTATTGTCGGAACGTTACCGGGCCTTCGGTTCCGACAATAGCTGTAAGAGCAAACACGGAACGGTTCGGACAACGAACGCCGAAACATAAAAACGAGGAAGTGTGTGGGAGTTCCGCATTTTTCTTCGCATTCTTAACCTTCATTTTCGTTAACGTCGATGGCTGGCCCATTTTTTCACTTGCTCACCCTCGCCGCCATCGCTGCCCAACGTTCGTTCGCTCATTTTCGCTTCCCCGTTCGCGAAATACATCTGATGCAAGTCCAGTCGCTATTGCGGCGCCGACCCCTGCATTTGTCACAATAGCAGGACCGTGGGCCAGCCAGACGGGAACCCCAACGGCCTACTCGGCATCGCTGAAAGGTGTCGACGCGCAAGGGTATACCATATATATTGTCCAAGAGCATGCCCCGTTTTCGGACTTCGTTACGCGTGCGCTCTCCTACCTCCTTCCCGAGATTTGCACTCACCATCAATGACCAGCTACCATCGTCGCGGGGTCCGACTACGTCTTCCACCACGTATACGAAATCGAAGAGGCCTGTGGGGTGGATGGGACAAATGTTGTCTGCACGCAGTCACCGAATACGCATGGTCCGGAGTCTACCTAACCGCTCACCTTCACACAGCCGCTGGAGAAGTTGGTGCTTGATGTCCAAGTGTCGGCGCCAGCGCCGACCGCTAAATCAAATTCATCGAGAAAAGGGTCTTGTTCTGCTCTTGCGGCGCTGACTGTCGTGGGTCTCTCCCTGGCTTATCAGTTGATTTGAATGCCTGTTTCTATGGTACCTCTCTGTAGGAAACGCATCATAATCTTGATTCTGGATAAGCCTGGCAAGACTCGCGGATACCAAGCACATTCGAATGAGTACGCAGATCAAAAGAATCGCTCAGAGGGACATGTGACTGAGTGAGTTGTAGAGAAAACGCCCTGAGATCTGGTCCACAAGTTCGAATGCCTGGACATCAGCTCCCAAACCGGACTTCAGTGACCGACCACTCTCAAGCTGATGATTTGAGAGTCAGTGAGGAATCGAAAAATAACCAGAATTCCCTGGATGAAGGGAAATAAGTCGTGGTGTGGCCGAATAAGGCACAAAGAGCGAACAGGCAGCCGCTCTGGTTTGGGTCAGCAGAACTTAGATAGCGAGATCACGCGAGTGCGACCCCTAAAGCAGGCGGGATCTGGTTCACCTTAGTGTCCGCTTGGCACCCGCGCCGAGCACAATACACCAGCACTTATCGGATCACATATATAGGCAGTAATTGGATCAACTGGAACGACATCAAACTTGGACTGAGTCTGGAACAAACGCGGGCTGAATATCGTACAAAAACTACTCTTGACGAACTCCACCCTTAGACAGTGCGATACGCGAGCTCTGCGAAGGTCAAGCCATAGAGGCCGCCCTGCTCGCCGTTGTTCGCCAACTGCGCGACTACACATGGAACAGGTCAGCAGTGTCGGTTGAGTCTAAACAGGGGACGCACGGCTGTCGTCGGTGTCAATGGCACGGCCACCAAAGGCGACGAAATGGCCATTCGCAGTGACGCGGAACGCGGTGCCGCTCGCGCCTCCGTAAGGCTGGCACAATGGCCGCGGTTAATATGGTTGAGAATGGGCACTGTTCACTTACACCGTAAACAGTCATCTTGCCACTGTTCGAGTTGAACGTGGTGAAGCTGAGGGCGGTGATCCTATTGCCCCAGGCAGAATTCTTGTCCTGGCGTCCGGATATGGCAACGATCGTGTCGTGGTCTAGAAGGATAAATACATTACTCCGCTAGCACCGGACGCTGGACGTACCACCCAGGGTGATCGTATCGACCAGGAGGTTGGGGTCGGTTTTCCTGTCGGGGTCGGTGCCGTGGTACACATAGGTGGTGCTGGTCGTGGTCTTGTAATAGGTGGTCGCAATCCCGTCAACCTGATAATATAGTTAGATTTATGGACGGTCTCGTTGAGCCCAAGAAAACTCACCGCCCCGCCGTGCGCAATGGCAATGGACTTGATTGGCTGAAGCGAATTGATTGTGATGCTTGCGCTTCCTCCAATAACTATAAAGAGGTGAGATCGGGAAACAGTGAGAGCTAGGTCGGCCGAACCCTTTTCAAGATCATTGAAGGCGTTTCCACTGTCGCCGCCGAACAAGGCGGACTGGATGGTTGCAATACTCTCAGTAGACATTTCGTTGGAGAGGAACTGGAAAAAAGTGGGCGAGTCCCTTGGTTGTCGAAGCAGATGTTGTTGGGCGGTTTTTTATAGTCTCCGCGAGCCTGGGAATAGTTGAATTCAGCGATATCAACGGAAATGAAAGGTGAACAAGATCTCAATTCAGACGTTGACACTCACCTTGAAGTGAATTATGCCCACTTAATGCCGTGGATAATTAGCGCGAGATCTCAATTCAGATGTTGACACTTCATTTTGTATTTGCTCCATGCCTTGGATAATCGGCGAGAACGACGGAAACCCCATGTCGATTCCAGAGTATCATCATGCATTCTGCGCTACGCACGTTGTCGCATTCTTCCCGCGGATGATGAAAGGTCGTGAACTGAACAATTTTGGCCTAGGTGACGGTGACGGCGTGACTTTGAGGCCTAAATAGGCTCAAAAACGTGCAATTTCAGATTTCCATTCGCCTGACGTACATTTGGCTGATTTACGAGGACTGAAAATCGAATTCAGTGAACAACTGCATGGCGTGAACCTTTGGTGGCAATAGTATAATTTTTGGAGAGGTGCACCTACGACGGGAGATGCCAGGAGTGGAGTGACAGGCGGAAGGCACAGACGACTCGAAAAGTTCGGGTCTTGCCGCGCCGCCGGACAGCCAATTCAATACGGAATTGCGTCCGACTTTCCGACATCAACGTCGAATGGCCGCTCATTCCCCTCGGGTATCCACTGCGACATACGGGGGCGACATGTGAGGAGTTGCGGTTGAGGACAACATACTATCGTCTCCCCAGAACTCGGTTACGGAAAGAAAACCCATTTTTAACTTTCTCCACAGCCATTTCGATCCAATTCCGAGGTAGGGTATCATTAGAATCTTTTAAACGGTGTGAATTGAGTCTAGATTGCCCCAAACGGCTCAATATTCGTCGAACTAAAGCAATTTCTTCGGAGATGTCCGGCATCCGAGTTCTACAGTAGGTAACGTGGGCCGGAGCCACCTTTTGTCATAGCGGCCCGAGCATTGGTATGGTGAGTCTCTTCCCCCGAAGGTACATTACCCATATAGTACAAGCTCACGTCAGTCTAGAAGTGCTTGTATGCAAGCCACCTTTCTTTGGCAATTGGAGAGATCAATCTGTGCAGGCATAACAAGAATGTTACGTTCATTGCGAGACGTACGGAGGGCCTGTGCTCCTAGGAATCTAGATGACGACGTGTGACACATTGCGGATATTTGTTACTGGGTGATATGACCTTAGGTGGACGGTCCACCCCCATCTGCCACTTTCCCACGCCGATTTTCGCTGGTCGGCGGCGGGACAAAGTGACACTGGTGGCGGTTAATTGTTCAGGGAGTGAGTTTTCAGCCGTGTTTTATAGTCCAAGGGTGACCCCACATCCGCGTAGCCTACGATCTACACCTCACATAGTAGTGGAAGGAGCCTATGAGCCCCACATTATTGATAGACTTATATCCGCCGCTAATTCTAGACCATCGCTATCCTTTCCAACCTTGGGGTCGAGCGAGAATGCCAGGTCCTCGGCAAGTCCTTTAATCCTTCTCTCCCTCCCTGCGTGGTCGGGGTGTCATCTACATCTTCGCTCCTTCAAGTTGTTCGTGTCGCTACGGTGTCTGAATGACGCAAATGATTACCTGGTCCGACACCGGTCTTTGCTGCGCGCGTCCTTGGGCTCTGGTTCTGCTTTCCAACCACGCCAGGCTCTCTCGCCCCCTCGCTTGTGCTCATTTCCTGTACCCTCTCGGCTTTTTCTGCTGCTCACTCTACATTCCTCTCGACTATGCCCTTGTTCTGCAGTACTCTATAGCTGGTTGCTACGCCAGCGCCTCACACATCATGTAGATGGGAATATGGTCTTAACCGCTGCCTTCTTCCCGCGCTTGGAATGCACACCGATCTGTCGTATTCAAGGATTTTTGTTCTCATTGTTTTGTGAGAGGCACAAGTAGATGGAGGGTCGGGTTCGGTGGAATGGCTCGTTTATTATGTCCTTCTATTTCATCAGTCCATCTATATATCACCAGTAGCGCAACTGTGAGCTACCCAATAAGATTTGGGACAGGTGCGCAACATAATCTCTCGCTTTTCACAGCTGATCGAACTGGTCAAGCCATTGAAGTTCTGGGTCCGGGTACTCCCCGGCACATCGAGCATGTTCCAGGTGCCGCCGGTGAGCACCGCGACCTCGTTTTCGGTCACTCCGTCGTTGACGCGGCCAAAGTTTCTGGATTGGTTAAAGCCACGACGAATGAAAATACAACGTCCGGCTGCTTACTTGAAGTAGGTGCAGGCGAATCCGGAGGGAACTTGAACCCAGGAGATCTCTTTGTTGATGCCACTGAAACCCCCAGTCAGGTTAATACAGGAGTCCGAAACGATGGAGATTTTAACGCAGTCGTCGGGAGGGTCAATCGAGCCTGAGCAGACCATCATATTGGCGGCCTTGGTGACGATCATCAGTCGGGAGTCAATGTAGCAAAGAAACCATATATCGGGATGGGTCTCGCCGCCGAGGTAAGCGGTGCCGCTGACACGGCTTGGAAGAAAAGGGCGGAGAGGACGACTTTCGCTGAAAACATCGTTAAGTGTAGTAAGAGTTTGAATTACTGGGTAAGAGATGAGACTTTCGTGGAGGATCCACCTAGAATAATTTATCCTTTCTTGGGCAAAATTGTGAATGTCAATTGGGACAACCGGCGCTTTGGTTGGTCCGGTATGCCAGCTTCCGAGAACGTCGCGATTTCAATACATCTGTTACATACCGGGCCTTTCCCCGACGGTCCAGCCAGGTAGACGTCTTCCAGGACTTCCATTTCAGCACCCAATTGACTCTAGGGCGCAAAGCAGTTGCATTAGACAACTTCAATGAAAGAATGTGGTGGACCATCCGACATCGTGCATGCCCTGAGGCTATAGGCACTCTCCACACCCCTGGAACATACTTCACACAGGCGGATTGAACAATGCATATAGACTTTTGAACTCGCCTTCCTTCTGCGTATCTCGCTTGTTGAGATCTTGCTATCAATCCATTTAAAAGGCACTTACATCCGGCGGTGACCAACAGTTTGGGATGCCGTTCCCGGAACATCGCCAGGCTATGCTGAGTTCGGCTGCAAGACCCAGGGTAACTGTATCCCTTGCGCCTGTCCGAAGAAAGGCATCGTATCATGGCGAAGTATGTCAGGTTAGTACTGGCGGCCTGCAAGGCATCAACTAGCGGTTCTCAGGGCTCGACGCGATGAATGGGTTTTTGTGCTCGCCTTCGTTGTATTGCGCTCGCTTCTTATCGTTTGCGCAGGAGTCATTGCAGCCATTCAATGGCCTTCGGGCCGTGCGCAGAAATGGCAGGTGAATGGCACGATGAATGTGTTTTCTATGCACACCTTCGTTGTATTAAGGCTCGAAAAGTAAATCTCCACTACGAATAGCTTTCGAAAGAATAGCAGTGCATTCCAAAGATTCTTGATCAAGTCGATCAGTTGTCGCTGCGTATCTTTTGTAGACAGACATTTCAATAGGAGGTACGTAACTCGCATGTTGTATAGCGCCTGCGGCATTATTTTGTTCCGGAGCTGTCGATTGGAGACCGTGCAATGGTGACAAACAGAGCGGAAGTGAAGTTGTACAAGAGAGGCATTGAAACAAGTGTACTAAAAATAGACATCGGCGTCGCTCTGCGAGGACCTCAGTTGGGAGATAACCTACAAATCCTGGAAGACCAAAATGCTTCCAGCATCCGAGACGGAAGAACCCTTATACGCCACTGATCTCATAACATTTTGACGGCCCCTCGGCCGGCTTGATCGAGGTCGGCTGAGGTCGGCTGAGGTTGGGGGCTCGACCGGGTTGTCAGCCACTCTTCAAATTCCGCCGCAGGTGTCATTCATGGCGGCAAATTTCGGCAAATTCAAGTTTCACTCCTTGATGTGAAGGGCGCGCCGCCACTAGAGATCTGCAGCTGCACACTTGCTGTTATCAATCTGGTAGAACGGTTACTACATATTATCACTGTGATAACGGGCTGCCAAGGGCTGGGTTCGAGCCCAAATATGATCATTCTTTTTGGCATTTTAATTTTTCTCGGCTCGCCGCGAGCGATGAGCGGCAGCACCACACAGTGGGCCCGACAGCAAGCCTAAGTGCATCCACAGAGATCTCCACCATGCTAAATAACGTCACACACATCAGAATAAGCTTTAAAAAAAGAAATACAGCAAGAAAAATGACTGAGCTCCATGTCCACAATAGGTGGGTGAAGGCAATAAACCAACACCTCCAGTTCGACCAGAACCTAACGAACCACGCAAAATACGGCAAACAATAGGCGGTTACTCCGTCCTCGTCCTCTAAACTTGGGTCTCAACGCTGCCAGATGAGAATAAGCTGCCTGAAAACTGGATCCAAGAGCCCCGGGTTTTAGTGGGTACCGAGCCAAAGTCATTGCATCCACCCTCACAGCCGGTAGGCCAAAGAGGGCGGAACCGATAGCCCGGAACCCCACACTGTCGCCTTCCACTTCGTGCATTCGCGCATTCCCCGGGGCGGTGGTTGTGTTTTGTCTGACACTACTTTTCCTGGAGGGCCTTCCAGGCCCTCTATTCCTTACGCAGATCCAGAATCTAGCCAATTGCTAGTTTTCTCTGCTGTATGTACCACCAAAAAAAAAAAAAAAAAAAAAAATTAATTTTTACATGCTGTCAGGCCAAAGGAGGGGATCTAAGAGCAGTGTCTAATTAATTTTATTATACCCTTCCTCCATTTGAGGAGACTTTGAGTTGCGACTCAACTTGATTCTGTGCAGGTGTTTCCTGGAGATATTTACCACACGGTCTTCTTGGAATGAATACATGCATACACACCACATCACAACTTCCTTTTCTTTACAGCCCTTTGCAGCACGGATCAACTTTCGTCTATTTTAGGAGGATTTCAAGGAATTCCAGATATTTCAGTGAGCTCTCCACCAATTCACATGAAAACTATATAGAAATACTCGGCTAATTTGTGCGGAATTAGGGATAGAAAGGAAGTTGTAAAATATTATATACAGAGCCAAAGCCTGGATCAAAAAAAAAAAAAGCGATTTTGAGCAGCATCCATGGGACGGGTTTTTTTTCATAGAATACTTGCAAGGACTAGTAATAATCTGATGCAAAAAAAAACAGACCTGTCTCAATGTCTTGGTCCACAAAAGATCAAACAATGGCCATATTTTGCCGGTTATGGCACATTTGACACCAAAATCAGATATCCAGCATTCTTTGAAATCATCCCCAAATAGACAAAAGTTGATCCGCGCCTTCGGTCCTGCAAAGGGCTGAGGTGATGTATGGCTGCGCGAATCGACTAGTTTTTTTTCGGCCTCCGATCCCGCGTTTTCGTCGATATTGCTAGGGCTTCATCCTCTTCAAGTTCTAGGTCTGTAAGCCCTGTTCTTCACATACATCCCGATATGTTTTCCGTGGACGTATTACGGCCGTTGTCGGGGTATCAGTGCGTGTATATGGGAAATCTGCTGTGGTTCCCATACAACAATCAATTACGGGAGCAGAGTTAGCAAAACTAGCGAGCGCATTAATAAACCTCCCGAGCGCAGTAAGTATACTAAGGCCTCGGGGTAGTCATCCGCCGCTGTATTGGATCGTTGATCAACAGCTCCGCTCCATGCTCTACAGCTCTATAAATGATGGTTGCGTGGATTCGAGATACACCTTCCATCTCTCTCCTCTACCCTCACATACCCTGCGGACTTCGTATGATTTTCGTGGTCCTCTTCGCCTCACTCCTCTTCGTTGGGCACGTCAACCCTCAGAGTTCGAGTGGTGAGGACGGTCTACCTAGCACTTTTCCCCATGCCTACCCGGGAATACCCACCACCCCGTTTGGCCCCGACTGGCAAAACTGTTCGTACATTCTCATCCGCTTATTATCGGCTGACGCTCCCCGCCAGACTTCGAGGTCACTGAGCCGCTGCTCCCCAACGCCACGACACCGCTCACTCGCAGCTTTGCGGGCAACGTCGGTGTAAATCGCGCAGGCCATCCAAACGCGACGTTGTTCTTCTGGGCGTTCGAAAAGAGCAACGGCTCACTGGCGTCCAACTCGAGCACCGATCCCTGGATCATCTGGCTCAACGGTAAGCTGCCTCATACACGGGCCACAGAGATCAACTAACGGAACGTGAGGGGGTCCCGGTGCTTCTAGCATGATTGGTCTATTGACCGAGGTCCACTATTTCATTCCAATCTTTGATGGCTGTCAATTCATTCTTTTGCAGAACGGTCCTATCAATGCCGTTGGATCTTTTTCCATCAGCCAGAATAATTTCAGTTGGAATCAGCTTGCAGACACGATATGGGTGGATCAACCAGGCGAGTATACTCTTACGTGGGCTTCTTTCTTGTGATCATGACCTACGTCATCAGTTGGGGTGGGGTACTCGACTTCAGACAACACGAGCTACGGTACGCAATTTTTTATAAGACATAAAGGAACCTATACCTATGTTCACCATGTCCGGGATATCCCAGTCAGCGACGAGGATCAAATGGGTGAAGACTTTGTGCGCTTGATATCTTTCGGGAGATCGTCCGTGCTAACGCCCTGAAGGTCGGATTCCTATCAAACATGGTCAAGATATTCCCGAGTCTCGCGACGCGTCCTCTATACCTCATGGGAGAATCATACGCGGGAACCTACATCGTGAGAACCATTCTCAGTCTCACCTGCACACGTCTCATGCTCCCATGTCAGCCATACATCACCAAGACAATATTCTCGACACCTAACCCACCAGTGACGCTAAGGAAGATTGCCATTGGCGACGGGACGCTCGGCTCAGATGCGGTTTTCCAGCAACTGCCTACTGTGACCATCCTTGTTCCCTGTACTTCCGCTGTCAGACAGTGCTAACAAACCTGACGATAGATTTCTACGATTGAAACGTATCCGCAGCTGATCAACTATGACCCAGAGGTGTATGAATATTTCAAAACCCAGTGCGTCTGTCCTCGTATGGTGGATGTGGCGATGCGGCTATAACTAACAAACCTTGCTTGTACTTGCAGAGAGCATTTATGCGGATATGATTTGAACCTGACGTACCCCCAAAACGGGCACTTTCCATCATTCGTGGACCCCTTCACCACCTTCGCCCGCCCAGCGCGCAGCGATTCATCCAAATATAATTTTTTGGCTGCGACGTTGAAGGCGGGGCAGGTTAACAAGGTCGCACCAAGCAGACGAGAACTCGAACACTGGGAGGAACGCCACACAGTTTGGAAGCGGGACCTCGCGGGACGCGCAAATGGGACCCTCGATCCATGGTACGGATGCGTCCTGTTCGCCGAGATGTGGGATTATGCCCTCAACTTCACGTTCCCGTGGTCGCTCGGTGGCAATGACTTGAACGACATCCCTGATGCGTTGAGTCCCGAGGTGCCTGGGCAAAATCCTAATACCAGTCCAAGCCCTGCGGAGGTTTACATGAATCGTAGGTAACAACTGCCCCTCATGGATACTGTCAAACTGGTTGACGTCTTATTTCAGATGCTACGATCAGGGCAGCGCTGCACGCTCCGACATCGAAGAACTGGGTGGCAAGTAGTCCATATCCATTTAGTATGTAGGCACTCAATGTGCTTGGATTCATGTGCTGAATTGAGGTTACCAGGTTCATCGCAGGGAAACGGTGTTGGCGGAGATCCTAGTGCGTTTTGTTTGCGTAATGGGGGTTCCTAACTTTCTATCGCAGGTCCCGAGTAGGTGTACAATCACTCTCGTTCAATGTGAAACTCACCACACCAGACCTATGGTTTTCCTGTCGGATCTCGCTACCAATGCGAGTGCACGCGGTGTTGGAATAGTTTTCTATTCGGGGAATGATGACTCGCTAGCTGCTCACCGTGGAACGGAGGGTAAGCTGGCCTTCAGTCAGACTGCATTGTATTGCTCATCCAGTCCATTAAGTCGTTATTCAGGTACGTCTTTACAACGTCGATTGAACCAGGTTTTATGCGGGAAGTAGAACATGACGTTCGGAGGCGTGCAAGGCTTCACGCGCAAGCCGGCCACGGCATTCACCGATGACGACGGGAACTTCGCGGGGATCGTGCACCAAGAGCGCAACCTCACCTACGCCCTCTTTCAAGGTGCTGGGCATACCGTCCCGCAATATGCGCCAGCGGCGGTATGTCGGTCACCTGCCATCTTCTGATTCCGTGCTTACACGGTGAAAGGCTCTCGTATTTGTGCGCGAGTTTGTGCTCGGGTCCAACACCACCGGACTTGTGAATAGCTACACGGGGAAGGTGAGCGGCGGCGAGGACCCGAAACTCGCACTCGATGTCCTGCCCGGGGGCACGGTTATCTTTTACGGTGACGGCTCCGAGGGAAAGACCACTGCGTCAACAGCGTGGCCGAGCGCTTTGCCCCTGGCGATGTCCATGGTGCCTATTTCCATCCGTTTGACCCTCCAAACGGAGCGACAAAGTAGTGGGGCCACGGTTCGATTCGCCGATCTAGACGGCCGTTAGATCATCGAGCTCTGGGCTCGAGCTCGATATCACAATATATTTTTGGTTCGGTGTTTCAGATATCGACAGAACAAAGCATCGTCAATCCCAGCAGGATTTTCTGAGCTCCATTTTTGTGACATGTCGTATGAAATATCTTCTTGAGCTTTTGTCCGATACTCATAACGTTAACATCTGACGGCCAATAAGGATTCAACGGCCGCAACGAATTGAGCAAAAGGAATACAATTCAATGCTAAATACCACATAACAAAATCAGCCTCGAAAGGGATAATCAGAGGTCCTGCAAAAATGACACGAAGCGCAATCGCCGCACTCGACCAGGAAACATTTGACTGCAGGACCAAGAAGCCGAGACACACCGTGACAAGCATCGCAGCGCGCATCAACGCTCGAACCCGAGCTTTTGCATCTGCGAGAGCTGCAGGGACACACGGTGCGTGAATGGCGGGATGCGCAACGGCCCGGGCGTTAAAGCAAGTTTGTCCTCGAAACATTGTCAATGTAACGGACCTCGGTGGTCCTTCACCAGGCCTCCGATGTGGATGAAGGTAGGCGAGGAGGAAGTGAAGCCGGGCAGATGCTCATGTGATCTTAGAGAACAGCAGCGCAGTCTGGGGCATGCCTATCAGCCAGGAGGAGGTCGGTTCCGAAATTCTGTTTCGGGGCCGTTCATACTCCCTCCGTAGGAGGCTGCGGCCTGATGAATGGCCAGTTTAGAAGGCTGTTGTTCTTTCCAAAGCAGTCACTTTGTTGTTGGATTTCCACTACGTGTACGTACGTACGAGGAGAGATGCGAATTTTCGGTGAACGTTGTTGTGTGGGGTACAGGTGCCCAGAAATGGAGAATCGTTTGATGTGTTGTGATTCGGTCGGCGCCGGGACGGAAACTGCGTCACTCTCTTTATAAAATTAAGCCTCTCTGTCTGTCTGAAGCCGTATCTCCATTTGTAAACCACTCTCACACATCTGCAGTCAGCTGACAGGCAGCGCTTATTTATAAAGTGGGAGCCGGCGCGAAGCGCCGGCGAGCGCTTGTCTTATATATATGAGCTTATTCCCGGGCTCGGTTACGGTGTTAGTTGGATCAATTTCCCATGTAAGGGTTGTTCCTATATATGAGCTTATTCCCCAGGATTTCCTCAATGATGAGCTTTTCTGTCTTGCATGATCCACTTTGTCCCCATGTATTAGAAAAAAGCAGGCAAGTCTAAAATCTTCCTACGACTACAGTCACGACTGGGCGGGGTTGTTCTCCGCAAAATACTCGTGGCTATCAGCATTCTCAATGCTAAGCAAAACATCAGGAAAAAGTCCCTGGGAAAAAGCTCGCCGGTTAGATATGGAGACAAAAATAGCAGTCTATAGCTCCGATAGCTTCGCCTTGCTTGTACATAGTGCTAGCGTCCTATGATAGCTCTGGCCGATAGCTACGGACCCCGCCATAGCTTGTAGGCCAAGCTACTGAGAGCTACATATCTTCGCGCATATGCTATGTTTCCCTACATGAGCTACAAACTTTAAAGATGCGCTACCAAGAATGGGTCAAGCCAAAATACTACCACAACGTCATCAATAGATTTGCAAGTTTTTTGGGTGAGCTGCTGTCCTTTCAGCGTTCAGTGATGCTTTTTGAATGTGTTTGTTTATTACCTTCCGACCGTTTCATGCTTTTCAGCTTTTCCACCTTCTGCAACAATCAGACCCATCAGAATCCATCGTGAATGATTTGGAATCTGAGCCCCAGATCAGAGTCTGCCCTGGACTGTCCGACGACGTCTAAAATCATACAGAGGTGAATGCACGAAGTTTCAAACGAGGAGCGGAGACCGTGAGAAGTTCAAAACCCAATCTCCATAACCAACACCATAAATACAGTCACATACCATAAGAAATCAGGCTATAAGACCCTCTGAGGTAGCCCAGATTACCTTCCGAGGTGCTCGCCGAGTGAGAGCGATAAGTGAGCGAGCGATTCAAGTGCGAATCTCCCAAGTCATTCAAACTCCGCCGGATCATGATCCGGACGTCAAGTTCACGTGCGTGGCAACGCCCATCAAATGGTTCGTTGCTCTGTCCCTCCATCTTCTCTCTTCTTCCCCCCATCTCTGACCGCCACCTGCCTCTCGTCTCTGGTCTTCGCAAGCTGTCCCCCGCCAACCTCAAGAATCCCAATTCCCTCAAGATCCTCACCCTCTCTCAAGCCCTCAAGTTCGATTCTCCGCAACGCATTGCAATACACTGTGGCACTGTCTCTATACCTCAAAGTACGCCAGCTGTGGCTTCCTACCGGGCCCTTTCCCTTCGTTTCCACATCACCGTCCGCAGTGTTCTCAACGTCATCGGCATCCACCGGCCTCACGCAGCACCTCGCAGACGGACGTCGCCACGTACGGCAACAATGAGGCCGAGCTACACTATCCTCGGCATATGCCTCGTCATCTCATGTTGTTCTACCACTGCTGTGGTACGTTGTCATCGTTCTTTGTATGGTATATTCTAACTGTGTCCTGCATTGCTGATTGGGGCTACGGGGATCAAGACCGACATCCCTGTACTGCCGTCGAATATCGCTCGGTCTGTCAAGAGTGCCTCGGGGGCCTGGGCGATTCTGAGAAGCACACGGCGCACCACGACATCCTGGCGCGCGCTTACATCATGGGACAGTAAGTGCTTGTTCTCCCTCCAAGACCCCGGTGCTTACCGCGCTTCGCAGTTGCTATTCAGACATTCAGCCCCTCGCGCCTACAGCCTTCAAATCGGCACTCTCGAAAGCCCCTTTGGGCTGGATGCCGTAACTTGGGACTACGACTACGACGAGGACGAGTCGAGTGAGGGTGAAAGTGGTGATTGGTCTGAGGAATAAACTGTAGTACTTAGCTGCCTCTTGTTCATTGTCCTATTTCATATTATATATATCCTATTTTTTTTCCATCTTCTTGTAGCATGAACCATAAGTATCTGAGCTCTTGAGCTCTATATATTGCTATTGAGGCTATAACGCTACAGCGCTATGCGCGCTATTTTAGTCCCATACTTGGCTATGGCGAACTTTATAGCAGTCTATACCTCCTGCCTATCAGTATATAACAGGGGTCAAGCTACCGTGCTATGACAGCTATCTCAGCTATATTGTGCTAGGTACCCTACGGGATTTTTCCTGATGAAGATGTGTCAGTGATGAACCAGAAACAGTAGCACGCGTTACTGACGCCTCGGCGCTATTGCTCTTCGCGAGAGCCTTGGCGGCGGTCTGTCCGTAGGCATAGTCCTCGGTCGAGGCGGTCTTGACGAAGTGCGACGACTCGTGGATGAGGGTGCCGCCCTGCGAGTCGGTGCCGGCGGTGGATACCTCCCAGAAGACACCACAGAGGTATATCGTGCCGAAACTGCGAGGATCGTTCTAGTAGAAATGGAGGAGAGACAAAGGCAGAGAACGTACTCTTCCGGGTCGACGTAGGCAAAGGTGTCTTCGTCCGTGCATGAGCACTGACGCGAAGTTAAGTTAAAATATTCCACGCGCAAACATGGTTGAATGGCGCTCACATCAAAGGTGTAGTCCGAGTAAGTAGCCGCAGCCATCTTGGTGTAGTGACTGAGGATAGTGGTGTGGTGGGCGGTGGTGAATGTGCCGAACCATGTCACAAAACGGGGCGTGGTCGTCGTCGTGGAAGTAAGGTACCTGGAGAGACTTGAGGTGAGACGAGAGGAGTAAACAGCACAGGACATACGAGACGGCGGTGTTTGCGTAACTCTGCGCCGCGGCGGCTGCGGAAACGAGCTGGGTCTTCTCGCTCGACGAGCAGCTTTGGTAGGCAATCCGCTTGTCGATGGAGCGGCGCGCGACGGTAAGCTCGCCAGAGATGGCAGCTGTGTGGGCAGCATTGGCAACGTCAGCGTGGATGGTGACGAGCGAGTTGGTAGCAGCGTCAACGTATTGGAACTTGCTGGCGGCGGCGATGTCGTACATTGCAGCACCAGATGCAGTGAAGTTGTACGCCTTTGAGACTATTCAAATATAAGCAGAATTAGTGGACGAAGGCTTGGGGGAATATTTACGGTCATGAGTGATGCCGATAGATGCGCCGGGCGCGAGAAGAGTGAACGAGCTCTCCTTGCTCCGGACAAGGACCATCTCCGGAACGTACTTCACACGAATGCCCTTGAAAGCAGGCGAGTTCCCAGCCGGATCCGTGATGGTGAAGGTGTCCGTCGCGAACGTGTGCAGAACAGTCCTCGGGTCATTCAGCAATTTCAACTCGACATCTCCCGTGTTTACCAGGGTGGCGACGAGTTCGAGGGCGCGGACGCTGGATACCTTCGAGGGACCTAAGAACGGACTCAGATGTAACGACGAGGACGGGACGGTTCAAAAACATACCGGAGAGCGACAGGGAAAGCCCAGGGGCAGCGGACACTACTGCGGCAAAGACCAATGCAACCAGAGCGGAGCGGACTGAGGTGGAGAACATCATGGGCTGAAGACCTAATAGTGCGTGGTGAGGCCAGAGCTGCGATGAAGACGTCCTTTTATACGGCGGCGCAATGCTTGGACGCAGAGATAACGCTTCGACATCCTTCCGCATGCACAGTTGCCATCGGCGTTCAAGTTGCGGATACCTTGGGCCAGACGTCAGATGGCAAATGTGTACAACAACAGGTTAATCTGCGCCGATCACGCTCGGAGCAGCTCCGAGACGCACTTGAATATGATAGCCGATTATTTCTCCGTCGCTTCCCAAGGTGATACTTGCTTGGCACCTATTATGCCGAGATGTTTCGCGGCTGGTCAAACCATAAATTCTCCATTCGTGTGCGCTTGACTTACCTCTGACTGACAGTTTTTTCCGATCCACCATCTTAATTTGTTCACTGGAAAACGACGATCGAGGAATCAGCCAAAGCCCACAGTTTCTCGTCAAAGTCCACTCACCACTCACTAGCATGCAAGACGCATCTCAATTAGATGTAAGCTTTAATTTTAAAATTTGCATCGGGAATATCTATGAGGGAACGTAGGTAGCGCGCGCACGGAGAAAGTGCGCGGGAAGACAGCAGATCATTACAAGTGAGTAGGGAGCGTGGTCGTAGATCGTAACTCCTGATGCTTGGAATCGTACAATAAGGTCCGTCGGCAACAGTTTAGTGTCCGTATCGTATCTTGTCCGTGTATAAGGAACGGCTAGCGTTATAAGCTATACTTGGATGTCCGTTATATATGGATAAGGATAATCCGCTGCGCGTGTAAGGGGATTTGAGAGCGACATGGCTGTTCAAGAGTTGTATGAGCTTCCAGGGCGGGGTTACCATTCGAAGGCAATGGCTTGGGTGTCATCGGCGTTGACGAAGGTGGGGTTGGATGTCACCTGGGTCCCAGAGGTGAGGCCTTCCGTGTCTGCGCTTGACTGCAATAGATAGCAGCTCAGTGCATTGTACGGGAGGAAGTTGAGGATTAAAGGTACACATGCGCACCTCGCCAATAGAAGGCTCAGAACCGCTCTCCGAGGAGCTGTCACTCGTGTGGCGGGACAGCGATGGAGAGGAACAAGGCGGACTGGTCAATGCGTCTAGTGATGTTCCGGGCCCGGCCTGGCCTGGATACCCGGGCTTGGGCCTGGCTTGAGCGGGCCTGGGCTTGAGATTCTCCAAGCCCAAGCCTAAGCCCGGTGAAGCCCGAGCCAGGCCCGAAGCCCGGGCCTGAGCCTGGGCTTCAGTGTACAATTTTACAGGGCATTCTACTGGCATTCTGGGTGTTGCATGATATTAATCAAAGCCTTAAACATTATAGGAAGTACAAATTTAATTAAACTTTACCCAGATGGTCACCCATAAAAAAAATACCAACTTTCTAACCGCCTCGTCACAACATGTCACATTGCATCCATCACAAATAAGCCTTCGGCATCCACGGCATGTTCAATCTCATGATCCTGCCGTTAGAGGGACGTCAGTTGAAGGTTAAAGAGTTTTTGCTCTTACACTGGAGCTCAACCTGACATTGATCTTGGGTGGTGCTCAAGCCCGGGCCTGAGCCCTGGGCTTGGGCTTGAATATGTTGAGGCCCGAGCCCGAAGCCCGCTCAAGCCCACTGCCGGGCCTGGCCGGGCTTGGGCTTCATCGGGCCGGGCCTGGCGGGCCTCGGGCTTGAAGCCCGGCCCTGAGCATCACTAAATGCGTCCGAGTTGTTCTGAGACCCAGAATTCAGACTTCTTTGCGAGCGCGTGGGCGTAATAATGTGAATTCTCAGATTCGACCCCGAATGCGAGTCCCGCGTGCCGACGTTAAACATCTTTCTGTCATCCGCGCAGTAGAGGAAGTAGAATGGGAGATGCGATTGAGCAGTATGGCTGAGAAGCAACGCCATAACGTACCCCTCCTTCGCGCGCACGATGGTAGCCAGTCTCTCAGTCAGGTTTTGGTCTTCGACAACGTTGAGCACGGCTGGACTACATAGCCGTCGGATCATTATCAGTCTTCCAGTAGGATGCCAAGGAGAAACAAGGAGAGCACCCACGGCATGGTAGGTTCGATGAGACGGCTCCTTTCATTGGGGATAGGGGCAATCTGCAAGTTCAATTCAACGTTCAAATCTAGTTCAAATGGATTCGTGCGCACCCTCGATACCGTCGAGTTATTCTGATCATCGCGGGTTCGTGCGCACGGAAAGCAGCAGACGAGCTGCGCGAGAAGGGGAGACATTAAGGCATTAAAACAAGGGAGATGGATGTGGAGCGAAAGAGAGCCAAAGAGGTCACGGGCACCCGAGTCGTCATCGGCCGTCACAGGGGTTGCGGATGTTTGTTGTTGGAGCCTGTGCCAACTAAAAGCACACGGAGAAGCGTTGAGGCAGTGTCGTGCACCGCTTGCCTCCTGAGGTGAATCACAAGTTTCGCTCAGCTACGACGTTTCAGACCGCTGTGGGTTCTTACCAATTCTGACGAGCTGTGGGTGAGTCAGTCAGATCCCATAGAACTATGCGGTTTATTCTCTAACTAGGCGGCCCTAATGTACAATACTTACAGGGTTTGAAGTACAAGTCACGGCCAAACGTCCGTCTTGAAAAGTGCGAATCCGGCGTAATTTGCAATGATCTAATCCGCACATTACTCAAAAAATACATCAAATTTGGATAACAGAGTTTATGAGATACATTGTTTGTGTGGAAGCGAGCGAGTTACTATACAGGTATTAATCTTTCCACTATCCATTGGCCTCCTCAGTAATTAAACATCCTTCCAAGCCCAAGACCCTTGTAGATTTTGTCCAGCCCGGTCGCAGAGACGATACCTTTGAGGAGACCGTCGAGACCGAGGGCGCTTAGGAGCTTACTGACGAGGTTGAGGACGCCGGTGAGCAACAGGCCGACACCACCGACAATTTGTGTCAAGGGTTCTATCAAGCAGGGGATAAGTGAACCGGATCAGGAGGGGTCGAGAATTGGACACGCACGACCCAAGGCGTCGAGGAGGGGTCCCAGATCCCGCTTCGCTTTAGGGAACGAGTCGAGCTTGTCTGTAGCCCATTCAATTGTGCCGCCCACTTCTTCGACCATCTACGGAGGAAACAAGACGGTTGAGCATTATGTCAAGGCACGAAAATATAAGTTGATACTCACAATCTTCAACGCCTCCGCGAGCCGCTGTTCCTCTGGCGTCGCCTTGTGGTCGCGCATATTCCGTGTCGCCTTGTTGCTCAGACGGTTGTCTGGATCAGCGCCGCGGATGGCACCGTTGGTCTCGTTCAAGATCTTCTCCGCTTGCTCGAGGAGAGGCTTGACGTTCTTTACGAGCTCAGCCTCATCGCGGTCGTCGTCTTTACGTGCCTCCATGTGCTCGATGTGCTGGAAGATGATTGTTTTCATAAGGGAGCGGCGAGATGATTGAGGGGACTCGTACCTTACGGATCATTTTGCACAGCGGGGTAGTCTTTTGATTTGTGTCTTCGATGATAGAGGACAGACGCTCCGCAAGCTTGCGGTCGGTCTCCTCCTCACTCTCCGTGCGCTCGTCGTGGTCACTATTTGCTGACATCGCATCCCGAGAGTGCGCTGAACGTTCAAGACGTTCAGAGAGTTCGCCGAACGGTAAAGCTTGGCTGTTGGGAGCGTGAATCGAGGCGTGAATATCAGCCATATTGTGTGTGGGGTAGAGTTTAGGTGACCCTCAATCCGTGGAACCATTTGCTTTTATACAACTTTCGTGTGGAGCCTCCAATGTGACGCTTTGCGCGGAGTTTGTTCGTCAGCCGTGAGCAAGCCGTGATGCGGTTGCCTACCTGCTCGTGGCGCTCGGAGCAAGTCAACGTACTTTACATAACATCATCTCCAAAAATTGCCAACCTTTCCCATGCCTCAATCAAGATAAGCGCTGGTTAAGCGCCCGATGAAGTCATCTGGACCCCTTGGTGGACGCGCTAGGCTTCATGAGCTGGGACTCACTTATAGTGATGGTAATCGCATACAAGACTCAGTTTGCTTGAACACAATACGCCGGGTGTCTAATTGTTATGGGCTAACTAACCTCTTGTGACCGAGAGAGCCGTGTTGATGTGGATTTAGCTACAGTACGCCATCTGCATCCGCAATTGAGGTGTAAGCTGTTAAAATCCTCAACTTTCCCTCAGTTCGCAGGCAGAACCCGCATGGTTCTTTACGCTGTCTTGCTCTGCATCGTAACAGATCCCGAACCATCTGGAAAACACAGCTCCCAAAAATGTGGCGTGCTCGAGCTCATTACCAGGCTGGACACTACATTTGAGGCGTTGTCATGGCGTCGCTGACAGGGCATGTCCATCATGTCCATTAATACCCGGACCCAAGATGACACGAAAGGCGCGCATGCACTGGCTACGTATCTTGGTCATCCCAACCCACACTTTAAGCTCATTTCCTCGGGGTCGACGTGTCTGGCAATGCCATTTGGGAATCCAGCGGGACGTGACGTCTTTCCCAAGTTGTCAACTTTTCGTTTTCCTTCGTGAACTTGAAGCGGATGGACAAGCAATTGTGCTTAGTCTGTAATGTATTGGGTTCCTAATTACTTCTCACTTGAGCTTAAAAGCACCCATGGATTTGCTAGTCAAGTTGTCCAACGGGCATTTTTGTATCGTTTCACCTCTGAAGCCACTCTACCTCGTGGTGGCTTACAGGATGCTTGACAAACAGTTTTGTCAATACGAGACATTGGAACCAAATATCTGCGGCCTCCCGACAATCTAGATTTGCGCACTGCCTTCAAGGCACCAGGATCAGATGATGTGTTGAGCTTCCGAACAGATTTGCGATCGTTGCAAGATCATTGTACGAAATCCCGCACTATCTCACGCCTTCCCAGCACTCTCTGCAGTCCTCTGCAGTCCTGGAAGGAATAAAGCCCTGCGGCGCTAACCTCACGGGTATCGAATTCACTGTATCACCGTTCTGCTCATCAAACCAACGCAAGCCTCTTGATTCTGCACTCCTATGTGGCGCCTACGCGTTTCAAGAAGCGCCAACACAAAAAAAGATTGACGCCCGAAAATAAGCTTGGCATTTCCCAGTCGCGGTATATATACACTGCCTTCCTTCAAGTTGTGGGGGTCGCACGGCGCACGCTCCCATGTCCACGCCATATGAGGCATACGAACATTCTGTCCCCTTCTTGGGGCCTCCGCCCACTATCTCCGAGCTTGAGGAGAAGAGAGCAGTGAACGCATATGATCCGCCCTTCCTTTTTGGCGCCCTGGGAAACAGTCGGATTTCACGCCAGCGCAGGTATGGGCTTCCTCCCGCTTTTTCTCGGTGTGTCTCTGAGCATTCGAAGGAAACTCCTATCGCCGGAATTTCTTTCAAAGCTTGCTGGATGGCCCAGCCTCATAATCTGCGGTCAAATCGTATTACAGGCCGGGGCGTGGGGCTTCTTCGCCTTGCTACAGTCAAGAAGAGGTATCCCTCTGCCCTATGCGCAGGCCGTGTGGGCGAGTGAGAACCCCCATATCGTCGACTACACCTCAACTGTGGCAGCCACGATCTTGGCTTTTTTCACGACATCGTATGCTATCTATTCCTTCAGATGCAGGAGATATTGAGCTGACAAACCTCCAGGCTATTTTCCACGGCGATCCGTAAATCCACTGCGCTTCATCTTCATGGCGATGGCATGTCCTTGGCTGCATTCATCGCATCCATTAAAATATCGGCCCGCTCACTCATTCTGGATCACGACTCCAGAAGACGAAAATTAAGCCTGATGTCCATCGTTATATTCATCATCGCGGGTGGTGTGCAGACAGCTGGGTGTGTAATACTCTCCGATCCTCGTTGCTCTTGTTCTTACATTCATTCAGGTGGAAAGCACTCATAACGCCGTATGCGATCGACGTCTATGGCCCAATGACTGGGTACGAAATCGACCTCTCCAGTCCTGTTCTTGGACAACTGCAGAAAAACCCGGCGGTGGATTCGTGTGTGAAAAGCGGCAGTAAGCAGAACATAATGCATGCTTCATGCGTTTCCTCTCACACCGGATCGTAAAGCGAGCGGGTCTGCATTTATTGTGGGTCAGACAGATAGTGGATATGCAGCCGCAAAGGGCGAGCTTTCACTTCCAGCAACATTCACAGTGATGGATCACACCGTCAACGTTTCGACCGGTACAATTTATTTCTTACATCGATGTTGGCCGATTTCTCACCGTTTTCAGCGGGGATTTTACCCCTATCTCTGCGACCCCACAATTCGAGCACATGGTTCCCCAACACGACCACCCTCCCAGTTACAGTCAGATCTGTTCTGGACCTTCCGAAAAGCTTGACCTCGTGGTATTCGTTGACGCAGCAGGGTAAGCCTGACGATTATGCAGCAAGGCGAAGCCCTAATCCAAGCTGAAGGTTTCACCGCCGACGTCTCTTGCAAGTCTTGGGATCCGGCCGATTCCACGGTGCCACCGGTTTTCATTGATAGCACTACGGTAAAGGATTGGAACAACCCGCAGAGCCAGACCGACAACATCACTTTTTCTGGCCTCAATTCACCCTGCGAAGTCGATTCTCGAAGTATGTTCATCCCTTCTATACCAATCGCATTCTGATCTGACCATACAGTGTCATATTTGAACGCGTCCAGAGCATATACTACCCACGATAACCAGGGAAACTACCTTTTGATGATCGCTTGTCCGTCTGAAGACAGCTACAGTGCGTGGTTGTGATGCCGCTGAGAAACGTCTCTGATGCTGCCGAACCAGAACTCATCTTCAATTCTGATCCCGACGGAATTTACTCCTTTTTCGGAACCACAGTGTGCACTGTCGTACCTAAAATAACTGATGTTGAAGTCTACTACTCGAACATTATTAACACCCAGACTCTACTAGGCTCAAAACTCGTTGATATTAGTGGACCCCCGACTCTTTCGGCGATCAACACTCTCTACAGCATGGTCTTTTTCTCTCAGTCCTCCGCTTCCAACGGTATGGCGGACAAGTTGAAATCCTTGATAGAAGAGGTAGATGTTAATTTCACGGCTGCTACAACCATGCGCCTCCTGGTAGGTGATCCCGATTGCAATCATCTCCTACTTCAATTTCCACAGGAAGAGTACATCCGCGGTGTCACAGAATACAGTGCATCCGTAAGAAAGCATTCCAAATCATTCTCATCTTTGGCTTACTTAACAATTTTAGGTTTTCCGAGCGTGTCTCTCGTCCAACAAGGACTTTTTAGACACGTTGCCATCGCCCATGAACATTTCGACCAGTGGGAACTTTCATTCTAACACCGTGGGCTGGATACATGCGTCGCCCGCGACTTTGTTGGAGTTGATTCCCGGCACTCTGCTCGCTATCTTCACTATTTATGCCGTGGTTACGACTCTGGCGTACCATGCTCTGGATCCCAAAGACGAACCTTTCGATCCCTCTGACCCAATGCACCTCATGGCGGCTTCCGCGTCGGGGCATCTGAACGTGTTCACTGGCACTAAGAAGGAAAATCTCGAGGCGGTGGAAGAAGCCAATGTTTTCCTGCGCGACATTAGAGGACGGGGACCGGCATTGATTCGTAATGATTAGGATAAATAGCTCGGAACCCTTGTGTCTTCTTGTTTCCAATCGTATACCCTTGAACACCGTACCACCATTCATGTAAACGAGCTTGCCGCGTTTGGGTATCCCCCCGCTTGCTGCATCAAGACAATTTCGGTGCTATGGCTACAAGGACGCTCCGAGGGACCGAGACAGGATCCGCATTTTCTGGTATATATAACCTCGCCAAACCCCAATCAATACCGCAGTTGGCAGCGGTTGGGAAGGGATAAACGAATGGACCATCCAGTCACAATTTAAAGTTACCCGGAGAAAGGCGACAAACTAGTAGGACTTGAAGGGCATCATGATAAAATTTACTTGCAACCGTACAATTCAGAAATCCGGTTTATTTGGACGAGGGATTCCAGGATTATTAGTACATTGTAAATCTAACACCGGGGGCAAATAGTGACGAATTTGTTTTGACATGCGGCGGACGCATTCAGTCCGCATTTGTTGTCACGGTACAATTGCTCTTTGTGACCACAAAGCCAGGCTTTGTGCTGGCTTTGTGTGCATGCTGGGTTCCCTTGGACTGGGTGAACAAAGCATGCACAAAGACTGCACAAAGGCTGGCTTTGTGGTGAAAGAGACCTATTGTGACTCGTCACAACAAATGCAAACCAGATGCGTCCGCCGCATATCAAATCAAATGCGTCAATCTTTGCCCCCGGTTCTAAAGAGGGTACAGTTTTGTGACTATCTCGGCGACAAGGGGTGCTGAATTCTTATTTTGCCCATCAGCGAAAATAAAAATGTCAATCTAGGAAGGATGATCCTGGATTCTGGTACAGATGTGAATAGTTGGCCTGTGTTTTGCATCTAGTGGAAACCAGCTGAGATGCCAACGACTATCAAGACGGCAGTTAGACTCTATTCTATTCGCCTAACGCCATGCAATAGTTACGATAGAAAAACTAAAACAAAGTCCGCAGTGCATATGCCGTCAGCGCAGTCATCGATAGAAGCATAATCGCGTATTGCGGAATGAGGAATGCAGACAGATGCTCCGCGCTCCCCGTCCCACTCGCAACCTGCGTCACGAACACCTGCGTCGTCCCTGTAGGTAGGCAGGCGAAGAACCTGTTGTATGCGCGTTAGATTGGAATTAGGCCAACAAGAAAGTCCGTCTGAAGGGTAGTAAAAAAGAACGAAACGCACATGCAGATGAACTGAAGAACCTTATCCTCTGCCGCGATGACGCCCGCATGCACGAGCCCTTTGCAGATAAGCACCCCAAGCACGGGAAACACGAGCAGCTTGCCGACGCTGAACGCAAGGATCGCGCCGACGGGGAGTGTATCCCATGACCCGCGGGGTATGCGCAAACGTGCGAGGGCAGAGCCGAGGCACACGAGGCCCATGGGGACGGACGCCGCGCCGATGAAGTTCGCTGCGTCCATCACGAACGCGAGCGGGGGCTGCCCGTCGGGAGCAGCGTGGATGTGCGTATAAGATGAGACTGGGACGAAGAGGGCCTTGAGTGGAGGTGCGAGTGCGATGGCGAAGGAGGCGATGATGGAGATAGAGGCGGGGATGAGGAGATTGCGGAGGAAGGTCAGGACGGCGTTGCGGAGGTGGCGGCGGCGGCTAATGGGCACTGCGTTGGTTCTCAAAGTGGGAAGAACGGGGCTGTCTTCAGTGCGATTCGGGATGTCGAGAGCGTCGACAGCGGTGGTGGTTGGCGCCGGTGAGACTATCCGGGAATGCCAGTCATGGGACGGACCGCCGGAAATTGGGTCAGTACGTCCCTCGTCTGGGCGGTCGTAAAAGGAGACGTGCTTTGAAGATAGTGTAGGGCGGGGCTCTGAGATCTTCGCCAGCTCGGTAACTCCGCCGCTGCCCTCCGCGAAAGTAAAACTTTTCTCAGTGAGGCTATCGGGAAGGGCGGATTTCCGGCCAGTCAGATGGCGAATGGCGTTTTTCGGCCATTGCCCAAAGATACGCTTGTGCTTTTGACGCAGTGCGTCCTTGACGTCCTCGGCCTCCACATCTGGCCCAACAAAATCAAGAGCCACTAGTCGGTTTCCGCCCATTGGGAAGAATGTTATCTATACCAAACAAATTTTCAGCGACAGATACGAAGCGTCACAGGAGAACGTACCACACCAACGAGGAGAAATCCTGAGATGTAGCCGACACTCAACGCTTGGTCCGCACCTCCGTTAAAGGGCGCGGCGCCCATGACACTGAGGACGACCGCAGTAGCTAGGGAGAGAAATCATCATCATTTCGGGGCTCCCGTAGGCGATCGACTCACGGATGTCCCCCACATTTCCCCATACTCCTGCGACCAGAATTCCCCAACGAAATCTGTGAGGAACCCAGAAAATTTGGGTCACCATCCAAGCGACGAGAGCGCCCAGGACCTGATAAAGCACGGCGATGAGCACGATTGGGCCTGTCAAGTCCAATTAAGGTTGTGAATTTGCACAGCCAGTAGAGCAAGAGCGTACCAAGGGCAGCAATATTCTGGGCGGAGAAGGATGGGACGATCTTGGAGAACATGAGGCTAGGGTAAGTTATATTCTGCAGTCAATCCAGAGATTAGTCTCGTCGTCGGATAGGGCGCTTCCATATACGGGGAGGTGCTATTGCAAACGTACAAGCAAAATCTGACTTGTACCCTGCGCCGCGACGGCGGGGAGGAGATCTGCCCTGGTGAGGAAGAAGCCACACGCCGTGCATATAATCCTAGCGAGGAGTATAGTGAGCACGATATAGAAAGACACAAAATCAAACGAACAGTCGAAATAGCGGGCGACATGAAGTCCAGATTAGTTGGCCGACAGAAAGCATCTTGGTAGTGCGAGACGAAGAGGGGGGTGGGCATGAAATGCACGATGCTCAGGGATAATAGGGTAACAAAAACGAGGTACGGGCTTCCGGTCCGCCGGCTACAGGTTATTCCGTTCGTTTCACATCGATATCGGCCGAGAGATGGGCCGAAAGGTGTAGACTTGAAGTTGTATGGAATGCGGATCATTTGAGATGAATTTCAGAAGGGTGCAGACCGACGAAACTTGTACCGGGCTTGCGAAGACGATGGTGGTTCGAGTTCAAGAGTGTTGGCACTGCTGTGTCACAGGGTGTGACCGGCTGATTTGACGCCAAGCGAAACTGTGACACCCTTGCGCTCAACCGCCATGTGTCCAGTGACAAGTGGACCTGGCGGAGCCCTTGTTTTCATCCGTCACCCATCTAACGCTAATTTCGAGGGGGACAACAATTGTCAACGAAAACTGGGAATGCCGGTCGGACCTTGTCTCCCTTCCCGCTCTCAGAGTTTCACGCACTAGTACTTGGCTTTTACGGAATACATCGGCGTCACCTGTGTTCTGTCTCACGTCCTGGTGGACTGTCCGAGGCTGCGGGCGGTCTTCACCGTTCGGGTTACCCCTCGCCTTCTGCCTCGGGCCCGTGTGGATCTACTCCTGCATAAGCTCACCACCCCGAACGCCGGCGTGGTAGCGATCATGTTATACAGAGTGGGAACGGGATGCCTGGACCGGCGAGGATTCTCTTGCGCAAAGGATACTCATCAAGCGGTGTCGTGATCACCTTCTCGCTATATCCTGGACGAGCCTATAACCGCGGGTTGACCAGACAATGTGAGCTCAGCGGGATGACTGCGTATGGATCTCAAATTGGATATTTTTGTTTATTCCCCGGCGAACGGTTTGTGCAGTTGATGCCAGTCGGATTGGAGGCTCAGGAGTCGGGGAGAACCCCTGAGATCACCGAGCATCATTAAGCCATGACGACGAGCCGTCCTTCCCTCCCGCAAAGAGCGAGAAATCTTTGAACTCGCCGCTCGACGGTGTCCCTGGCGCATCCCCACGCCTATGTGACTGTGCCACCGCGTTCATTGCCTGAGCGACTCGGACCACAAAAAAAGCTCTGCTGATCCACCTGATAGGCTTGAGCCACTGGTCTATACAGCGCTCCGACTGAACAGACCGCGCATCCGCGTCAATGACCTCAAAAACGCGGCTCAAATTCATGGCCAAGCAGACTGCTATTTTCGGTCGAACATGATTGGGCGCCCGGTTGCTCTGGGATCCTCATCATGCACCGCAATATCCACGAGCTTGCCATCGCGCGATATTCATCCACGCTCAGAGAGATCACATTTCCGGCCGAAGTACGTCCCCAACGCTCCAGTTACGGATTCGATGCGCTGCAATTCTGCCAAGAAATATTCCTTATGTCGGTAACTCATCTCATCCTGCACGATGAGTACGTCCGCAGCAAAAGCTGGGATTCCTGGTCCAGCCTCACAGCCCTCTCCCCCTTACGTACTTGTGTTTGAGAGCCTCATTTGCAGAATCCTCCTGCCTGATTTCCACACCCAGTCCCAAACTCCATGCTGTCGTTTCCGCCTGGTCTGACCACTCTGCATCTCGAGCCCGGGTCGAGGCAGTTGCGGATCTGACTGCCTGAAGCGGTGATGACCTGTGGGTATGCGTCGAAGAATTTTGCGGCTCGGAAGCGACGAGACAAAATTCCAGGTATGCAGGCCTCTTCCGTGTTCAACAAGATACTCGTTCGATCATTCTAGTCTCTCACTACCTTCTTGGCGATGTTATTCCTCCATCAACGTGAATTCTAGGTATGCAGGTCTTTACCGTGTTCGACAACATACTTATCCCATCAGTCTAGCCTCCCCCTACCATCGTGGCGCCATCAAAATGAGAGTTCGAGTATGTGCATTCGCCTCTTTGTCATCTCAAAAACATTTCTTGCCGAAACATCTTGTGTTTTGTGGTCAATACGATTCTTTAGCGAGGTGGGAGAAAATGTGGCTCGCACTCCATTCATTCGGCCACTGAGCTGCATGTCGTCAAGCTGATTATCTTGAAGTGCCTTTTCGACCGGGATTCTGTTCTAACACGCCTCTGCAATTTGATTATTAACTGAGATAAATATCCTCCGTGAAACAGACCAGAATACGACCACGAGTTCCTCCGCCTTCCAATAAGGTATTGATTTGATCGAAGCCACCCAACAACGCCGAAGATGAACCCATAGTATAAGATTCCCACGCCGGCTTCTCGGTACATCCTGGACGACGTTATCTCGACACAGTTTGATGATGGTTGTGCCCTTGGCGGATAGATCACTTCTTATGGCAAGGCACTAGTTTGTTAACAGAACGAAGGGCTTGTTCATGCGGTAAAAAAAATCGCTTGCCATTGATCCCCCAGGGATGACTCATACGCCTCATAACTACGACACACCATTACTCCGGATGGATTGGAACAGGTCGGGTAATACTAATAATTTAGTTTACACCAGGAATTCGACAGACCAGACCAAGATGTTAGTCCTTCGTCCTTCCCTCAGCGCGAAACATTTCTTGCCGAAGCGTCTTTTGCTTGGGAGCCGCTACATCGTCGACCATTCTCCAGCGAGGTGGAAAATCTGGATGGAACTTTATTTACCTAATCAGAGCTCACTAATTTCCCGGACCACACGTTATCGAGCTAATTAACAGCTGTAATTTCTACCACGACCGTTACTCGTGTTCCCTTTCCTTAGCAACTTTTATGGGGATGAATTCCTGTGATAGACCCGAATTAATGATCAGAATCCAACCATCGAGTCGTGCAGCTTCCATTGACTTTCGCGGATTAGAGATATTGAAAACACTTGATCGAAGCCACCGTAACGGCGCCGAAGGGAACTCTACGACGAGACCGGGGCCCATCATCTCAACCGTAAAAGAAGGGGCTGAATGGGGCCACCTTGCCTACATTAAAAGGACCGCCCACACTTCATCCTCTACCCTCGCTTGTCCTTTCCCACCTCCACCATGCGATCCACTATTGCGAAGATACTCCTCTCGCTAACTCTTGCTTCCACATCGATGGGCACGTCTGGGTCGACAGAGCAGACAGGAACCGGTGAGCGTGGTGTACGATTCGACTCCATACACCAGCGCTGATGCGTTCTCAGTATTCCGAATTACAACTGATAACGCCCCGGGCGCTTGTGGTTCCACCTACACAACTGACCAGGCTGTCGGAAGCGTTTCCAACACAATGTTCTGGACATATCCGTGAGTTCGCACACCATAGGCACTGTTGCATAGGTGCTCATGATATCCTTGCTGTAGCGGCGCTAGCGCGAATCCAAAGAACCCCAACAAGTGCGTAGGACCCCGACCCACATTTCCTGTTTCCCCTCCACCGTGAGCTCACAATTATTTTCATCGTCCATTCGCCACAGGAATCCAATCTGCACCCACTCGATGAATATTACGGGTATGTTACCTTCCGGTTGTGTCATCCGTATCTGACTATAGTTGCATTCAGCGAACGGGGTAACTGTTACCGTCAAAATCGTGGACTACTTCAAGGAAAGCAAGCATGCCAAGGCGAATGATGTGGGCGTTACAGACTCTCAGTTCCAAAAGATGGCGCCGCTGGACGACGGGATTATCGAAAATGCTGAATGGAATATCTTGTAGTGTTCACGATTATTTCGAAATGATAGCCAGCGAATTTTGCGAATACGTAGGGGATGTGATTTTCGATCTCAGTTTATGAGTATTGCAGGACACTTTATACATTAAACTCGGCACGGTGCAAATGCCATCTCATTTTCCATCCGTTCCTTTCCCTGGCCACCCTCACAATTTGTGGTGCAACTTGAGAGTGCCACGAGCATCTGCATCGCACCGTGGGTTTATCAAATTCGACTGGAATTTACAGCGGACATCAGTCGAGCGTAAGTTCCGAGGTGGGTCCCATTTTCGTACAGGGTTTTAAAGTTCATGAATGGTGATCGATGTGGTAAATATGACGGCCCCGGAATCCGCGATTATCAAAGGACAGTTGCCGTCAAATTGCTGGGGTTCTTGACTTTTCTTAGGTCAATTTCAGAGCCAGCGTGCCGCCGAAGCTCGCAGCCCGGTAAATATAATTAATGTTCAGCACAAAACCCATCACGACACGTGAGTTGCGGTGGAAGAAGACGAGCGGATGGGTGAGTAAGTCGAATAACTATGTGGCCAGAGAATATTTGAAACATAGAGCGACTTTAGAAAATCTGAAATCGCACATTCTGAAAGGAAATATTCAAATCAAGCCGTGTCTGCACAAGGCGGTTAATTTAAACATGATCCCCGACCTGGCACAGTACAGGGACATCAGAGCACTAGAGATTGAGAGTCAGATGAATGTCGGCCGTGTGTGGGTAAGACGCACACAATGCACATCCGATAAAGGCCAATGGAGATTCTCGATATCCTGTACGGACCAACGAAGCAGACCTTGCTCTCCGAATTCATATATACGAGGGATTATGGAATCGGCGAGGGTATGCTCAACAAGATGGCTGAATATCTTCTGATTCTGCCTGCATTCCGAAAGACCCACCAACCATTCTTCCTGAACCAAGCGCGAAGCTAAAAATTCAAGAAGATGGAATCGTCGAACATGAAGTCGTCGAACATGAAGTCGTCGCACATGAAGTCGTCGAACATGCAGAGCCGTGCAAAGGCGAAAGGGAGTGATCCAACTGTGGCGCTCAAAAGAGAATATGATCCGGTCACTGTGACATGCGGTCACCGGCAAGTCACCGGGCCGGGAGACATCGTGCCCTCTTCGCATATGTAGCTAGTTCCTTGGAGGAGATTGGTCCTACTTGTCGATCTCACTTTACCGTCCCTCCCCCGCATCGTGGCGGCTCGAGGCTCGAAATTACCCCGCGCTGCACATCCTCCGCGTCGTCGCATCGCCCGCGTCGTATGCCAGTGGTACTCCCGCCGCGCGCGCGTCCCCACACCGATCAACCTCTGTGTACTGTGCGCGTCCCGGGAGGAAGGGATGACGACCGCCGTAGTGTCGCCCTCCCTCGTCGCCAAGATCGCCTTCATCGGCTGCGTCTCAAGGCAGGACCGGCGCGCTTTTCTCCCCGTGAATGGCCGGGCGCGGGTGTGCGCTAACTACGGAAACAGCAATGAGCACGCCGCTGGTGCGGAGCCTGAGGTATACACCTGAGCGCGTGCTCGCGAAAAAGCCGACGAGTATGCCCTCTTTCACCCGTCTTTTCAAGCAGTTCGTGGTCGCTGGGGCAGATTATGCCCCCCTCATCCACCCCGAGGGCGGAGGTTGTCGATGGAGACCATTCGTCCCACTCATTCGCGCGATCCTCCCCCGCAATCAATCTCGATCTCAATCTCAATCTCCAACCCAGCCCCGCGTACGTGTGTACAGCCAGTCGTTCTCAAAGCTGACACAGGCTTGGAGCGGAGCAAGGATGTAGCGTGCACCCGTTCGTCCTCCTGCTATCCGCACCCGCGCGCTTCTCCACGGCCCGTCCTTGCGCTATCCTGCCGCCTCTTCCCTCTATGCCCCCGTCCATCTTGACAAGAATTCAAACGAACAGCGCAAACGGACCCCGGAATCAGATGAAGGAGCCGTCTGCGTTCGCGCGCGGGGTCGCCTGACGTTACCCATGCGCCTTCCTGCTCCAGTCGTATTCCATCGCTCGTTTTGCCATTTTGTGCTTATCTTGTTGCATAGTCATTTCTTTGCTCCCGTGCTACTCAGCTGTTCAGTATGATGATCCTCTTCCCCTTTGACTCTAGGATATTCCAGAAGCAGAAAAGCTCTGAAAGGACTGGAACCTTAAAGAAAGTCGACGCGTGAGACACCTACATTGCCCGCCTTAACAGCACTCCCTCAGTCTACGTCGTGGATGCGACAGCTTCATCCAGGGGAATACAAGGTATTTTTACGCGACGGGCACCGGGGTATGTCCCTTCTGACCGCTTTGCGCAGCTTCCAAAGAAATGCAGGTCCTTGACCTGGCCATCTACACGAGCCCCACCTTTGACAAGTCCGGCCCACCGTTTTTCAACAATTTCGCCCAGTATGTGCAGCTCTACTCGGCGGATACGACCAGCTTCGGCGTTAATCCCAACTTTGATAGTGAGACGTCTGGAAGGTGTGCGTGTCCATAGAATTGCTATAGTCTTTATCGACCCACATTATGGCACTTACTGTAAGTACTTGTACCGAGGCAACCGGTCGACCTACCGGGACACCATCAAAAAGACTGGGCAACGCAACCAGCTCAAATTTGACCGTGACGGTTGAAAATTTGGCAACCAAATACATTAAACCTGTGTCCATAAACCATTTTAAACTCCATTTGAACCTCTTGTTCTGTATTTAATCATCAACGACAATGGTTTGAGAGCTTTTTTACATTTTTTATAAGGTTTTTCATGGGAACAAAAATTATTTCATCCATGTCACGGTCTTGAGCAAGGCAACCGAAGACACCGTGACCGTGACCCGGCGTGTTTTGGGCAACGCAACAGACCCCATCGTGACCGTGACGGTTGCCTCGGTACAAGTACTTACAGTACTGCGTGGGCGACCCGGGCGGGAAAGAGCGCTGCCCCGGTACGTGAATACCAAGTGCACGGGCAATTCAACTTACGAAAGGCTGTTTAAAGGTTACCCTCGAGCCGTTGACCGGCCGCCCACAGCAGTTTTGGACCGTTGTTCCCGTTTGAGGAGTGGTCTATATCCATAAGGAGAGGTCAAATTGGATCTGCGTTATAACGTGGGCGAGGGCGGAGAAGCAACTTTCAACACTGTCTGCATATCTGCAACTCGTGCACTTGAGCGTTTATCCGGCGTTATGTTTCATTGTGTTGTGAAATAAGGAGCGGCTTTCGAACGTTGACATAAATCATCCACTAACTGTCATATCATCCAGACCATCTATCCCAATACAAAATCCATCCTGAACGTCCACCCGCGTTTTCTTTAACGAGGAGAAATTCGAGATTACCACTGGTTCCGGCGGCGGCGTCAGTTTTTCATTAGGGAACGGAATAGAAGGAAAGTACTACGCACGGGATGACACTCCCCACCGTCCCATTGGTATACCCGGGCCGGGTCAAACAGTATCATCTTCGCCAAATGTATCCCGTTGCCTGCAACAATCCCAAACGTCAGTATAATCGTAGGCCAAAGGTTTTGATGGACGCACCATTTTCCACCCACCCAATCCACCACTTCACAGCCCAGTGCCTCGTCACATACTTCCACCACACATAATAGTCCCATGAGTACGAATTAATCACGCGCGGGTTCACGTAGATGTTCTGCATGTCGAACTGCCTCCGCAGGTCGTACGGGAGGAGGAACGACTCGGATGAGAAGCACTCGGCCTCTGCGGACGAGCGGAAGCGCACGGGCGGGGTGAGTGCGGGAGTAAGGTTCGCGGGCTGCGGGTAGGCGGGGTGCGTAGGGGCGAGGGGGCGCGAGAGGGGGGAGGTGGAGAGTTGCCCGGTACGGAGAGAGGCCGGGAGGAAGGGGTCGGCGCGCACGGCGATGATGCCGTTCCAGCAGGCGAAGACCGGGGCGGGCTCGTCGGCCATGACGGCGCGGAAGCCGAGGTCTTCGAGGAAGTAGGGCCACAGAGTGGACGCGATACGGCCGAGGCGATCGCGGATAACCCATCTTAGAAAGGAAAATCAGTAAGGTGACCAGGTCGACGGGCGGAAGCGGGGAAGGCTGACTGGTCGTACAATCTGATGAGAGAGAAGAAATATAAGAGTTCAGTAGTATTTGAGGCGGGGGGTGGACGGACGTACCCCCAGTATGAAAGATCCAGCCCACACACCATGTCATAATCGCCGCCCTTGGTGTCAAGCAGTTCGACAATCGACTCGGCTTCGATGAATACATCGTTGCTGAAGACTACGCGCGTGTACCCGCCGTGCTGCACCAGTGGTTCCATAACGCGATTGCGTACGGCTGCGAGGAATTTTATACGTGGAGGCGCCGTGTCCATCGACGCAGGGCGTTCGACCGATGTGTCGTGTGTGAGAATGCGGTGTGCGACGCCCAACGTCTCTAGTGTTTTGTCGAAATCTTCCAGCAGGGCAGGCGAACTGTCCCAGCTGTTGGACTCCACTATTGATACGAAAACGTTGTTCTAGGGCAAGAAGATCAGGAGGGGTTGCGTGGCGCACGGATGCACTTACAGGACCGAGATAATAAATTAATTTAGTGACTTCTTTGATCCAATAAGGGAGGACGTCCCCATTGTTGTAAAACATGGCCTACGTAGAGGTCAGATTCGAGTATGTGAAGGATGAAAAGATGAGGCACTTGCAGCGATGAATATTTTCTCTGAGTCGTTTGTTAGCCTGTTGGGCCGCACAGCAAGGAATGTGTCGACGTACCTCCGGTTCCATATCCTTCGCGCTTTGGAACTTGATTCGCGAGTTGCACGGCCTTTTTGAAACGGTGGTCGATGGGCTGCTCGTAGGTGCGCACCATGTAGACACCAAGCAGTGCGGCGGACAGATATATGCCCCAGAGCACGAAATAGCCAAGACCGCATGTAGTTTTTGCGCAATTGTTGCCCACAATTCCCCACGATTCCGGTGCCCGTCGCTTCCGCGTACGCTGTGCGGGCTCCAGATCATTCGGTTCTACCGCGAGCGGCTCGTACCGTTGCCTCCGACACCGCGACAGAAGTATATTCCACAGTTGCCCCGAAACAAGCCAGAGCACTGTCAAAACTGCCATTGACGCTCCCCATAACGGAATCGCCACCAGAGTGATGACGAAATTGGTGCGCGGTACAGGAAAGGCAGGGGCCCAGGCGCCTCCGAGCTTCTGCGCGTAGAATGCACTGCATTGGTTCCAGGTAGTGGCGAAAACGACCACGGAAACTATTAAAATGAAGAAGCGAACGAAAACACGCCATATGGCCAGCAGAATCCAGCCGAGAAGCTGAAAAATTGGGACCAATATTCTAGGTAAAGGCTGCCGTGACATGGTGTAGCGTACACGCTCCAGTGCGTCCGGTAGGTGGTTAGTTAGCGCCTGAATGCGGCGTGAGATGACGCTGAGGACATGGCCGTGCATCTGAATTGTCAGCTCGACAAGATGGGGAGGAGGAAAGAGAAAATTGTGTGTGAGAGTGTTCGACCGTTGCCGGCATCCCTATTTTGGCTCCGTTGAATTGTTGCATGCTTGCGATCATCTCGGGACTGCGGGCGGCAGTGCGTCAGATCTTCGCAACGGTCCCGTCCGCTATCGGGACAAGTCTTCTTGATAAATTTCTGGCGTATGCTGTACGCTGGCCAATGGCCATCTCACACGAATTCTCATCCCAGCCGCAATTTCGTTGCAACGGCCATAACGATGGCCAAACCTTGGCTAAACCTCATGGAGCTTCGAAATATCCGCAACAACGATCGATCAATTAAACGGTGACTGTTGTCCGTCGATGATAATAATATCTCACGCAAGCGGGGGGTTTCGGCGGGGACTGCGTGGTCATGTGCTTCTGAGGCTGCGTTATGCTGGCTCACCACGTTGATAGAGATGCAGGGTCAACTATGTGTACGATCCACGCAAGATGGGAAGAAGAAGAAGAAGAAAAAAAACGGCAAACAAAATCATATCCCCCGATACCATTGATACTATTACGCCCAATGGGTCTGAATTTGCACAATGGGTCTGAATTTCGCAGTTTTCTCTTTCATTTCTTGCTCTTTTCCCTCGGAGTTTTTTTCCATAGTTGCCTGTACTAGTTTACTACAGTTGTATGAAAAATCTATGGGATACGGCAAGAGGAAGGTATTGCGAACGGGTTCCTGAACCATCAAACTCAGCGACATTTTGGAAGATGACGATGTTCTGGCTTCCCAGCTCGCCCCCAGCATCCGGGAAAAATTGAGAGGTATAAGATACAATATACCAACTTTTCTACCTCCTCAGAATGTTTCTCCGGAGCGGAGGCGTTGCGTTCTAGTGGAGGAGCGTGACGAATTAAAACTCCGCTCGCTAAACAAATGACGTGACATGTTGTGACCTTCGAGACCGTTCCCTCCATAACGCAACAACCGCTTCCCGGAAAAAATATCTGAAGAGACAGAAGGTTCACTATCAACTATATTATACCTCTCAAAATTTTCCGGAGGCTCAGAGTAACCCGGAAGGCCAGAGCATAAGTAACTTCCAAAACATCACCGACTTTGATGGTTCAGGCACCCGTTCTCAATACCTTCCTCTCGCCGTATCCCATAGATTTTTCATACAACTTTAGTCAACTAGTGCAGGTAACTATGGAAAAAAACTCCGAGGGAAAAGAGCAAGAAATGAAGGAGAAAAGTGCGAAATTCAGACCCATTGTGCAAATTCAGACCCATTGGGCGTAATAGTACAGGCCGTCCGCAGGAGCCGAGCACCAGCCGAGGGCACGGCACACCTCGGCACCACTGGTTTCCGCTTGCTTACCAGTCTCAGTGGCATAAAGATTGCTGAGACTCGACGGATCTTCTTCTGGTTTCCTGGTCAATTCTGTGGGTGCTCTGACTTCGAGGTCTGCGCATGAACTTGACGCTCATTTTCGGGAAGGCTTTGTATCCAAATGCTTTCAAAGGTAGTCTCCCGTAACCATAACATAAGTTTATTTTTATTTTATTTGACTTTTGGGAGAGAGAGGTGGCAAAAAAACTTGATTATGGTCTGATTCGCGTTCGCGCTGATACGCATCAGTTCGGGCGGTGTACGGAAACGGAAACGGATACGGACCCGCCTCGCGAAACAAGTAAGGAGCGGACAACTATTCCCTCTGATCCTACGGTTGACACTTTCCCGTCCCCGTCATTGATTCAAGTTCTCCGTACCTACCACAGATTCTCCGCATTTCCCTTTTATATTCTCCGTCTCTCTCTCACGTTTCTTCCCCATCTCTCACGGATACCCACGGCTAGGATTTCGAGCCCGTCTTTGCTGACGCTCCATATTTTCCCGTATCTGCTTACTATAAAAGCACTATACGCGAGAGAGCCGCCGCCCCTGCAATACATCTCAATTCTGCCTTCGATCCTGTATCGCCCTCTGCAGCCCATCAGCACTCGTCCTAATTTAGTCTCGCCCTGAATCACTGTCTTTCCCGTTCAGCAGCCTAGCATTGCAAGTCCAGCTGACCAGTTCAGATTAGAGTAGTATCTCGTAGCGCCGGCATATATATGGTTCCCTCACCCGTATTTGATTGAAATTGGGACGACTTAGACGACCTGGCACACCACGGTCAAGTTTCCAAACATAATGAGGTTCCTTTTTGGACGACGTGCCAGCACTGCTTTTGGGCAGTTTTTGCGTCGGAAAACGCGTTGTTCTCGTCCTCCTTTCAATAAATCCATAATCTGACGTATACGACACCCCTTTGGTCTGCCCTCTGTCACGGTAAGTGGTCTTTTTGTGCAATTCTTTCTGTTGAACTGCGACCGCCGATATCAGATGCGCGAACAAATCTAGAACAACAACCGAAATGTGTTGAATTGGTACCGAGTTACACACCCAGGCGGTGCTGCCCAGCCCCGCCGCTTGCTGCATACGGCTGTAGTTACCACTGATCGCAATCACGACGCCGCGATTCCATCCCATATTCTATTTTTCGATCGACGATGATACAACGGTAAGAACAGCCTCCGTACGCAATCCACCCAAGCGTATGGTTCGTCCCGCCCCCGCCGCGTGGGTCGCCAGTGCGTCCGCTCCACCCAGCGGGTTGGGTGCAGGCAGCCGCGGGAACTCGGTGTAGGACATGTGGAGCGGAATGTCGATGCGCGAGCGCCTGCGGAGGAGGACGTACAGCGCGCTGACGGGCGCCTAGCCCTGCAGGAGCTGCGCCTTGTGCACTGGGTCCGCAAACACACTCCGGAGGTGCGGGATGCGGACGTAAGCATTTGCATGATAAAGAAGTCGAGTGTGGGCCAGGCGCGTAGGCGCCTTCTGCACCGCGTCCGCAAACACACTCAGAAAGTGCGGGATGCACAGCGCCGACGTAAGCGTGCGCATGAGGAAAAAGTCAAGTCTAGGCGAATTCTTGCGCGGCGGTGGGGCCGGTGAGGGTTGTGTCGACGTACCATTTGGCGCAGATACGCTTGAGCTCCATACCGCGATCCGGAATTCTCGGCGAGTTTTTTGAAACGATTGTTTCGCATGTCGTCGGGTCTGTAGGTCATGGCGGGTTTGAGAATTGGCGAATCGTAAACTTCGCGGAGTAAGCTAAGCAGTGTCATGCCCTTCGACGTCTACGCAATTTCCATTACGAATTTGGCTGCATCGGCTGATGTGAGCGCGGCCATTCCGAGGCCAGAAGAATCTATACGGTCAGATAGATATAATTCATGTCGAACATATAGACCCTCCGTGACCATAAAGTCCTGGCCAAACTCCGCTCCAAATTAGGAATTAGAGAGGTTGTGCAAAGCCGCATGCGGCTGCTACCTTGATTCGCAATTCCATATTACCACAATTGCGAAGTAACGCGTTCTGGGACACTAGAGTGAAAAATGGAAAAGCCGCATGAAAAGAGCTTGTGCACCGTGCGGCTTTCATGCGGTTTTGCACAACCTGTCTATTAAATCATGAGCTGAGTTACGCGCAGTGGGAGAAAGGCACCGCGTACTCCGGCTTGAAGAAATGGATGCAACTTGTTGCACAGATGAGTGGTGCTAAGGCTGATGAGACACGTACGCTCCGCCGAAGAGGCGCGCCAACATTAACGGTTCAATTCAATTCACCTATGGCGCCATAAATGTTTTTGCATTGTCTCAGGGACCCCGCTCCTCCATTGCTTTCAATAGTATCCTCCCCTTGGCGGTCACTAGGGCGGAGGGTGGGTGCTTTTGCTTCAAGCGTGGGCAAGACACCTATACCGTACACGCCTACCAGGATGGCGGGCGAATCCAATAAATAAGCTTTTCAAGACAGCTAGTTATACGCAGTGACTCGGATGCGGCAGATGGTCGTCGAATCCCAGATCATTGAAGAAGCAGTGATGGGTAACATAGTCCTTGTGGAGAAGCTCCTCCAGCGTTTTCGCTGAAGCGGTCTGGGTGATGTGGAATAAACCTGGGTGGAAAAGCTGGGGCTTTGGCCGCGCGATACCAGACGCTGCGGACGACATTAGAGTGAGGGAGAGGAAATGCGACCTTCGTGACGTCACTTTTGAGGGACTCGTGATATCGAAGAACGATATCGACAGCCGGATAGCCGAGGCAGAGGTGTCATCGTGGGCAGGGGCATTCAATCTCTCGGCCCGTCCGAGTCGCTCCCTGGCGAAAAATACCGAGCGTACTGTGGATGACTAAATCTAGACTTGGACGGACATATTGGTCGGACTTTGGTCAATACGCGGCATCACAACACTTCGGACACCGTTATACCATTCAATCCGAGCAACATTCACACAATTTGAAACTCACAGAAAACTATGTACGCGAATCTAGCAGCATGTATATGATCGAGATGCCACCGAATTCGACAGATGTCCGTACTACGGCGCCCACATTGAAACTCCATTCAGCCAAAGAAGCACCTGAACAGAATTCAGGAATGATCAAGCAATGCATGATGAGGACTATCGCTTACTTGAACGACGAGATATTGTCGTTGAAAGGGGCAATTGCACCCACGTCGAGGTTAGGAATCCCGGGGCTTCTGATGGGTCCGAGCTGCTCTCCGGAGCAGTTGGGATCGCTGCCCGAGGCATAAGCCATTACTAGCTTTGTGTAGTGAGGAGTGCTTACGAGAAGAAGAAACAGTCCTGGTCTGGATCGGGACCGACCGCCGAAACGTCGTTGTCGAACTCGCCTGGGAGGTTGACGCATTGATTACTGGCGCCATGGAATTTGGCGCAGTCGGCAATGAATCCCGCCTCGGTGCAAAGGAGACTGTAGAAGTTGACGTGAGCATTCTCAAGCATCAATACAAGGCCTAGTTTCAAAGAATTCCTGATATCTCAGTCAGTTCTTTACCGATTCCAATAAAAACTAGATAGATATACTCGGCTAATTCACACGCAATTAGTGGTAGAAATGAATTTGTGAAAATGTTATGTATTAGATGATTTCTGGTTTTGGTCTGTTTTGGCGCTGAAAGCTGTCTAGCATGCTGAGAACATGTCCCAGCAGCCTAATATTTTAGTATGGACAACATGTATAACTAGGGAAATATATGATAGAGCCAGAAATATATAGAAACCCTAGATAAATGTAATATTTACAATATCTCTCAATAGGGACGGTCAGAGTAGGTGATTCTCGGTGATTCTGACGGTGATTCTGACGGTGATTCTGAAGTAATTCTGAAGTGATTCTGTAATTTATTTTGAATTAAAATCGTGTGAGAATCATCCAGAATATACCTGAGCTCTGACCGTCCCTTTCTCAAATGTAATTCTTGCGATGATTCTATGTCCAGAAAATGTTCTGAGGGATGACGGCAATTATTCGGTTACCTGGTGGCTATGCTTTGCAAACTCTCCTCACCAGCTGTCATGCCTGCCTGCCGCCACTCGACGTGCTGTTCGCGTAGAAGCCCTTTCAAAATTCTACATCCGCAACCACAAAGGGCGGCGCGCACAATTACGTCGTCGTGTTGCAGCCCGTGCCCGCCGGGCCAATGCGTCTGAACACAGGTCTGAGCGCAAGTGTGTCGGGCGAGAAGTCAAATAACAAAGGCGGGATTTGTCAGCTTGTCTAGCCACCGCTATGTAGCCACAAAATAATGTAGTGTAGTTTGAAATCGTGATGAACGAGAATCAGAATCACCCAATAAATAATTGTCGAATCTCCTTCAGAGGTGATTCGACAAATTCATGGTGATTCTGGTTGTTGGTGATTCTCTCACGGTTTATTAATTCCAGAATCAACAACAGAATCACCGTCAGAATCACCCATATAAAAACAATATAAAAGCTACTCTGACCGTCCCTAATGCCAAAACTGGCAAATGTAGTCAAGGAAGCTAGAGGGGTTGTACATAATTTATCTGTGTTTCTGACTCTATCAAATGTTTCCTTGGTTATACGTGTTGTTCATACTAAAATATTAGGCCGCTGGGACATGTTCTTAGCATGCTAGACAGCATTCAGTACGAAAACAGACCAAAACCAGAAATCATCTAATACATAACATTTTCACAAATTCATTTCTACCACTAATTGCGTGTGAATTAGCCGAGTATATCTATCTAGTTTTTATTGGAATCGGTAAAGAACTGACTGAGATATCGGGAATTCTTTGAAACTATCCCAAAACCGAAATTTTTTGTGCGCGCCTTCGGTACTGCAACTGGCTGTAACTTTCAGATAGCACCTCCAGTCCACAGAATCTTGCCAACTTTTGGCACACTTAAGGCGCACACTGAAACTACAAATATTGAATTTGGTCTCTCTTGGGCTGAGATCAAAGCTCATTTGCTTAGTTTCAGTCCAGTAATGTAAAGGTGAGATTTTGGGGGGAATGCAAGCCGATGACAATACTTATACAAGGTGGTTTTCAATCAGAATCTCAGGCGGTATTAGTTTATTGAGTGGGCAGTGAGGGCTGATTGGTGACGTGCGATTGAAACAAACACCCAAGCCCACGGTGCACCATGGTCAGCTGCCTAAGCCTTTGAAGCAGTATAACCGACAAACGGCGTGGTTTCGGGGAGGAAAATCTGATCTGCTTAAAATACGAATGTTAATCATCGGTGTTTGTTCAAGATACAGTAGGATGGCTCATAATGCATAAGGTCGGTTCCCTGCCAAATTGAGCAAGATTTGCCCAAAGTCTATGCATTATGACCTTGTTTCTACAGTGGTAAGATGCATTTTGGTGGATCCGAAATCTGATGCATTATGAGAAATTTTGGCAGGTATGCATTATGAGCTTATGCATTATGAACCATCCTACTGTACAACATTTCAATATCTCACATTTGCATCTTCAGAATAGTGTGTCCACTAAGAGCTAAATTCAAATCACTGTAGCGAAGCACAGGCACACTGCTAGTGAGGAATGAAGCAACAGTTATACAGTCGCGGACAACCAAACATGAACCTGATTCTGAATTCAGGGACAAGTTGATTTATGGACATAACATCAATTCTAGACGAGATCTGAATTCAGAATCAGAATCAGCACAAAAAAAAAGTGTTTTTGAAGGCCCTACCCAAATATTTTCCACGAGAAACAAGGAACGGCCAATATTTTGAACCATCTCAACAAAGTTGTGAGCGGTAAACCAGCGGAACACAAGCACCCCAAAGGATCACCTGGCTCAGGCTGGCTGGGAAGGTAATGACTAGTGTATAGGATACCCAAGAATTTGTTTCTGTTGAAATTTGTGAGGAATGAAATTTGTTTAAATGCTCGGGCTCAACTTTGGGGTCACATGGGCTGCTCACAAAGATATATTCGCAGGATTTATTCCGCAGGATTTATTCCGCGAAAAGGGCCTGTTAGTTTTCTTGGATCTTTACACATTCAGAAAGTACTCGTCAAATGGCGTTGATTCCATATTTTTTTTGATTATTTTCGGGTAAGATATAGGGGTACAGCCAAATTTTTCGGACCTTAAACCTACTAAATGCTCATTTGCGGGGGATTGGCTCTTGCAAATAGTTTAGTTCCGGTATGGTTCAACTGTTTTTGAAGAAATCTTTCGATTCCGATGATTTTCGGAGGTAAGGTAAGTGATTGAACTTTTTTGTCATGTTTGGTTGTCCGCGACTGTAGACGTTGCATCCTGATGGGATCAAAAAGGTACGCTGCATTTGCGATAGAAAGGTAACTGCAATGGACACCCTTCACACGGTCAAGAGAATATATCGTGCTTATCGGTGAGCTTGATGGGTGAAATCCACGACTTCCGAAGTCACTCCAAGATCCAACCACACGGTGTCCGACCTCTCCGCTCCGAACCAGGGAGGGCATCTGTGTCCAGTAGCCTCAGCAGAATTGACAGTAGCACAGAGAAGACTTATAAAGAGTAATCAGAGGACCGGTTCCTGCCGTCCCTTGCTCCAATTTCAACTGATGCAGATGACGAGCTAGCGGGAACAAAAGGCTACACCAAGGTCTCGTCCCGGTTGCTCGACCGAGCTGCTGCACTGACTGTGGCAGCCAGGGGTTCCCCTGACACTGTGTTATACCGTGGGCAAGGGCAAAGAAACAGTTTCCACACTGTCTGTATATTTGCAATTTTGTGCTTAGTGTTTATTTGCCAATATTCAGCGTTACGTTCGGTTGTGTTGTCAGATGAGGAGCGGTCTTCGAAGGTTGCAATAAATCATCCACCAACTCCCATATGATGCTGTCTGCACCACCATGAAATATAGCCCCAATCGAGTCCAGGGTTTGTCAAATGTTTGCCGTTGATGTTATGAAAATGTTCTGTCGAACATGTAAAATATATCATTTAAACATTGTCGAAACCTCGAAAATCAGATATTTCGGATACGTCTTGACAAGGTTGGGACGATGTTCTTCGAGCATTGAAGACACGTCTCTAGACATGTTTATAACTTACCAGCTGTTGCAATCTGGGCGGCATGCAGGCAATCTCCTACTGGACAAGACAGTGGCTGCGGTAGATTCATCTGGTCCCCTGTCCGGCAATATCAACTTGAATGGCCCAGTGAATCCTGCCGACTCCCAGTTGTGAATTGTGCGGCTACAATTAAATGCCAAGTGGTCGGTCTCTGGACCACTTTCAAACCAGCTCAAATTTAATTCCAAAGATTCTGAAAACCAAAAATTTGCAGTCTGAAGGCTGAGGACTGCACGACACTGGTTGACGGGGCGACGGGTCCGTGCGCATCAAAACCAAACAACAGCAATGTTGGGGGCATTTCGGTGCGCCCACAGACTTCTCTCCCTCTCTTATCCCTCTTCCAACCACAATCTACTGACTCTCCCTGGAACAATCTATTCCTCACACACTTCCAGTTTATTGACCCGACCGAGCATTCCGTTCACCGATAGAGCTAGCTCTGAATGCCTCAATTTGGCCGCAATCTCCACTCACTTCGGACAACACTCTCTCTTGTCAATGTGAAGATTCCCTCGTGTTCGCAAGTCTCTACCAACATAAGGGACCTCATTACAAGCCTCGGGCCATTCCAAGATTCCAAAATACCTCTCAGCTTCAAAGCATCGTCAAGTGGCAGCAGTGACCCAGGACTCCAAATCTAGTGCGCTTTGTTTGCAACAAAATCCAGGTTGACCTCTCGAGATCACCAGTATGTGGGGCCGCCAAGTCCCACCACACCCCCCTTCAATGCTTATGCACTCTGCCACAACCGCACCCTTCTCCGCGCCGGTCCGAAGAGCACACACACCGGCTTATCCTCGCCTCCTCCAGCCTCGCACTCCCTCTCATCCCCTTCTGACGCTCAGGCGCCTCTATGCGACGCTCTCATCGCCATGTGACTGACACATCCACACCAACCAGGAGATACTTGACAGGGTGGTCGTCAATGTGACAACACAGGGCTTTGCGGACCTCGGCGCCGTTCTGCGTGTGGGGAATCTTGTGCTGGGCATTGCGCGTACGGAACCCGGCAAGCGACTCGCCGTCGATGAGCTCGTGTCCCGCGTAGGCCTGCGTTCCCTAGCCGTATTCCCGCATTCCATGCGCACGGCTTGTGGTCCGCGCTGGGTTACTGGCGCATTTCTGTACTGTATGCTGGTAGTATGTAATGTACATAGGAATGCTATCTGTTCAAACGACCATTGAATGAATGTAAAAGCCAGGAAAAATATTATTATTGTTCAGGAGAAATAAACAAAACCTGGAAGAAATGTACCAGGAACGTTGACCAAAACATCACTAAAAGGTGACGCTGAGAAAGCATTGAGGGATTTGACGATTTTTATTTGAGTGATGTTTCGGCAACATCCGGCGAACGTTGAGGTAACTATTTACAAACATCTCGGCACAGACCTCTCATAAACATTCCTCACGAACGGCGGTGTAGACCGCCGACATGAATACCATTGTCTGGGCAATCACCGATTCAGCATGCAAAGAGGGAAATAAAGTCGGGCGGTGTGTCATGTCGATGGGGATAATGAAAATTCAGGCTGTCTTGTTCAAATGGGACACGCCGACGGCACGTTCTCAATCAATTGTGGACAGATTCCCTTGAATCCAGATGATATTGAAAGCTGAAACAGAGGCAACCGAGTGTGAAATGTGAAAATTTGTGGCACACCCCACCTGCAGCACCAAGAATGAAATTTATTTGTGCTATCATCAGTTCATTCTATAGTACTGATTTCGATGTGTAACCAAAATGTCAAATTTGTGCAGCCTGTGCCTCTATATCCCCGTTCATATGAATCATGAATTATTCAAATTGGCTCAGAATTGACCGAGTAATGACCAATTTAAGCCGGGGTTTGAAACGGGTAACGGGAAAATACAAGATTCCATATTTGAGGGATTATCCTCCGTGGCTTATACGACGAGGAATCCCTGTTTGACCGCTCTCGAACGCACCTAAAATCAAGCAAAACGGTCAAGAAATGGGCAAGAAACGAGCCCGGCAATCCGGTGCATCAAATTTGTTCTTATTCATCAAAATTTGATGAGTGCCATTACTTCCGCAAAGAGCTGTAAAGCCCGACACACCTCAAAAGCTCACATTAGTCAATTTAATACACCTTTGAACAAGGAAAATCCCGTTATCTACCAGATGTATACCGAGTTATGATCATGCGATACACGGGATCCAGACTATGTACCCAAATATTCCCTCCTGAATGTCCAGACGTCGCTCTTTCACTAATGAGGAGAAATTGTGAAATTACCACTGGTTTCGGCCGCAGCGTCAGCATTCAAGGGGGCAACGGAATGAAAGTAGTACGCACGGGATGACACTCCCCACCGTCCCATTGGTATACCCTGGCCGGGTCAAACAGTATCATCTTCGCCAAATGTATCCCGTTGCCTGCAAACAATCCCAAACGTCAGTGTAATCGTAGTAAGCCAAAGATTTTGCTGGACGCACCATTTTCGACCCACTCAATCCACCACTTCACAGCCCAGTGCCTCGTCACATACTTCCACCACACATAATAATCCCATGTGTAGGAGTTAATCACGCGTGGGTTCACGTAGATGTTCTGCATGTCGAACTGCCTCCGCAGGTCGTACGGGAGGAGGAACGACTCGGATGAGAAGCACTCGGCCTCTGCGGACGAGCGGAAGCGCACGGGCGGGGTGAGCGCGGGGGTGAGGTTCGCGGGCTGCGGGTAGGCGGGGTGCGTGGAGGCGAGGGGGCGCGAGAGGGGGGAGGTGGAGAGTTGCCCGGTACGGAGAGAGGCCGGGAGGAAGGGGTCGGCGCGGACGGCGATGATGCCGTTCCAGCAGGCGAAGACCGGGGCGGGCTCGTCGGCCATGACGGCGCGGAAGCCGAGGTCCTCGAGGAAGTAGGGCCACAGAGTGGACGCGATACGGCCGAGGCGATCGCGGATAACCCATCTTAGAAAGGAAAATCAGTAAGGTGACCAGGTCGACGGGCGGAAGCGGGGAAGGCTGACTGGTCGTACAATCTGATGAGAGAGAAGAAATATAAGAGTTCAGTAGTATTTGAGGCGGGGGGTGGACGGACGTACCCCCAGTATGAAAGATCCAGCCCACACACCATGTCATAATCGCCGCCCTTGGTGTCAAGCAGTTCGACAATCGACTCGGCTTCGATGAATACATCGTTGCTGAAGACTACGCGCGTGTACCCGCCGTGCTGCACCAGTGGTTCCATAACGCGATTGCGTACGGCTGCGAGGAATTTTATACGTGGAGGCGCCGTGTCCATCGACGCAGGACGTTCGACCGATGTGTCGTGTGTGAGAATGCGGTGTGCGACGCCCAACGTCTCTAGTGTTTTGGCGAAATCTTCCAGCAGGGCAGGCGAACTGTCCCAGCTGTTGGACTCCACTATTGATACAAAAACGTTGTTCTAGAGCAAGAAGATCAGGAGGGGTTGCGTGCCACACGGATGCCTCACAGGACCGAGGTAATAAATTAATTTGGTGACTTCTTTGATCCAATACGGGAGCACGTCCCCATTGTTATAAAACATGGCCTGCGTAGAGGTCAGATTCAAGTATGTGAAGGATGGATAGATGGGGCACTTACAGCGATGAATATTTTCTCTGAGTCGTTTGTTAGCCTGTTGGGCCGCACAGCAAGGAATGTGTCGACGTACCTCCGGTTCCATATCCTTCGCGCTTTGGAACTTGATTCGCGAGTTGCACGGCTTTTTTGAAACGGTGGTCGACGGGCTGCTCGTAGGTGCGCACCATGTAGACACCAAACAGTGCGGCAGAAAGATATGTGCCCCATAGTAAGAGAGAGCCAAGACCGCGTGTAGTCTGTGCGCAATTCTGGCCCATAATTTTCCCCGATTTTCGCGTACGATGTGCGGGTTCTAGATCATCCATGTGTAGCGCGAGCGCATCGTACCGCTGCCTCCGGTACCGCGACAGAAGTATACTCCACAGTCGCCCGCAAACAAGCCAGAGCACCGTCAAAACTATCATTGACGCTCCCCACAACGGAATCGCCACCAGAGTGATGACCAAATGGGTGCGCGGTACAGGAAAGGCAGGGGGCCATGCGCCTCCGAGCTTCTGCGCGTAGAATGCACTGCATTGGTTCCAGGTAGTGGCGAAAACGACTGCGGAACCTATTAAAATGAAGAAGCGAACGAAAACACGCCATATGGCCAGCAGAATCCACCCGAGAAGCTGAAAAATTGGGACCACTATTCTTGATAAAGGCCGCCGTGACATGGCGTAGCGTATGCGCTCAAGTGTATCCAGTAGGTGGTTAGTTAGCGCCTGAATGCGGTGTGAGATGATGCTAAGGACCTGGACATGGCCGCGCATTTGAATGGCCAGCTCGACATGATGGGAAGGAGGAAAGAAAACTGCGTGTTAGGTGACCGTCGCGGTCCGCGCGGCATTCCTATGGAATAATTCTATTTGGTAATCCCCGTGGATGCCAGTGGTGTACGGGGGTTTCCATATAACCGATGTCCATTTGGCAACCCCTTCATGATAAGATTGTCCGGCGCGCCCTCCCGCGTGTGTAATCTTTCTGTTCTTCACCGTAATAGCGCCGTAGGTGGTACGTCTCGTCTCGTCTTCAGGATACCAAGGGCACGTCTCTACGATTTCGGGAGAATCTCCGTTAGATTGTTTGCATAGTTACAATCGTCTCGGGACTGCGGAAGGCACTGCCTGAATTCTTGGCGGCTCGAAATTGTTTTCAACTGGTCCCGTCCGCGATCGGGACAGTTCTTAAAACATTTCTGGCGTATGCTGTACGTTAGCGTTAGCCCTCCTACTCGAATTCTCATCCCAGCCGCAATGTCGTTGGAACAGATATCACGAGGGCCCAACCTCATGGAGCTTCGAAATCTCCGCAGCAAAGGTAGATCAATTGTACGGTGACTGTTGTCCGTCGATGATAATAATATCTCGCCCAAGCGGGGGTTTCGGGCCTCGGCGGGAACTGCGTGGTCGGATACAGTTCGAGATGGGCCTGCATGTGCTTGTGAGGCTGCGTTCTCTTGGCCCACCACGCTGATACAGATCCAGGGGGTCACGCACGGTAGATAGAAAAGAAAAAAAACTGCCAAAGAAAATCATATCCGCCGTCCACCGAAGCAGGAGCCGAGCGGACCACGGTCAACGCAGTGGCTATGTACGGAAACGCAAACGGATACGGACCCGACTCGCGAAACAAGGAGCGGACAACTATTCCGTCTGATCCTACGGTTGACCATTGCCTCAAGTTCTCCGTATCTCTCACAGATTCTCCGCATTTCCTTTTTATATTCTCCGTCTCTCTCACGTTTCTTCCCCCATCTCTCACACAGGGGGCAAACATAGCCGCACTTGTCATAAGCGCATCCGACAGGCATGCGCAATGTCTTCGCTGCGTCTTTGCCAGTAAGCTTAGGTAATTGAGAATTTCCTTGACGTGGGTTCAATCCCGTCCAACGTCATATCTCGTATATTAAGCAGATGCTTCGTATCAAGATGCACCTGTTTGCCCATCTGATTCACCTTGATTTGGTCTTTCTTTCCCAACCACGTTCCCAGCGCTCCATTTGTGACCTCGATTGCCTTCTAGCTCCGGCTCGCTCCGTGATGCTCCATTCCCAGCACTCACAGCGACTACTTTCGCGCGCCTTGGCTCCAAACGGCTAGACTAGCTCTGGATAGCTCCGTTGACTGATCACAAGGCCATTTTGTCGCGCGCTCAAGGCCCACTCAAAAGGGAAGTGTCCGTCAAATCACACTTCGCTCTTACCCCATCATCACCTGGGCCTCAGCATTGTTTCCGCTTCAATTGGTGCGTCAACACCGATTACTCCCTCAACAAAGCCCTCAAGACCTCACAACCGTCAAACCCAGTGACCCGTCGAGTATCAAACTGTAAAGGCCTAGCTCAAAGCCAGGGTTATGCACTATTTCTCAAGAACGAAACGCCCAAGGGACCGTCATGACAGTCCACGACCTCGACGATTCCTCAAAACGCTGAAGTATCTCGCTGATTCTCTCAAGTCTGAGCTGCAAGGTATCCTGGAACGCGCTGAAACATTTCTCAAGCCTCGCATGATCACCTATGGCAACGTCTTGAGTTGTGTCTAATGCTGAGAGCTGTCCCCCGTTCCATCGCATTTCCCATCTTCCTTGCACATTCAACTCTCTGCTTGAGACACTGGTATCGGACATTCCGTGCTGTAACCGAACCGTGCTGATTATTTTGGAAACAGGTTCGACAAGCAACATGAACGGTATGCATGTAGACACACCTTTCGATCGATCAGCTGAACAATCGCAGCAGAGCAATTCGACATACGCTAGCGTACTGCTTGATGGTGGACAGCGGCGATGAAGGTCCGCACGATCCAGCTACATCCCAAATGTTGTGTCATTCATGCGCTTACACTAGCTGTCGCTACTTACCTCCGTCTCACCTCCAAACTCTTGAACACTTTGCATGTTTTTCCCACCAGGTGAGATTGGCCCCACGTTCTGCTCTGAATAGTGGTACTACTTTCTATTTCATTTACCACACGGTCAGCTTGAACAAAGTTATCGCTTCCATCTTCCTGGATCTTCCAACGCGTTTCCGGTACGCCAGTCGCTCATTCTTAACTTAACTGCTTTTGCCACCACTCATATTTTCTGTGACCCAGCGGTTGCCAACTCATTTTTGCACTCTCAATGTACGGCTCCTTGGGCTGAGTACAATTGAACTTCTGCTCATCTCTGTTGGAGTCACCCCCTACGATGTGGTACGTTCTCCACCCACATTGCATTGTCTTCTGAATTACCCTGATGGTTTTCACTAAGACCTGGCGTCAGCATGGATCCCCCTGGAGAGTCACGCAGTTCGTGTCCCGACGCGTATTTACTCTTTTCTAATATGCATTAGCCTCGATGATGCTCCGCCTAAGTAGCTTTATGCAAGCTTCGTCGAGCCTCTATTGATTGATCGGTTCGTTGCCTCTTCCATTCACTAATCTTCACAGTACTTCAAAATGCGGCCGATGAACAGGAACTATTTGTAGAGTAGATACATTGGGTGTTTATTCATGCTCCATCGTACCTGTGATTTCAACGGTTACCTTAGTTCAACAATTTGCACTCATGCCGGAGCGAAGCGAAGGCACGTCTTGTCTTTTATATTCTGGGCTTTCACAATTGGGGGATTCATGACCATTCATATTATGTGTACTTTGCAGTTCAGTGCAACATAAATGAATGTATACCATGCATTCCTGACATGTCAAGCAGTTGATGTGATAGGTGCAGGTTTTTTAATTTGTGTGAACAGATGTAAGGTGCTGGTTATCGAATGAGTGCAAAGCGCAATAACAAAAAATCATCTCAAGTCAGCTCAGAATGATCAAAGGCTCACACCTGCGGTACAACCATTGCCAATATATCTTCTGAAAAGAGTCTGATATAGACCACAAATATTAACAAACTTTCACTGCACAAGACATATCATGGTACAATACCAGCAGAGTACTTGTTGCACCCCAGATAATTGGGCCTGAAACCCAAAGTCTGAGGACTCTGAGGCTACTTCTCATCTGGAATTGCTGGATGGTAAACACCGTATAATTTCAGTAAAATCAGAGCAATAAACCATGATAAATAGCAAACACAGAGAAAATTCTCAGGTGTTGGACAGTGTTTCAGAGGCTGCATGGGATGGTAGAAGTAGGAGACAGAGGGATGTATTTACATATAATTTTGAGGTCACAAGTAAGTGCATCAACAGAGTTAAACTGGTCCATTAACTTCTGTTATTTGTCGGGGTGCACATATGGAGCACAAAAATGTACATGGCAATTTTTTCTGGCCTGAAGTTCTCCAGCTTTGTGCCTTGGACACATTAGGCCTAAAGATGAAAAGATAACATTCGGTGGAATTGAACCCACGACAAGGAAATTCTCAATTACCTAAGCTTAGTGGCAAAGACGCAGCAAAGACGTTGCGCATGCCTGTCGGATGCGCACCGGATGCGCTTATGACAAGTGCGGCTATGTTTGCCCCCTGTGTCACGGATACCCACGGCTAGGACTTCGAGCCCGTCTTTGCTGACGCTCCATATTTTCCCATATCTACTTACTATAAAAGCCCTGTACGAGAGAGCCGCCGCCCCTGTAATACACCTCAATTCTGCTTTGGATCTTGTATCGCCCTCTCCAGCCCATCAGTCCTAATTTAGTCTCGCCCTAGATCACTGTCTTTCCCGTTCAGCAGCCTAGCATTGCAAGTCCAGCTGACCAGTTCAGATTAGAGTAGTATCTCGTAGCGCCGGCATATATATGGTTCCCTCACCCATATTTGATTGAAATTGGGACGACTTAGACCACCTGGCACACCACGGTCAAGTTTCGAAAACTAATGAGGTTCCTTTTTGGGACGACGTGCCAGCACTGCTTTTGGGCAGTTTTTGCGTCGGAAAACACGTCGTTCTCATCCTCAATTCAATAAATCCATAATCTGACCTATACAACACCCCTTTGGCCTGCCCTGTGTCACGGTAAGTGGTCTTTTTGTGCAATTCTTTCTGTTGAACTGCGACCGCCAGTATCAAATCTAGAAAAACAACCGAAATGTGTTGAATTGGTACCGAGTTACACACCCAGGCGGTGCTGCCCAGCCCCGCCGCTTGCTGCATATGGCTGTAGTTACCACTGGTCGCAATCAAGGCGCCGCGATTTCATCCCATATTCTATTGTTCGATCGACGATGATACAACGGTAAGAACAGAGAACATAAAGCATACCTTCAACGCTCGTGACGCAAGTTTCGTACAACTCACAAACTCGGCCTATCACGCCGCATCTCACCCCAAGGTACTCTGATCCCACTCCCCCCTCATTACGCAATCCACCTAAGCGTATCGCTCACCACCCCCGCCGCCCTTACGAAAGCCGTCCCATCCATCTCCCCACTCCCCACATGCGTCTCATCCCCTTTCTCATCTCGCGCGCCGATCGCTTCCCCAGGCACTTTGAAGCCATATTGTAGGGCGGCATAGTACAATACGCGTACCGCCTTGGAGACGTGGGCGTCCCTGTGGTGCAGCGCATTTTGTATGAGCGCGAGCCACGGGCTCGTCCCGCCCCCGCCGCCCGCCCCGCCGCGTGGGTCGCCCTGTGCGTCTGCTCCATCCCGCGGGCTGCGTGTAGGTGGCCGCGGAAACTGGGTGTACGACATGAGGAGCGGAATGTCGATGCGCGTGCGCGCGCGGAGGAGGACTTACAGCGCGCTGACGTGCACCTGGCCTGGCAGGAGCTGCGCCTTGTGCACTGGGTCCGCAAACACACTCAGGAGGCGCGGGGTGCACAACGCGGACGTAAGCATGTGCATGATAAAGACGTCGAGTCTGGGCGCGTAGGTGGGTCTGTCTGTGACCGCGAGGAGGAGGTTGGCTTGCCAGAAGCACTCTTCGGGTTTGTTGGCGAATTCTTGCGCGGCGGCAGTGTCAGTGAGGGTTGTGTCGATGGTCCATTTGGCGTAGATGCCCTTGAGCTCCGTACCGCGATCCGGGTTCTCGGCGAGTTTCTTGAAACGGTTGCTTTCCATGTCGTTGGGTTCGTAGGGCGTGACGGGTTTGAGAATAGGCGAGTCATAAACTTCGCGGAGCGGGCCAAGTAGTGTGACGCCCTTCAAAGTCTTGGCAATTTCCGGAAGGCCGGAAGGCGTGTTTAATACGAACTTGGTTGTATCTGTTATGCCAGGCCTGAAGAATCCATACGGTCAGATAGAAATAACTCATGTCAAACATACGGACCCCGCGCGACCATAAAGTCCTGGCCAAACTCGACTCCACACTGGAAATTAAATTATCAGTTGAGTTACCCGCAGTGAGGCACCGCGTACTCTGACTTGAAGAAATGGACGCAGCCTGTTGCGCAGATGAGTAGTGCCAAGTCTGACGAGCGGAGAATGAGACGAGTACGCCCCGCCCAAGAGGCGCACCAATATTAACGCTTCATTCCGTTTGCCTCTGGCGCCATGACATATTTCCGCATCGCCTCAGGGCACCCGTTCCTGTTTATTTACTCGGCGAAAAATGCCAAAAAAACTACCATAGGCTCTACCAGACCGTCAGCAACCCTTGCCGGTGAAATGAAAACAAGAAAATCACCTCTGATCGCCCCACCGGCTCCTCCAGTTGATTTCAGCAATGTCCTCCCCTTGGCGGTCAATTGGACGCAGGATGGGTGCTAGTTCTTCGTAGATCTGCTTCAAAAGTGTGGGTGGGGAACACAAAGCGTACACGGCTACCAGGCTGGTCGATGAAGTTGATCAATAAGCTGTGTAAGACAGCTAGTTATACGCACTGGTGCGGCAGATGGTTGTGGAATCCCAGATCATTGAAGAAGCAGTGGTGGGTAACATAGTCCTTCCGGAGAAGCTGCTCGAGAATTTTCGCCGAAGTGTGCGTCGAGGCGGTGTGGCTTAAATCTGGTCGGAGGCGCTGGGGATTCGGAGGCGCGATACCGGCGACATTGGAGTGCGGGACAGCAAATGCGACCCTCGTGACGTCACTTTTGAGATCTCGGAATGATATGGAAGAACGTCAGATGTCTGCCGCAATATAACCGAGAATGCATGATGACTGAGCATGCAAAAGGGTTAGAAAGTGGAAGAGAGTGAATGGGTGAACAGAATCATTTTTGATTGCCGAAATAGTGATGCAATTTAGGTGTTCCGGCGGCAGATAGGTGGTTCGGCTTTATCAGGCTGTAGAGGCTGAGTCACTGTGAAGCAAATTACCGACAGCCAGGTAGCTGAGGTCACAGGTGTGAGATGTGCTTACACGGGCGGCAGAGATATTCTACATTTCAGCCCGTCCGAGCCGCTCCCTCATGAAAAGCACGGTGGGTAGATCTAGACTAAGTCCAGACTTGGATGGGCACAACACTTCGAACACCAGTATACCATCCAATCAGAGCAACATTCACACTCGCCGAAAATTATGTACGTGAATCTAGGAGCATATATGATCGAGCTGCCACGCATTCAACACTTGTCCGTACTGCGGCCACATTGAAACTCCGTTCACCCAAAGAAGCAACTAGAATAGTTCAGTAACGCCCCAGTAATTCATCCTGAGCACAACCGCTTACTTGAACGACGAGATATTGTCGTTGAAAGGGACAGTTGCGCCGACATTGAGGTTAGAAATCCCGGGGCTTCTGATGGGTCCGAGCTGCTCTCCGGAGCAGTTGGGATCGCTGCCCGAGTGATCAGCGATTGCTAGGTTCGTGTAGTGAGGAGTGCTTACAAGAAGAAGAAACAGTCCTGGCCTGAATCGGGACCGACCGCCGAAACGTCGTTGTCGAACTCGCCTGGGAGGTTGACGCATTGATTACTGGCGCCATGGAATTTGGCGCAGTCGCCAAGGAATCCCGCCTCGGTGCAAAGGAGACTGTAGAAGTTGACTTGAGCATTCTCAAGCATTAATGCAAGGCCTGCGATACGCACACGGTGCCTTGAACTCTGGCAACGAGCTGTGATACACAAGTGAGCGATGGCAGTGAGAGGAGGAGCAGTGGGATATGACCTCGGTGTTGTTCTCACCCGCGCCCGGTGAGCTACGCAAGGCAGGGGGGAGTGCCGCGACAAACGGGATGAGGGCGAGGAAAGCAGGGGTGAACTTCATATCGAAAGAGAGTCAGACGAGGTGGAGCGACTTGCTTTCCAGTGCTCCGCGGCTCGCTCTTTATACAAAGTCCGCTCCCTAATTCTTCTTTTGGACACTTTGACAAGTTCTCTTTTCGCACTTTTCGCGGGCCTACTAATCTGTGTTTTAGAGGCTCGAGAAATCAGGCAGCCGTTTGAAATCATTGATATTGTCGCTCGATGACACTGGGAGGGGTGATCGCGCAACAAATCTCACTCCGGAAATGGACTCTGTGGGTGATGGAGCAATTTTTTTTGCGTTAATCTGACATTGTGCTCGAGCGCGTGGTGGTTAGACAGTCATGAAATTCCGCCATGCAAATTCCTAGCTGCCTGGCGCCAATGCCAAGCACTCTAACGGCTGAATATACCGTACTGCTTCTCCGTTGAGCACTCTCCTGGCACAATGGGTCTAGTTTACTGTTTCCGTAAATACTTTTAACCGTACCCTTGCTTGATGATGGGAGTTCAAACAGTCTCTTGGCTGTGCATACCATGAAACGCGTCGTACATAGGATATTATAGTGTTATCGCTTACAGGGTGAGAAAACTGGGCAGTAGGTAACGGGCGTCTAATCCCGTCACAGAAGCGCTATCGCAAGGCCCTGAGATCTGGACCAAGCACCCGAGCGGTGACAAGCAAGTCACTCGACGGAGTCCTACTTGACCATTTCAAGTACGGGCCTTCTTCCTAAAGATGCTCCGGGTGTTAATTATGTTACTTGGGGAATGCTTTCCTCCCTGTGTTTGACATGGGCTCTGTGCCCGAGGGGCCGAGGCTGAATGGCCGCCCAGCACTCTAGGTCGAATTGTCTGACCACAACCACCATCAGTTCACTGACGTTTCTCGAAATATTCAACAACAGCGGGCCGCCCGTGTCATACATGGTAAAGCTAGTTGGCAGCATGGGGCTGGGAAATCGCCGGACAGGTAAACAGCTTAACTGCATTATGTGCCGTAGACCACGGGTCAGGAAAGTGTCCAAAAGAAGAATTAGGGAGCGGACTTTGTATAAAGAGCGAGCCGCGGAGCACTGGAAAGCAGGTCGCTCCACCTCGTCTGACTCTCTTTCGATATGAAGTTCACCCCTGCTTTCCTCGCCCTCATCCCGTTTGTCGCGGCACTCCCCCCTGCCTTGCGTAGCTCACCGGGCGCGGGTGAGAACAACACCGAGGTCATATCCCACTGCTCCTCCTCTCACTGCCATCGCTCACTTGTGTATCACAGCTCGTTGCCATAGTTCAAGGCACCGTGTGCGTATCGCAGGCCTTGCATTAATGCTTGAGAATGCTCAAGTCAACTTCTACAGTCTCCTTTGCACCGAGGCGGGATTCCTTGGCGACTGCGCCAAATTCCATGGCGCCAGTAATCAATGCGTCAACCTCCCAGGCGAGTTCGACAACGACGTTTCGGCGGTCGGTCCCGATTCAGGCCAGGACTGTTTCTTCTTCTTGTAAGCACTCCTCACTACACGAACCTAGCAATCGCTGATCACTCGGGCAGCGATCACAACTGCTCCGGAGAGCAGCTCGGACCCATCAGAAGCCCCGGGATTTCTAACCTCAATGTCGGCGCAACTGTCCCTTTCAACGACAATATCTCGTCGTTCAAGTAAGCGGTTGTGCTCAGGACGAATTTCTGGGGCGTTACTGAATTATTCTAGGTGCTTCTTTGAGTGAATCGAGTTTCAATGTGGCCGCAGTACGGACAAGCATTGAATTCGGTGGCATCTCGATCATATATGCTCCCAAATTCACGTACATAATTTCTGCGTGTTTCAACTTGTGAATGTTGCTTGGATGGTGTAATGGTGTCCGAGGTGTTGTGGTGCCGCATATCGGTCAAACTCCGACCAACTTGTGTCAATGTTGTCTGAATGAGTGGTCCATGAGCTTGTAAAAGATGAAGAGAGAGAGAGAGCGAGAGAAAACTTTTTCAGCCCATTGTTCGGCCGCCGCCGGATCGTGAGCTCCCAAAGGTAGTTCAGCGCCTAGAAGATCGCACAGTGGCAAGCGCAAGGTGTGTCACGTCCGATTTCTTGACGAATTATTTCTGGTGCCAAGTCAACTAATTAGAGCCGATGCAGCAAGGAAGTCACCCAACCAGAATCGGTTCCATGCCAGCCCGGCGTGTCTAAAAGTCTCAGAGAAACCGGGGTGAGGCACTGAACGGTATCAGTGAGTTTCATATCTGGTCGCGGGAGGAAACAACGCTCCAACACTGTTGATCATTCAGACACAGGGAGTCGAACCCCTGATTGCAAGCGAGATCGTAGACCTCGACCACTACAAGCACTCGCCGTGTGCTGTACACCACGCCCGATACCTTCACCTGTTGATTCCTTAGCTAAGCGGCAAGTGAAAGATGGGATGGAACACGAAGATACCTACTATTATTCGAAAATGACATGCGCTAAATTTGTGCCACTGTGTGAGTAGCGGGATGGTTTATAGGCACAATTGCGGGAGAAAAAATGCACCAACTTGAACAAATATTCGGACTTTAACTTTCAGATAGCACCTCCAGTCCACAGAAGCTTGCCAACTTTTGGCACACTTGAGGCGCACAGTGAAACTGCAAATATTGAATTTGGTTTCTGTTGGGCTGAGATCAAAGGTCATTTGCTTAGTTTCAGTCCAGTGATGTAAAGGTGAGAGTTTTGGGGGAATTCACCGATGACAATATACAAGGTGGTTTCAATCAGAATCTCAGGCGGCATTAGTTTATTGAGCGGGCATTGAGGGCTGATTGGTGACGTGGGATTGAAACAAACGCCCAGGCCCACCATGGTCAAAATCTGATCCGCTTAAAATACGAATGATAATCATCGGTGTTTGTCTCTTTGTCTTCCTGCCACGACACACGTCTTCCCTACTGCTTGCTGGGTATAATACCTCCTGTGGACAGTGCTTGTAATACCCCCAAAGCGGCTGAATATCATCCTCTCACCTAGAAACAGAACAGCTTCGGATACTAATTCAAGTTTCCTGGGTCTTCTGACAGCTCTCCCTTCCATTTTGTTCTCAAGATACAACATTTCAATGTCTCACATTTGCGTCTTCAGAATGATGTGTCCACTGAGAGCTAAATGCAAATCACCGTAGTGAAGCATGGGCACACTGCTAGTGAAGGATAAAGCAACAGTCATATGTCAGATCGATCCCTACTTTGACTGTACGTAGTTTTTTTACCTGTTGCGAAGAAATCTCGAAACAGAAAAAAAAAGGGTATTCAATTGCTATCCATTATTTATGTCTTACACTTGAAACTATTTTTCTTGGGTAGCCACCGAAGCGTAGATGGGGGAAGGATGGGTGAGGGAGGTAGCAACCGACTTCGATACTTGATTGTCATAATGGCGACTGGTCACTCATCATGAAAGTGCACCCCCCGCCATGGAGGCGCGCTATTAATAGCTCGGGCTTGAGCTACAGCCTCAGAAAGGACAGCTCGCCTCTCGGGCGTGATTCCGTGCCTGTGAAAATCCAGCCTTTGGAGTTGAGGAAAGCGCGCAAGCCAGCGCGGGAGGTCCCGTACATCTGCTGTCCGGTATGGAAACGACACGATGAGTGTGAGCCGTGTCACACCGTGGAAGGTGGATCCAGCTTCGGCATCACGATCTGTGCGCCATGGGATCCCCTTCGGCGTAAGTTTCCATCCAGCGGTCGACATGTCCAGAGTCAACTCGCGCAAGCATGCATTGTCATGGGTAACGCGGCGATGGCGGCGAGAGCAAGAGAGAGCGCGGGCGGATTGGAGGCCGACGTGATGACCAGCGCTTCAACGGAGCGTTCTGCGTTGAGGATGTGCGGAATATAGATTGTGGAAGAGCTGAGTGATGTGATGTGCCCGGAATGGGCATGTTCCGAGGGCTCCTGAGATATAGACGGCGCATGGACGGCGCCGGAATGAAGCGTCAGTTCGCAGAGCGAGTGATGCCGGTGAATGAGGGACAGTAACTCAGGCAGATTGAGAGCACAGTCTACCCCGACTGTCAACGAGATGAGATCTCTCTTCAGGTCCAGCGTAGCGAGGAGCGCGGAGAACTGTGCGGGAGAAATGCCGGGCAACCGAGGGATGTTGAGCGTGACTCGTGGGCCGGAGAATATCACTAGCGTGAATTGAGCGACCCCGGGGCCCAAGACAGTCTGGATACGCATCATAGTGCCTGTCGTCGTCCCCACGACTGTGGCGATGCGCGCCGTTGGGTCCCACGGCGACTCGAATAAGCGACGGCATAGCCAGCGGATGATGCGACAGAGATCAATAATCGTTATGATAATGTATACGAACAGCAAAGGGGTTAAAACCAGTAGGGTGGCCAAGATGATCCAACGGGGCTCTGATTGAAGTGGATATCTAACCCATCGGATAGGTGGCAACTGAGAGTCATGAGGGTGGGAGACACGCATGGTGCCTAGTCCGATGAATACCACAGGGTCTGTGCCACTGCGGGATAAAGTGGTTATCAAGTTCGCTACTCCAGGTGATTCGGCCGCATGAGTTGGACCAGAGATCACGACATCGGGAATCTGGGGTATCGCTCCCAGGATACGGGGAATAGCACGGACAGATATGTCCCTCCTTCAAGGTACGGTGAGAAATGTGGTGCTATCTCTTCAGAAAAGATTACCTGGTAGGTGTTGTCGAAATAATGGTGAGTTTTTGGATGGGGTGAATATGATAGATGGTTTGCACAAGGAAGAAGGCTCCTATCGGAACGCAGACTACTCCAGAGCAAACGTGAGACATTGAAATGTGGTCTTTGGAGAACAAATATGGAAGAGTTAGCTGTCGGAAGCCCCGGGAAACTGGAACTAGTATCCGAAGCTGTTCTGTTTCTAGAGGCGAGAGAATGATATCCAGCACCTCTGGGGGTATGGCGAGCATTGCTAGCAGGAGGTAATATGCCCAGCAAGCAGTAGGAGGACGTGTGTCGTGGCAGGAGGACAAAGAGACAAACAGCGATGATTATCATTACCAGATCGGCGTGTGGCAGTGATCCGGATCATCTCGGCAGCGGGCGCTTGTTCCAGAACCCGGAAAGCTCCACCAAAGGGTTTTCCGGAAAGGCCTCAGAAACCCAATTTTTGGGAGCTCAAAAACCCAATATCGGTCAAGGCTCGGAACGCATCACAGATGTGACCCCGCCCAAAAAATGTCACACCGTCGGTATTTTTCCGCAAATTTGCGGTTTTGAGGAGTTTTTGGCTTCATCTGATAGTAGGACCAGATCCGAGGATCCCGTTTAGATTGACCCAACATTGGTCCGCAAAAATGGGCCGGATCGTCCTGAAAAACCGAACATTTGGACAAGGTTTGACAAATTTCGGCCTGCAAAACCCAATATTCAGACAGGGAAATGGCCATTTTTCGAGCTCAAAAACCCCAAAATTTCGTTTTTAGTTCAAACCATCTCTCTTGCGCCTACCGTCAATTCCTCGCTCTCCTGTGTTCGTGGTTCCTCGCCTTCTGCACCCTGATTGACGGCTGTCTGTTACAGCTTTTTTTCCCCTCGTCGTACCCCTGGTTCCCTGGTTCCCTCATCATACCTGCTGCCACACGGCAAGACTTACATATCTCACCATGGGAGTTGCCAAGAGAAAGAATAATGGCAATATCCATGGCAAAGACAAAGAAGGACCTCGGTCGCGGTTATGGCGGCCTAATTGCCTCAGTTTTTATCAAGCACCAGGCACCAAACTCAAATGGTGCTATGAATCCAATTACTATTGTATTGTCTCGGATGCAACAACGACACCCGTGCGCGCAACTTGGTGCATATGCCAACCGCCGGACATTGGAGATCGAGCCCCACATCGATCTCAATGGACCTAAACTCACCGAGCGCTTCGCACTGGATCATGGGATGAAGCATCCTGTGGCGCAGCCTGCCAAGATGCCTGCCAAAGCCCCAACTGCTAAATGAACCAATAAATATGCTGAATGGGATGCAGAGAGCTGGGATGTGTATCTAAATACATTGAATACATAGAATACAGTATTAATACAGTATAAAATACACATATTATACATTAATGCCCTGTGCAGTACGGAAGGCGCGCATGAAAAATTTCAGTTTTGGGATAGTTTCAAGAAATTCCCGATATCTCAGTCAGTTAATCACCAATTCTGATAAAAACTGGATAGATCTACTCAGCTAATTCACATGCAATTGGTGATAGAAAGGAATTTGTAAAAAAAAATGATGTATTAGGTAATTTCTGCTTTTGGGCTGTTTTCACAAAGCATCCATCCCGCAGAAATGCGATCCCGTCCGTACGATTGGGTCCAAGGCACGATGACCACGAAGGAACCAGCAGCCATAGGTCCATCCAGGAGAGTTTCTCTATGTTTGCGATCGTCCAGGGAGTGCGGCGGGTGTAGTGCTCGCCCAGTCCCGCCCAATATGTATCGTGCATCGGTGCCCCGGACGGCAGAATCCCGGCAGGAGATATGGAGTTTGCTTCCGCAGCGTCGGTGCGTGAGAAAAGTCCAAGTATATGTTCTCGGCCATACGCGCTGGTCCCGTAAAAACGCCCTTTTCGGCCCCGCAAGTCGCCAAGTCCCCGAATTGAGGCAACGAGATATTCTGTTGAGGTACAAGCTTCCACTGTCTCTTTACTTACTTGTCTTTCCTTCACGGACTTACTTCCATACATAGCTATTCGGACATTAATCTACGTACTCGGAAATTCTTCCTCTCGTTACGTACATCTCAGTTGGTTGTCTACGCACGCCCACTGAGATCGCTATCTTATTTACCTAGCTCCTCGCTTCGGTCCGTGCCTCTACATATTCGACCTCAGTCACCCGGACGGTACCTTGCGTTTCCAGTCCAGAACGAGGGGGCTTTGCCAGGTTTTGAAAATTGACATGGTGGTAAGATTATCGTATTACCGAGTTCAACTCCGAGTTGTAAAGCTTCGGCTAGTTTACAGCAGATGTCAGTACCGAGGGCGCAGGTCAGAAACTTTCTGTTTTCGAATGTTTTCAGGGAATTGTTTGTAACTCACTCGATTCTCCACCAATTCATACGAAATATGGATAGATCTGTCGGGCTAATTCATGCGCAATTAGTGATAGAAAAGAACCCATAAAAAATATGGTTTATTGAGGAATCTGTGTTTTGGGACTGTTTTTGCACCCAATGCTATCTAGCATACCCAGAACATGTTCCAGTGACCTAATATTTTTAGAGGGACACTATGTATACCTGGGGAAACATGTGATAGAGCCAGATTTATATGGAACCCCTACATAAATGTAATCCATACAATGTCAAAACTGCCAGATATATCCAACGAAGATAGAGGGAATGTAATGAAATTATACATATTTCTGGCTCTATCACATGTTTCCTTAGATATATATTTTGTCCCTATCAAAATATTAGGTCACTGGGACATGTTCTGAGCATGCTAGATGGAATTTGGCACAAAAACAGCCCAAAATCACTGATTACTATACACATAATATTTTCATGGATTATTTTCTATCACTAATTGCGCATGAATTAGCCCGACAGATCTATCTATGTTTCACCTGAATTGGTGAAGAATTGATTGAGTTACAGACAATTCTCTGAAAACATCCGAAAACAGAAAGTTTCCGATCCGCGCCCTCGGTACTGACATCTGCTGTAAATAGGATCACATGATACCCCGGATCCAGACTATCTATCCCAATATGAAATCCATCCTGACTGTCCACACACATTTTGTTTCACGAGGAGAAATTTGAGATTTTCACTGGTTTCGGCGGCGGTGTCAGTTTTTTATCGGGGAACGGAATAGAAGGAAAGTACTACGCCCGGGATGACACTCCCCAAAGCCCCACGAGCAGACGATGCTCGAGCGCGAGAACGACATCCAGAGTTTGAATATCAAGCTTGAGAAGGCAGAGGATGCGCGGGAGAAAACGGAGGCGGAGTTGAAGGAGTGGGAGGAGGTGCGTCTGCCTTTCCCTCCAAATTTCCTTACATCTGGTTCCTTTCGTCCTCAATTACTCTCGACTATCCTCTCCCCTGCACATATACCTGCGCTGTCTCCACGGCGATGGCTGCACGCAAGCTCTCCTTGCACGCTCTCTCTCGCTGCGACTCCTCCCTTCTATCCCACCCCGCGTACGCTTGCGGACCCCTTCCTTCCAGATAAATATACTCTGCTTTCCTTTTCTTCTTCTCCTCCCACCTTACATCCCCAACCGCCAACTCTCCCGCCGTATATCCCAAACCGCTCACTCCCAACCCCCACCCCTCCCGCAGGCCGTAGAAAATAAGTACCGCAAATCCAAGGCGGGGCTGGACGAGCTCGTCGCAATGATGGAGGGGCTCTAATCTAGATCTAGTCAGGGCTGACTTTATTGGCGAGGTGTGTTGAGATGGGATAACTGTACGACGCGGGATTTTACTTAGCGGAACAGATGGATTTTCAAATCAACGTCGGTTATGTAGACTTGAGTTGGAGGGTGAATGATTCGCTTCGCAATGAGATCGAGAGGTATCAAGGATAGTATTTGCATTGGGAGGAAGATTGTTCGATTGAAAACAACCAAATACACGACAGGAAAACTCCGCTCTCAGCAGTTCGTTTGCCGGGCCCTACCCTGAAGTCATCAGCGCTTATCTATTGGTCCAATGCGCATGAATTCTCACTATTGCGGCTAAACGTAAGGAATGCGAGGTCACGAAACGGCCGAGCCGCTGCTTGTGTATGATAAAAATGCCAAGTCTATTAATATGAAAGATTGCATGTGCTCCTTACTGGAGAAGATTAAGCCCCTAGGCTAATTCCGTGTAAACACTGTGCACATTGTTCAAAGTCCCCAAAAGATCTGTGACTGTATCGTATGGAATTCAGGGACCACCCTCCGCCGAAATCTCAGCTCGATAGCTATTCGCTGCTAACGAATTGGCTCACCGACATAGCGTTGAGCCATGGGCAGCTGCTTATTTGAGGCTATAGCAGACTGCCGATTGTACTCATTTCATGAACTGGCCTCCGCTGCGGATTCAAAAGTCTGTAACCTCGAGATCAGAGCGTTGATTGAGTTGCTCAGTGCCGTGAAGGCCTCAGATGAGGCCTGGGCCCCGGCACCCAAAGAATCTGCCATCTTAAAATCACCAGCTGAGTGGCAGCTTTGAGAAGAGAGAGCATCATACTTGTAGCGGTCGCGTTCAAATGTACGTGCTACTCCCGGTGCCGGCCGATCCCTCTATTTCATAAGGCGGTAAGGCCGGCAAGCGGCAGAGCCCGCTACCACTTTATGCAACGGGAATGAACAACACCGTGTATTGGGGATATAACGAAATGAACTATGAAAATTTAAGTGCGGTGTATTACAGCTCTTTGCGGTACAACAGGCGCGGTCCCTTTTTTTTTTTTGGCCAGTTTTCACGAGAACAGCTGCCCAGAGCTCAATTCTCAACCGTTTGCCCTAAAAATGAGCTCATTCGATTCGCATTGAAAATCCGCAGCGAATGTAATACCGGTATTTTTGATCTTCTTATGTAATAGAATTTCTCCCAGAAAGAAATAGATTTCAGTAGGACACCTGTAGCACTCGGAATACTGCCCCGATTGATCTAGTTTTTGGATATGCTATATATCAGATGTGGCCCTAGCGAATGAGGGTGTTTATAGAACTTAATATACTCAAATCTCCATGGACAGCTCTACTTATGGTAGTGTCTGCGTATCTACTTCGCTAAAGTGTGTGCTGAATCACAATCATTGAGCATGTAGTATAAATAAACACACGGTTATCCAGGGACACATCCGATGTATAGCATATCCAAAAACTAGACTAATCGGGGCAGTATTCCGAGTGCTACAGGTGTCCTACTGAAATCCATTATTTTCTGGGAGAAATTCTATTACATAAGAAGATCAAAAATACCGGTATTACATTCGCTGCGGATTTTCAATGCGAATCGAATGAGCTTATTTTTAGGGCAAACGGTCGAGAATTGAGCTCTGGGCAGCTGTTCTCGTGAAAACTGGCCAAAAAAAAAAAAACGGGACCGCGCCTGTTGTACCGCAAAGAGCTGTAAAATGACGATAGACTACGCGCGGTATCAGCAAATGGGTGGAGGGATGAAGTTGTTTCGATGGGCCCTTTTGGTGGGGGTTGTAGGGAAGCGAGACTCTGGGGCAACAGGGATAGCAGCCACAAATGGCTCACGATCTCCATGATCGAGAATCGACAACACCGAGAATGCCACCTTCGAGGTTATTCCTCTCGGGATCGTAGCAGAGCAGGGCTGAAATGAATGTCTTCATGTATAGGTTGAAAAATTGGGCTGCACTAACGGGATTCTTTGATGGTCTGGTATATCCTCTGGGAATAAGAACTCAACATTTTTTTTTTCTCCAGCAAGGAATCCCACAGGGGGATTGCACACATGCGTGGGTGTAATGGTTAGGTAGAAGCTCGGGAGGCTTCCTGTTTAACCCCCTCTGGGGATACTAACGCAAATTGAGACGCAACACGAGCAAAATTCGAGTGTTTAACCTTGGGACTGGTGTGGAGAAACAGCTCATGGTGTTGCAAAATATTGAAAGCAGTGAAAATGAAGGAAGGATGTTCTTGGAACCAGGAGTCAGCGAGGTGTAGAAGATATTGGACATCTATATAAGATGTATCTTCTCCACGGTTCCACCCAGATTTTGAGCGCTCCACAGGTTCTCGACCGCAATGTTCAACTTCTATTTTAACTGTTCAAATAAGTCTTTCGATATCGCACCACGTCTGTCAACCAAGCATGCACCATACTGGCCAGCTGCGACCTCTTCTTCCCAAATCCGTCTCACAGATGCGACCGGAGCTCTTCCAAATTCAGGAAAGGCGCACCCAGTTGGATGATGAAGCAATGATCGATCGGGTCTCAGCGAACATTTGAAGACAAGCCACCTATTGACTTTCATACGGTGCATAGACTACTGAGAATATTTGAAAAGGTATGCTTCTGCGCATTTGCTGCTGGTATTGATGTTACATGGGCCGCACGGCGGCGTCTAGACCGCGCAAGAATTTAACCGACGATCACTGGGCCAAAGGAAGCGCCAGCAGAAAGAAAAGGAAAATCGGGGCCAGGTATGAGTTCAAGCAGTCTGCTTCATTCAAGACTTTCTCCCATCACAGTCCGGGCTGGTTGATGGCCCCAAGTTATTGAATCCAAGCAGATCTGCTGCTCAACGGGGACAACGGCAGCGAGAACTTGCAGAACAGATAGAAGGGTTGCTGCAAACAAAGGGCCCGGGTAATTTCCGATGTCAGGCACAAACTTTGCGAAGAAGGGCAGAGAAACGACTTGAATTTGATGCAGTATGCAGTGAGTGAAGTCACGGAACGGAGCTCAATGGTTTTGAAATTCAAATATGACGAGCAGATCCAACTGATGCTTTACAGCCTTTTGCGGAACATAGGGCGGGTGAGTTTTTTTTCTGTTTTGAACGTTTTTCACGAGAAACGCTGCCGTGAGCTCAATTTTGATCCGATTCCCTTGAGACCAGGTGCGTTAGAATTGTGTTGAAAATCTGCAGTCGCCACCACACCGGCATTTTTGACTGCCTTACGTAATGACATTTTTGCCAAAAATGTGCGGTTTCCGGCAGGAACATTGTAGCACTAGGATTAATGCCCCGATTGGTCTAATTCTTGGATATGTTGTACATCAGATGTGGTACTAGTCAACCACACTATTCTCTACTGCGACCATAGCCAAATTGCTGTACATAGCTCCATTCATTGTAGGGTGTGAATATCTACCTCACAAAAGTGTGTGCCAAATCAAAATGAGTCTGTAGATTGAATATGTGAGATAACCATTGACTAGATAACATATATGAGTGTGTGCTGTAAACAAATTAGACAAATCTGGGCCTTAATCCTACTGCTACAGTGTTCCTACTGGAAACCGCACATTTTTGGTGAAATTTTCATTACGTGTGGCGATCAAAAATACCGGTATTGTGGCGACTGCAGATTCTCAACACAATTCCAACGCACCTGGTCTCAAGGGAATCGGGTCAAAATTGAGCTCACGGCAGCGTTTCTCGTGAAAAATGTTCAAAACAGAAAAAAACTCACCCGCCCTATGTTCCGCAAAAAGCTGTAAATCATGCATTGGACAAGGAGTTCAAAATAAACAAACCCAGGTGCGAGAAGAGGTGCAGACCAAGTCGTCTAGACCAAGTCGTCTAGAACATATGATAGGGTCTGAAGAATATCACCGACTGCTATCTGCGGCAAAGCAATCTGAACGTGAATGCCGAGAATTCGAGGGGACACATAACCCGTATATTAAAGAGATCCCTCGTATCAGTATGCACATGTTTGCCATCACGTCAGTTCGCTATTTTCCGAACCACGTTCCCAAACTATGCTTAACTTGGCTCCTTTCCCAGACAATGAGTTCGCCGAATTTGTCGTTCTCGGCGAGAAAGAATAATAACTCGTAACTTAAGCAGATGTGATTTCGTATGTACGTGTTTTCCTCCTTCCAATTTTGTCCCTTTTTTCTCTCGACCACCCGTCCGTTCCAGTGTCTCGGTCGCCTTGAGGCTTTTGTTTTTCTCACCAGCTCCAAGACACGCGTATGTTGGCGGTCTAATTCCCTTTCGCTCCTCGGATTTACCCGATAGATCAAAGATTGTTATCTTCAACCTCCCCGATCAGCCGTTCAAAATCCGCTGAAAAGAGGCAGCGTCTCCCATGCATCCTTTTGTGTTTCGCCCCCCATCCCCCCTCAGTCGCATTCCATCCGTTGTCGCGTCCATCCCTTCATTCTTCCTCCGGAACTCCATTACTCTGTTACGCCTTCTGTCTGATGTTGCTGGACATCTTCTTCCGTGTGCATCGCGCCATCCAGCTCTCCTCCCATCTCAATACAGTTTTTAACACCTGTCCGAGCAAGCCCTGCGCAACCCACCAAGTCGGAACATCGAGATCGACATAAACCCAACTCAATCGCAAGATTACCGTGCTCTGTCGTCGAACATGACCTCCCTTCAATTCGAATTTAATGCACGACTGAGACTATGTAATTATGACTAATCAATCAAGCCCTCCGCAAGACATAGCAAGCAGGAAAACTGATATTCAAGACAAACGACTACACAACTCAAACGCAACCCGCAAGAGCCGTTTTGTTCGTTACACTTCGTCTTTCACTGTGCTCTTACTCCTTACTTTCCATGTTATCCAAAAGAGCACCTGGACTCCCGACTGTTTCCCGGCTGCTCTTGGGTGTCAATGCGCCGGCAACTCTCCTTCTCTCAGCCATCATGCTGTCTCTCTACGATACTGTAACTCTACGGTCGGCGTACGTTCTTCCTGGTCGTGTGCTTTTAATATTTTTTTCATCGGCTCACTTCTATACCCAGATTTTCGTGCCGCATTCGAGAAGCAACTTAGGAGTTACCATCACCGTCTTCCCTTTCCAGGTACGATGCCCGCTTAACATTCATTCGTTGGCTGAATGCTCAACCCGCACATAGCAAGGATGTCTGCCTTGCCACTGCTCCCGAGTACATACCTAACGCACTCCAGCCAAGGTTGAAGATTATCCAACGGTTTGCCATCGCCTTCCGCCATCCGGTATCTGATTTTACTGTTTATCCAGTCGCTCCCTGCTTCAAAATCAATTGCCCTGCCCTCGACTGCGCTATCCAACACTGGCAAATTCCAATCCAATTCTTGCTATTCCTGTGAGCGGCCATGCTTCTCATGTTTTTGTATCGCATTTGACTACTTGACCCCTGTTCAGTCGTCTGTGTAGTCACTGGGCAACTCAGCCCCCATCCACCGCGCCTGCTCCGCGGCGTAATAAATTGCCGATGTGTTGGTGTCGCCCTAGACATTTGTTTTTCTGCAGCGGCTGGTAAACGAGGTACGTTCTCACGCCACGATATTATGTTGCACTTTGTCCTACTCACCCTCTCGAGAGTCTACTTGAGCTTAAATTATGGTGCGTGACTGTCCCCCGCTCGCTGCATAAACATTTTACGATTCTCAGAAGGCCCGTGAGCAAAGTATTTACCGTTATTATCTTGATGCGCTGCGTGCTTTTGGTTGTCTCAGTGCCCACAACATGTTCTGTAATGAGTGTGGGCGTCCGCGACCAGAACATATCACCATATGTCTGTGATGTCTACACATTGTACGCTGCATGTTTCTTTATTCATAAAATGTACATGTATCGTTACATCGATTATCCACGTTTGAACGAATTCAGTACTGTGAGCCCAAATGACCTGAATCCCTTCATACAAGCACTTACGCCGGAGCGAAGCGAAGGCACGTCTTGTACATGTAACCCAGCATAGCTGGAAAATTTTTCTTTCTCGTTGACTCCTCGAGATTTTCCCTGTCTGTGAGGCCCAGAGACATCGACGCAAAAATGACAAGTGGTGTCCTGGAAATTACCAGCTTTATTCCGGTAATGTATGTTGGGTTCTGTTCACTCAAGCGGGCCGCAAAGAGCCAACCAAAGGTTGGCGATGAGCGGCACCTTCAATCCTGATAAATAGTCGGAGGATTGGTAGTCTCCCGTAGTCAGAGTCTAAAAGATCAGGAGAATTGAACTTTTTTCCAAGTTTAAATATATAGATCCGTGGCGAAGCACGGGTCAACTGCTAGTGGTGTTTTAATGAGAGTGGAGCTTCGGACTTCAGATCAGGGCGCTCGAGAAGATTCAAGTCGAAGTTCGGATCCCTAACATTCATTGAACAATGGGACTGAAGTGGGGCGGACTCTGCACATGCGGCACAAGTGAATGTTGAGAGAGCCTCGGAACTGGTTGTCTCACGGAGCAGACAAATGATTTTATTTTTTAGGGACTGCGGAACAAGTTGAGACCATGCTTGGCGGATTAAATCCAATTCATTCTTACGCCTGGCGTCTTCATCATCCTTTTCCCGCTGGGCTCTCTCCATATTATTTCCTCTACGCAGTTACAGAATGTGGCTTTTGAGCTTTCGCCACAGCTGTGGAAGATTATCATTGCTGCCATGTTCAATACTGAGATTTGAAGAGATTTTACTCCCGTAAACGGCAGACCGGATGTGTACTTCAAGGTCAGGATCAATATTAATCATTTGCCATTCCGTGGCAACTTCTGAACAACTTAGGAGTGTTACACCGCTTGGGAAAGATATCAAAGGATGTGGAACAGACGGGTGCAGTCCCCGGACATAATGTGCTGTCTGATTTGACGACGGAGAGAATCCACGGACGGTTTAGCTTGGACCTGAATCTGATGCAATGCAGCAATGGCGAGAAGAACAGGTTTTCGGGGACTTTCAAACGAGATGAAAAACTAGGCAAAGGATGCGGAAGAATGTTCATGTGTCCCCGAGGAAGTGATGATGTTTACACGAACTTTCAAGGCTGCGTGTAGCTTGAATCTGAGATTGCGGGCAACTCGAACAGTTATGTTGATAACAGCAGCCACATGAGAAAGGCTTTCTGTCTGAGTTTCGGATTGGTGTTGAGAACAAGGCTGTGAACAGCTTTGGACATTTCAGCTGCACAACAAAGTCACGACATAGTGCCCGACAAGCGGAACGATCTGGTCTGGGACTGAGTGACATATCTACTGAATGATCGGAGCTGGCACCCGTGGCAATGTGGTGCAATAGGATTCGTCGGCACTGGGCCAAACTCAAGCCTGCCGTTGGTATAGCAATGCAATTCAAGATACTTTATCGAATCCAATTCAGAATGAAATACAGATACACGACAACCAGTCATTTGATGTACAAGTAGGATATCACGAATAATATTCAAAGAAGTCATGGACGATGTGGTCTCGGACGGTGCGGTCATAGGGAACGGTGATGAGCGAGATGAGGACAGGCAGTGACAGGCTTGCGGCCCATCACACGCGCACATATGCACTGCGGTGAGAGGGTTCGAAAAACAGTAGCAAAATGAGAGGTAGTAGCCTCACACTCATCATGCTCATGCGACAATTTCCCAGCAGTAGGAGGGCCCCAGCAGTAGGAGGGGTTAGACCAGTGGGCGGGGGGCAGAGGTATGTGAAGAATCTGGGAAAGATGTCCATCACAAGAGAGACAGAAAAGGTGAGAGCAATTCGTTCCTGGTGGTCTCCCAGGTGTAACAACACCCGAGGAGAGAACAAAGGACGCATGTGGGAGAGTTTCTCAATAAAAGAACAACCAATCACAAGCAAGCACAAGATCATAAGGGAGATCTGAGCATATGCGCAGCTTCGTGTCGATGGAGCACACTGAGTCGCCCGAGAGTGAGAGCAACAGATGCCACAGATTGAACAGCCGGTACTCCAGAAGATATAACCCAGTCAAGAGACAGAAGAGAGGCATCGTAGGTGGGATCCACAGGGGACGAGTCACGACAGCGATACATTGCAGAGGGCGACATGGGAGTTGGGAGCAAGAGGAGGTGACGTGTCGCTGATTGACGGTTGAGGTTGATCCAAAATTGATGGTTGGGGTGATCTGACGTCCGTCATTGGCCAGGATTTTGGGGATTGGACATAGCCGGCTGATGAAAATCTACTGGGGATCAAGAATTACGCAAAAACTGCTGACGAAAATGTGATGCTCTGCAAGTGGCTGAAGTTAGGGCTCCCTATAAGACCCGTACCTTACGGTAGCGGGAATTTCTTTGGCACTGACATTCATTTATCATGTTGCTGTGCGCAACCCCTCCTATCATTTATTGCCGCCTATTATTTCTGCTGTACTGTATAAATACCTGACTGTCATTAGCGTAGTTCCTTGGTCAATATACTATCTACAACAGTTATTGTTCAGTTCAACCACCCGAAACCCGTGTGCCGGAACTAGCCGTTTGCTCTCTGTCACATTACTGCAATATACTGGGTGAGGATCTCCACCCAAAGGGTTGCGGGAATCGGCCCAGTGAGATCGGCAGCAAATGGCAAGGTCGCGATGGTAAATTTGCTGTAGTATGCTGCGGTGTTCACGGCCTGGTTGCGTGCGGCCGCCAATGCATTGATCAAGTTCTGTACGGATTAAAACTACGCTTTCAAACGATCTTTGTAAAACACACCTGCATGATAGATTGCCATTGCGGCCCAAACTTTGTACCGTTGCAGATATTCAACCGGCCCAAGATAAAAATATCCCTTGGGATGTCCTCTTAAAAAAGCTGCTCTCCGCCGTCGTATCCGTCGGCAAAAAATTCTTCAAAGGAAGCACGAAAACAGGCGGCAGCGCTCATCGAGACTGCGCGGCTGAGGTTTTTGTCTAGCCCTCCCCAGGAGTGGCGCTCTATTACTGGATCGGTCGGGACAAGGACGGCTTGAAACTCTATCGCACTGTGCGTGGGACGACCTCTCTGGAGGGCGGTGTCCACAAACAGATCCGTCGGAGTTTGGCTCCCTACATGCATCGTCGGTGTTAACGGAGGCAATATTGTTCACTGCTGGACTCGTCGTGTATATTTTCATTCAAAATCTCTCCATCGCTTGCTGAATCGCTTTAGATTGGACATTATAACCACACTGGGATGAAATGCAACAACCATTTTGACATCTCGTTGCTCGACAAGATGTGAAGCCCGCTTTCCTCGAACCCAAGCTCCTCGCCACTAGAACCGTGACATCCGAGACATTTGGAATCATTCCAGTCACTCTTCAGCTGGCAAGCACCAACGAAATCACCCTTCTCCTCTCTCCCACCATTCTTGCTGCCACGCACCACGACGACAACCATCGTTTTGCGCTTACACAGTTCTCCACAAAGCCGGTCAACCTTTACCGGTACCTCCAGTTGCGCCAACGAACAACCGCCACCGTTGTACCCGTTCATACTCGACGAGAGTTTAAATTATTCCAGGTAAACATTGCATCACTTGTTCGATTGAATGCCAGCACCACCCCTGAGATGGCCTACAAGGTCACAAAAATAGCTGGGACTCACAGCATCTTTGATCTTTGGCATAGCCGCAATGCCGCCGTCATCTCTGTCGAGCGGTCCTGCCATTTGATGGGGAATGGGGTATGAAAATTGACTGCAATGGACAATATTATGAACAAGGCTGCTTACTTTTATTTTAACCCATGCATAGATGTAGATTCTTTGTCTAGAGATCGTCTTACTTAGATTTTTTTAGGGGGCGATGACTCCCGAATAGGATGTGTGGCTGTGTAACGACGGTGTTCACTTTATTATTTTTATTTTTAAGCAGTCGTCCCCATTTGACATAGTCTTGATTTTGTGCATCAGCATGCCAAGCCCGCGACCTGATTGACCGGAACTTTCAAGCTTCTGGTGCCTCGCCGGTGCAAAATTAAGCTAGGAACAGAGGTTCAAATGGCGCATAATGTATGGTACAACATCTCCTCTCTCTTTTCTCCTCTTGACAAACTTGATTTAATTCTCCACGACAACAGACATAAGCCATGAGCCGAAATTGAAGGCTAGGGCTCGGGTGCAATTCCGGGTTCCTGGGTTGGCACTCCATTGATGCCGAGTGCCGGCCAGCCCAGCTGATCGGGGACCTGCAGCGCCGGCTAAACATAGCTATGTTTCAGATCCCCGATCAGCAGGGCTGACTAAGTGCCGGCGGCGCGGAACAGTGTACTTTACCCCAATGCACCCAAGTAATCAGGCCACTACGCATTCCCCTCGCGAGGGTAACCCACGATGTCCACGTACCCCGGATTCTCCAGCTGCACGTAAGTTAGCATCGCATCAGGAGGCGGGTATTGGCTGAGATCTGAGCAGATTCTCATTACCCTCGTCATTCATCGAACATAACCATGTGGGAACATGATTCATGAATGATATAATGCTATGACATGCCAGTCCTCATCCAAAATGTAGTAGGCACGTGATAAACAAATAAGGCCACGCATCGTCAGACACGTTCATCACAAACACGCATCCATGGCCACGTTATCGTTTTACTCGCGGTTTTCTTTCTATGGTACATTCTATGTCGAAGCGCTCACCTTCCACTCCATCAAAGGCATTGCATTGGTCGCAAAAATTCTCCTACCCACCGACGTCGTAAGCGGTGTTTATCCTTCTTCCTCAGTTGGTTTCGGAAACCGCCGAATCTTGACCGTCGGTTCTGGAGGCGCGAACCGAATCAGACCATAATCAAGTTTATATATATATATATTCATGGAATGCTGGGTAAGGATTGTGTTACTTCATCTACTACTGTTACTTACTGTGTGTATCCGGCGGGAAGCGCTGTACATGACTACCAATGTAGGCATTTAGGAAGTCATGTATCTTACTTGGTCTACATCTATTTCTCAGTTATATATTCTTTGCTTTGAACGATTGCACAGCAGCGATTCAAGGGGAAATTTCATTCAAGACAACTGCCTAGAGTGGATATGAACCTAAATATTAATGCAACTGATCGAAGTGTAGACCGAGCGAGAATTGGGCTGAACAGATGATGACTGTTCATAATGATATTTCGATGATATTTCGAAGATGCAGAGCATTTTGGCTATTTATCGTCCTTTTCTATGTTTGGAAGTGTGATTTAAAACTTTGCGTAGTGATCCATCTGCTCATCCGAGGTGTGGCAATCTCCGGTATGTGACAGTGTCAACCAAGGGTATGCCGACTCCGTCGCACTTCTTTGTATCTCATGCTAAGAATTTCGTTTGTAGTCCAACAGCAGGAACGCTCTCAAGCAAAGCACAGTGCTACGACACGCTCTTGTATGCATCGATATTATGGGTTGACGCCTTACTTTGAAATACTATGTAGCGGCGAATGTGTCGAATTTCCAATTTGAGGTAGCGATTCGAGTCCCTCATTCTTGGCTGATGTCTTCCAGATTCCCGCCGTATGTAATTACCTTCCTTTTCCAACCGCTCCTCGCACAGGGCCTGCGGTGGCACAGCCCATGCCCAATGGCACTCTGTCATCAGTAGCCGGGGCCGTTTACGAAGCTTACGCTGACTGCCAGCATCACACCCCTTCCGATGCTCCATTGGCTCTCAATGTAATCGTTAAACTCAAGAGTTGCTCAGCAGTTGGGAGCATCAATAATTTTTCTACTCGAGTGAATGCGTCAATTCTCCTCAGCGGGACCGTGCCGTGTAATTCTGCCTACCTGCCTGCCTGCCAACTGTAATAGGGCTGGCGTGCAATGCGATCTCCTCGGCGGCGCCACTGCCACAACAATGACACCGCTTTGATTGCCGGGAAATTACTAGAATTTGGGTTGATGAAATCCCGTTTATTCAGTCGCTTCGGCTACAACTAATCTTATGTTGACTAGTACTGTCAAGCAGAACGTCGAAAATGGTTGGCATCTTCCCGGCCGCAATATTTCAACCCCCAAAATTTCTCTGACACCTGATGTACCCTTGACGGTGTATTCCGAAGCCACGGAAATCTCCGTCTGAACGCCGCCCTTGAATTTGTTCCCTAAAGTCCTTATTGAGACAATTAATCTTACCAGCAAGAAACTTTCAGAAGGCAAACAATTACCCCAGCAGGTGAGCGTCTGGATCGCGTCCGTGATCCCCACGGGCATCCTCCAACTTCATTCAACGATACAGACGCCATCGGAGGGGATCAGATTTTACACCGAAGGATACTTCCCCAAACCGGCGTTTGACTATGCCGTGTAATGCTACCTACCTACCGAATATTTATATCGCCCGATTTCTCAGGGGAAAAAAAAAGCAGCAGTCATCGCGGAAGCGAACTGCAGGGTCGACGGAGAAATGTAGAGGCAAAGTGCTGGGTGCATTTTTGCTATCCGGGTTTCGAGTCTAACCGCATGGGGGTGATCGATCGCCTATGTCTCGATAATATTAAAGCCATCGGCACCTTCGTTTTGCAAACTGTTTCTTCCCTTTCTTCTGCGATGTCTTTCAATGCGGACATTATTCTTGGGTGCATCCATTCTCATCGAATTCTCGAAACATGGCCTTACATCCTTCGTATAGGGCTTTGCTTATGGGAACCTGGGCGAATTCAGTGAGCATTTGTCTTGACATGTTTTTTGCGTTTTGAGAGAATCATGAATGCTAGATTCTGTACGCCGTCGAAGCTATTATGGTATGTGGGTCCATAGTCCATGGTGGAGAGATGCTAGAATCAGCTCCAGGCAGTATACTACTATCGCCACTTCAAACACGACAATTGGATGTTGAAGGTTTTGTCCTTCGGTAGTGTAACTGTGTTTTTTCTCTGACCTTCCGTCCCGCCTCGTAGCTGCTAGTATGGTCTGCTATTGCGTTTGATTCCGTGTCGATGATCGCAAACTATGCCTCTGTATATCTTGTGTGTATCTGCTTCTTCCACCACATGGACGGGCTAATATATGCTATGTGCAGTACACAATCACTCACTGGGGTGCGTCTTTCCACATGATCTACCACTGTCGCTAAGCCAGGCTCTTTTCTCAGGAGATGCGGCGTATCTGCAGAACCAGTATTGGGCAAGTCATTTCGGTCCTTTGGAAGAAATATAATCGAACGCATCTTATCGAACAGCCTTACCCGCTCTACGTCTGTACGACAGGCACAGTGGCCGCTTTGGTCCAAGGTTTCCTGGCTACTAGATACTGGTTCCTGTGCGTGTTTACATCATTTCCTTCGAGGGCCAGCTCCTAACTGGTCCTAGAGCCAGAAACAAATCTATCATCCTCATTCTATTCGTCTTCATCACGGTCGCAGTAAGCTTCTCCCTCTCTCCTTCACATTTTTAAACTCTGATTTCAATCGTCGCTCACAGGCCGGCGGCGCATTCGCTTCTGCCATTACGCTCGCGATGTTCCCCGGATATGCGGATCGGGAGAAAGTCTTCATCCCTGCCATGTGTGTCGTGAGCTCTGCTAAGTTCTGTTGGACTTTAACTAACATGCTGGTGTAGAGCCTGGCTCATCGCCGAAGCGGTGACGGACGTTTCCATCACGTTGGCCCTTCTTTTGCAATTCAGGAAGATGAAGTCCTCGTTCAAGGAGACCAGGGGGTGAGCATGCGAGTCACCATCACTGATCAGATCTAATTCTCGTTGGTAGTCTGCTCAATAGACTAGCGATACAAACCATCCAGACCGGAGCCGCTGGGTCTACGATAGCGTTGGCTGTCTTGATTGGGTAGGTTCCAGAAATGTTCGGTATTTGTCGAACTATGTAACTGTTTATTCAGATTTCTGGCAAGCAGGCAGGGCAACAGTGCGTTTCTCGGCCTTCCACCTTCCGTCCCAGACTCACATATCCCAGTCTCCACCGGCATCGCTTTCTGCCTAGGTCGCGTTTACTGTATTACCATGGTTCGCACTCTAAAAAAAAATATCTGCGTTGCTGGTGTCTCACGAAACTTGTAGCTCGCGAATCTCAATCGCAGGAAACCCGGAAACGGATACACGTGGTCAGGCGGGGGCACGTCTTCGGGTGCGAACCCGGAGGCTGGCGGTGAGCGCGGAGATCAGGAGCGAAGCGAAGGCGGCGACGATTATGGCGGCATTCGTGGGTTTCTTGTTCACGCTCTGCTTCAGCTGACGTTGACGCAATGTGTGCTCCAGATATCCACAAAACCGCTCTGGTACTCCACTTTTCAAGTTCTGAAATGAGCCGTCCCTAACCTTGACTCTTAGGTTCACATTGACACTCCGCAGGAGTTTTCTAGAGGCTCATTCAAAACCAACGTGAGTCATTTTTCTGGTTCAGCCTCGCCGACCCCGACGCAGTAATTTTCTAGTCTGGCCAGGGCCTTCCTAATGATAGTCCCACCGTCGAAATAGAGATGACAGTGAACTATCCTGCCTCGTACTCATCTAAGAGGACAGAGGCCCTGTTCGCTGCGTGATCTTTCGGATTTTTGGTATGGACCTTTATTTACTTATTTTGGGGTTAACATGGGGGTCGTTTGTTCCTAGGATTTCAAATAATGTTGGAAACAACACGATGGCGAGATTGGAAAACAAAACTATCCTTATCTAATTGTACTCTCGCATATTTTAGCTTAGTATTCTTATTTCATATCGTAGCCATATTTCATTAAATCTTCCCAATAAGAGTGTATTCCGCTCACCGGAACCCTGGAAAAATGAAAGGGGGTGGAGCAAAGTCCTGTACGATGATTGAAACCTCTCTAGGGTCTGCTAACTAGGCTTATTCGTTGTAACGGGATGTATTGATAGTCTGTATTTTCAAATTCATAGACAGAATAACTGTGCCTACAAACCCATCCAATTTTTGGGACGATTAGAAAAGGATTACTTTTCACTCCAAAACACCTCTTTTGATGAATTTTGAGGCATAACGCGCGCCTTCGGCATCCGGCAGTTGCAGGTTCGGTGATTACCCGACTACGGGTTGATCAGATGAAAGGCGCAGTACCGCGGCCGGCTGCGGCGAACTGCGGCCAGTTGCGGCACTGCGGCAATGCCTATAGGACACGCAATTACGCGTAGACTAGAAGGGACTATTTAATGTAGACAGTGAGTAGGTAGTTCTTTAGCTTTCTCGAATCCAATACTTCACCCACACACCTCTTGTGACTGCCTGCTTGGTTTCTTGGAACTCAAACGTGGGTCTAACGTACTTAAAAAGTACCAAACCTTACAGCATAATACATATGGAGTTGCGGGAAGTGCGCGAGGGCAAGACGAGCGGAATGGGCGGCACGAGGGAGTATGCAAAATGCACGCAGTAACGTGAGGGGAACGGCGAAAAAGGCGGCAAGTGCGGCGTGAGCGGGACGGGAAGCGGTGCGCACTGTTATACTTACTGCTACCGCAGGTGCAGGGGATGGGGCGGGTAAAGCGGGAGGGGCGTAAGTGGCCCGACGACTAGGCGCTGTTTTTAATGCTGGTTTATACCATGTTTATAAACAGGTGTTTATAAACCGGTTTAGGCCGTCGAAATTTGGCTTGAAATTGGTCGACCACTGCTGCAGAGTATTTTCTGGAATTTTGCCTATCAATAGCCGATGTTTAATTGTTCAGAATAGGGCCTTGAAAATCCCCCAAGGCCAGGTGTCTGGTGCCCCTTGGCTCTATATCTGTTCAGCTTGGTTCAGATATGGTTTGAAGATGCAAATCCCTTATGAGGTGCTGTTCTGTGGCACGGGGTGCGTAAGTTGGTGCAAAAAACTCGCTGAAACCTATACGAAGCCTGGTTCTCAGGCATGTTTGAGGGCATGTTTATAAACACCCTGTTTACAAACCAAAAATTAAACGCTGTTTATAATTGCCCTGGGAATTATGCCCACTGACTTTAGTTAGTGGGTCTTATAGCGCCCTATTAGTACAATGCCCGCCAAATTTTTGTAAAGTTGTACATGTTTGTTCCGCTTGCGTAATCCAAAGGTGCTCGGGTTCGATTCTCACTCGCTGCATCTCTTTCTTTGATCTGCTCAGTTAAACACGTGCATCTATGTTTGGTCATCACCTTCAGCAAATTTTCTTTTGAGGCCACCTGCCATCTACCCTTCCCACCGCCATCTCGTCTTCATGTCCATCTTGGTTTCCGGTGTTTACACATCTAGTGTGGCCACCTCTCTCACCTCTGCAGTTACTGTCTTGTGGTCTGACTTTGTCTGGCTGGCTTTCCTCTGATCAATCCCATTGTTTTGCCTTTACTATGAACAGCGATCCTCATGGAAGTTTTACAATGGAGTTAGCTTGCTCCGTGTCTCCTGTTCTTGCTACAGATGTTTGTATGGGCTTGGACTGGAAGGCCAGTGTTCAGGAGTGGCTCATTGGTCTCAGGGTTGTGCTTCTCTGTTGGCCTGGCATAGTGTGCCTTTGGACCCACAAGCTCCTAGCTACGTCCCCTACATTGCTGAATCAGACTTGGAGTCTGGGTGGACCTTGCTTGATAGCTTGAATGACCAGAATGCTATGCAACTTGTGGATGACTGATTCTGTCAAGATAATCTAACCAGTGTTGCTTAGATTTCCAAGGACTCTGTCCAGGCAAGTCGAAGTCACAGGGCCGGCAGGGTCCGGCATTGTGCGGCAATCAGCACGTGACCGCTCACGAAAGCTTTACGTTTTCACGGAAATAAGCAAAGCGCTGTAAGTGAATTGAGCGATGCAAAGTCATCGCCGATATTACCATAATTCCGAGGATCAGGGGTTGAGAACGAATGTGAAGAAATATGGGTAAATAGAGAACATGCGGTGGAGCCACCCGGCGCCACCCAGTGGCTCATCAGGCATGCGGTACCGGGTGGCTACGTCATTCGGTGGCAGCTCAGGTGGCTACTTCTTATGGCATGAATGAGTGTCTACTCACATACTACTTGCTCTACCTATGCAGAAAGACCATTCTTGAGTCTCACCTTGACTTTACTGCCTTTCTATAAGCATCACTTTTGAAGTGGGAAAAAATTTATCAATGATATGACTTGTATTAGTTGTTTTCGGCACTTGTGTCCCTACAGGTACATACCGGCATATGCATAGTGTTTATAGAAGGTCAACAATGAGTTCTCCCCATGCAACTTGAACAGCCACCAACTGATGTAGCCACCCAGTACCGCATGCCTGATGAGCCACTGGGTGGCGCTGGGTGGCTCCACCGCATGTTCTCTATTATGCTAGCGATGCTTACGAAGATGTGGATAAAGGCGGGGCTATTGAAGTTCTAGTTCTGTAGTCAATCCAATGCAATATTTGACTGAAGAAAATCGAGGGAAAATAATCGTTGACAAACGTTTATAAATGTTTGTAAACTGTTTACCAACCGTTTTCGTTTAGTTTACCGAAATCTGTAAACGAAAACTAAACGGTTGGAGCCTTACTGGGGAGAGAACGCGTACCGAGCCTCGGAATGCCCGTTGACAGGCTGTCCTATCGGTTTCTGGCCGTCGGGAGCGCGTTTTGAAGCCATCGCGACGCGTTTTGGAGCATAAAGCAGCGGGATGAGCGTTGGTGCAGGCGGGTGGTGGTGGTGGTAAAGGAAAAAAATGGGGCGAATATTTGGGCCTGTTTTCGCCCGAGGGTTGCGTGATTCTGTTTTGAGACATTTGCCGCACTTGAACCAAGTGCGGCACATGTGTTGTATCTCAACACTGGCGCACGGCCAAGTGTACGCCCACTAGCAGAGGCGACGGGAATAGCGTCTTGAACCGGCGCGAATTCACTCCCCTGCCTTCACCGGGGGCAGCCAACGGAGGATATACCAGACGTAGTGATGTTCTGGTTTGGTTTGGTTTGCAAACCGTGGTTTTGGTTTGGTTTCATCTGGTTTTGGTTCCAGAATCCTCAAACCAAAACCAAAACCAGGGAGGAGGGTTTGGTTTGGTTTGGTTTTGGTTTAAACCCTGGTTTCGGTGCCCCCAATTCTGCTCGAACAAAGAATGCTCTCAGAATCACAGAAATGGAAGAAGAGTTTATACTAAAATTCCTGGTGCCAATATTCCACTCTGGAGCAAAGTTTGAACTCGGGTTGGCGCAGTTTTTTGGCGGTAAATGGCCGAATGTGTGTGTGGCTGTGCTCGGCGCATCACGGCATCTTGCCACCTGTCGCGGCTTGGTTGCGGCTCTAGCATTGCACCAGCAACGCAAGGTACCGTTTTTCTGCCCCCAAAACATTCGGGCCAAAATCCAATATAAATTAGTAGTTTGGTGCGAATTTTATCGCTAACACTCGAACCAGGGTTTAAACCATGGTTTTTGGTTTCACCGGGTTCAAACCAAAACCAAAACCAGCTCCAAACCATAAGCTTGGTTTGGTTTGGTTTCGGTAAACCATGGTTTTGGTCTGCTGGTTTCTTGGTTTGAAACCAAACCAAGCACATCACTAACCAGACGCAACGGCGCGGCACACCTGGGATGCGGCACACAGCAGTACACTCGCTTCGTTATCATCCATCGTTTACCTCAAGCCGCACCATGCCGGTGGGATCCAACTTCTCGGGTGGGACCCTGTTGTCTTCCGTGGGCAGGGAAGAAAGCAACGATGTGCCACGAGAGCGGTGAGCGGATGCACGCGTCCCGTCGCCGAGTACAGCTCGAGCAGACCGATGTCAGCATAGAGGAGCAGTAATAGGAATTTTCCCAGCGATACATCTCGGACGACGAGAAAGCGTACTTGCGGGTGCCTTCGTGAGCAAGGGAAGGGAGAGGCCCGAGCGTGTGCGGAACGGGCGGGAGAGGGCGGGTTACAGAAACCAGCCGCAATTCGGGCCATGCAACGTCCTTCAGAGTGAGCGGGATGAGCCCCATCACGAGGACGATTGCAGCGAATTGGAGCTTGCACGCCTCGTCGGCTGTTTCCAGCGGCATCACGCAGAGGGCCCACCACCAACAGTCGTTGGACCGATCTATGTAGCCAAAGTCTCTGGCTTTCAATTCCGGGGAAGAGACGGCGGGCAGTCTGCCTACTTGATCGAATGGGCGGGCGAGAACGAAAAATGTGGCGACGCAAATGCCGGAAGCGAACGACGAGGGAGGCATGAAGGAGATCAACTGCTCAACCGGTAACATCCGATAACAGCTTCTTGTTCAGCGCTCACTTGTCTCCTTGTTTCAGCTATATATGGACTTCAAAGGGCATGAGTCCTTGACCGTCGTCATGGGCGCTAGGGTGTCAAAATATAATTGAGCGAAGGCGCTACGCACATTGTTGATCACATATGCGCTTGAGAGGGACAGGCGACTGGATGGCGGTTCGATTGCGGTATTCATGGATGTCCCGCGGAAGACGTAGACCATTGAACTGGTTCAAGGCGGATAATGACTCGCAAGCGCGTCTAAAGGTCATCTGCAGCTGCGAAGCCAAAGCGACTGAAGGGCTGATCCGGATCTACGGAAAGTCTGCATCTGCCGCGAGTCACTAGAATTGTAAGGTATAACTGTATCACTTGCCAGCAGATGGTAGACAGAATGGAACGCAAAGCACTGATGGAGTGCATCCTGCAACATGGATCGCGTGTTCCCAACTCTGAGGCGGAGAGGCCGTAACGCGCCAGTGGGGCGGTATGCTCGGAGAATCATGATAGATCGAAACGACGAGTCGGGCAGAACCCGGAAATAACGTAGGATCAGAATTTCCACTGGTTTTTTTGGGGGCAGAAGTGGATAATCACCGACGATGCGGAGGCAGTTGGACCCACTCGGTGATTGAATTCCACCCAGAGTCAGGACGCGGGAACGTCCAAAGCTAATTGGGTACTCCTGGCCGGAGGACTGATCTGTTTTTGGATGATATAATCCTGATTTCAGTGCTACGTTGCTTTAGTTACAGAAAGGAGATGTTTCCTGTATTGCAACGTCGAAGATCAGAGATAAGTTCCAGACGTATACGCTCCCTTGACAGATGGCAGTGGCGCTCGAGCGATATGTTTGAATCAGCCAACAAATGGGTCGCCACGCATTGATTGAATGAGTTACTGCTTCGAATTTTAGAAAAGCTGAAAAGGTGGGCCCCACGCACACGCGAAGACGGTCGAAATTGCTGACTGAGCGACGGAAGAGGGGAGACTGGATTGGAACCGGGGCAAATGAACGCAGTTAAAGGCCGAACAAAGGCGGAAGGCTTTGACATGGACGGCAATGTCTGCAATTCTCCGAGGATTCAGTAAAACGCAGGGTCTGAGCCAATGCATTTGAATCATCGCCGAGCGTCAGTTGTGCGACGGGATGCCAACGTCAAGCGCTGGAAGCAGATTGTGGAAAACGGTGATAAGGCCAAACCAAGCAGTAGTTTTTGGAAACAGACCAGGCGCAGTATGCAGTTCAGAAAAGCCACAAAAACGACATGGAGGTAGAAGATAGGACGTTTTGATGATCAATAAATAACCGCAAATGACGGCACCGCCACAAGTCTGCGCGCCCTCCCGGCTCCGCCACTCCATGACGCTGTATATCAAGTGCTGTCATTGCTGTTGCATGCGTATAGAAGGATCGTGAGGCGAGTATGCGATGCACTCTGAGCTCTCTGTGTTGGCGGTATCATTGTTTTGAGTCTTACTATGTATGTAGCCTGTCTTCCCGGCTCCAATTTTTCTAACGCCCCTCCTCATTCTTTTCTTTACTCAGTCTCTGACCCACGGACGCACTCCACAGCGTCTATGAGTGCGACCCCCACCATCTGCCTCCTCGCCGCTTTATCCGCCACCCCGAATTACGCGCGTCGTCGTCATCGTCCCCGTCTTACGCACAACCACTTAGGCCCAAGTAATCCACTAGATCTAAACGATGAAGATATGGACCCTCAGGCAAGGGAGGCTGCGTATGGGAGCAGCTCATGAAGAAGGGTGGATGACACGTTCTTCTGCTTCACGCTGTGGGTGAGTCTTTTGTGTTTTGAGAGCTCTTTGTCGCGACGGCCCTCTTGGCCCTTGCTGGTACTCTATAGCGACTTTTTTCGGGGAGAGCCAGAGGAAGGACACGGTATGAGATTTCGTCTTCCAGGGCAGCGCCCTATGTTTCCATCGCGCTCCCGGAACTGGCTACCACCCCTTTGCAGCGCACGATTTCCTTTTGGTAATTTCACATCTGCCGTGGGTGGTGCTTAGGGAACGCTGATATTCCGCGAATGCATGTTTTTTGGACGAGCTCGATTCGGAACTGTCTGTGCATAGTCGATGTGCGGCTGGTTCAAACTCACCCGAGATCGAGCAAGACGACTTCCGTGGATTTTGACGCAGTTTGTACGTGAATCACTCATAGCACCCCAATTATAGATCCTCCTGATTTTGCTTCGCTGTGGAGACTGTCATCGATGCTGTTACCTGGCCTGTTAGCGCTCGGCATCTAAATCAACTCCACGCCGTAAACGTCGCGTCAGGTCGGCACCATCTCACATCGCCGAAGTCTGCTCAATGAATACTCACTTGGAGATGCAATTGTTCCCACCAAGACCGTATCATTCGACATTTCTTCTTTGCCGGAACCCTGTCGTTACCCAACCTTCGCCGCCGAATGGCGCGTATCGCAATTATCTCTTCTGGAGACACTGGTCTGCCCAGGCGGCGTAAACATATCGATGATGCCCTCCTGAACTAGCCCGAAAACTCTCGAGCGTCAAACCCCCTCTAGCCCTCGATGGTTCTTATTCCAATTCCTTAGTCAAAATTGCTGCCCGGGAATGTGTGAGTTCCCTGTTGTACAGTGTCTTGGCTCGCTCACGGGCAATTCCATACTTCATTATGCTTCGATTACCGGGATGTCCACGTATATTTTGTGGGCTTGCTTGGTCGCCTTTTGTCAACGGCGGATACACAGCACCCGCGTAAACGCCAATGAGATAGGCACTATCACCCGGGATATATCATACCGTCCTATCCATTGTCGAGGCGGTTGTGCGGGCGTACCTGATGGAGGCGAACCTCGGGGGTTTTCGTTTATTTCGGTAGTTGGGACACTCCGATCACATGAAGCTCAGCCGCCATCACTCCGCGCATGGCCGAAAATCACGCACTCATCTCTTATTGAGTGCCGATAGGTGTCGATCTGTCTGACAGGAAACAGCCTTGACATCGTCTTGTGATCCTCCTCAAGATAACATCTGTTCCTCGGTGTCAATGAGCATAATACGGCTATCCACCAGCCAAGCTCAGGTCGTCGGGGCGTACCCGAACTCCAGGAACTCCGCATCCAAGATTTCTTAACAAAGACCCAATGGACGGTGCCTCGCATTTTGCTCGTAATACCCTCGGTCGCGATCAATCTTTGATCGACCGCTAATAAAACACGTATACGACCCTGACTCAGTCTCACAACGTCAAAAAGGCCCTCTTCCTTCCGTCACTTGTCCCCAGGCCTCTACCAGCGACGCCCGCCCTCCTCCCGAATTGACCCATGTTGTTCTTCAGCCCAAGAACCCGGTTCGCACGACGTTCTAATGCGGCCCAGATATCGTCCTGATCTCCTAAATGACCGCTCCAGCATAGCCACCCTGGTCCTAGGGCTCCGCGCACCGGGTGTCCTGCCGCTCACCATAACGGGAGTTCAGGGAACCAGCCCCGATGGCACCTCATTACGAGCCGGGGGCAACATCACAATAACGTGGACAAGCGTCCCTGCTGACCCCTCGTACGTATCCCCAATTCTGTTGGCGAGATGGATAATGGAGCTGGGAATCACATAGGTCAATCGCCATCCGACTCCTTCAATCGAATGTGGTGCTGTATTTTTGGTCGCGCTTCCATCCGTGGGAGATCTAATTACTCGTATCGTTCTGTAGCTCGTGCCGCCCGATCTTGCGGACAATGTGCCCACAGAGAGAGGGAACATTACGGTCGAGCTCGGTGTTGGTCTGGAAGCCGGGTAGGGTCCCGTTCTTTGATTGTCCGCGCTTTATTGGATGGATTATGACAGACAATACGATCTGGAGTTCCAATTCTTCAGGGCGCCTGTTGCGCAGTTCGACATCAACATCACTTCTTCCATCACCTCGTCTAGTTCGCAGTCCCAGACCGGAAGTAGTTCATTAACAACGTCAGTCCACTCGCACTGCTCCTTCCGGTGTCTATGCATTGACACGAGCGCGGCTCACGGCAGCCCGTCCAATGGTGCCTCCGCATCAAGTGCACCCGCTTCAACATCGTCCACGACATCCAGCACGGCATCTGATACCCCATCACAGACGTCAGTCCACTCTCACTGCTCCTTCCAGCGTCCTTGCATTGACAGGCCTTCGCAGCGGCATCCCATTGCACCACAGTAACGCCGGCGCAATATCCGCGGGCGTTGTCGGAGGCGTTGTCGCAGTATTCCTCGCGCTCTTGGGATCGTGGTGCTTCCTCCGGCGCAGTCGCCGCAGAGAAACAACCGCCCGAGTAGAGCAAGATCGGTCCCGGCTCAACATCTCAAAAGAGTCGCAATATTTTCCTGCCCCCATCAGCGCCGCACTTGCAGGTAAGTGTCTGAAGTTCCGCTTTCTTAGACTCTGTATTCGACATTCTGACAGGGACAACGGTAGTAGACAACGACGAATTCCGGCCCTGGGCGGAAAGCGAGGTGGCTGCAGGGCCGCCGACCCCCGTCGCGGGTAAGACAACCTCAGCTTCCTTAGGTCCAGAATTGCATTTCTTTTTAGGGCCACCAGGCAGGGACAACGGTATATCTCGGCCGCAGAGGGATAACGGAGGGTCCGCAGGCACGGCCACGTTTGTCGCTGGTAAAGCCCCTTCAGCCTTTACTGTGCTTACTTACTCAGGCTACCCCAGCGGCTTCGCCCTCCGCAGATGCGAAGCAGCGTATTGTCTTGCGTAGCGATCCTCCGGCGCCGACGCCGGCTTCGCGGTCAGACTCCGGGCCATCCCGGGAGGAACTCGAGGACGAGGTACGAAGGCTGCGGGAGCAGGTCAGCTCGCTCTCCCCCCGTCGTACTCCGCGCCTGAGTGAGGCGCAGTTCTGGAGAATTCTGATGCTGTGTATGCACAAAATCCCTGGACACATCTTATATGACTTGGGATTGGGCCTCTTCGAGGCGGGTGCTGAACCTTTCGGCCGAGTAACAGATGGCAACCATGACAACTATGAAACTGATCCGAAATACTGATGCTATCTCGGCCTGATGGCTACTTTTTTTACAGTGTGTCTACTTGTCTGTCAGAGCTCGCATAAAAAACATCGAGGGCATTCAAGGAGCAGTTTAAATTGAACTGGCCATATCCGACTGTCTCAATTAGAAGCCCCCATAAGTTAGAAAATACAGTGTTATATGTGACTGATGCCATCATCTTTCTGTGTGATCTCAAAACTTTTTTCTCCCTGCAGTCAGCTAACCACTTCTTCATCCACGGCTACGGCTACCACTGGGTGAAGAAGATGGGCATCGCCGTCGATGAAGGTGGATGAAGCGCTGCAAAGAAAATGGAAAATCAGGAAAGAGCCACTAAATGTTTTGCCATGTGTAGTAGATGCCGCCTCCTTGCCATCTTTGGTGTCCTGTAATGCATTGTGTCACTTGTGCTTATGCAATGCAGTGTGTTGCTCATGCTTGTCTATGTGCTCATCATCTCCAATCCCAGCATGCCTCTATTCCAATAACAGTGTCATGGTGTTTTGCCCTTGACACAGTTGCAGAGTAATGCAGATTATCCGCTGCCACCATATGGATGCAGTGGCATTCAGGGGACTTAATGGAGAGTACGCAAGGCAGCATCATACTCCAGTTTTCTGACGCTGGCCAGCAAAGACAAAAGCATGGTAGGTGAAGTCAGCCTGTTGCAGATAAGCCAATAGTGCAATGGAATGGATAGTAGAAGACTCACATTAAAGTTCCTAGTGTTTAAAGCCCCGAAAATGAAATCAGTGCAGAATAGTCCCTTGAAAGAACTCAAGAAAGAGCTGTAGACAACAGCTAAGTAAGAGGTTTGGACAGAGTTGCCATTCACTCTGCCCAGAGACTTGCAGCGGCACAGTGGAGAGTGAATCCAGAGGAACAGCATTTTATTAGCTGACTGCATAACAGCCTTTTGATCCTCCTCAAAACTCCGTAGGAACAGACTAGGTATTCATTGATTCTTTTGCAGTGAGTCACAATGGGGCAAACACGACAGAATGCTTTCAAACGGCAAAGGAGCGCGACGCGACATCATCACGTGGGCGTCTCAGATTTAGATCATTTCTGTGTGATTTCCGAGGCTCAGGGGTCCGACGGGTCCGACGCAAACGGCCGTACACAAAACAAAAATGACATATCACGAAAGAAGAAAACAAGGATTTGGAGGTCAACAAGCGCAAAATTGTTGGCATATATTGGCATCATTAACTTTAAAGTAAAGAGGCAGCAGCTAGCCCTTTTTAACGTTAACGCTGGAATAAGTATATTTCTTGACATGTGAAAGTTGTGTGATGACTGTTGATGTATGACTAAAAAAAGGACGAAATCCATGTTCTCCAGGGTAGCCAAACCTAAAGGTTCAGCAATGACCAAAAATGTGGAGTAGGATGACCAAGCTCAGATCACTGAAACTTGCGTGGCCGGAGAATAATTGAGAATCCAGAATGTTGAGTTGCGAATAATCGTCGGGATGAGATACTAGTATGGAACTACCCAATAATCGTACCGGGTCGCGAAAAATCTGGCTGAAAGCTACGTGAGGTGGGGAATGTTGTTGAAAAATGAGGTTGCGTAAAACGTGATTGAACCTTTTGCCAGAACGGGGATTACTCCTCCGATTGGTACTGAGGAAGGAGAAGAAGTAAGGGAAGGTCTAAAAGCTCGGCGAAGTGATTGTCTTCTGCGATAGTTGGTTATATTAGAAGATCGGACCGAGCGGATAGCGACGCAGTGCACAGCGATCGTGATATAGGCCAACTGACACCCGTTGCGATCTACTGCTGGGGTCTCCTACGCGTAATCATAGAGATACTGTAGCCCGAAAGAAATTCTTTGGTGCAGTGAATTGGCAGTGTACTTCGGTCCGGCCATAAGTTAACGCAGATAATCTGACATTGATCTATGAATGCGCATCACTGTGAAACACAGTGGAATGCGGACTTTCCGTTATTCTGGAGCTAATCTCGGACTCCGATCTTCCACTGTACACTTGCGCGGCGCCGTCGCGTTTCGTCCAAATGTTTACGAGGACGCTTCCTCGTGCCCTCCTTGCTCTCAACGATGACTCGGTGCGTGGATATACCTACTCGAGCTATCAGGAAAAACCTCCATCGGCATTTGTTGGCATTTTGTGTCTGATTTTCAACAATCTCGCAATGCTTTCAATTATTGACAATGTCTCGGCAATTGTGTGACATTTCCTCGCATTCTCCGAAGTGGTGGCTGTACATGGACTTGCTCGGACCGGCCAAAGAGGCGTGCAAACGTGCAGAGCCTTCAACTTAGCTCGACAGGACAATTCGTACCGGATGTACTTTCAAGCGAGGTGTTATTTTACTATAATGTATGCCATAGCATGAATTTTGTGGCTTAATACTTGCATTGAGGCTCTGTTCAAGTAGGTTCAAGTGCGACCACCTTGAAAATGATGATGTTTTCATTGAAACCGGCTTTCCACAAGATCAACAGAAGATGGCACTCTTATGACCATTGGCTGAAACCTCGCGTTGCACAACGCGAGACCTAAACTATACCGTATTAGTACAAGACGGACCCCCGCTTCGCTCCAGCATGTGAGGCAAAATTCGGAAAAGAGATATATTCATTGACATCATTGTACGTCGTGTACGGAATACCAGCGAGGAAATTGCACAACAGTTATCCGTTGAGGCGATTCTGGCATGAAAGTTTCCATCTTTTTTTCGGCGTAAAAAACAGCATTAAAACCGATGGACCATACGAATACATCTTCTGCAAATCCAGAATTCTGTCCTCCAGGCAACGATGGTCAGCCCTGCATAGTCAACATAAATTTTGTTCAAGGAATTGACTTTTTGACAGCATTGGGACCGCGGACCGGCATTGGATTCTATATCTAACTGCGCAAGTCGTCGGCCAAAGACTGAACTCAAAGACACAACACAGGCAACGCTGGTACATTCAGTGGTGTCCAGGAAAAAGCCCACATTAGGGGACAAAAGACAAAAGACTGAATTTGATGCCGCACTTGCAAGGCAGATTGGTTCATGAATAGAATTGCGATGACACCTAAGAAAAGACCCATGCTAAGCAATGAAAGGCCATCGAGTTAAGTCGGGGTAGGGGTTGAATGCAGAGAGACAAACAGGCCACAGATTGTTCTGAAAGCCAAAAGTGAAAGCGGGGAGATGAAAGGATAATACGGAACCCAGCCTCTTTATACGCGCAAAGGCCATACGTGGCCGCAGTGTGGCAAAGATCTGTGCTTCTGCGGCGTAGTGCGGGTTTGAACGCAAATAAGCCAATTTATATGCACTAGCAATTCACGGAACTTACCTCTGGACCTAGAGCGTCCCAATATGTCGAGTTCTCGAAAGTCAGAGTTGGAAAATATAGCCTAAATAGGAGTAACTTGAAGTGCACGGGGTGGAAGTTTGCGCAGGCCGCACGGATACAAAGTGGGTGTTGCGAGAAACCCGTGCCAATGCAAATGGGGGATGCGCTGTTATTTGAGAGAGCCAACGGAGGCACACTGCGGGCAAGTGCCATGGCCGTGGGCTCATGGCATTTGACTGGCGTGGGGCCGACACTTGCCATGGCGTTTGCCTCGCATTTGCCATGGCGTTGCACAAACAAACAATTTCCCTTTGTCCATCGGGGACGGCCGGACCGATGATTGGCCCACAAGGTTAAGCTAAACATTGAAAGATCCAAACTGAAGCATTTAATTGTATCTTCCGCTGTCTCACTGAGCTGCTATACCTCAATGCAGAAAATAGTTGGAGAAAGGAGTCTGAGCAGTAAGAGTGCATTTTCAAGGAAGACAACTTGAAGTACAAATGCAGCTGCGCGACGTTTGTGATGCTGGTGCAACAATGCACAGTGCCAGCAGATTAGAAGGCGGACAGGAAGCCGGGGATATATGTATTCTGGACAGGTGTTTTGGATGGAGGATACACAGTTAGCTTTGTGAAATTGTGGGAGCTGTGCTTGTGCGAGGATACAAAGAGGGTACAGTTTTCAGTTTCATTCCACTTTCTTTCCTCACTTCTAAAATATGGGCAACACATGAACTGCCAATGTGAAGTCGGAATATGTATGTAGACTTGTACAAATCATCAGTCTTCTTTTACCTTCAAAACAAACACCACATCATACATGATACCCATTTCAGAATTCAACAAAGAATGTGATCTGCGTGAACACACAGCCCAAGAAAATCGCACTAATACAAGTGCATGCCACCGACAGCCCCAACGCGCACCCCGCCGTACACCTCACGCACGCTCTTCGGACTCCAAACCAATGATTTCCCACTGATTTCCCACGAACTTCGGAAGTGACATCGGCCGAAGATGACCGATCTTTGTGCAACGCCTGTGCAAGTCCTGTGCAACGCCATGGCAAGTGTCAATCATATGCCGTGAACCCACGGCCACGGTACTTGCCCGCAGTGGCAGCTACATGGGGTAAGAGCACAGCCGAGGAAGCATTTCATTGAAGAACGGTTAATTGCGCACTGGCGCAGTACTGGCGCAGTGCGCGGTTGATCATGGGATGTATATGTCGTGCACATGGCTGCTAAAAAAATGGAGATAAATATGCTAGAAAACGAGAGAGAGAAAAGAACAGCAAGAATATATGAGGATCTAGCACAGGTTTCGTAGGATTTCGTTAAAGAACGGTTAATTCATACGGCAGTTACAGCATGTGAACACGTGTGCGGCAGGATTGGTTCGCTGTGATGCTGTCACAACAGCATCAATCTCCCTTCCTTTTACCCCTCTTCCCAGCTCTTGAGATCGGTCCCACACATAATTCGTGGCAGCGTGCTCTTATATTAGTGAATAAATTATCTCAAGTTCGTCCTAGGCCACGAACTTTCATCGCGCCGTTTGATGTCCAGGCCATCTCGGTTCACCGTTCTGCAGATTTGCAAGAGCTCTGAGAAAAACTAACAATGCTCCAACAACCCAATCACGCATTGAGGCACACTTCCGTGTAGTTCAACTTTGTTCCAAAAGAAAGCCAAAGAGGGGCATCGCATTTGGAATCAACAACAGAGAAACGTCACTACCGCAATACGAGAAGAAGAAGATTGGCGGGCCAAAATCAGCGTCTTCCCCGAGGCTAGTTCAAGCAGCTGCAAACATCGCGTTTGGCTCCTATACATCCCGCATAAATCTCGTAGACTTACCTCGAGTGACCACACTGAACTGCTGGCTCTTGAGACTCTGAGGATCCTGGAGAGTGAGCTTAAAGATCACAAAATAGAAACCCATCAGCGGGTTCGATCCATGCAATTAGAACATGGCCCTACCGGCGCCTGCTGATCCTGACCACTAACCAACGCTGCGCTCCAAGCGGTGACAGCCCGGGTGAGTTGTGGGGGCCCCAAAATCAGGGTTTCCAGACTTGATCATTACGCGATGTGATTTAGCACATGTTTGTTTTTCCTCAATGAAAGCAATGATCCACTCACTTGAACAGGCTGCCTGTCGCGCTAAAAGACCAGACGGTGGCATTTCCCCGGGCGCGCATATTGAGCTGGGAGTGGGTGCCGGTGGCCGTGGGCTTGATGTTGATGGTCGAGTACGAGAGGTACGACGCGGGGAAGAGGGCACTCTGCAACACGAATGTAGTGCCGTCCGGCGCCACTGGGACCAAGACCCACTGTTCAGATTCAGAACACAGCGGGGCAAAAGTGATGTAAGAAGAAAGGAAGACGCACATCGTTGGCTCCAACCTGTCCCGGGTTCGGTGCGGCTCCCTGGGGCGAAGTATTCACAACGGAGAACTCTACCAAGGTACTGGATCCTGGGCTGATGTAGAAAGGATCGATGGCCATGGCGTTGTTAGCGGAGTCGACGAGACGCATGACGTTGCCCGCCGTGGCAGCCGACGCAATGTCGCTGATGGAGCGAGCGAGTTGCATGGGAGTGGCCCCAGCGTGTGCAGTGGTGAAGGCTGACAGGAAAACGACGAAGCTGATTAAGTTAAACATTTCTGGCGTTGGGTGCTTGGTTAGTTCACTTCCTGAACGGTCTGGCCTTTTAAACATTCTGGCAAGCGGAAAATCCCATCTGGGCCATCGGTGCCGGTTGTACAGAGCCCGCTTGCTTCCTTCGAGGGAGCACTGCGGTTAAGATCCTCCTTCCTTCCATTGCGGATGGATTCACCGCGGTCCAGAAGCTACTCCAGTTAACCATAGGCTATTTTCGCCGTCACTCGACGCCGCATGGTTCAATCGCTCCGACTGTGAATATCGAAATGCACCAGAAATACTCGGATGCCTTGTTTGGTTGACGTCGCAAATTATGGCTCGCGATGGCCGACACCGTGGGTCCCCCTCGCAGCAGGGCGGCAAAAAACGAAGTTGTTTTCTACACAATAGCCCTAACTTGCATTTTCACCTATCCCTGCGACCAGTGATAACTCCCCATGTCTCCAGTCCTCATTATTTTAGTTTCACCTCGCGCACTCGGTGCAGGCACATCAGCATGAAGTTGCCTATCTGTTCCCGAAACTAATTGTAATTCAATCCATTCGCGCTAAATATACCCGCCGCGTTCATCCCTAGGATTGTATAACCCTTTGGATCCGTAAACATCGTGGTGGAGATGACGGATGATGAGAGTAGGGCGACCAAGAACTGCGGACTAGCATATGAAACGAAGGGGAAAAGAACGACTCGCAGCATCATGCCCAGGGTAGAAAACCCATTTAGGCGGACGCATGGATGTGCTGTCTTCTTGCCTTCCTCCATCTTGTTGCCGTCAGCAGTTTTTGCGGCCCGTGGTAGGTAGTATACATGGCGCCAACTCCCAACCCCCGGTATGCCGCTGGAATGCCCTACAAAGCGTTGGCCGCGAGTTAGCCTCAGGGCTGAAATACCCGTTTTTTTCCTTGTCAAAATTTGACTTTTCGAACCGGGATATATGCATAGTCCGTCCCCTGAGCCCCAGCCTCCAGTATGGATAAGATTAATTTTCTTCATTTTTTTTCCGGTTTAAGCTGCTTTCGGACTTCTCACTCGTCTTCCAGGGTTTCGTGCGCAGAGTGCACCTCGGAATTCAGAGATTTATAACACTCCGTCATTGTCGCTGTCAAAATCAACCTCGAGTAAGTCCAGAAATCCAGGAATTTAGAATACTCCGTCATTTTCGCTGTCAAAATCGAACTCGTGCTTGCGGTGCCTCCGATCATTGTCGGAGGAACCATAGTATTTAATGCGAATTCTGACCGCCTCAATAAGATCTCATTCTCATTTGTACCTTCAAGAGTGCCAGACTCGCCATGACCCGACTATTTGTCTCGTGCCTTCTCAGCTTGTCGGCTCTTAACGCTGTTCATGCTATCATCCCTCCCGCGGATGGTTTCGCCCGTCAGATAGTGTGTATTTATTCTATTCCATCGTACTGACCTCTCAGCTTCCTCTAATAGAGTTCCTTCGACTTCTGGGGTCTACTAGGAGCCAATAGGGTCCTCTCTGCGGCACAAAATGTTGTAGCGCTTATATGTCTAAAACTCGCGCAGTCGACTAACTCCAATTAAACTAGGTAATCGCGGGAATGGGTCCTGGGACAATCGTTGAATTGGGCAACGGACAAGGCAAGATAATTGAGCAAATCATAAAAGAAGGTGGAGGGCGTCGGATTGTTTGGCTGCTCGATGGCTGGACAGGCCAAGACGGCCAAATGGCTGGAAAGCCCTATGAACTGGGACTAGGTAATACGGCGATTGCGAACACTGAAAAGGTGATTGAGATCATTGGCTATTGACATTGGTCCCAAGATCACTAAAGATGTTTTCGGGACTATAGTGCGGTCACGTCGTTGCACATGGTGATGCCCTAGGAAAACAGTGGCTGATTACACATTATGTAAACGGGGAGCATCCGCAAAACACTCCACGGTTCGAGAGAGCGAAAGAAGCCGGTCACGACGCGTGCATGGCAGAGTTGAACAGGTTCAGAACACTCTACGTGGACGAGATCGTTAGAGTCTGTGACAGTTGCGGCCTGGCGCACGGTGACATCGGAAACGGTATGTGTCTGTAAAGCTCTACCGGTGAATGCGCGAGCTTTAAATGAGTTCACCCAGGTAATGTGATCCTCACAGACGATGCCACAAAAGCCGTCCTGATTGATATGGACACTATGACTCCCAAAGCCGTATGCCCTCTCTTAATCTAAATACAACTTACCGAATCGTCAATCAACAGGATGTGGTGGCTAAGTTCGGTTCTGTTAGGGGATATGCGGAGAAGCGGGTGAATGATGCCTTCACGGACAGGCTGTGTGACAGTGCTAAGAAAGTTCTCGAAGACGGCCTTCAAATTTAGTTTTCTATTTATTAGGAAGAATATTTATAGCTGGTGTGAAAAACGGTTAGGATGAGAAAGAGGCAAAATATATGAACCTTACTTGCGGTAGAATTTACACCTGAAATGCTGAAGGTGTCCTGCTTTTCGTACCTTTTTTATCCTCCCCGGGACGGAATCTGGCCCAGTAACCGTCCAGTCCGAGGTGGGTTCCGCTTCAGAGAGGGTCACTGGGAATTGAGATGCTCGCCGTGCGAGGATGGTCTATCTTGTAATATTTGCAGAAGGCATTGCAAGGTGATAAAAGCATACTTATTTACCGCACGTTGAACTATTTCGGCGGCGGCTTGAATTCCTCCGAAGACCATCGAATGGAGGGGAATTTCCAGACCCAATCGTTGTCCTGGCCCGAACATTGGGAGCAGGAACAGACTGAGTGTAAATTCTACTTAGTTGAATCGTTTAGACGTGATGCTCGAGGTCAGAAGGCCCGTTCTCAAGTACAAGGGACTAAAAATCTCTAAAAATGGTTGCGGGTACGACCAGTACGAGGCGAGAATGGGCTTCAAATTTTGCATTTTTTCGACGTAGATACGAACCTTGAGCACATCGTGCGGATCGTGATTCGATCTGAAACGAACTGGAGGAGGAAAGCAGGATTTGGGTTCGATAGACATGGACGACTTCGGAAGAAGAGAAGCGCTGATTTGGCCGTGTTAGCGATCACGAGCGATGGCGGCTTTGCACAGCCATCATCGGCGCTAATGTTGTCTTTGCTTCTGTCCGGTCTGGTTCGTGGCTCTTTCTAGTCTGCCTTCCCGCTCCTTTTTTTCCGGGCGACCTCCCGCCTCCAGGTCTTTCTCTGCTCCGTCTAAGCCCTTCCACAGGCGTCCACGGCCTCCTTGCCGGCTTTTCCGTCAAACCGAATTGCGCGCGTCGTCGTCGTCGCAATTTCGCGCATACAACCGACGTCTTATGCACAACCACCTAGGCCCAAGCCCCAAAGCAACCTAACCCTCCTTCTCAGCGGCGCCCGCGCGCGCGTTATGATGTCCATTGGCGTCCCATCTCCCCTTATTGCCCATTCGCCGGCGTCCATCTATCCTCCACCGTTCGCGCCGCATCTACGGGAGCTTGTGAGTTGATAGACTGTCTGTGCAGTGACGTCATGCCCTGCATCTTGTCCCTCCCGACTTAACGATCTGCTCCACGCAGGACGCCGTTGTATCCCACACCGCCATTCCCGACACCAGCGTCGGACCTAGCTCCTTCTTCCGCAAGCTTCGAGCATATTTCACTGCGCACAGCGCAACCATTTCCGACGCTATGCTCCATCGAGAAGCATTATTGGCGCGGCGCCGTGAACCGAGAGGTATTGGGTGCGCATTGCGAGAACAAGAGACCTTACGTGCGTGTACTCCCCGCTCGCCCCTCTTCGGCACTGCCTCTCTGTGGCTGGTACCGCACGTGGACAGCTCTGATTTCGGATCCGGATCTAGACGCGCTGCACATCAAGTTAGAGGGTGCAGAAGATGCGCTGGAGAAGGCGGAGGCGAGTTAAAGGAGGCGGATGACTAGTGCGGCATCCATTCAAGATGAAGGTGTTGATGGCCTGACCTCGCAGACTCCGGCACTTGACGTCAAGGCAGCATAGCCGGAGCGGCAGAATAGCCGTAGCGGCAGAAGTTGGCCGCAGAGGAGGAGCGCGACAAGTGGGAGGCCAAGGCGGAGGACCGGAGGTGCGTCTGCCTTTCCCTCCAAATCTTCTTCCACCTCGTTCCTTTCGTCCTCGATCTCTCTCGACTATCCTCCCCTGTGTACATATACCTGCGCTGTCTGTACGGCCGTCGCATACGCAGACCCTCCCTGCAACCTGCGCCACGTTTCATCTCCGCACTCTCTCCGGCCTCATACACCATATACCGTCTACCGTCCACACACGCGCATCGCGCACGCACGCCGCGACTCCTCCATTCTCCTTTCTTCCCCTCATATCCATCCCACCCCGCGTACGCTTGCGGATCCCTTCCCTCCCTCCATGTCGACGCTCAGCAATTTGGTAATCGTACAGCTGCCCGGCTCTACCATAAAATCCTGATGCAAGTCTTTCCCAACATCGCCAAGTGTTTACCTTTTCCGGACCTAACCCTCGAACCAGAGAAAATTGGCGCAAGAGCAGCAACGGAAATGTTAGCAGCGTTGACGGGTAGAGGGCTGGTTGAAAATGATATTATTATTGATTATAGCGGCGCGGGCGGATCCGGCGTTGAGAGATCCAGAAGGAAGAACGACTGAAGAATAATGATGCGATTGTTACGCGTGTCTGAGGACAAGCAATCGACCGGGGGCCGGCGCATCAAGTGTCAGGAGAGCGGTCTGGTATAGCCATGGGGCAGACCATGCTCAATGCCACTCTAACCAGGGACAATTATGAAACTTACCCTGACGACCATGGGAGGCGCATCAATACTACCTGCCTGCCTGCCAACTGTAGTAGGGCTTGCGTCTAATGTAATCCTCCGAGGCGGCGCCGCTGCCACAACATTGACGGGACATTACTAGGATTGAGTTGATGAAATCCCGTCGATCCAGTGGCCTGGAAAGCATCCGAGGCATGGGAGGGTCGGGTCGGGACATTTCCGGTCGGGACGGGTCGGCCGGGTGGCATTGGAGTCTATTTGACTTAAAGAGCTCGAGGCAATAAGGTTCAAGAAGTAGGGTACTCGACCCGACTGCGACCCGACTCCCCCATGAATCAGACCTTCTGCTCGCTTCGGCTTTACAGCTAGTCTTATATTGGCTGTCAAGCAGAACCTCGGAAATGTTTAGAATCTTCCCGGGCCGCAATATCAACCCCAAAATTTTTCCGACACCGGACGTATCCTTGACGGTATATTCCGAGGTCGTCGGAATCTCCGTCTGAGCGCCGCAATGAGCCATAAGGTGAGCGCCTGAATCGCGTACGTGCTCCCCACGGGCACCCCCCAACTTGATTCAAAGATACAGACGCCATCAGAAGGGGCCAGATTTTACACCGAAGGATACTTCATCCAACTGGCGTTTTAAGCGGGACTATGCCGTGTAATGTTACCTACCTACCTACTGAATATTCATATTTCCCGATTTATCAGGGCAAACACAAACAGCCGTCATCGCGGAAGCGAACTGCAGGGTTGACGGAGAACTGTAGAGGCAAAGTGATTGGCGCATTTTTGCTATTCGGGTTGCTAGTCTGACCGAATGGGGGTGGTTGATCGCTCATGTCTCGATAATATTAAAACCATCAGCACCTTCGTTTTGCCAACATATTTCTTCCCTTCCTTGTACCATGTCTTTCAATGCGGACATTATTCTGGGGTGCATTAATTCTCATTGAATTCTCGAAACATGACCTTACTTCCTTCATCTAGGGCCTTGCTTATTGGAACCTGGGCAAATTCAGTGAGCATTTGTCTTGGCATGTTTTGCGTATTGAGATAATTATGGATACTAGGTTCTGTACACCATCGAAGCTATTCAGGTATTTGGGTCCACAGTTCATGGTGGAGAGATGCTAGAACCAGCTCTAGGTAATTTACTACTACCGCCACTTCAAACACGACAATTGGACGTTGAAGGTTTTATCCTTCGGTAGTGTAACTGTGTTAATTCTCTGATCTTCCGTCCCGTAGCTGCTGGTATTGTCTGCTACTGCGCTCGATTCCGTGTCGATGATCGCAAACTATGCCTCTGTATATCTGGTGTGTATCTGCTTCTTCCACCACATGAACGGGCTAATATATGCTATGTGCAGTACACAATCACTCACTGGGGTGCGTCTTTCCACATGATCTACCACTGTCGCTGAGCCAGGCTCTTTTCTTAGGAGATGCGGCGTATCTGCAGAACCAGTATTGGGTAAGCCATTTCGGTCCTTTTGGAAGAAACATAATCGAACGCATCTTATCGAACAGCCTTACCCGCTCTACGTCTTTACGACTGGCATAGTGGCCGCTTTGGCCCAGGGTTTTCTGGCTTCGAGATACTGGCTCCTGTGCGTGTTTATATCATGGTGTCAAGGCCCAGCTCCTAACTCGTTCTAGAACCAAAAACAAATTTATCATCGTCATTCTTTGCGCCTTCATCGCGGTCGCAGTATGCTGCTCTCCCTCCTTCACACCTTTAAACTCTGATTCGATCGTCGCTTACAGGCCGGCGGCGCGTTTGCTTCTGCCCTCACGCTTGCGATCTTTCCCCAGTATAAGGATCGGACGAAAGTTGTAATCCCCGCTACGTATGTCGTCATTTCTTCTGAGGCCTGTTGATCTTAACTAACATGTGAATGTAGAACCTGGCTCGTCGCCGAAGCCGTGACGGACATTTCCCTTGCATTGGCCCTTCTCCTGGAATTCAGGAAGGTCAAGTCCTCGTTCAAGGAGACCAGGAGGTGAGCTTGCGAGCCAGCATCACTGAATGGATCTAATTCTCGTTGTTAGTCTGGTCAATAGACTAGCGATACAAACTATCCAGACCGGAGCCGCTGGGGCGACCATAGCGTTGGCTGTCTTTATTGCGTAGGTTCCAGATATCGTCTGTACTTTTCGAACTCATGCAACTGTTTATTCAGGTTTATGGGAAGCAGGCAGGGCAACAGTGGGTTTCTCGGCCTTCCGCTTTCCGTCCCTGACTCACATATTATCCCAGTCTCCACCGGCTTGTCCTACTGCCTAGGTCGCATTTATTGTATTACCATGGTTCGTACTCTAAACAAATGTCTGCGTTGGTGCCGTCTCACAAAACCTGAAGCTCGCGAACCTCAATCGCAGGAAACCCGGAACCACTTTGTCAAGCAGGGGCACATTTTCGGGTGCGAACCCCGAGTCCCGTGCTGAGCGCGGAAATCAGGAGCGGAGCGAAGGCGGCGGCGACTATGGCGGCATTCGTATGTTTCTGGTTCGTGCTCTGCTGAGGCTGACGTTGACCAATGCCTTCTCCAGATGTCCACAAAACCGCTGTGGTACTCCAGTTTTCATGTTCTGAAATGAACCGTCGCTGATCTTGCGTCTTACTGTAGGTTCATATTGACACTGCACAGGAATTTTCTAGAGGCTCATTCAAAACCAACGTGAGCTATTTTTCTTACTCAACCTCGGCGTCGCTGATACATTAATACTTCTAGACTGGCCCAGGCCTTCCTGCTGATACTTCCGCCGTCGAAATAGAGATGACAGTGAACTATCCTGCCTCGTATGCATCCAAGCAGAAAGAGGATCTGTTCGATGCTTGATTTTCTCAGACTTTTGGTACGGACGTTTAGTCACTTATTGTGTGAGGTCTAACAGGTGGTTCGTTCGTTCCTAGCATTTCAGCGAATGTCGCTTATTAATTTTATTGTATTCTCGCGTATTTTAGCTTAGTATTCTTATTTCATAATTTGCTTCAGTCCTTTCTTCGGGACCTCCCGCTCCGACAAAATAGCATGCGTGAACCTGAAAATTCACTCGTACATCGATATTAGATAGCGATCACATCTGATGAAGAGGTTTTGATGATCAATAAACAGTCGCAAGCGACGGCACCGCCACAAGTCTACGACCCTCCTCATCACTGTTCCACGCGTATGAGATCCTTTCTTTGCTCAGTCTCTGACCCACTAACCCACCTCGTAGGTGTCCACGGCCTCCAAGTCCTCACCGGCGTTTCCGTCTCTCCGAATTGCGCTCGTCGTCCTCCCGACTCCGCGCATACTTATAACCGATGTCGCAGTCACTACGCACACCCACTTCTAAATAGGCAAGACCGAACGCAACCACCCTTTCCGGTGGCCATCGGCATCCCATCTCCTCATTGTCTATTTGCCGGCGTCCTGCTATTCTCCACCGTTCGCTCATCTACAGGAGTTTTGCGAGTTGCGAGCCTGTTGGTGCAGCGACGTGTTAGTACGCCCTGAATCTTCTCGTTCCTCTCGGGATAATCATCTGCACCCTGCAGGACGCCGTTATATTCGTCTCCCTGTGTATCCCACTCGCCATTCCCGACACCAGCGGTAACCTGGCTGCTTCCATGCTGTGATCTCCCGTTCATACACTCACGCTACGTAATCTTAGATCATACAAGCGGCTGCTCGGCCGCTTCGCGGCCTCGCATCCACTTAGGTTTTTTGAGGTCTCGAATAAGCACCGTAAAGTCAAATGCTGATATTCCAGGGACTCGGGGCTGATTGGCCAAAAGCGGAGTTTAAAAGCTTCAGACAGGCTTAATTTTATAAAGAGGGTAATTCCACTGCGCGCAGCGCAACCATCGCCGACGCTGCGCTCCGTCGAGAAGCATTATTGCCGCAGCGCCGTGAACCGAGAGGGATGGGGTGCGCGTCGCGAGAAGAAGAAACTCTCCCTGCGTGTATTCCCTGCTCGCCGCCCGCTCCTCCTCGGCGCTGCCTGTCCGTGGATAATACCGCACGCGGACAGGGCCAGCTCTGATTCCGGATCCGGGTCTATATGCGCTATTGCCCGCCAGATCAAAGGCCGTCTGCGTCTACGTGTGGGTAAAGGAGACGAAGAGGGAGGGCGCCCTGGCTCAGGCTTGTGTTCGAGATAGTAGGAGGGGAGATCGAGGCCGAGAGCTTCCTCGTCGCGGTGGCGGGCGGGATGGGATGCTATGCGCCGGCTATGCTCGGGTAAGAGAAGGACGCCTGGCGGCTGGCGCCTTTCTACCGTCGCACGTATACGGTGCACTCCGTGTGGCTGGGTTACAGCCGGAAGGCCATGAGCATGCGCTTCTTGCTCGTCCTATCCTTGGACTCCTCCGCCCCCCTCAATATCCTCCTCCAACGCCATCCCTTTTCTCACTCGCCTTCGTTCCCCGACAATCCCGTTTCGATTCCCCTTTCGGAAACTTCGCAACATCACCATTTCTGCTCATCTTCGCTCTACTCAATTTCCGCGTCCACGTGCGGCCCCGGAACCTCAGCGGTAGGTTCCACTCGTGTTCGTGGTTCACTTCGTACAATGGCAGGCGACGAGGGAGGGTCATCGTGGATGTAGTGGCATGCAAACTTGCAACGACGCGGTTGAGGATATTTGACGAGAGCGAGGCCGGCGAAGGCAATCCTTCTCGCAGTATTTTTTCTCGAAAATTCGCAACTGCAGCAGCCTCAACTTCCTCTGTACGTCCGTCCTCTGCCAATTGACTGGATCTGATCGACATTCTCATGCAGGAGCGCACGCTCGAAATCGAGGATCATTCCATTTCCCTGTTGGACTTTTACGGCGCCGATGAGAGCGGGGGAAGCGGCACAGACGAGGATGGTGAACAACATTCTCTTGTGACATGGAGTATGCAAAAGCCTGTCCTTTATTGCACTGTGTGCGTGGATCCCTTCATTACGGCCATCGTGCCTGTCTTGCTGCGCTACTAAAAAGATACTTCTAGATGGACAGCGGTGGAATGTGAGAGAGGACCACTACTATTTTCTTTATCCGCCATTGAAATACAACAACTCGGATACTCCTTCCCCCTTGAAACAACCATGGTACATTATCCGCTGCGCGCGAGCCCGGAAATTCCTGCAGTATCACTTCACCCTCTTCTTAACATTCTCACCGAGGCCTACGGCTCAACTCTGTCAGGCAACGCGCCGCGGGATGTGAAGGCGGTACAGTCAGTGTTATCGGGGGACCAGAATTCGCACAAATCGCGCGACTTGGCGAAGAAAAAAAGGTTATCTGGAAAACCCCCCTCGCTCGTCGTCAAATTCCTCGCCTTGCCGTAAGTTCCTTTGGCAATTTCTGGGACTCTATATTCTCGAGCTTACCGCAGTACCTTCGCGGCTATTAAACAACACTCGCTCAATTGGAAGATGCCTATGGTCGATTAGAGACAATGGAAAGCACATATTCCTGGCTTCAGGGACGTGAATGCTTTTATAAACAGCCTGCTTTCTTGTTGATGAATTGTAGATACACCTTATGAGAGTGGCGAATCCTCGCTCAATGTATGCTTTCCCCCTGGCTTGTCAGATGACATTCAGAAATATCAATTCAGTTGAATTCTAGGCTGACAAAGTTCGCAATGCAGTCTCTCGCACCATTGGTTCATCCGCCTGTGCATCCTTTCGGAACCTGGGGTGGCACGATGCTCCCCGAGAGTGATACCGCGAATTTTCGAGAGGGCATGTGGATGAAGACAAGCAGGAAGATCCCTCAACGTTTTGCGAAGGTGCGAACTCTGAGTTGTGGAACGACTTGTATTCTCACCAGCAACTGCGAACCATGTAAGAGCTGCTTCACAGCCCCGACCTAGCTCCCCAGTGCAAGGTGACGCATGGTACGATATTTATCCTTTTGTGTTGCAATGAAGCTGACTCTTCAGAAGTGATCCCAAAGGATATGAGTGTGTGTGTATCGAGCCGTTTCTCGGGCCGCAGAAGCTCATTACATTCTGACAGAAAAGGAGACAGGTTCAGGCTGAGGCTTGGGAGCCTGATTCGCGCACGGGGTTAGCGGCTCCATATGCAAATCTCAATCGAACCTCGCTGGTATTACATTCATACGCCTCGAACTTTCAAATAAATTTTCTACTGTCACAAGTGTTCATCTTTCTACGATCATCTCCGTGACAATTTTCGAATTCCAGCGGGTCTCACCGCCAGCAGGATGCCGCTCGGCCGGCGCCCATCTTGGCCTCGCTGCCCCACGTCCTGTCTGCTTCTGGTCTTCTCAGGTACCTATCGCGGCCCTTGTGCGGTCTCAGACTCTCACGGTGGCAACGTATGCTGACCCATTACTCGGGTTCAAATCAACTCAAGCCCTGTTTTGTTCCCTCTAGATTCTAGAAATTCATGCAGAGCTTTTGATCGTTACCTCTGCGTGCCGCTAACATGCCGGCTATCCGACCAGTGGCCAGGTCAATCTGCTCCTCAGGAAAGCCAGTTGCTCAGAAGAGATGCGCTTTTAGTTTTATCTTGTATCTGCCGGCATCATTCCCATTTGCCATATATTTAACTATGCGCAATGAGTCGGACATCCGATTCCCATCCTGCCCTGATCCCTATGAGCCACTTGGATATCCACACGACTTTCGTCTATGGGTTGGCGGCGGTGGTACTGGTCCTCTACTTTCGATACAGGCAGAAGGTGAGCAGCGCGATGGAGGCACCGAATAGCTGTCGAGCACTCGGGTGGCTAATACTAACCTGCATCCAGAAGGCCAAGCCAGCCCTCGTCGGGTCCAAGGGCTCTATTGCTGGCCCTTTTGCGTCCCTTTACTTCCTTTGGCATGCAAGGGAGGTGTTGGCGAATGGGTACCACCTGGACCGCAGCGGCGTCTTCCGCGTACCGATCCTCTTTTCCGGCTGGTTCTACGTGGCCAACGGGAAGAGACGGGCCCAGGAGATTGCCTCGGCGCCAGAAAATATTCTGTCGTTCAATACGGCCCTCGCAGAAGCACGTCGAACCTCTCTTCCTGCATTGTGAAATAAACTGATTTGTCGTCAGGGCACGGCAATGAACTACACCATCACCCCAGAGGCCGTGATGAACCCGTACCACGGAGTAGCAGTCCGTGCTAGTTTGACACGGAGCCTGGGCCGGCGCTTCCCCGAGGTACGGGACGAGATTGTACTTGCATTTGACGATGTACTGGGGCTGGAGGACAACGGTCGGCCTGCTATGAAATACTGCCGTCAGTGGTACTCAATAATCCTGTTGACGCGCAGAATGGAAACTCGTCCAAGTCCTTCCGGCGACATTACAAGTTGTCGCGCGTACCAGCAACCGCCTCTTTGTCGGCCTTCCTCTCTGTGCGTGCATATGGATGAATGATACTGTGATTTTTGCGTTCTGAAGTGCGGTTAACCACAGGCAGAGAACAGGAATATCTCGATCTAAACATCAACTTTGCCACCGCCGTGTTCATGCGTGGCCAAGTCATCACCCTGCTCCCCAACTTTCTCAAACCGTCAGTCATCCCATATCTCACTCAATTCCTGATGCGACCCCCTGGGCTAATTGAGCCTCCACGGCGACAGTATCCTCGGCCCCGTCCTATCGCCCCGAAACAGTGCCCTCCGTCATATACTCAAGTTCCTCGGACCTACACTTGACGCGCGGGTCGAGAAGGAAAATCAATATGGCCGGGATTGGCCAGAAAGGCCTGCACGTTGCTGTCTGTCCTTGCTGGACTCGCGTATCTGACAGCGGCGTATGTAGAACGATCTCATCTCGTGGCTCCTCGACTTCGCGGTGGGCGACGAGCGGTCGACGCCGGCGCTCGCAACGCGCATTCTCACGGTCAACAACGCGGCGATCCATACTTCATCTTCCGTGAGTTTCATATTATTCTCAGCGAAGTGAAGTCACGGGGAGCGGCTGATGGCCGCTAGACTCTGACCAGCGCACTATACGACCTCACGGCCTACCCTGCACACATCGCACCTATGCGAGAGGAAGCGGAGCGTGTCGTCACGCAAGAGGGCTGGACGAAGGCCGCGCTTGGCAATATGCACAAGGTCGACAGTTTCCTGCGCGAGTCCCAGCGCTTTTCCGGCTTCGGGATTGGTACGTACACCCACAACCCCGCGCATTTGGGTTTTCTCTGTCTTACGCGTACGTCTTTGTGCTAGCTTCATTGGGACGCAAGGTGGTCGCGAAAGACGGGTTCACGTTCTCGGATGGGACAACAATTCCACACGGTGCGATACTTATGGTGCCAGGGGAAGCGATGCACTTGGACGAAGGTGCGCTTAATCTGGATGGGGACATTGTCGACTGCTAATGTCCGGTGTGAAAGACTTCTATCCGCAGGCGGACGTGTTTGACGGCTTCCGATTCTCGCGCATGCGCGAGGCGCTGCCCCCCACAAAGGCGATGACGCGGCAGGGATGGGCGAAGGACCCAGCCTTTTCAACCACCACATGGTGACAACGGGGCCGGACCACCTCGTCTTCGGCCACGGGCGCCACGCATGCCCTGGGCGCTTCTTCGCGGCGACGGAGCTCAAGGCGATGCTGGCGCATATCCTAGTCAACTATGATATCAAGGCGGAGACGGAGGGGGTACGACCACCTGACAATGTCCTCGCGCTGTATAAGTCGCCGAGCCGGGATGGGAAGATCTGGATTCGGAAGCGAGCAAGGGCTGGGCAAACCGATAAGAATGGTGGCCATTAAGCAGGGGGAGGGGAGAGTCACGGATTTCGCGCGTTTATGTAGTTCGAGGTGTAGCGCTAAACATCGCGCTGACGGCAGTCAACGGCGAGAGTGATTTGAATGGCTCTTTGCGTCCTTTGCAGGTACCGCAGTGATGTCTGCGAGGATGTTTTAGTGGACCCAAGTCATTTCTCTCTGATTTGTGTTCATGACCATGAGCTTATGCTCGTTCTGCTGGATTCCGCAACTTGGACAAATAAAAAGACAGTTGAACTTGATCAGGACGAAGAAAAGGACAGTGTTGTTAGAAAAAACGGAGCATGCTGCACAGCGATGTAGAAATACAGATCACGCGGCTGATTTCTATCCGGGTTCTGATCTCAAAACTCTGAATCCAATAACACACAGAGAAGTCGTAAGATGAACAGCAATAAAGCAGTAATATATATTCGGAAGAATCATGATCCAATACCTTCCAGGTTCAACTGGGTTTGAACCAATATTTTGCACCGCCTACTCAGCCAGGCTAGAGCGATCCGACTCGCAAAAGCTCGGACCCAAGAAGTGGGCGATATTTCCTAATAATAGACAGGTTGTGCAAAGCCGCATGGAGCCGCATGCGGCTTTTGTGCATTGTGCAGAGCCGCGTGGATTTCTTAATTGTCCTTGGTTATTTTTCGTGCTCAGTGTGGTCCAAAGCCTCTGTAAAACTGTAATACAACAGTCCAAAGTTAGATGGGTTGGATGGGCAGGCATGAGAAGCCGTTATTCCGGCACATCACTTCAGCTCCACCCGGCACCACTCGGCCTTCTCCCATTTTCTGACATCATGCACGTGGCAGGTGAAATACCAATGAGGCTCCTTCACCCACATGTACCTTTGCTTCATATCAGGCAATGTTTCAATGAAAAAAAGTGGACACATCCAAGGTTTGTTTTTTTCTGTGCGGCTTTGCACAACGCGCAAAAGCCGCATGCGGCTCCATACGGCTTTGCACAACCTGTCTAATAAGCCTCCAGTGCATCAACCTGGCGTCGCTCGCTACGAGCGCCCGAACTGGCTGACGGAGTGCGGCGTCAAGGGCAGCGGGCTGCAACGCATGTGGGAGCTCATGGAGCTCCTGCACGATTCGTACCAACTTGTCGTGCAGCTGAGGTGGAGACCTCAGGGGAAACAGCCGATCCACGCTTTCATATTGCTCATTGAGCGTGAGCGCAACCAGATTGATGCGGTCCGGGATATCTGTCGCACTCTGAGCAGGCTGGACGACTCATGGATTGTGCGCAAAATAGTATTCCGACTTTGGTTTGACTTTGCTCCAGACCTTCACTGCGTTCAACGCCCGATTAGCCGCAGCACCACCTTAGGTACTGGCGAGGTGGCTAGCCGAGGCGTAGCCGGAGCATAGCCAGACATAGCCACACCTACCCCGACCTCGAAATGGCCTCGGCTAGGACAGGGTTGAACGCAGTGCTTGCCGCAGAAGACATCGATCCACTCGGTTCCACTGGCATTCCGCGTAAAGTCGAACACAGTGAGGAAGTCGACTCCAGGGTTTTCTGCTTATTGAGTCAAGACCGCGGTCCTAATTTTCGCGAACATGAAGTTATACTGCAGAATGGCACGCAGATAGCCTCGGTCTCGCGCGTTTGATGGGGCTGGTTGCGCTGATTTTCAACCCGCAGTACCGATGAGATGAGCTCGTGGACTTGCGTTTCAAGCAAAGTGTTCGACAAGACCGTCGGTGCACGGCCTTCCAGTCAGCGACCTGATACGACCACGAACAGTAACATGCGAGGCGGCATCTCGCACATCTTTTGAAGGATTGAATCCCGCCAGTTTTTCTGCACTGGTAGAATATTCAATGAGATGTCTCACGGAGCGAGGCGATGGGAATACCTTGAGATTTTCGCATGATATCAATTATTTTAATCGCCCGCCGTGGTAAAAGTCGAGTGCCTGGAAACGCTCTTCTGTCAAGTCGGCGAACTCAATCCAAAATGGGTAAAAGATGGATTTCGCGAAGGTAGCGGTGGAAATAATTGAGAGCGCCTCTGGCATGCCTTGACCTGGTCGGCGAGTTAAATATTCCAACACTAGCAGGCTGCATGTCAGCCATACCTCATCCTTTTCCGCCCGTCTCCGTATTCCCAACGAGACGATGAGTTTGATTAGACCCGCAGAGAGCGTGGCGGATATCCACTTGGCACCAAATGTCGCGGACTCAAAGGTTCCGAGACGGAAAAACAGTCCCAGATATACCTTCTCTCCAGCAAGTACGCCGAAGTCTCGTGGTTGTTCCATATAGAGAACAAGATGTGCCTTCGCTTCGCTCCGGCCCAAGTGCTTGTATGCGATGTCACTTTTTCTCACAGTACTCGACTCATGTTAGATGCGTATAAGCGAAGCAAGTATTGTAATTGGGACAAGCGCTCGGGGGACCGCTCCGCGGTCCCCCTCCCCCTTTATTGATCACAGAAACTCAAAAAACCCTTGATTTACAGCCGTTTGCATAAGAGAATAAAATCAGTTGGATGGATGGAGAGACATGATTTGCTATGCAAAGAAGATGGTGGTATCAATGATGTTTCTGGTTTTTTTTTGGTGTGGAACTGATGCAAGTAAAGGACGGGAAAAGCCATTGAAGACTTCATGAAATTCATGAAAGATTGATAGTGAAATTCTAATTGAAGACTGGCCACAGCCCACACAATGCTGGCAATTCATTTTTGCCAGTTTCTATATCTTTAAGTCTTTTGTCGGATATGATGAACATTAGGTTTATCACAAACCACTTGTGGTGCATGTATTGCAAGTTGTATTCTGCAGCTCTGGATTCAGACCAAATTTGAGCAAGACAATATGTGAACCTTCTGGTCTTTCTCAGATTACACTCTCCAGCCAATTCTTAAAAGCAAGGGTGGTATTGATAAAATAGCAAGTAAATTGAAGGCCTTGCGCCGGCTATACAGTAGCACCTCGAAAATTTTAACACTTACATTCAAGCGCCAAACCGGCGTCAATCCGAAGGCGCCGTAGTGAAAGCGCGTGTGCATGCCTGTGCACAATGAGCCTGGTAAACCGGCGCTTGAATGAGCCTATGGAGTGTACACTAAGCGCGTGTGCACGCCCAATTATTGGCCCCGGCAACCCGGCGCTTGAATAAGTGTTTAAGCGGAGTTTGGCTTTGTGTACGCTTTTATAGGCGCGCGCGTGAGTACAAACTTCGCCGCGGCCGCCTTTGTTTTAGTGCAGTGGGAACCATCTGTCAATGTCAGCGCTAGGGCAGTGTCTGTCAAAGTATAGTAAAGGGTTACGTTGCGTGCCAACAATGCCGAATGATTGATTGGCCGTGGGCCGGCGGGAAAGAGGGCTCCGGAACGTGGCGAAAAGCTGCCGCGTTGTACGGCATCAGCGGAGACTTCGCGGAGTTTAAATGGCTTCAGACGGACAGAGAAGCTTAATCTTATAAAGAGGGTGATACATGTACATATGACCAATAAGATATGCAGGGACACAACGCGTAGACACGGACAGAAAATATAGTGACTTGTTCGAATCGTGTACGCATACGCTGCTATGGACAGAGAAAAGAATACCGTACCGGGCGGCGGTCGGGGCACGATTACACACCATCGTCAGACCTTGAAAAAACATGTAGGACGACTTGCAGCGTGATATCGTGACATAGGGACCTACTTGTTTATCGGTTGCTGGCAGAGAAGATCAATGTCGACAGCCAGCGATAGCAACATGTGGAGAATTCATAGCAGGGTTGATAAGGGTTAATAACCACTGAAAGGTTGAAGGGGAAAGTGGACGGGGTGGGGCGCGGAGACGACTGAACAGAGATGTCGTGGTCAAATGCGGAGGTAAAATTATGGGAAATCTGGCTGCCCACCGAGAAAGATTAGTGTCTCGTTTCCGGACAATTCATGGCGCAGAAACAGGTGGAATAATTGATTATTGAAAGAAAGGCGGAGTATGGATCACACGCACAGTCAAAGCTTGAGCTACGCGTAACTGATCGGGTGGAGCACGTCATAGCGGTGGGGAGAAAAAATCGAGCTGCTAGAGTTGCTACGAACCAATCAATAGATAAAGTGTTAAGCTGAAGGCCAGGTTAGAAGCTCACGGAAGGTTCAGAAAGATATAGTTGATATTCAGTCAAATCCTGCTCCGCAATTCAATCGAAGCCAAATTCTGTTTAGCTCGGCCACATGTACGTACCTTGAGGAATGCCATCCGAGTCTGAGGAGGCAGTTCACGCTGGGGAAATAGCTTTCATTTTGGAATAAATTATGCTGTACAGGCAGTCAGTGCGCGAATAAAGCTTACAATCACGCACTGTATGATAGAAGCGATGGTGTACAGTTCGGCTCGTTGGGGTACGGAGAGGGGAGGGTGGAAGGCGGTGGCCGGGAAGACATCTTTGTCGTATGCAGGCTAAACTTCAGCCAGCGAATCAATGTTCAAATAATAACGTACTGGGCAGGCGAATACAATGATGATATGCTCCGAGGCTGCACCTCAAATGCAGCATGATCGTCTAGGCAGGGAAGTGAGCGGATGAATCAGATGTTAAAATTACATACCAGAAAACGAAAGGCGTGGTGGTAGCAGTGGCGTTTTGAGGTAGAGCATGTTCCATAAACAGGGCACTGATAGTCAGTCGATGTATAACGTGTTGATCGTGCCATGGTGGCTCGCATGTGATCATCGTGTTTTGACGCCTCGACTCGGTCAGTGGAGAGGAACGGATGGAAGATATGCGCCGAGAACCTCCCACCGATGCCAACCAATATTGCTAAATTCCATACGCTCCAGACGCTACATCGAATCAATAAACCAATAATGTAGACGCTGAGGAGCCTTACCTCCATCGGTGGATGGGGAAACATCTCGTCCAAATGGATCATTACATGCGTGCTCGACAGGGGAGATCTATATGAATGATTTTAGTGCTAGGAAGAATGAAATTCAGTGGCTCACTGGGTTTCCACAGGCGCTTCGCGCTGCACTGGCTCTGTTTGAGGTGAATGCTCATGCCCGTCTTTGTGACTCAGACAAACCTGCCACAATAAGCATGTGCAAAATAGAGCTCACAGAGCTGGGCATGGACGACTGGTAAGTCGGCATGGTGGGGGAATGATGAGGGAGCAAAGGAAAGGAGCGGAGCGCCTCTCGTGTGGTCTTTGAGCGGTGGAGCAAGCCGAGGTGTGACTCATTGCACGTAATAACAACACAGGAAAGGGAAGGTTCAAGTTAAATTGTGATGTTGAAAAATAAATGTGAGAGAAAAGCCTCGAGGCGACCGAGACAACGGAATTCAGAGCAGTAGGATGAGAAGGAAACGACAAATTTGGCAGGATGCAAACAGGTACATTTTGATTCATAGGATCTGCTTAGGAATACGAAGTACGCGCTCGAGAAATGGCAGAGTAGAAAGAAAAATGTGGATCTGGCTGGACGACGGGGGCAAGACCGAAAGCAAGAAGCGCATGCGGCCACTCCATTTGAGCGGACGTTGAAAGCTGATCGGGGAGTTGGAAAATGGATGTATCGGGTGAACTCGGAAACCAAAAGGAAACTCAACTTCTACCTCGGGTGGGCCGTAAAGCCGATGGGAAAAACGGGTGCATTAGGAACAGACAAACAACTGCAATCTGATTCGAGAGATCTCCTTAATATACGAGGTATATTGCGGCGATGAAGCCTTGGCGCCGTCATGGATCAACACCCCCGCACACAACGGACCGGCCTCTTCATTATATCGTGTGGCAGTATTCAGTCACTGCATTCAGACCCCCCCGTAGGCACGGATGTGCCTACGTTCGTCGATCTCCGCCTAGGCGTGCACACCCGAGCCGATGTTGGCCTACGTTGGTCTATCACACCAGCCAAGGCAAAGTCTGCCCACCTTCGTCGATCTCCGCCGACGGTGGTGTGCCTATCTTGGCGAGCTCGGCCTACCTGGGCCCTGGGGGTTGGCGGTTGAAATGAGGCCACCAATTCGCACTAGTTGTATTGGGAGTTACTGTTTCGACTCTCTTGCAAGTCTGGTGGCACGTATCTTAGCGTATCTTTCATTGATGTTCGCGATAATCACTCGATAATCATTCGGCAATCACGACTAAGACAGCCGTCGGAATGGTCGGGGAATTTAGATTCGAAGGCCGACTGATGGACTCTAATAAACTAACAAGGTGCATACAAGGGAGAATGGATTAAAACTGGTGTTCAGATTGAGAACGAGCACCAACCATGTCGGGTCTTGAATTTACCTAGCCAGGCACATCGGTCCACGTCAGTCTAGGTTTGCCTATTCCGGTCGGAATATCCAAACCAACCACGGCGGGGATGGGCAGACAGATCGGCAGGGGTCGGCAGACTGGTCTGTCTACACATCTGCTTATTGGGATCCAGCAGACCTGTGTCTACAGGGGGGTCTGAACACAGTGAGTAGCTGCAGAATCGAATCCAACGCCAGCCAAGTGGCGTATGTTATTGACGACGCCACAGTTTTCTGGATTTGCGCCACGAGAAGGCTAAATACTATTCATCGCCGCTGATGTCATCCAGAGTCTCTATGATGAGCGTTTTCGAATCTTCACCTCTGTCCTTGTCGAACAAGAATTTCAGGATGTAGGCGACTTCCACATCGGTGTACACCTCCCTGCGCACGATTTTCGGCCAAAATTCCGCAAGGATGCATCGCAAACCCATGGAACTGCAGCTTGGTTGTGCAGCGCCTAGCACAAGCCGCATGCTGTCAAAATACACAGCATTCCAGTGCGGGAGCGATACCGAATTATCCACACTTGACTGGACAGAAATGAGTAAACCCACAATTCATATTTTTTCTTTGTTTGGGGCTTTCTTTTTTCTTTTTTCTTTTTTCTTTTCTTTCTGAAGCACGACTTTTGGGAGACAGAGAAAACAGTTTTATCGCCTACATAATACGAGCAAAGCCATTCCCTTTCACTGTCTTGAGAATCAACCCAAAAAATGCTGCTCCTACAAAGAATATCAATCTTACTATCATTCGTGGGCCATAGTCTTGTTGTGGCAATAATCTGAAATTTTCTTCTGGCTCATTGGCGGCACCGGAGTGCCAAACAAAAGCCAGCATGAGGAAGACAAAGTACATCATACCCCTGTACGTCAATTGGTCTTCATATATCACTGGGAAATGTCCCGGGTGCGTACCAGCCAATCCACGCCAAGGGCATAGCCAACATAATCCACGGATTCCAAAAGGCATTCCTGGGCATAACTTGCGTGGCCTCCTAATCGAGAGAGTCACAAGGTAAGCATTTGAATAATCCCCAAACATTTGAGCATACTCGTATCCAGACAAGTCTGTCGGCCTCCGTTTCGAATTTCCCGAATGTCATTACCAATATGAATGCGTAGCCAGCACCCTGAAATAGGCAGGCCATGGACAGCAGCACGGCCGTATGAACAACGGGATCCTATGAGGCACTTGGTATCTGTAATACGGTGAAGAGTAGTCTTCGAAGAAGTCAGTCAACATCTCTGCTTCGTTACAAATTTGAAGCCTCCCCGAAGAGTCCCCAAGCTACAGTATGGGAAGTTCAAATTGATGGCGGTTCGCAAGTAAAGAACAGACTGAATTTATTGGAGAGACTGGTAGGTATTTATACAAGTCTCGTACCTATGAGTCATAAAGTAATTGGTATTGTAGCTATGTAGTCCATGCGGTCTGGGAGCTATAGGCAGTGTTGTAAAAAGGAGACAATGAAATATAACATGGATTGGAAATATGTTGCATGGTTGGATTGGATGTTGAGGTTCAATTGGGAATTGAACATGGACATGGGTTGTATTTCCAACATACAGTTCCTATGTAAGTCCATTCGGTAATCCAGCGTTGGCAGAAGTTCCGGCCAGTCCCATCGCCAGCGCCGCTCAAAATCTGCGATTGTGATGCCTCCCTAAAATAGCGATCGGGACGGCCGAATAAGAGAAATGTGTACAGGATATGGAGCAATTTTAAATGGTTGGAATCCATCTGACATGTCTGTGGAGGAGCGGCGGAAGCGGCCACTTGATCTGTAGTTTGGGAATTGGTTGGCTTTTGCGAGTCCGCCGGGAACGGCTTTTGCTGACGAATGACCTGCACATGTTTTGGCACCGACGGTCTACTTTCGGAATTAGAAACGCGTGTGATTGACAACAACCAAATAACAGCCGTTGAGTTCCTGAGGATACACCGGAATCCGAGGCGCTCGGCGGATAGTGGGATTCCACTAGAGGCATGGCAGAGTGCTGGACTGGTTCTGAAGGGACCGCCAAGTGGTCTGTAATGTCTGTGGGAGATAAGTTTTCTTTGCGCTTGGACGTCTATTGCGAACTTACCATGAGGCTGCTCAGAGCTGTTGGGCACTTCGTGTAGTAAGATAGACGAGGCATCCGGGTTTTAGGCAATGTCGGCGTTACTTCCCGATATACCTCAAGAAACGTGCACTGTTGATACGCTCAGCAATCAGTACCGGTCAGTGGAAGGAATGGTCACCATCGTTGTAAGCTATCTGGAAGCGGATGTGTCACTGCATTAGATGCCTTACACTTGGGGCAGCTATTGGTAGCATCAGTTATGATAGCATACAAGTCAAGAGTGACCGCTGGCTGCCAGGGATCTTCGTTAAAAAAACTGGCCCAGGGAGCCCATGTGTCCCTCGATAAGAGCTCTGACTGGTTTGGTACACGTAGCCCAAAGTTTCCACTCGTTATGAAATGGCTTCCTTCTTCACCTCTCAGTAGCAGGTCGAGAAATAAACAGAGATCCTAATATATCAGTGAGCAGGGTAGCTGTGGCAGTGAGAGTAGGACGACGACGTACTTCCCACGTTTTAAAGCGCTCCAGTGGGACATGGACTTGACGCTGACACGCTAACCGACCGGCCAAGCGCGAGCAAACCTGGAACTGGTAAGCTGCACTAGAAAGGACGGCAGAGATAAAATATATGTGAGTGTACAACCAAGGGCGGTACCGTGACTGGTAACCGAGCGGCGAATTTTACGAATGATAACGATGCGGATAGGCATAGAGGGTGAGCGGAATACGAGAGCGAGGAGGAGGACGAAGTCGATACGATTGCTGAGTTGAGCACAAGACGTTGGGGACAAAACCAAGTATCGTATATTTGCAGAATGGATTGTTATTCATACAGAAAACTAGGGGAAACCTAAGAAAGGAAGTTTGAAGATAAATTGTACCTATTACAGATCTGGGGAGCGGAGAGTCCAAGAAATATAAACAGAAGAGGAAAGGGAGGCCGGAATCGAGGTTGAAATAGAGAAAAGTGCGCAAATGCACTCGATAAATTGAGGCAAGGCTGTTCTGGGGGGTCGAATCGAGGGTCGGAGCAAAGGGGATACACCAGAAATGCTTCTTGGAAAAGTACAAATGGAGCGGGAAAAATGCGGGAGGAAAGACCAGTAAGACAATATTAAAGTCGGCGCGAGATCTGGGGCTCGAGTATGGGCAGTGAACAGTGGGGAAGTGAAAGCGGATAGATTATAGGTGAATTTGTCGGTTTGGAGCAAGAGGCGGAGACAAGGAGTGCGCCAATGTTGAGGAGAGTAGAAGAGAGTAGTATTGATCGACACCTTGATTGTTCGAGACTGCTGCGGTCCGAAAGCCGGCTTACGACTTCAGCCGGCTACCATGCTCGTCAACGCCCATTGAAGTCATTCACCTGGAACCCTCTTCGGTGTACACACTGGGTACATATAACGCTGGAGGTGCTAGGATTTCGTTTTTCGGCGTGGTTTCACGCAGATATGGGTGCTCGCAACACTGTCCGCTGGTCAATCTGGCTCCCGGCTCGTATTTGAGAAGGTCTCGGATGCAGTGCACCAGCGAAACTGGTACGGCAGGAAAATGTGACTCCATTGGAAGCAGTGTGTGCATGTCTTTGGGTTGAGTCTACAGGGCTCAACTATATTAGTCTAGGTTTGTTAAACTTTGGAGGAAGGCACCTTGCGAAACGCAAACCCATTAGAAGCCGCCATCTGAATTCCCCGTGGCCACGGACCACCGCCAACAGGTTTGTTGTGCTCGTCGAGCCCGTAAATGTCACTCGGATCACCTAGTATATCACATATTCTGGCGAGCTGATCCATGGTGTCCACGCCAGGGAAAAGCGGTTGCAGGTTTATCACCTCCGCCATAATCGTGCCCAACGACCACATATCGACCGGGCTGCCATAGTTGTTGCTTAGCAGCAGAACCTCCGGGGCGCGATACCAGCGCGTTGAAATATATTCCGTGTATGGAGGGAGACTCTTTATCTGTCGTGCAAGACTAAAATCGGCGAGCTTGATGCACGTGACGACATCCTTTTCAGGCGGGGCGTTGGGCAGTGCGGTGGGCGAGAGTGGCTGGTAGTCAAATAGGCCGAGTGTGGTGACCAGAACGTTTTCAGGCTTTAAGTCACGGTGGAAGTAGCCCGAGTTGTGGATGTGATCGAGCCCGCAAACCATTTGGCGAAAGATGGACGAGGTGAGACCACCGGCAAAGGGACGGCCTTTGCGGGCCTTGACCAGATGGTAGAGATTGCCCTCCATGGGCTCAAAGACTAGGTAGAGCTGCTTGGAGTCGGGGACAAGGAATGTATCGTACATAGGAATGATATTGGGGTGGGACGGGATTGCGCGCAGCGACTGGCGCGCCTCTATCAGCTTACGCGCTACAGAGGAGCGTGGAGGCCCACCTCAATCTCTTTGAGACGTTGGCACTCGTTCCAATCGCCCTCCCACTGTTTTCGAATTCGCTTGACAGCTACCAGCCGCATGCCGGTCCACTCTGACCTTGCGCTGGCGCCGCACTGCATGGCAGTGAGCGGTGTATTCGGGGGCAGGGGTCCATGCCAGTCGCAGAGCGAGACAGTGGAGAAGTTGCCGTTGCCCAGCGTCTTGAGCTCGGTGTAGGAACGCGTTGAGCCTGAGCTCGGTGTACGAGCGCATTGAGCCTCGATGCAATTGCATAAGGCGAGAAACCAGCGGACGTACGGGTCTGAGAGGAGCCGACGACGAGGTCATCATCTTGGACATTGACTCCGGGAATACCAATGAGAGTTGTGGGGATGTTCGTGTAAAGGGTAGACATGTGGGGGGTGAAGAGCTGTACAGAAAGCTGGCGGTCTTTAGCGCCTAGTGCGCTTCCGCAAGGCTGTGTAGATGCCCTTGATCATCCCGCGTGATGTGGCTGAATCCTGATCAAGTCTTATAACGTCACCTGGCTGATGCCTTGCAAATTGAAGGGACTGTCAGCCTGATTAACCGTTCTTTAACGAAATCCCTCGTAACCTGTGCTAAAGCCCCATATAGCGTGGCTCGTTCGCTCTCCCTCTGGCTGCTTGCCATTCTTAACTCCTTTAGTTTGTCATAATTTGCCGCACTGCCCGAAGATATTCAACCCATGACGACCTACGCAGTTGATTTCCTCAACTGCGCAACGACTGCGAACTGTCAATCAAAACCCAAATTGGGACCATAGACCAGCAGAGACGAGTGTCGTGGACCGTCAACCCACCAGAAGACACTGGTTTCAGTATCAAATTCTCACTGCTACTTACGCGTTTGTCGTAATGTGGTTCCATATGGATTTCTCATTTAAAGACTCCGCATCCTCCATTATCCCACAGCTTCCCTCCCGACGTCAATCCTCTCAAAAGTCTCCTCTAAAATGCGCTGAATCCTTCATCTCTGGCTTCAAAATCTCCCTGCAGCAACATCACTCTTCAAATCAGGGACTGCTCTGTCATACAACACCTCACGATCATCTGTTGGCTCTGTGTATTCAAGTACCACTCTGCAACGCAATAATGATTGTGACCCAACGGATACTTTCATTTACCGATCAATTTCTCGTCTTTCTGCACCGTTGCTCACAAGAGCCTCGAGAACAATATTTAATTTTTGGTGGTACGTGGTCCTCCCCAATGATCTGCTTGCGTTAACGTTCCTTTCTCCCGTACCGTAGGTGGGGTAATCCCAGTGTCCAGTCACACAATTAGTGAGGCTCTACTTTTTGAACATCGGACCTGAATAAATTTACTGAATGGTACTCGTAATTATTCCCCTCTCGGATCACCCGCGAGAATGGTGCATTCGACGTGCGCGCTGTCTAATCAGACACTTCGGCCATCTACCATTTTTTATCACAGCCTCAAGGATTGAGGACGTTGCTCGGTTCGTTCTCCTTACTGTACGTTCTCGCGAGGCGGAAAACTCAATATTATTCCTGGACCCGTTGATTGTGGTAGGAAAGACAAAATTGTCACTCTACTTTCGTGGTGCAATTCAGCTTACAGTGTGGTCAATCTCCCAGTTGGCGAACATTTCATTGCTGATTCATTGTCTGTGATAGTTCATGTTCCATTTCTCGGGCGCCGGAGCGAAGCGGAGACCCATCTTGTATTTATTCGTCTGCTATAGTCCATATAGGAGCCTCATATGAATTCACAAGATACTTTACTATTTTGACCAAATGTTCACTGCCTCATCGCGTAAAGGTTGGAAACTTTGGCTGATGGCACCCATAGGGAAGCAACGGTGAGTGTTACTAAAGTGTTACCAGCATACGTCAAAGATGGAATTAATTGTTCTTTAACAAAATCCTCGGCGATTCTTTGTAAGTAAATGCTTAATTTATTTTTTTCCATTTTTCTCCTTTTGTTAAGCAGTGCGATTCTAGGTGCTGATTAAATGGTGACAAGACGTGCCTTCGCTACGCTCCGGCAGAGAGGGTCCAGAGACAGTCGACATGCGAATCAAGGCACTGCATTTTGAACGGCAAAACAGAAGGACGCTCGTAGCATGTACCGAAGCTTTGAGGACTTAGAATGAGAATAACAGCAAGCAACAGCAACACAGAAATCTGCTCTAAAATTCCAAGTTTCTTGATGCTACGGACAGGCCGAATATTTGCAAAGATTAAACCTCACATACATGAATACAGAAAAACACAGGATGATATTGTATCCTTTGAGCTCTGAGACGAGTTCACTGTTGGCTGAGTTCACAAGTGTTGTAACTATCCTGGAGGTGCCGCGCCTCTGTTCCAATACCATCTTGAAGACTAAGGCTTGAAGGTATTTCCTGAATTTCCTGTCCTCTGTTCGCACAGATTTGAAGGCTTTCTGCTCGCCGCTCCAGGAGCATCGGTAACTAGGGTTACTTCGGTGAAAGCACTATGCCGTACGAGTGGCATTGGTACACGGGGAGACCGTCGCTGTGGCTTGAGATAATGGGTACTAAAGTTAAACTTCAACCTCGCCAGGGATTACTTTCCAGATGCATGTGCTGACAATGGCACCTCAAAGTAGCCGTACTCACGCTGTATAATAACATGGCCCTGGCTCTGCATAGCCGTCGACATCCCTGGTCCTGGACAGGTAACCGTCTGTCTAGTATGAATGCTGGGCAAACAGGTAACTTCGATAGGCAGGCTAGATTCGAGCCTACCACGATTCCTGAACAACGATAAATTACAAGTTCTGCATTTATGTGGTGGAATTCGGCTCCCGAGAGCTCCCCCCACGTTGAGCAGATCCCAATCCCCGGGTTTTAACGCAATATAGTATTTACGGTGTTTTTTGAAACAACGGGGAGGCTTGGTTTTCCAAAGCACCAGCCCGTAATTGGTCTCGATACGGTTTTCAAGCTAGTCTACAGTATATAATGTTAATATCAAGGGGGAAAGAACACCCCCATCATCCTTGTACAACCGTTCCTATGACCAGGCCGCCTTGATCAAATCAGAACCGCGCTCGGCAAAGGCGTACACTGCCGCCTGGGTGTGCGCGGCGGGAACGAACGGCTTCCAAAGCTTGTCAGCTGGATCCCCCGAGTTCGAACTATGAGACTCACCAAAACCGAGGCGTCGATTATTCGCAGTCCCTTCGCCCGCTTCAACAGCAAATCAGGATTCACGACTCCCCAGGTGGCATTCTCAGGTGACATTACAGCACCCCCTACCATGTGGTCGGCTACCATTACGTTGGTTCGCAAGTATTGGTCTATCGCAGCATCAGTGGTAGCATTCGCAAGGACGGGGTCTGTGAGATTCAGAATATATCCCTTCCATGCTGGAGCCGTGACGAATTTCAGTGCCATCTTGAGCCCATGACGCAATCCCTGAATATCGAAATCGCTGGTGAAAAGGCCTGGATCGATGAGAGGGGCGTCGAATGGGTTGGCGCTATTCAGTGCGATAGATCCGCCTGTGTTGTTCAATCAGCTGCTTTCACCTCGCGCTACCAGATTGCAAACGTACGACTCATAGGAGAGAGTAGGAAGGCAGTTATCATGAAGAAGTGGCCACCCGGTAGGAAACCGGAGAGGCTACCACCGGCCTAGATGAAATTCAGGTCGAGTAGATTTTATCGAATACACATTGAACTCACACCAATCATCAACTCGATATGCGGCGACGCAGGACCCGCGGATGGATCTGGAAATTTCTCGAAGATGCCTGATTTCGGATCCAAACGAGAGAATCCAATGTGAGTGACACCGGTGGTTGTAAACGGACCCGTCTTTGTTTCGTTGAACATGCCGAACGCCTCGTTGAATCTCGTTGCGTTGCTCCGGATTTGCTCGGTCGTCTCAGTAGAGTTGACGGACCATACAAGATTGACAATGGCTTGGTCTGTGATGTTCTTCCCGACGCTCGGATTGTGGAGCACACTGGGAATGCCGAGCGCTCTCAGAGCCGTTTCGTCGCCTACGCCAGAGTTCATCAGGATTTGGGGTGAACCGACAGCACCGGCGGATAGAACAACTTCCTTCCTGGCGAATACTTTGGATAATGCTGATATAGTCTCTAGTCAGTAATATTCAAGGACCACAATACACAAGATCGGACCGGACTGATCCTGGGAGAATTCAACACCAGTGAAAACAACTCCATCGCGTGTTTGGTTGGTGAGAAGCCGTGATACTTGAGCGTTGAGCAAAATGTGAAGGTTAGGCCGTTGTTGAAATTGCGGCGCCAAATAAGAGGTTGCAGCGGAACTTCGCTCGCCGCCGTCAATCGTCTCCTGTACCCATCCTTCACAAAAGATGAAGGAAAGTCAAACTGTGTAGCCAGCTACGGCGTACCGACTCCAAGTGGGTTTCCAGAGTTCATATCTAGATTGAAGGGCCATGCGTCGGAAAACTCCTTCGTCGTTTCGATGACTCGATTGCCGGCTGCCCACGGGTATCCCATGAGACTGACTGAGTTCAGCCCATGCGTGCTGTGAACCGCTGGGTTAAACTGGCCCCGGGTATCATGCTGATCTGCCGGCGCGACCCATTTCTCGTTCTGAAACATTATAATTATACATTTTAGCACCAGTTTGAACGATATGCGCGCACCTTGAAAAAATACGGAAGCAGTCTCTCCCAACCCCACCCGGCATCGCCACTCACTCTAGCATATCTGTCAAAGTCATCCCGCGACCCCTGTCGATACCACGTCAGCAACGCAACGAATTGGAGCAAAGATATGCCAAGATGACCCTAGTGTAAATCATGCCGTTGTGGGTAGAACAGCCGCCCAAGATCCGGGCGCGTGAGTAGGGCTGGACGCGGTCGTTGAGGCCCGCTTGCGGTGTTGTCGTGTAGTTCCAGCTCCATCGAGGATCCAAGTCCATGTCGACGAGAAAGAAGGGAATATCTGCCTCGAGAACACCGACGTTGCTACGGCGCAGATCAGATCCCCAGGCTGAACGGCGAGGGCTGAATTAGCCCACCTTTCACCCGCCTCGAGCAAGAGAACGGATAAGTTGGGGTTCTCGGTCAAACGGTTGGCTACCACACTGCCTGCCGTTCCGCCTTGAATGGAAATCAGCAGAATTTCCTGACCACCACGGAAGCGCTCACCTCCTACCACGACAAAATCATAGCTATTTCCCGGGAGCTTTCCAACATCTGTGTAGAGCTTGCCGTAGCAAGCTGTGCACAGTGAAAATGCGAGGACGATTATGAGGAACAACATAGCAGTTGACCGCCGGCCCTGAGGGAGATCCATGTCTTATAGGAAACAGTTCGGCGTCCTAAAACGGTGCCAGGTCGGGAAAATTCAAGTCAATGGAGAAGTCGGATGTTGTCCTCCTATAGTCTAATTGCTATTGTATGAGCTCCCGCCCTGATCATGAGTACGTAACGGGTCCAAGAAGGGTGAGGCACAATCAGAGAAGTTCGTGTTTGGAACGCCCTGGCACCATTGGGCCATGCTTTCCGCAAATGCCAGTGGCGATGATTCGACTAAGTGTTCGACAAACCGGCAAGAGACGAGAATTGAAACAAGTAGAAACGTCGTAAGTACACAGGACGGTGACAGATTCTATGCGAGGAACTTGCTTTGAATAATCCATCGTCGTTACAACCATCAGCCGAGTGTTGAGCAAGCGGTAAGAAATGGCCTTGGACCGTGATGGGCACGGTTGTGGTCCCTCGCTTCGAGCTAGCGCGCTTCGGTCCGTCTTGTCCCCTCAAACCGCAGTGGAACGATCGTCCTAGCCAGCAGCTGAGAGCAAGCCCAAGTTAAAGCATGCCGCCCTACCACCGCAATCTATGACGGAACGTGCAGCGAGCTGGGACACGGGGCGTAGAGTGAGGTGAGAAACATGTACCACAGTGGGTGGAAGTACCCAGCTGCCTGGCGTCCTCCGGAGCCACGTCTGGAGTAGTATTTTCCGCGGCGGGGATGACGGACACTTCGAAGGAACATCCAGACGGAAGCAGTACCGTCACTACCGTGCCAACGCTCAGAGGTCCTTCAGGGTGGTGCGGGCCGTATAGGGGTGGAAGGACAGCCGTCGGCTCTTGGAGGGGCCACTACGACACCGTGTCATCGTCGGTCCGCAGTATTTCCACAGACGAGATGCGGAAACCGGTATCCGAGACGAGCGTCTTGAAGTGACGTGCATATAGTTTCGAGAGCTATCCGGTCTGAGTCCAAGACCGGGCGAAGCAGTCGCTCCTAGGATGTGGGCAGTTCATCAGGACAACTCTTTGGAGCCACACACCAGCACCATTCGCGGAGCTCGAGCCTGATTTCAGCTCTGTCAAGGTCGTGTCTCAAAACCTCTTGCCGACGTCAGAACTATAAGATGAGCAAACTGTACAGCGGTGCCACATTCAGAAGGGGTAGCAACGATACGAGGGGTCCTAAGTTCGAGGCAATGTAGGGAGCAGAGTATATCACGGGGAGCATCACGAAGACCGAATTCGACGCCGGAGCAAGAGAATGTTGATATTCATGAATATTGGCTCTTGATAGTGGATCAAGAAAACTAGAAGTGTCTTGACAGTGCGGCATAGCACTCCATAGCAAAATGTGGCTGTGATGTACCTATGGCCCACTATGGAGCAACTATGGAGCACTGTACAGTGCTGCCTAGTGTTGCATAGGCTCGCATAGACCCCATAGGTACATCTCGGCTATGGTTTTCCAGATGTAGCAGTAAGAAGCCAAGGGGTGATCAAGTACGATGTCATGCAGTGGCGGGCCGTGATCCGACTGATGGGGTAACACACTGTTTTGTAACGCTTTGACCGCGCTGACGACTGGCGGCGAGCTGCGAGCGGGCAGGTGCAGGAGCTGTCAAATCACGTATTCGGCCATCTGCTCCTGAGATACGTCTCTCGGTGATATAGAAAAACCCCGCCAACTCTCACCGGTAGGCCGACGGGACACCGTCCATTACTTGGTTCTATGCCTTTGCCGTCATTAGCACTTGCATGTCTAGTGCTGCCGCAGTGATTTCTGTCAAAATTATGACATCCGAACGATGATTCGTCGCAGAGAATCGGACGCTGACCAGCTTGAAGACCGACGAAGCAGCGCCGTCATCGAAGCACAGTAGAAGGCGCAGGCATAAATAAGCACAATGAAATCTACAAGCTGATTGGTAACCTTCATACGGCAGTGCATTTTTCTCACTAATTCTTTCATCTCATAAATAGGCCCTCCCATTCGTTGAGCATGTGTCGCTCAACGCTCCGAAATCATTGCCAGTGATGACTTTCTTTTCTTTTCTTCGAGCAGCGTTTTTGGTTGTTTTCTCCTCTCGAATCGCGTTCGGCAGTACGGCCCCACAGGGACTAGACGCGCTGGAGGAGTGTACAAGTACGGATAGTAGTATCTACGATTATATCGTGATTGGCTCCGGGGCTGGCGGTGGACCGATTGCTGCGAGACTCGCAGAGAATGGATTCTCAGGTGTGTTTTTGATTGATTCTCTCTCATTCTTATTAACAATATTGGATTGATTTTTTTAGTTCTTGTCATCGAGACTGGTGTTGATCAAAGTAATAACATGAACACTACTCTTTTTTCTCTCTCCTGGGACGCGATCGATGGTCAGCCTAGCATCGAGGGGAGAAACGCGACTAACGAATATTCTTAGACCTGACAATTGACCTCAACTACACCATTAGTGAATATCCCCCCGAGTTTCCTATTCAGAGGAACAACATCTGGTAAGTAGCTCGGGTTCATTGTTGAAACTACTCACTCATCGAAATAGGTACCCTCGAGCATCGGCGATTGGCGGCTGTACTGTAGGTCATTTTCTCCCTCCCGTCATCTGCCAACTTCCCACTCATACAGATCCACAATGCCATGGATAACGGTATCGGCGGCCTCCGTCAAATAGTCGATAACGTTGCGCGGATGTTTACTGACAGCACCTGGAGTCGAGATAACATGCAAAGCTTTTTTGCATTATTAGAGCGAAACCTCCACTTGACTCCTCCGAACCCCAACCATAGATTTGACGGGTGGTTGAACACGAATCGAGCGCCAGTGAACTTTAGCTCGACAGGTGAGCCACCCTGGAAATGTGCTTTGCTTCGGGGTACTGGGAGCTCTCACTCTCGATAGACCCTCAATGGGAGGCAATTGGCACCGCAGTCATCGACGCCTCCGGACCCGTCACGGAGGACCTCAATTCCCATCTTCCACTTCCCCATTCCGGCCGTGGTCTCAGGTCGTGGACGGCTGACACGAACCTACTAGGTTCGTGTCAGCCGTCCACCGGTCATCGATCCGCGACAGACTGGACCAAGTTGCCGCCAACTCGACCAAAAAGCTTACGCTCATGACCAACACTCTTGCGACGAAAGTTCTTTTATGCAAGTCTGCGAAGGACGCTGTTGCATATGGGGTCTCTGTAGCGCCTGGCGCAAAGTTGCCAATCGCCCAAGGATTCACAGGGAAGCAGAAGTTGAACGAGACGCGTATCATTGCCAAAAGGAGGTCATAGTTAGTGCTGGCGCATTCCAAAGCCCACAATTGACGAGTTTCTCTTCTCTTTTTCATAACACCGTTAGCTCATGATCGGTCCACAGCTGATGGTATTATATCGTGTTCTTTGCGACCCTTCTCAGAATAACCTCTGATTCTCTAGCTCTCTTGAATCGGCGATTCCACACAACTCGCCCAGTTTGGTATCCCATCTGTCGTTCATCTCCCTGGAGTCGGCTCGAATTTGCAAGGTGACGAGATACAAGTCCTTTCACATAATGGCTTTGCTCATTTTCTTGATGGTAGATAACGACGAGGTTCCCGCTCTCTGGGAGCTGAGGCAGAATTTCACAGATCCCGTATCGTTCGGGGAGGTCTTTTCTACCTCGGCACACTCAACGTCGCTCGAGCCCGATATCTATGCGTACTTTGTTCCCGCGCAGTGGACAGGATTCGTGCACGGTACATTTTGCTGAGTCTCCTCGTGTATACTTCCCAGGACTCCGTGTGATTATAGCAAACACCCCAAATTTCTTCAGCATCATCAATCTCAAAGCTCTAGCGTCGTCAAAAGGCTACGTTCGTCTCACCGGATCTCACACATGAGATCTTTTGGACATCAACAAACTTCGATTCCAGGCTTCGGGTGGGCAGCAGGACATCGCTGCCTTGCGAGAAGGAGTTAAGCGCTGGAGGAGGGTAATGAATACTCCCGAACTGCAAAAGTTCGTCGGAAGGAGGTACTGCCTGGAGCGAACGTCACAAGTGACGAGGATTTAGACAATTATGTCATGGAGAAGGTAGGCAGGTAGGTAGGTAGGTAGCATTACACGGCCGGTCCGAATAACGAACGCCGGGCCCAGGAATTCTCCCGGTGTACAAAAGCAAGCTAATGTGAAATACACCATCGTTCCTGGACTTCATCCTGACCATCTAAACCTGACTCGCAGACCCCACAGGTCTTCGGTGAGATCCATCTCGTCGCAAAATTGATACAAGTTTACATAACGTTTCCAGGTCACCATGCCTGCTGTACAAATGCTATCGGACCCGATGATGGTGAGTAACTCCAGCTTGAATTTCGTTTGTCTAAAAAATATGCTGGATAGATCCTCAAGCCGTCTTGGACGGCGACTTCCATGTCCGCGGTGTTCGAAACCTGCGCGTGGTGGACGCAAGCTCTTGGTCCGATATTCCAGGATACTTCCCGACGTCGCCGACGTACAAGGTGAGTACCTTTCATCCAATCCAAGCGATCGATGGGATTCATTTAAATCGCGCGCAGATTGCGGAAAAAGCTGCCCAGGTCATTTTGAGGGATGCAAAGCGGGTATGAGTTACGGCGGGAGTGGATTGATCGAAACCATATCAGTCATGTTCTGGCCTGTTCCCCCACATCTAAAAGCGAATGAGACCGTCATTGTCACTATCATCCTACACAAGTTCTTCCTCTGAGATTCTCGGCGATTCCAATGCACATCTCTATTTTTGCCCAAGGATCAACGTCCAGCATCCCGCCATCCAATCTGTTGTCCAACTCGGTTTTCGTTTCTGTCACCGACTTAGGAATTCTCTAGCTAGTCCAGTCTCAATGGGGCGGTCGGCTCGAGTCGATCCGCAAGCCGTATATCTACCGTTTCTTTAACGAAATGACCGCTTTTTTATTTGCATCTCTTTGTGGCTTTCCCGATAAGGGCTATCCCCTTTTCTTTCCCTCTCGCAATCTGCTCACTTTCATCATCAAATGGGCGACAATTCAACAGGAGATGGACTGCCCCGGTAATCGATCTAACCAGATGCGTGCAATCGTTCTCACCGGGACCGGGATCCCAGATCTCTGAGACACAACACCAAGCCAGATTTCAGAGGGTGAACCGCCTCCGGAGGCTCCGATCTGAGCTGCGCGAGAATCAATCTTGCTCAATCGTTCCCACGGTTCCCTTAATCCCAGATCCAAAGTTGTGGAATGCACCCTGAATCGGGTCCCTTCAGCAAGAGGGGCAGATCCCGTGAAGCCACAGCCTTCGGAGCTTTGCGCTGCGGCCACGTACATGCTCTTCAAATAATGATCCAGCCTCGTCAATCTCTTGAGTCACCACCTCGCCTTCCCCCATCATCATCTCATGTACCCCAGCAATATCCCTCCCTTCAATTTGAAGCCTCATGCCGGTTCCTCCTCAATCCAACACCTCCTCAAGACTGCATCAAAACCAAGAACTACTCTCGGCACCCCGTCTAACCTCAAATCACGATAAAGGCTTGGCTGGGAACCGGGACGGCACCAAGCTTCTCAAGACGAGAGCGCAAGGATCCCTTATGACACCTCAAGTTCTTGGGATGCCTGGAAGATGCTCAAATTCTAATGACTACACGATCAAAGCCTTGGTCAAGACGGGGAGGCACAAGACTTTTCAAGGTTCAGATGCAAATGGTGCTCGAACTATGAGAGCGGCATGAACTGCTGAAGATCGCCTGCGGCAACCTGTTGGATTATGTCTGGTCTTTTGCTTCTCCTGACCCGCTTATCACGTTCCCATCATCCTCATCCGTTCATTATCATGTTTGATACCGGTAACCCACATTCTGAGACCCTGAACAAATCTTGCTAACGATCTTTGAGACAGGTTCGGTGTTCAACTCGGAATATCGACTGTGCTGCTTTTTATCGCTGCCGACGAAGGAAAGACATTGACACGATCACTTTTAGTTCTGCTCTTGCTACAAGCTCAACTTAAAAATATATCTCTTGCATCCACCGAACCGATAGACACACCCCTTAGACCGATCGAGACTCCGGTCGTTCCGATCGTTCCGGTCTCTCCGGTCGAACCGGAACCCCGACCACCTCTCCTGCGGACGCCACGCCCCCAGAAGAAAACTGCCTGGGAGCACCGCCTCCCAAAACACTTTACCCTTGCTGCCACCTCGGAGATCAGTAACTCCCTCCGGCTCCCCCTCGAGATCGAATCCACCACCGACGCCGTGAAGCTCTCGCTCAATGGCCTGGTGGACTGCGGGGCTACTTCCGAGTTTATTGACACGGAGTACGCCGCTGAGCACAAGATACTGGTCCGCCGGCTCTCGCAGCCCATCCCAGTCTACAATGTGGACGGTTCTCCCAATGAGGCCGGCTTCATTCGGGATGTCGCAGACGTGGTCCTTCGCTACAAGGGCCACCGGTCCGGTCCGGTCCCTCGGATATGTGTCATTGACACGGACGAACGTTCTGGCGAGGACGACGACACGGAGTTTGACGAGGACTTACCGGAACTCGGACCGGATGACGGGGAAGATTCGGATGACGAGGACAACCCTGTCCGGGAAGGAGATCAGGTTTTCTACACTCGGTTCTCCCCCCTGGAGGACATCTGGGCGACCGGTACCGTTTCGCAACGGCTGGCCGAAGCGCATGCTAAAAACTCCGCGCCCGGTACGGAAGAAATTCCCGAGTGGGCACGTGAGTTCGAAGAGGTCTTCAACCGGGAGTCGTTCGACTTGCTCCCGGAGCGCCGGTCGTGGGACCATGCCATCGAGCTCGTCCCGGATTCAAAACCGGCCAACTGCAAGGTCTACCCCATCTCCCCTCTCGAGCAGCGTGAACTCGACGCATTCATCAAAGAAGGGTTGGCCACCGGTCGGATCCGGCCCTCAAAGTCCCTGAAGGACAGAGCGCTCCGGTTTGTACAGGACTACCAGGCGCTTAACGCGATGACCGTGAAGAACCGGTACCCCCTCCCTCTCATCAATGACCTTATCAATCGTTTGAAAGGAGCCCGGTACTTCACGAAACTCGACGTCCGGTGGGGCTTCAACAACGTCCGCATCCAGGAAGGCGACGAGTGGAAGGCCGCGTTCCAGACGAACCAGGGGCTCTTCGAGCCACTGGTGATGTACTTCGGCCTGACCAACTCCCCCGCGACCTTTCAGACAATGATGAACAATATCTTCCAGGATCTCATCTTGTCCGGAGACGTCATGGTATACCTCAATGATATTCTCGTCGTGCACTCAGACCTTGCCCGGCACCGAGAAATCGTCCAAGAGGTCCTCCGGCGGCTCCGGGAGCATAAGCTCTACCTGCAACCGGAGAAGTGCGAGTTCGAGAAATCGTTGATCAAGTACCTCGGGGTGATCATCTCGCACGACCACGTCGAGATGGATCCGGTCAAGGTCGCCGGTGTCACCGCTTGGCCGGTGCCGGAGAACAAGAAGGACGTGCAGCAGTTCCTCGGCTTCACGAACTTCTACCGCCGGTTCATCCAGGGGTTCTCCGACGTCGGCCGGCCGCTCTTCGACCTCACGAAGAAAGGCTTGGTGTGGCTCTGGACCGAGAGGGAGGCCGCCGTGTTCCGGAATCTCAAGGACGCAGTGGCCACCGACCCGGTCCTGATCCTCCCGGACGAGTCGCAGCCTTACCGGGTAGAAGCAGACAGCTCGGACTTCGCATCCGGTGCCGTCCTCTCTCAGCCCAGCGCCGACGAGAAGTGGCATCCGGTCACCTTCTTCTCCAAGAGCTTGAGTTCGGTCCAACGCAACTACGAGATCCATGACAAGGAGATGCTCGCAATAGTCCGAGCCCTTGAGGAGTGGCAACACTTCCTTGAAGGCTCGCAGCGCCCGGTCGAGATCTGGACCGACCACAAGAACTTGGAGTACTTCCGGAAGTCGCAGAACTTGAACCGGCGGCAGGCGCGGTGGTCCCTGTACCTGTCCCGGTTCGACTTCACCCTGCACCACAAGCCCGGTAGCTCAATGGGTCGACCGGACGCACTTTCCCGGCGACCGGATCATGGCTCCGGTCGGGACAACGAGGACATCACGCTTCTACACCCCAACCTGTTTCACGTCCGGGCTCTAGAAGGTGTCGTTGTTGCCGGTCCGGAAGTCCCGATTCTCCGGGACATCCGCGACACGCTCTCGCACGAACCGGACCTCGAGGATCCAGTCGCCCTTGCGGCTCGCGAGCTCCTCAAGGTTCCGGGCCGCCGGTCCCAGTCTACCCGGTCGGACGAGTGGCATGTCGATGCCGGCTTGCTCTACTTCCGCGGCAAGATTGTTGTCCCCCGGGACAAGGACCTTCGCCGCCGGATCTTGGAGCAGCACCATGACACCCGAGTCGCCGGTCATGCCGGTTGCTTTAAAATGTTGGAGCTCATCTCCCGGAACTACTGGTGGCCCCAGTTGTCCTGTCACGTCGGCCGGTATGTTGCCACCTGCGATCTGTGCTGCCGGACCAAGGCACTCCGGAAGCTTCCGGTCAAGGAGTTGCACCCGATGGAGGTCCCCGCAGAACGTTGGAGCACAGTCTTGGTTGACTTCGTTGTCGAACTCCCGGAGGCCTACGGGTACGATGCGATCATGGTCGCGGTCGATGTGCTTGGTAAGCGCACCCACTTCATGGAGTGTCACACCCAGATCGACGTGGTCGGCGCCGCCTGGTTGTACTACCGGAACGTCTGGAAGCTCCATGGCGCGCCGGAGAAGTACATCTCCGACCGGGGTCCGCAATTTATTGCGGAGTTCACCACCGAGCTCTGGCGCCTTATCGGCGTCAAGCCCGCGAGTTCCACGGCGTACCACCCGCAGACTGATGGCCAGACGGAGCGCGTCAACCAAGAGATGGAACAGTTCATCCGCATCTTCACCAACTACATGCAGCACGACTGGGACGACCTCTTGCCGGCCGCCGAATTCGCCTACAACAACCATGTCCACTCTTCCACGCAGCAGGTCCTGTTCATGACCGACACCGGCTGGCTCCCCCGGATGGGGTTCGAGCCGAACGGGCTACGTTCGAAGCTGGAGTCAGTAAATGAATTCCGTGACCGGATCGCTTCCGGTGTCTTCGAAGCCCGGTCCGCACTGGTCAAAGCCAAGGAGGAGAGTACAAGCGGTACTATGACCGCCGGCACACCCCTGCGCCGGAGATCAAGGTGGGTGACCGGGTCTGGCTCGATGCGTCGGACATCCAGACGACCCAACCATCTCCCGGTCTCTCGCACCGACGACTTGGCCCCTTTAAGGTCATCAAGGTTGTCGGCCGTGGCACGTACAAGCTGGAGCTCCTGCCCCGGCTCTCCCGGCTCCACCTGGTCTTCCCGGTGGTGAAATTGGAACTTGCTGAAGACGACCCTTTCGAGGGACGGCCCGGCTACAATGAGCCGGCCCCAGTCCTCCTGGACGCACCCGGTGATGCTCCGGAATGGGAGGTTGAAGAGATCCTTGATGCAAAGGTGCGCTGGAAGTCGCTCTACTTCATGGTGCGCTTCAAAGGGTACGACGACTCGCACAATCAATGGGTCAAGCACTCCGACCTCTTCGCCCCGGAAGCTGTCGCCGAGTTCTACCTGAAATACCCAGCCAAACCACGCACCATTGCCATCGCCGCCTTCGACTCCCTGCCCTTCCGGGATCCCTCCCTTCGCATCCGGTCTATGCATCGGGGCGCCGCATTCCAAGGGGGGGGTGATGTCAGGGGAACCCCCGTCCCGACCCCCATCCAACGCCCTTCCAACCCCTCCGATCCTTCCGGTCGCTCTCCCGGTCACCGGTCTACCGGGACCGGTACCGGAAACCGGCACGTGACCCGGGGGAACCCCCGATGGCACCTTGCGTGTGACCAAGCCCGGGACATCTGCTGATCCCTCTGGTCACATGGTCTTAGCTAGTAGCTTACTTATACCCACGGCTGACGTGGGAATCCTCAGAGTTTCTTCTCTTTGGATCCCCCACGTCAGTCCCTGAGTACCTCGGGCCTTCGTGGTTGCCCTTACAGAGTGCACGCATGTGTTGGCTCCATGTTCATCATCCCCGCTATTTGTTGGTGCGCACAGCACCACATTCCTCATCCAATCATCTCACCCGTTCCAGCAATCCGCACCCGGTCGCTGACCCCACGCTCTCCAAGTCCTCGTTACCGACACTGGGCAGCGTTCGCACATGCCCCACCGCAGATAACACTACACTCCTTGCACTATTCTCCCCGTCCTCCTTACATCGCACGCACGCAGCGGCAACGCTGACCATCAGCAACAGGCACCCGCTCCAAGACCTCCTCCACTGGTGTTGCATCCTCACTCTCGTGACAGACGTGCGCGGTAGGCCGGTCTCGCCCTTGCCTCCTCCTCGTCGTCTTCTCTCTCGCCTCACCCCGCCCACACAAGGCCCCCAAGATCAAAAGAAGAAAAGCAAACAAAGCAGAGCACGCACATCCGATTCTTGCTCCCCAGCTTTGGAAACTCGCTCTCGAGGTACTACACCACGAGGGGCTCGACGGCCGTCAGGGTTTTCCGGGGGTACCAGTCTGTGGGCGAGGTCAGTTACGCGCTTGAGGTAGGGGGAAGAGAGAAATCTCTCTCTTTATAAAATTACGCCTGTCCGAAGCCATTTAGAACTCCGCTGATTTCTTTGCGTACCCATCTGATGTGCAGCTGTCGGCTTGATTGCACATCAGATGCTGGCTTGATTTATACCGCCCACAGTGTGCGCTCCAATCATTCCGCACTAATGCCGGTTTGCGCCGTTCACGGCAGCTTGCCGTCACCACCTGACAGCAATCTGACAGACACTGCCCTGGCGCCACAATGACGTATGAATTGCGGCATTTTCTCCCACCCGCAACAGAAACAAAGGGCTTCCTCCTGATCGAACTGGCCGGCGTTGGACCGCAAGAATTCTTTGTTTTCCCTCTTTATAAAATCCAACTCATCAACCTTGATGCTTTTGAACAACTTTATTCACTCAAGAACAGAATTGACAAAAGGCAACCAAGAATACACCAAAATATTGCAGAGGGGAAATCAACATTATTGAGATAACAAACGCTCGCCGGCACTTCGCGCCGGCTCCCACTTTATAAATAAGCGATACCTGTCAGCTGACAGCAGGTTTATGAGAGAGGTTTACAAATGGAGATACGGCTTCAGACAGGCTTAATCTTATAAAGAGAGTGATTCACTATGTGCACTCTTAGACTCTCAGCGCCGAATCTTCAACTGCTTATTACCCCAGACGTGCCTAATTTATAGAGGGGGAAACCAATTTCGCCACTCATGGAATTGAATGGTGGTTTTACAGGGCAAACAAAGCTCACTAAAATATCTCCTCAGAGAAGTGTTCTATGTTATTTATTAGCCATGATTTATCTCACTTCCCAACTGTCAGCACCAAACATTCAATTGCTACGTTCACCAAGTATCAGTACTCCACAGCGAACTCATAATAGTACAGTGCTCTCCCTGTGGCTTTGTTAAATGCACGGAAGGGGATGGGAGGCCGCGAAGCGGCCGACCAGCCCCTTGTACATAATAAAAGGAGCGGGGAGAAAGTAAGTAAGCCCCCGAATTATCCACATCCCCACGCACGCACGCGGATGAGAGGGAGCGGCAGCCCAAAGTACTGGAGCATCGCGGCGTCCTCCTCCTCTTCTTCCGCCCCCCCGCTCGCGGCGACATCGCCGGTGAGTGGGTACGACCAACGACCAACAAGGTAGAGGACCACAGGCACGAGAACCAGATTCCACCGGAGTCAATACGCTTTTTGTCGACGTAGACCGGGAGATCGTCAAAAAAGGCACCTCCTTGAAGAAGAACGAAGAGCCCACCTGATACTAAACTCCCCCTCCTCACCCACCCGCACCGGATGACCGTCTTCCCGCCCGACCCGGCCCGGCCCTCGATTCTGATGCCCAGCAGCGAGAGGAAGGGCGGCGAGGACGGTGGTCTGTGGGGCGAACGAATATGTCAGTACTCGTCATGAAACATAGGGTTATAGGTGAAAGGGATGAGGAGGAGGAAGATGGAGCGGTGGTGGAGGAAGGAAAGGCCGGGAGATGGGAGGAGGAGGGGAAACGAGGAGGAGGGGAACGAGAAGGCGTGGCAGAAGGAGATGGCGTGGCAGAATGAGATGGGGTCCAGGCGGATCGGGTCCATCGCCCCCATCGTCGTGCTCGCTATCAGCGCCCTCCATCCTCAACTCGCGGTTCTGGAACTCGGCAGACGACACATCCCCTCATCCTGCCCGTCTCGGACGCAGACGTCCATCCCGGCGCCCCAGAGCACATCTCGGGCACACATCCTCGCAAGTTGACGCCGTGCCCATCCCATTCTCGTCCTCGAATACCCTCTGTCGTTGAGCACGACCACAATATCAATCCTGGAAACGCCGCGTCTTCTTCTTCTTCTTTTTTTTTTTTTTGTGGAACGTTTGATCTCCAGCCCGTAGATTGGAGTAGAGGCGACTAGGAACAGGCAAATTTCTGTTCTCCTCACCGGGCTGTTTCCTACCTCTAGAAACCCGCCACCTGGATCATTGGACCGACCAAGTCGACACGTGCCTCCCGTATAGAGAAGCCGGGACTAAGAACCCAGCCGACAGTATACCACCCGAGGAAATGCGCAACCGCACGTACATCCGATTTCTTGCGATGTTTCGTGTGGGGCTTGGCTTAGCCAACTCAGGTCCAGAAACTGGACCATCACTGTCGACTAACCCACACCCACTAAAACCCCGGCCTCCGTCGTCCAATCATCACGGAGTCTGTCTTCGTCAAGCAGTGTTCCCCGCCATGTGCTCAGAATGAGAGGCTTGTGCAATGATTTACTCCCATATTTAGCCTTGTTGGACATAAGGCTGTCCAGGGAGATGCGGTTGTTGATTATCCAGCACCATCTGCTCTTGATTTCATGGCGCGATGCACTGTTTCTCTCATCGATAACTCTTCGATTACGAAGTAGCCAGATAAGGTATGCAGATTCAGATACCAGTATCCGGAAAAGGCGGTTCCTTCCCGGGTCGCCTTTATTTATCACACCAGAGGCCATGATTTCTCCAATAGTGGGGCGCAGATTGCTGCCGGTTTTCTTCCGCCAGACTTCGCTTGCTAGATCCCATACTTCCGATTGCCCTGGTGCGTCACATTTCGTCAAAATGTGTTCCATCGTTTCTGTTACCTCACAGACTTTGCATATAGCTCGCTCTTCGAAGCCTGACAGATGTTTGTAGTAGTGACCAACTTTGTATCCATTGTGGATGAGCATCCACAGGAAATACCGGATATTCCGAGGTATGTCCTTGTGTTTCATTGATTTCCAGATTGCTTCCGCCGTCAGTGCTTCTCCGTTAGCGTCGTGCACTGCCCCAGTTGCATACTCCATATTTTGCAGGGTTGCTTTGCGTCTTAGCGCTTCCTGGTATTTTTTCTTGGACATCTTCTGCCTTCTTATTATCTTGTAGGCTAAGGACTGTGTCATCGCCTTCAATTTGGCTCCCGGGAGTACAAGATCTTCCCTGATTCTCATGTCAATGCGGTCCTGTTGTTGTTTACTACACCCTTGGGCTGCCAGCCGGTCTGCTTCCTCGTTTCCACTGTTTCCTGCGTGACCTTTGACCCATTTCAGATCTGTTTGAGCCTTTCTTTCTCGCAGTTTAGCCACTGTCGCTCGGACGACTTTGCTATTTGCCATTGTTGAAAATCCTTCATCCTCCCAGCAAAGAAGATTTTTGGTAAGTCCATCAATGCAATATTTGGAGTCACTTATTATGGTCATAGGGATATCCGTTGGGCATGCCTCGCACGCTTCTTTTATAGCCAGCATCTCGGCTACCTGGTTTGAAGGAGCTAGCTCATCTGGTATACGGATGGCCATGTTCCGAATGTCTCCATCCCCAAAATATATTCCGCTACCGGCCTTGACCTCATCTTTGCCGTTGTTAAGCGCAGATCCATCTGTGTACACCACAATTTCCTCTTCATCCAGTTCCGGATCGAACTTCGTGTCTGGGGCCACTTCACCGCCAACTTCATCATTCGTGCCGCGTCTTCTTCTTCTTCTCGCGCGCGACATCGCCATCTCCACCTTCTCCTTTCTCCCGCGCACATTGCGAAGAAGCAAAAGTGAGAACGAGACCAGGTGAGAGCACGTAGAAAGGAGAAAAGAATAAGAAGGCAAAAGCCAAATGGCCGATTAGCCAGACACAACGAAAGCAAGAAATGAACGAATGAAGAAACCCACCGTGTCCGCACTCACCGCAATCTTGGCCCCCGCCGCGCTCTCCACGTCCCCGATGCTGTAGTCCAGCTTTCGAAGAATGCCCTGCGTCGCGGAATGCGTCCGCGTTTTTGGCGGCAGAATGAAGGATAAGAAGGGGAGGAGTGGGGGTGGCACGAGGGAGAAGAGCAGCGAGTCACACGACACACGCGACGACAAGCACGGCACACTAGGCACAACCACGGCGCAGGCGCAGGCAGTCATTCGTACGCTGTCCGGGTACTAGCCGTAGCAGGATCGCGCGAACAAAGAAGGCAAAGGCTTTCCGAGGACTCGCAAGAAAGCAAGCCAAAAGCACGCGTTCTACTTCCGCAACGCGCAAAACCCATCCGCTCTCTTTTCACGACGCGAAACGTACAGTATATAACGCCCAATAAAAAACCGTCCTCAAAAAAAAGACGAAAGCATATATGAAAAACAGACAGAGAGAAACGCACCGCTCGCGCCTGCACTATATCATCCACGTCCAGGACCGAAATATTCCCCGCGGGGTCGACGACGCACGACATGAGCGAGATGAGGTCGGTTATGGGCTCGGTCACTGTGCGAGCGAATACGCCTGGGGGCCGAGTTGTGTCAGCCATGAGCGGGGTGGCGGTTAGGGAGCGACGAGAGGGAGAAATTGGAGTAAAAAAAGAGAGGGAAGGCAGGGAGAAATCGGGACAGTGATGCGCGGAATCTAGGGGTGACGGAAAGGCAGATGGCCGCCGCGGGACGAGCGGAGGAACAAATGAAGAGCTAACGATAAGAACCCGACGCGGGGAGTTCAGAATGCGCAACCCTTCCCGTTACAGGTGTCCCTCTTCTTTCCATCCTCGCCACCGCCAACACAATCCTTTCGTGCGTGCGCGACACGAGAGGCAGGGATGTCACTCCTGCGTTGCAGCTTGAAGCGCTCGGCGGGACACGAGGGCAACAATGGCTAACGCGCTGAGTTCTACGTACGTCTCTGGACTCTGGAGTCTGGGTCCTGGGATCTAAGGCTCCAACCATTTAGTTTCCGTGTATAGATCTGGGCAAACCAAACGGAAACGGTATCTAAACAGTTTAAAACCGTTTTAAACTGTTTATAAACAGTAATTTTGCAAAGGTTTCAACATACGCCGCAGGCAAGTGTTCAGCCACCCGGTAAGGAGGCTCCCAGCGTTACTTTCTGTCATTGTGACTCACAAAATCAGCGAGTTTAGGATAAATGAAGCCGCATCCCAACAACAGAAGCAGACAAAGACCAACCTTGATTGATACCGACTGCAGATTGCTGAGGTGGGTTGAACGGTTTGACCTTCAACTCTGACGTTAACCGAGGTACTGTAACTGCTATGTCTTCAGCGACTTAGTGACATTTAAGGACACTGAAAGAAAAATCCCAGAATACTTGTCTGGTTGACGTCACCAAGATGCCATCTGTGCGGTGCTGGCGCATCAGTCCCGAGCCATCAATCGCTTGAGCAGTTACCATATTCGGAATGTTTCCCGCCAGTGGAGTGGTACATGGTAAGCACACACATCTGTGGGACTCTCAAACATCCCAGAGACTCTCCTAGTCACAAGTGTTTCTAGATTTCCACTTGATTTCCACCCTGTGAGTGGTTGGACTTTTGTATCTGATGCCAACCATTTAAACCGTGTGCAAACAGTTTATAAACTGTTTGACCTCATGGGCAAACAAAACGGAAACGAAAACGGTTAAAACCGTGTATAAACGTTTATACGCGGAAACGGTTGGAGCCTTACTGGGATCAATCATTGATTCACGGTGATATCTGGCACCGAAGCGCTGAAGGTGGTTTCTTCCTATGGGTTGTTGCAGGTGAAAAGATCGCATTATAGAGGCGATGAGAGCCCAGGAGCATCTTAGATCGAATCACCGACGGAGTCGGATGAGAGAGGGAAGACGTTCCGTTGATCGCCGACAGCGTTTCAACCAAACAAACGATAACAAGCAACTTTCTTGTCTTCAGCAAGTCTTCCGCCATCATGCAACGTTCGCGCCAGACACGCATCTGCCCTGATACAAGCTCTGTCTGAAACTCTCGCAGGACTCAGACCATCGGGCCGCATTCCGGGATAGCAAATGAAATTCTTCCATTTCTCTGGGTGGGTCCGACGAGTCCAGTATTGTCATGAATTTCTTGATAAAATGACGCGCTGATCACGTTCGGTTGCCTTTCCATTTCCCCGGGTCTATGCACTCGATCTTTCTCTCAGCTGTCATCTGACACAGTGATTGCTCCAACATTGAGCCTTGATCTTCTGGACTGATCTTCATTTTTTACTGCTGCAAAACATGGACCACCATTTCTGCTACAAGTCACCGGATCTTGGCTTCGTTCAATTATACCTTGGGATCTGATTCAGCAAAATCGTCTGCAAACAATTCTGATTTACATCTACATCCACGCCGGGCTCGTCAACCTCGCACGAATATCTCATGCTACTTATCAGATCAGAGTGGCTTTAACTCGAGCTGCATAAAATCATGGAAACTTGGAGTACGAGTGATACTGATAATGGTGGCAACTCGATGATATGCACCAACCCACCGATGCAATTCTGCTCACGCAAGAATGGATACAAGGAGAAATTGACTCATCAGAAGAGCTCTATCTGCTGCGAGGACCCTGAGAACCTCAGAAGGACAAAGGACCTGTGGAAATAACTTCTTGCATGCAGCAGTACTTGATGCTGGTGAAAAATCAGAGGCAATTACCTCGGTCTTACTCTCAACTCACCGCCTCGCAGTAGAAGTATTGCGCTACGCTGATCACGCATATCAGCCAGTGCCGCCGGATAGGCTGTCTAACCTGTGTGGAGGAGAAGTAGAAACCCCAGAGCATGGGCCAGTCTCCTGCAAGTCAAACGAACTAGTTGTACTACGCACCATATTTCTTGGAAAACTATATCTGATCTCCCCGGCCCGCAAGCCCGCATGGCAGAGCTCCACGATATGGAGTTCCTAAAAGCCATGATATATCCAAAATCAACTATTGCGGTTATCCGAGTAGTGTTGCCGGGGTTCGGTTAGGTTCGGTTCTTGCCTGATTTTTGCGAACCTCGAACCGGACCTGGGGTTCGGTGCGGTTCAGGTTCGGTTCAGGTTCGAACCTGAACAAACCATCAAAATTCTTTAGTTTCCCCTAGCTTTGTTGGCGGGGTCGGAATGGTAGGAAAATGACCTTTCCGCCAGTTCTGTGAGCAAAACCCATGATTTCTTCTCAAGTCTGCCCCACAATCTCACTTTCTTTCCTCATTAGGATATTTCCACCGTCTTTTTCCAATTAGAACTCGCAACTTCAACGAGCACTCAAGCCAATGTGTGATCATTGAACAATACCCATGCCTGTAGTTCCTCTGTAGATCCATTCTTGTCACTTGTTATGGGTGAAACTTGTCCAGAGATGAAGTTCTTAGAGATTTTTTGAGGCCTAGACAGTTGAGGTTCGAACCTGTTCGAACCTGTTCGGCGAAAACTGAGAATGCCCGAACCTCGAACCCCAATTCAGGTTCGGTTCGGGTTCGGTTCAGGTTCGGCTGGGGTTCAGAACCGAACTCCGGCAACACTATATCCGAGGCTGTAAACATGATCTGCCTACAAACCCGTCAGCACATGCATATCACTGCTAGGGAAAACGAGAACGAGGCCGAGACGGACACGGCGACACAGTGTGTGTTCACAGTCCAGGCCATTGTGCCGTACTTGTATTGACCTGCGTCGCATTTGATTTGAAGTACGGTACATTCACGAGTACATCGCACAAGTTGATTCACGTATTGTTATAGAGAAGATGTTATACGGCCGAATCCAAGAATCAAGTTACTTGATCACTCAGAGGGAAAGTTAATGAGCTCCTGATACCAGCGAAACAGCACAGCTTCTCCGGCAATCAGGTATGCGAGTCTTCAATCAGAAACGGGTTTGATGCAAAATCGCGGCGGGGATCAAGGGTTCCAGGGCAACTGTTGTTACACCCGTTTGCCTGTAAATTTAGATGCTCGACAAAAATGCCCTAAATATGACGAAACTAAAACGCACGCCGCTCCGTTTCGCTGATCTTCCACATGCATTCCGTCGCACTCGCTGAACTCCCTACCGCCGAGAACGCTGAAGGCCCGGCATACGACTTTTTCTTGTCCTACCCGTACCTCCTCGTTTGGACTGATCAGGTCGACGTCTGGCGGTTCTCGGACTCATCGGAACTCACGCACGTCACCATGCTCGAGGTCTACGTGACCAAGCGCTCCGGTCCTACTCCGATCATCGACCATGCGCGCGGACTGCTCATCCTTCCCGAATCACACCGTATCGGCCCACCTCAACTCCGCATCTTCACTCTGTGCGATGGCTCGCTCGCTCGCGACATAGAGCTGCCGGTGTATGGCACGTTCCTACTAGATGTGGAGATTCATGACCGACAGACAGACGGACATGCACTCGTACTACTCGTCGAGAGCGGAAAAGGCTCGCAGCGGCATACGAAGAGGAGCATCGTAGAGGTGGATGTCACTGGAGCTGGTCCCAGCGTCAGCTTTCTCAGTCTGATCAAATTTTCCCCGCATCTCGATAAGCGCGAAAAGCGTCTGGCCCTCCCGCCCCGCGACCTGAAGCCCCTCTCTTTCGGCAAGAACGGCGATATTATCGCAACGTCAACCACACGATGGCTCGGCAAGATCGATCTCCTGTACTGGCAAGCCGAGCCAAGGAAGGATGTCCGATAGCTCACCAAGACTCTCGAGCTCCTTCCAGGTCTGGAGGGCTGCAAGGCCATGCTACCCATTCGCCATCTATCAATCGATGACAGCACCCTTGTTCTGTGCACCCAAGAAGATGCGGGTCCCGCCATCACCGAGCGAACCTCCGTTCATTGTCTCGACGCTTCGAGTCTCCTCGTGAGATGGACTGCCAAGCCCATCCAGGGAAAAGTCATGACCATGCACCACATCCCTTCTCTCAATTTCCTTGTCCTCTCCGCCGCACATGACGTAAAGAATCACTACGAGGCCCACGAGTGGTTGCGGACACGCACGGCGATCGTCGTTCTCGACGCTCGCACGGGCGACCGGCGGGCCATTCACGCCGTCGACTCGGATACACAAGGCAGCTTTATCGTAGATTGCTTCGTGTCGCCCGACTCGGATAATCCCGTTGTGGGTCTGGCATGGCATAACGGCGATGTTCTCACCGTCGACCTGAACAAGTTCATCACGGACGGCTTCGAAAGAGAGGGCGAGAGCGAGAGGGCAAAGACGCTCGCGCTGTTCCCTGCAGAGCTCATCGCTGCTTCTCTGGGACACAGAGAGATCGTTGCGGTGGCAGGGGTGAAGAAACACCCGGTCATTTCGGAGGGAGGCCGAGAGGAGGACGTTCCTGATTGGGAGGAGGAAGAGGGCAAAGTCATGCTTGCCAAGTGGTGAATGCAGGCCGTTCGTCGTGTAGAATTTTATTTATGGATACAAAAGCTGGTCAAAGGAATGACACCGCTCAAAATCTCCATAAAGCCGCTTGGACCTTCTTGTTTTTCCCTCAAGTTTTTTTGGAAATAGAGGTCGGCGACGTCCGGCCGATATATTGTGCCAACCCTAGGTATTATAAGGACAACGAGGGTGGTTTTCCACGTTCTTGACTTCAGGCGTGAGTGCCAGCCTGATTCCCATGAGCTGAAATGAGTTCCAATCCCCGAGGATTTGAACACCGTCGGCCATCAAGGAAGCTTGAGGATCTGATTCGCCATACAGTCGTGGACAATCAAACACGGCAAATTAAATTAAAGCTGAACCACCCATTTTTGCGTTAATCTGAGTCCAGAATCAGAATCAGCTTCAAAAAACACGCTTTTTGAGCCCCTAATCGAATTTTTCCCACGAGAGATGAGGAACGGCCAATTTTTTGGCTGGATTCATCGAAAATTTATTGACTGGTAAACCGGTCCCCTAGCTAGCTACTGCCTCAAGGGCCACCATTGCACTCTCAGAAACGCTTCGATGCCCTTTCTGTGTTTTTACCGCCCAGTCTGCTGCCTTCCCACTCAACCCCTTCCAGTAAGCATCCATGAATTGCCAAGAACGATTTACAAACCGCCGAATGACTTCAGTTGGACACGCATCAAGACACCTGAATGTAGCCTTCTTTGAGTTCTCGAAAGGCCCATCTTTGGGTATTTCCCGGTAGCGATACTTACACCACCCCCAATACTGAAGTTGAGGTCATTAGATTTGGAAATACAAGACAAAAAAAAAAAAGTCCATACCATTTCAATAGGATTAAGTTCACAGTGAAATTTGGGCAGAAAAATACATTCATGGCCCGCTTCAGTGATGAGCTTCTCAAGCAAAGATGTCTGATTGACAAAATCATCTTGCTGGCTCAGAAGACGCGCCATGCAGCAATTCTGGCTCTCGAAAGGGCACACAGGCTTGCATTTTGCCTTCATTCCCGTCACATTGAAGCCCCACTCCTCCAGTACAGTTTGCACTCTCTTCGGGCTCAACGGCACACCTTTACGTTCCTTCTCACGCCGTTTGCGCCGTTTCCGTGCGTCTGCTGGGATCCAATCTTCATCTTCTGCATCATCGCCGCAATCAGCCGCCATCTCCATCATTCCTCCGCAAAACACGTCGTCATCGAGATCCTCATCCCAGTCCATCTCATACCCCTGCCCATCCTCTTCATCAACTAAATCCATATCCGGTGCTTTCAGCAAGTCGGGGTCGACCTCTCCATAAACTTCCCGGTACCAAGCAAAGTCCTTCGGGTCCATGTCATCGTCGCCATCGATGCCATCGTCGCTATCTAAGTCGCTTGGCCAGTCGGGGCTCGATGGACGCGTCTGCTGGGAAGGAAGTATTGTTTCTTGGGGTGGACCTTGATTGCGGAGGCCGCTAATGTTTCTCCTTGACTGTTTTTTGCGTGGTCGCATCGGATAAGAAAAACGGATTTTGCGCGGGACCGGCTCGATAGATTTGGATGGAAATTACATATTCAGACGCAGCTAATCAAAAGGCATCGATTACCTATTTTTACATGATTTGATCGATTATCTTACCGGTCCGGCCAATTTTTGGAGGCAATCTTTTTTGGTAACTCAATCTGAGGGGATTCTGCTCGTGTAGATATGTTCCTTAGGGTCCTAAATGAATGTTTTTACGGTTTTTGAAGTTTCTGAGTGATATCCAAAAGTGCTATGAATATTTATGATTTGTTGTCGTGTTTGATTGTCCACGACTGTAGAACAGTAGTATTAGGTGACTGTCAATTGAAGTCAGGTTTAACCCTTCGAGTCGCGGAAGGGATGGGTGAACAACTTGGAAATTGAACTTCGGAGGGAGGAATTTCGTGGACGATTTTATGTGGGACATCCGTTTCTGTCTCAGGAGTATCAGAAAAGAATTTCGGATTCTGATTTGCGGACAACTGAGACATCCCTGTATGTCCTTGATGCGGTGTACTGTGCGTGGTTTTACCATCCATCCACCCCAAAGAAAGAGAGAAGTCCGAGTCAGAGGCATGCCAGTAAAGACTGAATGGAGAGGATGCCAGAATCAGTAATCAGTCATCATGCCCGAAATAGTGCTCACCTCGCGTTGCACAGCCGATCAAGCAGCCTGCACACACTGAGATATCGAAGTAGGAGAGCAGGCTATTAGATACCTTGCGCGCAGCCCGCGCGTTGTTCACCGTTGCACCACCAAGGCATCAAATCAGTAAACTGTGTCTCCTGCAGCGTTTACCGAGAGAGACTGAGCATGAAAACATACGGAATTTCAAGAAAAGGGGACATCTCCGCCAACACAAAGAACAGAACAGTGCTTATATCTGGGAATCAACGTTCTCATGTGGAGTGAATAATCCAGCGCCAGCAAACTCAGAGTCAGTCCAGGGCCGCCTCAAGTCACCGAGAATTGCCGGAGGTCAATCTGCCGTAAAGTAGCGAGAGAATTAAAAAGAAACCCTTCAAATATTGGCCCAAGACAGACTTGACTGGTCGTGGAGATAATCGTCAGGGCCGTCCTGGAAGAACATCCCACGGACAGGAGGGACGAACCCGGCGAAGCCCGTGGTAGTCCGCATAATCTGCATTCCGTCCATACAATAAGGAAGCGCGAAGGGAAGAATGGGATAATTCTATTTGGAAATCCGGCTTCCAGTGGAAACCCCACCTTGCCGAGAACCCCGACCAATTGTCTATTTGGAAACCCCTCGGCCATCACAAGCTGAGTGGTGGAGTGTGGATTTCAGATCAGCTAATCACAACATAGCACGCTCCAACGACGACACAGCTTCCCACTCAGTGGATTCAGCCTTACTCAGAATAAGACCTATGCCGTTCCAAATGCACTTTTAATGTTCCCCACCTTTTTTCGCATTTTCACCAACTTTTATTGTAAATTTTGCAACTTTCCCCCAACTTTGCACACTTTTGAAGCTTGAAACAAGATGGGGATCTTTCATGGTTTTCCCCTACTTTTATTACTAGACTCACAATTTCACCAACTTTTATTTCAAACTTCACCAACTTTTTTCAGTTTGAAAATTTCCCCATAACTTTTGGTCACAATTTTTTTTATTGCTCCAATTGACACCTAAAGGCATCAAAATATTAGATCTTGATCCCCCACAGGCCTAACCATGCTAGTTTCAGCCATAGGCATAGGCATTTTCTACTGAAAATGAAGAGATTCAGCAGAAAGACTGGCTATGAGGGCCTGAGGTTTTAGTGGGTATCACTCCTCACAGATCACATAGATCACTGTCCGAAGTTGTTGGCCAAAAGGGCTGGAATAGATAGCAGGTGCAGAGTCCCACACACAGTGTTTGCTTGTGCGCAACACATTTCCTCAGGGGTGGAAACATCCTCATCCTTGGAGGTCCGCTTTGGACTCTCCGCTCTCATGTGATTGTGGAAGGTTAACTTTGTTAATTGCTCTTCGACCAACCGTACCACCAAAATAAAAATAAATAAAAAATAAAAAAGGAAAGGGTGGTTGGCTCTCACACTGTCGTATCAAAGCCGAGAGTTGATGCAAAAGTTTGAATGCCAGTTGGGCCATCTTCTATTGCAATCAAAGGAAAATCGGCTTGTCGCACACCACGTGGGATCAAGCATAAGAATGTCAGCCGGTAGTCCTTACTAGCTAGACATACTGCAGCTGTGACCGCAAGCGACGAGGCTGATCATTTCAGTTATGTTGAATCCCTGGGCTTGAACGAAGCAATGTGCAGTGCGAGATCTTGTTGTGGCTCGGGCACACTGCACAGTGGCCAGTCCTGCTTCAGTCGCATCTATTCGACCGCCTCTGAATGGGACGACAGGTGCTCCACAGCCCACAACGGCGTTGGTGGCGCCCTTCGCAATAACGTCAGCCACTATCAATGAGATGGGTCGACTCAGCCGAGGGATGGAAAGCGAGATAAGCACGAACTTCCGACATATTCGTTCGGGGCGACCAAAAAATCAACCAAAGATTCAAGCATTCCAACTCTGATGTCCTGCCTCCCCTTTAACCAGCCATCCTTATATGACATTGGGCTCAAGGATGCAATAGGTTCATGACATTCCAAAGGGCTTAGTTGAAGCTCCTACAGGCTCCAGAAGGGATATGGGGCTTGACGATTTTTTTTTGGCCTGTCACGCAGCCCAAGGACCCAAATGGACGTCACTGGTATGTAGCGAGTATCCGCTCGTTCGTAGATTACATTGTGAGTCGTTAATTTATACAAGGCATTATGTATCAGGCATCTGCGTCACATTCAACGGAACCAGACTCTGCATCCTGTGTCACTTTTATTATCTGTACGTCGAAGACGGTATCAAAGATAAACAAATGATCGAGAGCCAGAAAAATGAAACCCACGATAGGTGTGAGCAGCAAAGATGGCATGGAAACCTCGCTCATTGCGCGGAGCGTCGCTCTTGAGTTCAGACTTCGTAGATCGCTCCACATAAGTACAAACAATTATGCGGTTTATTTTGGCTGACCTTGCGAGGAGGGAGTTCGAAAACACTGGTAGAGTTAGATTTTGAACTCGAGTATACAATAAGGCACACTCACGTCCTGCGTGGACCACCCACACTCCCATCCAGATAACTGCTAGGGGGATTAGATAGCATGTCCACCATTCTTTTTTGACCTACAGTTTGTTTTCATTGTTAGGAACTGTAAAGAGAATCTCAGATCTTAACTTTCAGCGACGAAGGAAAACGTACACAGATCAATATAATGATTCCCGAGGCACTGGAGGATTTTAAAATGAGATGCAGCACAAAGAGAACCGAAATCAAACCTGGTCAACATCCCGGTCTCTGTAAAATGAAATTTGAGCGGAACCAAGACCTGGACACAATTTCTTTCACAAACCTATGGTCCACAGGATGAGTTTATCCACTAGTGCCGTGGTCCTGGATTGCAAATTCTCAACACTGGACTCTGGAGGGGTCTGAAAGTATACCTTCCCGTGTGCGCGTTGGCACGTTGGTGGTGGAGGAGGATCGCTAATGTCGCCGTGATCATCACGTCGTTTGCTGTGCTGACACTCCAGAAAAGATTGGGGGCCCATTGCCACTGAGTTACGTAGGCGATTATCGACGTCGTCTCCACCGCGAGGACGAAAGCCATGATGGACACCGCCAGGCGTACTAACGTGCCCACCCAGATAATCATTGGGATGGCCAGTTTGTGGGAAAGACGGTAAATTCGGAGCGAGAAAAACCCTTGCACTGGGAGCCAATCTATTGTGAGGGTGTCTCATGTTAAAGGAGAAAGTCACGTACCACATGCTACGACGAGGCCGGAGGTGATTATTGTAATCTCGAGGGATTTTGGGGGAGCGCGAAGGAGGCGTTCAGGATGCATGTAGTCAGATATCGTACACACATATAGAGCGTGTCCGATGCAGATCGCATGTGCGAACTCACATAGCCTGTGTATATATTCCGTTGGTCGCGCCGATACTAATGGTCCACGGCATTGGGAGCGCACCAGACAGATCCAACCTAAGCAAAATAGTCAGTCATGTCCTCGGTGTGTCCTGGCAGCACATACCATAGCTTTGAGCTTACTAGAGTCGTCTGGGAACCGGCTATAGTAAACATACATCTGGGTTGTTGTAATCCCGAAGAGCACATATGAGACCAAAACACCGATCTGCAAAGCACCTGCGAAATCGCGTTAAACACGAGGATAAATCGTTGATGCGCGCACCGATAGTGGTGTTGACATTGGAGGATTCGGCGGAGTCCATAGGGTGGGGCAGGGAGGATGGCCATAGATTCACGAGAGCATATATGGCTCCGGGGCTGTACTCGTTTATGAGGGGTGATTTCGGATGATTTCGGGCAATGAATCTTGGGTCCGACGTTTCCGGTCGACGGTGATTATGGCAGAAGTGACTAAAAAATGCCGGTTCGACTTCTTCACCGTGGCGAGCGCGGAGGGTATTCACTCCGAAACTAGTGTTATCTGTGAGGACGACGAGGATATCTCTTCTCGAGATCCTAGAGCAGTTAGTCTATGCGAATGCGTCCCCAAGATGATCACCACGAAAGCCAGAGACACAGTTTTTCCAGAGGGATCAAGTCTTTTCAAAATATTTTCCAGTTTTTATCAACGCACCAGTGCCCACGGGCGAAGTGAAATTCGATAACTCGCGGGTTGAGCACTCTGGAACCATTCATGTCTGAATCATTGCAAGTTTCAGGTTTGTGGGCGCTGTCGTACTGCACTGCTTTGGGGTACTATCACCTGTCGGGACGTCAACCGTCTGTTACGGGAGAGAAATATCCATCAGTATTCAGTCCTCCGAACTGTTTCCGATTGGTCTCCGATGCATCTGCCTGAGTATCCGTACCAATAATAAAAGACAGACAATATCCAATACCATATTGAACTTTCTTCTATCTCGACAGCATACCTCAAGAGGCAAGCGGATCATTGATCTGGCACACCGGTGATGGCACGCGAGGGTGCCAAATTAGGCCATAAATCCGAGTGCCGTCAAATCCGTTCTGGAAAAGTGGGTATGAAGGCCTCAAATTCGGCCCAGAAAGCATGTAGATGTTTTATAAATGTTCTACAAGGCTTGCCTGAATATAGTTGGACCCATTCTGGTGTCTATGGTCTGGGCTGCCTCCGGAGTTACATCCGAATTTGGGGAGGGCATCACGTGCGATGAGATATGTATGGGATCAATGATCCGCTTACCTCTTGGCATACCGCAACATGATACTGAACTTGATTTTCCCGATAACGAACGCATTAATTTTGACTCAGGCGAGACCAACGTTTACTGAAGATTGATACGGGCGTACCTCCAAAGGATTTGCGCTTACATGTTAGCGTAGCGCCTCAGTTACAAAGTGATAACTGAGGGCTACGCTAAGAGTATAGGGCTCCGACCCGTGCCCGTCGATGACGGAGTCGACGTACGGACGGTACGGGTACGGACCCGTCCGTGAGAGCCTTGGAGGCTTCGCAGCTACGGGACGGATACGGGACGGGTTGGCCCGTATACGGAGCACCCGTACCCGTCCGTCGACCGTCGATCAACGGGTCCAACAGGTTGCATAATCCGGCCAATTCGGCGAGCCAAAAACACTGGTGCTAGGGTCCCACGATGCTCGCTAGCGGTGAACAACCTTACAATCAAGTGTCAAAAAGTCGGCGGCGGCCCAATCTTACTCAATCTCAAGTGCGGCTACGTAAAAAGGGACGTAGTAGGGACGTACGTCATTATTTCTGGACTCACGACTTCAATTGCTTGTGTGCAATTTCGACTATGAGCATCCTGGAGCCGAAACCAATGGCCCGCGACTCAGTAATAGACTTGGGGCTGTCCAGCAGCCCCATTTAAACATGACCTCGATTATTCTTGGCACAAAACTGACGCTGCGCGCCTATCACCCGTCTTCGACGGCCGTAACCCGTCGAACGGATGTACCCGTCCGTTTTGGCTTGCTGAGAGTCAGGCCAACGGGACGTTGACGGGACGGATGGTGTCAAAAACGGCCGTAGATCGCCCGTTCCGTTCGACGGGACGGACGGATGGGAGCCCTATAAGAGTATCGGTATGTCTTGACTGACCAGAAATTATGATGAGGTTTTTTTTTGCTTCAAACGATATATTCGAGAAGCAAACCTGGCGCCAACTCGAGTTACACTCCATGGAGTGTTTTTGAAGAGTTGAGGGCAGCGCGCCGATGCCGCCTCGACCGGCGTCAGTGCACGCCGGTTCGCGCCGTCCCGTGTCAGTTTTACCATACCCCTGCTCGAAGACGGACCAAATGCTCTTCCTTTCGGAATGTGATGTCATGGACTCAAGAAACATCTGCCTACTGCTGCACTCTTACCATTACATATTTCCAGTTGAAGAAAAAGAAACCACTTCATTCAAAGGATCGAGTTATGCTAGGTTAAACTAGTAAAGTAGCGGGAGAATTTACTGGTTGTCGAGCCAGTAGCCAGACCTCTTCCCCGCGACGCGAGAGTTGATGTAGCGCTTCGCAGGTGCGTCCCTCGCAGCCTTCCCGGTACCACCAAGTCCAGACAACAGGGCCGCGAGACCGCCCTTGGCTCCAGTTGCCTCAGTGGCTCCAGTGCCTTCTGTCACGCCGGTCGCAGGGGCTCCAGCGATCGCATCCGAGCTGGCTCCAGTGGCAGCCGTTCCTGCGGTCGTGCCGGTCGCAGCAGCTCCTGCAGTCGCGCCGGTCGCAGCAGTTCCAGCGGTCGCGCCTGTAGCAGCAGTTGCAGCGGTGGCGTCACCATCCGAGCTGGCTCCAGTTGCCTCAGTGGCTCCAGTGGCAGCTGTTCCTGCGGTCACGCCGGTCGCAGCGGTTCCAGCGGTCGCGTCTGTGGCAGCAGTTCCGGCGGTGGCGTCACCAGCAGCGCTATGCAAACAAATTCAGAAGATGGAGAGTAAGGTCGGCAGGCACGTACGCGACAGTTGAGTTTCCGGCAGCAGCACCCTGTGAGACAGCGACGCACGAGCCAAAGGGCCCTGCGTTTGCGGGGTTGCGACATCGCAGAATGCAGGCGTCTCCGTTAGGACCAGCGGTACAGGCCATCCCGCTGCGTGGAATGAACTTGGTCAAAATCAATAGCGTCGGCGGAGAAAAAGAAAGCGTACGCAGGGATCTGAGCGGTAAGAGGGAAGTCTGTGGCTTTCGCTTTCGACCGCCCATTATTTCCGGGAACTTGTGTGGTGACGGTAGCTGCTTGGAATGTGTTTCCTCCATCACCCGAGACGTCGCAGGTGTAAGGTCTAAATGAAAGATATGAAAATGAAAAGCGACGGCTAAAGGAATGAGAAACGAACCCTGCGCCGTCCCCGTTTACCTGGTGGAGTGTCATGGTAATCGAACCATCGGCATCTACTGTGGGAAGGCCGGCTTGGGATGCCGCTGCGAAGATTCGTTAAGAGTGAATTGAAGGGGAAACAAGAAGTGAAATAAACCTGCAAGTTGTGCGGCAACGTCGTTGTTTCCACCAGCAGCGGTGCTTCCGCAGACGCCGGTCTTCCCTGAGGCGATTTCTTTGTCGCGGATGACACTTGTGTCCTGCTCGAACGGTTTTCGGGTAGATCCATCTCGCGGAGTTGAGGCAATAATCCCTGAAAAACACTTCAGAAGGCGAGTATAACGCAGTGGAGGACGATCATACCGAAGCCAGCAGCCTGTACGCCATTGGCACCAGTCACTCCAGTGATTGTCCCTGCAAAGAGTTAGGCGACTGGTAGACTGTAGCGAAAGGGGAAAAAAGGTACCGTGTGCTTGTACATTGAGGAGGGCAGATGAGGAAACGGCAGCGAAAACGATAAAAGTGTTGAAGAACATGATGGCTCGCACGAGAAAATAGGTGAGGGAGCAAAGAGGAGTGGCTTTCTGAATGGGAGTGACTAGCACAAATACGGGGAAGAGGATCCGGCCTAAGAGGGGAAGAGTCAGCACAGGACGATGGAAGGAGGGGAAAGACGAGAACGTACTCGGGAAGAAGAGTAGAGAAGGAGAGGTGGTTGGAGAAAATAGGCGTCTTGCATGGCCTTTTGTACCTCGAGAAGGATACCTAAATGCTCACGAGCTTGATCGAAGAAGACAGGAAAATTTGACAGATGTCGCGGTTAGGCCTTGGTTGGGCCTAAAGGCTCAAGAACTTGATCGAAGAAGACAGAGAATATTGACAAAAGTCGCGGTTAGGCCTTGGTTGGGTCTAAAGGCTCAAGAACTTGATCCAAGAAGACACAAAATATTGAAAAAAGTCACGGTGAGGCCTTGGTTGGGCCTAAAGGCTCAAGAACTTGATCGAAGAAGACAGAGAATATTGACAGAAGTCGCGGTTGGTTACCCCTGAAGGTGCAAATGAATGGCGAACTTGAGTTACAAGGGCGAAGAAGATCGTTTATTGAGGCGTCCCCGGCGTGGTTACTGGCAGCATTCTCAGCGCCGGTTGTGTTTCCAAGGTAGAGGTATATTTGCGAATCTTCTTTCGGCATTTCCTCAATGGAGGGTGTCAAAACAGCATTCTGGCTGTTCGAGGCTGGCAGAGTACCCAAGCTACCCGTTAAGAAAGGTCCCCACCGGCTCTTGGGACGGTGCCCACAGTCCAAATATTGCTATTTCCGCGTCTCACGCACGGTGCAGAGGATATAGCCAATACGAAGTGTGGAGTCGAGAATATAGACGCGTACGTGCCGGCATGCCCCTTGCCAACCGTTGTTGATCGGGCTGTGCAATGAACAGAGCCAAGCGCCTTGGCCAGCGCTCGGCGAGCGTATGTATGGTTGATATGGTGTCTCAAAATTGGTCTCCCGTGAATTCTAGCCATCGCCCGCAGCTTGCCTTTCTAGGAGGAAGCAGAGGTTTCCAGAGAGCTATTGTCAGTTAGGCGGCAACTCGGCCATCTCTGGCCATCAGCTGGCATTGATCAGGAGAAAGCGGTCGTCGTGGTCCGACCCTGAAAGAACTTGATAGATTCAAATTTCATTCTGCATATAATTTCTGTCCAGCTTCTGCAAATTACCCGAGAAATATACGTGGAGTTAGGGTACTTTCCAGCCGAGGCCGGCTTTAAACAGGACTCCGGGTCTTGATCCGAATTCTTGATAGACATAATAAATTCGGAGACCGTCGACCGTGCTGTAAATATAAAATCATCAGATGGTTGTAATGTCCCGTCACACCATTCCAGCGAGCAGTGCCGTAGGCGATACCCGCGGTGAACGGCATCGGCGTTGGTGTTTGACTGCTCCACTGAATTCAACACTTACTCCACCAGTGCTGCTGCGTACGAGTAGCGCAAAGAATTGGCCACTTCTCTACATACGAACGGAGGGATGGCTTGAAACACATGGAACGGTGGGACAGCTCAAAACATACAAAGCGACAAAAAATGGCTGCAAGTCCCACAAGGCGCTGGAAGGTCATTTTGAATTACATCCATTGCTCATCTAGACCCGGGCGCTTGTTCGCTTGCATTGCTATAGTGGAGCGAGGCGCTCATCTCGACCCTCGATTTCTGTGCACTTGCAGTGCTATTAGTGGAGCGAGTTAGAGAGCGAGATGGATCACTCAAACATCCGCACGGGGCAAAATGGTCGCCGTGGCCAAAGTTCCAGGCAGGAAAGGCCATAAAAGATACTGACAGCAGAACAGAATTCCTCAGAACTCAACCCAGCCCACTCCACTCACACCAACACCATTTTCTACTTGCGTTTTCAACTAACACCATGATGTTCACCACCACCACCCGCCTCGTCCTCACACTCGTCGCAGCTGCCAGCGTCGCCAAGGCCGATTTCTTGTGAGTTCCGTCCCAGGTGCCTCGTAGCCCGCGCCGCGCTCACGCGCCTCGTAGCGCGAACTTCTTCGACGACGCCGGCTGCACGCAAAACGGCGGCATCGGCGTCGACATCCGCAACCCGGGCTGCCTCGCCGAGGCTGGGCGTGGCTCCGTCTTCATCCCGAACACTGGGCTCGGCACGACCGACGACAACCAGTTCTGTTTCGTGATCACGCATGGCGACGGCTCGTGTAGCTGCCAGAGCTCGAGCAACACGTTCACTGCGACAGGCTTCTGCAAGGTACTCGACCCGAGCGATCAGAGCTATCGCTTCGTCGGCGTGAGTACCGGCGTTTACTAGTTTGGCATACACGTACCGGAGCTAATTTTTTTGCAGGGTGCTTGCGGCCCCAACAACTGCTGAGCGCCTCGAGCGCCGGCCACTGCCGCGGAACGACAGAACTTAATCGCGTGAATTTGTACGAATACGAGAGAATATACGAGCGTGATGTAATTTATGAATACCCTGAAACGAGTTCCAATGCAAGTATATTCGCATGCATTACCGCCAGACCTGAGACCGGTCACGGGTGTTCTTCTCTGCTTTCTGTTCCTCAGGCGTACATTGTCGTCCAAATGTTTCACACCCAATATTTATGTTGCCACATCGCACTCTCACCCCTATCAGGATCGTAGTGCTTCCAATGGCGGTAGGGTAGAACACACCTCTGAGCCGTCTCCTTCATACCGACTGTCATGCCCGGAGTGGGTAGCAACGGTTCATGCGAGATGGAATACGAGCGTGGCCCCAGATGCGTGGCCCCAGACAGGAGAATATGTCCAGCCAAATTTCGGTAGGGAGAGTTTCATAGTGGAGCATGAACATAATAGTTCCGAGTTCGAAGGAGCGGGTTTTGCATTCCGATAATCGCTGAAGGTCTTTTTTTTTTTTTTCGCTTCTACTTACCCTGAACTGCAACGCGAATCTTCGAAATCGTAGTTCAATCCAACAACCGAGACGCCGCTGTCGAACTGAATCTTACTCTAGTTGCCCAGCATGTTCGAGTCTGGTGAGCTTTTTCTTCAGAATCATCTGTTCAGTCATCGCTCGAGTTTTCACGCGCAGGCACAAACTAAAATTCGGCATGCATTTAGATTGGTCTGCATTGGAACAATTTAGAAGAGATTTGGTGCCGTTCGTCTTCCTCTCCAAGATCGGCATTCAATACTGCAATGTACTCTTGACTCCGTCCTCGACCGCGAGCCAGGACGGTCGCGAGAGGAGGTCATTGTACCACCTGTGGTGCGGTAAGTGAGACCATGAGGGAAAAACGATAAAAAGAAGAGACAAGCAAAGACATGTGAAACAAACGCACCTGGCAACGTTGGGCTTGCGTGTCATAATGTCACTCTTCGCGTATTTCTCAAGGGTGGGAGCGTTCGGAAGGTGGAAGAGATCTGCGAGGGTCAACTCCTGTTAACGTTACAAATTTAGATTAGATGAATAGATAATAGACAGGTTGTGCAAAGCCGTATGGAGCCGCATGCGGCTTTTGCGCGTTGTGCAAAGCCGCACAGAAAAAAAACAAACCTTGGATGTGTCCACTTTTTTTCATTGAAACATTGCCTGATATGAAGCAAAGGTACATGTGGGTGAAGGAGCCTCATTGGTATTTCACCTGCCGCGTGCATGATGTCAGAAAATGGGAGAAGGCCGAGTGGTGCCGGGTGGAGCTGAAGCGATGTGCCGGAATAACGGCTTCTCATGCCTGCCCATCCAACCCATCTAACTTTGGACTGTTGTATTACAGTTTTACAGAGGCTTTGGACCACACTGAGCACGAAAAATAACCAAGGACAATTAAGAAATCCACGCGGCTCTGCACAGTGCACAAAAGCCGCATGCGGCTCCATGCGGCTTTGCACAACCTGTCTAATAGATAACGGCGTGTAGAGAACAGACGTCTCCGGCAAGATATTTCTGCTTCGCGAGGATCGCATCGTGCCCATCGAGTTTGACATCGAGGGCGGCGATCTTGGCGTCAACTACAGCTTGGTCTGTCTTCAGACCCCGGCGCCTACACCGCAAATGGGTACAAACCCCTTGCCCCACGTCTCGAATAAGGCGGGGCCGGCGTTGAACTCGAAGTTCATGAGTTCGATGGACGCCGCTTGCTCGAACAGTGCGTTCTTTTTCGGGTCCGTCGGGATCAGCTTGCATTCCGGGTACTTGGCCGCGATGTACCGGCACATCGCGCGCGTCTCAAACAAGATAAAGCCGTCGTCGTCCTGCCACGGTTTCGAGTATGGTATGGTATTAAACTGATTGGGATCGGATCCATCGGGACGTACGATGTACGGTATCTGGCCAAAGGCTGCTTCTCGAGGTATTCCGGCGTCTTGTGCTCTCCTTTGCTCCTGTCGACTTGAATGAATTCGAACGGCATCTTGGCTTCACGGAGGACCATACCGATACGCCGCGTAGGCGTTGAGAGGGTGTCGCCATAGAGCTTGAGGATCGCCATGGGTGCGCGAATGCGGTGATTACCAAGACAGAATCCGCTGCCGATCAGCCGTGTTCATCAGGAAAAAGTCCTGTGGCCGTAGTCACCCGGTTAATTACGTAGGTATACGTACCTGTGATAGGAGGTATAGCTTGGCAGGGTGTTATGTAGCGGCTATAGTCAATGTAGTTCTCTACAAGAAAGATGTAGGACAACATTACCCTCTTTATAAAATTAAGCCTGTCCGTCTGAAGCCTTTTTAAACTCCGCTGGTCAGTTGACTTTGCTGCGATCCGATAGTACCCTGTTTGAAGCCTATATCCCCATAAGATTATATTGACGGTTCACTCCACGTTCGGCAGCCTGCGGCCAACATCAACTAAATTAAACAAGTGGGAGCCGGTGCGACGGCGAGCGCTTGTAGTTTGAAGGGACAACCATATTGTGCTACATAGGGTATAGCTGCTATGACACTACACTCGCACAATCCTGTAGTTCCCAAGACGCGATGAGACTGGCCAGATAAGTTGGGAGACTTGATCACGTTGGGCGCTGAAGGGGAAACAGGTCTACACTAGATGATTTGGAATGTCGACAGTTCACCTGCAAGGATTTGTGTGAGGAGGGATTGGATGAGAATTCGAAATGTTTGTAAGCCCGTTGCCGAGATCTCCCGTAAACGTCGGCGTCTCTCTCTTTATAAAATTACCTGTGTCTGTCCGAAGCTTTTGAATCTCCGCTTATGGTTTTTAGTATCCGAGAGCTTGGATTGACCGACATTTTCCCGATTGTTCTTAGCGCCCACTCAGCGCTTAAGTTTGCCGCCTTCGGCATTGCACTGGTTTATTACGTTCATCATCTAGCCCACTGGATTAATTGCGCTGTGGCCGCGGCCATATGTCCAACAAACTGATTAACCGTTCTTTAACGAGATCCTACGAAATCTGTGCAAGATCCCCATGTATCTGTTCCCCTTTCCCCTCTCTCTAGCTTTCTTCTATGGTTAACTCATTCCGTTTATCGTGGTTTCCCGCGCTTCCCGGAGATATTCAACCCATGACCCACTACGTAGTTCATTTCCCAAACTGCGCAACGACTGCGAACTGTCAACCACAGCCCAAATTGGGACAATGGGGCAGTCCAGCCGAGTCTCGTGAATCGCCAACCGTTCAGACAACACTCGATGGAGTCTCCAATTCTCACTCAGGCTTGCACGTTGGTTGGACTGGGGCTGCACATATAAACACTCCTTTCCTCAGTTCCCCCCCAGCTTCTTTCGCACTTCTCTTCACCCATCCATCAGCCTCAATTCCCTTTCAATCCTCTTCTACCTGTTCCCTCTGCAGCCTGAAAGTCTCCTGATAGCCTGGAAATGTCGGATATCTTTGGCAACCCACATTAATCAAGCCGCGTAACACTTCATGGTTGTTTCCGTTTGTCTGGCGCTGGAACCGTCGCTCAACTAAGTCTGAACTGTTGCAAAATTCTTTGGCTGCTCTCGCAAACGTCCCTTGGCTTTCAACGGTGACTTTTCTCGAAATTCCCTGCCTCAGGCCTTTTGCCGATATTTCTGGGACTATGCAATCCTGCTTGCCGCTCAGCTTTCTCTAGTTTGAAGTTACCGATCATCACGTGGTGGTGGTTGGTGTCTGTATTTGGATGACCAGACAACACATGTCAACAACTCTTCTTCCTTTCCACCAATGTCGTCTTCGCGTCGGCCCTCACATTTCTCTCTTGTTCAGCCAATTTGTGGCTTTCTGCCAGTCATGCTCTCCAAATGCCCACGGTAAGTTGCCCGCATGCTTTCTGGCCTTCTGCGAATGATTCACAGACCTTCTGTTTGGGGCAGCTGGCTATCGACAGCGATGATGAACACGGTATGTGATCTTCTTCGAACATGTCGCATACGCTAACCATTTTCAAGTCTGGATATGATATGAGAGCCCTCGACTCTATCATCTCCTGAGACAGCCTCGCACGCACAACTTTGAAGGACTGTGAGGAGCGGGACTGAAGCGTGTATGAGGAGTTTGGTGAACGGCTGCCGTTGAGGTCGATGATTGCTAAGTGGTGCGTGCTTTCAGTTATCTCTTGCCGGCCACTGTTGACCATAGCTCCAATGCTATGTACTTCGCTAACTGCCGTGATGAGGGAACCACTCTTAAATCCGTTTCTACTCGGGGCCTGACTGGATTCCTAGTTGTGGTAAGCCTTACATTTACATTCGCCATATTCAACTGATACAGTGCCAAGTCGACAACACCATGGATAAGTATGCCACGAGGATCCGGACCGATGTCCCCATCACCGCCAACGAGTATCGGATGCACGATGTCAGCCGGTACGCATTCGGTCCATTAACACAGCGCTATGTTTCTGACCCATACCGGCAGCTGTCAGGGGAACCCCCGCCCCGACCCCCATCCAACGCCCTTCCGACCCCTCCGACCCTTCCGGTCGTCCTCCCGGTCACCGGTCTACCGGGACCGGTACCGGAAACCGGCATGTGACCCGATGGCACCTTGCGTGTGATCAAGCCCGGGACATCTGCCGATCACTCCGGTCACATGGTCTTAGCTAGTAGCTTACTTATACCCACGGCTGACGTGGGAATCCTCAGAGTTTCTTCTCTTTGGATCCCCCACGTCAGGTATGCTTCTCTGTATATTTATCTACTGTCAATTAACCTTTGGATCCCCCACGTCAGTCCCTGAGTACCTCGGGCCTTCGTGGTTGCCCTTACAGCAGCCACCATTCCAGGGCACAGCCTCTCTCTGGCCCCACCAAAGCAGCCTTTGATGCTGCTCTCAAAGAGTGCGAGGAGGATTCTGAAACCGATACCAAGGTGCAACCGGACTGATAAGGAATAGTTCGTAGTAGCCATCCAATAGTATTTGTTTTTTCCATTTTTTTCCCCCGCCATTTGGACCCAACAATGAATTGAACCAATTTCCATGTAGCACTACATTGCACTATGTAGCCATATAATTCTACAAGGATCTGAAACTATGTAGATCGTGCTTGTAACTACAGCGCACTATATAGTGATACAGATCTAATGCGGCGTGCTACAGCGCGCTACAGATCTGATGCGGTGTGCTACAGCGCACTATATAATGGGGGGTTGTCGACACTACTATAAAAACTATCCTTGCTACATAGGACTACATATGCAGCGGGATTTTTCCTGATGTTACCGTTCGACCAATTTGTCATTCCCCTTAGTGGCGGTGTTGTGCTGTTTGCCAGCACTTTCCTCGTTCCTTGACGAACTTCTCATCGTCCTCGTCTTGCTAACACGACTACTACTATGTCTCCCTACTAACCCTTTCCGCTGTGCTCTCTGACGTTATAACGGGCATCCCCGACGGTACCTTGGCTTGAAAGCCTTGCCCGACGCCCGTTCAGGCTGGAATGGCCTCTGCCTCCAGAATACAAGACACCCCCAGGGCCCCGCTCGCCATTCGTTTGGCACAGTAAGTCGGCGTGTTCCCTACGGGCATAAATGCCGCCGTGACGGGGGGAGCCGGTCGATGGGAGAAATGGAAGAACGAGCAACGGTGAGGTCCAGCCTGGGAATTTTAGAATCGTTAGGGTCCTCTTATAAATACAGCTGGAGAAGCACTTCACTGAGTTGTCGTCCAAATCATCGGGTGAGGCTATCCGTAGCCATTCAGCAGACGGCGTTTATTACCAGGGGGAACGGAACTCTGGGTACACCGACAAGTAAAATAGGTCCGATATGGACAAGATGCGACGCACACACCGGATTGGTAAGGGAGTCATTCGCCCTGAACCCTGACACACTCTACCAATCGCGCGGCACTGTGTCATGTGTGCCTAGGGCTATTCGCCGTGTCCGTCGCGTCGGTTCTACGGGTTCTGTGCGACAGGTAGCCGCCCCGTTCCGTCGAGGGTTTTGGATTCTTTTGACGGGGCTGTAACAGGACGGTGTTTTAAGGTGATGAACGCCGGAATCACGGTTGTCGATGGGTGCCGGATTCAGACGGAGGTGTTCATAGCAAGGACACGAATCTCATATCGTTTGACCTTTCTTTGTAGTCAATGCGGTTGAATCTCTTACCAGAACATTTCTTTATCTTTCATCTGCAACTGACAACATGATTCAAACGGCGTACGGCGTTTGTCTGTCCCGTGGAGAGATGAAGTGTTGATAAAATGTCATGTAGTATCCCCGCTCTTATAATTGTGGGTCTCCGATCTGCAGCCGCCAATATCATCCATGTGGTATCTCCTCTGAAGTGTAAATGAAAGATAGCAACAATGGTGCATCCTAGAGCATCATATTGGTACCAATGTGCTCAACATATTTGCACCCATAGACGGCCACATATGATTTTTCTCACGGTTCACTTACACTGTCTCGTGCTCACCATGTTCCCTACGCCGTCTCCGCCCGTCATACTTTGTTGCGACCATGTGGATGCACTGGGTGACGATACGCCGACTCCGAATCTAGGTGCGGAGAACAGACGTGGTGTGCAAGGTGGTCTAAGTCGCCAGATCAAATCAGGTACGCCTGAGGGAACAATATATATACTGATGGCTACGAGATTCTACTCTAATGATGCTGGGCTGGTAATGCTAGGGTGTTAATGGGCTGCCGGATGGGAAAGAGAGTGATCGAGGGCGAGACTAAACTAGGACAAGTGCATATGGGCTGCTGTGATCGATACAGGTTCAAGGAAGAATTGAGATCTATTGCCAGGGGTGCAGCTATCTGCTGTACAAGTTACAAAGGTGGGTTTTCATAGTAAGTAGATGCAGGATGACCAAGATACAGAGCATCAGCAAAGGCAAGCTCGGAATCCTAGCCGTATGTCCGTGAGAGATACAGGAAGATACGTGAGAAAGGTGGAGAACATAAAGGCAGATATGGAGAATGTGTGAGAGATACGAGGAATGTACGTGAGAAAAGGAGGAACATAAGAGGGAAATGTGGAGAATCTGTGAGAGATACGGGGAATCTGAGTCAAAGACAGAGAAGGAAAGGTGTTAACCGTGGGAAAGAACGGGCTAGATGTCCACTTCGTATTGCGTATGGGTTATTTCGCAAGTCGGGTCCATATCCGTAAGGTAGCGGACATACACTTACGGTTGCTCTAAGGGATCTGTGAACTTGAACTCTCTGATGCCTGCAGGTTGTGGTATAAGATTTTTAGTGTGACCTCACACCCAAACGCTAACCCCACCAAAAAAATGTGACAAGGATGAGTTGCCGTGTATTTCTCCAGAAAATGAAGAAGTTTGTTCTTTACAACGGCGTCGTCATCGACTCGCCGTCTTTGACCGCGAAGTGCGTTGCCTGCCCGTTGCGTCCCATAGAAAATTTTCTACTTGGCATATGGGACGGAGACGGAATGTGCTTACCCGTTGGACTCCCGCCAAAACGAATCAAACGATAGCCGTGGCCGGCAACACAGTGTGTGTTCACAGTCAAGGCCACAGTGCCCTACTTGTATTGACATGTGTCGGGTTTGACTTGAAGTACGGCACGTTCACGAATGCATCGCACAAGTTAATTCACGTATCGTTGTAGAGGAGATGGTATACGGACAAATCCGAGAATGAAGTTGATCACTGAGAGGGAAGTTTAATGAGCTAGCACAGCTTTTCCGGCGATCAGGTGGGAAGGGGGCTTGATGCAAAGTGCAACATCCGGGAATGGAGTAGGCGATCAATGGTTCCAGGGTAACTGTTGTTACACCCGTTTGCCTGTAAATTTAGATGCTCAACAAAAATGCCCTAAATATGACGGACGCCGCTCCGTTTCGCTGATCTTCCACATGCATTTCATCGCACTCGCTGAGCTCCCTACCGCCGAGAACGCTGAAGGCCCGGCATACGACTTTTTCCTGTCCTACCCCTACCTCCTCGTTTGGACTGATCAGGTCGACGTCTGGCGGTTCTCGGACTCATTGGAACTCACACACGTCACCATGCTCGAGGTCTACGTGACCAAGCCCTCCGGTCCTACACCGATCATCGACCATGTGCGCGGACTGCTCATCCTTCCTGAACTAATCTGTATCGGCCCACCTCAACTCCGCATCTTCACTCTGTGTGATGGCGAGCTCGCTCGCGACATGGAGCTGCCAGTGTATGGCACGTTCCTACTAGATGTGGAGATTCAGTACCGAGAGACAGACGGACATGCACTCGTTGATAAGCCGTGTAATAAAACAGGCCTGAAAAATCCAATTTTCTTGGGCTTACCTTCATTATATGTGCATCTTGAGGATCTAAGGTACTTCCCTACCTTTAGATCAATACAATAAGCGAAGGGGATATATTACCCACCATGGGTCAATTATCACGAAATCACATACCTGATAAAGGCCAAACCAGTGGTTGACCAAGCTGTAAAAACCTAGTAAAGATCGCAGTAAGGCACTATCGCTATCACAAATAAGGGGAAGGAGTTCAGATCCACTCTAGTGACCTATGAGTTTATCACGAACCAAGTTCGCGATAAAGGCCCAAGGCCTTTGTTGCAATGTATTGACGTGTGGAGTCAGACGCGGCGAGTCACATGATCCATTTGGAAGAGCACGAGCCGCCAAGGCAATCCAGGCACTTGCGATCGATATTTGATCGTAACTGTTTCAATTCCCGATTAGGGGGTAGGAAGTTCTCAAGCAATTGTGAACTCCACTCTGGCCCCAAACATGAAGTGTTTGGTATCATTGGAAAGCTATAGGCCAGGGCTTTCTAACTAAGGGGACGAGGTTCAGAGAGGAACATTATACCACCAGGATATTATTTGCACTTGGCACTAGGAACACCCCTAGCCCCTCAAATAATATCTCCAGGCAACCATCTTAATTTAGAGTGTCGTTGGAGACGTCTGACTAACTCATGGACATCGGCTGACTGTTTTCTATACATTTTATTCACATGTAAACGAGTAGCTTCTTAACTGTTTGTTATAAGAATAGTTTAGCTCCTATCCTGTACAGTATATAGAGGGGAGGTCCCAGTCTGTTACAAGTACGGAATCGCACCTGGCTAGCATCTGGACACCTTATACAAGGCTCCTCTTGCGCTGTGGGTAGCATCTGGGCGTGTCAAACTCGGGCTATTCACTTTCGTGATAGTGCCAATCTAACAAGCTTCTCAAATACAATCATACTTTGGGGACGTTGATAAGCAGGATATTGATACACCTGTGAAATCGCTCGTTTTTGCGGTTTTCTTATGTGCAATATCTTGTATATCATGTATCTACAGTTTCGACTGGTTTCCCAGAAGAGGCCAGTATCACCTGAGTAATGAGATGGTGTTTCTGAGGAATCAGAAGTGTCTCTGGCAAGTGCTCGCTCCGAAACATGTAGGAGAAGGTGTAGCCCAACTAAACAGTTGTATCGCTTGTTTCTGCCGTTTCCAACATCGGTTCAAGTGGTTTCAGACGTATCGAGCGTTTCCGAGTGTGGATCATTGGAGGAAGCATGCCAAGCATAACTGCATGGGACATCGAACAGTGTTTCATTTGTTTCCATGGAGCAGCTATGTCGGACATGTGTTAATGGGTATCACAGCTGCCAGATCTTTGGATCAGTGATCTCAGAACCATAGCAGATACCTTTGGGGATAGTCTAATCTAATCCTTAAAGGTCTCTTTTCATGGTCTCTTCGAAGTGGGGTATCATTTGAAAGCTATAGACTAGGGCTACAAAGTCCGACTATACCGATACAAGGGATACTTCAGGAACAGACGTTCCACAGCTCAAGGAACACTTGGTGGTTGCTGATTAAAGTGCTGATCACACCATCATGTGTAAGGAATTACTAAGAAGCGGTCGGAATATACCCGGTGATAAGCAGGATATTGAACCACCACTGAAATCGCTTGTTTTTGTGATTTCCTTACGTTTGATATTTTGTATATCATGTATCTGTTGTATCGAATGTATCGACTCTTCCCATAAAAGAGGCCAATATCATCTGAGTAACGAGATGATACTCCTGAGGAATCAGGAGTATCTCTGACATGTGCTCGCTCCGAAACCTGTAGGAGAAGATGTAGCACAACTCAACCTACCAGTCGTAGCACCAGTTTCTTCCGTTTCTTACAACGGTTTGAGTGGTTTCTGACGTTTCAGAAGTATCAGAGCGTGGATCAGTGGGGAAATCATGTCGAACATAGTTGCATGTGACAACAGGATCGCCGTTCCGCTTGTTCCAGGTACGCGGCTATGCCGGGCATGGTTTCAAGGAGATAATATTAGCCGGGTCTGGTGATCGTCGATCTCAGAACCATAGCTGATACCGATGGAGATAGACAACTCTAATCTTCGCCGGTCTCATTTAATGGTCTTAAGGAAGAGGGGTATCGTTTGGAAGCTATAGAACAGGGCTACAAGGTCCGACTATACCGATCCGAGGGATATTCCAGGAACGGGGGTTACACAACGCAAGAAACACTTGGTGATTAGGGTTTCAAGCACCCATCACGTCGCCATGTGCAAGGATATTACCAAGGACGGTCGGAATATAACCGGAATGACAAATCCGACCTCACCAACCAATGGGGCGCTTTGAGGTCTTATAAATACTCCGGAAACACGGGAAATAGGGCGGATAAACGGACTCTTTTACATATTTTCTTTATTGTCATAGTCATATCATTTTTTGTATAAGTAGCCAGAGTAGAGGAGAGGTAGGGAGCAAAGTTTCTCCTGAGAAACCCTCACGTTATTCGAGTTTTGCAAGTCCTAGATACTTGTAAAGGGCGAGTCTCGTACTATTGGGAAGGAATAGAAGTTTGGAAGCTTGTGATTGAATTGAATCTGGTTTTGGACTCGGAAACATTGTGTGATTGGATTGGAAGGATACTGGGATTGAGATTTGACTATTGATTGGACTGGGAACTGGATACTGGGACTGGGATACTGGATTTGGATTGTTTCGGAAAGGTTCTGGGACTCGGGAATTGACTGGGACTAGTTGGGAAACCAACAAAACGCACGCTACACACTTTTGGCAACAACTTTATCGACGCGGATCTTCGGGATACGCGAGAAACTACAGAAACTTCACCGTTTCTTACGTTTCTTAAATTTGGTTATCATATATTGCATCAAGGAAGTCCGAAACAGTTGTATCCTTTGGATCCTCGGTTTCGTTCGTATCATAACACAACCTTTCGTTGGACTTTTACTTTGAACAATCAACTTTCCCTTTCAACCTTTTAAAGGCTCTGAAACTAGGGACTGACACTCATCGGCTACCTTGGAAGTGATTGAAGCAGCTATCATACACCGTTTCTAGTGTTGGTTTGGGATAGGCTCAGTCTATCTTGCCCAATATTGGTTTTGTTGTTTTGGTTTTGGTTGTTTCTTGTGTTTCCACACTAGGTTCCGAGCTCGCAAATCACCGGAATGACGAATTCGACCTCAGCAACCAATGGGACGCTTTATAGTCTTATAAATACTCCGGAAACACGGGAAATAGGATGGATAAACGGACATTTTACACATTTATTTACTGTCATAGTCATATCATCATTTGTATAAGTAGCTAGAGTGTTTGCAGTGATAGGAGAGAGGAGCTTCCCCTGTTAGCAAGCTAATAACTTGTGCCTATGGGAAGCAACTCGCCGTTTTTCGAGTTTCACAAGTCTCAGATACTTGTGAAGGGCGAAAAACGTGCAATGGGGAAGGAATAGAGCTTGGAAAATTGTGATTGAATTGGCTATCTGGTTTTGGACTCGGAAACTTGTGTGATTGAGATTTGGCTATTGAATGGACCTGGATTTGGATTTGGACTGGATTGGATTGGATATTGGGACTGTGATGCTGGATTGGACTTGACTGGGACTTGGATTGGGATACTGGATTTGGACTTTGGGATTGACAACACACCTGCAACACATTTTGGAACAACACTATCGTCACGGATCTTCGGGATACGCAAGAAACACGGGAAACATCACTGTTTCTTGTGTTTCACAACTTGGCTACTATAAAACCGTATGTTCATTGTTCGAAACAGCTGTATCCTTTGGATCCTCTGTTTCATCTGTATCGGAAACACAGTGTTTTGTACAACATTCACATTGAACAATCAGCTTTCCCTCTCAACCTTTTAAAGGCTCTGAAACTAGGGACTGACACTTGTCGGCTACCTTGGAAGTGATTGAAACAACTATCATACATCGTTTCTAGTGTTGGTTTGGGATAGGTTCTGTCTATCTTGCCCAATATTGGTTTTGTTGTTTTGGTTTTGGTTGTTTCTTGTGTTTCCACACTAGGTTCCGAGCACGCAAATCAACGTGATAAGATCAACGGGATACGACGTGATTATTGACTTGTGAACTGTGTGTTTTGTGTGTTTGATTTGTCCCATACTTTGTGAAGGCTTCTATTTCAACTTCGTTGAAATCATACATCTTCCAACCAACACAGACTCATTAGGGTTTCCTATCGGGAAAACCTTCTGAATTGCAACTTGGCTTCATCTGGTCTCATCCCTCAACTTATATACTCACACTATACTCTGATCCGAGGTTCAGAACTCATCAGATTATCTGTGACTATTCAATCGTTTGGAATACCTATTATTGTTGGTGATAGTGGTTTAGTGGTTGTGTTTTAGGATCTGAGTCTACTCTGTAGCTCATATCTAACCCGACTACCTTATCACGAAACCTTCCATAGTGTGGTGTTTTAGTCCTAGAATCTGAGCAAGCCGTTCATCGTGCTGCTCGTCGAGAGCGGAGAAGCCTTGCAGCGGCATACGAAGAGGAGCATCGTAGAGGTGGATGTCACTGGAGTTGGTTCCAGCGTCAGTTCTCTCAGTCTGATCAGCCTGTCCCCGCATCTCGATGAGCGCGAAAAGCACCGGGACCTGAAGCCCATCTCTTTTGGCAAGAACGGTGATTTTATCGCAACGTCGACCTCACAGTGGCCCGGCAAGGTCGATCTCCTATACTGGCAAGCCGGGCCAAGTGAGGATGACCGACAGCTCACCAAGACTCTCGAGCTCCTTCCAGGTCTGGAGACCTGCAAGGCCATGCTACCCCTTCGCCATCTATCAATCGATGACAGCACCCTCGTTCTATACACCCAAGAAGAGGCGCTCTTTGTCACCATCCTTAAGCAAACCTCTGTTCGTTGTCTCGACGCTTCGAGTCTCATCGTGAGGTGGACTGCCAAACCCATCCCCGGACAAGTCATGATCTTGCACCACATCCCTTCTCTCAATTTCCTTGTGCTCTCCGCCGCACATGACGTAACGAATCACTATGAAGCCCACGAGTCGGAGCGGATACGCACGGCGATCGTCGTCCTCGACGCTCGCACGGGCAACCGGCGGGCTATCCACGCCGTCGATTCGGATACACAAGGCAGCTTTATCGTAGATTGCTTCGTGTCGCCCGACTCGGATAATCCCGTTGTGGGTCTGGCATGGCAGAACGGCGATGTTCTCACCGGGGTCAGGAGAAATTGATGCGGGCCGGCGCGCACTGATGCGCATTGACGTGGCGGTGGCTGTGCATTGACGCGGCATCCCAATTTTTGCTTAAAACACATTTCGATATTCATAGCACCCAATACGGCTATCCTATAGATCTTTTTACGGTTCCTGACATGAATATAACACCTCACACATGATATTAGCCTCAGAAATCCCTTGTCAGGCAGTGAGTTGAAGTTTTTTAGGGTGTATATAACACTGTGCAGTGTTGCTAGGACTTATCAGACCCTGACGAGTGTAAAATACGATGATTAGGTGTGTTTCAGACACTTCAAAGTTTTTATGAAATTGTGGTTGCCGCGCCGACTCCGCGTCAGTTGCGCGGCAGTGCCGCGTCAGTGCGCGTCAGTGCTGCGTCAATGCCGTGTCAATGCGCGCCACTGCCGCGTCACTCCGCATCAACACCGCGTCACCCAGTGTCGATGCCGCGACACTGGAAGACAACATAATTCGCCTTGAGGGCTTCGTATTCGTTATTACTCCCGCATCATATTAAATTGAACTGGTAATTCATCCGTCGAGTGAGATGTACACACTTGCATAAATTATGACATCGTTGGAGGTATCGTGCTGGTCATATTCATGTCCTAGATAGTTGATTTATCAAGTAGCCTTCAATTTACCGTGGTATTGACACCAGCATAGAAGACAATGAAGCAATTTATCTGAGGTCCCTAGGTAAAGGCCTCTTGGATCAGGAGTTAGGTAGCATCCCTCGCAAATGAGAGGTTACGTCCTAGCTAGCTGCTGTTTGCCGAAATTGTCAGTGCGGAGAGTACAATGTCATTGTAAGTGACGGCCAGAAGAGGATACAGGGACATTCAATCAATACACATTGTGCGACATCCGTGGCGTGGCTGCAGCGTCCAAACCACATCCATTGAATGTGCCATGATGCAGAACGATTTTTCTCGCGGTTCAATGGGGAGCATTGTTCTTCATTATTCAAACTCAACAATTGGGGAGCTGCATTTCTTCTAGTGGTCTTGCATTCCTATGGTGTACTCGGCGAGATTGTGGTTGAGTTTCCAACTTCCTTGCGGGTGATTCAACACTCGATTCATATAGTTATGATACTCTCCTCCGGCAAGAGGCCTGTAGAAGTGTAGTATCCGTACAGAGATCATCCCAAACTTGCGGGCGATGACAGAGCGTCAATTAGCGTCAGTCCACCCTAAACTAATTCGGATGCTTCAAACCTCGGAATATGCCAGCTTGTATGCGTTGAATATCTTCGGGAGTTACAGGAAGGTTGGAGAGTGGGGTAAAACTGATTTGAGCTCCATTAATGGTAATACCCTCCTCATATGTTGTGCTCTGAATTCATGGCTTGCATTTATCTGTGACACGGGAACAAGGGAATTGTTTTAATGTCCGGTGTTGAGTGGCACCTCTGTCGCACTGCAGTGTCATATTTTTCAGTGCCAACCCTGTAACATTTCATCCGCTTAGCACGAGGCAGATTGTGCTTCGTGGACAGCGCGCACGTGCGGATCTCGACAATGGCTAACCTTATTCATGGCATTGGAAAGGATACTAGGGATGCGGAAACAATACTCCGTCCGGCCTGCAGGCCAAATAGGTGACTGATCAAAGGAAATTCTTTGCATAGTAGAATGTCGCCAATAAAGTTGGCTCGCTACCTTGAACCATGTGAACTGCCAGGAACGCTGAGCCAGTGACATACCGCTGCGAGGCTATCATTCAGAACAGCTATTATCCACTCATGCCGCGTATTGATCATTGAATAGACAGGATAAATAAGGGTTAGGTTGTAAGAGTGGCAATATATAGGCCCCAAAGGGACGCTTGGAAATCATGGTTTAGTAAAATATATCTGTCATACTGGAGTAGCTGTGAGCATTTTCTGAATGTTTCACAGTCAATTCACTGTACGCTATCAACGATCTAAGTACACTGTGCGAGAAAGAAGATAAACTCTATGAGCAACATACTTGGTTGAAAACAAACTATCCTAGTGGGTAAATTTCGTTTGAAGGGTCAGATCATGCTCATAAGTTATTTTATTCTGTCAGAATCAAGAAGAAGCAATAAATACATTCTAATACAAGGTATAGGTACTTGAAGACTCGTGGTAATCAGATTATCGGCCACAAAGCAGGTGTCCTTAGTGGCAACTGAACAAATTTGGGTAGACATTTTTTTGGGGTCCAAACGATGTATTAAAACGTGAAAACATTGCCCCAACTCGATTTAGCACCAGGGGAGCATTTGTTCAAAAGTTATGGCCTGCGCGCCGATGCCGCGTCAATGGCACAGCCACCGCCGCGTCAGTCCGCGTCAGTGCGCGCCGGTCCGCGTCAACCCGCGTCAATTTTACTGTACCCTTCTCACTGTCGACCTGAACAAGTTCATCATGGACGGCTTCGAAAGAGACGGCAAGAGCGAGAGGGCAAAGACGCTCGCGCTGTTCCCTGCGGAGGTTATCGCTGCTTCTCTGGGACACAGAGAGATTGTTGCGGTGGCAGGGGTGAAGAAACACCCGGTAATTTCGGAGGGAGGCCGAGAGGAGGATATTCCCGATTGGGAGGAAGAAGAGGGCAAGGTCATGTTTGCCAAGTGGTGAATGCAGGCTGTTATGTAATCGTGTCCAAATCTATTTATGGATACAAAGCTGGTCGAAGGAATGAAACCGCTTAAAATCCCCATAAAGCCGCCTGAGTATATGCGGGGAGGGTGGGAGAGTGGGACTCGGCCAGTCACACTCTTAGGAAAGTCACACGGAGGCCGCTGCTGGGAGTCACACCGCCGGTTCCTCAATTTAGTGGGCATTTAAATTAGCTACGCTTCCTAAAGTAACTTAATACATATAAATATGCCATAAACTCAATTTTATATATGGGATTTACTAGCAGGTACCCGTGCTCTGCACGGTGAAAGATTTCACAGACAATGTTTCATATACTCAGCCTCTGAGTCAAGTGACTGTTTTCTGCTCAAATTCATAATGTGGACACTCGTCACCAACCTACGGTTGGTTCCTCGTGTCCCCTGTGTTCGGCTCTCTATTGCAAACTGGAAAAAAAAAGTAGTTGAACAAACTTTCTGCGTGGTGAAAGGTTTCACAGACAATGTTTCATATACTCAGCTTTCAAGTCAAGTCACTGTTTTCTGCTCAGTTGCAGGTCAAGTCTATAGTGTGGACACTCGTCACCAATCTATGGTTGCCGAGATCCTGGACCTAGTTATGATACATAACATATCCAAGAACTAGGTCATTTGGCCCAGTATTCATTGTGTTGCAGCTGTTCTAATGGAAACCACAATTCTTCGGCAGAAATTTCATTACATAATTACATCAAAAAAGCCGGTACTAGATCCTCTGGATTAACTGTTCTTTAATGAAATGCTTCGCAATTCTTTGCATATGTCTGTACTTTTCTCCATTCATCCAAAGTCCTTTTGTCTTCCTCTGGTGACCATCCGCGTCTTTCTCCTTTTATTCTCTAATTTTCCCTCAAGCATCTCATGTGGCCCGACAGCTTACCCATGGGCAGCTATTCCTCGACAGAACACAGCTCATCGCAACTGCTGCTCCCTACGGCGCAGCGAAACCGCAGTGGGACTCTATTGCATCGCGCTGGGCCCACGCAATCCTGCGATGCTCTATAAAACGGAGCTCCTCCCACCCGTTCAGACTCGTCATGCTTTGTCCATTTCTCTCTTTCCCAAATGCACTGGAACTGCAGGTCTGCGAGACTTTTTCTGGGATCTGGCACCACTTCTGTCTGCTGTTCTGTGGCTCTTTTCTGTCAAACAAAACATTCCTGTTCTAATGCGCCAATCATTGCAGCAAATTCCTTGACCAGCAAATTTGTTCAAACTGCGGCCATTCAAGTCCACGCTTAATCTCTCCTTCTCGTTCGGAAGACTGACCTTCATTTTACTGCCGTGGAATCGCTAGCGCTGGAGCATCCATTCAACTCTCGGCCTTCCCGGGAGTGTGCTACGCGTTATGGACGCGTCTAATGATCACGAAGTCTACCAACCAAAGGTTCCCGCGAGCCACTTGACGCGTCCGAGTCGCAGGTGCGTGCCTTTACGTTTTCGGTCTTTTTTCATGCTAATCTACGGCTCTCAGTTCGAACACATTGCAATAATCTCTATCTTACACAGACCCTCGGCAAATTTTGGATCGATTTCTTGACGTCCTGGGAGCGGGCGCCGGGTTTCAGGTGTCTCGTCCTCGTCACAGTTACAATTCCGTTACTTCCTTCGGTCATAGATTCACTTACGGTGACGCCTCGTTATCTATATTTTCAAGCCTTCTTTCGAGTGTAAGCTTTCATTCAGACTTATTCCCTGTTCTCCATCCTTCAGAGTTGTATTTCTGTAGCGTGCACTCGTATCTTGAATAATATCTGTATTTCTTCCCCGTTCCGAGATGCCGGAGCGAAGCGGCGGCATGACTTGTAAAATACTAAGCATCCCATAATAGGTTGCGATTACGCAACAGTACTGCAGCTAGCATCGCACCGTGACGACATAAGATTGGTCCTGGATCTTGTTGAGTCAAAAGCCAGAAGTGGGAGGGCTTGAAACCCGGGGTGTACCAGCATAATCCCATCGGCTGGAAGCAGGAAGCCTGGATGGAACTGTGTATCGTACCTTACACCACGCCCGATTATCTGATACATTGAAGAAGTTAAATATGATGGAGAAACTGGTAATCGGAACAGATCTTAAACAGAGAAGTTCGCACTTCCTTTTGAAATCTGAATTGCTAATCGAGGTGTCTGAACTTTGAGAAACAAATCATCTCACATCATCTCCTAGCGGGTCAGTCTGAAAACGTTGGGGACCAACGCATCGGTCTGAGTCAGATAGAAGTCAGCGATCTTCCCCATGGCTATCGTAGGTTGCCGGGTCAAACTTGAAAGATCTGCATCAAGGCACACCCGCGACGTCACTGACAAAAAGTATATCCGTTTCCGAGACATGATCGGGGGAGAATGTCGGCTCCGGCAGCAGACAGATGTATCAAAATTTAGGGAAGATGGTAGTATTACAGCAGTCGAATCGGAACCGAGCCTTGAATGCAGTGCCACTGCAGAGTGATTCAGGCCGTTTGGGATCCATAAAAAAGCAAACCGTCTATAGAAAACATTGGTTGGCTATATCGGCTGTATGACTACTCTTGTTGTTCTCCCTTGTCTCGTCCAAATCGAAGAGGTCTAACTTTGCCGAGCGATCGTGATCATTGTGATTCCCGGGGAAGCGCTATGAATCCATAGTTCCGGAAACCAAATACAAGAGTGGGTTGCTTGAGGAGTTCATACCCAAGGATTCAAAGATATTCGAGAATGAAGGGAAAGGAAAGCGGAGAGAGCCGGGATGTCACGTGAAGGGGAGTCAAAGAGACACAAACATTTCGCTCTTTGTCCCGAACCAGCACAACGACTTTTCTCGCGGTCTTCGTGCAACTAGCTGTCGCTTGTGATAGTTTTGCCCACGATCAAACTACATACAGCCTTCCGTCAAGCTGCCATGTCAATTTATAGGACGGGCTCTCCGCGGACTATCCACTCTCCGTGAATTTGCGGCTTTCTGGGAATTTTGTTGCGCCGCAGCCGTATCTGCTGACGTATTCTTCATTGCTAACCGGCTTGACTCGCATTCCCACCGGCCGTTGACTCTTTACATCCTGCATTACATCACTCACCGCCTCATCGGCGGGTGATGGCGCAAGCTCCGTGTCCAAAACTTGGCATCCCGACTCGGGCTAGCATGCAACGCGTATTTGGTTTATGCGAGGCTATTGTTTCATAGAAGCCGACGTACTTCGCTCCAACTGGGATTGGTCCCTCGATCAATAGGGTCCTACGCTGTACGTGCGGATTCGGGCCCTCATTTGTCCTAGCCCAGGTCAATGCAGATACCCCGGCTCCTTGCATCTAGATTAGGTCCGCACAGCATTGCTTCGCCTCTCCATCTACGGTCAAGTCTCCCCAAATCTAAATAAACTCGGAATCGGAACTGGGGAATCAGAATGGAGCGCACAATCACGACAGCCGCCGCCGATGGCGGTCCGCCTGGCTAATTTAAGCGATGCGTAGCCATGTTAGGCTTAGTCCTAATCGGGCATGTGAGACACAGCGACTATACAATATCGGGAACGACGACTGATTGCTTCCGTCCAGATAAAATATATAAGAGGGGCGCTGCTCCCGTGAAACAGCTGCGGTGCGTCTTTCATCGACTCTACTCGTACCACCCTCATTCCACGCGCCATGCCCGTCCCTGTACCCACCCTCGGGAGCTTCGAATACGTCGCCGAGACCAAGGTTCGCACCGCGTCCACACATCCGTGCTCGACATTGAACTGACGTTGGTCACGCAGGAACAACTTCCATGGGCCGACCTGGTTACGCTTGATCTCAGTCTCTACGACACCGCCAAAGGCCGGAAGGAGCTCGCGAGGACGCTGATCACCGCCGTGCGCGAGAAGGGGTTTTTCTACGTGAAGAACTTTGGTGTCTCGCAGGAGGCCGTGAACCGCCAGTTTGCTATTGGGAAAGCCTTCTACGACCTGCCGCTCGAGGAGAAGCTGCGATACGTCGCCGACAACTTTGATAAAGGCGGGTTCAATGGATACATGCCTGCTGGGCGGATTATGTGGGCCTCCCCTTGTGTCACGCCGTTTCACCTCCTGACTTCATTAGCAGAGTCGATCCCAACACGGGCCTCAAGGACAAGGTCGAAGTGTATAATATTCCCAGTATGCATCCTCCAGTCTTTCGGTCCTTTCCCTTGTTGACCGATTCATCCATCACGTAGAATTCAACGGAGACTTCACACACGACCACCCTGCGCCGGTATCTCGCAACCTACCAGAGATAGAGCAGTTTGTCCGGGTACGTACGCGTCCTCGCCACAGATAGAACGACGCCTCTCCCTATTTTAACTCATTAATTAAACCATAACTAACATGTGGCGATTATGATACAGGACTTGCAATCGAAGGTAGTAGAACCGCTCCTCACCCTCGTTGCCATCGCGCTCGAGCTTCCTGAGGACTACCTCCGCAAGATTCACCAGTACGAGGTCAAGAGTGAGGTTGGTTTGCGCTCTTCTCTTTTTTTCTATGCAGATTCGGTTGGGCTAATGCGCACATCTTTTCCAGGACCACATCAGGTACATCTGTGTCTGTTTCAGTTCTATGGGGCGGTGCTAACCAACGCTAGATACATGAAGTGCTCGAAACACCCCCTCGCGGATAACGAGCGGCTCTCGAGCTGGGTTCCCGGGCATACAGGTTCGTCTTCCCTTCCCTCCTTATCCCCTCCCTCTCGAGATCCACAAATCGTATTCTCATTTCTTACCGCAGATCTCGGCTCCTTCACCCTCCTCTTCCGACAGCCTGTCGCCGGCCTCCAAATCCAAGATCCCATCTCAGAGGAGTGGAAGTGGGTGAAGCCACAGGACGCGACGCTCACGGTGAACACCTGCGATGCGTTGCAACTGCTCACGGGCGGGTATGTGAGGAGTACGATTCATCGGGTGATGCCCCCGCCGAAGGACCAGCAGCATGTGGATCGGTTGGGGTTGTTGTATTTCTCAAGGTGAGGGTTTGCCGTTTTCTCTTAGTCTTGAAGTCAACCATAGTGATCTGACGGAATCCAGGCCGCACAACGACGTCAAGCTCGCGACTATCCAGGACTCGCCTGTCCTCAACCGCGAGGGGTACGTCAAGAATCCGTTCGAGGCGAGCGGGAACCCCGTTCCTACTATGGAGGGTGCGTTCTTCTTCCCTTCTATCCTTTCTTCCTCCTTTCGTAATACCTCTCCATCTTGCCCGTTCTTTCTTCCTTTCCCCTTCTTCGTTCCTCCTTTCATTCATCCTTCTTCCCTCGAAACTCATATCTCCTGCCTCGCAACTCCCCGCTGAACACCGATATTTTCTTAGAATGGACCTTCGCGAAGCAAAAGTGGCAGCGCACGGGCTACCTCGGGCCCCAGCGCGCCTCCAAGGAGGTGCTCCCCGGGTTTCCGGAGAAGGTGTATACGTGATCTGCCACTTCTCTACCTGGCCAACTGCGTCTCGGATCTCCGCCGCGCGACAACTGACCGAAGACTACTTCCTAGTATTATACTCTATTTATCTCCCCACCTGTCTGACACTACTCATACATAATTCCTCTTATTTCCGGATCTAGCCTGTGTATGCTCACCGATTTCGATTTCGATAGTCATAGTTAAACCAAACTCATATACGATGTACTAGTTACTGTTGTTCGTTCGTTCCAGTTGTATTCACTATGTACTTGTTGGACTATGTACCACCACCACTGACATACTTACTCGCGGAAACAAATAATATGAGGCTCGTGTTTTCGGCGTCAACCCATGGACCTATCTGGCTAATTATAATGTAGTGCTGATCGACCAGACAAAACGAGGGGAGAGTCCAAACGCCCCCGATTCCGAGTTGATTCCGTCTCGCTTAGACTTCCACGCACTTGCCCCATTCATGTACGGCAACGGAACACAATATTAGTCCCATCTCCAATAGAATGATGGCTGTGGTGGCGCGGCTGGCTGATCACGAACTAGAAGCCTGCCGTGAACCTCCGAGAAATATTTAACCAAATTAATTATCACGTCGATGGAGTCTACGGGAGTCTGGACTGCATCTGCGGAAGTCAGGTGTTCCTGCCCCTGGACTATGTAGACTAAGACTTGGCACGGGAGGTTGACACCGACAGCCCAATGCAAAGATAGAGCTGTTAAATCCGCCGACGCCGCCTTGGGGCCTGTGCTAATCCCACCTCGGCGGTGGCTAAGCCTATTATCCTAATCTCAGGGTGAGTCCAACATGTCGGGCTCTGCATATCTAACTATCTATGCATGTGTCTATCTATCGTGCCTGAGAAGTCTCACAGTCTTGGATTCATTCTTCTGTTGACATGGACAGCTAACTGTGCACGGAAAAAAATCAAGCGAGCCAATATTATATCAATGGGCCAGCCGAAGAATGCAAACACCGGTTTCAACTGCATCCGCAGTGTGGGGATGCGAGAAATATAAATATCGCAATTCCCATCCCACAGCTTTTACTCACTCAGATGATGATGCGCCCTGATCTATTGAGATAAAATTCCCCGCTTTCAGGTGTCCTTTCTAGCGCATCGGCTTGACACACCCCGCTTTGCCGGTAAATGCATTTTTCCAAGGTCCGGCGACACCGATTATAATAGGGCGATATCATGGACTAGCGGGGTCCGTCGTGTGACGGGTAGGCTGCGCTAGACAAACATCAGAGTCACTCCGGCAGCTGGAATAGAATAGGAATTGGAGTAAAAAGAAATAGATTTTCGTGATAACCGAAGTTGCGATCAAAATGAGAAATAAGCGGCTGATACGGCAGTTTGTCACAGCCTGCTTGACAACGCACGTAGGCACGAGCCAGACACGCCGAACCTAAAGTCTTATTCATATTCCAACCATTCTTACTGCTTTATTGTACTCCAAACTTCAAAATACACGTCTCCACGAATTATTTTCACGAAACACGCGAAATGGAAAAAGAAACACGTCCAGTGTTTTCGCGATATTTATTTTTAGTACAACACATGTGTGACTCGTGAGCCTCAACCTGTCGTTCGCTTTTTGATCGCAACTTCGGTTATCACGAAAATCTATTTCTTTTATTCCAATTCCTATTCTATTCCAGCTGCCGGAGTGACTCTCAATGAAATTAACGGAATAGATATTGCTTTACGGCGTGTCAACCCGAACAATGTTAATTGAAGCGTCGTCCATTCACAGCACGGGGTTACCACTTCGGAGATGATGTCCGGCTGTGTTTATAGTAGCTAACTATTAAGGAACGGGGTCGCTAGTGTCACCGTGGGCGGGTGTGGGCGCTGAATGCAGTGTAGTGCGGGGATGTGTTATCTTATCGGGTGGGAATAGGTTTTATTTGCCCCGTTGGTATAAGAATCAATTAACTAGGATCAACCGCGAGAATGAAATGAGCGGGGGATGACGCGCCCGATAATTTCGGAGTCTTGGGAGGGCTCTAACCGAGCGGTGCTATAGGCGACATTGAGTCGCCGGCTCGATTGACGTGCGGAAACGAAGCTAGTCAATAGAAATCAAAGACCCTATCCTAATAAAACATTTCGAAACCTTAACAAACGCGTGGGACATGCACTTGGCTCTCAAGGACGCGTCGCAACATTTGTTGATCTTTATTTACCCGCCAAAACGATCCCGTGACTCTTCGACGCGTTGTGTGGCTCTGTTGTGCCGGCCTGTCACGTTTCGTTTATAACGCCAGAAAACGTTCCCACCCTTCTTGTCCTCTTACCACCACCATCTCCCGTTTTCCCAATGGCCAGAACCGCCACCGGTGCGTGTTTTCCTTTCCTCTTCTTCTACCGTTCGCTCACTTGTCCTCTCCCAGTCACCAAGACCAAGACCGCCACGAAGGAGGCCAACACCAAGACGAAGAAGACCGACGCTGGTGCGTTTTCTGCTCCTTTTCCCTACTTTCCTGCTGACGGACCTTTACTCTAGATGGCGAGAAGAAGAAGCGCGCACCATCCGCGTACAACCTCTACCTCGCGGACCACTTGAGCAAGTGGAAAGAGGAGAACCCCGGGCGGGCGAAGGAGGCCTTCGGTGCTGTACGTTGTCTTCCTTCCCTTACATCTCGCACTCCAACCCCGTGTTCGTTCATCGTCCTCACACCACGTTCCCGTCTAGATCGCCGCCATGTGGGCCGACGCCGAGGAGAACCCCAATCGCGGCAAGCCCAAAGCCCCGTCCAAGGCGAAGAAAGCGAAGGAGCCCAAGGCCGCCAAAGCCGACGCGAAGACCAGTAAATCCAAGTCCAAAGCGAAGCCGAAGAAGAAGGACGAGTCCGAGGTAGAGGAGGAAGACGAGGAGGAGGAGAAGGAGAACGAGCTGCAGAGCGACGATTGAGGTGTGTTTTGTCTTTCATTCCTTCTCTTTTTCCCTTTCGTAGTCATCGCTGACCATGGAGTTCCGTTGCAGCCTCGCTCCCGTCTGTTTCATGTACTGCCGCCGCCACTCGACGCTGTAACGCTCATATCATTATTGTCTGTGCTCTGTATTATTTTCCTCATTGCTGTTGTCACTGCTGTACTCGCTTTAGACTTACTTCGAATGATACCTGTACGTGCTGATTCATTCCGCGAGGCATACCGATGCACCCACCCCGACCGTCATCCGTCCCCGCCGTCGTCGCATCTACCGATCGTACGTATGTACCTTTTTATACCACCGCGCAGCCTCCGCTCGATATATGCGCGCCGTTTTCTCTCTTTCTTGTAGCTCCATCACCGTTGCTTTCTTTTTCATTGGTCTACCACCGGCGCGAGCTCACAACCCCCCGCATCTCTTGTGATGTGATGTGTGCTGGTATGCAGGGCTTTGCACTTATATGCCGCCCCTTCGCTCTATTTTTCCTTTTCTTTCTTCATGCTCTCTCTTGATCGGGAGATTTCGCGTTGCATACCCCCTTGCGCGCTGGGGTGTCGACACGCACTGGTATCTGCGCTTGTACCTCATTTCACATTTATTCTTGGGAACCCATGGTTGGCACGATGATGCCCATATTCCCTGCCCGTGGCTGGCCCCTTTCTCTATGATCCTTGTGTATGCGGATATATATCCGCGCGCGCGGCGGGGAGCGTCTGATACTTGCTCTTACCCTTGTCCCGTTGCGTTACCTTTGGCACGACCCGTGTTTGTCCCAGGTTTCGATTCGTTTTATGACTTATGCACTTGCGCAGCGCACGACACGTCCTCGCACCTTTTCATCGTCGTTCACTTCTTGTTTTTTTCTCTCCTCTTACTGTCCGGCAGGCTACTCAACCTCGGCTCCGATCCAAGTTATGCGCGTGTGCTCCCCGCTTCTCTAACGTCGCTTTCCGACGCCGTCGTTGTCGCGTGGATATATGCATCATGCCTTTTCTCTCTCTCTCTCTCTCTTTCTCCTAGGTTGTTGGTGGTTGCTGGCTCCCGGCCAACCCAATACTTGCGTGCGAAGCTGGTGCTGATGAGCACTGCGAGCTCGGACGTGCACATCGTGATGTCTATTTGTCAGTTTCTTCGATCCTCGTTGGTACACGCGCGACTGGATGCACATGTTGTTCACTGAAGTCGATGGTACCAAGGCCGAAATAACATTTTCTCACCAAGATCTATATGTGCGCCGATCTTCGATTTTTATTATTAGGGGGCCCCGGCCCCCCAGGCCTGGTTAGAAAATAGTGATAGGGTCATTCCCCCCCCCCCCCCCCCAGCCCGATGACCGGATTAACTACCCGGCCCTTGGTCGCCGGTTTGAATGCTGGTACTCCCTTGGCTAATTGACGCGGTAACTAATAGACTAGACGCCCCAAATCTGGAATACGATTTTCGTACTTTGGAACCTCAACCAACATGATTTTCACGCGTTTCGCACGCATTTCGGACCCACCTTCCGCGCAAATTCAATTCAAATTCCATTTGAGTGCGCGCGGGCCCCTGGGGGCCCATGTAGCACTATACGTAGTACAGGTATTTATTCTAGCAAGTCATGGAGGGGTTACTAGCGGTGGTTGCGATGGGTAGGGTATTCTGAGTGTGTAAGCTATGAGGGGGCGCATGATTTTTTTTGTGGCAAGGCAGGGTGATATTTAAGAGGCAGGATGTGGTGAGAGGGACACGAGTAAGAGAGAGAAAGGAAAAATAAAGATAAGTAAATGGATCTATAGGGAGTAGCGGGGGAAGCGTTCGGTTTCGCGTACAGAGGTTAACACGGGCTTCGGATCGGACTTGGCGGCCAGGAGAAGGCGGAGCGTGAGCCTCGCGGTGCCTGCGCGCCGGATGAGGTCGAGTCGCTGGCGGCGGTATCGCGGGCAAGCGAGGAGGTAGTGGGGGACTGTTTCATGTACCAGGCAAAGCGGGCAATCGGGGGAGGGGGCAAGGTGGAAGCGGTATAGGAACGCGCTTAGGCCAATGACCTTCCGCGCAAAATCTCGCCGCAGGCGCATCTCGTGAGCCCGTCCATCTCCCTTTGATTACGGCGCCTATGTAAGCTCAGTTCTAATTTTTCTTCGCCCTAGGTGCGCTCTTGAGACTGCCGCACTACGTGTCTCTGGGCCAATCGGGGCCTTTTCGGTGCGGTCCTGGGCGTATTTCGATTTTTTTTCCATCGCAGCATGCGCCGTGGTCACTTATCTTACCCTTCAGAAGCCAGAACTTGCTTTTACAATTTCTGGGGCGGCGCGGGCCATGATACTAGGCGTGTATCAAATTTAATTATGCGGATTAAAAGATACTGACGTTACCCTCGAGGTACCCAATTTCTGTGTCTAAATCACAAAATTTGAGTTTGCCCCTACTGCTTCAAATTTTTTCTGTTTCTGCAGAAGGCTGATCCCTTTTGATTCGATTTTTACTTTCAAATAGTATCTCACTTGTAACCAGCGCGATTTCAGAATTGAAGGAATTTGCGATGAAAGGCCTGAAATGTGATAAGTCCACTTCGAAACCTGAGTTGTTAGACTGTGAACTAGTTAGAAACTGATCTGTAGTCAGTAGAATTGCTTACCTGCCCAAAGTCGCGGGGAAACGGCTTCGTGCGAGCCTCAAAGTCGCAAAATTTCTCATAACCCGGCAGTCAAAACATATTTAGTTTGCAAGGTCCGTGTACGAGGAGAATTGAATAAAATGGGCGGCGGACCCCTCTGAACGCAGTGTTTTCGGTTGGGCGCTGGAAAATTAAATGATCTTCGTGTTGAGTGTCGGCGAGAGGCAGACAATTGTGCTTCTGGTTCATGTATTTATGCAGTACGGCTGCCACTGTCATTATATAAGTAAGGTAAATAATGTGGTGTAACATAGGAGAAGTGGAAATTAGCGGGCCGACATCGCCTACGAGAAGTCCCCTACAAAGCAGACAGATGCAACTCATCCTCCTCCTTGTCTGAATCCTCGGCCACATCTGAATCTTCAGCCTCATCTGAATCCTCGGCCTCATCTGAATTATCATTCTCCGAGTCTGAGATATTAGGTGTATGCGGCGGTCTGTATAAAGAACCTAGGGATCGATAGCTAGTTAGCCTGCGAAAGCCGAGCATATGTGGAAGGCACTGCACCGCATGGAATTGGCGGGTCGGCCAATTTGAAAAGTGAGTGTCCAGGGTGTCGTGCAAGCTACTGGCTATCGGGGTCGAACCCTTTAGCTTCGTGAAATTGCCGCAAGCCTGTGTAAAGATTCGACTTCCATGAACGAAGCCACACGGATATCTGCGGCTTAATAGTGGGGTACAAGACGTGCCTTCGCTTTGCTCCGGCAGCTTGTGTGCATCCGGAAGTTCACATTTGCATGGCCGACAGACGCTTCTTTCAAGCTACTATTGAATACTGAATGGCTGAATAGTTGCTACTCGATAACGCTAGTATATCATTTAAATTTCCCGCATAAGCTTGTCGAAGGTGGTAACGACCATATTCAGATTTATTCGTTTTGAAAAGAAACAGAGTCTACTCCAGAGGTGCAAGACTCCGTACGTACCCCTGTGATCTCTCCGTACAGTAGCTAGACACGGGTATACAGAGAGGTACCGGATTCAATCATGTGGTGAGTCAGACTGAATACCTGTGAAGCCATGAGCATGAGAATTGGCCAGCTTGAGTAACAAATACCCGTCGCTTGGACGTTAAAACTTGCTGATTGAAAGATGATAATCTGGGACAGTCCTGAAAAAGGAGTCAGTTCCTTTCTACATGGCTCACTGCTCACAAAGCCGAATGAGTGCGATGTGACAGATCGGAGGAATGGCGGCTGTCGGGTGCTTACCGTTGTAGCACCACAGAGTGCCCAACAGGAGAGGTGTGAGTAAAGGGAGGTTCAGCTGCGACAGGCGTGCAAACTATGACAGAAGGACGAAAACACACACAGCCGAGAGAACTGTGTCAAAAGCCGGGGAAATCAGACTAACGCACCAAAGAAGCACATGCGCACGCACCATTGAGTGTTCGCGTTGCATTTCTGTTGAATTTCAATCGAACGATTATCTGTGAGTCGAGTTGTAGTCGGAAACAAACGCTTCCTGGACAGATAATTGGCCATAGGGATTAAATGTGCTGTAGCTTGGGATTTACATGTGTTCACGTTGCATGTTGGTTGAAAATCTTGACATTGTCGAGACCCATATTGAAGTGGAACGGAAGGAACGGAATTGTTAGAACTTGAAAGTCAACCGGCGTTGAGCTTGTTTGCGGCTTAGGCTTCTCTCGGCTTGAAGTTGCGTTGAGGTTTCGAGCATTGTGCGGCATGTCAGTCCTTGCAGTCGTTCCTTGAGATATCTTGCATGTTTGATCGCGACTTGGACACTTGGGATGTCGCTTAGGGGTGGCTAGGCTTGTACTTGCTTGAAGACAGCTTTGGGCAGGATTTCAGAGCGGACGAAACATTAAGAATTGGCAGATGCAGGAGCATGGTGGTGGGGGGAAGAAGCGAGGGAGATCAAACAGGTACAGCTCGCTTTTGAGCGGCTTTTGACCGCGTGAATAGACGTCGTCTCGCGGTGCCAGCCGAAAGCGCCCTAGGCGCTCAAGTTGAGCGCCGATCCACTGTTGTGGATTGCCGTTGCCGTTGGACCGGCAGAGTTCAACGCTGATCGGTGAACTCGATTGCTGGGAAAAGAGAACCAAATCAAGGATAGCTGGGAACGTGTCTCGGAAGACGCCGGGCGAGCTGACATGAAGGCAAGGTGCATATGGCATCAGGACATCTGCTTAAGATACGGGTGATGCGAGGTATGAGGTATAAAAAAATCAGACGGCGCACCGAATCGTGGGGATGATGGTTAGGGAGAAGGAAGGAGATTTAGGAACAATCGCGCCCTGGCCTTTTTGGGTGTTGTCGGGCTTAAGATACGAGTAATACCAAATAGAATCACCCAATTAAATATAGGGTGGATTTCGACATCATAATTTACGCACTTGAGTATAATTAGCGGGCCTGCGGTCAAGTGGTATCGCCTCGAGGCACGGCGAAATCTAAACGGGGTATTATCGCACCAGAGCAAACACGGACAATCTGATTCGAGGCATCTGCTTAAGATACGAGTAATAATGCTTAAGATACGAGTAATAATAAGATACGAGTAATCCGAGCCGCGCAGCCTCTTCTGTGCCTATGGGGTCCAAACCGTCGGGATCGTACGACCAGTAGGCTGGACGGTCGGGCCATCGGAACAAGGAAAGCTCCACCTGGAGGTTTCCTCGTGGACAGATCAAGAGATATCCATTTGGGATATGTGGGCCAGTCCGTAAAATTTTGAGCTCAAAGCCACAACTGGAGATATACCCAGTTTCCAGGGAAACATACACTGCGTTCCCACCCCATGTAGACTATACATTGGTCTACGTCTGGTGACATGCGGCGATCTTCGGCTACGTTCGGGTACGCCGTGACGGTGGTGTACGTCTGGTTACGTCTGGCTACGCGGTAGGTAGGTAGGTAGGATTACACGGCACGGTCCCGCTCAGGAACGCCGGTTCCACGGATTACTCCGGTGTACTCGCACTATATAGCTACACCATCTTCCGTGGACCTCTCAAAACCCCGTTAGCCGAGCTCCCGGTCGCAGCTGTCAGTCGTAACGTTCAAACTTGCCGGCGTAGAACTAAAAGAATCAAGAGAAGTTAAAGAAAGAGTTAGTACATTGACACGGTCAGCCTCTGAGTCAAGCATTTAAATGGAACTCGATGATGAAAGGGTACTGCACATCAGAAAGACCAATCTTCCTTGCTGGTAACACGACCAATGTGTAACAAAAAAACCTTGTCAGACCCAATCTTGCCTCGTAGCCATACCATTACTTCTAGGTCGTCTTCATCCGTGTTCCGATGTGTCAAACAGAAGCAAGAGGAATGGCGGCCTCGATGCAGCTTTTGGTCGACCCAATGGCCCAGGATCGCCAACCCGCTAGACAGTTCATGTGAACAATTGAAGTGGCGCAGGCATATGGATTCCTTTGGGGGCAAGGGGCAACCGTAAGTAGCTAAGATCGAGTAAGCGGTGACCGACTTGGGTGGGCATTAGACTAGTCTCCGTAACTAGAAAGGCGATCATCCACCGGGGATGGAGATTCAGGTCTGACGGAAGAGGTGAAGTAACTTGAGAATGTTACACGATTGTCTGACATGCGCATCTGCATTGACCTGGGAGAAAATACCAAGAATCAATCAACGCGAGTCGTAGACAGTGATTTCAGTTCTTCAAATGTTAGCTGTCCAGTCATAACTTAAATCACCATGAGTTGGTGAGCACAATGACAGGTAGTTGCGTGCTTTGGCTTGATACATATTGTGGGTCTGTATCACCAGATTGAGACTGACATCCATCTTCTCTGACTTGAGCTTAGAAGTTGCCGTCACAGGGGCAGGATGAGTATCCGTATCAAGATCATTATTTTGACGAGGAATGAGGTATTTGCACCCAGGAGGTTAAGACCATAAACAGTCTGAGAAAATGCCCACTAACTTTAGTTAGTGAGTCCTGTAGCGCCCTATTTTGACAGCTCCGCCAAGTTTTGAATGTTTAGATAACCATCAATCAAATCGGCCGAAAAACCGACGGACACTTACTCCGATATGGAGATCTGGTCGCAAAATCTTCAAATTGTGTTAGGTCGTGTTCGCGTCTTCAATGTGAAGCTAAATCTAAATATTTCAGAAGTTATACTAAGTCCTTGACGGTGTGCTGAGTTCTATGTTCACTCTTTTCCGACTCGTGTTGTTCAAGTTGTGACAGCTTGCGATCATCAAATCAGCGCCCAAAGCTCCCCGACGGAAAATCAAGCCATGGACATCACGGAAAAGCCGGAGAATCACGTCCCGATTGAGATCGGGTTTAATTGGCGGCAATTCGGCACAATCCATGTGCAACCTCAGACAACTGAGTTGACTTTGTGTTGTCCTGTAATTATAAGACAATGAAATCTTCTAGTAACCTAGTAGATAGGATCACCAGAATCACTCAAATAAGGCTCGCGTCGATGGATATGGAGACAGAATGAATATATTGGAACTACTCTACATCAGATACATGCCAGACATCTACCGTATGCATCCATGGCAACGCAAGGGTCAGAGGCCCCTCTGTCGCCTTGTAGCCATTTGAAGTCCCAAAGCCAAGGTGATATCAGTTTTGGAGCGACTTGAGCATTGAGGTTTTGAGACAATTTTGGAGCTTTGAATACTGGAGGTCTTTACGCCAGTGTTCACGTTGGCTCCTCACCCTGTATGCGTGCAGGTTCAAGGTACAGTTTTTGCGCTGTTACAATCTCACACAGCCCATGTGTCTTTAAATCTACTGCTCTCCTTTCATCTGCACCTGTTCAAGGTTCCTCTTTGCAAGGCTCAGTTTCTGAGCCTATATTTCTGTCTCTATCAGTTGAATGTACATTTCCTGTCTCACAATGGACTCAGTCATGTCCTCAATGGTGATGACTTGTACCTCCATGTTCATCTCGGAAATTACTGGTCTTTTATCGTCTAGTTTGTCTGCCAATGAAGCTAGACAATCTTTAACATTCCATTCAATGACTGGGATGTGCATGTCCACTGCTTAAGTCACCGGCTTCCTAACTGAAATTAACATCACATCGCAACATAATTCGGTGATAGGGCACGTACTGGGGTACGCATAAAAACCCAAGTTTTTATTCATTTTGATACCTATCGCCGGGGGAAAACGTGAGGTTTAGCAACGGGGCGTACACCTACCTCGGGGTAGTACGCTACACCTTTGACGGCCGAAAGCCAGCGGGTAATCACGAGTTGAAGATTCAATAGTTAACTCTAACGAGTTAACTGTTCTATTAGTCAACCATACTGTTGGGCCCCGGGGGTCAGTTGATAGCTGAGTCCTTGGGCGCTAGAGGTGATCAAGAGGAATTACATTATCTCAGGACTGGCCGCTGGACAAGCGGAGTACGGGGATATCATACAGACAATATTTAGGGCTCAGCCGCTGGAGCGGTTCAGCCGCTGAAGAGTTCAGCCGCTGGAACAGTTCATCCGGCGGAGCTTAGACTAGATTTTACTTTGGCAGAATGTCAAACCAGTTCATCGGGGTGGGATACTATAACCAACGGCTGGTCAAATGATCGCCCCGCTGAAAGGTTCTTTCTCCGCTGAAATACTAGATTGCCGCTGTGGAACTCTGAGCAGGATTAAGAGCTTATTGTAAAAGCCGGGGCAACCGACTAGCCCCGGGGGAACATATTTGATCGGCTGGTCAAATGATCGCCCCGCTGAAAGGTTCTTTCTCCGCTGAAATACTAGATTGCCGCTGTGGAACTCTGAGCAGGATTAAGAGCTTATTGTAAAAGCCGGGGCAACCGACTAGCCCCGGGGGAACATATTTGATCGGCGGGAGAGGATTTGCGATCAGATGGGTTCCCGCTAGGTAAGACGAGAAGAGCACTTTCTGTCGCAGGACATGGCAGAGCTCCCGCTGGAACGTTGGAGTTCAGCAGGGTGATGAATAGGCATCCTATTTGGGAAGCATCACCAGCGGGACTTAGTAAAAAGCACACTGATTTGCGAGCTCGGAACCTAGTGTGGAAACACAAGAAACAACCAAAACCAAAACAACAAAACCAATATTGGGCAAGATAGACTGAGCCTATCCCAAACCAACACTAGAAACGGTGTATGATAGCTGCTTCAATCACTTCCAAGGTAGCCGACGAGTGTCAGTCCCTAGTTTCAGAGCCTTTAAAAGGTTGAAAGGGAAAGTTGATTGTTCAAAGTAAAAGTCCAACGAAAGGTTGTGTTATGATACGTACGAAACCGAGGATCCAAAGGATACAACTGTTTCGGACTTCCTTGATGCGATATATGATAACCAAATTTAAGAAACGTAGGAAACGGTGAAGTTTCTGTAGTTTCTCGCGTATCCTGAAGATCCGCGTCGATAAAGTTGTTGCCAAAAGTGTGTAGCGTGCGTTTTGTTGGTTTCCCAACTAGTCCCAGTCAATTCCCGAGTCTCCGAACCTTTCCGAAACAATCCAAATCCAGTATCCCAGTCCCAGTATCCAGTTCCCAGTCCAATCAATAGTCAATTCCCAATCCCAGTATCCTTCCAATCCAATCACACAATGTTTCCGAGTCCAAAACCAGATTCAATTCAATCACAAGCTTCCAAACTTCTATTCCTTTCCAATAGTACGAGACTCGCCCTTTACAAGTATCTAGGACTTGCAAAACTCGAATAACGTGAGGGTTTCTCAGGAGAAACTTTGCTCCCTACCTCTCCTCTACTCTGGCTACTTATACAAACAATGATATGACTATGACAATAAAGAAAATATGTAAAAGAGTCCGTTTATCCGCCCTATTTCCCGTGTTTCCGGAGTATTTATAAGACCTCAAAGCGCCCCATTGGTTGGTGAGGTCGGATTTGTCATTCCGGTTATATTCCGACCGTCCTTGGTAATATCCTTGCACATGGCGACGTGATGGGTGCTTGAAACCCTAATCACCAAGTGTTTTTTGCGTTGTGTAACCCCCGTTCCTGGAATATCCCTCGGATCGGTATAGTCGGACCTTGTAGCCCTGTTCTATAGCTTCCAAACGATACCCCTCTTCCTTAAGACCATTAAATGAGACCGGCGAAGATTAGAGTTGTCTATCTCCATCGGTATCTGCTATGGTTCTGAGATTGACGATCACAAGACCCGGCTAATATTATCTCCTTGAAACCATGCCCAGCATAGCCGTGTACCTGGAACAAGCGGAACGACGATCCCGTTGTCACATGCAACTATGTTCGACATGATTTCCCCACTGATCCACGCTCTGATACTTCTGAAACGTCAGAAACCACTCAAACCGTTGTAAGAAACGGAAGAAACTGGTGATACGACTGGTAGGTTGAGTTGTGCTACATCTTCTCCTACAGGTTTCGGAGTGAGCACATGTGAGAGATACTCCTGATTCCTCAGGAGTATCATCTCGTTACTCAGATGATATTGGCCTCTTTTATGGGAAGAGTTGATACATTTGATACAACAGATACATGATATACAGAATATCAAACGTAAGGAAATCGCAAAAACAAGCGATTTCAGTGGTGGTTCAATATCCTGCTTATCAACACCATACTCAGTTCACTATGGGAACCACATGATATACCCCCGGGAGACAGTGGAAATACCCACGGGAGAAAATACCGAATATACCATTGGCCCGCTGGTCTCTTGGCAAGAGCAGAATGTGTTCCGGCTGGTTTCCTTATATCTCCGTTTGTAATTCTGGACATGTATATAAGCAGTAAGATAATTAGTAGAAGGGTAGTAAACTATCCCCCATTGTTCAGGGCAATATAGTAGACTAAGAAATAGAAATCAGATTTGAAAGACTTGACAGACGGAAGTCACTGAAATTGAGAAGTAGCCAACGTGAACTAAGCCGCTTGCCTTGTAGGAGCTCAGCCGCCAGCTTGGAGCCGTTGGTACGCCAGCTGTTCAATTGCAGCCACCGGCCCTAAACTAAGAGTTGTCCCGTTGGGATTGAGTTGAAGACGCCTCGTCAGTCATCCAGCCGTTGTCATTCCCTGGCACGGTCTAGATAAACAGCCGGTGCCGTTCTCCCTCATTTCGGACAGTCAGATCCCTCATTTCATGGTCGAACTATTTGCCCCGTGATGGAGGTTCCCCCGCTGATAAGAATTGTGCTCCTGCTGGACATAAAGTCGCCCCGCCGGAAAGATTAAACTAGCATAACAAAATTGACGGGTTTCTGTACCCTACCTCCCCGAACATAAACACACGAGTATTTGGATATTGGTTGTGATTGAGATTGGATTATATATATTAGTTGATAGTAGTGACTAGTTCACTGCGTTCACTAGTCTATTTAGTCTTTTGATTTCACGGCTGCATCCAAGTGCACCATTTCATCGGATGCATTCAGTGGTTCGGTGAATAGATGCAACATACATGGCGATCATTTGAAATTTGACCATCAATTGAACCTTGTTGAAATAAACCGTTAGTGGGCTTTGCCGCGAAAGCGCGCTACACAGATTAGACAGCTTGTGCAAAGCCGCACCAACAAAAAAGCGAACTCAAGGCCATATTCCGATAAAAACCATAAAATAAATGTAATTTGAGTATCGGGGGTGTCGCGATAAGTGGAGCATCAGAGCATCTATGATGTCGTTGCATTCTGTCTTTTCTCGCGCAACTATGTCCGAAGAGATTGGAATACTGCTCGCAGCTAAGAGCTTTCACAAACTGCTGGCCGACTTACTTGATGCCCTTGATGCTGAGTGGCTCTCGCAAGTGGAGGGCCGTATGCGTCCAGGTGGAAGGATTGATCTTGCATCACTCGGCCAAGCCGTATTCATTGAACAGTTTCGGTGTGTTCCATCTTCAATGTGCTACAGCGCATATTCTTGTCTCATGCGCATCCGGCCAGGTTCACCTACCAAGAAGTCCGAGAGCTGGTTATACATCTAGATCTACCTGCAGAGTTTGTGTGTCCGCAAAGTCGGGTCACGGAAGACTCTTTCACCGCACTATGTATGCTTCTCCGTCGCCTAGCATCCCCAGCGCAACTCTGCGATGTCAAGATGCAGTTCGGCTGGGATGCCCCCCGATTCTCCCGCATATCCCGACTTGTTGCTCAGTACATCTATGACCGATGGAAACATTTACTCCGGTTTGATCCAACTCGTCTCACTCCCCACACGCTCGAGAAATTTGTCAAGTGCATACATGCCAAAGGCTCACCCCACCCTCTTGTCTGTTCTCTCATGGATGGCACACTGGAAGAAATTAGTCGCCCAATCCGCAACCAGCGGCATGTGTGTATAACGGCTGGAAGCGAATGCATTGTCTAAAGTATCACGTCATCATCTCTCCGGATGGCATGATCATTCACGTCTTTGGCCCCATCGAAGATCGGAGGCATGACAAGACATGCTTCAAGCAAAGTGGTGTGTTGGAAATCCTCGAAAAGCACTTCTGGACCTCAGGATCCCCGGAGACACGCCAGCCTCTTGTCGTCTATGGTGACCCTGCATACACCGTCTCCACTCATGTGTGCACTCCCTACAAGGGTGCAGCCTTAACAGAAGAACAGCAGCTTTTTAACACCCGAATGAGTTGCATCTGCGAACCAGTTGAGTGGCTGTTCAAAGAAGTTGGCCAGCAGTTCGGGCTTCTCAACTTCTCAAAAAATCAGAAACTTCTTTTGCAGCCGGTTGGGCTGTTTTCCCTCGTCGCAGTGCTGCTCTGTAACTGCCATACTGCCTTGCATCACCTTCAGATCTCGCAATATTTCCGGTGCAACCCTCCGATGCTGGCGGAGTACCTCCGCGGTGGTCCAGTTGCAGATGAAGACCTTGATGCGTGGTGTCTTGAGGCTCCATGGGCCGAGATGAGTGTTCTGGATGACGAGTGAATAATTATTGGACATGTCCTGAAGTTACAAGAATCATATACATATTGACACTGAGATATAGTAATTAAAGCTGGGGAAGTAAGATAGCTAGCGAACGGTAAGTATGATACGAATGAAATATGGATTCAAGCTGTCCTTCCACATACAACTTGATGGTTTCTAGAACTTCTTCGCCACAATCTGGGCAAGTATCTGGGTGGTGGGCGACGTCTCTCCTCCATCGCGCGCACCACGATAATCCTCCCTCAAACCCTTTATTTCGTTGGTTAGATCGTGTAAGACACACAGGGAAGCGTTCTGAGCATCGAGGAGTTGGTTATGCTGCCGGTTGGCACGCTCGCGAGCATCGCCGAGGCGGCGAGTATCCTGCTTGGTACGCTTCTCAAGGATGTTGCGTAAGACGTGGTTGCGAGCACGACACTTCGGTGGCGGTTCAACATCCGAATCGTGATCATCAGATGCAGGAGGACGAGCACGCCTGTAAAATGGTTGCTTGGTATGCATTTTGATAGTGAAAGACAGACGCACTTTCTTTGGGCTTGTTTTTCGCGAACGGAGGCGCCATCGACCTCGGAGACATCGATGAGCCCCTCGCGACGAGCTAAGCCTTTCATTGCTGCATCGCAAAGTTGCTTGCCAGCCTCCTCCTCGATGGCGGCTTTCCGTTTGGCTTTTGCGGAGGAATCCTTTGCCGACACTTCGTAGTCATCTATAATTTCTTGGAGTTCCATCATCAGCTGGAACTGGTGAGTAACAGACCTCAGTGAAGCTGCAGAAACATACCTTAATATGTCCGGACACTTCTTCAACTGCACCGGTCTTCATACGTGACTCTGTTTCGCCTTTCTGGGGTAAAATGTGAGCTGAGACGAAGCAGACAGGCCTGCAACACGCCTTATGCTCCTTCATGAGCGTCATGAACCGATTCTTGCAAGCCGAGCCAGTTCTGTCCACAACCGATTTGGCTCCGACAGCACTACTATCTCGAAGCAACACTTCAGCGGTCCTATTCCAGCCCTCCTCGCGCTCGGAAGGGGGCAACAAGAAGGGACGAGTCTGGTCGACAGCCAGGGCGAGATAGCGATCCTGACAGCTTTGCCAGCGAGGAGAGTGTGCGTTGGCTACCTGAGATGTGTGGTGCCCGTGTGCCAGATCGGACAGCGTCGGATCGTTATCACTGTCATCTTGTGGCTCGGGAGACAACGATTTGTCGGAGTCGTCATCCTCTGCCGAGTCTGAATTAATGCCAGCCCAGGGTGGACTGTATTCACGTTCAAATTCGAGCACATCCGCTGCCTGAGAGTCGAGACTCTCATCCGGAGACTCCTGGTGCTCCTGGGCTTTCAAACGAGTAGAACGACGTGTTGCTGGACGGGAGGAGCCCTTTCTGGGCTTTTTTTTTTTGCCCGATCGCGAAGATTTGGGTGAAGACAAAGGCAGTGATGCCGTCAAAGTACGGCATTTCCCACGCTGGCTTCGCAAACGACTTCAACAAGACCGGATGTGCATTGTACGGGGCCAAATTACATTCTCTGAGGTACGATAATGCTATTCAACTCGTAAAAAAAAAAAAAAGGTCTTCTGCGGCTTTGCACAATGGCTAAAAGCCGCGTGCGGCTCTGTGTGGCTTTGCACAAGCTGTCTATTATGGAGAGGTCGACGGCCTGTGTGAGGACTGAAATGAGGCAATGAAGGAACTTTGTCCGAGAGACGCCGAAGAGGCATCGGTGGCTGTGTCTGCTGAGTAATGGGCGCTTAAAAACGGACAAACCGTGCAGGGGAAAAACACCAGCGACGACGAGCACCCATAATTTTGAGATAAATGGGAGTTCAATCGAAGGTGTCTACCGATAGGACACACTGTGCTGTGGAATGAGCCTTAAAGGTCGGAAATGAGCTGGATACTGTAAGGGGAACCCCCGATCGGCGCCGGATCGGTCCCCGATCCAGCAGTACTATCACCCCGACCCGGCCGCCGATCGGCTGCCAGCTTGTCGATACGACCACCGGCCGCCGGACTTCCGGATGGCATTCCGCTTGTGACCAAGCCTGGGACATTTGCCAATCACTCCGATCACATGATCCTAGTCAGTAGCTAATTATACTCATGGCCGGCGTGGGAATCCTCAGAGTTTCTTGTCTTTGGATCCCCCACGCCAGGTGCGCTTCCTTGTATATTTATCTACTTTCAATTAACCTTTGGATCCCCCACGCCAGTCCCTGAATACCTCAGGCCTTCGTGGTTGCCCTTACAGCAGAAGAAACTCTCTAAGGGATCAACTGGCCAAGATTGCTGGCTTTGGTGCGAACGGCTCGGACTCTGATAGTCCTCCACCCACCCCTACCCACAATCTTGCCCCCTCCTCCCCGCTCTCGATTCCCCCCATGGACGCTGCGAACGCTGCTGAAGCCTCTGCTCGCCTGGATAGGCTGGAGGGCCTCATCGAGCGCCTTGTAGAAAAAATTGACAAACCCCATGCCGACTCGCCTGCCCCGTCCCTTGCTGCTTCGGCTCCGGACCCGGGTAAAGGACTATTCCCCCGGCCGTCCCCGGCTCAAAATCGGTCCTCTGACCGAACCCCGTTCCTCTTCGACGGTGATCTGAAGTCCGGCCGGGTGTTCCTCCACGCTGTTTGGTCGTACATTCGGCTCCTGCCAGAGGCCTTCCTTGAGGATGGTACCCCCTCGGAGGAGAAGGCAGTCCGGTTTGCCATGTCCTTCATTGCCAAGGACTCTGCATAGAAGTGGGCCGAACGGCACGCTGGCAAAACTGTTTTCCCCTTCTTGACTTGGGACTCGTTTGTCACGGAGTTCCGGCTCCGGTTCGTCGAAGAGAACGAACAGGACCATGCGCTTCGGGCCCTAGAATCCCGCTCGTACCACATGGGCTCGCGAGACGTCTTTAGGTACACAGACGATTTCGAAGACCTGGTCGACCTTGCCGGGTTTGAAGATCAGCTCATGAAGGTCACAAAGTATTGGACCGGCCTCCACCCGGCGATCAACCACGCGATCTAATCTAAGACTTACACCTGTTACTTGGACCGACCACCTACTTCTTTGTCGTGTGCTGGGACTAGCTTCGAGCTCCCCGTCTCAGATTGGCTACCATTAACTGGGTACGCAAACGATGAGGAAATGAAGAGGCAATGAGCGCCGCTCGGTGTGCCGGATGATGGGAGTGATGGGAATGCGTAGGAAATAAAGACTTCGATCACGTGACTACGCGATATTCCGCGGATTTCAGATCAAATGGATTGTGGACACAACAACATGTGATAATGACGTGAATTGGCTAAGGGATGGATAGCCCCGAGGCAGGGACAATATCTATTGTTGCTGGGTTGGCCTGGAGACAGTACAACCCAGCACAGGATAATTTGATCACCAAATATTTGAGGGAGGGGATTGGATAGCGGTTGCCTGGGCAGCCGGTAACCTAGCAACAAAAGGCTATGAACTCTGAGTTTACAGGAATTGCATATTATTTAGAAAGTACAAGGGACTGGTCGGCCGCTTCACGGCCTCCCATCCCTTATTTCCTTCTTTATAAAATGATATATGTGTAAGAAAGTCATTAGGGAAGGGTTAGGCAACAATTCTAGTCTACAGGGTTGAGCCGAGTCGAGTTGCATAGACCCTACAGAAACTCAACAAAAACTCGAGGAAACTGGTTCCGAAATTTGAAGAGCAAGATAGTTTATCTGAACTCGGCAATAAAGACAGAAGTCCCCTTTGTTCCACATCCAATGAAATATCTTGGCGTGGTATTGCTTGCCTTTCAGGCTAGTATAATGTCCACATTGCTTGCTGGACAGTGGCTGTGAATTTAGAAGGTTGTCTCTCTGACTATAAAATTCAGCCTCTGGGCCAAGAAGCAAACTGAAGAATCGGTGCTGAGATGCTAGAGTGCGAGGGCGAAACAGAGTTTATTCTCGGAGCTCATATGGTTCGAGTCCTGATTGTCCCTCTGGACGCAATATAAGGGTGTATTTTTGGTCACCTTTCGAGCGAACTATTCAGAGCATACCAGTCCATTTTGTGCAAATCAATCAGGTTGAGATTTACTGTACTCTGATGGTACATGAGTTGAATGACATAGTATTTTCTGTTCTTCCTCGCTTTGTGCCGGGCATCTATTACAATACACAGCACGGTTTTTTTTTCCCACCCCTTCTCTTCTCTCACAAAGTCATGTATTTCGCCGCCGCTATACTGCAGTGCATCGTAAGTCTATGTGGTCAAAGAACTGGACACGAAATCATGTTCGCCGCCGCCGCCTTTGTTTCGGTGTGGTGGGAGCCATCGGTGAATGTACTGTATAGCGCCATGGCAGTGTCTGTCAAAGGTGGTGCCAAGTGCCGGCAATGCAGAGTGATTGATTACCTGGGGGCCGAGAGGCAAGGGAGCACAGGGGATCGATGATCTGAGCGGCAAGCTGCCGGAGTGTACGGCAATAGCGGAGATTCAACGCTTTAGACTGACGGACAGGCTTAATTTTCTAAAGACGGGTGCTGGGAGGCGCCTGCGAACGAAAGACCTGAGTAAAAATATGTGGATCAAGCATTTATGACGGCTGCCGAATGTCGGTCGTACCGAAGCTTCTTTAGAAATTGGGGCGACCCAATGTCCAGAAATGTGGCCGCCGATCTGATGCTGAGGCATGTACCAAGCATCTGGATCGCTACGAGATTGGTGCGAGCCAATGTCCCGGAATGTGATAAGATTTCTTGTGAGAGTAGGAGAGTCAAAACAGAAATCAACAGATCAGGCTAGTGTAAAGATTGACAAATGGCGGAGTTTGAAAAGGCTTCGGACAGGCTTAATCTTATAAAGAGGGAGACAAACAGTAGGGGTATAAAAGGAGTACAAAAAGTTGTATTCGTACCGTGGAGCTTCCAGACGTTCTGGTAGTACAACCGGGCGGTGCCGACCGCGTCGATCTGGGTATGACACTCCATGAAATGGGCACGCTTACCGAGAACATCAACTACAACCATGATTGCGTCGTATCCATGGGCCTCCGGGAGTTCGACGACAAAGTCGACCGAGACCGTGCTCCAACGCTCTTCGGGAACCTCGGTCGGGTGCAGCTCCCCGACGGGGAGCTTCCGGAGTGCCTTGGTCCGGCAGCACAAATCGCAGGTGGCGACGTACCGGCCAACGTGACGGGACAGCTGGGGCCACCAGTAGTTCCGGGAGACGAGCTCCAGCATCTTGAAGCGACCGGCATGACCAGCGAACCGGGTGTCGTGGTGCTGCTCTAGGATCCGACGACGAAGGTCCCTGTCCCGGGGGACAACAATCCTGCCCCAGAAATAGAGCAGACCGGCGTCGACGTGCCACTCGTCCGACCGGGTGGACCGGGACCGGCGGCCCGGAAACTTGAGGAGCTCGCAAGCCGCAAGGGCGACGGGGTCCTCGAGTTCCGGTTCGTGCGAGAGCGCATCACGGATGTCCCGGAGAATCGGGACTTCCGGACCGGCGATGACGACACCTTCCAAAGCACGGACGTGGAACAGGTCAGGGCTTAAGAGCGGGACATCCTCGTTGTCCCGACCGGAACCGTGGTCCGGCCACCGGGAGAGCGCGTCCGGTCGACCCATTGAGCGGCCGGGCTTGTGGTGCAGGGTGAAGTCGAACCGGGACAGGTACAGGGACCACCGCACCTGCCGCCGGTTCAGGTTCTGCGACTTCCGGAAGTACTCCAAGTTCTTGTGGTCGGTCCAGATCTTGACCGGGTGCTGCGAGCCTTCGAGGAAGTGTCGCCACTCCTCGAGGGCTCGGACTATTGCAAGCATCTCCTTGTCGTGGATCTCGTAGTTGCGTTGGACCGAACTCAAACTCTTGGAGAAGAAGGCAACCGGGTGCCACTTCCCGTCCGTGCCAGGTTGGGAAAGGACAGCGCCGGATGCAAAGTCCGAGCTGTCTGCTTCCACCCGATAAGGTTGCGACTTGTCTGGGAGGATCAGGACCGGATCGGTGGTCACCGTGTCCTTGAGGTTCCGAAACGCGGCGGCCTCCTTCTCGGTCCAGAGCCACACCAAGCCCTTCTTTGTAAGGTCGAAGAGCGGCCGGGCAACGTCGGAGAACCCCCGGATGAACCGCCGGTAAAAGTTCGTGAAGCCAAGGAACTGTTGCACGTCCTTCTTGTTCTCCGGCGTCGGCCAAGCGGCAACACCGGCGACCTTGACCGGGTCCATCTCGACGTGGTCGTGCGAGATGAGTACCCCGAGGTACTTGATCGACGATTTCTCGAAGTCGCACTTCTTCGGTTGCAAGTAGAGCTTATGCTCCTGGAGCTGCCAGAGGACCTCCCGGACCATTTCTCAGTGCTGGGCGAGGTCCGAGTGCACAATGAGAATATTGTCGAGGTATACCATGACATCACTGGACAAGATGAGATCTTGGAAGATGTCGTTCATCATTGTCTGGAAGGTCACGGGGGAGTTGGTCGGGCCGAAGTACATCACCAGCGGCTCGAAGAGCCCCCGGTTTGTTCGGAACGCGGCCTTCCACTCGTTGCCTTCCCGGATGCGGACATTGAAGCCCCACCGGACTTCAAGTTTCGTGAAGTACCGGGCTCCTTTCAAACGATTGATAAGGTCGTTGATCAGAGGGAGGGGGTACCGGTTCTTCACAGTCATCGCGTTAAGCGCCCGGTAGTCCTGCACGAATCGGAGTGCTCCGTTCTTCTTCTTGACAAAGAAGACCGGAGATGCCATCGGGGATTTCGAGGGCGGGATCCGGCCGGTGGTCAATCCTTCCTCGATAAACACGTCAAGCTCACGTTGCTCGAGGGGGGAAATGGGGTAGACCTTGCAATTGGCCGGCTTCGAATCCGGGACGAGTTCGATGGCATGGTCCCACGACCGGTGTTCCGAGAGGGAGTCAAACGACTCCCGGTTGAAGACATCTTCGAACTCCTGTGCCCACTCGGGAATTTCTTCTGTACCGGGCACGGATTTCTTAGCATGTGCTTCGGCCAGCCGTTGTGAGACGGTACCAGTCGCTCAGATGTCCTCTGGAGGGGAAAACCGGGTGTAGAAAACCCGATTGCCTTCCTCAACAGAGTTGTCTTCATCATCCGAATCCTCCCTGTCATCCGGTCCGAGTTCCGGTAGGTCCTCGTCGAACTCTATGTCGCCGTCCTTGCCGGAGCCTTCGTCCACATCGACGACACAGATCCAGGGGACCGGGCCGGACCGGAGCTGTCAGAGGATCTGAGCAGAGACCTTGGCAAGCCAGCGGCTCATTTTAACCTCGCGGTTGGCCCAGTCAATTTCCGGGTTGTGCTTCCGAAGCCAGGAGTAGCCTAGGATGAGCTTCTCTTTCCCGAGGCGGGTGACGGCAAACTGAGCATGCTCGCTATGACCCTTGTAGCGAAGGACCACATCTGCGACATCCCGAATGAAGCCGGCCTCGTTGGGAGAGCCGTCTACATTATAGACCGGGATGGGCTGCGAGAGCCAGCATACTGGGATTTTGTGCTCAGCGGCATACTCCGTGTCAATAAAATCGGAGGTGGCACTGCAGTCTACCAAACCGTTGAGTGAGAGCTTCATTTCAATCTCGAGGGGGAGCCGGAGAGAATTACTGCTCTCTGAGGTGGCCGCGAGGGTAAAGTGTTTTGGGAGGTGGCGCTCCCAAGCGGTTTCCTTCGGGGGCGCGGTGTCCGCGGTAGGGGTGGTTGGGGTTCCGGTTCGACCAGGGAGACCGGAATGACCGGAGAGACCGGAACGACCGGAAAGACTGGTATAAGGGGTGCGTCTATCGATTTCGTGGGTGTAAGAGATATGATGTCATAATAGAACAGCGAAACGATTAGGGGACGCAACAGAGGGCGCACCGCTCACTCTGCGCGAGGGGGAAAATTGTCCGGCCCGGCGGCAGCGGCATGTTCCGCGGCGACCTCGGCTGATGCCAGACGCGCGACGAGCTCGTCAAGCAAGTCGTCACCGAGCTGCCGGATCACCTCGTCCAAGACGTTGATCGACCGGACCTCGACCGGTGCGGTACAGTCCCGGGCAAAGTGGTTTGGGTCACCACAGCGGAACAACCGCGGCAAGGGGTGCTACGAGCACGTGCCCGGTCGACGTTCATCGGGACCGGGGGCGGAAGCGTGGGGGTAGCAGCGGCTCTCGGTTGTGGCGCGGTAAAACGCGCTGGAACCGGAGTGACCGCGACCGGCAGGGTCCCTGAGCATGCGGCCGGTTGGTGGCAACCGGAACCGCTCGCCTCGCGGGAGGCCTCGCGTGCGTGGAGCAGGGACTCATACTGCCGGTAAGCCCGGAGGCGCCAGGCCGGATAGTCTCGCAGGTCCGGAGGGTTGCTCGACCTGGTTATGGCAAGATTAATCACTGGGTTGAGACCGGTCCGGTACTTTGTGACCTTGATGATCGGGTCTTCGAAGCTGGTGAGGTCGACCAGGTCCTCGAAGTCGTTGGTGTACCGGAAGACGTCCCACACACCCATGTGATACGACCGGGACTCGAGGGTGCGCAGTGCATGGTCCTGCTCGTTCTCCTCGACGAACCAGAGCCGGAAATCCGTCACAAACGTGTCCCAGGTCGAGAAAGGAAACGGTGTTTTCGCAGCGTGGCGTTCAGCCCATTTCGACGCGGAGTCCTTGGCCATAAAGGGAGGCCCAAGGTACTCAGGGACTAGCGTGGGGGATCCAAAGGTTAATTGGCAGTAGCTAATTATACAAAGAAGCATACCTAGCGTGGGGGATCCAAAGAGAAGAAACTCTGAGGATTCCCACACCAGTCGTAAGTATAAGTAAGCTACTGACTGGAACCATGTGACCGGAGTGATTGGCAGATATCCCGGGCTTGGTCACATGCCGAATGCCATCGGAGCGACTCTGATGGCGGAGTCACGTGCCGGTTTCCGGTACCGGTTCCGCTAGATCGGTGACCGGGAGAGCGACCGGAAGGGTCGGAAGGGCCGGAAGGGCGTCGGATGGGGGTTGGGATGGGGGTTCCCCTGATAGGCGTAGATGTTCATTTGCGAAAGCCCTTGGAACAATTTGTTTGAGGGGGGGATTCCAACTGGAGCAGATGGGATGGTGGTGGGGGAAAGCAGGAGATTGATTGATTCAACAGACAGCTGCCCTTTAAGTGGACTTTAACCACGCTAAAGCTGGCCGCAGCGTTATAGGAGTTGACGAGATACACGCGTCATAGATAGCGGAGCGCCCGCTGCCCGCCAGAGGCGCCCAAAGTTAAACTTTGATGTTCAGAAAATAAATGTCTCGAGGCGACCACAACAATGGAATGCAGGCACCGAGGGAAGAAGAGGAGTGGATATGGAAGTAACAAATATGTACAATGTGATTCGAGCCATCTGCTTAATATATGAGTACTCATGTGGTGACTGAAATAGTTCTATACCCTGCTCCTAATAACAACTTTAGCGTGCTGTCGCGGCAAAGCCCACTAACAAGGCTCCCTTTAAAGCTCACATTATTAGAGAGTTTGCGGCAGCCACCGGGAGCCACCTGGTGGCTTGATCAGGCATGCGGTCACGGGTGGCAAGTCCACTGACAAGGCAATTATGTAGCTATACGTCAAAGTCTGTTGGACTACCATTAGACCTGTTCAATAACGCAATGCAACGACTCGTGATGGTCAGAACACACGAAAGAGAGGAGCAATCACTGCAAAAAAACCGATGGCCTTGCCGGCCACAAGGCCATAAGGAATAGGTGATACATTATTTCGGTGACAAAGACCATTGCCACGGATGAAAGAGGCTTGTGCGCTGACAAAAAAACCTTCTCATCGGCGAGTTTCCTGAAAGATTGCAAATGATTACCAGCATTGTGAGCCAGTTGCGAGATGAATAAAACATCCTTGCAAATGGTTAAAAGAAGGCTAGGTAAAAATCCTCAAATTATTCTACTCAGACTATTGTTTTGCCCAGGTGAAATGAACCTAGGCGGTAGGCCCTACGTCGCCGCCCATGATCACAGGAGGAAACTTGCGAGGACGACGAAATATGTTAGATCTGATTGCTTGTAAGTGGCCAACTATGTTTGCGAGCGGATTGGATGTGAGTTGTGGGAGAATTGCAATTGTGTGGCAGCAAGGACATACTCGTGCTACTTCTGCCAGGGATTGTGAGGGCATTGGAGATCATAGACTTCACCAAAACAAGATATATTTCACAAGAACTAATTCCAGCGTGCTCAGAATCCGCGAGGAATAACGGGACGGTGATCCCCGGCATCGAGCCGAGAGCCCAAAGAAGGCATCTCTCGGGAACGATAAGGCGAATACATGACTTTGTAAGTAATAATAATAGTAAGAAAAAATTAAAAGGATGTGGGTGGGTGGGTATAGCAAAAAGCAGCGAGGAGGCGGAGCACGAGAAGAGCCGGAGCTGAACTCTCCTGACTGCTCTCCTCTGCTTTTATACCTGGCATCCAGAAAGGAGAGGTCTTAGGCAGACAATCTGCCGGCCAGGAGTGACTCAGGGAGGCTGCCATCTCGTGTTTTGCGAACGGCGCCCGGCGCCCAGCACCGACGTCAGGAGGAGCAAGGAGGAAGGGGGGAGCTGGGATAACATTCATATCAAGCTCTAAACCCGACGGACGAAACAAGAGATTTTTAAAAAATGACGGCAGCCAAGAATACTACGATCATGCCCTTGAGTGTCGCCGGCCAAACGTCAGCCGCTGATGATTGGATGTGCATGATGGAATGAACCCATGTCTCCCAAGCCGCCAATCTCGTGCTGCAGGATCGTGTGAGAGAAATTATGGAGGTGGAAAGAAGTACATACTCCTTGTTGCTTGCTTTCAGGCGACGCTGCGAAGCAAAGAGGAAATGGAATGGACGCATTGTCGGTGGGGAGCATTGATGGTGCACAGGAAGATAAAGGCAACTTGATTCAGAGAAGCAGGGGGTTTGAAGCAGGGAGGACATGACGCAGGGACGCTTGAACAAGGTTTTGAGAATACTAGCAGTTACCTGTGTCTTCGCCACGGACAATTCAAGAGCATTATGCCCTGAATTTCTGGTATAAGGACACAAACCTTCTGTGACTTTCGTCCTTCAGAAGGCCACCTTTATCACCACCAGGTTTCCGCTTTTCAAGTCCTTTTGCAGCCATCGGGTTACCATAATCATCTGTCTTTAGTTGTGCCATATATTGGGGCTGGAGCATCATTTAGGGCTTGCTGCTTATAGGACGCTTCAAAAACATACTTCAAGCGGCGTATTTTTTTTTTTTTTTTTTTTGTGGAGCGTTTGGTTAATGGGTTCAAGAGGTGTTTCTACCTTCCGTCACCGCATTACACGGGGGAACACTTGGTGTCCTCTCGTTGTAACATGGATCCTCCGGACCGACCAAGTCGTCTACCCCACCCGCTGTTAACTTGGCAATGGACTTGAAACCCTGCCGACCGATATACCACCCCGAGGAAATGCGCTCTCGCACTTATGCCATTCGATAGGCACGTTGTGTGGGGCTTCGCCTCGTGAACTCCGGGCGGCCTATGCCGCCCTTCACTGCTCACTAGCCGACACCCACCAAAACCTCGGTCTTCCTTACCCAATTCTGAGGAAGTTGGTCTTCATGTTGTATGGTTTTGCACCATGTATTCAACACCACATAGATTGGTATTGCTTTCGACCCATATTTGACCGTATCTGTGAGTAGACGATCCAGGCCCAGCCTATCATTGATTGCTTTAAGCCATCGGTTTTGGATTTCAGCATGAGAGGCTGGGTTCAACTCCTGTATGACTCTCTCATTCCTTAGGCGCCAGATGAGGTGGGCCGACTCAGACATAACAATGCGATAGAGCCGGGTCATTCCAGCGTCCGGTTTTTTTGGGGGCGGGCCTTTCTTAATTATTCCACATGCCATGATTTCGCCCATCGACGGATGCAGCTCGCTTCCATTCTTCTTTTCCCAAATATCGCTTACTAGGTCCCAGACTTCTTTTTGACCCGGGGCTTCGCATCTTATAAGAATGTGTTCCATTGACTCTGTGATACCACAGGTTGCACAGATACCGCGCTCCTCAAAACCTGATATATTTTCCCAGTATCTACCGACCTTGTAGCCGTCGTGTAGTAGCATCCAAAGGAAGAAGCGAATGTTTCGCGGTATGTCTCTATGTTTTATCGATTTCCAGATCTGGCTTTGTGATGCCATATTTCCATCTTCATCTGTCGCTGCATTCTGCGCATACACCATATTTCTGTTGGTGGTTCTCCTGTCTAGGAGCTCTTGGTACCTAGGCTCATCCATTTTCTTACGACGGATGATTTTGTAAGCCAGTGATTGTGTCATACTTTTGAGTTTCGCTCCTGGGAGGAGGAACCTGTTATCCACTTGCATGTTGATTAGGTCTGGTTCCGGTTTTTCGCACCCCTCTGCTGCTAATTTATCTGCGCTTTCGTTTCCTTCGATCCCGGAGTGGCCTTTAACCCATTCAAGGCTAGTGGTCGCCTTCCTAGATCGTATTTTGGCTGCGGTAGCTTTCATTAATTCTCCATTACTGACTGAGAAGAATCCCTCATCTTCCCATTTCTGTAGGTTTTTAGTCAGGCCCTCGATGGCATATTTCGAGTCGCTCACGCATTTCAAAGGGATATCATTGGGGCAGGTCTCGACTGCCTCTTTGATCCCCAGTATTTCACCCACCTGATTGGAGGGCCCTAATTCATCTGGGACTCTGATTGCACGGTTCCTGATGTCCTCTTGCCCGAGGAAGATTCCTGCACCGGCTTGTGCATTGGCAGTGCCGCTATTTTTTGCTGACCCATCCGTATATACCACAATTGGCTCTTCGTCGGGTTCGGGGTCAAGCATTGTATTCGGGGCAGTTGTACTGCTCTCAAGCCCATCGGTGAATATTCTAAAAGTGTCTGCAAGGGTTCCTTTAACCGTGATCCTCGGGTCAAAGCTATTCTCATTCTCATTTTGCGGTACGGCCAGATTCATTTCCTCTTCGTAGTCCTCAGGTTGGGGCTCCAGAGGATTCCACTTGTTATCTAGGGAGTTCAGCATTACGCGGGCCCTTTCGTAGCACCTCCATGGGGCCCGGCATTGCGGGCATGTTCGGCGGATCTCACTACATGCATTGCAGTGGCAGTTCCTTCGATTGCTGTGTCGGGCCGTGCCCCGTCTCAGGGCCATTTCTTCGGCATCTCCCACTGTTATTATCTTGTGGTTATTTTTGAGGCATTCTGTTTGCTCACCCCGGTTGAACAGGCTTCTGGTGGCGTCGCTCTTCAAATGGTACCAGATAATTACTTCTCTTTGGATTTCCCGTGAAATCGCAAGTCCTTCCATTTTGAGGTCGTACTTGTCCGCCACTTTGATCATATCTTTTGGTAGGGCCTTGCTACGGGTATTGGCTCGCCAGGTTTGTAAGTACATATTGCGGCGGAGAGCTTCGTCCACATTGATGTCTTCTGCTCTAGCGTAAGCGGCGTATTCTTGTGAATAATTCAAGGTGACGCTGCTAACTGCTAGAGTTCTATTGTTTCTCGGCATCTCTGGGGAGGAAGAATTGAAGCAGACAGCCGTACCGACGGAATAGGCTAAGCGTGCTTCGCCCCGGAGTCGACCGCATGTTCATATTCAGCATATTTTCAGACCATGTTGTCCATTTCACTGCATCTGCATACCATTATGGGAGATCTTCACCGGTCTCTTTGTGTCAATCTGGGACTTTCCCTTGCAAGCGTTCCATTAACATTTGGGACCTGATTACTCGACACACTTATATCAGCAAGTAAGGTACTGCATAACCCTTTATTTCTGCATTCTCAGGTGGCCAGACAATAAGTTGAACTGAAGCTAGAAGTTTTGGAAAAGGTCTTGCAAAAGGTTGCACTCTTCAATTATTTTCAACTTCGCTCGAACTGTGACAGATCCAGTGACGGATCCGGGGCAATTCAACTTGTGTTTCCAACCAACACCATCGGTGCTGTTCAACTCTTGCTGATTTTGGGCTGGATTGCCTAGCTAGTCCCACTGAAATTCACATGGTAAAAATGCTCTGTGCCTCTGGGTCCATAGTACACACTCCTCTGCATGCACTCATTCTGTGGCTCAACCAGTTACATAAATATAGTGGTGGAGTCAGATACCCAGTCAGCAAAATGTTCCTGGTCTTCATACCCCAGTTGAACGGCCACATACTGCCTCCATGCATCTTCATTTCAGCCTCTTTCCACTTCGAAACCCTCCCTTATCATTTCAACTCCAAAACTGAGTTTTCCTCTGTCGGCACCTCATTTGGTTCAAGGCACCTGCATTAATAAACTGATCTCTGTGAATATTTCATTTGAGTTTGGCAGCTCTCACGCTAATGGCTTCATTCCGACCGCACCCACCTCTGTACCGATTGCTAGTGACTAACCTTCATGAAGTTGAAATCTTGGTGTTCTTTCTTCGTTCTCCAAAGCTGAGGAAAAACGAATTCTTCCGTTTGCTGATGCTCATGCATGCCGAGATTTGCCGCGCTTTGCCGCTGGTAGTAACTGACCATGCCGGCATCAAAGCAAGCTAGCCGACTCACCGCAACAGAGCCCGGCAGATTTAGGCATACCGATGCTGATCATAAATTCCGAGTTGCAGTTCTGAAATATCAATTTGCCCCAGGATTCCGCTCAACAGATCTCAGCCGGCTCGCTGTCAAGACATTATAAATAGTACTTCAACATTTCGGTGGAACTCGAACACGGCGGTGGAGCAGTTACCTCATTTTTCTGCGCAAATCCAGCATTTCGACAGTGAACTGTGGAGCTAATGCTTCCTCATTCCCACAGGCGCCGCTTTTGTCTAGACAAACCACGGCTTTTCTTATATAGATGAATTGCGAGACTTGACGTGTCTTGGGGAGTAGGATCTTGAGGGGTTTGGAAAGGACTTGAAGGTTCTTGATGGTTATCTGAAAGATGGTACCAGCGACGCTGAACGGACGAGGAGGGCGAGCGTAAGAGGGGAGCAAAGACTTGGCGAAGACGAGGGAAGAAAGAAAGATGCACCGTTGTGACATTGCTAGATCAATGTGTGATTGTGATTTTCACGGGCGCTGTTAGTTACCATACTATACAGCCCAATGGGTATGAATTTGCACAATGGGTCAGAATTCCGCATTTTTCTCTTCCCTCTTTTTGTGAGGCGCCCGGGCCCACACCACCACGATATCTTATCAAGTTATCTTGATTGTTTGGTATTGTTAGATTTGGACGGCTTACAGCCGTATAAAAGAAGTCGAGCAAATAGATAACAATACTTTTACTTCTTACACCTTACAACTACAACGAAACACTTGCCAATATATATTATATTTGTGCAGGTTCATTCGTCCCTCGTATAAGTGTACGAAGTCACCTTAACACTTTTTTGAACCCTACTGTATAATACAGTGGGAGTGTATTCGTTGTTATATCACTACAATGGTGAAACAGAGTAAGCGCAATAAAAAGGCGCAGAAAAAGCAGACTGTCACCGGTAACGGTAATGCTTCAACGAGCAACCAACCGTCGTTGGTTCAGCAGTTAGCGCCCGCCGCGAGGCCACCGGATCAAGCGACGGGGACGTCGTTGGCGAGCGAACATGACAACGATTCTCACGAGGTGACAGCATCCCGAGCCAGTGAGCTGGCATCCTCTCTGTTGTCTTCTGCACCCCTGTCAGCGAGCGATGCCAATATAAGTATGGTATCGGCTCAAGCCACTGGGTTTAATTCAATGCGCACCGTCGAGAGCCAGATTGAGTTATCTGAAGGATCAGTTACTACAAAATACAAGCTACAGCAGCAAGGTACGTCGTTTGTGCACTCGGTAATTCCTCCGACTCCACCCACGGTCGTGCGCGAAATGGGGAGCGAGCCAAGTGGACGTAGTGCGCGTACGCCTAGTCGGAAGGGGTCTAAAAGCAGTGGGGATATCTCGTGCCCGGAAGCGATGAGTGAAGACACGCGCGCAAGGCGCAAAGCTGAAAAAAGTAAGCGTAGCCGCGCGGACTCGATTGAGTCTGCTGAGCTGCACCATGCAGCTGCTCTGAGCATGCGGGACATGCATGCTGCGGAGGGCGATGTCGAAATGGGGCAGCCCCATATCTGGGATGATACTAATCTATGCGCGGCGTTTGCTGCGCTCGCGCGGGAACGCCAGAATTCAGAAAATTCAGAAGAGTTCCAACGACTAACGAGGCAATATTGCGGACTATGTGCATCGAAAAGAATCACCAGTTTGCAGCCGATATCCAAGCTCAAGAGGCACAACTGGATGCCGACCGCGAGTTGGCGGACGCCTTGGCTCAAAAGGAGCAAGAAGATCTAGTGCGGCGACGCGCAAGAGTTCGACAAATCCAATTGGCCATTATTGCGGAAGAGGACGCGATCAGCAAGGTCGAGGAGCGGCGTAGTCAATCGCAGTCGCAGACGGCGCTAGAAGAAGCCGTTGCAGAATTTGTAGCGCGCGAGCGCACGCGACGTCCGCCGGCGAGTATTCAAACCGGAGGCGATTCAAGCGAAAGTACTACGGCATATTTGCAGAATGAAATTCGCAGAACGCATACGTTTGCGGATCCAGTGATTCTTCAGAAATATCGAAGGGCTGACTTGGGCCAAAACAGGGTTATCCAGAGTCCCAGACCAAGGAATTGAGTGGGATACCGCCGGGAAGGCGTACGAAAAGGTCTCTGCGAAAAGTCGGGGCAGTTCCGTGGGTACTCTAGGAGGTGAGCGGACCCCCAAGGGGACAGATATGTCCAAGTCTCCAGCGAATGGAACGCGAGAATATAGCGCGGGAAATATACGTCCGTTTCTGAGCTCCTCGCTCTCTGGTGGGCACTGTCCCGTTGCTGAGTCGTCACGCACTGCACTGAAAGGTGAGGATGAACGAGGTAAGTCGGTCCCGGTGTCCGGTAAGATGGACCGTAAATCACCCAAGTGGAGCGGTGCGAACAACGAGAAGAGCTTGGCTAAATTTCCAGTGTCAGTAAAACGACAATCGGGGATTGCTGAGGGTCGTGGCACGAACTCAAACAGAATATTTGAAGAGTATTCTTTTCCGAGCCAGACCCATTTTGGTAGGCCGGTTCTTCGCAGGTACTCCACAAAGCTAACTCCTCCTTTAGCTACAGTTTGCTGCCGCCTATGATGACCTCGTCACTTCCGAGCTTCAAGACCTCTTTGTGATTAATTTGGTCAAATCGTTCGCCTCTATTGACGATGAGGAGGTCGTGAGCCTCCTTAGCGCTTTCATACCCCAACGCTTCGATCAATCGCTGTTTGTGGTGAGTCCTACGTTATATTAGCTAATAGCCGCTTAAATGTGCCCATAGCTAAACGACGCATTCCCCTGTGGCTTCCACTTCCCCGGCACCAGCGAATTTTTTTCAGACATCCCCATGCTCAAGTATGTTCACCCGCCCGACCACTTCTTGATTTTTCGTGAAGCGGCCAACAATGCGCACATGCTCGAGTTGGTCCGGATAATGTTGGCCCCTTCCCTTGAAGGAATCGAGGCCCCCCATATCCTGGCTACTATTCAAGGGGCAGTCCCTGCACTGGTGCGTCGTCATCCTTTTCTCGCATCCTCCTCGCCAACCTTTGGCTAGACCGTGATTTTTCGCAAATACCGTGCTGTTGCCGACTCTATCCGTATCCACGAATTCTATAACGCTCTCCGGGCACTCATCAACCTACTTCCGGAGGAGTACCGTGCCCCTTCTTGGTCCCGGTTCATACCTCACCCCCACAAATGCGTGGTAAGTAAGACTGCTCCGTTTTTGGCCTAGCCTCACTATCTCTTCTTCTAGACCTGCCTACTGCCTTGCTATTTCTTTCTTCCAACTGCGAACCCGGAGCCAGAATCTCAGGACCCTTTTCCTTTGGTTTCGACCGTAGCTCCCGAGCGCGAGGATTACTTTGTACAGTTTTGGGATAGCGTACACCCTCCGTTTCCGGAGTCCTCTGGCGACCTTCACACGATTGGAGCTACATCGGGTACTGCCGACGGACCCTATTCTCCCAAGTACATCCCGAGTACACCTCAATCACCGGACCCGCTTCCTTCTTCTCCAGCCCAGCCTTCCGGTGACTTGGACCCGGATCCAACTCTCCCACCTGACGAGAACCCCGATGTCGATTTTGACATTGCTCCAGGCTCTCCCCTTCAAGTTGACGACGCTGATTCCTCCACGACTCGTGAGAAGTCCGCTGACGTCCAGCCTGACTCCTCTTCTGGGCCTTCCTTGCAAACGGTTGAACCCCCCAAGTCACCGGCGGTATCCTTCCTTAGTGGATCGGATATTATCGGGAACCTGGTGAGTTGTCTTTTAGCTAAAGGTAACCCACAATCGCTCTTTACTGATGCTTCTCGCCCAGTCTGGCCGTGGTTCGCGTCTGATCCCGCACGAAGCCCTTTCCTTGCTTCAACAAAATGCGAATCTCGAGAAACCCGCCCCACAACGCTCTGCGCGGCATAAGGCTGCAGAACCTACAGTATCTGCTAAGACTACCAGGAAAGGAACAAGGTCGATTTATTTTCCTTGCTTCTTCTTTCAAATAGCTAACTTCTGCTTTAGCGAACTGCTCCAGACCCTCCTCCCGTTAGTCGCGCGCCTTGGCGACCCACCATTCTACTGTTTTCGAATGCTAAGTCCATTTCCCCACCTCCTCGGATCGCTACTCTCGACGATGGAGAGTCCGACGTGCCAGTCGCCGAAGAGGAAGAGCGGACCAAGAAACGGTCTCGTAAATCCGAGTCCGTCCGGATGGAGGAACCTACGGTCGACACTACTGGGAAGCAACTCTTCCCTTTAGTTCACAAGTCGTCTAAGAAGACCCGCAGGTCCTCAACGACTGCCGTCCCTTACGTTCCGCCTTTCGATGTTCCCCATTTCAACTCCGCGTTGTTGGCTCAGGAAGGTGAAAAGGCGAGGGAAGGAACCATAGTACGTCTCCTTTTCTTTCTTTTATTGCTATCTGATCTCTTCAACAGGCCGACCTTGGTTGTACCAATTGCATTACACGTTGGCATGAATGCAGTTGCCAGTCCATCGGTGTCCGGTGCGGAAAATGTACTGTCAACGGCGACTCGACGTGCTCCCATGCGTTCTCGCAGGAGGAGCACCTCGACCGTATGAATGCATGGGAACCCTACACTCGCTTCTCGAACGAGCGTAAGTATTATTTATCCCCGGCCTCGCCCTATAGCTAAAGACCTTTTTCAGAGACTAATCGCCTTGTCGAGGCCGTCGCACTCGACCGCGCTGCCTACAATCTTAGCCGCCAGGCTGCTCAATTCAGCGCCATCCGCCTGAAAGCATCTTCCCACGCCCCGGCGAAGCACTTGCAATTGCAGCGCCGCAGCTTCGGCCCTTCTGTCCTTCCTCAACTGGATAGCATCCCGTCGGAAATGCATGAAATCTGGCCGGCTTTTATTGACGGCGTCATTTCCAACCTCGACGATCTTTACATCTACTCCGCCGACCCTGCTGACGACCTCCTTCGGTCTTATTTGCATCCCAACGCCGAGAGGACCCAGTCTACGCTGGATGGAATATTCGCGCGTTACACTGCTGAACGTTCAACGCCCGTGCCCGAGGTCATGGAGGACTTCGAGTCCGCTGTGGTCCCTGCTGCTGAACAGCCGGTTTCAGACCCTGGGGCTGGTTCATCGAAGTACGCCGATGCTCTTGGAGAGGAGGATATGGACGTCAACGACTAGGCTAATCATCACACACCCTACGCGTAAGTAACATCCGTTTACTGATGTATTCTCTCCTAAAACACCCTTTAGTTATTACTACAACTCGCTCGATTTTTCTTGGTACTATCATACTGCCCTCTGTAACATATAGTAATTAGGGCTGAATCAATTTTGACTGTCTCCCGATACTATTGTGTAAAATTTTAAGGCTTCCTGATTCACCAAGAGTCTGATATCAATTAGTCCCGGTCGTCTTTCTTCCTTTTCCGACGGAATCCGGTCCGCATTCCCATTCTCATCTTATCAAGCCCTTATCTTATGACCTAACCCATTGATACATCGACCTCTTGCCAGCTTATCCGGTACGATGTTTAGATGCGACATTTTTGGATCGGGATCATCTTCCTTATCCCTGGTTACAGCCCCTGTAATCACACACACATGGTCCACCTTTCCGGAGGTAGCCTTGCGGTCGCCCATACTTATAGCTAGGACTGGTCCTTTTTCGCTAAGCTCCTCTTTACTTCGCACCATGGATACTACCCACGATCTTTTGACCTTGGGCCTCACTCTGCATTCTTTTCCCGATGTCTCCTTCTTTTCTGGAGGCGTCGAGCCCACTCCCTTGTTGGTAGAGACTCTCCTGGTGGCCCATTCTGTGCGTATCTCTTTTACAGGACTCAGTATGCCCCAATTAATCGCTTTACCCACGATTAGGGCCCTAATCCCTGCTCCGAATGCGTCGCCTTTCATCGCGAATGTGATTTTCGAGGCTGGCCCACTCCCTGTTCTTGCTGCGCTGTTGAGATGAACCCCAACTGCTCTTTCACCAACCGCTTCGCGTTCGCCAGAGAGCTTATCGACTTCCGTGATGCCATGCTCGTTGACCCGCTTACAACCGGTACAGAGGCTTTGTTTTTATCCCTTCACGCGTCGTTTAATCACGAATTGCTAGACAGAGACGCTTGGCTTAAGCAGTTTTACGCCAATTGTCAAGAAGCTTTTCGTTTATTCGATGAACGCCGTGGGGTCGTCGAATCCATGATCCGAGAGGGATACACCAACATCCTTAACACTGTTAACGACCACCGCGTCCTTATATCGCTTTGCCTCCTCTGTATTCCACTTCGACTACCCGAGCCCGTTTTTCAGCTCATCCTTCAGCGTATCGAGTTTATCTATGGGCGGCATGCTCGTCAGACTATGCAGCGTATTCATGGTCCTTCCAGCCAGTCGCCTAGCTAGATAGATATATTAGAATCCTTCCCAATATATTCTTTATGCTATAGCTATAGGTCTCAATGCACCTGATTCTGAAATTGGCTCCAAGGCCACAGCTCTCTCTTGTGGGGATTTTTGTCGAATCGAATCACTCAAGTGAAGATTCACGAATTTCCAGCCCGGAGACCCTTGTTCCGCTTCAAACGTTTCGCGAGTATCCCATGATGGGCTCTTAGCAACACATGTGCGTCCTAGAGATAAGCAAGTTTCAGCTGACTTCTGAAAATTTGCCTCCGTTGATTTATTTATTCGAACCGAGTAACGCGATCACGTGTAGAGCTCGACTGGAGTTTCAGGTGATGCATCGACTGATGTCGAGTAAATTATTGGCCAGAAACGTGAAGTCCCCCCTTGCCTTATCTGATTTATTGCTCGCTTAACCCTTTCCTCCCCTTTTCATAGATTATAACTGCCCTCAGTTATTAACCGAGGAATATACATAATTTTTGAAAGACGATATGCAATAACTAGAGCCCCCTTGTTCCAGAAATGTATAAAAGGTCTTTGCTTTTTACGCTTTCTTCAGACTCAACATTCCTCCTACTCATTACACTCCCTATTCGAGCCTTTCTATATTCTATCCTCGTCTTTTTCATCCAATGCCGCCGCCAGGCGCCAAAGTCCTTTCCAAGGCCCAATATGACTCCCTCGTTGCGATCGGCGAGGCGGTGGGAGCCACCAGGTACACGGACCGTACCAAACAGCGGACCTTTCTGGATGAAAAGACTGTCGCCCTTGTACGTCCCCTGTGCTTCTCCAAGCTTCCGGGCTGATCGTTATTTTCGCAGGAGTCCTTCACTCCTTTCACACTGTGGGGAGGATATACAATCGGCATGATTGACTGGGTTCAATCAGCCTGATTGAGCCAAATGCATCAAGCTGAGTGAACGACCCAATCAAGTCAATTGATATGACACTATCAGCCTGATTGAATTTTGGCAGAAAACACCATCAAGGTGAGTGTATCCCTCAATCGGCCTGAGAGGGTCTATTCAATTGTACTGATAGCAAGCTACCAATTGCTCCGATTGTGCATTTCAATCAAGTTGGGGTCACAGGATATTTATTGTACTACATAATACAGCAGCCAGGTAATCTACGGCTGTCCTCGCACGAGCTCACCTTGAGCCGCTGAGGATATCCCAGTACCTGCAAGGGAATTTTCAGTTGAATAGAACGACACAGAGCTGAAATTCACTGACGGTTGAGTTGAAAGAGAATAGACTAGGAAATTGATTTATTCACACGAGAGAGTAAATGAACGCATACAACTCACTCGATGACGATGAAACTATCGAAGGCGATTCCATATTGGGCTATCGCAAAGGGAATCAATGTCGAACAAAGGAAGAGAGAAAGACTGGCCATACCGAGTCAAATCAAACGGGCCGCACAATCCGCGTACCAGTACATGCAGCGGCGGAGTTGAATCCGGGGATCAGATCTAGGATAAATGAAAGAAATTTTGTCTCGGAGTTTCTGGAGCGGCGCTGCGCGCCGCGCGCGTTAGAAAACGAGAGGTGACTTGAACGTTTGGACATTTGGTTTGAAGCGCGCGTGCGAGCAGCAACGAATAGGTTCTGGATAAAAATGCAGGTACAAGAACATAATTAAATAACAATAAGAATGACGTACCATGTACGACAGCTGCTCGAGGGAATGCGAGAACTGGAATAAAACGACGGCAGCGGCTGTGCGCCGCGCGAATGGCCAATCATTGAAGTAATTTGAAGCAGGGTTCGACATGGGTTCCGAGTAAAAATATAAGCACAAGGATGAAAAGAAACGAGGACGAAGGGACATACAATGCAGGATGCTTGTGGGAGCCGCATTCTGCGTGAAAAGGTAAGTAAGAGGGCAAATAGTGCAGGCAACGTACCAGACAAGAGGCACGCTCACGAGAACACCGAATACCAAATCAAAATATCGGGGCTGGCGCTGTGGCCGCGCTTCGCGCCGTCGCGCGCGTGGGAGTCGCAACAAGCAGAGGTCCTGGGTGAGAATCAACGACGAGATGCGATGTTGAATAGCGTCAGGGACGTGGACGTACCGTGAGACGCGTGGCGTAGTTCGCATGGGAGTCGCAACAAGCAGAGGTCCTGGGTGAGAATCAACGACGAGATGCGATGTTGAATAGCGTCAGGGACGTGGACGTACCGTGAGACGCGTGGCGTAGTTCGCGAGAACGCAATGAATCGAAGGAAATAGTTGCAGCAGCGCTCCGTGCTGCTGCGTGTGTGGGGGGCCACAACAAGTGGATTCTAAGCCAAGGTGTAAGCACAACAGTATGAAGGAACAATGGGGAAGGTAACGTACCTGCTGGCGTGAACACGGAGCTTGAATCAAAAGTTTCTAGACAGCGTGTAGAGTTCGTGAACTGGAATTCGGCGGCAGCCACGAACCCGAGATAAGACTAAGTATTCAGACGGGACAACAGATAGAAGAATTGGACTCACGCAACAGGCAAATTCGTTGATTATCAACATTGATTCAAGATCCCCCGATAGAACTTCGGATGGGACAATTATAATACCGGTTAGCGGCCAACGAAAATAAGAGAGAGAGATCTGTGGAAAAACTCATCTCAAGTTCAAATCTTTGACGCCTCAGACTCCGCAGTCATAAATCTGGAGGGAATAAAAAGCACTCAGAGATCAAGGCGTTGCTTTCAGCGGTGTGAATATCAGGTGAGAGAACTATAGACCTTTGAATCTTGAAACATGTTTGTACGCCAGAGGTAATAATTCAACAGAAAGTAAGCGGAACGGAACGTAAAGCCATGAAACACATGCATGCAAAAAAGAACTTAAGTCAGAGAAGATCTCATGCATACGAGGTTGGCGAAGACCTTACCTGCGTGATAGATTGCTCAAGTCACGATGACACCATTTTAAGGCCAAATGTACTTCGAAGCCGAGCTCGCCCGCCTGACGGATGCAGTGCGCGCGCGTGGGTGACGATAGCGCAGTCGGGAAAGCGTGGGGGTGGTGATTTTTGGGTAATGGGTTAATTGCGGGTTGATTAGCTGATGCGAAAAAAAAGAAAAACACACTCCCCACCCAGACCCGCCTCGCACGCAATCACAAGCCGGCTCGAACTCGCATGCCGGCGTTTCAGCCGTCCTGCGTGTCGCGTCCCCGAACCCTTCGCGCTACTCTAGCCAGCACACGGCGACGACGGGTTCCAGCACTAAACCGGCTACTCCCCGTTCGGACCCCACCCCGGGCCGCCCGCTCTCTCTGCTCTTCCTCCGGACGCGTCTGCGCACCACCCATTCGCTGCCTATCCTCAATCTCTATGATACGCGAACTCCCCTCCCCCTCAAGCGCATTGACTGCGGGGACGGCGATTCGGGACGCATGTATTTATGGTTGGGGCACGAGGTCGAAGATGAAGAGGAGGAGTTGGTAAATAGAAAAGGAGAGAAAACGGAGACAGCTGGGGAGGAAGTCAAACAAAGGAAGGGCCGCGCACCGTGGTCGTCGTATGTACTACTTCCCGACATCGTTTGGTGCGACACCGCCGGGTTCCTGGCATAGAGCGATGGCTGCGGCGCTGCTGCGAAGACTACAGGATGGATTAGCGGGGGAAAGAGGAAAGGTGCAGATGCGCACCTTGCAGATGAAGAGGAACAAGGACAAGTGCGCATACATTCACTTAGAGCGAGCCCGTGCCGCTCTCGCGAATCTGGACGCACGCCTGCCCAATAATGCATAGCCGTGGCGTATTTAAGAATGAAAGCAAAGCACGCACCCCTCAATCACATAAGTAATCCATGGACACTGTAGCGCAGCCTCCTCGTGTCGAGAGTGAGGTACTGGGGCATGTTCCATCTGCGCGCAGGGCGCCACGCCGCGAAGAGATGGGTGTTGAAATAGGAGAGAGAGGTTATAGTAAGCTAGAGAAAGAGGCGGAAAGAGAGAGGGCATAGACGAGTGTAGACCAAAAAGATCAATCCCGAGGGTGGAAAAGCCCAATTGGCACAGAACGAAATAAGCGTCCAGCACAGGGCTGAGAATAGTGGAGGAAAGGATCGAGAGAGATGAATAGGTGCGGTGTGCAATAGAAAAGGAGCGAGAAACGGTGGAAAAGTGAGGAATAATCGGGTAGAGGAGGGGGGCCCAGTAGGTGAACAGGGATGCATTGGGTAGAAGTGCGGATAGGAAGACAGTAAATGGAAACCAAAGGAATAAAGAAACAAGACCGGTGAAACTCACCATCCAACAATGATCCCTCCGTGCTGCCCGAGCGCAACAAGACCTTGAAAAGTGCGAGGGTTTTACGGCCACTCATAGCGAGAGCCCAGAAAAACTCCTCTATCCGATCTTGGAATCGCAATGCGCAAAAGCATGTTGATAAAAATAAATAAAAAGGCTCAAACTCGAGTTAATTGTAAGCGCGCCTGTCCGGTCCACGGAAACAAGAGAAAGAGGAACCCACCTGTACCGGTTGCATACATACTTTCGCTTCAGGGGAGCAGAAGTGGATCAGTGGCCATAAACGAAGTGAATTGAGGGATGGGCTTCCTTGTATAGGCGCTCAGACGCTTAAGAGAAAGAAGAACCCACCTGTACCGGTTGCATACATACTTTCGCTTCAGGGGAGCAGAAGTGGATCAGTGGCCATAAACGAAGTGAATTGAGGGATGGGCTTCCTTGTATGGGCGCTCACACGCTTCCGGCCGCTGATGGTCCTAAAATACGCCAATGTGCAGCTATGCTGCCTCAGTAGCAGCCAATATATATACTAGGGAGCACTCACCGAGATTTAAGAGCCTTCCGAATGGTGTGGAACTATGCACGGAGGTCCCGCACGTCCTTGTTGGCGAAAATAGCAAAAATCGCGTAATTCTGTGTTGATCGGTCAACCAGGGGTCGGATGGCAACTAGGGAAGGCTGAGAGCGTGTCTTCCTATGTTGATTTTCGTTTTAGAACCCAATGGTGGCCGAAATCGCGTGGAACACCAGCAAGGAGAGCGAGAGGACGGCGGCGGGAGGAGAGAGACACGAGATGTCACATGTGTCACGTCACGGGCTAGAACTCCCACGAGCCGTAACACGAACGCGCAGACTTGCGAATGACCCGCGGAGCGTCCAAAATATAAGTTGAATGAATTCTATGGCTACTCAGCTGTCTGAAAAATGGCTCCGCTTCAGCAAGTCACAGGTAACTCTGTTCAAAATCGATGCAACGCTACAGAATTCGGAACTCTACACAGACAAATGGACAAACACATGGCTGATGGTACAATATTGGAGCGGAGTGGGAAGAAATACAATCTAGAACATAAACTCATGCGGGCTGAGACTTGGATCTCGTGCCGTAGTTCGATTTTACCGGATTCTCCGGAGAGGGTTAGCATTGGCGAGTAGTTATATTTTCAAGTGCGTCAAACTCACCGGCTTGGCTTCAGCTTTTGGGCGCGTCTCCTTCTTTGTAGGTGCCTTCTTCTCCTTTTTACGGGGCTGGCAATTAATTAGAGATATCAAGCAGATGACCTTGCAGCAGCACTCACTTCTTTGAAGTCCGCAATGGAAATCGTGGCCTTGGATTTGGTTGACGCTGGGGCCGGTTTTAGGTTACTCTGAGTCGCCTTAAATCCGGGATGAGAAATGTAAGAGGTAAATTTCGAGACTTCACGTACGGGATTATTCTTGGTCTTGATCTGTTTGACATCCTAACTCAAGATAAAAAATGTGAGAGATAAATTTCGTTTTCACTTACGGGTTCAGTCTTGGGCGGCGCAAGTGCTAGGTTCTAGGGGTAAAAATGTAACTAAAAAGTGAGTCCCTGCGAACGCATACACTTGCCTTATTACGAAAACGCGGTGGCTGAGAGAAGAACTCATTTGTCGTCCCCTTCACAGCGCGGATATTTTCCCGGTGCAGGAGGTCGATTTCATCATCTGGGTCGTCGTCCCCGGGCTGCATTACATCTCCGAAAGCGTTACTGTTGTCTCGTACATCGCGGGCCTCCTCCAAAGTGATTCCCCGGTCATCCGCAATGAGTAGTGCAGCGACGAAGGGCGTCAAAACAAATGAAATGAAGTCCTTCAGCTCGATTAGGTTTGAAGTCTCGTCGTAGTCGTCAAAGTCCTCAGGTTCATCAGCAACGAGTGCGTGTACTGTCTCAGAAAGCTTATTCGCCAAGCTTTCTGTGTTACTTGAGAGCAATCGAATGATTGTCGAATTGATCAGAAATTCGCCTTTAGAGCCATAGCTGGGAAGTTAAATGAGCAACATGCTGTAAACACGATTCGGAGACTCACTATCCACATCGTTGGGCGTACAGTGTGCGATACGCGTTCATTTTCTCAATAGATGACGCCGCGGAGAATTCGAAGATTTGGTATTTGATGCGGTTGAGGAAGTTGGTCCAGTCCGAGGACTCCTTCAAAACACTCGGGCTTTTAATCATGCGTAGGAGACTACTGCGGAATTCGAGAATGCGGTTGCGAACGTTGGTGTAGTCAATGGTGTCGGGCCAGTCATTCTGTCGGCCGAGTGCGGCGTACTGGTCGCGCTTCTTCTCTTGCGTAATGGCGGCACAAATTTGAAGTTCCAAGAACGAGACGCCGGGCCCTACACGGCCAACTTCTTGGACGAGTTTGAGCCGTTGCTGAAACAGACCCAGAATTTTCTGATTTTCTTCCTCCGGGAGCTTTTCCTCGCAAAGAACAGTGGGACATGTAGCAGGGAGATTGGACCAAGCGAGAGGGCGCTGCGATGGTTTCTTGGATCTTGATTTCGGCTCAGGCGAGTCACAGTCTGCGTGGGATTGATTAGGCTTGGCTTTATCCACTTTGGACTGAGAGCGGTCAGAGGGAGTTCTGCTCCGAAAGGTGAGACAATGCATACCTTCTTCGGCGATGGTTCGTCTACGGGATCGTCCTTTGCTTTTCGTTTAGCGGACTCCTGTGCAGCACAGTCAGACGTTCCCCAAATGACGAGCATATATCCACGTACTCTCTCCGCCTTATTCACTTTGGACTAAGAGCGGTCAGAGGGAGTTCTTTTCTGAATGGTGAGATAATGCATACCTTCTTCGGCGACGGTTTGTGCACAGGATCGTCCTTTGCTTTGCGTTTAGCGGACTCCTTCTGTGCAGCACAGTCGGATTTTCCCCAAATCATGAGCATATGTCGACATACCTTATCCACCTTGGCACGTTTTGGAGCTTGAAAGTTTGGGTTGCTCTCAGACGATCCACTGTCGTCTTCCGAGTCGATACGGAATAGCACTTGGCGTTTGGAACGGGGAACCGTCGTTTCGTGCTCATCGCCGTCCGATGAAACACAATCTTCATCGTGTTCTACTGTGCCGTCGCTTGCTGCTCTGACGTCGTCTTCAGCCGCGCTATCAGAGTTGCCGGCCTCCGCTTGCTTTTCGAGTAGTAAATCGCGTCGGCGGCGCGTCTGAGCGTTGAGGAGATACCCTGCGATCATATCATGGGCAGGCCAGAAGCCTTCGAATCGAGCAAAGAACGGCGCCGTCTTTGCGAGCTGTAGGATATGTAAATTCAGTGGGAGAAAGTAGACATATTCCAGGTACGCACCAGCGCAAGTGTAGACTCCAGTCGGTTCTTATCCTGACCAGAGATTGTTTTGCCGACGGCAAGATATTGGTGAACATGATCCTTTACAATTCTCTGTCACAATAAATGAGGAGGAGGGTGCTGGAAGAGAGACTGGTGCGACGCACATACAACCGATCGTATCGGTCCCCATCCTCCTCCAGCCCCATCTTTTCCTTCAGGTTGTAGCCAGAGGATCGTCCAGCCTGCCCTTTTGGTCGCGGGATAAGTTTCTTCTTGTTGTGTGCAGCAAGGGCGGCCTCTTTCTCGCGTTCAAGTTTTACTGCTCAGCGGATGAAGTCACAGACTCACAGGGTGTTTTTGAGGTGCAGGGATACCGTGACACACCTATCCTGGCCTCCTTCTTCTTAAGTTCGTCTCGGAGACGATGAAGCTCCTCGGCCGCGTTCTTCTGTACCCGCGATCCCGGCGCCATTTTAGAGGGTGGAAGACGGAAGCAAGAGATGACGCGATCACGTGCACCTTTTGATCCTCTCACGATGCCGTCGCAGACCCCAAAGTTGCCCAAGGACCGCTCTGCACAATTTTCTAACACAAAAACTACCGTAAATTGACACTTCTGTTGTGTAAATGCACTCGAAAAATTATTCAGCTTCTGGACCTTCATCATCGGGGACAAACTCGGGTCGAATGAATCCTCCTGTCCGATCTACGATAACCCACGATCCCCGTGTTTCCACCCGTCCAACGACTGCGACTATTGATTGCAGATCCATGACAAGAGCTGTCCCCATTGTGCGATATCTTGTGATTTCCTTTGAGGCGTCTTTCCCTCGAGTATTGTTGCAAGGTGTTACAACAGCCAGCAAGCGCGTCTTGCCAGCGATGGACATAAACCTCTTGTTCGGCGGGACAACACATACCAAGATACGTTCAAGCCGGCCGTAGAAGATCCGGGACTTCCACGGGTCAGTTTGCTTGCTGCGCACTTGTATCTCGTACTTGAGAGGTTATCATTATTTAAGGCAGACAAAATATGAAGTTCACCGGCTTACTCTGATAAATGACATATTGCGTTCTGGTCCATCTCCACAAGCCGATGCACTGCGGATGGCATCCCCGTCAACAATTCGGAGCTTACCATAACTCGGCATGATTTCGGGCAACTTCGGAAGGAGATCGCTCGGGGTTTTGCCCAGGAATTGTGAGAAATATACGGCAATCAATTGCCGGAGCTCATTATCGGGGGTATAATTTCTCTTGTAAGGGAGTCGTAGAATCGCGTGAGGGTCTGGCGTTGAAGGATGCATAGAATCAAACTCAGCAAAAAATCATAAAATACAACTCACAGTTATCATATACGAATTCGCTTGAAGAAAGGGTTCCCTTTGCTTTTTTGGAACTTGAAAGCTCTTCCTCAAGGTCGTACTTCACACGGAGCTGCTCCAGGTAAGTTCGATGTAGGACATTTTTGTTGAGATTCGCCCACGGAAAGCGACGCGACCGCAAACCGGCCTGAAGCACACCGCAGTATCTCTCCATGAAGAATGACCATGTTGTCCATGATGGCCCACAGAACAATATGTCGTCGGGGACGTGCACGACACCGTGGATGGTAAGCGGGCAAGCACGCACACGGTCTTCGGAATACTGATAGTAATATCTACAGCAGGTTAAACACTGAATCTAAAAGGAATCAAAGGTGCTTACTCTTCGTAGGTGCGCAACCAGCTAATTATCCTCTTCCTAAGATCTTGTACTTCGGCGACGGTCACGGTAAAGCGAAGACAAAATTTAATGATATCCGCAAAGTCGCAGAGATGTTTATGATATTTCGGATTGGAAAACCGCCCTTCGAGGAGGATGGGTGCAAGATAAATGAACCAAAAACACCACGCTTCTGCAGTGTAGTAAGAAGGATTGCCGCCAAGGACGCGAACAAAATCCGCGGGAAGGTGCTGTACTGCATCAGCTGTCTCTTGCCAGATCTCTTCCCAGGTAGACTCCGGAATTTCGTAGTCCTCGGTTCCGGTGTCAAGGCCCTTGTATTTTCCACTCCACAACTTCACAAGATTCGGGATGTTGTTTTCAAAAAACAGATGCATGCCCTCCCAGGGTCGCGATCTGGGGTAATGGAGAGAACCGACTCGTCGTAGAGCTGGCAAACCTTTTATTCCATGGAATTTCGCGAGGTCCTCCTTCAATTTTGCATTACCCTTCGCTCCGTCGCTCTGGGGCCCCGCCTTCGCGAGCTTCTCCACTACGTCCTGCAGTCTTTCTGGAGATCGCATGGGCAAGTTATCCGGATCCCAAGAACGCCCATTCGGCCACGTTAGCGGGATATAGTAGGTTCTGCCGCTGCCTGCTGTACCCTTGATCTCACAAGATCGACAAGGAGAGAACCCGTTATGACCCTTGATGTTAAGAGATTTCTCGATTGCGATGATGTCGCCGAGCTCAAAGAGGGTGTAGCCGCGAAGCAGGAAAAAATCACGAGTCATGGCATTGAAGGTCTTGACGCCATGTGCCAAATGTGCACATTCATCGTCATACGGGATGAGGAAGCTGTGGACATCTTTCGGCGGATGCGGACCTGGGATAACGCCGCCGCACATTATGCCCATGTCGTCTATATGTGTGCGCACCTCGGGCTTTATACAGTAATTTTTAATGAGGATCGGTGTGGCTGAAGGTCCGCCGCGGTTCCGCTTGAAAAGCAGGTAGGAGTCCATACAGACGCCGAGACAGATGTCGTATTTACCGGAAAAATATTTGTGCTGGAGAACTTCGCCGTCAACAACAACGTTCTGGCCAAGGAGGCTCCGGTAGTGCTGCCCGTCAAATACGTCTGAGATCTTCCCCGGGACGTGTTTGTAGTTGTGACGGTATAACAACCGCTCAATGGAGTTCGGGTTTTGAAAAAAGCCTTGGAGGCGGGGGATGATGGGAATGTAGCAGAACATTCGACGCCGCTTTCCACTTGGCGAATGTCGGGGTTCTTCGCAATAAGGACATTCGGTGAGATCACTGAATGCGCCGGTGTACGCGCAGCACGAGTCTACGCAACAATCGTACCAGACTGGTTCGACGCCGGAGAGGATCGCCATTCTATGAAACATGACCCATTCTGAACTGAGGTCCATCTTGTGATCAAAAGCGTAGACCATTTGGTTGTATGCCGTTCGAGGCATATTGGACACCATCTTTAGCCGAAATGCTCGGATGTTGTCGCGATCTTGTTCGGTCAATATATCATTCCCTGTGCAGATAAAAAATCAGGCATAAGGAATCGTCAAAAAAGATAGATTAACGGACTTGCATCCCACAACATAGCAGCTTCCTCAGGTCCAATCATTTCGGCCAGCCGCTCCATCATCTCCTCAAGCGAAATCGGTTTATTCACATCTTGAAATTCGTCGAATCCGCTCCAGGGATCAATCTCATCCAGTTGAGGAGCAGTGTCTGCTGTGGAAAGAGGAGGTGAAAGGCCTTCTGCAGGCAACGAATCGACATCCATGTCGTCTATTTCCGAATCTGAGCCCTCGTACTCAAGAGAGACACGAGTGAATTCGGTGGGGAGATCAAGAGCAATGGGATCGGGAGCAATTTCGGGGGAAGAGAGCGAGTGGGGTGGACTCCCATCACTCATTTCAGCGTCGGATTCAGCGGTGCGCTGTGGGCTCGGTGAACGTGATGGCATGATGGATGCATGCGGAACTTTGGTGTAGTGCTCGCGCCTGGTACGTGCACTAAGTAATTTTCCGCATGTCGGTTTGCAATGGCAGTATTTCTGAGCCTCAGATGGCTTTGCAGGGGTAGGCGATGATTTGGTACGTCGCTGGAATAGGTTTCTAAAAACCATTGTATATGCGAAGAGCGAATCAGAGATGCAGCGTCAAGAGTCAAGAATGTCGTAGAAAGGGTGATTTTTGTCGCTGTATGCACAGGTGAGCTACAAGAAGTGCGAGGCCGAGTGCCAGTGCAGCGAGAGTGACCAAAGAGAAAAGATTGCTTGGTGACAGCGTCCAGGCCAAATATCCACAAATTGAGTCACAAGATGCACGACAAGTGCCCGAGTTGCAAAGAAGGGAATTTACCCGAAGATCTTACATGTATAAAAAATTGAAGGGGAAGGCTACAGAAGAATTAACGAGTTAACGAGCCGGAAGTCCTTTTCTTCATCCCAGTTGGCCGACAGCGGACGGACTTCCCATCATGGTTGGATAAAGTTCTGGAACCCTAGTTGGAGGTGAGATGAGGCCTACCACTTGCCAAAAGTGTTGGTCCGAGCCCGAAAGTCCCCAGATTTATGCCATCGTCGTTGTGAAGAGCGGATGGATCCCGAGAAAGTCTTCTCTTCATTCGGCTCAATGAGAACAGTTTGGCCATAGATTATTAGGTGATTAGACCGAGCTCTTGTTCTCCAGTATGCGTGAAGTTGCCCAGCAGCGTGAGAGGCCAGTGAGAGTCGCAACTGATCGAGTTTGATTACCGATGCCATGAGAGCCAAATACGGCCAAACTCGGCGATCTCGTTATGTCCTATAGGCCAATTTGAAGGGGAGACTTGCGGCAAACCATTCCAGAGATTTTTCCCAAATGCACTCACCATGACTGAATTCGCCTCAACTGAAATCCGTACAATCGGCTTGATTGAGTCGAAACACAATCATGATCGGCACAATCGGCCTGATTGATCAAATGACATCATGATTGAGTTACCAATCATGATCATTGTAAGTTCTTCCCACAGTGTCATGGCTCACATTGCTTCGGACAAAATTCTCTATGACGTTGCGTATGGTATCAAGAACTGTTATCACCAGACCGCTACGGCTTCGAATGGAGCAATTGGCGGTCGGTACCCAACTATACTTGAATTTACCACTGCTATACGCATTGAGCGCGAGAAGCAACGTGCTGGAGTCCTTCTTGGTCAACAGACCCATCGCTCCGAGATCGAGGGCGCTCGCGAGGCTCAAGCCTCCGCGACTGCAGCTGCTAAGGAAGCCTCTACCACCTCAAAGAAGGATAAGGTCAAGGGCAAGGCGCGTTTTTCACCTTTACCTATTGCCTCCTTCTCTTTACTTATGATCTTTCTTCTCAGAAAAAGCACAAAAGTAAGGCGACGGTGGACGAAGCAGATGACGAGGCGTCTGTGTTCGATGACGCTGACTACCCACTCTCGGGGTCCGGTGAGATCGATGACCCTATGATGATCGACACTGACCCGGTATGTTCAGCTATCTTAAAGGATTGCCTCGACGCGCTTGACGAGCTTCGTGCTTCTTTTACTTCTATGCAGGTCACTGCATCAGGGAAACCCCCCCTTGGTAATTTCAGATAATTTTGACGAGATTCTCTCGAATTATCCCGATTATCGACGGTAGTACAAATTTGATCAAATAATGTTACCCAAAAAAAATATCGTCAAATGTTGTGACACTTTGACTAAATTTTGAGCATCTTTTGCTCAACTTTATCGCAATTAATTTGGTAGTATTTCAGAATAGTCCGGGGACATTTCGGGGATTCATTCAGTACTAGGATTATCGAACAAAGATATTGTATTGCAGAATCTACATTAAACAGCATTATAATAAAATAGTTTCGTGTTGAGACAAAAAATTAATCAATCGTCGTCGAGGTCGAGATGGACCGCGTTGGCTGCAGGTTCATTTGGTGCACTACCAGGACCAATAGTTGTACTAGGGACCAGAATGAATATCGCAAAATGACCGTAGAATGGTACTCACGTCGCGTTTAGTGTTGCCGCGACTCCAAAAGTCGAGTCACAACTCAAGAAGTCGACTTCAAACGAGATTCGACTCGACTCGACTCGACTTGGTCACATCCAAGTCACTCGAAGTCGACCCAAGTCGACTCGAGTCGATGGAGTCGCGGATTATTCAAACATGTATTCCCAGGCTACTAACGATAGAGTGGGGGTCAATTTAGGTCGGATTTATCTCGGGATGGTATGGGGGTAATATAATAGTCTTTGTCAAACAATATCAGAGCCCTATTTGAGAAATTCTGAAAGGTGGGACATCTTCCAATTATTAACGAACAAGCACTTACTTTCAAAGCATGGCCGAAATCATATCCCCTGAGCTCAGAAATTCAACCTTGTATATTTGTTGTGATTTCCTTCCCTCTTGAGATCAGTAAAGGTCTGTTACACGGTGTTTATAACCCAATTTAACCACCTATCTACAAAGGCCGACTCGAGCGACTCCAAGTCGACTCCAAGTCGAGCCAGTCGACTTCTGTCGACTCGGGAGTCGAACGGAGTCACGCCAAGTGACTCGGCTCGACTCGACTCAAGTCGACTTCATTAAGTCGACTTGGGGAGTTGGAGTCGGGAGTCGCGGCAACACTAGTCGCGTTCAAGTAAAGTCGATGCATGATTTTTTGAAAAGCCTTGCTGTTAGCCTCCTTATGGCCGGCCTACTGGCTATCTGAAATCAATTAAGCTAAGGTAGGTGCTCTCGAGACGGCTCTGGCTGAATTCTGGGGCGGCCACCCAAGTCCCGGTGGAATAGGCCAGCAACACGCCGATATCTATCAAACAAATCAATGAATTGGCGAGGCCGATGCAGAAGAAACACAAACATTAGTAGTGCACAGCCGAATCAACTGGTGCCAGTCAGTCTCGCGATACCCGGGATCCTTTGGCATATCGTCGAGGGAACCACCAGTACGGCGGGACTGGACAGGTGGACTTGCGGTCTCTGGATGACTGCGACATGAGCGCCGAATCGAGAGTGACATCATTACGTACCTCGCTCTCGTATTTTTGTTGCTGGACAGACCTTGTTTTCTTCTTGTCCTTGAAAGAATGAGAGTGAGATGAAACTAAGCCCAAATATTTAACACACCTGGTCTGCTGTGGGCCTCGCAATATTGCCACAGTCCAAGTCCGAATCATCATTGGCACCCGCCTTCATAACGAGATCAGCATCCGCGTCGAAGTCAGTATCAGCAGGGAGGTCGTATCCGGATCCGCTCCGAGAAGACGATGACAACTGGCAACAATGGCTGTAGAGGGAGAGAAGGAGAGTTGGGTCGTAGTCCCCCGACAGGTTTGAGGTGATGTAGTTGTGTGCTTGAAATTGAGACTTGAGGTAGGAGAGGGAGATAGCCATAGACGAAGGACATTCGAGTATATGCGACTTGTGCTCCGGTGTCTGGAAGAGCGAAGATGCGACGTTTTGTAGGTGGGGAAGCGTCTCCACCGAGCTTCAGAATGATTAGGCTCGTTCGAGGTTGATTGACGTCAGGACCACACGGGGGCAGCTGGTACTGGGGATGAACGAGAAGAGACGAGAGGTGGACGAGATGGGGAAAGAAAGAAGGTCGCCATCAAAACGAACCATTTTCGCGTTCACCTGTCAACTGCTTCTTCGCATCAGGATGCTGATGTGATGTCGGCTATGGACCTGCGTAAAATTCCTCTTCCGCACCAAGGCAACACCAAACAGGAATATTTCATGACAGTGCTGACCAGAAATAAAGTAGTGAGGAGGATATAAAGAGCGCAGGAGCAGAAATGATGAGCGTCGAGGAAGAGAAAAGCTTGACAGGAGGCAGGAAGGAGTACATACTTACGGGTTGACAGGAAGCCGGAAGGAGTGCGGCAGTAATTAATGCTTGCACGCGTTCCCCCATAAGTGCCGTTTTGGACCGACTGCCTGCCAGGGGCTCGGCGTAGCACGTCATAGCCATAGGCATTGACAACATACTACTACGTAGTAATGGCACCAAGCAACATTGTCCAACATGGTGCTGGTGGGGCGCTGTATTGTCTACAGGAACTATGTAGGTCCCTGCCATGCTACCGCCGACTACGTGGATGATGGACTACATAAATAACCCCGAAACTATGGCCCCAGAGGTTTTTATGCATTCTTTTGTACTGGACCGACTACTCAACTCGTCTCTATTTTTGAGCAACCGTTGATGAAATTATGCAACATGTTCACAACATTCTGGTAGATCTCATTGGAGCAAATTAATGTAAGTAAACTTTGACGAAATTATGCAACATTATTAAACATTCAGCATCATTTTTCCATGGGCAAAATAATTTGAGCAGAATTCTCTCAAATAAACTCGGGAGGTTTTTCCTGATGTGAGTCGGCTGAGGAAACTCCCAAAGTTTCTGGACATCGTACTACCGTCTCTCTCGATGCCGGGGCCCCTGTAAGCGTTGTCCTTAACACTCAGTGGGCCCGCGAGCTCCTTGCTCGATTAATCGAAGATGAAAGGCTGCAAAACCCGCTGCCAGTGAGCGCCCGTCATCGGTACGCCTATCCTTCCTCCGTATCAAGGGTATTGACAGACTTGCACGCCCGTATCTTAAGGCAATGGCCAATTTACGGCGAACTGACCCTGAACCAGAGTCCACCACCTCTCGAGACGATTTCCCCGGCCAGTCTCGTAAACGGCCTCGTCAATCCCAGCATGCCCATGAAGACGCCGAGGAGCAGATCTCTGGTAAGTCCCTATAGCTATAGGTGACTTCCCTGTTACTGACTATTCATGCGACTTTCTAGCCGCAGAACTCGCAGTTAACAACGAGACAGTTAAGAAAACTGTTGCCCAAGCATCAGCAGCAGTCGGTTCTCGTTCGTATCCCGATACTATCGGGTCTCTCAGACTCGAGGAGGGAGACATTCGAAGCCGCATCGCGTTCGCCAATGCCCAACTTCGCTACCACCTCGACCACCGTGACTACCTCCTTACCGACCTTAGGAGAATCCTCGACGCGCAGCACAAGCGCTCCCAAGGTACCGGTTCCAAATGATGAACCCGGGTGAGTCCTCTTTTCATTAGCTTTCTTCCGCGCTCATTATTTTATCAGGATTCCTTCGGTCATGACTATGACTGGCACTCGTCGTCGTGTGAAGAAGCGCACGACCCTCTGTGAAGATTGTGAAGGTCCTTCGCACATCCCCTTGTACTGCTCGCGCCACATCTTTTAGTTATGAGTCCTCCTTAGTTCATCCAACTCCTCTACTGTCTTTACCGGGATCCGTTTCCTTCGTCCAACTCCTATTCCAGTCATTACTGAGTTCTGCCCCCACATCACTACGTCCCAACTTCAAGTATCCTAGCTTCGGGCTTGTATACCCCTACTTGTACACACTGTCATTCCTGAATACTATCGCGCCTGCTGTTTTCCGATCATTACAAGTCTCGAGATCTTGGTTAAGTACCTTTAGATATAGGTAACTTGTGACGTCCGTCATCCAGCTTAGCGATTTCCACCTTGAATTCGTTTAGAACGACGAGGACCGGATTCTTTTCCAATGTTCGCTTCCTCCTCTAACTGTTCGTCAGGGATTTCATCGCTAACATAGCTCTCTGAGTCGGATTCTTCATCTTCTTGTTCATTCGAAGGTCTTATGCGTACTCTATGAAACTGCATGTCTTTTCCAAGATACTCGTCATCTTCAGCATCATCTTTGGCTAATTCCTCCAACCGTTCTTTCGATAAGTCAATAAGTTCCAGGATATTCTCAGGGAGTTTTATGGACTTGCGTTGCTCAAACGGTACAACTCTGAACTGAGCTATTTTCCCGTGATACATTGCACCATCCATTTCGCAACAGAGATACGCTCCTCCCTTAGTTCTTCGGATTACAACCATGGGACCAAGATATCTCGGATTCATCTTATGGTTTAACGATTTTTCGGTCGAGGTGTTACGAACCAGTACCAAGTCACCAGGCTTAAAATTATAATCCTTTATGGTATGCTTATGTACTTCCTCGTAACGACGGACTGCTTTCCGTTTTTCCTCATCTACTCGAGCGCGCATTTCATCAACGTGATAGGAATGTTTAGCTAGAGCCCTTGCTCTAAGTCCTATCAAGTCTTCCGTGGATAGCGGGGTTCCAGGATACTCTACAAGCCATGTAGCTTCTTCAATATCAAGTGGTATTACTGGGTGAGCTCCACAAACTGCGAAGTAAGGTGAACACCCCAGACCGCGCCGAATTGTGATCCGGTCGGCCCACAAGACTTGTGGAAAGAACCAGTACCATTTCTTGGGATCGCCGCCCGTAGCCTTAACTAGAGACTGTCTTATATCCCAATGGCCTCTTTCTACTGGCCCGTTCGTTTGAGAGTTGTAAGGAGCAATTTTGATCCCTACAATTCCGTACTTAGCCGCTAGCCATTTTAGTGCCGCAATGAACTGACCCGCATTGTCAGTTACTATCCACTGCGGACAGCCCCATCTACATATCACATCCTCGAGCAGGAATTTTCTCAACGACTCTCCGTTATCTGCTTGTAAAGGCCTTCCTTCAACATATCTAGACAACGAGTCTCGAGCTGCCACCGAGTATCTATGTCCATTAGAAATTACTCCCATGATCATAACGTCGGAGTGTATTCTCTGGAAGATACTGGGCGTCATAGTAGGCTTCGGAGGGATACACAGTAGTTCTCGCCGCCTTAATTGACAACTCAAACATGAGTTGACAAACCAGCTGATATCTCTGTCCATCTCCGGCCACCAAAACCTTAACTCGATAAGAGACTTGGTCGCATAAAACCCTCGGTGCCCCAAAGAATTATGTGAAGCACGCATCATGTACATCCTATGTTCCTTGGCAACAACTAGCTTATGCGTCGACCCCTCACCCTTTCGGTAAAGCCTTCCGTTTTTGCTTAAGAAGAAATAGCGACAATAACGGATGAATTTCTTGAACTCTTTGTGATTCATCCCTTCCGGGCGTTTCAAAGGGTCCTTGAGCCACCTTTTAACCAGTTTCATTCGTTCATCCTGGGCTATTCCAGCACCCGACCTATGTTTCTCCACATAAGGCTCCCGTTCTGAAGGATCATTCTTTAGCTCTAGCCTGGGAAGTAATAGTTCTTCCTCAGGTGGATCAACGAGAAGGAACTGTGGTAGTGGGACTTTTTCTTCGGTATATATTGCCCGAATCCGACTATTAATCACACACTCTTCATCTCTAGCTATTGATAGGTCCTCCTCAAAATCATCAATACTGGACGCGGTACCTATCATAGACTGATATTAACCTCCCCGTTCATCAATCTCGTCTTTGAAATCATCAAATCCCAGAGGTTGTTCACAGGTATAGTCCCAATCTTCGTGATTTTCGGGGGAAGGATTCTCATCTAATCCTTCTTCATTATTCTGCCATTCTTCGTCTCCTGGCTGGGGTTCTCTTTGAGAGAGGCCATCAGGTGGGAAAGTCGCTCCCCTGACATGCTTCAGTTTGAAGTGGAACATCAAGATCTGTTCAATCCAGCGATTTATAGTTGCATTAGGCCCCATGCCCGGATTATTGAGCATGCCCTTGATGTAGAGCGCATCTGTCTCCACAACAAGTCTCCTGCATCCTAGTAGCCAATGTTGCATAGCTTCCAAGGCGCGCTTGAGGCCATATAACTCCCTTTTCGGCTGAGAGAACCTAGACTCTCTCCGATTCAAGGTTATAGACGCGAACTTTGCATAGTGTTTCTTGAGCTTGTCTATCAGATCCAATTGATAAATCTGAATCCCCACAGCCATCCAAGACGTATCTACTGCCAAGAAAATGTCCGTATCCCAATCATAGCTTAAGGGACGCAAGCTGCCACTAATAGCCACCGCATCTTTTAGCTTTTGCATAGCATCTTCTTGCTCTTTTCCCCAAACAAACTCTTGGTCGCCTCTGGTAAGCTTGAAAATTGGTTGACAGATCTTTGCATAGTCCTTGATGAACATGCGAAGAACACCAACTGTTCTCAGAAATTGCCTAACTCCAGAGACGTCTTTCAACGTTCCCCAGCGAACTATAACACCAATCCTGTCCGTACTAGGCTTCCTGCCTCCGTAGGCACATACATGGCCTACTACATTGAAAGGATCCCAGCATAAAATGGATTTAGGGCCCGAAAAGGTCCCGCCACAGTATTTAATGCGTTGAACAATCCGGTTCACATTCTGGAAGTGTTCCCTCACAACCTCCTGATTCCTGGATTTTCTGGAACAGTCTCGTAGTTTCCATCTTTATCTTGGTATTGCGACGCTGGCCCCCGTATTGGAACATCGTCAATATATGGAATAGTGATATTCGGGATTTCATCTTGTAGGATGAATGTAACGTCGTCATGAAATATCGGGACCGAGTTAGTCCACCCCTGAGGTTGTTTTACCAACCTTAGGGCTCCGAAAGGTGTTTGGAACGTTGTGAAGTCCCGTGAACCTTCAGAAAGATCTCGATGATCATCATAACCCGAATATAAGTCCAAACAACCTCCACATGCTCTTCCTGCAAAATGGTTGGCAAGCTCGTCCGTAGCTGGAGGAACACCAGAATGCGCAATAGTTACAGCATTCAAAGGTTCTAGGGCATGTACCAAACGAATACTCTTGCCATCCTTCTTGATAACCCCGAAGAATTTGCTTCAATAAGATGCATTTGAAGGTTCGTAAACCCTGGCATCAATCTTATTCTTTATAACCTTGCAGAATTCCTCCAGTTGGCCTCTTGGAATAGGTATACTTCTTTCAACCCACACTTGATGTTCCACTAATGGGAACTCAACAGGAGGAAAGAAATCGTGATGCCAGCCTCCGCGCTCACTATCATCCCACGCAAATGCACCTTCCTGATTCATCATGAATTCGTGCATTAGTTTACGCTCTTCTGGCCAGAGGAACTCTCCGTTATGAAGCTTATCTATGATAGCCTTCCTATCCGCTGTATACCGCCCAGTCGGACAATAATCTCGTGGATTTGGACTTAGCCCCGGCATATCTTTCAAAGGATCACCAGTAATCTCTCTCTTGATCCTATATTTCTCAGGGAGTTCGGTGTAAACTGGTCTAACTTTCAGGCCCACTGGTTTGTATTTCTTTCCAGCAAAGGAGGCAAGAGGCCCTTTAGCTACAGGTTCTTCAATTTGTTCCTGCGTTAATTGCTCAATTTTCTCTTCTTCTGGACAAGGACAGATAAAGTCCACCGATTGACAGCACCCGCAGCGAACACCTTGGGACAGGACATGAGTAGTTCGGATATCATTTCCCGCTTTAGTGCCTTTGTACGCCTTTTCCTGACTCTTTTCAGGATCGAGTGGTTCAGCCATATTCCAGGTGAATATATTATATTCTTCTGAATCCTTGGCTTGCCTAGACGGCTTCTTCTTCTTCCCAGTCGACCGGGGAATCGATGCACCTAAGTGCAGCAGTGGAATCGAATACCAAAAGAGCTAGACGAAGTCTAAGCTCCAATATCCTCTCAACTCAACCACTAGCAACTCAAATACAGGGTGTGTGTGTTCGGGGAGGTAGGACAGGTGTATCGTCCTTCAATCTCAATAGAACACTTACGAACCCTTGCCAATTCACACAGTACAGTGCGATGATAACCAATGTATTTTATTTCCAAGTTACTACCCAAGAAACCCACTGTTGGACTTAAACCAATGGCACAAGGCCGCACTTTAGAGACTTTGCTGAATTGAATGCAAAGGGCAATGCCTTGTTCAATCAGTATAGCTCAAGGAGGACTTCAGACGATAGCCAAGGTCTGAGAGGTCAAATGTGTGCCAACAGGGGCGAGGGGTTCACTGGCTCTATCTACTTTACATGCCAGTTTAAATACATTCACTTGTGCTAAAAGGGTATAGTAAAGATCCACCCAGAACTCCGAGTTTTCCGCAGCAGTTCTCCGTGTGAGACCGTAAATATGAAGCTAATTGATCTGTCCATTCGGTTCTAGGAAAGCTCCGAGTGTTTCTAAGCCAAAAACGAGTTATTCCCCAAGGAATAACACAGCCTTTTGAATTAAATCCTGTGCTAATATGTTTCCATGGCATTTCTGACTCAGTAGGACTCAGAGAACAGCGCCCAAGGCCATTCAGACCGTTCTAGATGTTGCCTAGACGTCTCAGGCGGTGCTCAGCTGCCTCTGGCTTCGAAAATAGCCCACAAATGCCCAGAGAATTCCCACAATATCCCAGTAAGGTAAGTTAGTACCTGCATCGAATGTATCCACTTCCAAATGTTCCTGAGAGCGAACTGTAGGATATCCTTTTGTTCTATAGCTGTCTATAGGTTCCTTCCCTTGTCCCATGTGTTTAATATATGGCCTAGCATCTATATTATACTCAAGCTTGTTGCACAACTGTACAACTTGCAGGAGTACTTCTATAGCCAGTATGATGATTATAATGGTTGAATCTGGTATTTCAACGCGTCTAGCAGCCTAGTGCTCAGTCCTGGGAGTAGTCTAGCACCCTAGTATAACCTTATTGACAGGTTTTATCAGTTTATTCAACTGAAAGGTCGCAAAAATTGATTATTTCAGGCATGTTCAATTTCATGCCTCATCACCGGAACTCCTGAGATAAGGCAGCAGCTGCCTTGTCCTTTCTTAGGACTCGGGAGTTACCAGATGCACTTATGTATGCTTCTAATAATTCCGTCTCCGAGAACTCTCCATTCCATGGTTGAAAGTAGCCTTGTATTTCCAGTTCTTTGTTCGCATTGAACCCGAATTTTAATGCCAACTCTCCTCGTTCATGAGCATTCATTAATTCATCGAAGATTGGCAAAAACCCGGTTGCACAGGCTCTGTGTCAGCAGTCCTTCCATGACTGTCTCCCTCATCTGGAACTTCTTCTACTGTCGGCTTAGGATCTCTCTTCTTAGGCCTTGAATAAGTAGTCATCGTGCAGCGCTTTCCCGTGTTGGGATCTTTTAGCATGATGATCTGGGTTCCATCTGCATTATTCTTTATCAAGCTCTCGGTCAAAATCTCAAAGGGCCTGCCCAAAAGGACATTATAAGCCGCATTTCTGAGATTATGTACCTGTAGGTAAACCGTTATGTCCCCAAATTTGAAGGGTACATTACGAGCCAGACCAACCGATTGTTCCAAAGATCCATTCGCACTTTGCATTAGGATGTGAATGTCGGGATCCCACATTAATTTCGATTCACCAGCTTGTTCTAGTGACATAGAAACTATTTGCGAGCCCGAGTCTGTTACACATTCCACTGTCCCGCGCTTATTTATATTTGGATAAACAACTCTAAGAGCTACTGCATCCCTAGCAACATATACTTGTCTAGGTGCCTCTCCTGGCTCCAGACTTTCTAAATATTGTAAGTATGGATCTGAGATCATGACGGACCCCGCAGGGAACTCGTCATCTACAGTTGTAACAAATACTGAAGATAATTGAGGCAGCTCATCAATTTCGAGTGCATCATACACCAGTTGAACTACTGGTTCCATATCTGGAAAGGGTAGCTCCTCCTCGTGCGTTGCCATAAGGACTTTCTTCGCCTGAGAATTCTGAAGAGGTCTTCTGGTCTTGGTGAGATCTGATTTCAGCTCATCCCGGACTGCTGGTGCTACACCCGCTAATTCCTTAATATCGAGCGTTATTTCAGTCCCTAGTATTCTGTTGGCCAACTTCCTGCCAAGTCCATTCTTCTGGACTGGTGCACATACTTGGTATGATTTTTCCTCTGGGATCGGACGGAAGTCAGCTTCACGCTGATCTCGCCGATCCTCAGGGTGTGTATTAACCGGTGGGACCGCTCTATACGGAAGTTCCGTACTTGGTCCCACTTGTCGTGCTCCTGGAGCCTCCTCATTATCCTGGCTCTGGCCATCTGTGGCCTGGTTCGAAGCATTAACTACTTCTTCCTCATTTTCCTCGTCCACTCGTTTTCTCCAATTTTTCCTGGCATCTGCAGGACTAGCTTCTTTGCGGCTCTCAGGAGGCTTAGCTGGCCTAGATCTACGCATCTTTGCCTCCATCCCTGAACCATTTAGAAATTTGAAGGACCAGCCCCTTCTTTAGGACCGGTTCTAGTGTTGACGAATTGATCTTGTGAAATCGGCATTTCTCCTGCCTGTAATCCACGAATCAACAAGGCCTGAACGGCTTGTTGAAAGTCAAAATTCTGAGGAACCGCGGCTGTGGGCTGTATTGGAGCCAGCAAGGCAGGTTGAACCGCCTGTGGAGCTTTAGCTATAGACATCTGATTTACTTGTTGAGCTCTCGCGAGCTTAACTTTCAACGTTCTGATCTCATCCATAGCAGACTCGGTGAAGTCAATAGGTCTGTCAACGTCGTTGTTATAAAAACCCTCGACATATCCGTATGGCGAACCATACATGTTCTGACTGACTGTCTTGTTCTTCCAATAATCTTCGATACGCTGCTTCTGACTCCCTGGGCCCGAAGGTATAAAATTCCCATCTCCTAGTTTATGTCTCCCATTTTCAAACACCAGATGGCCTTTATTAATATGGCCTTCCTTGTGAGGACATTATCTAGAGAAATGACCCGCTTCATCGCAATAGAAGCAGTCCCTTTCATTCTTTCGGTCCAGCCTATCTGTCCAAGCCTGATTGCGGCCTTGACTACCCTGCGTGTTGTACGCAAAATTGGAACGGTTCAGGTCTCGATGAGGAGGTGGGTCCTTCATTAACTGTTGAAGGGACTTCAGCAACTCGGTGTGACGTTGCTCTCCTTCCCGTTGTTGGAGTGCATACTGGTCCCGTAATTGAGGGGTACGGTAAAAATGACGCGGACTGACGCGGACCGGCGCGGACTGACGCGGACTGACGCGGCACTGACGCGGCGGTGGCTGTGTCATTGACGCGGCATCGGCGCGCAGCCTATAACTTTTCAGGAAATGCTCGCTGACCAAGAATTCAAGTCGGGGTAATGTTTTCTTAATCCAATACATTGTTCTGACTTAAAAAAGACAAATCCTCAATTTTGTCAGTACAGGTGTTTCCTTGTCTAAATCATGGTTGATGTGGAGGTAACAACGAAATTCCGAGCCAGAGTTATGAAAGAGGGGAAGTGTATACGATTCCTATCGCTCCTCATTGCGCACAGAAGTCCTTCAACTGCGACAATTTCGATAAATATGGTTTTGGTGGAACGAAACATCAATCCCTGCTGCCATCACCCAACTCCACTTGGCGTCGGGCCTCTGAGATGATTGCTGAGGGATTCAACATTGAATTGAAACTAACGGGTGAACAGCAGCGTACTTAACAGGAAAGGGAAAAAAACAGAGCAGTGGATTACTGGCGAGGTAGGTTGCTAACCAGACATCAATAATTGGGCTCAAATTCTTTCCGAGGAATGTGCTGTATCCTTGTCTAAGTTTTTGCCGAAACCACAGAACGTTACAGAGGATGGGACAGCTATGGCGAGGTTCCTAATCACGGCGGTGTGCAGGCAGAATTATCATAGATCAATGGTATGTCAGTTCCGCATATTGTAATTTTACCTGCAGCACAATTGGATAGGAGGACCTCCCGAAGTGTTTATTTCTGGTGCTACCAGCTGGTTTGAACATTTGCTATAGACTCTGCTGAGAGAAAAAATCACAGCAGTCATGTTATATGAAGACAACATATGTTAGAGCATCTGAGGGGCCAAAACAATAGGGCTGACCAAGTTCTGTGAGGTATAACAGTTGACAAAGCTTTGATACAGTGAGCCGTGGAAAGTCACGAACTCCTGCGGCTATTAGACAATCAAAACCACCTGCTACTCATTGGTTATGAATCCAGAGACATGTGAGATTGCACTATACTGACACGGCATCGACTCGGTACCGGTGCATATTGATGCTGGCAGCAACGCGCAAGTGACGCGGAATCGACGCGGCAATCCCAACTTCATGTGCTCTTTAAACTCTTGCAAAACCAGTTATTTGTCGCACCTTTGCCTCCCTGAAACATAGGATTCTTCATGGCATAGTCCCAGAGCCAAATACACCTAACAACATGCACCCATCACCTAAATCATAGCCGTATGATCCCAATATTATTTATAGCACAGTGCATTGATCCGAAATACTGCAGAAGACTCTTCAGGAGAAAAATCTGGGTTGTTCTATATGTGAAGTACTGAATTCAGTAAAACATCGGGATGCCGCGTCAGTGCGCGTCACACCGCGTCAATTTCTGACCCACTTGAATGATGCCCTATCTGGTAATGCATCGAGCATGATGTTCCCTAGACGCAGTGTGACACGGCAGCAATGCGTCAACTTCGCCTCCTCCATAGATATTCAGCTTTGAATATTGTTTCAGGTAGAGTTAAAGTATTCAACAAAATTTCAAGACATATGTGATCGCACACTTATTCAAAGTACCAATGACACATTCTGTATCCATCTCGAATTTATTGTCCTGGAGTTATATTTGGTGTGGGAAGCACCGTTAACTGCCCCGATGTTGGCGTTCATTGACACAATAAAGTAATGAGTATTTTTAACAGCTAAAATATGGACAGTGATGAGTGCCTCAGAAGAGATCGCAACAGATATTTCGAGGAGTTCCCGAATAATGAACAGGTTGGACATCGAGGCGGCGGCATCTTTGACATCGCTGTACAGGACACCTTACAAGGAATTTTCCTCGTGACTAGATTCCGTGCCTTCCTACCTCGAAGGTCTGTGCCTCAATTGGATGTAATAGAGACTACTCATGGCCTCGCACCTGTCTTCAATTACGACTCCGCAGGCATAGACACAGAGAGCTTCCTTGAGTGAGAAACTCTCAATTCATAGTTGTTCAATCTGATGTCCTTCTGCTCGGGTGTTTAGGGGCACCATTCTGAGGCTAAATGCCAATGCTTCACATTGCAGATCTTCGCCCCACAGATTCAAGTTTAATTGCCTGTGTTAAGTGGTCTTGCTGTGCGAATATATTCCATGACTTGTTCGCAAAAACTGCTGTTAATCACATCCACTTACTTTGGGAAATGGTACTCCAGTTTGGGACATTTGGGCTGCAACGAGTAATGAAATCATGAATTTTTTATCGCACTAACTAACAAATCCGATGTTATACATACCGTACTTGATTTTTTTCAAGTGTCCTAGGTGCGAGATTTTTTTTTTTTACATGGCCACAGCGTGAATAATGAAGGATATGGAGCCATATGACCGCGTACTTGACGCGGTACTTGCACGGTGTCGATGCGCAGTGACGCGGCGCTGAGGCGGCATTGACGCGCACTGACGCGGTATTGACGCGCATTGACGCGGCATTGACGCGGCACCAGCGCGCATTGACGCGGCAGCAACGCGCAACTGACGCGGAGTTGGCGTGGTAAGTTCGATTTCATGTCTCGTTTATTTACCTTCAAAGTGAGCCCAAAGTAGCGCTTGTGAATCCCTACAGTGAACAACGTTTTACAACATAGTCTGGTGCCCGAGAAAACCCAAAACACATACTAATCACATAAATACCGGAGATTTGGGCCTATTATAACCTAGTATAATACATGTTCATGTTAAATAGTTGAAGAGAGTACTCTGGATGTTTATTTAGGTCGCTGTGAATAAAAAGGAGCAAGTTTAGTCAAATATTGGGATGCCGCGTCAGTCCGCGTCAGTGCGCGCCGGTCCGCGTCATTTTCTCCTGACCCGTAATTGAGCGATAGTCCCATTTATCTCCTCAATCCGCTCCTCTGTCTTTTCAACTTTTATAGTTGGAAAGTTCGCCGACCTGATTGTGTTAGGTTCAACCGCGACCGTAGATGAATCATCTTGTGCGGCTGCTAAGGTTTCTGCCAACTTGATGAGATCCTCAAGCTTAATAGGATCCTCTTTCCTCTTCTCATCGTCTTCATCTTCAACAGGATTAGCTAAAAGTCCCTTTATCTGGGACTTCAACAAAACAGCACTGTTGATTGACGCCTTTAGCGTAGTAGAAAACGAGTTTTCAAGGGTCTCCAAGTAACGTTTGCACGCTTCTTGATTTGTGATGAGAGCCGGTTCGACTAAGAGCTTCTTAAATTCACTGTTGAATTCAACACCGAAGCGTCTCAAATTTCCTTCCTCATTCACGGTTATACCACGGTTTCGTTTGCACAGTCTGTTAAGGTTCTCAACTGTCACAGCTTTCTCAGAGTTGATTTCTGGATAGCTCTTATAGACTTCTTTTAAGAAATCTTCGTAAGAACCATTCGCGTACTTAGATAATGCACGCCAAATAGTCTTCTTCTTTTTTGGAAGATAATTGGTTAAGTGCATTTTCTTCGTAGTATCATCTTTGATTCCTGCTAGGGTAAGGATCTGTTCAACATCATCCACAAATGTCAAGAGATCCTCGTAGTCGTCGGTTACAAACTTCGGAGCATGAGAATTCCAAGCGTATGGGACCTTGAAACTAGCGAGCCGTGGATTGTTATTGCCTTGCGGCTCCTGACCATCTCCGTCGTCAGACATCTCTCTTATAGGATTGTTTAGGGTTGCTGATAGGGAAAGAACTGGGGAATCGGGAAGAACTGGAGGTTCCTCGATGTCCAATTCAAAATCTGGGCTAGTCGAACTAGTCCCAAAATTTGTAGCTAAAGGGGTCTGTCGTTGTCTATATGCCGCCGAACGAGATAGAGCTTCGTTTTTAGACTTGGCTCTTGCAAGTTCTGCTGTACTTGGGTTCTTTTTCCTGCTTTGAAGAGGAGGTGGAAAATTAGGAGTGGGTTGCCCCACTGCTGCCTTTCTACTCGATCGCCTAGGCAAAGGTTTCGGAAACCCAGGCTCTACAGATTCTGATTCTCCTTCACCAGATATTTCGAACGGTTCTGCTTGCGCAGAAGTGCTGGCTCGAGAAATTCTCGCACCAACTTTTAAAATTTTGCCTTTGCAGACCTTCCCGAGTTATTAATTCGAGGTATAATTCCGAATTCTGAGACCGTGCAAGTCTAGGATCGCAGTAAGACTATCTTTCAATCGTCCTTTTATGCTCATTGGAGTCTTAGGACTTCAAATTACTTGTCAAATGAACCCCTCGTGGTGGGCTCCAGATGAAACACTGACTATGTGGCTGCTCGTGAAAATGCGAAATGAATATGGCTCTAGTGCGAACACCAAAACAACACCAAAACACACTAAACAACACTACAATCTACGTGCGAGGTTCGGGGTTCCAACCAAAGTATATGGCTGCTGCAATTTAACTTCGTTCTTTGAAGCGGACTTTATAGCTAAAGGTCGCTCAAGGTTTTGTCTGAACTGTCTCAGTTGCTTTACACGTTCTGAGAGGTTCGGAAAGTGTATTAACACGATATTGTATTGTTTTTGGATACTCCTAGGTCGCTGATGCGATATACTACCAAGTTCTGTTTCGCTTTTCCAGTCACAACACGTTTTTAGAATAGTATGACTCGTGGTCAAAACTATGTCCCCGAATGGCCGTGCCCAAAATCCGTATATCCACGCGTTCCGTATATGATTCCCTTATAATTCACGCGTCGAGATTCCAAACTTTTAGCCAACCAAACTCTTTGTATTGTAACCGGAACAACAAAAGAAACTAATAGCTTCTAGAGGTGCTCCTAATGGATTCCAGTCTTTCTAAAGGCGACACCAAGCGATAGCCTAGGTCTAGTAAAGAAAGGGTAGGGGGTCCACACTGGAGTACCACACGAAACCTACATCCTTATATACGTTTTCAAGAACCCTAATAAGGAAATACGAACATAAATATACTGTTAGTCAAACAGATAAACGGAAGTCGGCGGTTAATAAGCCCCGACATGATTCGTACGAATGGAGACAAAAAGAGACGATAAGGAGAGGGTACAGGGTATATTTTGTGAAGGGATCAAGAAATTTGCCTCCGTTGATGGAGACGAAACCCTTGGTAAGAATAAAATTAGAAAACCTCTGCCCAGCCGTGTCCTCCTGACTCACGACCGCATGGCTGCCTCAGTCAGCCAGATAAACATGCTTTAGTTATTAATCAAGCCCGGTCCAAGCGACTTGTATCGCCTAATTAGGACATCTCGGCTTAAGCCGTAACTGATCCCCGCTTCCGTGATTGCCTCGGTATTTCCCGTGCCGGGTTTACTCGGCTTTGTTCGGGATTCGAACTCGGTACGGTCAGAGTCTGACCTCCCTCTGGTATGTACCTCTAAACGATCCTCTGTGATCAATTAATTGCCCGCCAAATGGATAATGGATACATCCTTGATAAGACCGTGCAGCGAATCCCCAATCTTGCTAAGAGATGGTTGGGAAACACCTTTAGTTATTGGCCCTCTAACCCAGAAGAACGCAAAGCCTAGACGGCCCTTTGTGTAATCAGACTCGAGAAATCTTCACACACACGTTAAGTCCATAGCTAACTGCTCGGATCTCGCAATAGCTCCTGTTGAGTGACGCCAAGTACATAGCTAACTTATAGCTAATGTATTGCAAATGTTCGTAAAATTGGAATTTTCACGGGTGTTCAAATGCCAGGCTTATCAGCATTCACTGGTCCGCTGGCAGCCATGACACGAAATGGCGCGTTGTTTGCCTGGCGGCCGATCCATCAAGCATGTTTTGATAATATAAAAAATATGTGCTGCAAAACCGCTATATTGCGGCCCATTGACCCCGCCTTGAATGAGCCTATATGGGTGATATGTGACGCATCGATCTCAGGAGTAGGGGCAATGTATGGCCAGGGTGAGACCTGGCAAACGTGTAGACCGGCTGGATTTATGTCCAAAAAATTCACTTCAGCCCAACACAATTATCGTGTGTTCGAGCAGGCAACGGTTGCAGCAGCTGTGATTTAATCTTGACACAAGTTACTGAGCTGAAAAATTTAAATTTTCTACACAAGTTGCTGTAGAAAAAAATTAAATCTTCACACAGATTACTGTATGTTACAGCCCGTAGTAGCTTATGCCGATAACCCTGGGAGGTGGGGAAACAACATCTCAAAATTAATCTGAGAGAAAAGATTTAATTTTTCCAGATTAATCCTGCGCAGATTAATCGGTTCAAAAAATGAGCCGCAACAACAGGGTTTGAACTACGGACTGCTGTCATCCATGGAATGCAGCAAATTTACGGTACATTAGCTTTGCCACTACACTACCAAGGAGTAGCAGTGGTTAAAACTGCCGCCATTAAATCACGTCCATCGACTAATCTCTAACCTTTCATTTTGCCCCAATTGCATATGCTTACTACTCTATGGCTCCTTTTTGAAGATGATTTCTTGCCCAATCAGCTAACCTTTCCCTCAATGTTTGTTTCCATAAACAGTTTGGTGTTATCATGGTAATATTGTGACTATCCTTAACAGTCAGTTAGTGTAGTGGTATACTATGTGGTTGCCGTTAATTTGCTCGTGTTTCTGACGTCGCCGGTTCAAATTTGCTTCTGCGGTCCTTTTCTTTTGACTTGGCTTCCGATTAATCCTGTTGCAGCAACTTCTGTGAAAATTTAATTTATTTCTACAGCAACTTGTGCGAAAGATTTAAATTTTCCAGCTCAGTAGCTTGTGTCAAAATTAAATCACATCTACTGATATCACTGGAGCAGGAAATGCTCGCAATCTTGGAAGCACTCCTCAAATGGGAGGATAAATTAATGGGATATTGCGTACATGTGGTGACGGACCATAAAGCCTTAGAGTTTTTCAATCGGCTTATGAGGCGACAGACACGATGGATGGAGTACCTCTCCCGGTTCGATTTTGATATTAGGTATATCAAGGGAGAATTGAATAAAGGAGCGGATTGCTTATCTTGCTACTACGAGAATGATGAGTGGGATGAAGTACATGACTCACAGCATTATGTTAATGCAGATATTCGATTAGATCCCAGTATGGATGATATTCCGTGGGATCGCCGCGAAGAGATCACTGAGATATTAGCTCGTGGAGAGGCGGTACAGACCAATGAGGCGGGAGGACTGCGCCGTAGTGCACGGCTGCAGAATTCGGCGGAGCCACGAGACAGTGAAGTAGCCGCCATGGAGACGGCTGCCGAGTCGGGGACAAGAATAGAGTGGGAGAGTGTTAATGCAGAAAATCCTTCTGTGTTCCACTCTCGCACCCGTTCTGATATTGTGGGCAATCCGGCTCCAATGGCAGATGACATGATTGCCACTATTAAAGCGGGATATACCTCCGACAAGTTGTTCAACAAGGTCATTAGTGATCCAGAATCGTTTTCAATGTTCACTCACCGTGATGGTCTGTTATTCACCCGAAATCGCGGTAAAGAAGAAGTACTCTGTATTCCGGACGTGATGATGGGGGAGTGCAAATTACGGGGTGCGCTGATTGAGCAAGCTCATAGTAGTCTTGGCCATTTTGGTCCACAGCGAAGCGGAGATTATCTGCGGCGATGGTATTGGTGGCCGGGTATATCAAAAGACGTACACACGTTTTGCGATAGTTGCGCAACCTGTAAAGTGAGCAAAGATGACACACAGGTGCCCGCGGGAAAGTTACACTCGTTACCTATTCCAACCCGACCCTGGGAGTCGATCTCCATGGATTTTTTGGATCTGTTCCCCAAGTCGAATGGGTATGATTATGTCTGGGTGGTAATGTGTCGCTTAACTAGCGAGGTGCATCTAATTCCGGTAAACACCGTTATCCGAGCGACCGAATTAGCACATGTGTTTGTGCGCGAGATTGTACGACTTCATGGGCTACCCAAGAGCATTATCTCGGACCATGATTCCAAGTTTACCTCGGCATGGTGGCGAGAAGTCCATAGGTTGCTGGGTGTGAAATTGTTGATGTCCACTGCATTTCATTCGCAGACAGACGGAGCCACAGAACATATGAATCGTTCAGTAGGGCAAATACTGCGGTCCATGGTTCAACCAGACCAGAAGAACTGGGTACCGAAACTTCCACTTGTGGAGTTTGCCATTAATTCCAGTATTAACGCGTCAACTGGGTTCGCACCATTCGAGCTAGGACGAGGGTATATGCCGTCCATGATACGAGAAATAGTGAGTAGTCGGCCCTTGCCTAGGGGTGTAAGAATGTTCGCCGAACAAGCATTACTAAACATAGCTGAGGCACATGATGCTATAATTGCATCGCGAGTGTTCTCTACGATACAGGCCAACAAACACCGGCGGGCCGATCCTGTTATAGAAAAAGGGACACTGGTGTATTTGTCCACCAAGAACTTATCATTGCCTAAGGGGCGCGCTAAGAAGCTGTTACCGCGGTTTGTGGGACCGTATCGCGTACAGGCCGCACTGCCTCATTGTTCGGATTATGAGATCGAATTGCCAGAAGTGCTTGCATCGAGGTGAGTGCACAATCGATTTCACGTGAGCCTATTACGACTGTACGTGGCTAGTTGCGACAACTTGTTTCCAAACTGGTCTCAAACGGGACCGTACGACTTTGGAGCTCCTGCAGAAGATGAATGGCAGGTTGATTCAATTTTAGCGCACCGATGGGTGGACAATGCTGTTGAATTCCACGTCAAGTGGAACCTCGGAGACACAACGTGGGAGTCGTTCAGCGCGGTGAAATTGTTGAGCGCTTTAGATGACTATTATATGTTGCATGGTGTGAAGAGGTGGCAGCAGCTATCCAAGAAAAGCGCCGGATAGGCAGACCAGGGACCAGAGAAGACAGCCGGGTATAATACGAAGAGCCCGATGATCAATCACGCCCACGTGATCGCGTATGGATACACGATGCGAAGAATACATAATAATTGTATGCACGAGGCCGGTACAGAAGAGTCGCCACACAAGGCAGGCGAAAAAGATTAGCTAAGTTTTTTCATCTTGCTTTTATACTACGACGAGTATCTGCTCGTGGATTGTGTCCGTTGCCCCCAATGGCGAGCTTTGCCATGCCCCCACCCGCTTTCCAAGGCAACTTTGACGAGGCCGTAACTACGGCGCTACCCATGGAGGACGACGACATGGGCGAGGGAGAGGACAAGTTGGACTATTCCGACGAGTATGATGACTTGCCGATCGATGCGACGCCAGACGAGGATGTCGAGCTTGAGGCAGGTGAAGTAGATGAGCTCACCAGTGAGCAGATTGTTGACATGGCGCATGCGGAGGCAGTGCGCGGGGGAGAAGAAGAGGAGTACGCACAGATGGATGCGGAAGTGAAGAATCTGAAGGTTGAGCGCGACCTGGCGAAGGAAATGGGGGAGCGAGCGGCGCACGAGACGCGCAAGCTACGGCTCGAACAAGAGATGATGAGCGAGGAAGTCGACCGCGAACGGGGCCAGCGGTACAAACTCGAGAATGAAGTGTACGAGCTGCATGAGCGGTTGCGGCGGGCTGAGTACGGCACACGGGAGAAGCGCGGATACGCGCGAACGGAAGAGCCGATGACGAGACGATCGGCGTCGGATACTTCGAGGAGTGGGAGCTCGCGCTCTCGCAGAGAATCTAGTACGGTATCTTCCGTGACTGGTAGTGATAGTGGGCTGATAATCACCACGGCAGAAGAACCTCCTATGGGCAGCCCGAGTCAACGCCCGCGGTTTCCAGTAACGGCATCACGACCCGCGATGCAGGAGCCGAAACCTACAAAGACGGTAGCACCACCGCAGAAAACGGACTATCCCGCAGACAAGCGGGGTTTTCCTACAGACGAGCCGGGATCATCAGCAAAACAAAAGGTGTATGGCAGGTCTGGCATCAGACGAATCAGACGCACCATACCGCCAGAATTTCGTATGGCGGCATAATGACTTGCATATCGCCATAAAAAATTCTGGCAGCCATACATGTCACAATTCACTTCTGACGCCAGTATTTGTGCCACAAGTAATGTCAAATTCCCGCCATTCAAACCAGAATTGTGCGGACATCACTCAGAATTGCAGTATTGCAGCATATTTGCATTCAAATTTCATCCAGGTCAGATACTACGTGACAATGGGGTAGAGACGGAAACGATATCGCTACCAGCGGAAATGCGAATATTGAAATGCGAGGGGGACAGTCAATGCAACGGAATCGGGGAGTTTGCAAGTAAAACATGAATCACACACTTGTACATTGAGCTTGGGGAAGTCGCTAGTTAATTCATCTGGTACCAGAACATCACCATGAGAGTATATGGAAATGGTAGGGTGCGCACCTTTTCAAGGTTTGAGAACCAAATTTTTGAGCCGAGGGTCATTGAAGGCTTCCTCGTAAGTTATTTGAACATTCAGAATCCCGGCAGTAAAGATAGCAAGATAAAATGCTCGCTGGGAAAACCGCAACACAAACAAGCAAGGAAATGAACATTCTATCATGGACCTAGGAGGCAATTAGGCGCTGAAAGAGAAGAAAGGAGACCACGGCGTACCTGAACGAACACAGCATCCAAATCGTCGGATGACAACGAGCCCAAGGAAACGTGTCGTCCGCGGTAATCTCGCTGGCAGTGTTGACAAAGCGGGGCAGTTGAGAGTGAAAGAGAGAGGAAAAGAAAATAAAAAAGGACAGACACTTACCTGCAGCTGCGCAAACACCGTCCGCTCACTCGTCCTCGACGTAGCACCGCACCTAGCTCAAGGAGGCGAACGTTAGCTTTGGGTAGATGTAGATGGATGGTGGACGCACCTGTATTGTAGCGACGACATTGGGAGGCTGTGAGTACGGTGAGCCAGATGACAAGACAAGGGAGAGGAACGGGCACCTCGTGCTCGGCGTCGAGCGATGTTGCCGGCGGCTTTGTTGCGCTGGGAAATGAGAGAAAGTTGGCGAGGGAAGAGGAAGTCACGGGACGCCATTTGGTGCCTTAGCACGTCCCGGCGACCAAGACGCTGTGCGTGCAGGCAAGGGCGTAACACATCACTGAGGACGGGTCAGCGGAGCTAACCAACAGACTCGGTCACGTACCAGCGAACGCGGGGACGGCCCCTGTATGCGACCCGACTTGCCGCGCGACATTGAGTATGTCTAATGTCGCGCAAACAGTCGATGTTACGGCGAGGGGCAGGGGCGAAGAGATGGTGGTAAAGGAAAGAAACTTAAAAAGACGCGCTGATGATGGGATCACCAACAAACCTCCTGTTTTCCACGTGACTGTTTCATCGTCTGATCCGACGGTTGATGAGGCGGCCCGCTCGGCTAGGGACTGCAACATTTCGAGACATTTGAATAATTTGAAAGTCGTCGCGGCTCCCCCACGGATTTACAAGGTACGCGAAATTTCTTCGAACTGAAGCTCATGCATTAAGTAGGCCTGCATAAGTTACGTATACACTGGTTGTCAACGAGGGTAACTTGGGATATTTGCCTCCATAACCTCCAAATCTTTTTTGGAGGATGGGAAGAAAATGTCTCAAGATTAATCGAAAGGTAGTCCTTGGGACAAGTTTTTTATGTTCTCCATGCTACGCATTGCTCCCAGCTCCCTCCAGTAGTATCATCAGGGAGGCGCAAGAACCAATGCCAGAGTAAAAGGAGTAAACAATGTTCACAAAACCAAAAATTATCTGCCACATTGAGTGTTTACTTTCATCTGGTGTACATTGTATGAACTGGCACAGAAGTTGAAAAATGGCAGACCAAATATTTCTGGTGGAGTGTTGCGTGTATGGCACGTATGGCTGCCATACTGGCCAGACACACCAGATGCAACCAGACGTTGCCACACACGCCAGAGAATTTTGGTTTCGCTGATGATGGCTTACTACCCACCAGCTACAGCTCGAGTCTCGCGTATGGGTGCACGCGTTCCGTCATTTATTTCTGTGGGCGTATGCACGCGCAATAACCCCGAGTCGGTGCTCGCCTACTCAGCAACTCACCGTGGACTTCTATGTGATGCCCGACTGGGTTACAACAACGCTTAGTCTGGTATACACACAGCGCGGGGGAAACATCAAGGCAATTCGTGATGGAGGCGTAGCCTCAGGTCGGACGGGCGGGAGGTCGGTGTCGGCTCGGTGAGACCAGGCGGAGGCCGTGGAATCGGGCTGCGAGACGGAAAAGACCAAGAGATGATGTGTGTATGTGTACACGCTGTAATCCTAACACTATGCACTGCCACTGATGCTCTGGATGGGCAAGGGCGCCCAAGCGCACTGGCACGGTGACTATGCACTACTCCGTCGAGAGGCCATCCGGTACGATCCGGATTTGATGGTGCAATGGATGCAGTACCGTGAAACGTCCTTCCGGGATGCTCATTTACTGACGATTGCTACACCCTCGATGCGCGTAACGTTCGCGGGTTTATGTTACTCGAAGCGACTACGTTGCCGCACAGACGAATGAAGACCGACGGTCCGCTTACCGAGATGGAGAAAAGTATTCGGTTCCAAATCGAGAAGCTAAGTCTCGAACTGTTTATTCGCCCGGGGCACTATGCGCAGCGGGTCGCCGAGTTAGGGCTTACTATAGCGCCGTCGTTCAAGACCGAATATTGGGCGGATCGTGTTAATACCGCGATTGAATCCGACGATATTCTTCGTCATTTTGCTGCATGTGGTGTCACCGCGGCTATTGCCGATGACGCGTTCCAGTATGCCTATGCCAGTGACTGGGCTACCGAAATACGGTCACCGTTGCCGCCGCGATGGAACACGGATATGGTGACAGCGATGCTGAATTCGGTTTTCCTACCTTGGGAACGACACCATGATAATAACATACAGTTTGATATGGGCTATTGGATCATGCCCGAGTTGGGCGGTATGAATATTCGGCGCCCCGCGGACTCTGTTATTGCCCGAGCTATCGCGACAGGACAAGTCCAACCGGGCCCAAATACGGGGATGATTGACCGATACAACCCGCTTACAAAATTCTCGGTGGCCACGGTACTATCCGGCGTAGACGAGGCTGAGATGGCGAGCATTCTTGCCCTCAATATGAAGCCCAAGCCGAAGGGCAAATGAGTTACAGCGACACGCGCTGGTGGATATCGGCCATCTCACAACGTCGCCGGTCCCTCTGGACATCGGTCCCCCACTACCAGACCATACGAACGGTCGCACTCAGCTGCACCGGTGGTCCGTGAGCCGCGTCTGACGGATTCACGCCGTATGAATGGCAGTCCGACTGGTAATCCACCGGTGGAGAATAGAAATTCGGGTGTGCCGCCCGCGAATGGTATGCCCACCCTTATATTTGGGCAGCTTGATGACCTACCTCCGCCTACGCCGAACGAAAAGCTTGTGGAAGAATACGCCGCAGCACTCACCAACGGGTTTGCAATGTTATGCGACCTTGAAAAGGGTTTCGTACCGGAGACGGTGGTGTGACCAACAAAATTGCCAGCATATGTATAGACGCAGATGCCCGTGCCCCGTGCTTGCCGGGACAATTCTACGTCAATAAGTTTTGATGTACTTTTATATTATTACCTTTCTTGAAGACTATAAAATTGTCTTGAGTGGGAGAGTGTGAGGCGCCCGGGCCCACACCACCACGATATCTTATCAAGTTATCTTGATTGTTTGGTATTGTTAGATTTGGACGGCTTACAGCCGTATAAAAGAAGTCGAGCAAATAGATAACAATACTTTTACTTTTTACACCTTACAACTACAACGAAACGCTGGCCAATATATATTATATTTGTGCAGGTTCATTCGTCCCTTGTATAAGTGTACGAAGTCACCTTAACACTTTTACTCTTTGCCCCTGACAATCATATGGAATATCTAAGGGATAAGTGCAGAGGCAGGTATCGAAAAAGACTTACAGAAATGGAGTTAATCGGACGTAAGGTCCGAGCAAAGCGCCATTCGGCGTATGGATGTGGGATGGAAAGCCCTAATGGGGTTTACACATCCCCATTAAAAAGTTTTGAATCATTACACCAAAAAGTTTTTGATAGGGTGGTACAGGGCCCATTACCTAAAGTTAGTGGACATTCACTTATAGACCCGAGAACTATCTGCCGAGAACACCAAATAAAACTACCACCTTTCTGCCGTTCGTATTCACTCCGATCATTGTGTCGGATTTCTTAAAGGCCAGTGATGCTCTCTGCGACGTCAGCAAAATGACAGATCACCTTTTCGGTACTTTTCCACCTTTTGAAAGGAGAAAAAGGTGGAAAAGCCGAAAAGGTCTTTCAGCTTCTAGAGGCTAGGTCCGGTACCTTGAAAAAGGATAAAAAGGATGAAAAGCTTATGAGAAGCTGTCGGGAAAGGTGATCAAAAGATGACTTAAAGGACGCATATGATCACAGAAAACAGATTTATTCGGCTATTATACGACGTAGTACTGGCAAGATATACATACTTTCTACAAAGGAGGGATGAGGATAAGAAAAGGATCTAGAGAAGTATCATCAATATTTGGAAACAAAATAAGCAAGTTACATACCATGAATTCAAGTCTAACTCGACACAACTCAGTGCTCTTCAGCCTGTCGGGTAAACATGTGGACCACTTTATGGTACGAAAGTTCGAAGTTAGGATGGGTGAAAAGCTTAACAAAACTTGTGCACGTACCTTCAGCCCGAGAAAGGTTCGCACATAGTCACGCGTCGCGCAAATGGCAAGCGGTGTCAAGCCTGGAAGCCCATGAAGATGACTTGAGGAAAGAGATGGAGGTTTTGAGGCCGAGGGCTTGACACAAGAGCTTTGAGGTACAGGGCACTTGAGGTGGATGTCAGGGGAACCCCCGTCCCAGCCCCCATCCAACGCCCTTTCGGCCCTTCCGACCCTTCCGGTCACCCTCCCGGTCACCGGTCTACCGGGACCGGTACCGGAAACCGGCACGTGACCTGCCATCAGGGGAACCCCCGATGGCACCTTGCATGTGACCAAGCCCGGGACATCTGCCGATCACTCCGGTCACATGGTCTTAGCTAGTAGCTTACTTATACCCACGGCTGACGTGGGAATCCTCAGAGTTTCTTCTCTTTGGATCCCCCACGTCAGGTATGCTTCTCTGTATATTTAGCTCCTTGGATCCCCCACGTCAGTCCCTGAGTGCCTCGGGTGTTCGTGGTTGCCCTTACAGTGGAAAGCTTGAAGGCGAGAGACTTAAGACGACTTGAAGTGCTCAGTCCTTGAAATATTGCGAGACTTGAGTGTCTTGAGGGATACTTGCAAGGTGGGGTGCAGGGAGAAACTCTTGGAGGTTGCTGGCCTGGTGGTACAGCAGCGCCAAAGAGATGGCGAAGGCGGGAGTGCGAGATGGGGGGAAGAGACAGTTTCACCTTCAGTCTTCCTTATTTAATTCCTTGTATGACTCTGTATCCAGTGTGCACACAAGTAATTAGAAGGCCTGCATTGTGCCATCATAAAATTGAATTCAGCCCCTGAAAATATGGCCGATCCGGAACGCTCCCACATCCGGTGCAGATCGGCGCTAGGCCGCCACACGCACCAGACCATGACACCAAATACTGTATCTTGCTGATGTACCATTTGCAAGTTTCTTTGGTAACAGAAGGTGGAAACTCAAAAAGGATGAAAAGCCAATAAAGGTGATAAAGGTGCTTAAAAGGTGCTGAAAAAGATGCTGAAAAAGGTGAAAAGATGAAAAGGTCAAAAAAGCTGCCAAAAAAGGACTTGTCAATTTGCTGATGGAGGTTATCGCGTCTCTATCGACAACGAGAAAGGTGTGCAGTATGCTTCCCTCTGGATTGTGGCCTGTATCAACCTTCATGCATTCGCAATACGGCACGAGAACAGCCATCAATTTTCAACCGACGAATTCTACCGAGCAGGGAGGAAGTACATGAAGAAGCAGAAACAACTCGAACGAAAGTGACGTAGGGGAAGACGAAGGGAAAATGCAGAGGTGGAGCGGGAACGTGAAAAGCAAGATGATGAAGATCTACTTGAAAGGAGAATTATGCGCAAAGAGCTAAAGGAAAAATTGTTAGAGTATCTCGGTGTCGAGTAGGAAGCTTATTTATAACAAGCGCTCGGGGGACCGCTCCGCGGTCCCCCTCCCCCTTTATTGACCACAGAAATTTCTAAAAGCCTCTGTTTGCATCAGTAAACAAATAATAAAATTGATCAGAGGAACAGAGAGACATAATTTGCTATGAAAAGGAGATGTACAGTGGTATCAATGAGGTTAAGGGCCACAATGTGCAGTGCAATATTGTGTTTTGTAGATACCCCAATATGGTCGTATTGAAAATAGGTTTGAAATTTTGCTCTAATGTGTGATTGAATTTTCGGATAAACTTATCTTTCTTTTATAAGCCGCCCAACCCATCGTAAAGCTCATGAAATTCATGAATACTTCATGGCAAAAGTCTAACTGAAATGATTTAGCAGCCCACAGAATGCCTAAAATTCATTTTTGCCAGTATCTCTATCTCTACAAAATTACGCCTTTCTGAAGCCATTTGATGGATATAATTTCGGAAATTGAGTCAATTATCACAAAACCACTGCCGGTCCATGCATTGCAATTTTTATTCTGTAGCTCTGAGTGCGAACCAAATTTGGGCAAGACATTAAGAATCTTTATTTTTCTGAAATTGCAGTCAAGTAATTTTATCTCCAGCCTATCCTTCAAAGCGAGGGCGGAATTGACAAAGTTTCAAGTAAATTCAAGTCACAGGTGCCAGTTTTGGCGCTTGAATTAGCGCCTCGGAAACTATGACGGTGAGTAAAAGACGGAATTTGGCGTTGTGTACATTTTTATAGGCGCGCGCGCGCTTGAAGTTGATCATGGGGCCAAAATCCCCGAGAAAGTGCTGTTTAATGAGCGCTTCCGAAGGTATGGACCCAGCGCTTCCGTAGTCTCGGGTTTGATCTCCTAAAAGCGAAGTTTAAAGGCTTCAGACGGACACCCGTAATTTTATAAAGAGTACAAGGGACTGGTCGGCCGCTCCACGGCCTCCCATTCCCTTACCGTTCTTTTTTTTTTGCAGTTGAATAAAGTGGGGTTAGCTCATTGGGAGCAAGATGAGATTCCAATTATCTCGCACCTCATTGAGTTCGACTGAGTTGAGTTGACATTTGATTACCTTTCTCTAATGAAACATTCTGTATGTACTGTTTTGATGTTCGCTTACTTGCTCGCCGCGGCAGCCTTTGTTTCGGGGTTGTGGGAGCCATCTGTCAACGTTAGCGCCAGGGCAAAGTTTGTTGGATGGGTGACGTCAAATGCCGCCAATGCCGTAGCATTTCTTGGTCATGTGCCGGCGGGAAAGAGTACTCCGCACCCGGGGGGGCAAGTTGCCGTGGGGTACGGCATCAGCGGAGATGAGCGGAGCCTAAATGGCTTCAGACGGACAGAGAAGCATAATTTTATAAAGAGAGTGAGGAAGACTGGGGTCATATGCAGTGGGAGGAGGTGGTGCACCAAAGGCCGGGCCACCGGGAGGACCAAACGTCGATGGGCCAGCCTGACGCATGCGCTCCAGCTGAAGCTGCCCTTCCATCATCGCAAATCCATGCTGACGCTGGTGTTCAGCCTCCATATGCTGGTGCTGCAGTTGGGCGAGGTCCAACGCTGACTTGCGCTCGTACTTGTTTTTGGACCGAGTGGTTTTTTCACGCCTTTGATTCTCCTCATCAATAGTGAGTAAAATCTGTATGCAGTTCGTTTGAATACACACCGTAGTTTTGAGGCGTTGAATGCGATCTTGCAATGCAAGGTCTTGAACTTGGTCATGGAGGGACTTGCGTTTGACACCAGACATCACGGATTCCGTCTTGACTCGAACAGCAGGGGTTGTTGGAGTGGACAGGTGTGATGGACGCACTGGGGATGACGAGGAGACAGAGATAGATGACTCATCTTCCTTGTCGCTGTTTCCTCAGTTAGAGATGACATCTGAATCATCATCCTCGTCCAAATGCATGCACTTGGCTTTTTTTAGTCTGACAAAATTCAGCACAATAGATGGTCTCCTGAATTAAAGCTGACCTTTTTGGTGAGGATGCTGAGGTCAACGTTGGTTTGGCTATTGGAAAGAGCCGTACGATTGACAACAGGGCTAGCTCCCATAAGCTCATGCATCTGTTTGTACTAGTGAATTTTCTTTTGAGCCAAATCTCCATAAAAGTTAGTACACGGACGTTTCACGGAGCGAGAGAGTTTACCCCAGATACTTTCCAGCTCACTCCCCGTTTTCGATCTCGGACTCCCTGTTCTCGTCGAGGAGACCGGCGCCCGTCTGACCGAGCTTTTCTCGCTGGTCGTGATAGCCCTTTTTGAGCCAATTCATCTCCCCCATGTTAGCAAAGAGGATGCCCTCATAAACTGGAACTCACGTGCTAATACGGTTACCGACTACACTGGTGAGTGATTCCAGGTCGTCCTTTGTGTACTCCGAGTCCAGCGGGGTGACGAACATGGCCGTCGCGATCTCAGCATGCAGATCCGGTGGCTTTTTCCCTCCAGTCTGTACAGGTCCAGTGGTTATTTTGGTGAATCCAAACGATTGCCGGTATAGGGCACTGCTTTTGATGAGCGTCAAGAGTTCATCCGTAAGATGGTGAGACTCCTTCTGGGCCAAGCTACGTCGTGGGGATAGAATAAGTATGAAGCGTAGGTCCATGACATGACATGGGACACACCGGACACTCGGCGCGCTTCTTTTCTTCTTCGGTGACTTCTTCAGGGGCTTGTTTTCTTTGCTCATCTTGGCCGCGGCTTTCACGGAGGCCTTCTTGGAAGCCTTGACAGCCTGCAGCTTGACCTGGAGCTCGACCTTGGTGGGCATGAGGAGAGAAAAGGCGACGTAAGCCGTAGTAACCGTTGCTCAGCTCAGTAAGACTTTGCCGAGGCATCGTCCCGAAAGCTGCCGAATTCTCATTTCGCGATTAGGATCAAAGTTGATCCCATTCCGTGTTCCAGCCACATGAAATAGAATTGAAATGACGCCGAAATGAAGTTGAAATGGGCTACTCTGAAAGTCCCTATTGTCTGAGAGGGAGGGGCTTCCATTGAAATCCCAATGTACTCAATCACATTGATAAGAGGGGATGCTGACCCGCAGAGCGGGTCGTCAGCCACTTGTAATCTTAAAAGTCTTCCCCCGTGCCCCGCCCGATTGCCAGAGATCGTATCCGTGCTCCTGAGGTTCTTACATCTTTCTCTCGCATGCCAATCTTAACTCTTCAACAGGGACGACATGAAGGCTAGCTTTTCCATGGCTCTCAAGCCTGCATTTGCGGTCCGAGCTATTTTAGCTCCTCTTCCGAGGTCAGCTCACGAGCCCGACAGTGAGAATATGATCGCGCGCTCGAAACTTTGGACTGGTTACTCATTCCCCCGTGCAGACGTTTCGTCTCAAAGCGACACCGAGACTTAGGATGCCAGCGGTACGTAAATCATTACCACAACAAATGTTGTTCATTTTTCGTGGCTCCCTGTTTTATTGATAGACAGGGTTGGCTCCATCCCACAGGGGCCAAATTCCAGGTTTCAGCATTGAAACACCGTCTATTATGCAAGTGACCGACTACCTAGTGTGGCCGAGAAGGCAGTGTATGTCAAAATTTAAGGCGAAGTCATATAGCGATCAGCGTTTTTATCAAGATGCCGGTATGTGAACATCATTTCCCATCTCCGAACGGTCCTCGCGCTCGTCTTTTGTTCTTTTCTCCACCAAATCTTCCACTAATTCACAAGGTTTAAGACTCAAAAATTTCCCTTGATGTTGGGGAACTCCTTTGTTGCATTCAATATGGGAAGATAACTCCGCCTCTTCTTGTGGACACGTCAAGAACATCTCGAGCTGATCTTAAGTCGCTCAATTCGGCCACCTCTCTGTCTTTGCGACAAACTTGGAAATTGATATGTGCACTCAAAACATCTAACCCAGCATCCTCCCACATTCTTTTGGCTTTCAGCTGTCTGACCTCCCTTCACAATCAGCCACTACCTCAAACCACCAAGATGGATTTTTTGGACGGTTTATGGATGCCTCTTTTGGTAATGGGTGTTTCAAAATACATCTCATTGAGTTGTGTAGCTTCATTTGGGCCCTAACACCAGGGGCAAAGAGCAACACATTCGATTTCGAATGCGGTGGACACATTTGGTGTCATGGTGTGACAGCTCACACAATGCTGGTTTGCAGGCACAAAGGGCACACAAAGGAGGGATAAAGGAAGGACAATGGTTTCCTGGGCTGCCTTGAGGGGTTCTGGGAGCGCCAGAGGCATCCCAGGAAACCTTTGTCTTTTCTTTGTCTTTCCTTTGTGTACCCTTTGTCCCTACAAACCACCTTTGACCCATGCTGTAAACTGTCACACCAAATGCGGATGGAATGCGTCCACCGTATTCAATTTCGCATGTGTTGGGTCTTTGCCCCCGGTGTAAATATGGCTTTGCATTCTGCTCAGCTTGAAAGGGAAATTGGTATCATCCTCATATACCTCAGATGTACTGCGTGAGTTTATAGGATCGTTTAACTATATCCTTTGAAGCATTTGTACTGCACTGGGGTGAGGAGAACCAGTGTAAACGAATGAAATAGTCGGGTGGCCGACTAGCCCGTTTATGGCCCCTTTGGGATACCGCCGAAAAGAAAGCTCGGTGAGCCATGGAATCGCCATGTAAATTGGTGGTAAATGTCTAAGCTCACTCGTGAGATGCATAACCGCCTTCAAGCGCCCACAAACCCGTATCTACCAGCCTCCATGGGTGGGCTCGTGGCCAAGCATGCTAAGGTAGCCGAGTACCCAGTCGCAGATAATATTTCAAAGCTCCGTTGAAATCATAGCCCAACACATTTACGAGAAAGCTTCACACACACACAATAACACAGTAATACATGGTCAGATGCTCTTCGCCAATACCAGTTGCACTGCAGCCTATTATTTATACCCTGGGTTAATATTTAGTCTAAGGTTGTGTGTATCTTGTATTGGAACTTACTGTTTGAGAGGATCTCTTCGCCAATTCATCGCGATTCGGTCTATTCCACGACACCTGGTATAGCATCAGCCAACGTATGCGCCTATGCCGTCATACTTACGAGCTGAGGTGATTCCTTTGTTGTATGTCTCCCCAAGCTCAGGGAATGCCTTGGCAGCGCGTTCGGGGAGAGACTCGAGGAAAATACGCCATTGGTGTTTGCATTTGTCGCACAGCTGAACACCGCCAAAACAATATATGGGGGCCTCTCCGGCGTAGGAGTCGGGATACAAACACGTGTTGCAGCGCTGGTCGTCGGATGTCTCGAGGATTGCAGCAAGACCGGGGAAAAGCAGCTCCTCGTGGCGATCGAGGACATCCTCGTAGCGCTGAGTACTCTCCCCGTTGACGTCCTTCAGCTCGTTGGCGCCGATACGGTACCAGAGCTTGAAGTTACCGCGGGCATGAGAGACCGTCTCCTCCGTTTCCTCCACCCCGAGACAAAGATCGTCCTCGACGAACGAATAGCGACGCATCAGCATGTGGACGGTGCCCCCCAAGAAGCGCAGATTATTAAGAATAGGTTGCAAGCTGGTCTCACGTGCCCAGGCTGTGTCGAGAGCCCATAGGACCTCGCGGCACTGCCAGAAGGCCTTGACGCGCATCTCGGGAATATATGCAAAGGTATTCGAAACCTCGCCCTCGGACCGGTGCTTGTAGAACGCAACAGCGTCGTACATCGTCCAGACAATCTCGCCGAGGATATCCCACTGTTCCTCAGAGAAGGACACATCCAATATGTCGTTGCACGCCAGGGCCGCCATCATTGAGAAGCGCGCCATCCCATCGCAACTGCGCATGCGAAACCACTGCTTTGGTGATAGTGCCAGAGAATCTGCATATCGTCGAAAAAGCTCCCCGGCGCGTCTGTTGGACGACTTCTCGGCCTGGAACAAGATCGCACACCGCACCTCGCGCTCCATGCTTTCGCGGACACGGACAGGCATAGCACCGAAGAGCGTATCGAGCAGGCTCGACACCGAGTAGCCCAAGATTTTGTCGCTTGCCAGCAGATCCACCGTCTGGCCGTTGAAATCACAGAAAAAACTGAGCATATAGAGGCGCACGAACGCAAGATATCGCTCCCAGTTAGTATAATGCGGGGTTCCGGATCGCACGGCTTCCCATGCGGTCGTGAGAAGCTGGGCCTTGACATCCGCGGAGAGGTAGTGGATGTCTTCCATCTCGTTGGCCAATTGGGGGGATAATACCAGGTGTCTTTCCCGGGAGGAACCATGCCAAGGACAGATGTGTGGATATGAGGCTGGGACATTGTCGAAAACTGAGTTTTCAGGAAGTTGGTCGGAGAAGCATACCACAGCTCAGCAGTCGTACAAAGTGGAGGGAAATTGAACTTACCTTAGCTGGTGCTGAACGGCAGTGATCAGCTGTCGTACAAGTCAATGGCAAGATTTCCCTAGTGATCGCCAGAGGTGCAAAGTAAATAATGATGGGGCGACTCTGGAGGCATGGAACTTGCCTTAGGAATTGTGGGTGAGGGCGCCCGGAAAAAGACGATTTGCGGACTAACTTTTATATATCTTGTTGGAATTTGATGGCTCGCACGCTTGGCTGCTACACCCACCGTTCATTTGGCTGCACCGTAGATCTATTCATTACTCTACATACAGGCGTATACGGCACTTTGATATATCAGAAGTCCTCTGAGTGTCGGATCTTCATGCTATATCAGCATGGCGGTCTAAGAGTACATTTAATCGGCCGCAAGACGTCCGCAAGGTATATAGTCGATATTGGACTTACCGCCCCAGAGATAAGCGATTTGATGCCTTCCGCGCAAAAGAGATAACGATAAGCGGGCGATCGAGATATGCATAGACGTCGGGTGCAAGATACATCATCCGTGCTTTGACGAAATGCCTCGTCATTCTTTGTAAATGTTTGTAGTTTTCTCCATTTATCCCTATCGCCATCTTTTTGCTCTCCTATCGTCTTCAAAATCTTCCTTGGCTTCCCCATTTGCTTTCGCAGCTGACCCCGTTACCAAACTGCGCATTGGCCGAACTTTGCCGCAGTATGCTCATAAGACTGCACAGTTCATGTCAACCACAGCGGAAACCCACCTACATCCTTTTCAGGCGAGCTCTCCTAAGAGATTCCCGGCCGAAATTGGCTGAATTGATTGTTCAAACGATATTCAGCTCACCATTCCGTAGTCCCGGCCGCAGATACGCGTACTTTCTCGCAGCAAATTCCGAACTGTGCCGCAGTTGCCACCAACCACACTGCTTCCGCCATTTTTTCGAGCATACATAAGGAGCCTTACCTGTCCTCCCAGCCATAATTTTCCGCTTGTCTCTCGTGCTCCAATTCCTTGCGGTTCTTTTAAGGGCCGGGAATCTCTTAGGAGAGCTCGCCTGAAAAGGATGTAGGTGGGTTTCCGCTGTGGTTGAAATGAACTGCGCCGTCTTATGACCGTAATGCGGCAAAGTGCGGTGGAGATAGGGATAAATGGAGAAAACTACAAATGTTTACAAAGAATGACGAGGCATTTCGTCAAAGCACGGATGATGTATCTTGCACCCGACGTCTATGCATATCTCGATCGCCCGCTTATCGTTATCTCTTTTGCGCGGAAGGCATCAAATCGCTTATCTCTGGGGCGGTAAGTCCAATATCGACTATATACCTTGCGGACGTCTTGCGGCCGATTAAATGTACTCTTAGACCGCCATGCTGATATAGCATGAAGATCCGACACTCAGAGGACTTCTGATATATCAAAGTGCCGTATACGCCTGTATGTAGAGTAATGAATAGATCTACGGTGCAGCCAAATGAACGGTGGGTGTAGCAGCCAAGCGTGCGAGCCATCAAATTCCAATAAGATTTATAAAAGCTAATCCGCAAATCTTTCAGTACACTCGACTTTTTCCAGTCGATCTCACAATGGCTTTCGCTTTGGATACTCTCTGGTACCTGCCGGTTCTAGTGACCACCGTCCTTGTATTTCACCGATTTTTCCGATATGACCCTCGGGAATCTCTACCTCCAGGACCTCCTGGGCTCCCGATAATCGGAAACCTCCATCAACTTTCGACCCGGTCGTGGCTTACGTTTACGGAGTGGCGAGAAATATATGGTGAGCTACTGAAGCTACCTCAGCGATACTCCATTGACTCCAAGTCACCCAGGTCCCCTTTTCTATCTTAATGTCGCCGGCCAGGACTTCATCGTTCTAGGCAGCCACCAGGTGGCTGCAGACTTGCTGGATCGTCGGGCCAAGATATATTCAGATCGCCCCAAAAATATCGTCGCAAACCTGCTTACGGGAAACCTTCTCTTTGCGTTATCCGACCACAATGACATGTGGAAGCGGATGAGGAGAGCGTCTCATGAGTAAGTGGAAAGTTGGGTTTTGCTTCTAACTTTGAGCGTACTCTCATAAATTGGGCCAACTAAACAGGTCGTTGAGCAACCAAATGTCGAAAAACTATTACCCCTTCCAAGAGAACGAAGCCGTGCTCCTCGTTCACCAATTTTTGGAAACTCCCCATGACTTCGACAATCACTTGCGCCGTGCCGGTACTTCGCTCATCATGTCCGTTATCTACGGTACTCCACCTTTGATGGACTCCAACGACCCATACATCCTGCGCATCAATGCGTTCGCGGACCGCGCGGTTGCGGCTTTGGCACCTGGGGCACACCTCGTTGAGTATTTCACCTGGATGGAGAAGCTGCCTCGTTGGATGTGCAGCTGGCGCCGTTATGCAGAGGATTGGTTCATTCGGGACTCGATAATGTTCGAGCAACTCTTTGCAAACGTCGAGCAGCGCATGGTGAACGAGGCCTGTCCTTGTATCGTGCATATCTGAAATGCTTTTCTATAATAGCAACGCGGAGATGAAACGGATGGTGTGGCCGCAACTCTCATCCGCGATAGGGATAAATTTGGCATGACGGATAAAGAGGCTGCTTGGCTCGCTGCGACCCTTTTGTGAGCGTGCAGCTATTCGGTCGCCAATTTCTGACGTATGCAACAGTATGGCGGGTGAAGAAACTGTTCGTGCTATCCTCTTATCTCAAATCACGCTCACGTCGTCCAACAGACCTCAGCGCAGATGGCATGGTCAATGCTGGCCATGATTTTATATCCCGAGTGCCAGAAGCTAGCTCAAGAAGAAGTCGATCAGGTGGTTGGACGCGGTCGCCTTCCTACTTTCAAAGATTACGACAATTTGCCCTACGTCAGAGCTTTTGTTAAAGAGACACTGCGCTGGAGAGGCGTGGCCCCCCTAGGTTAGATCGATCCCCATTCAAACTTTGACGATATTAACTTCTCTATATAGCTGTACCACATCGTCTCTGCCAAGACCATTGGTACGAGATATCAGAACGACATTACTTCATCCCGAAGGATACCATATGCGTCGTGAATGCCTGGTGGGTCAGTCCTGCATGCAAAGTCATATTTCTCACCAAAGGTCCTTACAGGGCACTGAATCATGACCTTACCGTGTATGGACCAGATGCAGAGGAGTTTAACCCCGGTAGGCACCTCGATGAATCTGGCCAGCTTGCAGCGGCGGTCCCGGAAACCAAGGAAGAAAGCCATGTTTCATACGGCTTTGGACGAAGGTCGGTCGCGGGCTTCTTACATGTAAATACTCTAACAAGAGTTGTTCCCTAGAATCTGCGCAGGTCGCCATGCTGCCAACCAAAGCATGTTCATCCAGATAGCCTGTATGCTGTGGTCCGTTTCCATCGAGCCTGCGAAGGACGAGCAAGGCAATGTCGTTATGCCAGACCCCGCGGATAGCGTCATCCACGGGCTCGTAGTGTATGTCGTGGATCTCAACTTCCTTTGTTTTGCACTCATTGTCAATTGCATGTAGTCGTCCAGCTCCCTTTCCCAGCACAATAGTCCCTCGGTCACCTGAGGTGGCCACCATCATTGCTCATACTAAAGAGCTTCGAGGAATATGAAGGGCTAGCAGAAAATGCCGCAACTGCTGTGACATTGCCGCGCCACTGCCGCGTCAATCCTCGGTTTTGACTAAACGTCGGAATGGCTGTTCTTTCCCGGTTATTTAAGCCTGTTAATGGTCCGAATTAAATCTCGAATTTCTCTGAATTACTGTTTTTTTCTTTTGGATCGACTTGGAGGCCCAAGTCGGAGCATTTCGTGCCACGGAAAATATAATGGGCAAAAGAAAAGATGATACATATCTCTATGATGTTTTATAGTAGGCCGTTTAGTTCCGCATCTCGCATCTGTTCAACCTCGAATTTCGATCCCTGGAAATTCCCAGCTTCCCATATAGTTTAGCTGTGAATGATGGATCTTGGCAACGCCGCCTTTGCACTCATGCTCGTTGAACTCGGAATGGAATCTCGATGCGTTTTCAGGGACCTTACAGCGTCCATGAAATCAATGAAGAGCCGAAGGTGTGCCAATTTCACTTCCCAGGCGGCTCCCACAATGAAGAGAAACATACGGACCGGTATCTGTGTGCGGTGTGCATTGAGACTCATGGGCCTGATGGAATCAATCCCCACCTAATGCTTCTAGCCCCGAAGACAGAAATCTCATTCTCGCTAGGACACGGCGAACGACTACCACAAGATGTCAAAACCACAGAAAGAAAATTCCCCCGATGATACTTATATACAAATTGCGCAAATGGAATATAAGCTAATTTTCTTCCAGTTCGAATTGGAACCTTTCTCCAACCAGGGGACGAACTCGCTCAACGGTCCTTTCCACAATTTCTGGATCTACAAGCGGTTCGCAGCCGGCTTCGCCGGCTGCTCTCCACTTGATTGATGTTTTACGGAGGCCCCTAGTGGATCATTGAACGTCGTGGGTTGCTATCAGAGGGATTCAGCGGTTGATGACCTGCCACACAGGTTGTTCCCCCCTTTGTTAAATGGTAAAATCAAAGAATAATTGGGAATGAAAACTATTTAACATTGAACTACAATAACAATTCCTCCCAAACAATATTGGCCGTAGATGTAGACATATCCCCCTCGCATTTGAGAATTAACACATTTGCCGAGTCGGGGACGCGAGTCATCGCAGAGTAGAGTTGACCATGAGAAAAAACCTCTCTTCGCAGATCAAGGCCCAATTTTTGCACAGTTAGTCCTTGGCACCCATTGAAGGTCGTTGCGTAACACAAAGCCAGCGGTATTTGTTTTCGGTGGACTGTGAACTCAAAACCGTGAGGTTGAAAATGGCAGTTGATGCGGGGAATGTGAAGCCGTATCTAATATAATTCAATATGGATTAATTAGAATAGGAGAATTCGGCGTACCGGATCGACAACTCTGCCAGCGACCACCGCAGAAATTGTTTCAACTTCCACAGTGTGATGAAGGAGGCTCCGAACAATAACACGTGTATTTTTTGTGAGCCCTCTGGAGGCATCAAAATTTCGAGTGAGTCTACAAATGGCACCTATTTTGAGAGGTAGTTCATGGGGAGGTATTCCTGGCTCTTGAAGAGAGTTTAAAAATTCAGGGTCTGAAAAGACTGTTTCTGCTGAGGCATCCCCGCTACCCTCAATAGAATCACTGCTGACATAGCAGTGTGTTTGCCCAGGAACGCTACGGAGGATGGTTGAATTGAACTCGTCAACAAACTCGTTGAAAGGACTCAAGATAGCTCGCATAATGCAGATAGATGCGTCAGCAACTGTGGTTGGGGGAAAGACAAAGTCAATGAGTTCTTGAACAGATTGCGTGTGATTCAGACGTCCAAGATCGACCGAATCGTCAAGATAATTGTCACCGATCGAGTCAAGAAATGAAGAGAAGGCCAAGTCGTTTCCTTGTCGGATCGAGGTCTCCAATCGCAAGATTTCAAAATGTCTGAAGAGCGATTGGGTGCGAATTGAAGCCTTGCAAATTTCAGTACGGCCGCCGAAGCGAACAACAGGTGCAACCTGCATACATTCAATCCATAGAACAGTTCTGGTTCCCCACTCCGACGTACCTGGCGAAAATCTCCAACAGTAATCAGCATACGGCCTCCCCAAACACAGTTTTGGCCGGTAAGGGAACGCATAAGCCGATCTGCACAGTCAAAGGCTTTAAAATGGAGGCCACCAATTTCGTCGATGACATGACATTTGGCAGCTTGAAGGAGTCTTGCACGGTCACTCCTAGGTCCTACTGATGATCTGAGATGTGGATTATATTCGTCCACGGGAATTCCATAGAGGTAATGTGTCGTTCGACCGCCTGGATAATTTTTGGCAGCGAAAGCCGAGGATGCAGAAAGGAGTACAATCTCATCCAGTTTTCGCAGCGCGCCGATAACTGGATACAGAACATATGTTTTACCTCTCCCTGCACGGCCATCTACGTGAATGGGCAGAGGAGACTCCTGTTTTGCCACATGCATGATGCGGTCATAAATTGCCAGCTGTGTATTTATAAGTGGCTCTAGGAGAAAATTAAAGAAGACTGAAAGCATACCTGCTCCGGTGTTAATCCATCTTTGAATGAGCACAGGTTCGTTGGGTCACCACCCCAGCGAACGCGCTCAGCATCAACCTCTTGCTGCCGTTCTGTTGGCTCTGGAAGCCCAATCTCTGCTAATGACTTTCCCAGACCCTGAAGAAGATTTTGTAGTCCAATTAGAAGCTCATTCCGGACTAACTCAGGCTGTGGATGTGCAGTTACTCGTAGCATCCTGTCTCTGATATCTGCAGACAGCGCAAACTCATGCTTTTCCCAGATAATCAATGCAGGACTTCCTTCCACTGCAAGTAGAGCAAAGATCCATCGCAATTGCGTTGGTGCTGCCCCAGAATCCACTAATTCTTCGAAGGCCATAATGCCCTCATCCCGATTGTCAAACAGACCCATAGCACGTGCAGCCTCCTGGTAAGTGCCATGTACAACGCCGTCAATGGTACGCAGATCAATCCAATTACGGGCACTTCGATGTAGCAAGAGAGCTCGGAGATAGAAGACATCCCCGTGTCGTGGATAGACCATCTGAATACGACAAACCCCAATATGGTTGGGGTTGTAAAATCGAATGCGCATTCGGGGTCGTCCTGGGTATTCGTCCTCCAGGACTTGGAGAGGATGCAGCTCAGCATCTGGATCGTGCTTTTCGAGGCGGCATTTTGAACCAAATTCGACATAGGTCATTTTGTCGAGCTCTGGATGGCGAGGTCGTGCCATGTATCGGACTAATAGTGTGCCATCAGATTCAGATCCATCCTTGCGGGCCATCTGCCCGTATTGGCGACCCGGGAGGTGCACTGGGAGTCGTTTGACACCAGGTTGCTTGTGAGAGATGTGAAATGATGCAAGCCGTGTTGCTGCTTCAATGCTGGAAAGAAATCGTCCACGTTCATAATCCCGAATTTCATCCACAGGCTTTCGCACACCCGGTGCAGATTGTGATATATTTGATGGCTGAGGAGAGACTTTCCAATTGGCCTGATCCAGAGATTTGAAGAAATACTTGAAGAGGTACTGAAACAGTGCAACACCAGAGGAGAATTCTACATTGATGTGGCAGTCATACTTCAGGATCAGCCATGGCACATGAGAAACGATGAATTGATCTTCGGTATGTCTCCGCCGATGTTCGAAATATCCTCGAGTAGTTCGAGAGTAAGTCAGCAAAGTTTGAGATCAACCTGAAAAAGGAACATACCGCGGTCATTGAATGATGATTGCATCTTGGTTGCCTTCGGAAAGCCATACTGGCAGTTGCGCGGCCAACCGCATCGGTGATAAGCCCTTGCTGGATCATGATTGTGGGTCATATGGCACTTCACCGCGTCGCGTAGTGCACCCGAATTGCGAGGCAATTCTGCACTAAGAAATTTATCAATATCATCACACAATTTGGGGACATTCTTCAAAGCCACAGCTAAGTGTTCGTGTGGGAGCCCCCGTTGCTGGAATTCTGTTACACGGATATAGTAAAGAATTGGCCCGAACATGTTTTTAATGTCTTTGATCAATGCTGAAAGGTATTGTTGAAATACGCGCACAATGAGATCAGGACGGTCATTCGCAGATTGACCGGGCTGCAATTGAGATGTGATCTCTGGCCAACGTGGATTGGTTGTGAATGTGATGAAGAGAGTGACTGGACCAAGAGCTTTACGAAGGGCGAGGCAGTCAGAGATATTTGCTGAAGACCAAGCAGGTGAATGGACAAATGTAGACGGCAATCGAACATCTTCCACAGGTTCCTCGTCACCATCCCCAATGTATTCAGCTTCCTCAGGATCCGAGTGTTGATTGTGGCGAAGATATGTCAGTCGTGCCTCTTCGACTGCACTCCAAGCGTCTACTAAATACTCTCCTGCGATATAATAGTCGAAAAATCAATGGAAAATTTTGAGCCAGTACTCACCAGTCAACCGTGAAAACTTGGACATTTGTTCGGCGTTCATAAAGAAGCGAGTTCGGTACCAGCGAGCCTGGCTGAATTTTTCACCACCTGAGGTCACACGGCTTGGTGACCATCCCAAGGTGCCCTGAGGGAGCAGCAGCAAATAATGCAATGGCTCCACAAATGGGGAGAAGAGATCCAGAAATCCAGGCTCATCATCACCTTTGCGTTTGATGACCAACTTTCGCCGAGACGGCATAGAGACTGGAGCTAGTGATATAACAGCTGCAATTTCATTGGTGATAGTGTTGGCATGCTCAATGTGCAGGGCAATGTCATCGTTGTCATTGTAAATGTTGAGTTTTTCGAGCTCAGCTATAAACGGATTGACCCGCTCTAAACCAGCTAGAATGCTATGAATCCAGGAGTGGGGGATGTCAAATTTGGTTCCTTTCATAAACATGGCCCAGGGATCGTGAATGAACCATCGTATCGCATGTTGGCCCTCATGGGCAGGCAGCATTCGATGATAGGTACGTCCGCCCGCTAAAGTCACTGCTGCGACACCATCTGGGAATTTCATAAAATCGCCATCGTAAACTCCAATAGCGGTAAGCGAGAAGATGTTGTTGAGTTTGCGGGATACAGCAGCCGTTTTTCGATCATCAATGAAGAAATCCCACTCCTCAGGATACGGTGGGAGTGGGGGTTGATAATGAGTGCCTTTCGGCCCACATACAAAGCACTGGTCATGTATTCTTTCTCCTGTCAAAGCCTGTTGAGGATGATCAATCGAATTCACATAAATTGAAAGGCCATCGGTACCTTGATGCCGCAGATTTTACAAACCCTGTTCCATTGAAGGCCAATGGGTTTGGCACTCTGAGATGCATTAATAATTGCAACTCTTTCCCACCATGCAGGCTCCACACTGCGCGTTGCAGCTATAGCACGTTGGGTTTGATGGGCATTGCGATCCTGCTGTCGAATCTCGGTCCGTCGTGTGTTGCTGAGAGTGCTTCGGCTCAGTGCCCTAGCTCTTGTATTATTTTCCTGGATTTCTATTCGTTGGGAGTCATCCATCATGGCACGACTGGCTGCATGTGCAGCAGTGTCGGTCTGTTGAACTAATACCCGCTGTGATTCATCCATCATCGCTCGAGTGCCCACCCGGGCAGCAGTATCTGTGTTGCGAATCTGTGCAGTCTGGTCTGTTGACAAAAGAGAACGGGATAGTCTGCGAGAAATGGTGTTTTTTTTTTCGCTTCAATTGCTGTGCAGAGTCGTCGAGAGTCATTCGCCGTTGCCGCTGAGATTCACGGCGCAATCGACGGCGACGTTCTTCCTCTGTTTCTTGATCCATAGACATTCTGTTGTGAGCTCGTGAGATTCAACGCTTGAAGCGAATCTGGAAAAGATTTCAAGGACACAATATACAGAGGGATGCGAGGTAAGAGCAAGACGCAGAAGGCATGAATTCCGAAAAGTGATTTTGAAGCTAGACTAAAGGATGGAAGCAGAAGTTACCCCAATTTTCAATTGGAAATCCAAGGGCCCAGAAAGCAACGTGAGAAGTCAGAAGATCGCGGAAAACAGCATTTACACAGTCTAGAAGCCGATAAGATCCTTACCCAGGGCATGACTAAAGCCCCGGATGATGGCTGAGGTTCTGTAGCAGATGATCAGAGCCCAAATGATGGAACAGTTGTGAACGGCTCAGGGTAGAGGTGCACAGAATGGGTCAGACTAAAACCTTCGATGATAGGTGAGGTTATGCTGCAGATGATCAAGAGCCCACTGATGGAGCGACGGCGAAAGGAAGGGAAAGGAGGTACACCGAATACTAAAAGCTTCGATGACAGGTGAGGCTATGCTGGAGATGATCAGAGGCCCACTGATGGAGGGACGGCGAAAGGAAGGTAAAAGAGGTACACCGAATACTAAAAGTTTCGTGCAGATGATCCGAGACCCACTGATGGAGCGACGGCAAAAGGAGAGGAAAGGGGCTAACCGAATGGGTAAGACTAAAAGCCTGGATGATAGATGAGGTTATGCGGCAGATGATCAGAGGCCCATTGATGGAGCGACGGCGAAAGGTAGGGAAATGTTCAAAATGAGAAGATGACGACATTTGACGGAGATTCAAAACTGACAGCGGAGATTGAAAAGGCTTCGGACAGACAGACGGACAGACAGAAGCAATTTTATAAATAGGGTGATGCCTGATGCAAAGGCGAAGCGCAAACTCCCGGTGGGAGCCTCTGTCTGGATCCACGCTACAACCAAGTCCGAAAAAACGAGCGCTTGCATGTCGGTGGGCAAGTAATACCTGATACTCGAGAGCGGGGAGGAAGGCGCTATTCCCCGCGATGCAGGAGAGGAGGTCATTCGATGTGGCATCAGCCCAAACTAGCGTCAGGCTCTGGAGGGAGGGGTTGACCTGCAGAAGTGTGATGGCGCGGTGAGATTACAATTATAATTCAACCCGGGGCCCCCCTTGCGGATGGCAGTTTACCAATCACTCCCTTATATTGTTTCAGCAGAATTCTGAGGGCAGAATTGTGTCTGTACGGGTTCGGGTGACCGTACGTACAGCCAATGTGTACAGCCAAAATTATGTCCTCAGAATTTCGCCAAAATAATATCGGACAGTCGCCACCGTGCTCGGGCCAGCAGGATTGATGCCCGGATGTTGGAGGAGGGCAGGCAATGATAAGCCATGTTTCGAAGCCTGCATGAAAATAGACAAAAGGAGCACTATTAGGAGGCTATACGTGGAATGTGTATGTCTCTATCAGTGAATCCAACATGTAGCATCAAATACTAAGGGCATAGACGAAACATGTAGTCTATAGTTCTTGAGTGGTCGCTTATTGGGAACAGTCCATACTCGAAAGGACTATCTGGCAGAAGGGAGGACAGACACTATCATGAAACAACTAGAGTAGATAGTCTGGACTCACTTGCTATCATGAAACACAACCCATGCTGTATGACCAGATCACTCATTTAGGAGTTATCCCATGGAAACCAAATGGCAACCTATTTATTATGGGAACCACTTGGTGTATCAGGGACTTCTTGGTATCATTGGAAAGCCACAGAATGCTAGAACATGGTTCTGGACATTGTTCTCAAGGTAGAGGTGTGTAGTCTGCACTAGATATTTGGCTAGGAGACCTTGGTGACAACTAGGGGCTCCAATTAGATATCTGAAGGCAACCATCTCGACAGTTGACGTCTCTGACATTGCACTGACTCTCTCTGGCTCGACTAAATACATATGAATCATGTGAAAAGCTTGGACACTTACAAACCTTCTTTGAAGTAGCATAATCATAGTAGATTACAACAGATGTCAGTACCGAGGGCGCGGATCAGAAACATTCTGTTTTCGGATGTTATCAGAGAATTGTCTGTAACTCAATCAATTATCTACCAATTGAGTTGAAAAGTGGATAGATCTGTCAGGCTAATTCATGCGCAATTGGTGATAGAGAATAATTCATGAAAATATTATGTGTTGAGTAAGCAGTGGTTTTGGGCTGTTTTTGTGTCAAATGCCAGCTAGCAAGCTCAGAACATGTCCAAGTGACCTAATATTTTGGGGGAGACAAAATGTATACCTAGGGAAACATGTGATAGAGCCACAAGTATGTATAATTTCCTTACAGTTCCTCTATCTCCATTGGATATATCTGGCAGTTTTGACATTCAGAGATATTGTATGGGTTACATTTATGTAGTGGTTCCATATAAATCTAGCTCTATCACAACCTTCCTTAGGCATATACAGTGTCCATCTGAAAATATTACGTCACTGGAACATGTTCTGGGTATGCTAGATAGCATTGGGTGCAAAAACAGCCTAAAAACACAGATTCCTCAAATATGTCATATTCTCATGGATTATTTTCTATCAATAATTGCGCATGAATTGGCCCGACAGATCTATCTATGGTTCATCTAAATTGGTGGAGAATTGAGTGAGTTACAGACAATTCTCTGAAGAGATCCGAAAACAGAAAGTTTCTGATCCGCGCCCTCGGTACTGACATCTGCTGTAAGCCAGTTTTGTACTGCATATAAGGAGGGCTTCTGTACGATAGTAGGCACTGATGCAGCACCGCAACTAGCATGGCCTTGTGCCCTCTGCGCTGGGGGTGTCGATCACGGTGGTTACTGTTGTGCTTGTGTCTTTGCCCCAAGTATCATTACAGCCATTTGCAGTACCAAAGGTGCACACGAAAAATTTTGGTTTTGGAATAGTTTCAAAGAAATCCCAATAGACAGCTTGTGCAAAGCCGCAAAAGAACTTTTTTTTTTACAAGTTAAATAGCATTATCATACCTCAGAGAATGTAATTTGGCCCCGTACAATGCACATCCGGTCTTGTTGAAGTCGTTTGCGAAGCCAGCGTGGGAAATGCCGTACTTTGACGGCATCACTGCCTTTGTCTTCACCCAAATCTTCGTGATCGCGCTGTTCTTGACGCTTTGCGATGGTGCGGGCAAAAAAAAACAGCCCAGAAAGGGCTCCTCCCATCCAGCAACACGTCGTTCTACTCGTTTGAAAGCCCAGGAGCACCAGGAGTCTCCGGATGAGAGTCTCGACTCTCAGGCAGTGGATGTGCTCGAATTCGAACGTGAATACAGTCCACCCTGGGCTGGCATTAATTCAGACTCGGCAGAGGATGATGACTCCGACAAATCATTGTCTCCCGAGCCACAAGATGACAGTGATAACGATCCGACGCTGTCCGATCTGGCACACGGGCACCACACATCTCAGGTAGCCAATGCACACTCTCCTCGCTGGCAAAGCTGTCAGGATCGCTATCTCGCCCTGGCTGTCGACCAGACTCGTCCCTTCTTGTTGCCCCCTTCCGAGCGCGAGGAGGGCTGGAATAGGACCGCTGAAGTGTTGCTTCGAGATAGTAGTGCTGTCGGAGCCAAATCGGTTGTGGACAGAACTGGCTCGGCTTGCAAGAATCGGTTCATGACGCTCATGAAGGAGCATAAGGCGTGTTGCAGGCCTGTCTGCTTCGTCTCAGCTCACATTTTACCCCAGAAAGGCGAAACAGAGTCACGTATGAAGACCGGTGCAGTTGAAGAAGTGTCCAGACATATTAAGGTATGTTTCTGCAGCTTCACTGAGGTCTGTTACTCACCAGTTCCAGCTGATGATGGAACTCCAAGAAATTATAGATGACTACGAAGTGTCGGCAAAGGATTCCTCCGCAAAAGCCAAACGGAAAGCCGCCATCGAGGAGGAGGCTGGCAAGCAACTTTGCGATGCAGCAATGAAAGGCTTAGCTCGTCGCGAGGGGCTCATCGATGTCTCCGAGGTCGATGGCGCCTCCGTTCGCGAAAAACAAGCCCAAAGAAAGTGCGTCTGTCTTTCACTATCAAAATGCATACCAAGCAACCATTTTACAGGCGTGCTCGTCCTCCTGCATCTGATGATCACGATTCGGATGTTGAACCGCCACCGAAGTGTCGTGCTCGCAACCACGTCTTACGCAACATCCTTGAGAAGCGTACCAAGCAGGATACTCGCCGCCTCGGCGATGCTCGCGAGCGTGCCAACCGGCAGCATAACCAACTCCTCGATGCTCAGAACGCTTCCCTGTGTGTCTTACACGATCTAACCAACGAAATAAAGGGTTTGAGGGAGGATTATCGTGGTGCGCGCGATGGAGGAGAGACGTCGCCCACCACCCAGATACTTGCCCAGATTGTGGCGAAGAAGTTCTAGAAACCATCAAGTTGTATGTGGAAGGACAGCTTGAATCCATATTTCATTCGTATCATACTTACCGTTCGCTAGCTATCTTACTTCCCCAGCTTTAATTACTATATCTCAGTGTCAATACGTATATGATTCTTGTAACTTCAGGACATGTCCAATAATTATTCACTCGTCATCCAGAACACTCATCTCGGCCCATGGAGCCTCAAGACACCACGCATCAAGGTCTTCATCTGCAACTGGACCACCGCGGAGGTACTCCGCCAGCATCGGAGGGTTGCACCGGAAATATTGCGAGATCTGAAGGTGATGCAAGGCAGTATGGCAGTTACAGAGCAGCACTGCGACGAGGTAAAACAGCCCAACCGGCTGCAAAAGAAGTTTCTGATTTTTTGAGAAGTTGAGAAGCCCGAACTGCTGGCCAACTTCTTTGAACAGCCACTCAACTGGTTCGCAGATGCGACTCATTCGGGTGTTAAAAAGCTGCTGTTCTTCTGTTAAGGCTGCACCCTTGTAGGGAGTGCACACATGAGTGGAGACGGTGTATGCAGGGTCACCATAGACGACAAGAGGCTGGCGTGTCTCCGGGGATCCTGAGGTCCAGAAGTGCTTTTCGAGGATTTCCAACACACCACTTTGCTTGAAGCATGTCTTGTCATGCCTCCGATCTTCGATGGGGCCAAAGACGTGAATGATCATGCCATCCGGAGAGATGATGACGTGATACTTTAGACAATGCATTCGCTTCCAGCCGTTATACACACATGCCGCTGGTTGCGGATTGGGCGACTAATTTCTTCCAGTGTGCCATCCATGAGAGAACAGACAAGAGGGTGGGGTGAGCCTTTGGCATGTATGCACTTGACAAATTTCTCGAGCGTGTGGGGAGTGAGACGAGTTGGATCAAACCGGAGTAAATGTTTCCATCGGTCATAGATGTACTGAGCAACAAGTCGGGATATGCGGGAGAATCGGGGGGCATCCCAGCCGAACTGCATCTTGACATCGCAGAGTTGCGCTGGGGATGCTAGGCGACGGAGAAGCATACATAGTGCGGTGAAAGAGTCTTCCGTGACCCGACTTTGCGGACACACAAACTCTGCGGGTAGATCTAGATGTATAACCAGCTCTCGGACTTCTTGGTAGGTGAACCTGGACTTTCGTACTAAATTTTGTCCAGCATGCTGAGAACATGTGCCAGCAATTTAATATTTTAATAAGGACAGAACCTATATCTAAGGAAACATGTGATAGAGTCAGAAACACAGATAAATCATGTAGTCCCTCTAGCTCCCTTGACTACATTTGCCAGTTTTGGCATTGAGAGATATTGTAAAGATTACATTTATCTAGGGTTTCTATGTATTTCTGGCTCCATCACATGTTTACCTAGTTATCCATGTTGTCTATACTAAAATATTAGGCTGCTGGGATATGTTCTCGGCATGCTAGACAGCTTTCAGTGTGAAAACAGCCCCAAACCAGAAATTACCTAACACATAATATTTTCACAAATTCAGTGGTATCACTAATTGCGCGTGAAATTAGCCAAGTAGATCTATCTATTTTTTATCGGAATCGGTAAAGAACTGACTGAAATATTGGGAATTCTTTGAAACTATCCCAAAACCAATTTTTTTGGTGCACACCTTTGGTACTGCAAATGGCTGTAAATACCACAATCAACTACATTTTGGTGGGATAACAAGGGAGAACAAAGGGTACCAACATGATTATTGTGATATCAGGGGACGCATTGGAACAGGATACAACGTCTACTTGTATTTTGGGCTCATGGGCATTTTTGTGATAAGCACTTGATAGTCTTGGAGACTCTAAATCCAACCTTGTTGCAATGAAGGACATTCAACCTTCGGTTGAAAGCCTAGTTTTACCATATTCTCGATAACACAGACCCAGAGCATTGCACTGGCTCAAGTGCAGCTTTCATTTCAGCTTCTGAGATTGTATCCACTCCTGACCTAGGAATTTGATACCAACCACCAGTTCGTATCAATTGAAAGTCTAGGAACACAACTCGTCGGATCGTCTATCTTGGATGCTTGAAAGCATAGTTCAGTGGTTGGTGAAGGGTGTGTTTTAGGGGATTAGTGTTAGAGATCCACATCCAGTGGATCCCTGGCTTTACCACAAAAGCACATTGCACCGAGCTGCTTTCGTGTTTTGAGTGTTTTCGCCATAGATCCTGAGCACACCGCTCAGCGGTTCAAAGCCAACAGTGTTAGACGAGCACGAGAGATTGTGTGGGAAGTCGCAGAAATTAACTTCCACTTCGAGCTTCACTTCTTGGACCGACGGGCTTCGAAGGAGGAGTGCGCATCCACAGTGAATCGTTACTTGGCCTGATGGGGATGTTCCCAGAGCCAGAAAGGCTTGGCTTCCTTGCACCTGGACAAGCACCACCCAGATATTTTGCGTCTGGCCATTCTCGTGCTCGATTGGGTCACCGACTGTTGGCACCCATCTGCTATTCAGCGGGATGTGGCTGAGGGGCGGAGCTGGATGAAGGCCGAAATGGAGGACCTTGGGGATGCGGTGGCTGCATACTACACTCAATCTTTCTATGAATACTTTGGACGCCCAGCTGTACTCCCCATCCGCTTGGCTCACAAATTAGACTTATAAATAACGAGTACTACTAGTTGTGCATGTAATATATTGTATCCTGCTAAATGGATCTACCAAAGAGTAATATATCAGCTGCGATCAGAGTAGATGATTCTGAACGATTCTCGCCTCGATTCTGACGACGATTCTGATGTCGACTCTGGAATTCTTTCCTTGTCAGAATCGTGTGAGAATCCCTCAGAATCGGCTTTTAATTAGATTACAGTCAGAATCGCTGTAGAAGCGCCTCTAGAGGAGATTCTAAAACGGTTCTCGAGCGATTCTGAATTACGGCGATTCTCCCACAGTAAATCAATTCCAGAATTGTGTCCAGAATCATCGTCAGAATCGCATATTTAACTTCTACTCTGACTGTACCTATTGTATCTCTACTTGTATAAGTCAAATAGCAAAATATAGTCAATCATGTATAAATGATGTATGAGTTAAGAAACTTGATGCTAAATCTGTAGTTCACAGGAACATGCCAACTTATTCGAGCTATGGTATGCTCGAGCCGATTATGTTTTGAGCTGGTTGAAGGTGTTGACAAACCGGATCAAACAAATAACACCCTCTTATTTTCTACCTCTGCGGCTGACTCCATCTTGCCTGGTTGACTTTATGTCACCTTTCCAAAACAGCCTGACTTTATGTTGGCTACAGCTGAACAGCCATCACCTGAAATCAATCCATTACTTCAAAGCGTCAAAGCGGCACTTGAAAGACAAGAAACAATGGTTACTCAAAGCCTTGGGCTACTTAACAAAATCTGACATCTTCCTTTCGTCTGCGTATTCTGTCTCTCTCTCCCACTATGGCCCGAACACACAGACAACACTGCCGTCAGCGACACCAAAGTCCTCCTCCTGCCTGTCTTCTGGGGGTTTGTTCGCAGACTTGATTACATGTTGCATGGACATCTAACTAAAACTTACCTCTCAGTCGGCTGCCACGAAACGCCAATTGAAAGAAATATAATTTCAGATTTCTACGTTGAATACTGATTAGTGTGGGCAGGGTTACTGACACATACCTCAGTATATTGTCGCCGACATACATGAGTCCTCGCAGATGTCTCAAAAATTAGCCCCTCCGGTCCGTAAGATACAGAGGGACAATGTGACCTCCAATCCAAAGGGCGGAATGCATTTAAGCACAAACGGCATTTGCAAACAGTGTGGGGCTCGACCAATTAAGGTGATACCCACTAAACCTCCCAAAACACGGCTTTAACGAGGTTTGAACTCACGACCTTCGGCTTACCCAAAGGCCACGGATGCGATGGTTTGCCGGTACACCATGCGACCCCCCGCCTAGATTGAATTGACTTGGAAGAATTTCGTCTGCCCACGGCACTCTGTTTTGGCCTTGCCACACTCCGTGTCTAGGAATGCTGCTGACAGCAGGGCAGTGGCTACAAGCTCCTCCTCGTTCACTGCTACAGCGATTTACACTCCCCCCACTTGGGTGTAGGGCCCGTGGCTTCGCCCAGCAGTTTCTTTTTGTTTCTCTTCAATATGCCAAAGTCATCTTTCAAACCTAACTGTACAAGCTTCGTTGCTACTTTGTCAGTATGGCGTCTAGGATGTTCAGGTAATCGCAATCGTTGAAGATTAACGAGCAAGCACGACTTGTGAGTGAACGAGCCTACTGTCATAGTTGGAACATCTTTCAAATCATTAAGCCAGTACTGTTAAAGAGATTAGGCAGTGAGCACAAGGGCCGAGAGAAATGACTCCGGGTCGCATAGGGTCCCTCTCGCACTCTTTAAGCAAAATGATATCAGCCTCGATATGCCTGGGAAAGTAGATCTCATACATCTAAGCCATAAAAATTTCTTCCTGTTCAGAATCCGATACAGGATCTTCTTCCTTGTTGAAACGATACAGTATTATCTTCCTTGTCATAATCCTCTGAATACAGGGTTGAATTTTCCTCCTCATAATGAGCTAATTGACGACAATATGAAATCGTTGGCTCGCATGTGCTCTGTTTCCAGAGCTCTTTTTTTTCTTTTTTCTTGCGCGTGGTAGTCCTGGATGATTCGGCAGCCTTATGTTTCAAGTCGCTCACGTCCGCAAGTGCCAATTCCAGGCCTTCAGGACACTCGTTGCCGGATTTACGTCTCAGACTCCGTAAAAGGCCATCCAAAGTCGGCGATGGTAATGGGGGCTCGTCGACATCCATCGTAGAGCTTGAATCTTGGAAGGAATCAGTTGGTATATACGACATTTCTTAGCTCATTCTCACCTTCATCTAAAGGCGGTGATGCTATTGGGCGCTCGTCCACACCCACCCCAGAGCCAGAAGCTTCGAGGGGACATAAGATAGTTCTTAATGAGTTCTATCCCTTTGGAGCTGGGTTGGATGGGAAGGTCGCGGTCGGTTTTTCCTTGGGCTTTGAAGACAGATCGCGCGAATGAATCAAGGGGTGGCCTCAATACCTGCATTGGCATCAGTCACAGTTCGGACGCAGAAGTCTGGGACATAATTGACATGAAGATATTCTCACCTGAAATGGCTGTAGAGGGGGTCACTGCCAGTGCTCCAGTACCGGATGGAATTGAGGAGACTTGCGTCAGACATGCCAATTCCGGAATAACTGAGAGGGCCCGTGCCATTGCCCGCAAATAATCAGGCATGGCTTTCAGCCAAACAAGTTCGGGCAGAAACTTGAAAATTTTCACCGCATACTGAGGAAGCTCCATGCCCGGAGCGACGGTGCGCAGGACAACAGGACTGCGGTAGTTGAGCAAGGATGCCTTTTCCTTGCTATAGCGGTCCACAATTCCTAACTGCAGTGAGGAATTGTCCACGTCTATGAATTGAAAAAGCTACCTTGAAATGCAGCCAGGTCTGATTTCGAAGTTGGAGGCAGATCTTTCATTAGTGTGGTAAAGTACGAATTTATCGCGGCACCCCCCAAAACACCCCTTGCACAAATGGGCCGCACGAGAGACTGCATGCACCCCTGAACATAGGGCAAAGCGGACATATCATCAACGGATGACGATAATATATTAAGGACCTAGTTGTAATCAGCTTTACATTTGATGCGGTTTTAATACTGTTGTGAAAGAACATCTCATCCATGAGGAGGTTTGTAAAGTTGCTGAGATGCTTATACCAACGGGCAAGTTTTTTCAAGAGCTGGTGTGTTTAAGTACGCTGTAATCGGGAAGAATAATAGCTATACCTGCGTTGCGGAACCAAATTTTGCAAGTGGTGAATGCACGATTGGTATAGGCTTTGTATTCGGAGAAATCGGCGCAAGGAGGAAATCCGAAAGCTCGGCACTTGGAATATACACATCCAGAGGAGGCTAGTGTCGGGAGTCCATTTTCAGCCCAAGTACAATGCGGAAGTCGACACGGTCAGGGTCTGCGCTATTTGCAGGATATCCCTCAATATCAAGCTGCTTCAAGGCAGCAACAAACATAGCATGGACAGGGTCAAAAATATCAGATGAGAGATTGAACCAAGTAGAATCATGCATGGGTAGAGAATACCATGAATGTTGGGGAAATGTTGGCAACAATGTGAGTCTGGGTGGTTCAGACATGACGGTAAAGGGAGAGATGGAATGCTGTGTCCTTCCATCTCACAGCCACATGACAAACAAAGTGAAACAAAATGCGGACAAACAGCGTGCGAAGGTGCATCAGGGACCTTGAGATGTGGTAGTTAAGTATTTAAATAGCCTTGAAACTAAGGTCCAATTGTTTCAACTCTCTGAAAAATTCCGAAGGGTGGACAAGACATGACATTTGAACATTGCTGCAAGGAGGACCAAACAAAGTATGAACACCCCACTGCTGCCATGGTGCATCGGGGGACCTTGCAATTTGATGAGTGAGTATTTAATAACCAAGTTCTATTCAACACAGCCACTATTTATGTCGATGCGATAGCGAACAGCTTACTTTTCGAGAGCGTGTGGAATCGTCATATGGATTTGAAATGGACGACTACTTATTACATAAGTACTCATAATCAAACACAGCCTCTGTTCGCCTTCACCGTATTATTCATGTTCTACATCTCCAAAACGCGTGTAATGCCATCGTAAACTGAGCAAATTGGGTTTACCTACGTGCACGGAGCCTTTCCAAGGCCTCTTGTCCCATTTTCACTAGGTGAGTAAGTGTGGGGAATTAGGGAAACTGGCGGGTGTGGCGATATGGCAAACCTGGAGCACTGCCACACCCATACAACCAGACCAGCGCCAGACTACCAGACGCACCAGACATTAAACATTTTCCTGATGCACCGCACGCTTCATCATTCGCGCAACTATGGGCACCAGAACGATCATTATCAGCCTCATACTACTTCTGCTATCGCAGGTATGTCTCAGCTTCAAGTTCTACTCCGAACCCGGCTTCAAATTGGTCCGCAAAATCCTTCTTGGTCTTCTCCCCAGTTTCGAGCCACACCACTACCAAATGGACGGGATTTGCAAGGTTCTTGACGGGATAGACCTTGTACCGGTCACCCCGACTGCATCGGGGAAGACTGCATACCTCTTCCTCTCCATTCTCGTCATGATAGCCATCTCGAAGACGCCGTCACTTTGCCCCTCCATAAAATTTCCCAAGGACCCGGCAATCATAGTCGTGTGTCCAACCAACTCCATAGAACAGCAGCTGGTGCGTCAACGAACGGAGTGCAAGTATATGAATCTCCGATGATCATTTTCAAGATGAGACCATGGCAAAACTGGGTGTTCCGTCACTCACAATCAATTCCGATACTGTTGCCGCCGCTCGCCTGCGCAGCGAAGACCTATGGATCAAAGCGCGAACTGGGATCGCGATGTTGATCCTAGGACCGGAGCAGCTCATTTCGAAGGGTTTCCGAGACCTGCTCGCTTTCGAGCCATTCTATGAGCGCGTTTCTGCTCTTGGGGCGGATGAGATCCACTTACTTGTGTACTGGGATGCTACCTTTCGCAAGGCATTTCAGCAGATCGGGTTTATGCGTGCTAGACTTCGCCCTGGGCTCCCGGTTATCGGACTGACAGCCAGTCTCCTTGCCGATCCCAAAGTCCAGAACGCTATCTTTGCACTTTTGGGTGTAAACCGTGGGGAATTCCATCTCATTCGGCATTCAAATGCACGGCATGACGTCCAGTTTCTGTTCCGCCAGCTCTACTCGGGCATCGATTGGGTTTTTGATCCCGAAATCGCGGGTGTCCTTGACACTCGTGACAAGACTCTTATTTTTAGCAACACCATTTTCCTTGTTCACCGTCTCAAAGCCTATCTAAATGGGCTTCGGCCCAACAGTTCGGATCGCGATTTTCGCATTCGCACGTACACTGGACTCAAGTGGCCCGACGACAAGCTTCAAGCGTTGACGGACATCGTTGAAAACCCCAAATTCCAAATAATTATCTCGACCAACACTCTGGCGCAGGGCAACGATATTAAAGTCATCAAAACTGTCATACAAATCGGGGAGCCTGCGAGCATCGAGATGTATGTTCAAAAGCTGGGGCGTGCACGGCCATACTTCGTATATTAAAGAGATGTCTCGAATCAGATTGCATCTATTTGTCCGTCACCCACATTTGTCGTTACTTTCCCATCCAGCTGTCTTCTCACTCCAAATTCCGTTATCTCGGTCGCCTCAAGGTTTTTCCCTCACATTTATTTTTCAACATCACAAATTAACTTCAACCTTACCGTTTCTGTGCTGTTGTTATTACGTGCAACTCCTTCGGATGAAACCATATGCCGGCGGGCTCCACCGCTCAAAGACCATACAAGAGACGTTCCGCTTCTTTTCTTCGCTCCCCCATCTCCCCCCACCAGTCGTCCGTGCCCGCTGCCGGGGGCTCAATTTTACATGGGTTGATTGCACCAGGTACGTCTGGATCACAAGTGGAGGACGAGAGTGTTCAATTCGACCAAATCCAGTGCAGCGCCAGGCCCAGGTGCAAACCCGGTAAGCGCTTACTTTCATTCTGGCTAGCACTGAAATTCAGGTTTTTAAATTTCCTTCGACGATCGCCAGCCCAATGACTTTCGACACGTTCCAGAAAGCCGCAGCGCCCCAGTTCTCCCTGATCATACCAATTTCTTCAGTGTCACCACTTTCAAGTATGTCAACGGCTCTCCAAGAACCTCGACCGTTCAGTACGTTCTGAAACCTTTTCGTGCAATTATTTGAATTCAAACGACGTTCTAAATGTGTTTATCCGGCAGGAGACGCTGCGCCAAGATTCCTCTTCGGGGCCCAAGCACAGGTATGTGCCTAATTTCTTGGCATGTGCAACGCTTTTTCAGACGCCGGGCTCACCCACATTGCAATATTAACACATTATGCTCGGCTCCAGTCCTCATGTTCTTTCACAGTCCGGCACCGACCCTGTGTCGACAACAGACTCCCTGGTGACTCCCGAACCCTCGCTACGTCAGTATTGGTCTAACCTCCACCCCTGCGACTGAAATTACTCCTTCAGCTTCAGCTCTTAGTGGTGTGTGAGTGCACGTTGCCAGCAATTTTTTCGTTCGGTGATGTCCTCTTTGTGTTGTAACCACAGTTTCGAGCTGATTTGCCTTTGACAGCCCTCCTGCTGTCGGGGGTCCGGCGTCATCGTCATGAAACACGGTAAGTCAATAGTTCTTCACAATGAATATTATCTCTGACAGTATTCAAGTTCGAGGAAATGCCATGCCCCGAGTACGACTCTTTCTCCTCCGCCGTAAGATGATGCTCATCAGGAAAATCCCCCATTAGAATTTGCGAAGAAGTTTGAACATATGTTCGAAGCTGTCGACATTCTGTCAAAATTTCTCAAAAATGTGAGATTGGCAGAATTTTTCAGTCCCTAAAAAATGTCGCAATTTTTTCAACAAAAGTCGTACAATTGTGAACAATTGTCTGACAATTTCGGCCAATACAGGTGGAATGCAACAGATTATATGCTCTTAAAAACGAAATGGACTGAAATGATTGTATTGCAAACGATACGCTACGACAATACAGTACGTAACTAAACGATCGAACTACCGAGATGTCGCCCATGATCAATATGCCGTGCATGAAATACAAATCCTACGGAAATGTCAGTGAGGAAAACACAGACACTCAGCAAAATTACATACCAGACATCATCAGGGGCTCGACGGGCAGAGGTGAAGATGGGGATATCTGCTAGGTATTAGTAATCTAGGTAAGGCAGAGGTGTAGTGACCCTGGGAGTAGACAACGTGAGCTCAGGAGCTGAGATTGAGAAACTGTCTCACTAGAATCTGTGCAGAGCCGTGTGAGCGCCGAGCACGGCGAGCATAGCGCTGATGTGTTTCATTATCAGCACGATCTGTGGCGGCCGAGGGTAGTTGTGTGCACAATGAGCATGACGTGAATGTGAATAAACGTGGAAAACGTACGATCCCATGTTGAATTGTCCGTGACAAAATGTACACCGATCACATTGCCGAGGCTCCTTCAGCTGACAGGAATTGGGAAACGAGATTGAGAACATGGAGTGGTGAAAGGATTGAAGAAGAGAAACTTACAAGCATTGGCACGGATCCTTTCACAAGAACTGCGAGGCACAAGGTGAGCCGGGAGTGCAAAATTAAGGACAACGGGATACACACCTCGCAGAGCATGGCCCTGTAACAACAATGATACAGGGTTGGGGTGCATGAGGACAAGTTCTGACGAAGGATCAGCGAGGAGCGTGCCCAGTGTAGAGTACGAGAACTCACTGAGTAGAAACAGCTCACTGGCAGGCATCCGTGGCGACCAACAAGGCTGTAGCGAAGTAATCAGCGGAGTCTACAGGGACTAGATGAGTGGAAGGCCTTACTACTGGGCATAAAACCAGCGAACGTGAACGAGATAGGAGGGTTGGGGATATAGAACAGAGGGAGGCAGATGGGGGGAAGAAAGAAGGTGTGGGTCCGTCATCAACGTTTGGTTCTGTATTTGTATTCGAGCGGTCAAACTGACTTGATCAACGAACTTAAGCGATCGCCAAACTGACTTGATCGGCGAACTTGGGCGATCGGCAAACTCAGCGTCGGCAAACTCAGCGGAGTTTGAATGACTTGTGTGAAATTTGAGCGAAGTTGAATTGGGGTGATCTACCTTGAGAGCAAAAGAAACCTTCATGTGAGTACCAATAACCAGTCTCATACCCTCTATCCCTGATATACCTATTCTGACACCCTTCGGCTGAATTTGGATTGGATTGTTACGGAATGGGAAAAGAATGTTACAAAATGTCAACATATGGTTGACATTCGCACCCAATTGTTGCCGTTGTGCTATTGTGAAAAAAATGACACATTTTGCAGACAATTGGCAATGGGGGTTTTTCCTGATGCTGACGTTGGCGAAGAAACAAACCCTGTTCAATCCAATGCGAAGAAAGCTAAGCAGTAATTTTTCTTAATTCCAATCCTACTTTGATAGTCCAATGCGCCTCCTCTGATGTTGTATAACCTCTGTGCTGAAATTTGATGATTTTGACTCTGAATTCAAGTGGAAAGTCCGACAAGATTCGAGGGGTGTGAAGAATATGAGATCACCATCACTGCGACAAACTGACTCGCTTCTCATCATGACGCTTGCTATGCTCTTTCTCGTCAAGGTTGAAGCGACCGGATTAACAGACTTCGTAGACTGCGAGTGTCTTTGGCTTCGAAAACACTTGGTGCACCGCTGCATAGCAAAGTCTGAAGAGCTGTAGCTTAAACGGCGCTTGCACGATGGCTTCTAGAGCTTCATTCCCGTACGCTCTATATCCCTCGACCCTTGAGGCGGCTCTTTGTTCTCCCTGAGAAATCTCGGAGATTCTTATTCGCCGACTCACGCCGTTCGCCGTGATATGAAACTTTAATCCAATGAGAAATCCGACCTTACTTTCTCGAGAATACCCACGGAATCCGTCCGCAGCTTCGGCCTCTGCTCTCATGCCACCACATTTGCTGGCATTTCCCCAACACAGCCAATCTGGACCGGCCACTGCCATGTTTCTCTTGCTTCCGGAACCTCTCTGACATAATTCTATTGGATTGTGGACATCTGAACCCCGCTGGCAACTCATTCCAACCGAGCACAGTTCCCATCCGCATTTCCACATTCTGCCGATATTTCTTGGCACTAATGACGTCGCGACCCTAAATCCCCGAAAGTTTTAACGGTAAATTCCGAGGGAACTCAAATTCCGGTCAGCGCTTGGTTCTTTAATCTTTCCTTTCGGGGCTCACAGTCTGCTCCACGTCCCTGAAAGTTTCTGGGGTTCTTTCCCTTTGGATTCCGATGCAGTTCACGTCCCTCGCATTTCCACCGCTCAATGCTTGAAGCACTTTCTCATCATTGCTCCGAGTCCATGAACTGCGTTTCATTTTCTCAGCAAGCTCCCTACCAGCTATCAGCTGATACTGAAAATAATCAAACACGCAGAGCATCTATGAAAGACCTGACTCCGCATGTTTTTTAATCCAAAGCTGTCCTCTCGGACATAAACTCTCTATTGTTTTCATAGTACTGACGACCAGTCCGCATCTCTGTAAGGCTTTGATGTACATCAAATGGACACCGCAAACTCCCGAATGTTTGGATACGTTGTTGCATTCACTTGGGACGGCACATGAACTTAATCCCACCTTCCATCATCCATCCTCAAACACCTGAACCACAGCTGCTCGCAAATAGAGTATACTTTGCAACCATCCTGCAGAGTGCCATTTATATAGCATAGATTAACAATGACTGCAGCTCCTACCCGGAAGATTGGAGCTATCTCTGATCCCGTCACAACTTGCAGAAACAACAGTACACTACATGTGGCGTTGCTTTTCATATGGGAGAAGAAGATACTGGTGTAAAATACTTATAGTTTTTTGCTTGATAATTCACATCGGCCTCTGGCCCCGGAGCGTAGCGACGGCATATCTTGTGTGTCCAAAACGGGATGCGACCGTGGGGATGTGCCATCCATTCGGAATGATATTGGCAACTGTTTTTTTCGCTGTTACCTCTACGCAGACATCCTTGTCCATTCAGTCAATACAATAGCCTGGCATGGTGAGAATGAGCTAAGAGAAGACAGACATTGCAGTATAACACACTGGGTAAGAAATTTTCGTTGAGAGATATTTGGGCTCGGTGCAGCGCACGCGCAGTTTGCCGCAGGTGTGGAGTTCCTACTAGATGCAGTAATTAACCCAGGTTGGCCTTATTTTTTTTGATAGCAGCAAATGGCGCTCACTTTGTTCGTAGACTTTATTGTACATTTGGCACCAACTTCTAGTTACAGCAGATGTCAGTACCGAGGGCGCGGGTCAGAAACTTTCTGTTTTCGAATGTTTTCAGAAAATTGTTTGTAACTCACTCGATTCTCCACCAGTTTATACGAAATATGGATAGATCTGTCCGGCTAATTCGTGCGCAATTAGTGATAGAAAATAATCCATAAAAAATAAGGTTTATTGAGGAATCTGTGTTTTGGGGCTGTTTTTGCACCCAATGCTATCTAGCATACCCAGAACATGTTCCAGTGACCTAATATTTTTAGAGGGACACTATGTATACCTGGGGAAAAATCTGATAGAGCCATATTCATATGAAACCCCTACACAAATGTAATCCATAGAATGTCAAAACTGTCAGATATATCCAACGGAGATAGAGGGAATGTAATGAAATTATACATATTTCTGGCTCTATCAGATGTTTCCTTAGGTATACATTTTTTCCCTCTCAAAATATTAGGTCACCGGGACATGTTCTGAGCATGCTAGATGTAAGAGCAACCACAAAGGCCTGAGGTACTCAGGGACTGACGTGGGGGATCCAAAGGTTAATTGACGGTAGCTAAATATACAGAGAAGCATACCTGACGTGGGGGATCCAAAGAGAAGAAACTCTGAGGATTCCCACGTCAGTCGTGGGTATAAGTAAGCTACTAGCTAAGACCATGTGACCGGAGTGATCGGCAGATGTCCCAGGCTTGGTCACACGCAAGGTGCCATCGGGGGTTCCCCCGGGTCACGTGCCGGTTTCCGGTACCGGTCCCGGTAGACCGGTGACTGGGAGAGCGACCGGAAGGATCGGAGGGGTCGGAAGGGCGTTGGATGGGGGTCGGGACGGGGGTTCCCCTGACACTAGATGGCATTTGGCACAAAAACAGCCCCAAACCACTGATTACTACACACATAATATTTTCATGGATTATCTTCTATCACCAATTGCGCATGAATTAGCCCGACAGATCTATCTATGTTTCACCTAATTTGGTGAAGAATTGATTGAGTTACAGACAATTCTCTCAAAACATCTGAAAACAGAAAGTTTCTGATCCGCGCCCTTGGTACTGACATCTGCTGTATTAGGATCGATAAGAACCCTGAAAAGATATCAGCGGTGAGTCGAAATAGAATTCCAAAGACTTACTTCTTCACCTGCTGCCCCAGGGGCAGGGTGAAAGTGACGTTTTGACGTTGTACCGATGTTTGACTGATGTTGTGACGTTATGCAACTGACGCAGATCGGCGTTGATTGACGCAGCAGCGTCACGCTGCCGCAGTGTCACACTTAGTTATATTGCGGGATTCCTTTCCGCGTCGCCAAACGTTGCCGCAGCGGATATTTCGTGCATATTTCTTACAATTGTCATCCAGAAACACACGTGAAAGATTATGTTGTGATTTTGGCTGATCGGTAAGCTTGGTTCACTTGACTGTTAGGTCTGGGTTACAATCCACTGGGGCTGTAGGCACCAGTGGCTACCTTATATACTACACAATATAGTACCTAGAATATTCTACATGTATCTACGCTCTCGGAGCAAATGAGTAAGCCATTAGTAAGCCCCCTTGGGCACACTTCGGGCTAACAAATACAACAGATTAACATCGCCTAACTGAACCCTCCATCAAATTTAATTCAAGATACATGTTCGCCGTTATGAAGATTCGTGTACAACACCAGGAGCGCCGAGAACCATTCTAACCACCATGATTGGAGCTCAGGGAGTTTTGAGGCAAACCTCACGTTGGGAGGCAGTGGCAATTTTGTTGGACAGTGAAAGTCATGCAGCCAAAATATCTGCGGTTGAATCACTGCTGCGGAAAATTTCCTGGCTAGCACCGTTCCATTGGCCTTATTGTTGAAATTTGTCGTCTACACAGCTGAAAATACAGTATGGGAAATTCACAGTGAAGGCTTTGTTTCACAATGCTGTTAATTCTTGAGGTCCATATGGCCTGTAAAGTTTTCCTGGCCTGAAGACTGTTTGTGAATAACTCAGCCAAGGTTCCAAACAACAGCTTTTCATAAGCACCAGACACTAAAGGAACCATATTAGAGTAACTTGGCCTAAAAATCCCAAAGACCTCCGAAGGATGCGTCAGTCAACGTCAATCCAACTGGCATCCGGTGGCTGTACCTTGACCCAGCAATTTGACGCAGAGCAACGCACGAGCTTATGGAGCCTCGAAAACGAGGCATTCACTGCGTTTAAGACCGATCTAAACAGAGTCTGCCAAGGTCTGTTGATTTGATCTATGCAGACCTATGCAGACCCTATCCAGATTTTGCCTGAGCAGAGTCTGCAAAGGTCTGTGTAGATGAGCTCAACAGACCTTGGCTGAGCCCAGCAAGTCACCTAGCAGACCTATGCAGACCTACGCAGACGTCTCCCACATCATCTCGGCAGATGCTGTGCGTAGGTCTGTCCAGGTTATCTCCGCACACCTCGACAGACCCTGTTAGATTGGGCTTAAACGCAGTGATTCCGAGTTTGCGTGCTAATGGGCATCCAATAAATATATATGCAAGTTCTTTGAGCCACAAACCCAATAGCCAGAATAAGGATGAGAGAGGGGCAGTTTGAGGAACAGTGAAAATTGTTAAATTGAATTTTCTGTGGACTTCAATGGCCCCGCCGTTCGAGTTTCAGGCTTATATGTGTACCAACTGGCTACTGAAGTACAGTCGATTATGAAGAAATGGGGTCATTGCCCTAAGATTAAATAGGACAGATGGGTACAAGACGCTGAGGTACATACAAGTATTCTACCAGTTTATATAGTAGTGAGCTAGCTGAGTAATCCTCGGGCAGCGCATCAGTAATCCCGACCTTGATTACTGATCCAATTCCCACGGTTGCCGAGCTCCGATGCTCGCACAGCCTCCAACTATTCCAACAGATTATGGTGTCCTTGTGTCCTGGAAGATTATTCTGACCCGAAGACTATTTTGGGAATGACTTGGTCAGGGTTTAAAATGACGTGCTCTTATATTTACCAGGGATTACAGGGGATCTATTGGGATCCATCAGAGTCGTTTATTGCATTAATCTCAAAGGCCATCTGTGGATGCATCAGCCAACGTCAATACAGCTGACGCAGGGTGGCGGCGCATGGCGCGGACAGTGACGTGGGGTGGCGCACGAGGTTTTGGACCCTCGGGATTGTGGCCTACAACGTTCTTTTAAATATGTAGCGCTTTGAGCATAGGTTTTGGGACAAAAAAGCATTTGAGCATGACTTAAAAAATACAGTGTTGACGTGTAGGAGTGGATCTAAGACTCGTAGTGAAGATGGTCTCGGACTATGGTCATTTTTTGAGGTGCGCATACCCAGAACAGTAATTCAAACCTAAACACTTTTTTGTAAATAATTTCGCGAAGTCTGATACCACACAGTTTAGTACTTTCCAGGAGCCACTGAGAAGCTATTCGAGCCCTTTTGGATATTAATGTCAAAGGTCATCTGTCGACGCATCAGTCAGCGTCAAGCAACATTGACGATGGTGGCTGTGTATTGACGCAGAGCGCATTGACGCAGTCGGCCAAAGTAGATGAGAAGTGTTTTCTGCGCAGCTGCAAAGGACTTGTGTTGATGATCGTTATGAGGGTTATATCCGAGTAACTTGAGGCATAGAAATCATAAAAAATACTTGCTGAGAAGAATCCACCCAGCGGCAGGGCCAGGCGCCAGATTGGCGCTGAATCCCGATGTTTGACTGAGAAGACGTCTGTGACGCCATCACATTGACGTTGATTGACGTTGTTCGTAATTTTGCCGCAAGTTTTTCATGCTTCAACGCTTACTATCCACACATTTTATGGTGCTCAACAATGTATTGAAGGTCCACGAAGATGCCCCTGAGATATGGGAGGTTAAGAGTTACTGCAACGGTAAGTTCAGTGTCGGACAAAAAAATCCACGGACGCACACTGACGTTGCATGCGTCAAAAGTCAGCGCAGCGTCAAAATATCCTTCCCCCTTCCCCAGCGCGCCCAACCAGAACTCAATGATACTGCAAAAACCTTCAAACCCTCCAGCCAAATACAGATAAATCTTCCGGTGCTTGACCCCACATCCCGGGCAGGGGTATGGCGCGATTGCGGCACCGAGCGCTCGAGGTAAACGAGATGTTCTCAAAGTTGGTCAGCATTAAAGAGACTGGGAATAAACGAACACTTACCAAGCAATTTTACAGTGTTCAATTTGTACTTGTAAAACCAGATGAAGTCGACGCCGTGACAAGTGTCGTGGTAGTCGAATTGGCGGCGAACAGTGGCGAACAGTGGCGATGGAAAATTCCGACTTGATGTCGAGGGCGTAGTCGACCCACATTTGGAGCTGGTGGTCGAAGATGCAGACGACGCGGCAAACAGTGTACAAGTCACCCCGAAAGTCTTTTTAGCAGGGGTGGGCGATGTGGGCCAGCGTTGGTCAATCGGGTCGCGAATGCGCGATCCGAAAAGTTAATCGAGAACGGCAGTGAAAGAAAAAACTTACATGGTGGCAAGCTCTCTTCTGCATTGCAACTCGCTCGCGCTGGGGCGCTGCCGTGTACGAATGGGGAGCCTATAATCGCTGTAATAGTCAGTAATATCATTCAATGAAACACTTACATGGTCTTTTGAGAAGAGAAGAGTGAATCACGGGAGATGGAATAAAAGAACAAGAAAAAACGGGTCTGTTTGGTCGAGCTTGACGCTAATTAGCGCGCTGACACGTGGCCCTGTCGGCCTTTCAAACGAGTAAGTAACGCAGTATGACCTTTGTGACTTTCCTTTCCTCGTCGACTGTGACGACATCTACGCGCTCTTCGGCGTCGTCACTGTCGACGAGCGCCTCCTCCTGGCGCTCGCTGCCTCCTCTGGCCGCCCATCCCCGCCACCCCAAACTTATCAGTCGGGCCACCACGATTCCCAGTACAGGTGCGCTCCTGTGCCAATTCCGACATCCAGCTCACCGTGTACACTGCGTTCAACCCCCTCCTAAAACAGGCAAATTCTAGACGCGTCGAGCCGATGGCCATGCATGGCTATCTCCGTTGAGGTGTCTAAACTTACGTAGCCATCCCTAATTTAGGCCGGCTAGACACAGCACAGCCGAGACCCCTCGATGTCCTGTCTAGGCGCACGAAACTTTGGGAGTTTAGGCAGATCGGCAGGCCTCAACAGGGTGCTGCTAGGTTCCGGCGAGACATGCCAAAACGTCTCGATCCCGTGTGACTAAGCAGTTAGCCACGGCTAGGTGGCGATTGGTGGCTATCCATGGCAAGACGTCTCGGCATAGTCGGAGTTTATGGGGACCTTGAACGCAGTGGTACAGAACGAATCGCGCGATGACTACCATAGATCTGTGGCTTTTTTTTTTTTTTTTTTTTTTGGTAAATTCTTTGATTCATTTGCCCGTATAAAACTAAATACACCTAGTTTGCGACAGACAGAAACCCACCTCAAACAACCTCCACTAACCGAGCTGACTTTATGTCCCGCAGAGCAGGTCTGACTTTATGTTGGACTGTCTCTGTCGCGGCCTAACTCTATGTCGGCGCTTCCCAATGGTCACTGTCTCCAACGGGCACTTTCCATCCACCTACCTTCCTCCACCTGCATGTTTTACTCACCAAATCTTTCTATTCATGCACAGTTTTTTTTTTCTACATCACCCTCTTTATAAAATTAAGCATTTCTGTCCGTCCGAAGCCTTTTTAATCTCCGCTGAATCTCCGCTGATGCCATCCGCCATGGCAGCCCGCCGCCCTTGATCGTGCTCTCTCTTTCCCGCTGGCCCACAGGCAATCAATCATTCGGCATCTTGGCACTTGATGTCACCCTTCTAGCATACTTTGACAGACACTGCCCCGGCGTCAACCTTGACAGATCTCTCCCACCACCCTCAAAACAAAGGCGGCCGCGGCAAACAGGCCCTTCTGCGCTAAACACCCAGCCGAACCATTCCGTACCATTGCCGCCCACCGCCGTTGACGCGCCACAATGTCGTCTTGATCTCCTCCCCATTCCAAGGCAAACAAAGGCTTACTTCCACTGGTTGTAATAAAATAAATCCTTGGTATGAATAAAAATTGCATGGAAGGGGATGGGAGGCCGCGAAGCGGCCGACCAGCCCCTTGTACCTATTTCTACTTAGCAAAAGGGCACTTTCCATCCACGTATCGTCCGTTACCTTTTTTTTTTTTTTTTTTGACTCGCTAGATCTTTCTATTCGTTCACGCCTTTTGTACATATGATTTGTACCTAATACATATTATTCTACCTATGATTTCCACCTACAGATCGTACTCTTCTGCTACATATAATTTTTACCTACAGTGTCTCATAAAACCGGTTTCAAGACGTGGTTTATTCGCCTTTGCCTGAGCTGCGCATTCGGGTACTGAGAGCGATTTCAAAACTGCGCGCTCACCAGTCAGTCCCATTACATTCAACGCAAGAAGCTCGCGCTGACCCTGAATTGACAGTCTTCCCGGTACTACTTGTCGTAGCTCGGAGATCCTCGTAGAGCCACTGCTTTTGTAAGTCTGAATCGCTATAGGTTGAAGGAGTGATCAGGAAGTTTATTGTTCTTTCAGCGTGATATATAATACCCCAATCAAAGGACCGAGAGTGAGAGAGCCGCCTTTCCTCACTCCCATCCCATCCCACAATGTCCTATTAAGGGCAGGTTATCGAAGCGGAGAAGCGAAAGGGAGTCGAAACCCAGCGGGGCTTACATGTAGAAGAAGACGGCCCGCTAGAGTCTATGATTTGGGTCGATGTCTCCACCGATCAGGATAGATTCACCACCACAAAGAAAATGCGAGTTAAGTTGCGGATGATAGATATTTGCGGTGCAGACGGTCGTTAATGGTAGTCGTACGTCCTCAGGTCTTGAGGATTTTATTCGGTTGCTGACAATCGCTCTTGCCTGTCCAGACCTCTGCCTATTCAAACGCGATAACTTATCGGTGACTGTTCTCGTCTGCACCCAGCCCCCTGAAAACATAGGTTGGACGGTCACTGCTGGCTCCGCCGCGTCCGCGACGCCCCCTCTGGGCACCATCACGCACCAATATGTCCCAACGGCAACCAACTCTCTGAATGGAACCTTCTGCTTAGCCGTGAATGTCACGACGTCCAACATCGCAACTGTCTAAGACGGAACTAACGTGGTCCCTAAACCATGCGTTAGCACGGATGTGACACAACAGTGGGCAGTGCGAGAGGGGGATAGTACAATTCCTCTGGGGAACGGGAACAAGTGCCTGCATCCGGCTCTCCAAGAGTTGACTTACACTATGCAGGTTAAAATCTGGTCTGCTGGTCAGTGTCAACACTTCTTCTTTATGGTTTTTTTGATAGCCGGATTTATAAGAAACATCGACCAACAATGGACTTCAATACCCAAGCCTCCAAGCAGAGGTATAACTGGTTACGAGTGAGTCGATTTAGATATGCGTGAGACTTGAACCGGAAGCTGTCTTACCTTCCATATTCATCGTTTTCAAGGCCTGGCTCAACTAGTATGGTCATCTTTCGCTTAGGTGTTTATCTTTTTCCAAATTCTCAGATATCTTTTTCATACGTGAATACGTGTCGTCCCAGATGACAACAACCTTGACCTTTGCTTCACTGCCCCATTGAGCGGCGTGCTTGGAGGCATTGTCACCTTGACAGAGTCCACATCCTCCAGCGAACGTCCCGAAGTGAACCAACAGAACTTGACTTTCGTAGCAGGAGGCTCTTTCGTTGGGAAAGGCGCTCCTGGCGCAATAACCGTGGCCTTGTCTCGATGTGGTCACACAAACTACGAACGTCACGAGCGTGGATTATCTGGGAATCCGACCGTACAGCGGGTAAAGAACCACCCATAAACTCCCTTGATTACCAGCGTTCATTTTTAAAAAACATTATCAATAGGTCCGTCACACAACAGTGGCAGGTAAACAACGATTCGACAATCAGTCTTGCCAATACCAACAAGTGTATCTCGGGAGCGTTTGCTCGTAACACGAAGGTGCGTCATTTAATAACGATTCAATGTCCCTTTACACACTGATTATTGGCCTATAGTTGCAGATTATGGACTGCATCCCCGGAAATGTGAACCAGACCTGGTCTACTATCCAGATATCAAAGACTCCGTGGTTCTGAACCTTAGCCGCTGTGTTAAGCTCTACGTTATTCAATCAACCCCTGAATTCATCCCGTCAGAGTCGAGGTAGATTCGTGATCGGATGAAGATGCCGTCCCCCGCTGCCGGGGTCGAATAGCTGTGACGCTGAGCCCCTCACACTACCGCCAACCCGGTGTGCGTAAAGGCATTTCCCCTGGGGTGGGAACCTACCGAGTTGGGGGTCAAGCGTCCCCCATCCTTACAATAGACCGACAGGGGCTAACCAATTGTTCAGCCGCCTGTAAATTCGGTTGCTCTTCGCCGTCCACCTGGCTTGAGCTATGGATCTGTAAAAATTCCCGGTCGGGAAGAGTAAGAGCGCCCCAATTTTCGAGATGTTGATGGGAGGGACGGTGGTTCGAATCTCCTCGACATACTATTCTACACAAAAGGCTCAAAATAGCCTGGATAAGTTTGTCAAGCCCAACTATGAGATAACAAGGCAGGACACATGCACATGGACTTGCTATTGAGACAAATAACATGACCTGCGGAGGGCGTGAATCGGTCGGAGAGGATAGGAAGGTGAACGCAAGTACACACATATATGATTCAGCAATCTTTCCACAGTCTAGACGAACAGGGACAAATTGCGGGCGGTGATGAACGGGCTGACTCACGACCTACCCATGTCCTGGGAGTTTACGCACATCCTGAGGATATCTAAACAACGCCGAGATTTACCGGGCGGTATTAATATTTGGCGTGTAGCATTTACCAACTTACACTCGGACTTTATGGCCTTGCAAAAAATAAATGATGTGTCAGACAGGTTACACCAGATGTCACGCGGTGCCGCAGTGTACATTGAGAAAAGTATTGGGTGTCAATTAAGTTGATTACAAACTCTTGACTTTCAGCAGTAATGTATTGCTATAGTTGAAGAGAGGAGGGATCACCCCACAGTTGATATGTCAAATTTCTTCAATTATCCGGCAGTGCGGAGTCACCCACATTTCGGCAGCTTATTGCTGGGATTTCTCGCCATCCTCGCGTAGTGGTCTTGGTGACGAAGCGGGGCAAATTAATCTTGCCATATTGGTTTGCGAGGTTAGCACCTACATCAGGAAAAAGACAAATTGCTATGGGCTGCTACATTAACTGCCCATAGCAATTGGGTTTTCCCTGATGTACTAACGGTGTCCATTGTTTTATTAGCGCTTCCTGGAAGAAAAAAACAACGGACAAGCATTGGTCAGTATTTCAAGCAAGATCGAGTGTACCATGAGCTTCATAGGTTGATACAGAAATGTTGGTTCAAACAGCAATTTTCCCAAGAGGGGGTATATTTATCTCCGAATTTGAGTAACCGCCGCAGTCTTGTAAGCAAGATTTGAGCCAAAAAAGCGAAGACCATTGGTCAGTTTTTCAGGCAAGATTGAACGGACCATGAGCTACATACGTTGAGCCAAAAATGGTGGTTCAAACAGCAATATTCCCAAGAGGGGGTATATTTATCTCCGAATTTGAGTAACCGCCGCAGTCTTGTAAGCAAGATTTGAGCCAAAAAAGCGAAGACCATTGGTCAGTTTTTCAGGCAAGATTGAACGGACCATGAGCTACCTACGTTGAGCCAAAAATGGTGGTTCAAACAGCAATATTCCCAAGAGGGGGTATATTTATCTCCGAATTTGAGTAACCGCCGCAGTCTTGTAAGCAAGATTTGAGCCAAAAAAGCGAAGACCATTGGTCAGTTTTTCAGGCAAGATTGAACGGACCATGAGCTACATACGTTGAGCCAAAAATGGTGGTTCAAACAGCAATATTCCCAAGAGGAGTTAGGTTTATTTCCGACCTTGAGTAACCGCCGCAGTCTTGTAAGCAAGAATTGAACTGTGGCGAATTCAACCCAAGAAAGGAGAGGGCTCGTAGGTATAAAAGGCGCCTCACTCCCAGCTGTTGGGTTCAAGCTGAGAGCCTCCGCCTGCTTACCCATGCAATTCTCTACTTCCTTCCTCGCTGCTCTCGCTGCCTTCTTGGCGGTCAAAGTGAAGGCCAATCCGGTCGCCTCTCCCGAGGCGAACCTCGAAGCTAGAGCCACCATATTCTCGGGAGATGGTGAGAATCTTCCGAACCCCTTCCCTGAAGCCAACGGACCTGATTGACCGTCTCCCTCAGCCACCTGGTACGATCCCAACGGCAACTACGGCGCCTGCGGGGCCCCCATGCAGAACTCGGACTTCATCGTCGCCTTGTCATCGGCGCATTACCACAATGGCGCGCATTGCTGGCAGCATCTCGATGTCGAATGTCTGTTTGTCTTGCTTGATCAAATCTGAACAGAAACTGAATGGTTCTAGACAATGGTCACCATATCGATGTAACTATTGGAGACCTCTGCCCCGGCTGTGGCACGGAAGACATTGATCTCTCCCAAGGCGCGTTCGCGGCTCTTGCGCCCCTCGGCGATGGAAGGATTCCGGTTCAGTGGCACTTCAAGTAGATCGCAATCGTAGAAGATCAAATGGGGCGCCTTTGAAAGTGGTCACCTCGTTTAGGTTGAAATTAGTTCATGTGTTTGCTTGTAACTACCTGTTTTTTAGTTTGAAGTTTCTACATATGAAGATTGTGTCCAGTGTTAGATTCCAACTCCACGAGGGACAAGGCCGATTTCGGGAACAACCTCTCAATGCTGTGATGCGAGACAGTGAGTGCCACCAGTCGGTTTTGAAGATATCCACAACGGGTTTATGACCGCATGGCCTACGGTACATTTTGACAAAAGCCGTTCAAAATGCCCATCCAAAGACTAAAGAAGTACTTCAAAGGCCAAGATGCTCAAAGAAAGTACTCAAAGATGTCATACCAAAGACAAATGCGTAGTTTTACTGATCAGTGAGCCAAGATCGTCGCCGAAAGTCTCAAGCTAGTGCGTAGTTGAGGGAGCCAATTGGGGTTAGAGAAGGAATAGTCCTGAGAGTGATTTTGCAAATCAAGCTAGTGCAAAGACGTGAACGATTGGTTCTCATCCCACTGTTGCTCAATTTCGTTTCATATGCCTGGGAAACTCTCTATCTAGGAAATTGAATCAAATTAATTCAGTCGCTGGTAGTACGTTTACTGAGAGGCGTGCACTTCAATTCTATTGAACTAGTGCGGTACTCGTCATCCGAAGTCGGCCGCTGAGCCGCGCACGTATTGGCTAAACCCAGAATATCAGACAATTGTACCTACCTATGGAGAAAGCCGGACACCCACCTCCTGGATTCCTGCGCACAATGGCAGAGAATATCGTGAGGATTGTGCCCCATGCACCCAGGAACATGGACAGTGTCGCTGATACAACACTAACGATGAAGCTGCCGATAGGCTTTCTTTTCATGACGTTGCATGTGTATGGAATTCGAATAACGGCCGACGACGTCGGCACATTAGCGGACGGCGGGGTTGTGACGTTGACGTATGACGTATGCCATCCCTTTGGAAGTGGCGATATCGCGAAAGGTGGAGTTAGATGCGTCTGTGGGTCGAATTAATTGTTTGAACGATGTGGTATTGGTGAACACCTCCATTGACGAATGAGTCAGAGACGGAGAAAATGTGACAACTCACATTATCCCCAGTCCAATGACCTAAATCCAGTCTCACAGCAGCGAAGAATACATTGATCACGTTATAAAGATTTCCTTCGTCCGCAGCGATGCTTGAAGCATTAGGTAGGATATTGAGATCCGTGTTGCCAATAGCATTGTAGCTGGTGAACGAAGGAATAACACAGGAAAACGGCGCAGATCGAGTACAATTTGGCTGTCCTTCAGCAATGACCTTGTAAACGTGCTGGAAAGGGGCACCCGTATCATTGGTTACGTATAGTCTGTTGTAGATATCTTGGTAGGCTTCAGCTATAAATGAAGTCCGGTTCAACAGAGGTACCCGCTCAGCCGCGAAAGGGGTACCAGAGATGTTATTCATCCCATCCGTAATCGCCCGAGCGAGACTGTTAGTCGGAAATATGACTGCCGACAAATCGCCAATCATGGGATGATTTGAATAACTGAAACGAGAATATGTAAAGAGAAGGACTGCGAAAGGGCATTTCACGCACCTCCACGAGGTGACAGCCTTAAAGCCAAGGGACAGACATTGTATGCTGGCCTGCACAATTGGTGAACGGTTTCGTTGAACACGCATCACTTTGATGTATGTACTTACAGTCGAAGTGATTAGGCGGTCTCCTGGCTTGACTGAAATCTCGTATTGATCGACGTCGCAAGAGTTGAGATGCTGGTTGGCTTATGAAAATCCGCCTTGGATGTGGATGGGGGAACCATCGGTATCGGAATCCGAGGTCGTCACATCGAAGATGGAGTATGAAAACGCCGAGACATTGGTGCGAAAGGTGTCGCCGAGTTGAAACTGATGTGGATAACAACCGAACGTGGTCCCTCCCGAGTCTGAGTTCAAGATTGGAAGTCCCCAGGGCGTGGCGTTAAAATATGGGGTGGTGATGCTGATCACATCGTAACCTGTATCACCATTAGATAGGCAAGCAACGAGGACCAATCGAGTGCTTCTTACCAACGAGAAACACATTGACGGTGAAGAAATCTGCGGCGCTAAATATGCCGAAAGCCAACAAAATGTAGCGATATTTGTCTGGGAATGGTTTGGTTATGGGGTAATCCTGCGTTGAATGACCATAAGAACAATTTCGTTCAACAACACTTCCTGCGCACAAACGGAAACCACATGAGTATGAACCTGAGGCCGGAAGTTGTGCAACGCTCAAGGTGAGAGACGTGGAGTTCATGGAGCTGCCACCTCCAGAGTATATATATATGTTCAATGATTATTACGGGTTCTGACGCGGGTACTAAAGGTGAGTCGATCTAAGACCACCGCCTCGACATGACTGAGCCGGTGCGGCAGTTGACGTCACATTTCTCCTTTAAAAGGTGTAGCGGGTGCTGAAACGCGGGAGACGCTCCAGCGAGCTTACCCGGGAACGCGGCATCCCGTATTCACTTGCACGGATACTTTGGGAGGTCATGCTGTGCACATATGTGAACACGCACAATGGGAAGTGCGAGCGCCCCCAGGTGTATCCAGGTTGGGTGCGCATAGTGTACAGTGTTTCAGTGGACATGGATACCGAGAAGGGCGGGCATGATGCAGTCGCCGCGCTGTACATGAGTGTTGCCTCCGTTGCGTGCATCGAAGATCGATTTAGACGGCATGAATTGGAGCAACACAATATAAGAACGGAGAGGATATGTGACCGAATCAACGCAGTACGGCGCACTTGGCAGAAGGGAGACATGAACGAGACTATCCTGCGGGAACGGCCAGCCAACCGCCAAGAAGAGAAACCCGAGTCGGTTCGTTAGCTCAGTGGCAAGGATTTTTATCCGTCGACGAACTTTTCTGTGTTTGCGGGAAAGCGCCAGGACGGGAGACGGCCCTTGAACGCAGAACGAAAGCTCCGGGATGCCGACATTTGTGGAGAAACCTACGTAAACTCCAGACCTCGGAGCCGAGGAACGTCATCACTAAATGAGAATTGATTACTACTCACCGTATCCAACGTATTAAACTGTATTGAGGTGTGGTGCTGGAAGCACAGCTTAAGGAAGCCGATTTTGGGAAGTAGGCAAGGTTATGCGACGAACTCTAGGAAATGCTTCGTCCTAGCGGCCAAACGAACGAGCAAGGGATCAAGAGAGCCACGGTCAACCGCGGTTTCCACCGCATTCCTATGGGCTGGAAGACTATTAGCAATTGCGAAAATCCGCGCGAAAAGCGGGGAAAGAGGGACGATGGATGTGCAGTAGGCGAGGTAGGAAAAAGAGGGAAACACGAGGCAAGTGATGAGGATGAGACAAACGTCAGGACGGAGGCTTCGGGAGGGAAAGAACTTGAAGAGACAGTAATACGCCAGGTCAGGATGGGGGAAAGCACAAGGCCCGGGAAAGAAGAGCCGGGGGAGAATGATGCGCGACAAAAAACGAGGAGGCAAACGCACCTTGGTATTCACGGACACGAACATCCATCAACCAGATCTCCGTGGCGCCGACTCTATGCGTCGGGAGCGCCCGTGTGTGTCGATGACCTGCGGAGAGGAAATTGGAAGACACCTTGAATCATGCACAAAGCGGTGCTAGCGCCAGTAATTAAGCCGCTGTAAGCCGCTGACAATGGTGTTGACTGCGTTCGTCAAAATTCGTAGCGCGCTATCAAGTGCCGCTGCACAGTTGCAGCAAGCGCGCCGAGGTCGTCGAAGAAAGTCTCAATCCAGCGCACAGCTCATAGCAAGCTATATTCAAAACCGTCTCAGAGGAAATAGTACCCGTGATACCCTACGAAGACAGGAAGTGGAAGAGCGAAAGAGAGATGCATCGGATCAGACCGCCACGTGAGTCGGATTTATGATCCGCGCGCTCCTCTTCCCGCCAAATGCCAGTGCCATTGCTGAAACATTCTCTGCGAAGACTAATACCGTGGGCTCCAATCTATGCATAGCGCGGGCGAGCGTTCTGCTCTGTCGTCCCTTTTCTTTGTGGTGAGCAACCCTTTCCGATGATATTCTGCGCTCCGGTGCTCGATATGTGGCTTTTTCTCTCTTTGACTGGTGCTTTCTCGTTGCTGACTTGCTCACGGCCGGCCAGATCCGACGCCACGCATTTTTTTCCCTCGCGGGATTTTGTTTCTTCCTAGAACATTCATCGCAAAGTGCGACGCCGGGGACGCGTACATATCCCATGCCTGTGTCCATGCATGGCCCTTTCTCAATGTTTCTTCCGTTCCTGTTTATGCGGGGGACATTTGCGTGCGTAGCTGATGGATGCGTATCCTTATCCTTGCCGTTGGCGCTACACGTCTATCCCGATCCCTCGCTGTCCTTTTTCTGTGTCTCAGACTTCGGATCAATTTGTGCACTTGCACACATCTACGTTGCGCAAGCCAATGGATTTGCTCCGGCGCGTCCGTGCACCCTGTTATCAGCTTCCTCTCGCTGCGAGAAGCTACTCCGAGTTAGCTCTGCTCCGATTTCTGCGTGGGCTCTCTTTCTCCCTTTCCTTTCCCTTCGCTTCGTGGGCATCCCGTCGTGCGCTCATGGGTTTAGTTTTCTTTTCGGGCTCTGTCACCGTGGCTCTTTTTTCTCTCTCTTCCCCTGTACCTGGCCCACTTCCCCACGACGCGAGCGTCACATCTTTTGCGATACTGAAGCAGATGCCGATACGCGGTGGGAAATAGCAACGTCAGGAAGATCCATTATCCTGGAATGAGCGTATATCCCGTGCGCCGCGCATTGTCTGATTTCATTCTTTATTCATCCCTGTCTATGCGCAAATATGTGCGTTCTCACTCATCTTTACTTTCCTGTTTCTTTCCTCTCTTATTGTCTTCTGATTCAGCTCGACACGCTGGAGGTACAAGGCGCGGTGCATGCCATGTCCCATCGGATCCACTCTGTGCCTCCCAACCTGGAGCTTGGATGCAGTGTATGCGCACTCCTGAGGAGTCCCGCACGAAAGCTCGTGTCGACAGAATCTTCATACCCCCCTGTTTCTATCTCGCATGTAGCATAGGCCGGCACCTCAAGCTAACTAATGCTGCGATTATAATTCATTCTTGCCTCTACGTTTGAAGCCCGGAGCGGAGGGTGTGGGCTCTGTCCGTCGCACCCTTTAGCCAGAGATTTTTGCGCGGTGAGCCAGGTATAGGTCCACCTTCTTGCTCATTACTTTCATTTCATTTCGCTCTGTGACAGAGACATATCCAACGTGTAACGAACTGGCGGGTATAGTTGCTGGCATTTTTTGTTCCGCTGAACTTTGAACCGGCGAGGATGGTTGCACCCTATGCGGGCTGGGCTTTGATTTTGTTCCCCTACTTGATACACTGAGCTGTGACTAGTGATCTCTGGCTCCCCAGTCTCTCCGTCTCCTTGTGGCTTGATTTTTGTCCAGTTCAGTCCGCTGATAAGTGTTTGGAAGCGTTTTTTATTCCACAGATTGTGCAACGGCCACAGAAGCCACCACTGGCTCGAGAATTTGCGGTTTCGCGACATTGCATACATCTTTTCTCGACATTAACTTGACTTTTATGACTTACTATCAGCGCAGATTTTGCTCTTCTGCAGGAAGGGATATTTCGTGAGATGACAATCTAATCGGGTACAGAACACAATGTTTGAACAGATGCAAACAGTTCATTTACGTTCCATAGTTGCTGCAAAAAGGACCATACAAACATTATTGGAGGTGTTAAATGGTCCTCTGGGCTTCTCTAAACACGGACAACACATTGGAAGATACAGATTTTGAACTTGGTTCAAGCTTTGAATCAAGTGTTGGAGTGATCTGACGCAGCAGTCTGAAATTCTAGTTTCCAATGCACCAGGATCATAGACGGAGCAGGCAGTGAAGGCACCCAAGCCATTCAGTTGGATGTTGCCAAGCCGACATGATGTCTTGAGCAGACAGACAGGCCAGATATTTGAAGGAAAACTTATCTTTGAGATTTGATGCTTATCGCACTCTGAACGTCAGACAAGGTAAATTTATCATGTTTGCCTACCACATTCGGCACCCGAAGTCTTCGAACAAGGGTAGAAAACTCAAAAAGGGTGCTCTCGGGCATTTCGTTGACTTTGAAACACCCTGTTCGGTCATTTATATAAAGACAAGGCGTGCCGCCGCTCCGCTCTGTCAATGGAGATAGAAGAAATGGATATTTTCTTTGACGCAAATTTTATTCTGATTAAATATACATCTCACAAATGGAAAGATAAGAATAGTTCGGTGGATTTTAGGATTTTACTTCCCCAGAACTTGCGTTTAAAAGTTTGAAAGCCACCAATCCAGATTAGTTCCACGCACCATGATGAGCTTTTCAAAAATGAAGAAGTCCTTGGGGAATGCACTGGAACGCGAATCATTTGCAGCGAATGGTGCGCCGGGGTCGAAAGGAATTGGAAATTAGAAAATGGTATTAACGGGAACGACGACTCATGTGAAAGATAGTGATATTGAATGCACTACGAGGAAACAGTGAGAGATGTCGCAAATGCCAAAGAACCATTTGTAGCCGGAATTGACCGCGGAAAGAAAACCAGATTTGAGCGACAGCTGACACAGAACAATCCAAAACCTCCGGTACATAGTGATGTTCCGGCTTTGGTGTGGCCTGAAAGCCGCGGCTTTGGCCCGCTTTTGCCGGCTTTGGCTTCACAAAATGCCAGGCCAGGCCGCCCCTTCCTGGCCCGGCTTGGCTTGGCCCGGCTTCGGCCCAAGCCGGGGCTTTTGGTGATTCTTTTGCTCTCCCTTTAGGTGGCCTCAGTGTATTTGAATAAATTCATAATGTACTCACCTCCTCTCCCTAACCTCTTTGATATAGTTTCCCGAGCAAACGGACACCACATGACGTTAAAAGAAAGCAAAACCCCTCCGTCAAATTTTGATGGGGCCTCACAAAATTTTCAATTGCCTTCAACTGAGTATTTTTTCACCTATGATACATTCACAATATTATCCTTCAACGACCTGTGTGGCTTAGTGATCATGCTGCTCGACGTTTGCACCTTTTGAAACTGTCTTGCATGGAACAGTCAAAGCCGGAGCTTTCGGGCTCGGCTTTGGCCTGAAGGAATGTCAGGCCGGACCAAAAGCCGCCTAAGGCCGACGTTTTGGCTGGGCTTTGGCCCGGTACGAAAGCCGCAAAGCCGGGGCTTTACGGCCTGAGGCCGAAGCCGGGGAACATCACTATGTTCATCCAGAGCAGACAATGGTGCCACAGTAGCAAACTGAAGCATTAAGATAGCTCCCGAAGAAAATCAGCGGAAGTCCAGTAAATTTGAGGATGGCTGTTTCAGACCAGAGAAACCTCAACGACGTCCCGATGCTGTAGCCATGAACCGCACGTGATCGTGCTCGATTAGCGCCAGAGGCGCTTGTTCTGTTTTAATACTTTTTTTTGACAGAAATGAATCGACAACGGTGTCGTACAATTATGTCGAGGTGAAGCTGAGAGCAGGGTTGGCTATACATATAAAAGGGGTCCACTGATTCGCTGCTCTACACTGTGCGCTCATTCCAAGCGGCTGAAATATTGCGGACAATACCTCCGTGCTTATTCATCTGGACCTGAGCTCGCGTTCTTCGGATATTTCCCGCGGTATCTTGTAATGTCTCAATAGTACAAGTCATGCCGCCGCTTCGCTCCGGCACCTCGGAACGGGGAAGAAATACAGATAATATTAAAGATACGAGTGCACACCACAGAAATACAACTCTGAGGGAAGGATGGAGATGGGACTCGGAGTTACTTGAGTCTGATGTCCTTTCCAAGCTGTTGACAACTTGAAGGAAGGTTGTCAAGAAGACCTTTGAGTGTACCAGGGAAGCCCTAACTTTGAAGGACAGAGCACCACTGAAGGAAATCATTCCCAGACCATACCTAGGGCGTTATTCACGAATGAGCCCAAAAATTCGGTTGGTAGACATTGTGATCATTAGACGCGTCGGGCACACGTCTAAAACGTGTAGCACACCCGATAGAGCCAAGAGTTGAATGGATGCTACAACACTGTTGATTCCACGACAGTAAAATGTCGGTCAGTCTTCCGAACGTGGACTTGGATAGCCGCGGTTTGAACAAATTGCTGGGTCAAGGAATTTGCTGCAAGGACCGGCACATTAGAACAGGACGGGGTTTTTTTTTTGACAGAAAAGAGCCGCAGAACAGCAGGCAGAAGTGGTACCAGATCCCAGAAAAAGTCTCGCAGAATTGCAGTTCCAGTGCATTTGGGAAAGAGAGCAATGGGCAAAGGACGAAGAGTCCGCACGGGTGGGAGGAGCTCCGTTTTATAGAGCATCCTCGGCAGGATTGCGTGAGTTCGGCGCGATGCAATGGAATCACGCTGCGGTTTCGCTGCGCCGTAGGGAGCAGCAGCTGCGATGAGCTGTGTTCTGTCGAGAAATAGCTGCGCATGGCTCAGCTGTTGAGCCACGTGAGATTCTCGAGGAAACATCAGACAATAAAAGGAGAAAGACGCGGATGGTCACCAGAGGAAGACGAAAGGACTCACCTACCCTGCCCTGATATGGTAACCAATGGAACGACATGATCCCATCAGGGGTTGACGTTCGATTGGTGTCAAAAGCAGTGATTTACCTAGCTCTCCAGTAAAGACCCCAGATAATCCTCCCCAAAGCCCTTAGAGCTTTTCATGGCTCCCCTCGGCACATTCCGGCGGTTGCCGGTAGCCGCGCGGCTAACCAGCCTTCCCAATTGGGTTGGTTGGTGTTGTCAATCTAAAACGGCAGCGGCCATCAACGCTCCGTCACCGCCGTCGCCGCCCATCACCAGTCTGTGACATGTCTGCTCAACGCGTCACACATATGCCCCACTTTGGCCCCACTCATCATCCCGCCCTCTCGCCTTGCTGGTGTCTGGTTCCTGCGTATTGTACCTCAGGATTGAGTCAGTAATACCTATACCTGATGACAGCTACATAGGCTATGCCTATTAACCCTCTTCAAGTTCCGCCGACTCGACCACCTCCCGATATACTGCATTCGTTTAGATCCATTTCAGAGAATCAGCTTTTACTAGACACTATCTACATCTTGTCTTGGCACACATTCTCACTACATTCTCTCAGTGGCATTTAATCCCGCCTGCGCGCGCATCACTGTTAGCCGAACGCTCCCTTGGCATATTGCCGACACCGCTGCATCAGTTCAGCGACATTTAATCCCGCCCGAATGCACATCACTGTTAGCCGAACACATCCTTGACATATCGCCGACACCACTGCATCAGTTACCCCCCATGCACCCGTGCAGGAGCGGGCTCTCGTCGAAAGTCCGGGTCAGTTATGGCTCCAATTTCCGGAGCGCTGGGGTGACTGCCAAGAGTCGTACCTTGAATATCAACAAAACCACTGCACAGCGTGCTGCAATGGACAAGCAGTATAATGATCAGATAGCATGTATGTCTTCTTTTCTGTAGCCTCCCCGCCCTTCGCCTGGCTGTACTAATTTATTTATTCCAGTGATGTCTTTCTCAGCGCGGGAAGAGCTCCTGGAACCCGAAAACGACCTCAGCTTTGATTTGGGTGGCAAGGGAAGCGACGATGGCACCTGGACTGACGACGATGATGCCATGGACATTGATGAGCCAGGTTTTAATACCCTCCCACCAGGGGAGGAGGGCCTGCTTCAGAGCCATGCTGGTGGCGAGGCCATATTTCAATCGATGTGGGATAAAGCAGCACCAGGGTATTGTCCAAAATAAATCACCCTCTCATTTCCCTGATAGTTAAATATAGGCGGGGAGATCCTCGGAAACGTCGGCATCGTGTTCAGCGACAAGTGGACTCCTGGACCAGACAAATGCCGGAACTCGTCGATGCGTACCTCCAGCTACAGAATTATGGACCAGTTTCGACTGAGACAGGCGCACCGGGGGCTTGGCCCATCAATGTACTTGGATTTTCAGGTGGGCACGCCGTCAAACTCTATAAATCGGCCATTTAATAGCGCATAGAATCTGGGATACAATTTTTTACCTACACTGACACCTCAAAAACCGCAAATCAAACACTCCTTCACCACGGATTCATTGGAGGTTCTCCTGACCAACCTGCAATCGCCTTCTCATTGAAAACTTTGGAAATCTACCGGCAAATTCATCGTGTCTGCCCTCGCTTCAGTATAGATGGGTTAGCAAAAACATTAAGCTATCTGCACCTAGTACATCCTTCAAATTGCTTACTTACTGTACACTAATCTTATTTCTCAGTCCCCAAAGAAAGTGTATCTCGCTGAACAGCTTACGACAGCGTATGATGCTTACCTTGCCATACTCCGCATTGTCGATGGTCGTGTTCAGGGGGCTCTGGGACGCGACGAAGAGTGGAAGGCCAAGAACATTTGCCCACCGTGTTTCTATAAGATTCGCGATGAAGTGCATCTCACACTTTCATTCCTCGGCTCTCTGGACGGCAATAACTCGCTTAAGCTCATTGACAGCACCTTCCGTGCAGGCCGCCCTCGATTCGACAATCGTAAAACTGGGTCCTTTCGCTGGCTTACTGCAACAGAGGTCGACCTGTTCAAAGATGAAGTGAAGAATTCCGACAAAGTAGGTCTTCCTTTACATATCTGGGATTGAATGCTATATGTTGTAGATTTCCATGGCCACTGCAGCTTCCATGGCTGCTGTTACAGAAGCCTTGGCCGCACCACCAGCAACGACTTCAACAGCAACGACTACAGGTGGGAGCATGGAATCAGTGCCGCTTCTAGGCTCTTCACTCAATGCAGAAGGCGAGCAAGATCTGCCCAATCAGCCCAATCTCGATGCGACTGATGAAGATGTTGCTTGGCTGAATGTCAACGAATTGAATGGGGATGAAAGCGATGAGCTGGCCAAATGTGTCAATACGTGCGTTGAGCGTTGGAAGAATGCAGGGCCCGAGGCCCGCAAGAAAATGTTCGCCCTGTTCGCAATTGCCGGAATCTTCATTGCGGTGTGTCGCCATGGACACGTTCTCGTTTTGTGCGATATGATACGGAGCGGTGAGCTGTGAGTCACTGTAAATGATTTCGCCATTACTCGGCTAATGTACCTCAGGATGAAGTACCCACTCGCCGTCGTACAGCGTCTGCTTGACCGCTACGGCGCTGACATCGGGCTGGGGTATGATATAATGTGTGCATTTTATAAAACACTCCTCCGTAGCTCCCTGGGCCGGCGCGTCGTCGGCCTTAACCTTCGGGGAGTTGTGCCGGCATTTCATGGCCATGCCCACAACCGCGGATGCCAGGTCGATTGGCACCCGCTTTACGTTGAGGGTGTGGGTCTGGAAGACTTTGAAGAGTGCGAGAGAACCTTCTGCCTCTCAAATAACCTTGCTACCGTCACCCGCCTATCAACACCTTTCCATCGGCAACAGCAAATCGACGAACATTTCGCCTTCCATGACTCAGACAAGCATGCGTCCTCAGGTAAGGTCCCCAGTTTTGTGTAGCCTGCAGGAACTTATTATATATTCCCCAAGGCAACTTTATCTTTCAGAACTACCGTCAGGCAATTGAGAAGATTGCTGCGACATCAGTAAAACAACACGTTTTGCTTTGGCGTCTTTGGCGTCTTGGGCAAGACGCCAAAGACGCCAAAGACGTGATTTTGCCAAAGACACGAGTCTTTGGCTAAGCTAGGTACGAAGTCTTAGCTAAAGACATATGTCTTAGCCAAGACCTCAAAGACGCAATTTGTCTTAGCCAAGACTATCTCAAAGACATTTCACCGCCACTCAAAGCCAGAAAAAATGGGATATAAAAATGTATATTGGCCGACTATCACGACTACAGGAACATGAACACCAATACACTCCATCGAGAATAGAGGTGACGACAAAAAATATCTTGCTGCCAAATCCTATACCCAACAAAGGACGACGTTAGTGATACATTTGGGAACATGAAGTACGCAGGGCGTACCTCATTTTCGGAAGATACAACAAGTGTAGGAGAAGGTCATACAGATGAAAGGAAGAACTGCGCAGTGTGATGTCAGTTATGAGGGGATTGTGAATCTGATAAGGCTTACCGGCTGTGGATAGAATTCAGAAGATTTGAGGAGGGGGCGAGGGGGAGATATACAAGAAGCGTGAGATAGAAGCATGGGGTATGAAGGGGATAGCCACATGCGGCAGGCGTGACACGGCACAGATTCAGAACGCGCGATGTCGAATGCAACATCAGGTAAGGGGATGAATTCATATTGAAGGCTTGCTTGCTTGCCACTGGCGGAGATGTACGACTTCGATCGAGAAGGAGCCGCAGACGGTGCAATTTGACCACTGGCTGCGGAACTTGAGACAGGAGAACACCACAATACCAGAGAGGATATCAGGCCGTGGACTTGTAGTATTGAGGGCAAAGACAGCTTGAAACTTGAGGAGGAGGCGGCTGGAGAGGGCGGGGCGTGAGGGGGGAAAGTGAGTGGATGGAAGCAAGAGTCAAGAGCAACGAACCATTTGATGCCGTCAAATGGCGCCATCGAGCAACCATCATTGATTGAGCGGAGTTTGAAAGACTTGGAAGAATCCCGTTTTGAATGCCAACTCACACTTCCCTCAGTAATTGTCGCTGAATCCCGCCGTTGGTCCCCTGAGTGCTGCTTGCCCAAATCAAGTTATTGAACCCCAAAAAATCTCACAATGAAGAAAAATGTTCTCGAAAGACTTATGCCGTTGCTGCCAAGACAAAGACGTCCAAAGACAGCCTCTCAAAGACCAAAGACGCTCTTTCCCAAGACAAAGACTCGGAAAGAGTGTTCGCAAAGACAAAGAAGCCAAAGCAAAATGTGTTGTTTTACTGATGGAATACCATCAGTCTTCGTGCGCTTGAGGAGCGCTTACATACGACATCCGAGGACTACGAGGCATATCTAATTGCAGAACGGCAGCACCTTGATACTCTCAAGCGCGAACCCCCCGTGCTTGTTTGGACAGTTGAGTACATGGAACTACTACTAAAGCATGCTACCGCCAGGTAGGTTCCATTAGCCCCTATACTGATGCAAATTAACAGTATGTTTAGGCAAGCATCTGCGGCAGCCGACCTTGACTTCAAAAATATGGACTGGCACATTATCAACAGCGGCTGGCAGGCGAAGCAAATCCAGAATGTGCGGACCAGGTATCGCATAACGTACCAGCGGCTACTCATGCTTGATGAGGAGCTCTCTCGCCATGAGGAGCATCACAGTATCGAGATACGTTGGACAGCTGCAATGCAGGAGTACAAGGACGCGCTTATCATGATGACGGAGCGCAAATATCGGCGGGCCCTTGATAATGTCGAGCGGTTGGTTGTCTCACGCCTTTTGGAACTCACGAAGCTCGGCATGAGCGGTGTCGGTACGCTAATGGTCCTGTCAACCCCTTCCATGCTCACAATTACGCGTTTTTTAGGGTACAAGCTTCGCGAGAAGATTGGGAAGGCATTGAAAACTCGTGTCCCCGCCATCCAGCGCGCTATAGCTGAGTATAATGCTGCCGCCGCCCAACTTAATCCGCCCCGATCAGCGCTGACCTGGGCCGAAGTTACTGAGGCCGCCTCGCTTGCAGAATTCGACCTTCTTCGCGATACACGGGTCGACATTCGACAGTTGCCATGGGCTGATCCCGCACGCAGGGAAGCAATGATACTCTATTTTGGGATCAAACGTGCCCGAGAAGAGATTGTGCGACTCAACGTCGAGATTCGCCGTTTGGTAACATTCATGATTGATGACCACACTGATTACTACAAAGCTATCCAGGCGTGCATCATCCGAACACAGGATCTGGATCTCGCACGTGAACTGAGTCAGCAGTGGGCGCACCGTTCTAACGTCAATCAGGGGATTGTTGAGACATTAGTCAAAGCCAGCCGATTAGCTGGCTTTACAGGCTCTCTCCTTCCTGGTGAACGGGAGGGACGTGACACTGATGACGACAAAGACATTCCCCTGCCCTATTGGGCCACAAGCACACTAGGCCTGACATGGGTAGTCGAGGAGTATGAGGAGGGGAATAACATGGATGACACAGAGAGAGAAATGCAGGATGTGGACCCAGAACTGTTAACATATGCCATGGAGACCTTGCACATGGATGTATGATATTTATTTTACCCTCCATTGAATATTTCGAGACACTTGAACTTTATTTTGGAAAGGGAAAGTTAATTTGTTGGCTCATCGGCTTGTTCGGAAACATGTTCCGATTGGCTGGAACGTTCGGACCGGGTGCCAAGAATGCCAAGACTACGGTGGCTTGAAGCTCGGTTTCTGGTCTGGACCTGCAGATAATGTGTTCCCTGGTTTTAATTCTATCACACCATGTACCTTATTATTACACCAGCAGCATATCCAAAAACTGTTGGAATTGAGGTTCAGTAGAATATCCAATACCCAATTCTAGCTGTTTCCCCGCCAGAAATCAAACTTTGAATGGTTTTTCATTAGTGCTGGTGTGGCTATGGCCTTAATAAATGCCAAAAAATCAGTGGCATGTCTGTGGTAATGCTAGGAAGATCTTTGAACAAGATTGCACAGATACCTGTGAAGGAAAGAAAGGTATGACAAGTAAGATCCTTCAGATTCATTCAACTTCGAAGTGAAACCTTGATAATCACTGCAACTGTGGCTGGTTTTCACGACATTTGTTGTCCCCCCGTCCCTGGACACCTGAAGCCTGAAACTTTTTGTTAGATTCTTGTTCTATAGTCCCAACTGCTATATTCCTGAGCATTCTTACAGTCTCGGAAGCCAACCTTACCCCAGCATAGACTAAATACCTACAAAAGTGTCGAAATTTCGGAACAATGTAAACATTCTGGCTCTTGTCTAGATCAATTCCGGAAGTGTAGAAAATGGGACTCGAAAACGCATGATGCGTCGGAAGGCTTCCTTTCCATGCAATTGGATTGAACATCTACTTACTCTGAAGTGTATAACTAGTTCTCTGTATCTCCCTATTCATTGTAGTTTTTTCTGATGGTTTTCCGATGTAATTGAGAGTCCATTGACTCAAAATCAGTACAGTAGAACCTCCAGATGAAGCTAAATCTGCAAATCTGTACTTTTGACGAGTTCTTGATTAAACAGTGCAAATAAATTTCAGAAACATCTGTAAAGCTCTCACAAGATTGTAACCAATGTTATACACGTATCGACCATACAATTACGCGTATATTAGGGAGGGGTCATGTGTGGGGAGAGAAAAAAGTTGGATTTCGGGCCAAAATCCCGATTGGGACAGCACGTCAACTATCTACTTCCGTGCGAATCAGCTTCACGGCACACATCTTTCTCTCTCCCTACCACCATGTCTCGCACACCCTGGAACTGGAACGTACCCGGTGTTAGTGTAACCATCCCCAGAACAAAGGATGCTATTCCTCCACACCCTGCTGCTTGGAATGCACTGACCTTCGACCCGCTTGGCGCGTACAATCTGCGCCGCCATCTGGGTGTCCGAACCGACCAGCCCGGCCAGTATATGGCATTCCAGCGCAAGTTTGATGCAAGTGACCTTGCGTTCCTCGCTGCCGGTGCCAGTGAGGATGGCCAACATATGGTGCCTTGGGATATGTTCTTTCCAGAGTTTGATCGCCTGTGTGCGGTGACGCCAAGCGGAAGTAATGGTGAGTCAAAAGCCAAGCTCCTCCTTCCTATTCCTCACGACTCCCAGGCACCGATGTACGCAAAGCTTGGGGAGATGAGGTACGGACAGTTATCTGGGATTTGGTAAGTGCTCAGTCACCACAAACCCTCGTCGTCTCATCCATGTAGGCCACGAAATGCGATCGCGCCACCGGCGGTACAACAATGGTCATCCATGTTGACGGTACCACGAAGCCCCGGTCACCAGAACGCCCCGAGTATTTGAAGGCACAGGTCACCCTGCCCCCACACTTCCTGCAAGAGAATCCGGCCAGCCATGCCGCTGTCGCATCCATTGTTCAGCTCTACATAGAGCACGTCGGGGTGCCCACCGTACAGGCATGGACGCGGCGAGCGCGAGCGCGCAACTGGCCGCTGTCGCAGACAGGGCCCATTCCCTTGGCCAACAATCCCACCACTTCTCTGATCCCGACTCCTGCCCCTGGTTCCTCACACTTCGTCTTCTATGGCCGCACCACTAACGGGATACTCCCTGGACACTCACCGCCAATCAACGCCCAGCTGACACCTACGTTGCCGTCGAACTCACAGATCTCGACATACGACATTGATGAGATCGAAGCTGAGGATGCGCTTTTCTCCGCGCTCGAGCACAACTCAAGTCTGGAGGCCACAATTCAGTCTCTCCACGCCCACATCGAACAGTATGAGCAGCAGTACGGCAGAATGTCGGACGAGAACAACGAGCGTGAACGGGGTTATCAAGCACGCATCGAAGCGCTGGAGGCTGAGAACACCCGCTTGCGACAGAATCGCACTCGAGGTATGTCAATTTACGTATTAATTCATATCAACTAAGTCTTTCCATAGCCCCTGTATTGGCGCGATCGTTGCAGAGCCCTGCTCGATCGCACACGCCTCCTACTCAGCATGTAATCCATGCCCCTACGACTCCGACTAGGCCACCATCGTATCTCGCTTCCACATCGGGTTCACTCCGATCTCCTCCGTCATCCCCGGCGGGGGAGTCGTGGCATCCTGCAGGGTCCAGCACCCCACGCGCCACAGTCTCGGATGATACGCTGGGTCGCGCTACTCATCAGTTTCTGATTGAGCGGAATCTCCTTCAGTTTCACGATGCGCTTCGTCTTATCTGCAATTTTTACTCCCCGGTCAAGTGGTGAATCGGCAAGAGGTAATTAATCCGTACAATGCCTTCAAGAGCGAGAAGGCTGCGGAGCACCGCGAAAGTAAGTGTGCATGTTGATATGCAAATTTTATTTAACCATGGGCAGATGGAGAAGCTGTGAATGCCTGCGACCTTCACTACCAGCATTTTGACGAGTACAAAGAGCTCACTGATGAGGAGAAGAAAGCCCTCGTCAAACGTTTCAAGGAGGCGCGCAGCGCACCTGCCGCACGCCGTGCGACGCCGCGTGCCCGTGTGCAGGACGTTGCGAACACGGTCCGCAATATGCAGATGTTGGTACGTGCTCACATCTTCAGGTTGTGATGCGAGCTAACCATTCGACACAGCTTCAGTCCCTTGCATACCGCGTTGGTGTTGAGGGATTCTTCGTCGTTGTTCGTAACAGCTCCGACTTCCATATAGCGCCGTACTGGTTCTTTACATCGGTGGAGCTGGAACGTTATATGCCATTAGCGGTTCGAAAGAAATGGGATACAGCTGAGATTGGAGCAAAGATCGAGGCGTTCGCTGTTGCAGGATGCGATACAATCAGTACGTTGTCTGTACCATTTCCATTCTTTCCGCTAACTGCTGTAGATCTCTTACGCACCGCTCCGCAGAAGGTCGCGTATGCGAAGACAGAGATACGCGATCTCATATCGCAGAAACTCAGTACGTGGGATGCAGCCATCGTAGTAAATGCATACATTGACATCCTCCAGTCGCTATCACGAACAACCCCGATGCAGAGATGGCGTACACAAATTTTGAGGAGGACATTGTGCATCGCTATGGAGCGGAGCTCGTCGGGTGGACCCCCAACAAGTGGTGTAACCCTAGCAAACTCACATCGTCCATCCCTGTGCTGCGCACTCTCGTCAATGCCCTCAAGAACGACGAGTGCAAGTTTGTGAAGCTCCAGCCAGCTGAGCTGAAGGTGCGCATCACCCAGTACGAAGCAGACATTGCTGCTGGGCACATCCAGGGCAAGCAGCGTAATCCCCGCTCCGACATCGGCGTAAAGCGCAAGCATGTGTCCAATGGCGATGCAGATGAAGATAACGACCTGGATCCATCGCTGACAACGACCACGACCCCGTACTCGGTGGAGGAGCCTCCCACCGATGAGGGCCCATCATCTGCCCCCACTGCGAAGCGCCGCAAAGTCGCCCACCCCGCCAACACTGCCACTGCCAAGACCGTGGCAAAAGTGGTGACTGTCTCGAAGGCCAAGACAGGTAAGAAGGTGCAGAAGGAGAACAGGCACGACGACCCGACGACCCGCGCGGCACTGGAGCGCTTGAAGGCGGGGAAGGGACCAGGAAGCACCAGGGGAAAGGCATTCAAAAGTCATGCGATCATCTCGGACGAGAACGATGATGACAGCGGCGCCAGCACCTCTGTGGCGTTGGGTGCGACGACCGCCACCGGCGCCGATGAACCTGCAACCCCGACCATTGCCTCTACCACCACTCCCGCCACTGGTGCCGACACCACAATGATCGAATAATTCCTTATACTTACTTTTTGCAATACATATATTCCTTCAGCTCTCACAAAGTTCATATAAGACTCAAAAATGAGATGTAAAGTGTACCTGTACTTGTATATAAGTTTCAAGAGGGCGGGACGACGAGCGGGACATTTCTGTGACACAATGAGCAGACATGTCATACACATGTGATGGGCGGCGACGGCGGTGATGGAGCGTTGATGGCCGCTGCCGTTTTAGATTGACAACACCAACCAACCCAATTGGGAAGGCTGGTTAGCCGCGCGGCTACCGGCAACCGCCGGAATGTGCCGAGGGGAGCCATGAGAAGCTCTAAGGGCTTTGGGGAGGATTATCTGGGGTCTTTACCGGAGAGCTAGGTAAATCACTGCTTTTGACACCAATCGAACGTCAACCCCTGATGGGATCATGTCGTTCCATTGGTTACCATATCAGGGCAGGGTAGGTGAAGGACTTTGGGTGAATGGAGAAAAGTACAAACATGTGCAAAGAATCGCGAAGCATTTCGTTAAAGAACGGTTAGCATGGCACTTTCCATCCGATGATCTTATCACCATCGCTACAATTTTGGTACCGATCATTGGAGTCGAATTTTGCAATCGTGATTGGTTCGGCTCAATTCAAGTTGCCGCTGCTTCTAGAGCCTGGATGAGCTGGGTCCTGGGCGACTCTAATTACTTGCAATGGCCGACGCCATCGGGGTATGACAATAGCTGCCGCTATTGTATATATGTGGCTGTCAAGGTCGTGGATGCCGCAGAACACAAGATGCCCCGACTGTCCACTGTCCCTGAATCACTCGCAAACTCCATTATCGCTTCAATGAAAGCGGTGATACCAGTACTAGATGATCTCCACGACGGATTCGGTCCTCCATTTGTGCAGGCAATCTCACACACAACAGTGGCTTTGATTACTGCCCTCCAAGTAGGAGATTTTTATGAATGGGTGTTCAAATCTCACCTGAAATTCTAGAATGTGAAGAAAAGCAAGGAGCAATGCGTTCAGCTCACGGAAAATATCCATGGAGTTATCTATGCTATCGTTGTTTCCTACATGCACACGGAGGCCCCTGGAACCCTTCCTCCAGTTACAATGACACATGTTGCAAAATTTACTGAGTATCCATCCACCGTGTCTTCCACACAGATTGATATTACTTTACTCTCTTTATAAGATTATGCGTGTCTGTCTGAAGCCATTTCAAACTCCGCTTTTGGGAGATCAGGTCCGAAGCTTTGGAAGCGCTCAATAAATGGGGCTTCCTCGGAGCTTCTGGCCCCATGATCAATTTTAAGCGCGCGCGCGCCTATAAAACTGTACACAATGCCAAACTTCGGTTTCACTCATCGTTAAAGTTTAATTCAAGCGCCAAACTGGAGCCAGTAACTTGATTATTATTTGTTTCTTTATTCAAACAAAGGGTTTTTACAAATTTCTGTGATCAATAAAGGGGGAGGGGGACCGCGGAGCGGTCCCCCGAGCGCTTGTACTGATTGAATTTGCGCCAGAACCATACATAAAATTCATACCTTTGTTGAGGCGCAACTAGACAGCAGCAGAATCAAACATTTCTTTCGCCAGAGTGAAATGAATTCCTCACTGAAGGAATGCCAAGCCGGGATGCAGGAGGCCCTAGATTACTTCAAGGTAGGCTCCACAAGACAGTTCGTTTGAGGTAGCTTAAATGCCTGGTAGATGAAATCAGGTGCTAGTATTCTCAATAATCTTGATGAGATGCAGAACCAGACTCGCCACATGCATCAAGAACTGCTTGAATTAATCTCAAATCTCTCAGATGGCACAATTTCAGACCACGGTTCCTCCGTATGTTTGTTCTACTGTTCATTGATGATACTAAATCGATTTTTGTATATCTAGATCTACCACAAACTGAACAACTCCCAAACAAGGTATTCAACTCACATTTGGCCATGACACACAACTAATTGTCGGTGGAAAGTTCAAACTCTTTTTCAATGCTCCCGGCCAGACCACAGATTTTCCACGGATGCGACTCAGAGCTTGCAGAAATTGTCCAAATGCTTCAGCAAGAATGTGCCAGCATTTGTATCCTCGGTGCTGGTGGCATGGGGAAGACAAGCCTTGCCCGGGCTCTGTTGCATCACCCTCATGTGAAAACAAAATATGAGCATTGCTTCTTTATATCATGTCACGATTTGATACTATCTAATCGTTCCAACGCCTTATGTAAACATGTGCCTATCTAATCTTTGGCGCTTATATTATATGAGCACTTATTAATATCCTCGGAACGTTCTGGACAAACACACGACAAACACACCTTATACATGAGGATACAGGTCGCTTTGTAAGAACACATGGTGGAGGGACGGTTCACATGAGGAACACACATTTAATTAATAGGTCTTGACAGATCTCATGGACAATGCATGTACAACACATGGTTACAGACTATTGTAGTATATTTATGTTCTTGTTCACACGGCTCGATAAAACAGTATATATACAGTAGCTAGTCGTCTGTAGTAGTTAACCTTTTATTCCATCCTCTTTCGAGGTATACACATCGCACTCCCCAATCCTTTATCTTTGATATTGGACGCGATTTAGTCTTGACTGTGACATAATAAAAGGTTACCCTTCATACCCTCGTACCGCCATCCCCTACCGACCTCCTTTCCCTTTCTCCCCCACTACGCGCACTATTTGCGTCATCCTTACCTTTCTACTTGGACTCTCGTATTTGAAGATCCATTCTTACCCACCAACATACTACCTCGTCCACAGCGAGTCTAAACAATTGCAGCGCCAATCATTGGCGGTCCACTATAGTGAACAGACGCTTGGCCACGGGAAACGTTGAGTCCGTCCCCAGCCACAAAGCAGTCGTAGGAGCACTGGTCAGATCTTCGGAGAGGACCATCTCGCTATCGTCGGGGGTGTTGTAGAAGACCCGGGATAGTTTCGCTCGCAAAAGACCACATTGACTTCACCCACCGCTTTGTGCGGAATTCACCACAGTGTCCCGTTTGGCACCTCGTATACACACCAGTCCTGACTCCTCAGACGAGAGCGATTCGTGCCCGTCACTATCCTCTTCACCCTCTCTGCAGACTACCACACATCCGTCGTCACCACTATCCCTTCCCTTCCACCTCCTAAGCCTAGACATGTTGTCTAAGGTTATCCTCGCCACCACCCCGCCGTTCTTTAACGGTGACAAGACCAAGTGGAATAACTTCCACGACTCCCTGTCCACCTACATCGCCGCGTATGACGATGAGTTAAACACCAGCAAGAAGAAAGTTTTCTTCACCGTGTCGTTCCTCCGAAATGCGGACGGAACAGATTGCACAGCTTCGAACTGGGTCCGAAACTGGAAGAAGAGGATGTTTGTCAATTGCACCCTCCCGACCACCTACACGTTCGACCAGTTCATTGTCGAACTGGAAGCCGCGTTCAAGGATCAGAACCTTGCGCAGTTGGCCCACCTGAAACTGACGACTACGCGTCAGGAAAAAATGTCGCTGGTGGAGTTTTTCCAGCATTTCGAGCTCTATGCGGAGCAGGCGGGGTATTCCCCGAACTCAACAACAACAGGTTACAATGCCTTTTTGGTTGAGCTATTGGAGGATCTCGTTGGACATGAGATCATTTCGCAAATCTACCTGGGGGGACAGCTTTGCCCACCACGTACAAGGATTTCAAAGCCTGCTTGATGCAGATCGATGGCAATCTGCAGAGAGACAAGATCCGACAGGGACGAAGGAGACAGTTTTGGTCTCCCCGGGTGGAACAGACAGTACCGCCCACCGCTAACAAATCGATGACACAAGTGGCCCCACCAGCGAGAGATCTGGACGCCATGGACGTGGACAGGGCGCTACGGCAGACGCGAGCCTTTAAATGCTATAACTGCGGCGAGGATGGTCACATGAAGCGGGAGTGCCCGGAGCCTGCCGAGAAAAATATTCAATATTCGATCCATCCAAACTGAGCACTACACGCAGGAAGACCTGCAGGCCCTGGCGGCCATCCTTTGGGAGAAGGGTTTTTAAAGGGGCCCCCGCTTGTGGCCAAAGCGGCGCCCCTAGATATGACATATGGACGCTTCACAGAATTAAATAATATAGACACTACGGACACGGTGGATACAGATACAGATGACATGTACACAGAAGAAAACAACATCTTACGAAAGAGTATAAACAATTTCTTAGTAGCTAGTGTAGAAAAAGGACAAAAAACTATGTATTATGGAGAATCAGAATCGGAAACGTAATTTAAAGAACTGTTATGATTAAGCTTTACGATAGCTTGTGCACACGACTGTTAGGTCAATGGTTACAATCCACTGGGGCTTTAGGTCCCAGTGTCTGGCTTATATACTGTACAAACTTGTATCTAGAATATTCTACTAGGTACTTCACTCTCGGGGTACATTAGTAATATATCAGTAAGCCTTACTCAGCCCTTCGGGCACTTCGGGCTCATATTACAACAAGAACAAACATATGGACGAAGTAAATAAGAGGTGGAGCGCATTCAAAAAGGCCCCTGGAACCCAAACCAGTGATAAAAATAGTGAGACGAAAAAGGACGGCGATGCCGTGAGGGCTCAATCCGGAAAGACGGAGGAAGCGCCCAACAAAAACCCCCGATGCCATTCGCATGCGGGAAGTGGCTGCCCAGCAGAAAGGACCAAAGCCGGACCGGTTGGCACAGGAGTTGAAGGAATTCCAGAAACAACAAAAGCATCACGAGATGCTTGTTCCCGTTATGCTTGAAGCGTTGGATACCGGGAAGACGCGTGCAGTCAAGGCTCTTCTTGATAATGGATGCACTACTACATGCATTGATCGAGATTACGCCAAGGCTGAAGGTTTTGAACAACACGAGCTTGATGTGCACATTGTAGCCCGCAACGCTGATGGAACGGAGAACGCTCGGGGAAAGATCACTCATTACGTAGAGTTGATCATGATCGTTGGACCACACAAGGAGCGACAGCGCTTCTTGGTTACAGGGCTCGGGAAAGCCCGTGTATTTATTGGTTACGATTGGTTATTCAAACATAACCCCGAGATTGACTGGAGATCTCAAAGGATCACTTTCAATCGTTGTCCGCCTGAATGCAATATGAAGGGCCAGGAGTTTCGTGCTGGGAGGAAAGAGGAATTCCTCGAGGAGGGTGAATCAATCCTAATAGTTGATTTTGCTGAGGAGATCGATCTACGCCTAAAAGAGACCCAGGCGCAGAAGATGGCAGAAGAAGCCAATCAGGGTAAAGAGAGGATGACAGAGGAAAAGATCCCACCGCAGTACCACGACTATGTAAAAGTCTTTGCAAAGGAATCATTTGATTCATTACCCGAGAAAAGACCATGGGACCACGCAATCGAGCTAAAGCCAGATGCAAAGGCCGTAGATTGCAAGATATACCCACTCTCGGTGACTGAACAGGAAAAATTGAATGAGTTCCTGGAGGAGAATTTGAAGAGTGGACGGATCCGCCCATCAAAGTCACCAATGGCTTCAGCATTCTTTTTTATAAAGAAGAAAGATGGCAGCCTGCGACCAGTCCAAGATTATCGGAAGCTCAATGACATGACAATTAAAAACCGTTATCCGCTTCCGTTGATTTCGGAGCTTGTAAATAAGCTTCGTGGTGCCAAGATCTTTACAAATTGGACATAAGATGGGGCTACAACAATGTGCGGATCAAGGAGGGAGATGAGTGGAAGGCAGCATTCCGAACAAATCGAGGGTTGTTTGAACCGCTCGTAATGTTCTTTGGTCTTACAAACTCGCCTGCAACCTTCCAGACAATGATGAATGACATACTTAGAGAGCTAATCAATGAGGGAAAAGTCATTGTCTATTTGGATGATATCCTGATTTTCACGGAAACATTGGAGGAACATCGGGAGTTGACAAAACAAGTATTGAAAATACTCCAGGACAACAAACTCTTTCTTAAACCCGAAAAGTGCGAGTTCGAACGCACAGAGATTGAGTACCTGGGAGTGATCATCTCGCACAACTCGATGAAGATGGACCCAGTGAAGATTAAAGGAATCATGGAGTGGCCTGAGCCCAAGAACCTAAAACAGACACAAGCATTTTTAGGGTTTACCAACTTCTACCGGAGCTTTGTCCGAGGGTACAGCGAGGTTGCAAGGCCGCTCACATGGTTGACAGGGAAGGAGGGGTTCTCGTGGGGACCTGAACAAAAAGCCGTGTTCCAGAAACTAAAAGATAGGATCGCAGAGGATGCAGTATTAGCGCTTCCGACTGATGACGGAAAATTCGGAGTCGAAGCAGATGCATCAGAGGGAGCAACAGGAGCGGTGTTGAGTCAGGAACAGGAGGGCGAATGGCGCCCTGTTGCGTTGATGTCACATGGACTAAATGAGACCAAGCGAAATTACGAGATCTACGATAAAGAGATGCTCGCGATAATGCTTGCCTTAGATAAATGGCGACAGTTACTCCTTGGGGCTAAACACGAATTCGAGATTCTGACAGATCATCAAAATCTGCAGTATTTCAAATTGCCCCAGAAGGTCAATCACTGACAAGCACAGTGGATTACAGAGTTGTCGGAGTACAACTTCTCGTTATCACATCGGGCCGGAGCGCTGAACAAAAAAGCAGACCTGTTATCTCGCAGATCAGATCATGATCAAGGAAAAAACGACAACAAAAATGTTGTGCTGCTAAAGCCTGAATATTTCCGAGCACAGGACATAGTGCTAGAGGGACCAGAGGCAGAAATCTGGGATCAGATTATCAAGGAGAAAAAGATAGACAAAAGCGTAAAGCTGGCGCTGGAGAAAAAGATGAAAGGCTGGGAGAAAAAAGATGATGTTATCTATTATGAAGGAAAAATATATTTACCACGAAACGAAGAACTTCGCGATAAGATTATTGGACTACACCATGATCCGCCTCTGCTCGGACATCCTGGAGAAAACTGCACGCAGGAGATCATCGAACATAATTATTGGTGGCCTAGATTGGGCAACCAAGTATCGAAATATATAAAGGAATGCGAAGCCTGCCAAAGCACGCGAGTGCACCGATATAAGCAGGGGAGGCTTAATCCACACAAGATCGCTGAGGGGCCTTGGCAAATCATATCTATGGACCTGATCGGACCATTACCAATCAGCAATGGGTTTAACGCCATTCAAGTTTGGGTGGACACACACACAAAAATGATCCATGCTGAACCAACGAATATGGAAGTTACCTCAGAAGGGGTGGCTCGGTTGATCCGAGATCGCGTGATTCGATATCACGGAGTTCCACGTAAAATTATATCAGATCGAGATACGAGATATGTCTCGATATTCATGAAAGAGTTAAACCGGTTGCTCGGCATAGAAATGAACCCGAGCACAGCCTATCACCCGACCACAGACGGCCAGACTGAACGGATGAACCAGGACACAAAGCCTGTGCTAAGAGCTCTCACCGGAAAAGCAGCATCACTGCGTTCAAGGTCCCCATAAACTCAGACTATGCCGAGACGTCTCGCCACAGATAGCCACCGATCGCCGCCTAGCCGTGGCTAGCTGCTTAGTCACACGGGATCGAGACGTCCCGACATGTCTCGCCGGAACCTAGCAGCACCCTGTTGAGGCCTGCCGATTCGCCTAAACTCCCAAAGTTCGTGCGCCTAGACAGGACATCGACGGGTCTCGGCTGTGCTGTGTCTAGCCGGCCTAAATTAGGGATGGCTACGTAAGTTTAGACGCCTCAACGGAGATTCTAGACTTTGCCTGTTTTAGGAGGGGGTTGAACGCAGTGCATGTCTCTTGATCCTTGACAATCTTGAAACAACTTGGGAGCCACTTGCATCTCGGAGTGGTGTTGAAGATCTGATGTCCCTCCTCACTGACATCCCGCACCTGGCACTAATAGTGAGCATTAACATGATCCTAGCAGAAGTTAATGATTTAAAATTTGTAGGTTACAATGCGAGGCGCTGAACGTCCGGCCAGAGTCCGCTGGTCTCGCCCATTCTTGCAACCTCTAGAGTCATTATCGCAGGAGGCTGCTCGACAAATCTTCACTGAAATTGCAGATGATTTTCATGAGCCAAAAGAAGTTGATCAGCTCCTGCAATTCGCAGACAACATGCCACTAGCAGTTGATCTCATGGCGCATTTAGTTGACTATGAAGGATGTGCCAATATCTTGGCCCGGTGGGACACCGAAAAAACATCACTGCTATCCGAGGTCTAACTTGGATACATCCATTGCGATATCACTTTTAAGTCCCCGTCTCACTTCACAGCCTGGAGCCATAGACTTATTGAGCCTTCTATCAATTCTTCCAGATGGTCTCTCCGACGTCGAACTTGGTCACAGCAACCTCCCCATTCCAAATATTCTGGCCTGCCGAGCAGTATTGCTTGGCACATCCTTGGCATATTATGATAGCAAGAGGCGTCTAAAATCACTGGTGCCTATCCGAGAATATATGCAGCATTTCCACCCTGCACCACAATCCGTCATTCAGCCACTTCAAAAACATTTTCAAATACTTTTGGACATATACCGGAAATACAAGGGATCTTGCCAGATAGCTGATATTGTGACGGAAATTACTCTCAATTTTGGCAACATACACCATCTTATACAGCAAGGATTGACTCCACAAAATCCTGACCTTGAAGATTCTATAACATGCACATTCGCTCTGAATAGCTTTAGCCGATTGACCAGTCGTGGCTGGGATGTGTTGATGGATTCTGTTCAAGCTGTTATCCAGCCCGATGATCACAGACTCAGGGTCCAATTTCTCACAGAGTTGTTCAATTCCAGCAATTCCCGCTTGATTCAGGATGCAGAGCTCTTAGCATCTGAGGCCAGGTCGCACCTCCAGACTTTGAATGATCCATCCCTTGGAAGTATGTAACGTCTTAGTTAATATTTCGGTTCTGATTTATCTCTTTGGTAGGTCAGCTGTATTGTGCCTTAGGAAACTATTACTCCTGGTTCACAAACAATTCCTCCATGGGAATGCAATGCTTTGAGAAGGCCTTGACCCTAGCAAAAGACGCTGGTGACCAAAATCAGCAGGGTTCTATCCTGATCAATCCTGCGCTGATCAAGTGGACAATGGGTGAATATGACACAGGACTAGTTCTTGCACACGAGGCACACTCACTTGGAAAATTATGTGGAAATTACTACACCCAAGCGAACGCACTGCGGGTTGAAGCAATGTGCTGTCAAGGTCTGGGCAATTTGAAGCACAGCCTTGTTCTACTGGAGACTGCTAGGGCTCCAACCCGTGCCCGTAGGTGACGGAGTCGACGGACGGACGGTACGGGTACGGACCCGTCCGTGAGACCCCTGAGGGCTTGGCAGGTACGGGACGGATACGGGACGGTTTGACCCGTAAACGGGGCACCCGTATCCGTCCGTCTACGGGTCCAACGGGTGCATAACCCGGCGGTATTATTCAGCAGATCGGCGAACAGATGCTATAGTCTCTTTCTCACACAGCCAGACAGCCCTGCCATTCAACACGCTCACCCTTTCCTCTCAATTTATCCTTTTCTTTACCAATTTCCGGTTTCAACACACACTCGCGCAGCCCTACCAATTTAATACACAATTCTTGGCCCATTCTCGCCGTCTACGCTACAGCTTCCAGGTCCCCGTTACCAGGTATCAGCGACGTTCAACATATTCAATTTTTAATTACTTCCGGTTTTATTTATCCCTGACAACACCTAGTAATCTATAAATGTAGGTACGCATTTAAATGTAAATGTCCCCCTAAACAGTTTCTGGCAAACCAACCGACTCCGTTCAATGGCAAATAGCCTAATCATCTATGATGATCGTGGTCCCAACAAACTACTACCCAGTGCGTTGTTTCAATCGTGGCTGGACTATGTCTTATTTTCAACAGAGCGTGGTACCCTCTACGCTTCGCGGGCGGAGAATATCGGAGCGAATGTCTGGAAGTGGGCACTCGTCAATCTGGCCCTATTCATCTTTCCCTTCGTAACTGGTCTTCTGGGATATCTGGGTATTTGTTCCTATACTGGTCCTCCCAGCTCCAGCTCTTTGAACGACCTCATATACTGCTATTATTATTTTTCTTTTGCCGCTGGGTGTACTTCGATGTCCATTGGTTAGTGAATGTTTTCTGGCCATCGAAGCGGAAACTAACGATAGTACTCAGGGACTTGGTTTTTCCCCCGTTTCTTTCGATATCACTTGACAATTGCCCTTTTTCTCGAGCGCCGTCGTCACCGCTCACATTTTTCGCTCATGTCTCAGCGCCGAATGAATGGCCTTCTCGAAACACGATCATACACCATATTCATTCGTGGTGTAGGGTCATGTTGTCTACCCGTTCGTGAGTGTCTTTTTTCAGATCTGTTTTTATCGTCTAAATATCTGGTGGTAGTTGTCACTGACGATACCACTGTCGGTGAAATCTATTACCATCTCATGTTACTGGATCTTGTTCCGAGGAGCAGCCGCATGCACCTACGGGGTGTGGAGCCCATGACGGATAAGTTGGCGAACGAGTACAAGCAAAAGGCCGATCAAATATCAGGTAACATTCAGACAATGTTTGCAAAGCAGGTAGAAGATGCCAAAGTATGTTTTTTTTTTGGTCTGTCGTTAGATTCTCAATGAACTAAAACACAGGCGCCGTGGGATAAGGCGCACTTCGACGGTCTGGTTGCCAAATGGGTTGCCGCGTGCGACCAGCCGTTCATTGCGGTTAACAAGCCTGAATTTCGCGAGATGATTCGATACGCTGCCCTCCACCCCCCGAAAAAATAATAAAGATCCCGAAAGATCAAGCCGTTAAGGATAGAATCACTCTCATGGAGCAGCAAATGATCAAAGAGCTTTCGATTTTATTTACAGTAAGTTCTTCTGCCTACAAACACTACACTGTGTATTAACTGATCGTCGGGTGCATAGGAAAATGAGTCCGACTTTGCCCTATCACTCGATGCATGGACATCCAGTAACGGTTATGCCTTCATGGCCATTGTGATTCATTACATCGGGAACGACGGAAGATTAGGCATGTACTATCCCGGCACACTTTACGCATGCTGCCTAACATTTTTTGCAGAGGAGTGCCTAATTGACTTCCAGGAACTTCTTGGCGCACATTCAGGAGAGAACATGGCTGACGCCGTTTGGAAAACGGTTGACAAGTTCGGATTGCGCCGTCGAGTAAGTGTTTTCTCTTGATTGTTCGGCCTCAACTCACTTTCTCATACAGATTATTGCATTCGTTATGGATAATGCCACGAACAATGATACACTTGTTGCGGCATTTGAACGAAAGTGTCATGACCTGGAAATTCCATTTGAAAGTCAGCACGCACGGATGAGGTGTATGCCTCATACGATTCACTTAGCAGCTCTCAAGGTAAATCTTTCCCTTTCAATTTGTACCAAGCCACCAATTTGTTTTTACAGCTTCTCGAAGCAATCGGGGCGCTCACCAAGGATGAAACGAAACGGGCCATGGTCAGCTCTCGGGAATCTGCATATCAAGACTCCGCGACGGAGCCGCTTTCCCTCGAGGCCGAGAACTTGGCCGCCTCCGCCAGCGATGCGCTTGACGACGCCGAGACCGCGAGGCCAACCAGTGCCATTGGACGAGCAGTTTTCAAGGTAACATATCATTTAATTTTCACATTTAAATCTCATGGATGATGTTAAAGCTTCGAACAATTGTCAAGCATGTCCGTTCAAGCCCCCAGCGTCGTGCAGCCTGGAAGAAAGAAGTGAAAGACGCAAATGAAAAAGCTGGAAATGACTCAGTACTTATGTTGATTCTGGACGTCAAAACACGGTGGTCCTCTACTCATCAGATGTTGCGTGTGTCTCCTGTCTATTATCCCTCATAATTCTCCGCTCATTTAAATTCAAGGTCGGGCTCTTCAATACCGCATCCCAATATTCAATTATGTAGCCAAAGATGCTGATCTACGCCAGCACGAGCTCTCGACTGAAGAATGGGAGGCCCTACAGCTCGTCACAAAATGGTTGAAGTATTTTCGCTCAGCCACCACCCAGATGTCTGCAACAAAATCTCCCGCGCTCTCCACAACCCATGCTATATTTCGTGGGCTCCAACAGTCTCTCAAGGACGCCATTAAAACCCTTCCGGACTCGACAGACCCCGCACTGCGACGTGGCCTTGTTGAGGCGCACTTGAAGTTGAGTGATTACTACGGAAAGTTCGATGAATCACGCTACTATCTATGGGCGGCGTGTGAGTTCCTCTTCCGTCTCGCATTGATATTATTTTCTGAACTTTTTGATTAGTATTGGACCCTGGGATTTCATACGAGAGATTGAAATCTGACTACTCCGATGATATGGATCTGGCTGCGGAGCTAGAGTCATCGAAGAGGAGGCTAGAGAGTCACTATGACATCTTCTATGCTCCCAGTGAATTTGATCCCACCCCCACCTCTTCCCCTCCTCCCAGCCATGCTGACGATGTAGGTGACTCACCACAGAAAGTGGATTTTCTCGCCCGATACAAGAAAAACAAGGGGACGAGCGCGGCGAAGAATGAGCTTGTTGAATATTTCCGCATCACTGGGGAATCTGAGCCGTACGACGACGGCATAGATCCCCTGCAGTGGTGGTACAGCCGCCGCAAACGGTTCCCCCACTTATATCGTTTGGTCCGTAATGTTCTTTGTATCCCCGGTGAGTTTGGACAATTTTACTCCCGTGAAACACTCACAAGCCTCAATAGGTTCTGCGGTCGCCGTTGAGCGAATTTTCTCCGGTGGACGAGACACGATCGGTTTACGTCGGGCAAGTCTGAAGGCAGAAACAATTCAGACATTAATGTTCGTCAAGGCTCGGTTGAGGGTGGCACGGAAAGCTCTTGAAAAACTCGAGGCAGAGGAGAGCATTTCGCTTTGATATTTAGATCATAATTTTACACTTGAAATACTATTATCTTCATACAATTGATATTGGGCGCCCGTCACCCGTTTTCAACGGCCGTAATCCGTCGAACGGATGAACCCGTCCGTTTTGGTCTCCTAAGAATCAGCCTTACGGGACGGTGACGGGACGGATTGTGCCATAAACGGCCGTAGATCGCCCGTCCCGTTCGACGGTACGGACGGTTTGGAGCCCTAGAGACTGCCAGAGACCTGTTGAAGTTTTGTGACATGGCGGGAGGTGCCTTGGTGTGAGCTCAGGCCAAGGCGAGCTTGCGAGCCAGGCCTGAGTGGGAGGCAAGGTAGCGTAGAGCGTAGAAGATCCGTGTCCGTTTGTGTAGATTAGATACCTAATCTACACTGCCACATCACAGCTTCCTTCCTCTGCCACACACGTCGCGTCCTCGAAATCCTCTTCACGCGTCTTCTCGTCCTCAAAGCCTCACCTTTCGCGTTTTCTCCTTGCCGCATTCATCGCCGACGCCATAGGCACACGCTCCGGCAAATGCATACGCAATTGGCTTAACGGCCTCCGTCTCTGGCACATCTACAATGATGCACCTTGGCACGGCGACGAGAGCTGGCTACCCGCGCTCAAGAAGGCCGCAGACAAAGGCGGCGTCTCGTTCAAGCGCCCTCCGCGTGGCCCCATCACCCGGGAGCACATGCGCGCGTACCGCGTCTCACTCAATCTCGACTCCCCTCACGGCGCCGCGTCCTGGTCCGCCGCCACGACCGCTTTCTGGGGCTGCAGGCGGCTAGGCGAGCTCCTTCTTCGCGCGAAGTCGAAGCTCTCCCTCCTCCGCGATACTTGCCGCTCCACGCGCATCTCCTTCTCGGTTGTCAACGGGCACGAGGTCGTCTCCATTCATCTGGTCTGGACGAAGACGACCATCACCGCGGGCGGCGAATGCATCCTCACCGCCGTTCTGGGGGATGACGCGGACCTTTGCCCACTCTGGGCCTTCCGGAACCATCTTCGCGTCAATGACGCGCCGCCTGTCAACACGCCGCTCTTCGCGTACCGCTCCGCCTCAGGTTGGCGTCACCTCGTCAAGGGTCCCTTCATGGACACCGCTTCCGCCGTCTTCAGCGAGGCTGGGCTCGACCTCGTATTCGGCCACAGCTTCCGTATCGGCGGCTCCTTGGAGTTGCTCGCGGCTGGTGTCGCCCCGGAGTTGATCATGAAACTCGGAGGTTGGACGTCCCTCTGCTTCCTCATCTACTGGCGTCGCCTCGCGCAGATCATCCCGCTTGCCATCTCTCGCGCGTGGGACGCACGTATCGCCGAGTTCGCGCGTGCACATGGTCACCCCGCAGACATCAGTTCCCTCTCTTTTGACTCGGAATAGTTACTTTCGTTACCGTCTCATCTAGCTCCTCGCTGCGTGTCTACGTCCCGTTCCTTGCCGTCGATAGACTTCTTGTCATGTTATACGTCTATATGCAACTACGTTTATTTCTTCTTCTGTCGCTCCGCTCTCTTGTGGGGCCCTCGGCCCGTTCCACTCGCCCTCGCGTGAGCCTTCGGCTCTTGGAGCTCCGCTCCTTGGGGTCTCGTTTTCTCAGACCCTCGGTGACCCTTGTGTACGGGTTCGGCCGTGCCCGCGCTTCGTCTCCCCCCGATCCGCATTTCCCCGCTGCCCATCCTGCAGCCTCGGAAAGCCCCGATCGGCCGGGACGGCCGAACCCTCCTGCACACACCACACACACCTTCGTCCCCGCTCTCAGATCCAGAGAGATCATATTGGTCTCGGATCTAGAGAGATCACCTCTCTCTCTTCCTCCCTTCCTTGCACGGATCTCTCCCCTAGCTCGGAAGACTACCTTGCAGACTCAGATGAGGATCACAGAAGCCGAAGCATACCTACAAAAGTCAGAATATGCTGAAGCTAAGAGAGTTCACACTGAAATTGGGCAAGGCATCTCTGAAGAACAGGAGCGAGAGGATTATGCTTTCGTTCTGATGAACCTTGCGTTGATCGATGTGGAGATTGGTGGAAACAAAGGAGATATTTTGCAAAGACTCGAAATGGGACAGGCAATTTTCAGCAGTGTAGGATACTTCTCTGGGTCTTTTATCTCTGATATGATCCTGGGTGACCTACAGCTCAGAGATGGGAATTGTTTGGCCGCAAAAAAACTATTTCAAAAGTGTCTGCACTGGGGATGGACAGCTCATGCTGACGTTTCATCCTACTGCCTGGAGAGGATGGCGGATATCGGTCGCTGGGGAACTGTCAATTTTGATTGGACATCCACCTCCGTCTTTGTGTACTTCGCATTTGCACAGAAACTGAAACAGAAGCTGGCAATGTACAAAGCAATCTGCTTTCTGGGCGATGTATTTCTTGCAAACGGAGATGAAGCAACAGCAGAAGTCTATTCACAGTTGCTTTGGAAGCGTTCACATATATGGATGTCCATCGAAGCAGAGGCGACTGCATGCTTCGTCTGGGAGATATAGCTTGGCGGCAAGGAGACAAAGCTGGAGCCGCTGTGCTATGGGGAGAGGCTGGCCCATTGTATGCGCGATCTCAACGGATCGAAGATGTTGGCCAAATTGAGAAGCGACTTGCCGGTTGCGAACAAGACCAGATCACAGGGCTTGATTGCCTCGATTCTCTTCTTGGACTCCCAGAGAGCTCCGTGGAAAATACAGTTGACGCGCCGCATATTGTTCCCTCTATGTAATTTTCCCTGCCACCTACCCTAAAATAGGGATCGTCACCGTACCCGTCCAGGACGGTTGGACGGACGGACGGACGGACGGACGGACAACCGTTCCGTCCCGTCCCTGGGCTACTGGTCTCCCCAGCATGCCGTACCGTCGCCGGACGGCAGTGAGGACGGCCGTCCCGTCCACCGGAAGACGGAAGGACGGACGGATGGTTCTGGTCGTAATTTCTGTTCGTAATTAATCTGCCGGTGGCTCAGGGTTAGTAAATCTCCAGGGAAAACTCCGTGAATATCGTGGAAATTGTTGCAGAAATTGTCCCAAATACATTTGTTTCTCCCGTTCTCTCCTCATTTTGGACGTCAAAACACGCTCGTCATCAACATGCATGATGTTTCGTAAGTCAGAATTCTGGAATTAGGACTTCTCAAATTAATACGCACAGGACAAGTGCTAGGATATTGAGTCGTTGTGGACGTGTATGTTGTCACAAAAAAAGGACCGTCGCACTACATGTCTGATGAGGACTCGGATGCCATCAAGATTGTCTCTGAATGCATTTTTCTATTCAAAGAGCTACAGAGCAGATGTCGACTGCTAAGAAGCCGACACTCTCTCAGACTCACACCATTTTTCGCATCCTTCAGTCGGCCATCAAGTCAAGTATCTGTAATCTTCCTGTCCTGATCAATTACACCATGGTGTGGCTCACTGGCCCATAGAAAGTTGCAAACGAGCTCTACTTACGATTCTACTGATTTCCATTGATTCCCTTCTGTTCCTCGTACTTATTGCAGACTTACTGACAATTAAACTCTGATAGTTCCTTTTTATACATGTTTTACTAAGTTCCGTCCGACCGTCGACCGTCGGACGGCCGTCCCGTCCACCGTCCCGTCCCGTCAAGCGTCATGAGAGAGACTCCGCCACCGTACCGTCGACGGACGGTCCACTGGACGGCCGTCTTTGGCACCGTTCGTCGGCCGGGACGGACGGTGACGATCCCTACCCTAAAATCTTGGCCCAAATTAAGATCTTTTGTTTCCTGCATTGCAGCAAATTTGGCCTCTGTACATTGAGACTCTCCAGCGAGAGATTTAGTTACTGTTACGATCCATGAATAAATGTTAATTCTGCTGTACCAGTGGCTGGAGGCCACTGCTACCCGAGACAGGTGTGGTCGTGTTTGGCAGTAGCGTCCGTAGTACGTACATCAGGGCTTGTCCTTAGCCACCGCTATCCGTACGCCTGCGACCTCGTACGACCTGACCAGCCCACCCGGGCTAGTCCACTGCTAGTCTACCGCTCGTAATAAGTGGAATCGTTTACCACCCTTAAGGTGATGATCGAAAGGTTGTACGGAAAATAGCAAGTCAAGCATTCCCGGTTGAACAATGGGTAAATCATGGATTATTTTGACTTCTGTGCGGCCCTCAGCATCATTTTACTCGAGTCATGTTTATTCTTGTCTACCGCATAGACAATACGTTCAGATTGAAACACGAATTCCGAAATATTTACCTCCATTCCATCTATAATATTCCAGAACAATTCCGCGCCGGAGGTATACTCCAGAGGACTGCGCGGAGTCCACATTGGACCTCTCTCTGTTCCAAACAGATAAGGCCGGCTCTATAATCCATGATTACGCACGCTTACATACTTCAAAATCGCCAAACTCAGACCCTTCCCACACGAAGGGGAGGAAAGCCACACAAGATGAAGGACGAAAGAGGAAGAAATTCGACACTTACTACACCGCTTCCAGCGCTTGTTGCCCTGCACTCAGTAGCGGCTGAGGCGGCAGTAGGACGTCTTGAAAGCGACGCCGCCGCTGCTGCCGTAGCCGGAGGAGTAGCCGAAGCAGTTGCTGCGGTAAGGTCGGCGATGAGAAGGAACGGTGTGGAGGGAAATGGTGAACGGGGAACAAGGGCTAGAGAAAGAAAACACACACGCGGCCTCCAGGCGCGACTTTGCGATTCCCGGACCTGGCGCCACGCTAGTGATGTTCTGCGTTTGGCCTCAGGCTGAAAAGCCATGGCTTTTTCACTGTAGTACCAAGGCCAAAGCCAAGCCAAAAACTTGGCCTACAGTGGCTTTTGGCCCGGCCCAACTCAGAACTGTCTCTCAGGTCAAAGCCTGGCCAAAAAACCAACAGACCACAAAATTGGATTTTTCACCTCGGATGACAACGTTCCCGAAAGTGTCAATTTCAGCTGCAGATAAGCACCGGCTGAAAACGTTGTTGAAATAAGAATTTTCGGATAGCTGAATAAATCACGTAAAGTGTTGGATTAGGTCGCAAATTCACCACTGCTGAGTGTAGCGGTTTCAACCACAAATTCCTTCCGTCCGAAAATGTGGCCGAAAGTAGTCATATCTGCAGCAAATTCAGCTGTGCTGAAGCTGATAGTTTTGGCGGGTCTGAAGTTGCAGTTGAAAACAACTCCGGCGCAAGCCGAGCAGCGCTGAAATAATAAAATTCGGGCGGTGAGCCCGTGTTGAAGGCCACATCCAATTCCCTTGTTCGTGCCTTTCATTGCATCAGAGCAGAAGGACGTGATGAGTATATAAAATAACTAAGCCGAAATATGCGACATTAGGATCCGCTTTACAGCCAATGGCAGTACCGAAGGCGCGAACGAAAAAGTACCGTTTTGGGATCCCCGCGACCGATTTGCCCATATCTCGTTGAGTTTTGCAGGGATTGGCATGAAACATAGCCAGATAATTCGGGTGAATTTGTGCGCAATTAGTGATCGGAAAATTAAGTTGCAAAATTATTCTATAGTGGGTGAGATGGTGTTGAGGGCATTTTGAGGATCAATTCAGTCTACCGGCATCTAGGCATGTTCAAATGACCTAGATCTTTGTGAAAGTCATGATAGAATTGGAATCCTCAATATCTTAGTCTATCGTGCTTGTGATGACATCAGGTCAATGGCAATACACTGCAATAAGGAAGTATTGTGATATTTGAATCCATTCCTGAACTCTCGGCAAATCTGACTCTGTGACAACCTTTGAAATGCATAAAAGTCTTTCCTCACAAAAATCTAGGACATTTGAACATGCCTAGATGCCGGTAGACTGAATTGATCCTCAAAATGCCCCCAAACCCATCTCACCCACTATAGAATAATTTTGCAACTTTATTTTCCGATCACTAATTGCGCACAAATTCACCCGAATTATCTGGCTATGTTTCATGCCAATCCCTGCAAAACTCACCGAGATATGAGCAAATCGGTCACGGGGACCCCAAAACGGTACTTTTTTGTTCGCGCCTTCGGTACTGCCATTGGCTGTAAGTTCCACAAACTCCGCCATCTGGGTGTTTCCCACCGCGCAATCTTAGGTTAAAATGGGTAAGATTCTCTACGCCCCCAAAACTAAATAGCTTACGTCCATACCAAAAGTCGGAGGAAATCACGCAGCGACACTGCGGGCAAGTGTCGGGATCTCAACTAGCGGTGCTGGATGCTGGGAGGGTCGGTTTTTCAAATTCACCGCAGAATTAAGCGGAACTGACGAGGCGGGGGGATTCACGATCGCGATTGCTGCCTGTGCAGGGTAGATTGAGTTGATAAATCGGAGCAAACAACAGTTGACAGGGGAATTGTGACAGAATCGAGGCATTGGCAGAAGGGAGACCTGAACGAAATTCACCATCCTGCATGTCCAGCCGAGGAAGACGAAGAGAAACCAGTTTCCTCAGTGGCGAAGACGATTCGAGAGAAGACGCAGAAACAACATGACAGCTCCACTATGCCGAAATTGGTGGAGACCAGACCTCGCAGCCGCAATTCGGGCTGTCATCGCTGAATGAGAAACACAAGGATCGATTATTACTCACCGTACAGGTGTGGTGAGCGGAAGTCGAATTGCGGAAGGAGGCAAGGTTATGCGATGAAGGAAATGCTTCGTCCCAGCAGCCAAACGAACAATAAACTAACTTATCAGTATGGGATCAAGAGAGTCGCGATTCACCATCCTATGGATCTCCTATCCTTCCGCCTGGATGCGTCAATGTCATATGCCACGAATGGCATATGGACCTTCCCTTGTTTATCAGTATTCTCGAATTAGAATGACAAAGCGTACGGGCCAACGTAGCGTCGAAGACCAGATAGTAAACTCCCGGAACAACGCCTGGGGACCGAGAATAAGAGGATGACCAGATTTATCGATGATGATAAGCCCCAGGAATCGACTCGGAAGACCGACAAGACATTGAGACGGCAGATAAAGGAAAGGGTCACCTCAGATGCGTTGACGACAGGGTTGATAATGCGAGTTTTGGAACATAAGATTCGCGGGCAAGAGGACCAGTGCGCCCAAAGTCCGCCTCAGTACTCGAGTTCGGAGAATCGCCCCATATTAGGGGGCAACGACTTAGATCGGTCGTTTGCACCACGCATGTATTCCCAATGAAGCAGCGTGCGTGCTGTCTCCCGTCGATACTCCGGATTTCATGCCACGTCAGTCTATGGCGAGTGTCGGTGCGACTAGAATCCCGCACTTGAGGCCACGATGCGCACGACCGTGTCAACATGTCTTTGCAGCGGCGCTAGTGCTGGAGTGGCTCGCGCTCGGCGTCGTCGACGGCGGAGGCGTTGGTGCCGGAGGAAGGGGGTGCGGAGGCTTTTGTCGGCATAGTGGTCGATACGGTAGCGGAGCACATGAGAGAAGGATGCGAGTTTCAAGTTCATGCGGTTGGTAACCGATTTTCAATCCACATGGCAGACAAATGCTGAATGTGCACGAGGCCCGGCCATGAGCGTTCATCGGCACCGCGCACGTGTACTCGAGTAGCGCGGCAAGAATGCTACAACCTGCGAGAAAATCCAGAAGAGTGTGATCCATCCAGCAGATCCAACAGTGAAGATTCGACAATGGTGGAGAGAAGCAAAAAGCGAGTACGCCGCGGATTGATTACTGTACTATTTCGACCATTTGTTCACGCTATGTCACCCGTCACCTCGAAAGTTCACTGGATAAGGTCTTCATTCCTCGGCAATCACCTCAACATTCCCATAAAGGGTAGTCCTGCGAATGCCGGAGCGATTTTTTTTTTCGCATTTTTGAGCCTAATTGGGCGCCAAACCTCAGTGTCACCGCCACCAGCACCAAATTCATTCATTTCACAGCTCTCTGTCACCCGTCACCTGAACAAATGGTCGAAATAGTACAGTAACCGTTCTTTAACGAAATGCTTCGCGATTCTTTGTACATGTTTGTACTTTTCTCCATTCATCCAAAGTCCTTTCGGCTTCCTCTCGGAATCCTCTGGTGACCATCCGTGCCTTTCTCCTTTTATTCTTAAATTTTCCCTCGAGAAACTCATGTGACCCAACAGCTGACCTACGCGCAGCTATTTCGACAGCTCATCGCAGCTACCGCTCCCTACGACGCAGCGAAACCGCAGCGTGATTCGATTGCATCGCGCCGGGCCCACGCGTTCCTGCCGAAGATGCTCTATAAGGAGCCCCTCCCACCCGTTCAGACTCGTCATCCTTTGCCCATTTCTCTCTTTCCCAAATGCACTGGAACTGCAATTCTGCGAGACTTTTTCTGGGATCTGGCACCACTTCTGGCCACTGTTCTGTGGCTCTTTCCTGTCAAACAAAAACCATCCTATTCCAATGCGCCGATCTTTGCAGCAAATTTTTTGACCAGCAATTTCGTTCAAACTGCGGCTATCCAAGTCCACGCTTAATCTCAGCTTCTCGTTCGGAAGACTGACCTTCCGTGGAATCGCTAGTGTTGTAGCATCCATTCAACTCTTGACCCTGTGTGCTACACGACGTGAACGCATGCCCGACGCGTCCAATGATGACGAAGTTTACCAACCGAAGGTTCCCGCGAGCCGCTTAACGCGTCCGAGTCGCAGGGGCGTGCCTTTATGTGTTTGGTCCTCCCATGATAATCTACGGCCCTTCATTCGAACGCACCATGGGTGTGAACCCGAAGCGTTTGCTGAGTTCCCGGCCTACCCCGCGACGAATGATTCTGGGGGAGATCTCCTTATCGCTCTCACCCACGGTCATCTCATTGGCGTCTAATTTAGGTGCGGCGGCGTCTTCTTCGCCGGATCGCAGCACTTCACCATAGCCGTCGGTACCTTCAACAATTTCATGAAAGGCTGCACCACTGCTCACCCAATACCTTCCGGTAGGTCGATTTTCATACCTGTGCCCAAGATGCTAAATATTCTTCAGATTTTCGACTGATCCCGTTGGGAGACCTGCATCTTCGTCCCAAAATGGGACAGAACAGGCGATGCGTTGCCATGCTGAGCCCACAAGGCCGAGCTTGCATACGACGGATTTACTCTGCCCGTATTCATGAATCCAAGACCATCATGACGGCAGCGTTGTATGAGGGAGACCACGCTGAAGAAGTGCGTTTACAGTTCCGATGGTTTGATTGACGTGAACTCAGACTATATTGCGGGTTTCAGGTGTCTCGTCTACGTTGCAAATTTGTTATTTCTTCAGTCATAGATTATTGACTTGAGGTGACGCCTCGTTATTTATATTTTCAAGGCCTCTTTCGGGTGTAAGCTTTCATTCAAACTTTTTGTCCGCAGGCATATGTGGAATAATTGTTTTTTGCTCTCCATCTTCTTCCCTCAGAGTTGTATTCCTGCAGCGTTGGACTAGCCGGAGGCGCTGAGACTGTGGCGGTGGACGGCGATCACAAAGGCGGAAAGCCTCCGAGGATGAGTGCAGCGGGAAAAGCCTATCTCACCTACCCTGCCCTGATATGGTAACCAATGGAACGACATGATCCCATCAGGGGTTGACGTTCGATTGGTGTCAAAAGCAGTGATTTACCTAGCTCTCCGGTAAAAACCCCAGATAATCCTCCCCAAAGCCCTTAGAGCTTCTCATGGCTCCCCTCGGCACATTCCGGCGGTTGCCGGTAGCCGCGCGGCTAACCAGCCTTCCCAATTGGGTTGGTTGGTGTTGTCAATCTAAAACGGCAGCGGCCATCAACGCTCCATCACCGCCGTCGCCGCCCATCACATGTGTATGACATGTCTGCTCATTGTGTCACAGAAATGTCCCGCTCGTCGTCCCGCCCTCTTGAAACTTATATACAAGTACAGGTACACTTTACATCTCATTTTTGAGTCTTATATGAACTTTGTGAGAGCTGAAGGAATATATGTATTGCAAAAAGTAAGTATAAGGAATTATTCGATCATTGTGGTGTCGGCACCAGTGGCGGGAGTGGTGGTAGAGGCAATGGTCGGGGTTGCAGGTTCATCGGCGCCGGTGGCGGTCGTCGCACCCAACGCCACAGAGGTGCTGGCGCCGCTGTCATCATCGTTCTCGTCCGAGATGATCGCATGACTTTTGAATGCCTTTCCCCTGGTGCTTCCTGGTCCCTTCCCCGCCTTCAAGCGCTCCAGTGCCGCGCGGGTCGTCGGGTCGTCGTGCCTGTTCTCCTTCTGCACCTTCTTACCTGTCTTGGCCTTCGAGACAGTCACCACTTTTGCCACGGTCTTGGCAGTGGCAGTGTTGGCGGGGTGGGCGACTTTGCGGCGCTTCGCAGTGGGGGCAGATGATGGGCCCTCATCGGTGGGAGGCTCCTCCACCGAGTACGGGGTCGTGGTCGTTGTCAGCGATGGATCCAGGTCGTTATCTTCATCTGCATCGCCATTGGACACATGCTTGCGCTTTACGCCGATGTCGGAGCGGGGATTACGCTGCTTGCCCTGGATGTGCCCAGCAGCAATGTCTGCTTCGTACTGGGTGATGCGCACCTTCAGCTCAGCTGGCTGGAGCTTCACAAACTTGCACTCGTCGTTCTTGAGGGCATTGACGAGAGTGCGCAGCACAGGGATGGACGATGTGAGTTTGCTAGGGTTACACCACTTGTTGGGGGTCCACCCGACGAGCTCCGCTCCATAGCGATGCACAATGTCCTCCTCAAAATTTGTGTACGCCATCTCTGCATCGGGGTTGTTCGTGATAGCGACTGGAGGATGTCAATGTATGCATTTACTACGATGGCTGCATCCCACGTACTGAGTTTCTGCGATATGAGATCGCGTATCTCTGTCTTCGCATACGCGACCTTCTGCGGAGCGGTGCGTAAGAGATCTACAGCAGTTAGCGGAAAGAATGGAAATGGTACAGACAACGTACTGATTGTATCGCATCCTGCAACAGCGAACGCCTCGATCTTTGCTCCAATCTCAGCTGTATCCCATTTCTTTCGAACCGCTAATGGCATATAACGTTCCAGCTCCACCGATGTAAAGAACCAGTACGGCGCTATATGGAAGTCGGAGCTGTTACGAACAACGACGAAGAATCCCTCAACACCAACGCGGTATGCAAGGGACTGAAGCTGTGTCGAATGGTTAGCTCGCATCACAACCTGAAGATGTGAGCACGTACCAACATCTGCATATTGCGGACCGTGTTCGCAACGTCCTGCACACGGGCACGCGGCGTCGCACGGCGTGCGGCAGGTGCGCTGCGCGCCTCCTTGAAACGTTTGACGAGGGCTTTCTTCTCCTCATCAGTGAGCTCTTTGTACTCGTCAAAATGCTGGTAGTGAAGGTCGCAGGCATTCACAGCTTCTCCATCTGCCCATGGTTAAATAAAATTTGCATATCAACATGCACACTTACTTTCGCGGTGCTCCGCAGCCTTCTCGCTCTTGAAGGCATTGTACGGATTAATTACCTCTTGCCGATTCACCACTTGACCGGGGAGTAAAAATTGCAGATAAGACGAAGCGCATCGTGAAACTGAAGGAGATTCCGCTCAATCAGAAACTGATGAGTAGCGCGACCCAGCGTATCATCCGAGACTGTGGCGCGTGGGGTGCTGGACCCTGCAGGATGCCACGACTCCCCCGCCGGGGATGACGGAGGAGATCGGAGTGAACCCGATGTGGAAGCGAGATACGATGGTGGCCTAGTCGGAGTCGTAGGGGCATGGATTACATGCTGAGTAGGAGGCGTGTGCGATCGAGCAGGGCTCTGCAACGATCGCGCCAATACAGGGGCTATGGAAAGACTTAGTTGATATGAATTAATACGTAAATTGACATACCTCGAGTGCGATTCTGTCGCAAGCGGGTGTTCTCAGCCTCCAGCGCTTCGATGCGTGCTTGATAACCCCGTTCACGCTCGTTGTTCTCGTCCGACATTCTGCCGTACTGCTGCTCATACTGTTCGATGTGGGCGTGGAGAGACTGAATTGTGGCCTCCAGACTTGAGTTGTGCTCGAGCGCGGAGAAAAGCGCATCCTCAGCTTCGATCTCATCAATGTCGTATGTCGAGATCTGTGAGTTCGACGGCAACGTAGGTGTCAGCTGGGCGTTGATTGGCGGTGAGTGTCCAGGGAGTATCCCGTTAGTGGTGCGGCCATAGAAGACGAAGTGTGAGGAACCAGGGGCAGGAGTCGGGATCAGAGAAGTGGTGGGATTGTTGGCCAAGGGAATGGGCCCTGTCTGCGACAGCGGCCAGTTGCGCGCTCGCGCTCGCCGCGTCCATGCCTGTACGGTGGGCACCCCGACGTGCTCTATGTAGAGCTGAACAATGGATGCGACAGCGGCATGGCTGGCCGGATTCTCTTGCAGGAAGTGTGGGGGCAGGGTGACCTGTGCCTTCAAATACTCGGGGCGTTCTGGTGACCGGGGCTTCGTGGTACCGTCAACATGGATGACCATTGTTGTACCGCCGGTGGCGCGATCGCATTTCGTGGCCTACATGGATGAGACGACGAGGGTTTGTGGTGACTGAGCACTTACCAAATCCCAGATAACTGTCCGTACCTCATCTCCCCAAGCTTTGCGTACATCGGTGCCTGGGAGTCGTGAGGAATAGGAAGGAGGAGCTTGGCTTTTGACTCACCATTACTTCCGCTTGGCGTCACCGCACACAGGCGATCAAACTCTGGAAAGAACATATCCCAAGGCACCATATGTTGGCCATGGGGTCTTTACTGGAGAGCTAGGTAAATCACTGCTTTTGACACCAATCGAACGTCAACCCCTGATGGGATCATGTCGTTCCATTGGTTACCATATCAGGGCAGGGTAGGTGATATAAGGGCTCAAGAGAGCACGAATAAATTTCCATCTTGTTTCCCTTCTTTCTCGCCTCCCCCACTCGTTTGGATTCCACATTCTCACAATTGGTGTGTCGAATTTCGATTCTCTCCTCGTCAGGGAGCACTTGGCGTGCCACTCTTCGGGAAACAGTGTTTTTGTGCCTCCTGGAATCGCATTCAGAGGCACTCTCCCTTTCGCGACGTTCTTGTTGCGCGGCGCGTCGAAGGCCACGGCGATAGTCCTCCGCAGTCAAATCATCGTTGCTATCCATCAGGTTAATTCATCAGGAAAAGCCTTCGTTTGTAATAGTCCTGTATTGCCCTAAACTTCCCGGAAATTCAGCTGAATTTCTTGGCTTTGGTTGATTAGGTCAATATTAACATGGTCAATAAATTACCACCAACTTCGGTCCAAATTAGGTGTGGTTCAGCTGTTTCAAATACTTTATTAGCTCCTCTTAAGTCCTAGGTGATTTTACCGCCATCAAGTCTTAAGTTTCCGTATGTCTTAAGTTCTACGAAAGTGGGCTAAATCCCTCAAATACCATACCTTTGACATGATTGCCCAGGACAACCTCAATCTTAAGTTCAGCCGCACGAGCTAAGTGCACGCACAACTTAAGTTCACAAACAACTCAAGTTCAAGCATACAAAATGAAACATGGAAACAATTGAAGGACTTCAGTTGGAATACTACTCAAGTTCCGGCACAACTCAAGTTCTACGGCGACTTCAGTTCTGTATCAAACAACTGAAGTCGGCGATTTCATACCTCTATGTCTTCTTCCCTTTGGGTTTGACTAGTCTCCTGTCGATGACGACATGTAATCAAAGCTACATCGGCACTGCTGACATTCATGCAAAGACCCGCAAACGTTAGTAAGTTTCACAAGATGTCACTTGCTTGAGTGCTGCTTGGGTGACAATAAGTAAAGATGGTCCTCAAAGCTCAAGTAAAAGGACATATAAAACTCAATAACTCACAAAGTGCGTCGTTTGCAGGGTGTCTCAGTGCTGCAACAAGTCGAGATGATGGTGGTAGAAGAAAGAGAAGGAGAGTCCACAGCCACCTTGATCGCTGCGGCTCACTCTGGTAACTTCAAGTCACTTGTCACATCTGTTCTTTCTCTTCTCCTTCCCCACTATATGCTTGCCACCCCTGGACAACCTGCGTCTACCCTCACTGTGAGTGTCCTGTAAGAAGCTTGGAAATCTCCTTGGCCCAGCCTGGTCGCCCTTCGTCACCTGCCAGTCCGATGCCACCGCGTTCTTATACAGCTGCAATTCGATGTCGTGTCAACAGCCGTGAACAGTATGCTCTGCCAGTACATCATCAACTTCTCTACAATGTATGTCGTTGTCCCTCCCTTTTATTCTCGCTTTCGCTCCTGCTGAAGGTTTTGCTATATCTCGGTGGCATTTCCTTCGAGATCTGAGGGTAGAAGAAACGCCAGTGAGTCGTGTGTCGTCAATCTCGAATGCACTTGCACTTACCATTCCTTCCTTGTTGACACGTCTTGGTCCCGCGCTCGGATACCCCGTCGGTAACGCGGTCGCGCTGCACAGCAACAGTCTCGCGAGCTTGAGTTCCAGCCGAACTCAAGTTCTGGCGATGCGTAGTAGACATGTTAACTTAATTATGACGAAAACTTAACTTGTGGGTCGGCCAACGTCGCAGCACTATATTTCTGGGACTCAAGTTGTGGAACGGAACTTAAGTTGTGGAGCGGAACTTAAGTTGGGGTGAGACTTAAGTTGCAGTTCCGTGAAGGGAGCGCTATACAGGCGGGCATGCATGTGAGCCGGAACTTAAGTTCGGCATGCACTTAAGTCCTGCTGGCGGTAAAATCGGCCAGAACTTAAGATGAGCTTGTCTTATTTCACGCTGTTTTGGCAGTATGTTTGCGGGTTATGCTGGGCATTATATCCACAATTTGACAGCCATTCTTCATGGATTGGGGACGAAATAGCAGGAAAAAGCCACAGATTTTATTCAAAAGATATCTAGAGTATACTAACAGAGGTGTAACGAGTATATGCCAGAAACATAATGAGTTTGGAATTTTGTGACTGCTCTGCGCACGAGCAGTCAGAATCAACTGTGTGACCACGGAATATAAGGGAATGCATGACTCACATGGCGCCAAGATGGCAGCAAACTCGGGATCAGTAAGAAGCTGCTCAAGAACGTGAGATGTTGAAGGGTGGCGTTTAGCAGGAGTAATCATGTACCCCCACGCAACCCTGACACGGGCAGCTAATTGGGGAAAGAACTTGACCATATATAGATTGACAGTTATGTCGTCGACCTGTTGAGGGACAGTGCCGAGATTATTGAAGTATAAATCTGGAAGGTGGTCAGACCTGAATGGCATGAATGGTAAGGTAACGTACACCGAGCATTACAGCTGTGGACGGATATAATACCCAGAAGCTAGCAAGCAACAGTGTCAGAGAGGGGAGCCAGGAAGAAGACGGAAGCCACATACCCCAAATCTCTATGCATCCATAACGGAGAGATAACTTCAGACCATCAGACGAACGGTGATGAGGATCATCCATGATGATCTGCCTGTCATAGCCTGCGAAATCCGAGTCAGCGTAACTCAGAACTAGGAAAATGGTCAATGAACCTGTGTACGTGTGTTACGATTGAAGACGTCCCAAGATCTACAAGAAAACAAAAAAGAAAGAAAGCAAGAAAGAAAGAAATGGTGGAGAAGGGAAATGGGATTCAGTCAACATGTGCAAGGGATGAGTTACTCGGCAGGCTCCCCGTAACTCCCAAAGGTACTCGTCACGTCACTGTGGGCGTCAAAGCTCATGGAATTCACGTAAAAAACCATACGGTTTAAGGGGGGAATCCATTCACAATGTCGCTGAAATCCACAAAAAATGAATGGAATTCATTGACTTTGGTTTCAGTTAGTTTTTGTAACATTCCAGCTACCTAATTCATATACTTTTGGCATGGAATGCGGCAATCGAGACAGTGAATAGCATCGCACTGGGGCACGGAATCTGGTCTTAATTCACATAGATAGTTCATGAAAATCGTAGCATTTTCGGATGAATACAATAACATTCGGTACTATCAGCTACGTCTACTACGCTTCTGGCCGGACCCATCCTGCGGTGCCGCTCGCTTCTTCCCCTTGGGGTCCGCTGGATCTAGACCACCATCGTCCCCATCCCCGTCGTGGCCATGCGGAGCGTCGTCATCGTCGATGTCGACGAAACCGTCATCTTCATCCAGGTCGGAACTGGTGATCCGCCGTGGAGCGGGACGACGCGTAGACGGTGCCGACGGCCCCATGGACGGTGAGCGGCGGGGAGAGGCCGTAGGGCTTGCGGGTGGAATGGGCGAACAGCCGCGACGGGCTGCCGCGCGGCGCGCAACGTAACTCGAAGAATTGCGAAGGCAGTTCTGGTAACTTTTGCGGTTACTCCAGGTCTGCTTCGCGATCCGGTCGACACCCCATTGCCCTTCGCAGCGGCGAAGGACGGGGAATTTCTCTTCAATCTGAATCTAACGTGAGTTGCATCAACAGGTGGACTGTGTAGTGGGCGTACCGCGTTGTACGCCTTCGCAAACTTTTCCGGCTTCTGCGCTTTCCAGTTGCGGTTGTAATCGGGTCGAGCGGCAGACAGGGCATCACGAGTGCATGTCTAAAATCCAATGGGAATTACACAGGAGGTATGTAAGTCAAAGACGTACGTGGATCCCATTCCAGGTCAGATCATCGACGCCGAGCATGTCTTGAAGGTCACCCATCTTGACCTTGGATGCGTTGGAGGGACGAAGGATGAAGTCGTCATCAGCGCTGCAGGAGTTCTGCTGTGGTGCTGGAGCATGGGGGCGCTCTGCACGCAGTGCTTCATTCACCTCCTTCATCTGCTCCAGTGCAGCTGCGAATACCGTCAGCAAAAAGATCTCGATGCAGGTTTTTTGAGACGGACCTTCCAAACGCGCGATGCGGTCTGCATCGGATTCGGCATTGGCATTGCCAAGCGGAGCCCGCTGGGATCCGTTTCCACTCGTAGCAGGCCTGGAGCGCTTGGAACGAGAGCTTGGCATTCTCCTTCTCCTGCGACGGAAGGGTAGTGTTAGATTTGCGCTGAGCCATTTTAATGTGGGGGAAGACAGATGTGAGTGGGGTTTAAGTACCTGTGCGCAAGTTAAGCCAAGCAGTGGGGTGGTGGAGTAGAGTGGGGCTGCTAGTATTATTGTGTTTCGACGAAACGACGGCTATGAGGGCCTATTGAGCAAATATTTGGGGATGTACGGATACATCAAGCCTAGCATGTATGGGGAGGGTTAAGCTTGTGGTGGTAAGACGGAGAAGTGAGCGTGAGCGTGAGCATGATGTCAGTGTGTGATGTCAGTGTGACGTCACGCTCCACGGTCACCACTCTGATTAGTGATGTTCCGGGCCCGGCCTGGCCTGGATACCCGGGCTTGGGCCTGGCTTGAGTGGGCCTGGGCTTGAGGTTCTCCAAGCCCAAGCCCAAGCCCAGTGAAGCCTGAGCCAGGCCCGAAGCCCGGGCCTGAGCCTGGGCTTCACTGTACAATTTTACAGTGCATTCTCCTGGCATTCTGGGTGTTGCATGATATTAAGCAAAGCCTTAAGCATTATATAAGAGCTACAGATTTAATTAACCTTTACCCAGATGGTCATCAATAAAAAAATACCAACTTTCTAAATGCCTTGTCACAACTTGTCACACTGCATCCATCACAAACAACCCTTCGGCATCCACGGCATGTTAAGCACCATGATCCTGCCGTTAGTGGGACGTCAGTTGAAGGTTCAAAGCTTTTTTTCTCGTACGCTGGAGCTCAACTTGACATTGATCTTTAGTGGTGCTCAAGCCCGGGCCTGAGCCCTGGGCTTGGGCTTGAACTTGTTGAGGCCCGAGCCCGAAGCCCGCTCAAGCCCGCTGCCGGGCCTGGCCGGGCTTGGGCTTCATCGGGCCGGGCTTGGCGGGCCTCGGGCTTGAAGCCCGGCCCTGAGCATCACTAACTCTGATGTGAACGCGTCCGGACTTCACGCTCGCAAACTACATACCCACCTACGACTCTACCACTGGCTATCCATCAATGGTGTATTGCACTTGCTGTGGGGAAAATGTTTCCTCGCGAACGCGGCGGAATCACCTCAAAGGAAACGGGCCACAGCTGCTCAAGATTCAACAGCAGGCCGTGAATCTCACGTCGCGGATTTTTGACAAATTCAAGAGAAAAAGGAGGGGGTCTGTGTCCTCCGAAGAGGACTTGCCTGGACCACCAAAATCCGCCCGAGTCGGCCAGTGTTCGAGTTAGACGTCAGTCGCACTGTAGTTGACATTTGGTTTGCAGATTTATCGCCTTCTTCTGCCCCGGCTGGACGTTATGACACCCCGAGCGGCCAATATTTCGACGATCCACATGGAATGGATATTGAATTTGATGATCCTACCCCAGCGGTGCCCGAGACGTTGCCGACGACACGACCACGAATTTCGGGTGCAGATGAGAACGGCCGTGAGAGTGAGGATTCTGAATCCGACGACCCACCACTTGTTTTCCACGATGGCGGAGCCGAAGATGAGCTCCCTTACGACCTGGATTTTGAACCAGAGCTTGACGATGACCTGCTCGAGAGGGTTAAACTTTCAGCATGGGAACTTCTTGAGGGTGAATTTGAAGGTGAAGAGTTGCGACGTGGTATGCTCTCTTTTATGTGGTTATGCTAGCCAGTTCTGATGGTCTATAGACGTTCGTTTGACTGATAAGGCCTTCAATGCCATTCGCGCCCATAATCTCAAGGTTAACATCGATCTGGGCACCCGCGCATACCAGAAAACAATCCGGGCTTTTCCGCAGCTTCGGGACCTCCCTTCCCTCTACCAGCTCCAGTCGCAAATCGAATTCCTTTCGGGTGTTAAGCCAGTGAAGTATGACTGCTGCAAGCAGTCTTGCTGCTGCTTTGTAGGTCCGTATGCCGAGCTCGACAAATGTCCGTACTGCGAGGAACCACGCTTTGACTCCCGCCACCGTCCTCGGGCCATTTTCGATTACCTCCCCCTCATTCCTCGTCTCAAAGCGCTCTTTTCCAACAAGAAAATGTGCGAAGAGCTTTCATACCGTGCACACTATAAAACCGGTACCAACAACATCTCCGACATCTTCGACTCTCTCGAGTACCGTCGACTCCTTGGGCGTCATGTCAGCGTCGGGGACCACATTTTTATTCACAAACATTTCGACCAGGAGACAGATATTGCCCTCGGTCTCAGCACCGACGGTGTCTGTCCTTTCAAGAATCGCAAGTCGACATGTTGGCCAATTATTGGCGTTCTATACAGCCTCAAGCCGGAGCTCCGTTTCCTACTTGAGCACGTGTTGTGTTTTGGGGTTATCCCTGGTCCGCGCGCGCCAAAGGACATGGATTCTTTTTTAATCCCCTTGCGAGACGAGCTGTGGGAACTTGCGAAGGGCGTGGCCACATTCAATGCTCTGCAAGAGCAGGTGTTCACACTTCACGCATATCTCATTCGCGTCTTCGGTGATATGCCGGCTATGGCGAAGCTCATGCGGATGAAGGGCCCTAATGGAATTTACCCATGCCGTGCATGCATGATTCGTGGCATTTGTGATGTGGAAGGTGGTGGTAGAACCAACTACGTCCCTCTGCATCGTGACGAGGGGGATTCGTACGATCCTATCAACCTTCCTCGCCGTACGCACGACGAGTTTATCCGACAAGCAGTTCATGTTGATATGGCTCCTTCGGATGCAGAAGCTGAGCGTCGCTCGAAAACCACCGGTATTAATGGCCTCCCGATCCTCGCTACCCTCTCCAGCCTTTCATTTCCCAACTCTTTCCCCCATGATCTCATGCACCTCATCCCCGAGAACGTCATAAAAAACTTACTTGCGCTCTGGACCAGCGATTTCAAGGGACTCAGTACAGCCGACGAGGACTATCGGCTGCAGCCCTCCGTCATCGAGGCGATTGGAGCTGCCTGCGTTGCTGCAGGTGACACAACACCGGCCGCATTTGGCGCGCGCGTTCCCAACATCGCCACACAGCTGCATTACTTCACAGCTGAATCGTACACTCTTTGGACCACGCTTCTAGGTCCAGTCGTCCTTCGGAATCGGTTCGTAAAGCCAAAATATTACACCCACTTCATCAAGCTTGTTCGGATTTTCAACGACTGCCTCAGTATGTCGCTCAACCGTGAATATGTTGATACTGTATTGCGGGAGCACATTGCAGAGTGGGTTCAAGATTTCGAGAAGTACTTCTCCTCATCTTCGCACTAAATCCAGCTTGCTGACCCCTGTCTAGATATTATTATCAATATGATGCCGGCTACCTTCCTGTTTGCACATTAACGATCCACGCACTTCTTCACATCCCGGATGACATTTTAAATGCCGGCCCGATGTGGTGCTATTGGAACTACGTTACGGAGCGCTTTGTTGGCTTCCTGGTACGTTCCAGCAAGAGCAGACGCAACCCATATCCAAGCTTTGCTCGGCGCCTGCGTGAGATCGCGCAGAACAATGTGATCAAGTTGAAGTACAACTTGGACCGCGATCTCGATCTGTCGGACCGCCGGGACGACGAACTCAAAGGCCATGGCTTACTTGAATGTAATTTCATTATCTCTCTTCCTACATAAGTGTACTGAGTGGTATTTTAGACCCCGACATTCGGGTCTTGCAGCCACGTGCAAAGGGGCCGCTTCAACGCGATGTCCGCAAGGCCCTGCGGAATTACCTCCTTCGCACATTTGACATATCGGAGGACGACGTTGATAGGTGCATTCCCCAAGATGTTTCGCACTGGGGAAGAATCTCCTTTCTCGGAGGTGGGGACCTCATCCGAGGCACCAACCTCGTTCATCAATCAAAAATCCAGCTTCTGACCGTTTTCTCGGTATCAAAGTCCTAAAAGGGACGCTCGAAGACGTCAAAATCCGGACTCGCGAGCGACTCGGGCTGGGTTTCGATCTGGACATCTGGCAAGGAGAGCTTATTCGCCGCCTCCGCCAGGGATATGATTCTTTATTGGTCGCAGGCACAGGTTATAGAAAGAGTGTAATATTTGAAGATCTTGCGGCATTGAATAAAGCGAAGATTGTGATTGTCGTTTGCCCGCTCAAGGCACTAGAACGAGACCAGGTGAGCTGGGAGTCCGAAAATCAAATGAATTAACTTATCTCTGTGGATGTTAAGGTTAATGAAGCGCAGCAAAAAGGACTAAAGGCCGTCATAGTCAATGAAGATACTGTCGGCCCCGAAATTTGGGCAAACCTCCGGCAGGGACGCGCCAACCTATATTATGTGTCCCCGGAGATGGCCCTGTCCACCGCTTTCATTCAGCTATGGCAGGATCGCAGCTTCCGCCAACGAGTCCAGGCTGTAGTGATTGATGAGGCACACTGTATCGTCGAGTGGGTGGACAACTTCCGAAAGGAATACAGTGGGCTTGCGAAGCTTCGCGACTACATCGGCCAAGAGACACCCATACTGGCGGCGACGGCTACCTGTGATACTGAGGCATTTAATGTGATATGGAAATCACTTAAATTCGGGTGTCGCCCCTTCTGGGGTATCGACATTGGAACCGATCGCGCCAACCTTCTCTATATAACCAGAATCGTTGAAAATTCCGCCAATCCTCTCCTTGACATCATTAGTATCTTTCCCGAAAAGACGGACAAAGACACGCCACCTACTGCGCTGCCGAAATGCTTATTTTCCTTCAACACCATCGAGGATTGTGCTCTTGGTGTTGAAACCCTCCGGGAATGCCTTCCAGCACATCCTCGTTCTCTTGTCCAGACCTTCAAGTCGACGGTATCAGAGCCTGCAAAAGAGTTAGTGTGGGACAGACTTAAAAGTGGGGAAATCCGAATTCTGTGCGCGACGGATGCCGCGGGAATGGGGTGCAATGTCGCAGATGTGGAGTACACAGTGCTGTGTTCCCTGCCCGAATCGCTGTCACCGCTCGGTCAGCGATGGGGCCGGACTGAACGGAGCCGTAACATCCTTGGGACTTGCATACTTCTTGTTCCTCCGTGGGTGTTCCGGCCAGAACCTGTTGATCCCGCGAAGAAAAAAGGAGAAACAAAAGCAGATGCAGACCGCCGTGCAAAGCTCAAAAAGCCCGTGGAGAATTTTGTGAATCCAGGTATATATACACCTATAAAGCAAAAGTAATAACTCTGACCAATGTTAGATTGCTCCCATCAATATCTGCGCACTTACTTCCAACCGGCGACAGGCCTCACTACTTACAATTCTCTAGATCCTTCTGACGAGCCTGTTGAAGTAGGATGGAGATCAAAGGCATCTCAACGCGAGCTGTCATGGACTGTACTCAACCTCAAATGCTCACCTCCATCTGGCCGTTGTTGCAGCCGCTGTACTCCCGATCTCCTCTCACGGTATCCAGCTTCAGACAGAGTTGTTTGATTTCAACCACAGTGGTTTAAACTGGTTCAAACCAGATGGCTTAAACTGGTTCAAACCAGATGGCTTAAACTGCTTCAAACCAGATGGTTTAAACCAGGTTGAAACAAAGTTGTTTGGTTTGAACCACAGTGGTTTAAACCAGTTCAAACATAGCTTAAACTGGTTCAAACCAGATGGTTTAAACCAGTTTGAACCGGTTTGAACCAAAGTTGTTTGGACACATGTTTTTTTTTTCATGTTTTTGTCTTGACTCTCGTTTTTCCTCCTCCCTTAATATTAGTGACTGCCCACCTCCTGACCTGACTCCTTCCAAAAAAGAAAATTCATACCACTTGTCCTCAAAGAATCACAGAAGAATCGTGAATAATTGCAAAAAAGTTGCTTAAGGCACAAATAGGTTGGTAGTTGACTATAGCAATCAGCTCACTCGTTGGGGTGAAAAAGGCAAAATAGAGAGCTTGTGCAAAAGCCGCACAAGCCGCACGCAGCTTTTGTGCATTGCGCAAAGCCGTGGGTTTTTTCTTCAGTGTTCTTAGTACTTGTTTTACTAAATATCATTCAATGTCCTTTAAATACCATATTGCACTCCTGAGAGTGCTATTTGTTGGATGCGCAACTGTGGGGGGCTGCATTCTTTCACGCATTGCGGACACATCACTCAAGCTCCACTTCCTTTTCCCACACTCTCACGTCTGCCGCGCAACAGAGGCAATGCCAAGGATGTTCACTCGCCCCACAGCACCTCGCCTTCGCCTCAGATAAGCTTTCATTGGAATATGTGATTGCCACCTCTCATATTTCGAATTTGCCGTGCAGCTTTGTGCAATGCAAAAAAGCCGCATGCAGCTCATGCAGCTTTTGTGCAGCCTCTCTAATACTGTTGAAAACACATTTCATTTTAGGTAATGATTGGGCCATATCTGAGTAATTGCTGGACGAATTCCCACAATTCTGGTATCGTTAGATAGCGACTGATTAGGGCTTTCAGATGGGTTTATTCACGAAGCATTTTACATCATTCTGCGCCAACAAATGCTGGTTTGGCCAACTGACACTCTGTGTATCCAAAATTAACCTCGATCCAGAAAACTGGACGCTCAACTACACTATTTTTCATTTTGCCAATCCACTGCTCATGAATTCTGCTGTCTTTCAACCACTCAAGGCTTGCTCAAAAGGTAGGCTTGTCAAATCAGTGTGGATCTATTTGAAAGTGGATTAGCAAAATTAAAACTATTTGTGCCTTAAGCAATTTTTTCGCAATTATTCACGATTCTTCTGTGATTCTTCGAGGATAAGTGGTATGAATTTCCTTTTTTGGAAGGAGTCAGGTCAGGAGGTGGGCAGTCACTAATATTAAGGGAGGAGGAAAAACGAGAGTCAAGACAAAAAAAAAAAACATGAAAAAAAAAACATGTGTCCAAACAACTTTGGTTCAAACCGATTTACAGCTTTTTGCGGAACATAGGGCGGGTGAGTTTTTTTTCTGTTTTGAACGTTTTTCACGAGAAACGCTGCCATGAGCTCAATTCTGATCCGATTCCCTTGAGACCAGGTGCGTTAGAATCGTGTTGAAAATCTGCAGTCGCCACAACACCGGTATTCTTGATCACCACACGTAATGAAATTTTCATCAAAAATGTGCGGTTTCCGGTAGGAACACTGTAGCAGTAGGAGTAATGCCCAGATTTGTCTAATTTGTTTACAGCACACACTCATATATGCTATCTAGTCAATGGTTATCTCACATATTTAATCTACAGACTCATTTTGATTTGGCACACACTTTTGTGAGGTAGATATTCACACCCTACAATGAATGGAGCTATGCACAGCAATTTGGCTATGGTCACAGTAGAGAATAGTGTGGTTGACTAGTACCACATCTGATGTACAACATATCCAAGAATTAGACCAATCGGGGCATTAATCCTAGTGCTACAATGTTCCTGCCGGAAACCGCACATTTTTGGCAAAAATGTCATTACGTAAGGCGACCAAAAAATACCGGTGTTGTGGCGACTGCAGATTTTCAACACGATTCTAACGCACCTGGTCTCAAGGGAATCGGATCAGGATTGAGCTCACGGCAGCGTTTCTCGTGAAAAACGTTCAAAACAGAAAAAAAACTCACCCGCCCTATGTTCCGCAAAAGGCTGTAAACTGGTTTAAACCATCTGGTTTGAACCAGTTTAAGCCATGTTTGAGCTGGTTTAAACCAAACAACTTTGTTTCAAACTTGTTTAAACCGGTTTAAACCACAATGGCTTAAACCTTGGTTTAATAAACCACTGTAAACCATGGTGGGTCAAACCAAAGCCTGCCTCTTATACTTGTCATCACACAAAGTAACCGGAAATTCGCTTACTATAGCCGAGATTCCCACGATATTCTGGATCTGACTAAATGAAAATCTTCATCTGGATATACTCTTGCCCAACACATGCATTTTGGCATGAAAAATCAGGTGCACGCCCACTGTAGATCAACTGTTTTCTGGGCACTTGAATTTTGCAACATGTGACCAAAATTGGCGTGTATGACTGAGTCTGTGGGCATATATAGAGTTTTCTGTTGTCACGTGTATTTGGTAGGTTGTATTACACATACCCCATGACTTGTACCTGGAGGTAAGTGAGTGTATACTCACATACAAGGCATTTTCTCCCGCCAGTCATGCTCGCACGGATCATGCACAAGCTTCTCACCAGTAAACCTGGCAAAATTGAACCTTGACAGCTCAAAGTTGCATCGACACTGGCTGAAGCGGTGCCCACTCATTGTTTCATCCATGCATGGTGCCTTACCTGGTGGCCTGGTCGCTAAAATCCCTTGTTTAACGACCAATCTGAAAATTCCGCAGACAAGACTGCAACACAATTTTCAGCAAGAATCTGTCACATAATCAAAAGCTTGAACAGTGCAAAATCCCCCAAAGATGACCGCTTATCTATCCCAGGATACCCCACTTTGAATTTAGGCTCCTAACTTTTTTTTTTAAAAGTTTCTTCTGACTGTTGGATAAATCTCAGAATGTAAACATCGACTGCTGATCTTTTTAGGTCTCCCGAGAGCAAGACTGGGCCGATTCTCCCAAAACAAGTTATGTAGTCTTCAGATAATATCTGTAGGTATCCGGTGATAAGGTATGGTTGAGCATGGTGCACGTGATCTGGCACAATGAATCCATTTCCGGTTACTTTGTGTCATGACGAGTATGATTATAGGAGGGTGGTTTAAACCAGGCTATCGTTGGAGACGATGTGGTTTAAACTCAAACCATCCTACAGTACTGAGTCAATGTGGAGCTTTAGCTCACAGACCACCCAATCTTCCCTCGAGACAAGATAGGCTTGAACACAAATTATTAAGAGTAAAGAAGGGATAGCGTGCCGCCTGCCAGATGAATGAGATGCACATGGGGAGCCCAGATGCGTCAACTTTCAGACGAGTGACAGAGGATTGGCAGCCGGCCTGCAGTGTCAAACGAGTAAATGAGAAGATGAAGAATGTGCGTGAGATCGACGCTATGGACCTGTCAAATCGGCCTCGAATGCACATGCTGACCTCCAAGCCGAGGTTTTTGAGTTCTCTACATGACAGGTGTCAATGGTTTGGCCACTGGCTACCATGCCGGTTGCCCAAAAATTCATCCGCAGACAACGGCAGTAACCGTTCTTTAACGATTACCTCGGCGATTCTTTGTATATCTTTGCACACATCCCCATCTATCTAGCCTATCCCCTTTCTTTTGGCTCTCTTCTCGTCCTCCCTTCCTCGTTAAATCCTCTCTGCGCAGTGTAATTTTCCACCTGAAAACTGCAAACAGCTGACCGATGCGCAGTCTCTCCTGACAGAATACTGTTCATCGCAGCAGCTGTGGCCTACACCACAGCCCAAAGATTGTAATCAAGCTGGCAGGCCATGTAGGCTCCCCACAAGATATAAGGAAGAGAATTCCCTGGCTCTTGGGCTAGCTGTTTTTGACCCACTTTTCTCGTGCCCGCGGCCCTTAACCAAGACTGGAATTGCAACCATTCTTTCTGGTATTTCCGCCTCAAGTTCTGGGCATTGCTCTTTATTCTTGGTGACATCAAGACCGCTGTCGATTCTGGAGCATTCTCCTCCCGCTTGCCCTGTGGTAATCGGCATCGTCTCCTCAACTAAATTATCTCGCGGCCAAAGATTCTCACCTCTGATTACTCTCGTTGGATAGCGAGCATCAATTGCATTTTGTTCTTCAAACCATGGGTTTAAAATGCTGGTGGACTACATTTCTGGGCGCGTTCCATCGATGCTCCCGCTCGGACACCTTTCTGGCTGAAGTCATTCCACTGCTCTAGAAGCCGTCGTGTTACCAATTAGCAACGAAGGTCTGCAATATGACTGTCCTACTATGTATATGTCGTTCAATTAATTGGTCTCAAATGCTGGACGCCGTCCCTCTTGGTTCCAAATCATCAGGTGAATGACTTTTTGGAGGTCTGCCTACCACAAATTTCTTCTGATATTCATCTTCGGCACCGGTTTAATTCTTGGATCTATACATTTCGCTAAACACTGCAAATTTCTCCTTTTCTGAGCACTATAACTCCGCCTGGGTTTGTTCCGTCGGATATCTTGCTCTGCCCTTTATTGTTTATGGATTCATCAATTGTTTATCTACCCGACATGTACTACTTACTGTGTTGTAATTGTGATCAAGCAACCCCCTTATCATTTGCCGCACCTTCCGGAGCGAAGCGGCGGTACGTCGTGTTTCAACTATTGAGCTAGCCATCTGCGAGCGGAGCTGAATATAAGGATTGCCGGTTGGATGGTGCTAACATCTGCCATACTTTTGGTCCCACTGCGCAATATAGCGATACGGAGATACGGCTTCAGACAATTTTATAAAGAGAGTGAGATTGCCGCATAATGAGCACACACAATGGGCACATGCTATAAATGTGTACGGAAATTATTGTGTGACTTGAGAGTTTCACTGAAAGATGGCCGCACAATCGGAAGAATTAGTGCCTCTCCCAAGGTTCAGACGGAATGGTAGAACAAAGAGCTATTTAGGGAATGGGTTTATTCGGATTGACAAAAAATCTGAACGTCACAAATGCAGTTTCCTGTGGGAATTGCGGCCGATGCCGAGCTAGCCAAGAGCTAGCGCTGGATGAGCGCTTCGGATTTTCAATCAAAACATTGCTGGGCCATTGTCTGGGATCAGGGAATATTGAAAAGCAACAGGCGAAGAATTGTGGGAAGAGGAAGAGTATTGACACAAAGGACAGGATGAGATGCGGAATGGTCGGTGATAAATTAGATTAGCGCCTGCTGCGCGCTAGTGACACTTACCGTGAGAGCCGTGCCGTGAGAGCATCCAGATCTATGGTGCCGTGTAGTTCCGAGATCGTGCGAGCTCCCAGACCTTCGAGCTATAAAGTCCATAAAGTGAGCGAGAAGCCGCCGTTTCGGCTCTTCACCGGAGAACTCCGTAACGCGAGAGCCTTCAATGCCCCTTTCAATGACAAAGTGAGAATGAGAATGAAAATGGGGATGGGAATGAAACTTGCCCGACTTAGTCACCGAGCCCACCGTGTGCACCACCGCGACGAACAAAGATCAGCGCAAGTCGAGCGCCAGATTGATTCAGAGATGACAATGCAAAATGAAACCAAAATTTACCTGTCAATGGAGCCAGCTGTCACCCCAAAGTCTGCCATGGACATCTGGAGGCGCGCGCAATGACAATTGAGAATCACCTGCTCTGGTGTAGTGATCGAGGCTCATGCGCAAGAAAGCCCCGACGGAACTAAGTCAGCCGCAGGGAGAATGAGGATGAAACTTGCGATGTAACGGGACTTGCTCCTGGTCCTGCCCTGCACAAAATCGGATCTAGTTGGAGGATCAGGGCAATCGCGCCCAGTATCGATTCAGTTGAAGATCCAGGACGAAAGGAAACTGAAACCTATCAGTGACGTTGAGCCAGGTCGGAGTGGCACGAGGGGTGATCATAAGATGAAACGCGGTTGGTTAGCAAAGTACATCTGGATTGAAATGGATCTCACTAGGAGTAACTTTCTTCCATTCTGAAGCTCACTAGAACGACTTTATGAAGGCAAACTCGGCGGGTTCCAGAAGCAATGCGGAATTGCCACTCGTCTATTAATAAATCTGACACATGTTAGATTGTGGCTGAGTCCAAGAAATTGCCACCGACTCGAACACGCCAAGTGGCTCCCAAAATTATTCAATGCCAACCGACAACAGAAGACACACAGTCGTCGGTAGAAAGGAATAGTGCCGATGTGGATTCCGATGGCAAGGGATGCCACTGCTGCTTGCGGGATGAAGATGGGAGTTTGAAGACAAGGCACAATCAGCACGTGATCGCTTGATTGTTATTGGCGCCTAATTGTTGTGATAACATTCATATCGTGTCGAGTACTTCCTATCGCATCTCCATGTGGCTCGGTGTCTTCCAAAAAATTCACGCAACCTCTTGGCAACGTCTGCGGCCGACTGGTGTGGCATTGGTGGGTCGGAGTTAGAACCAGCTGTCCAGATCTCCCCTCTCTTCTCGGCTTCGCTGCTGAGCAGAGCATGTCTCTAGAGGAATCATTAGGCTCAGTAGATGTCGACGAAGAAGAAGAGGCAGGGATATTGATACTCTTAGGGTTCGAAACACTTCGGGAATTATGGTGACAAGAGTAATGTAATGTATACTTGACTGCATGTTCATCAGAAACACAGAAGGAGAGGAAGAACTAGGGATGCACGTCAGCATTTAATGTCTAGCTGTGAGATCTGTGTATCTTCCGAGCAAAGTCGTGTATGTGAGATTGGCGTGTTGAACAAGAGCTTCGTGGTCTGCAAACTGGAGAAAGTTCATGTTCCAATTCTGTGTATAGGTTAGCCATTTTCGGCGCATGAGTACCTCGAGACACACACGAGAGATAGACGCCTGGGGTGGCTTGTCGGCGGGGTCGAGTTGGAGAAACAGAGCCTTGATGGCATTGACTTGAGACCTGCGGAGGCCGCGCTCTGACACATTCGCATACGTTTGGGAATGTGATTTGATTTCTGGGGCGAGATTCCCGATGGTGCGTCCAATGGTCCATTGGACGTACAAAGGAGCTAGATTAATGCGAATGGCTTCTGGATTTAGATAAGTAAGGGCATGCACACTCTGCTGAACAAAATGAATTCTTTTAGCCATTCCTTGATAGTAAATGGTCTTGAAGTCTGCGGCATATTCAATTGCGAGCTAGTAAGAGCACATCAGCACCTCAATGGGGATCTCGTACTGGTTGAAACACCGAAAGACAGTGGCACACTTGCAAAAATGGCACCAGTGATTGTCTGAAAGAATACCGATAAGGAGGGCAGGTCCGCGGCCCACGACATATAACAAGAATTCCCAGTCCTTGTAACCGCTCGAGATTTTTTCTGCAGGGTTGCGTGGGGTTGATCAAAGGAGCCGGGGATATATGGCGTCGCGTCAACAACGGCTTTACTGTGTGCTTTCCAAACATCATCAATCAGAACTGCCAAGTCTCACGATTCCTTTGAATCCGGCTTTTCGCACTTGATTTTTCCACGGAAAAGGGCCACAATCAAGGTCTGTCCAGCTCATGCCAAGGTGCATGACATCGCCTGAAAAACATCCGGAGATCCGGAGTCGATGTTTGCGAGAGAGGCCGCCAAATAGACTGGGTTTACGGATTCCAGTCTCTTTTCGGCGTGCTTTAAACTCTGTTTTGCCTTTTGAAGCAAGGAGATAATCGAAATTCTCGAGATATTCAGATGGCTGAGAAGCGAATAGGGATCGACACTGGGATGGCTGTGGGATGCGTAGGCTGGCGAGCATTGCACGACAGGGTAATAATGCGACCTTTCAGGGGACAATAAAGACAACATCCGTACCCACCGTGATGACCGATGTACCCATTCAGACCAGTCATGCCTTGCCCATCCGTGGTTTCCAACAACAGAAATGGACGCGATGTGACAACCTTGTCATCAAAAGGATCCCAAATGTGGAGACCCTCCTTCTGGAGCGCGGAAAGGTGATGGACGGCAGGGAACTTGAAAGAATCGAGGTGTTTTGGTCTACAGGGGCCAGAGATGAAGGAGTCGGAAATGACAGCACGAACTTTGAATCACTGTGCTCGCCGATGATATATTGATATCCAAAAATCCGAACGTTTGTTGCGGTACAGCTGGGCGCCATCTACTGAGCCGATAATAACGATGTCGGCGTCCTTTATGTGGCCTCTGATCACAGCTTCAAGATAATCTCGACCACTGATATAATCCGTACACGGAAATATTGATATTTCCGCATCTCTGGAAGCGAGAATCTCCGAAGTTTTTTCGCGTCGATAGTGCATTTTCTTTCGTGTTTTCTGGGTGACCGCAGAGAGCGTGTAGCTGTGACCCAAGCGGGATCGTGTAAAACTCCTTCGCTTTACCCGTGGTTGGTTCATAGTGTGGTGCTCCACAAAAACGACAGGATTTGTGGTCAGAGAAAGGCCCGACATGAGCCATGCAGCTGTTTGGACATATATTGGAGAGGATTGGGAAAACACCGCTCCACTCTGCGACTTTCTTCTTGATGGCGGTATAGGATAACCATTTCATTTTCTGGATGGCGATCGAGATAAGCAGAGCGGATGAGGTTATAGGTTTCCTCAGAACTGTGAGTGATGGTGTGAATATTTTGAGGGAAAAAATGACTGCGGGAGGAGATATCGTGTGTTTCCTCAGGCGGATTCCGCAGCCGTGCAAGTGTGTCGGCATCCAGTTCGCCATTTTCCAAAGAAGCATTTTGAACTGCGGTGAAGAAATCCAAGGTCAATAGGAGATCTGCGACATCTTTTCTGTGGTTTATATCATCTTGGGTGGCAGCTATATCTGAGTCGTTGTGAACACTGAGGTCGTTAGCGAGGCTACCGGGATCAATCGTTTCAAAGCCAGAACTTGCACGCGATGCTCTGCCGCTGTCGCCGTCGGCGTTTCCAAATTCAGTTTTCTATCACATTCGTTCAATTTGGGAACCTAGATTCAGAATAATGTGGTCCCAAAAAATCATTCTCCGATAGGGCGTCCTAATTTGTCGGAGCGTTCTCAGGAGTGGGAGGGGGAAGAGAATCGTAATCACAAATATAATCGTCGTTATCCGAACTGGAGTCGAGTCGGGGTTTTGTCGTTGGAGATGGAGAAACATCCGAGTTGTCGTTGTCCGAATTGGAGCTCCCAGAAGAATCCGTATTGCTGGAGGAATCTGAGTCAAATTCAGAGCCGCTGGGCAGCGCGATAATACCGGTAAATTTTTGCAACAATGCATAATCCTCTTCCTACGATTAAGCATGGAGCAGCTCAATAATACTAGTAAATTTGTGCAACAATGCAACAGTTGAATAATCCTCTTCCTAGAATAATCCTCATATGATCCTCGTCAGTCAACATGTTGCTGCCCGGATAATCCATTGAATAATCCTAATTCACAGTAATCCTAATCCCTGATAATCTCTCGTCGCGCACGGTGGTAATCCCACACAATAATCCTATCCAAAGAATCCTCGATCATGCGGCCGGCGAGAGTATAATCCTTGGTAGATAATCCCGGATTGAGCCCATGTATTATTTACACTCGTATAAATGAACTGCTATATGTCACTGGGGGCAAAAGAGGACGCATGTGGTCCACATGTAGTCACAGGCCAAACAAAGCCCTTGTCACAGTTCAACACATCTTCTTTGCTAGACAAAGGACAGACAAAGAATAAAAAAAGGGCAGGACTGGATTCCCTGCACCTGGGAAACCTCTCCTGCCCTTTGTCTGCCCTTTATCCCTCCTTTGTCTAGTAAAGAACCATTGTCAAATTCTCACTCATCTTTTGTATGGGAGATCATTACCTGCAAAGCACATGCATCTAATGCATGTGTAAACCACATGCGTCGTCTTTTGCCCCTGGTGTGTGTTGAGGATTAAGTCCCAAATGAGTGCTATTAGCAATTAATCTTAATCTCCATCACTGATATCACTGGCATGGGTGGCATGACCTCAATGTATTGTCTGTACGCAGCTTGCAACTCATCCGAGAGTTTGATGCGCTTAAGAGCACGCTCGCCGAAGTGCTTGAGCCGCGGAGCCTGCGGGCTTGCAGAAGGTGCGAACAGGTTTGGGGTGGCAGCAGGATCCAAAGGCGCAAACGGGTTTGGGGTGGCAGCGGAATCCGACTGAGGGTTGGGCAGAGGCAAACTTCCATCGGGAAGAGTGGAACGCGGTTCTATATTGACAGGTGTAGCGGGCGCAGGTCGAGTTGCTTTGTGGCGACGTGCAAGTTCGAGAAGGGAGGCCATGGTGGTGAAAAGCAAAGACGCGAGTGCCACTTTGCGCTTGTTTATTGATCACATGAGCGACATTGAAACTTCGCACTTCAGACGCGAAGCCATTCACCATGGCACCCCTTGCATGGACCCCACCTCAAGGTATGGAGCTCACTTGGATTCAATTTCTGGTAGCTCAACTGGTGGGCAACAGATATTCTGCCTTTCCTTGAATATTCTGCCGACAGGAAACAAGTGCGATGCACAGTCTGTAACGGCGAAAGAAAGGCCACTGTTAAGATACAATTCAATCCAAGAATCTTAAAGCTCACCTTGCTTCTCCCACCCATGTGGCATGCAATAATAACCACCTCATCCGAGAGCGAGCACGACTGGAGCAAGAGAGCGAAGTTTCGAAAGCATATAAGGCTCAACCTGTGATAAATTATCAAGATTTGCCCCTACCGACTCCCTCGTACCCCTCGTCGATGTTCCCACCGCAATCTATCGATCACGATGTTGACATGGGCCCTCACGAAATTGACGATGCTCACCTCATGGAGCAACTGGGACAGACAATTTCAGCAGACGACGTTGGTACACCAGAGGAGACTTGTCTGCTCCTGGAGCAGGAGTTTCAGCGAATCCTGGAAGAAGCTCATCGCGAGACTCACTTCGGGGATGAAGTTGGTTGACGAAGAGGAGGATGACAAATGCTGGGACCGCTCCCTTCTGGAGAAATCATAATATCGGCCTTATCCAAATAAAACAGTAAGGTGGTCGTATTAAAATTCCTGCTCCCAAACTCACGAATTTCAGGTGATGATGCTCGACATCATGGACAATCTCCCTCGGTGCCGTTTCTCAAGTGCACAGATGTCTTTGATTATCCACTTTGCAAAACAACTCGGAGCACCCAACATTCCCTCTTTGAAAGGCTTTCGCAAAATGCAACAGATGCTCCAATCGACCTGTGGCAATAAACCAGTGAAAATCACCTCGCAATTCGGAAATGTCTTCTACATGAATGACATCCGAGGGACACTGGCCCGCGACATGGCCAATCCACTTGTTGCTCCCCACATGCATTTCTATCCCAAAGAAACAGATGGTCCCATCTCAGAGACTTATCAGGCTGAGCATTGGATGGAGTACACACCTCCGCAGCTTACACCAATGTTTTCCAAAGGCCAAAAACGATTCTGGATTGAAGAGCTGGCGCAGCTCAAGGATGGGACCTTCGTTATCCCCCATACATTGATTGTTCACAACGGGGATCTTACATCCGATGTTTCGATTGCGAAGCAAGCCTCCGATAGCCGATGGAAGCTGGTAGATCAGGAAAGAACGGTTAAAGCCGACGAATTCGAGCTTGATTATAACGACATGATCGCTCACTTCGGGATATTGGTCTGGGATGAGAGCGCAAAAGTTGCTCCGATGCCGAACGAGATGCGCAAGCTTGTTTCCGATGATGAAGATCTCGAATGCAGCATTCCAGGGCGATTAGACGATAACTTGACGGATCCGTGGAGTCTTTATCCTTCTTCAGAATCCCAAACCAGTAGCGCGGCATATCTTGATTTTTCAAGCAATACAAGAAGAATTCAAGAAGCTTTTCGTTCGGTATTGCCAGGCAATCCTCGTGCGAGAACCCATCGACACCGACTGCAGTGTCGATACCATGAGCTTTGATATGCCGTTTCATGGCCTCAATTTCCTCGATCGTTATGGCTCCACATTCCTGTGCAGCTAAACATTTCGCAAAATATGTGCGTTAAGACAGTGCAAGCAACCATGAAGGCCGTGGAAAAATCCATGGAGGCCTGGATCGACGATGAAATTCAGGCTTCATCTCGGGTACAAGCCCTGTTAGTCGGCAGACTTCAAAAGGATAAAGAATCTGGCAAACTAGTCAAGAAGTCGCTGGATTTCCGTCATTATCTGCGGATCAAACAACCAGAACACCGAAAGGCTCTCACAAAAATGATACTGTCAAGTCATAGTCTGGCTATGGAGCGGCGCCGATGGAAAGAGCGCGGCAAAAAGACGCTTCCACGACAATGGCGACTCTGCAGGTTTTGCTACATCTATGTTGAAGACGCCGCCCATGCACTCTTCGCGTGCGAACATATTCCCGCGAAAGAAGTTCGTCAGGTATTCTTGGACAAAGTGGAGAAGGAGCTCCCCGGCATCATAGAGCAATTCCCAGACGCATGGCAGCTCTTCCGAGGCTTGCTCCCCAAGAGGGAAATAACACCATTGCTTGGAAATTTGGCGCACGATATCCTCAAAATCTTTGATGCGGAACCGATGCTTCTTGTTGAACCTCCGACTTTAACATTGCAACGAGAAGTTAATACCCGTACCCCCGCGTGACACGCCAATAATACTGTGTTTGGGGCTGCGATGCAACGCCCTCGTCGATCGCGATCAGAAAATTCTTCGTCCTTACCTTCATGGCGGATTCTCCAAATCCCCCCTCAGTTCTCGTCCCAAAATCGCGCTCAGCAGTAATGATGAATTTCTTCTCCTAAACTCCAGCCAGGTGCTCCCCCCTTCTTCCCCAGCGCCGGCCGCCATTTCGGACCAAAAAAGACTCTCAAAGTCCCAATCCACTGGTATTAAAGCTGTTGAACAGATTCTCCTTTCAAATAACGGGGAATTTCCCTAGAAACACCGGCTGTTTCAAGCACGTCGTCTCAGCCGCGTCCAGCCGCCGACCCGGTCCCGATGGGTCCGGCGTCCAACACGCGTGCTATAGCGCGATCTACCACTCTCCCCGAGGATATTCTGCCCCCCGGTGCCCCCGCCAAAGCGGCTGAGCAGTCGTCCACACCCGTCGTTGCACCAGTCCCCATGGTTGAGCATCCACCCGCCCTGTCCATTTCCACCTACGCCCACTTCCAAATAACCCCGGCACCGGAAAAAGAGATGACAAAACCGCTTGCTGAACGCATGGCAGAAAATGTTTCAATCCTTGCTGATCACCTTCGGGGAATTCAAACTCAAGTCGAGACCACTATCAACGACGTAGCCAACCTCACAACGGAGATGCGTTTGAATGCGCGTCAACTCGTTGAACCGTCTTCGCCCCCCACAACGTGGAAGGGCCTTTACGGCCTCGACCTCCCCAAGTCCCGGGCTCCCTCTGAGTCGTCTGACAGCTACAACAACTCGGATGCCGTCAGAGGTCGTCTGGAGGAACTTGAATCCGAAGCTGCCGCAAACCTCGCAAATCTCGTGGCCCGTGTTTCCGCACTCGAAGAACACACTGCGCCGTCTGCTCCACCGAATGCGAGCGATATCACAGCTCCTCAGCTGCATAATCGTGTCGTTACGCGGTTCAATGCAGTGCAGAACGACCTCAGGATGCTGAACGACGAAATCTACGCCCAAGGACAGGAGCATGCAAACACCATTGCGAGGCTTTCGGACAAGATCACGGGGCTCCAGGAAGCGAAAAAATCGCTCCGTGACGACAATATCACGCTGCGTAGGGATTTCAAAACCATACAGGCTGCTATTGCGCGCCTTGAGCTTGCGCCCCCGGCCCCACTCCAATTGCGCTCGCGTTCGCCACTTTCAACGAGTTTTCATCCACCTCACGGCCACGGGCACACCTCTCAGCGGCGTTCTCGATCCCCTCCCCTACAATATCCCCAAACTCGGGTGAATCCCCGCCCCCGCTCGTTCTCGCCGCCGATGCATCCGGCAGAAAAGCGCCAACGCGCTAACGAGCCCAATGGGTATATTGCACTTGGACCCGTGGGCGATTCTGCGGAAACACTTACGAGGTTCTTCGAACTGCACCTCCGAACCGCGATCCCGCGGTTCATACTGGAGGCCCCGTACCAGGTACAGGCAGATCCGGCTTTTAGAGCCCACCTTCGTGTCACGGCGACTTCTAGAGCTGTTGCTCGCTCTCTGGTGGAGGCGTGGGCGAAGAATACCGTTGCAGGATACGTCAACATCAAAATGGTCCAGATGGACGATGCAACGGGAAACCAAGCCATCCGCAACGACAACAACTCGTCCATGCGAGGTGACGTGCCGAGAAACCGCGACGTCCGCGACAATGCGTCGCGTGGATCGTTCAACCAAGGCCAACGCCGCTCGGAACCGACGCGCCGTTAGATTTTCCATCCATGTCACTACCTTGACCTCTGTAACTACAAGTACGAATCTTTCAATTCTATTCGGAACGTGCTCGCGGAAATCAATGCTGAGCAAATGCAAAGTCAACTTTATCATGGAAAATGTCTCGCAAAAGCGAATTGTTTGATGGGCATGGTTGCCATTCTCGTTTCAACCTCAAACGCTCGACCCTGTGGCGGAACTTCATGAAAAGAAATTGGAATGTCCCAAATCGCAAAGCCCTATGAAATATCAGAATGTCCTGTGTCCTGTTTTCCGTCTCCTGTGCTGTGGTAGTCGCTCGCATGCATCCTGCAAAGGGAAGACATACGACAGCATCTTGTGTACTGGTGGACACTGGGGGTTTTTACCTGGGAGGAGAGAACTCCTCCCGTACACTTGCGCACTCCGCTCGTGGTCAGGTCCCACGAGGTTTGAACCGGAGGTCCAGCCAGTTTAACGGCCGGCCAGTCCACAGATTGCCAGCGTCTTGTGTGTTCGACCCCCTGGAATGGGTGTGTGTTCCGTTGACATCTTGTAGTATTTAATGTACGGCTAACCACCCGTACACTACTACTTGTTTGTCTTCGGTAGACTCGTTGTTCATGTTGTGGACCATGCGAGTATAATAAAGCCCCCCCCCCTTCGTTGTCATGGCCTCTCCTTGGGCCGACGACGTTTCTGGGAATAAGTCCAAGCAATACAACAAGCACATGAACATGTACACCGGCAATGGTTGCCTGCCAGGTCGTCTGCTTCAGCAGGAGCTTCATGTCCATTACATTTCAAGCTCACCCAACGCCTAGTCAGCTGAGCAGTTCTATGCATTCCGTGACCACGTCAACAGCACGGAGAAAGAGCCTGTTCGATGTTATAACGCAGCAATCAACCGAATGTGCCGGTTTATATTTAGGGTTCCAGGACTTCCGGCAGACAACCCTCAGCAATCAGAAGAAGCATCCCACATTGGTGGCAATGCAAATTTGCCCTGTCGAAAATGTCAGTGGGGTGGAACGCAGATTGAAAGGAGACGGAGGACATATATCACCAGTGCCACCTCACCGGAGTTGCTCGAGATGCCGCCAAAATCCGGAAGCATTTGGACGAACAACTTCGATTCTCGATGGTCGGGGATCCAAAGCTTGTAATAAGGTATCAGCGGGCAACAGGGAGAAAAAATAAGATCACTCAGCATTGGATCGAATTACTTCTGGCAAAAGCGAAGGCAATGAAGATGGAAAACAAACGTTGAACAGCTGCAGAAATTAGCTCAGAGCTTCGAACGTGGCTGGATGCTCAACCTGGAGAAAAGATGAACCCTCTCCTCGATATTTCCGGACGGGATCCGTCTCAGGACTAGTGTCGCCGCGACTTGGGAAATCCCGACTTTGAAGTCTGAGTCGAAGCCGACTTGAGTCAAGTCTTGACTCGACTCATCGAGTCACTCGGGTTGACTTGGACCACCTGAAATGTAAATCAGCGTGCTCAGTGGTTTAGAGTTGAAAAAGCCGACTTTGAGGAAATCTTGATCCGTGTGACAGCCGCGTCACCCCAGTGACCCGCGTGACGCAGCGTGACGTTTGAACAAACTTTCCCGGCTGCAGCTCATTCTACAGGTCAAAACAGCTTTCAACTTATTCTATTGTTGCCCTCAGACTATTCGAAGTCCCAAGAAGTAAAATAATAATATTATGTGGCTGATTCTCCTTGTAAAGTGCCAAATATCCCACGTTTCCCAATGTTTCCTTGGCCTCGAAAAACAGCGTCTGCGGCCTTCCCAGTGGACTTCCCGCCATTGGAAACGTAAGATGGGGTGATAATAAACCTGGTATTCCATACTTAGTCCCACCCCTCCCTCAGGAATATGATACTTCGAAACCGACTCAAGTCGACTCAAGTGACTTGGAGTCTCCAAGTCGGGACTTCCAAGTCGCGACTCGACTTAACGAGTCGCGGCAACACTACTCAGGACACACCGGTGGAGCTCCTTCACACCATTTTATTGGGTGCAATAAAATACATCTGGCACCATCTCAACACAAGCCAATGGTCAGATGAAGATCAACACTTACTGGCCATTCGACTGCAGTCCACTGACTTGACCGGACTTACAGTCCCTTCCGTATGTCCGCTTGCCTCAAATTTGATTTTGTCTCATCTTTTGTTAGGTGCGCACCGGCTACATGATTCAGTATAAAACCAACTTGATGCGGCAAGAAATGGTAGCGGGGTGTCCTTCCACTCGCTCCGGATTCGGGGATGGGCGAGGGTCTTGCCCTTATTTGCACGCTCGTACTCTTTTCTGAATCGCATCACAAGGTCTTCCATCTCGCCCACCTTGTCGTCACACTAAAACAATTGAGAGTGAGCGCACAAAGAATATAATAGTCCTACGCACCTCATCTGACTGATACATCGGAGTCCGTGACTTCCACGGCTTCCGGGTCGATGGGACCTTGATCTCAGCGGCGTGCTCGGTCTCTGTCAGGGTCGATGACGTCTGAAGAGTCGTCGAACTCGTCCGTGGATTGATACAATGGCTGGAGCAGAAAGGTCCATTTGGTGTCCAGTTGCACTTTGTAGTGCGTCAAAACTTTGATTCTCTCGTCGCATTTCTGTTCATTGCGCTCAGCCAAGTTCCCCAAGAATTCGGTTATGACTGTACAAACCCTCGTCTTGCGTGATTTTCGGCGAGCCACCTGTTTTGACTCGTCCCCTTCGTCGTCATCGATCACCTCGTCGTCACCAGTGGATTCGATCAAGGTCCCGGCCTTCTTTGCCTGCCGATATAATTGCGCGATATTTCGAAAGATATTCTCCAGCCGGTCCAACAGGTCATCGTCCGACTTTTCGTCGATTGGAAAGCTGGAATGGTGTTAAGGAATTTGCTGGCGCATATAGGCAATCATTCGCGGGTGCCATACCGAATTTTCAGAGAAGCTGGCTTCCCAATCCGGGCGCAGAAGGCGTCCTTTGTCACTCTCTGGATCCCGGACCCAGCCTCCGCGCCGTTGAAATGGAAGGATGTGAGAAGCATCTTTGAGTTTCGCCGTCTTTGCCAAGCCCATTGCTACTAAGAATGTTTTTCTCGATGCATTCTGCGATTTTAATCAGTGCACATAAAATGAAGGCTTTGAAATGAGTGCACACATTAAAAACATTATCACGTTTTGCAGAAGTCTCATCGTCGTCGTTGGCAGTATTCTGGTTGGTTGGAGCCCCGTTTTCGATTATAGCGAAGATGCGGTCTATGGTTTGCGTCTGTTTGTCAAGCATATCCTCTACTACTGTAGTATCAATTCGTCACCGCCGCGGGTTTTTTGATACTTTTAAAAATCAAAGAAAATCCGACAAATTGAGAAAAAATTATTGCCACCCTCAGAGAAAATGAGCGTGACACGTGACTGACGAATTGAACGTAATACTACAGTACCTCAACTCTTTGCAGGAGGTTCGTGTATTCATTCGCCAAGTCCTCGATTTCCCGGCGCAGACTCGATTGGGTGTGCTCCAAACTCTCAATTACACGGCTATCATCTTCGGCCTGCGCCTCGAGGCTAGATATACGGGCTTCCGCTTTTGCGAGCTTGTCTGTAAAGGCTTTCAGAATGGCAACTGTGGCGGGACGAGGAGGTAGAGATAGGGCTCGTCACCGCAGCCGTAGGCATACGGTTACGTACGGTACGGTACGGATTTTTCACGTACCGTAAGCCCTCTGGATAGTCCATATTTTCCCGTACCGTATACGGTGTTACGGCCGTAATACGCCGTAGAGCTAAGCGAGATTTCCCACGTCAATCATTGCCAAAATAGGTAATCTAAGCCGCGGATCGGCATGGGAAACTAACTTTCTGGGTGCCGTGGGCAGCCCTGACCCTCAAGATGGCTTTGCCGATGGCAAGGCAAGACTTCCTGCAGTCAGCCGAGGTGGTTTCTGACATGTCACAGCTGGGAACTGGACAAAACTGACAGCTGTCGCCTTGAGCCGTGCCGTACCGTATTACGGACGGAATTTCACGAAATTGCCGTACCGTAGCCGTATCCGTACCGTGCGAGGGTCCCACTTTCCGTACCGTATACGGTACGTACGGTGACAAGCCCTAGGTAGAGATGGAGCCGTGAAAGGAGGAGGTTGAGGAGGAATTGGCACGCCAAAGAGTGATGTTTGCTGTGTGGGTTGTGCTGGAGTGGAGTAACCAGCGACCGCCCATAAGGCCTTGGGTGGAGGTCTCAGGATCTCCAAGGCCTTGGTTAAGGGTAAGGCCTTGGCCAAGGGCGCCTCCAAGCCCTTGGCTGATTTTTCCCACGCACCCAGGCGGTATCAAAAACAATTAATTTAATTTAAGCTTTAAATCTACTGATATTCCTCATCCGAATCATCAATCTCAATGGCGCCGTTGTCCGGACGCGCATCCAATTTCACAGCAACACATCCTTTGCAGTATGACATGTACATAGATGAGTTTTGTTTAGCCCTGCGCCAAAAATAATCCCATAGCGGGTTTTCCACCATGGTCCGAGTCGGAGACTGGATGCCGTCGTCGATATATACGTGATGCTCTAAGGCTTGGCCAAGGGCGGTGTGGCTGTGCTAGAAACCACATTGGGATGTTTGTACATAGTTGTCATACACTTTCACCTCCACTTTTTCCGTCGCCTGGCCCATTTCAAGGCCCAGGTCTCATCTAATCAATTCTCAAGACGACTTCGGCTCGTTTCAGCTCGCAGAGACCCCGAGCGGTCTCCAGCGGAACTTCCGGCCGAAAATCGCCAAGGCCTTGACCAAGGCCTTGTTAAGGCCTTGGAGTTTTAAGGCCTTGGGCCTTGGGCGATCACTGGGAGTAACGCGTGGAAACAGGGGATACCGATGGTTCAGTAGCAGCGGAGGATGTGGAAGATGGTTTAGGACGCGGGCGGCGTGGACGAAATGATGTTGCCGGATCAGTAGTCGTAATGTTCGGAGATGCGTGCACTTCAATATGGTCATTCAGAGACTCGTCGAATGCTAGTTGGGGATCAATTGCAGGTGTAAAAGTCGGGGACTCTGAACGTGACGGAGCAGCGAAGGAGGAGCGGGACAGCGGCCTCGGCGGGATGGAAGTGCCCATCGACGGTGGGTCAGGACCGTTGGCTTCTACCTGCGAGATCGTCCGTGCCGGAGTGTAACCAAAAGTCATTTCTGCGTCGGGTAATTGCATATACACATTATTGGGTCGCTCGTCCAGGGGCGCAGGCTCGGTCCTTGTAGGAGCAAAAGGGTCTAAAAATTTAGCAGAGTCGACCCTGGGTTTCTTTCGGCCCTTGGACGAATCATTCTCCTTTGCAAGAGGCGGCTGAGTCGATGACCGCGCCGTGGGACGCGCAGTTCTGGTCTTAGATGCCGGTGTTCGTTCCCTTGGCATGTTTGGTATCAAATCAAGACGAGAAACGCGTCGAAGAAGCGCGAAAAACGCGTTGGAGAAGCTTGAAATGAGGTGGTAGGAGAGGAAGAGGAAACGGGTTTCCGGTCACGTGGGCTCATTCGGCTTACTTCTCTCCACCACCTCTGATGACACGACTTTCAGCGCTCGTGCACCTCGCATCATTGGCCCTCCAAACTCGGAGGGTGTCTTCTCAACTCTTTCAAGCATCCATGGCTCGACCTTCAGCCCAAACCCTGCTGAATTGGTCCAAGGATAGCAAAATTTGCATTCTGACCAAAGTCAGCTTTTTACTCCTCGGATTCTCCTTCTGTGTACTCAGGATCGCAGCGGCCGTCGTTCAGGACCTCCCCGAGTCGGCGACAGGACTGAATCTGCTGCTGGATCATCTGGATTTTGGGTGTCTCGTCGTACATTCTCTTTGATCAGTCACAGATATATTTCTGCAGCATGTCCACCGCCAGAACCTGCCCCTTGACCACACACTCGTTCCAGGCCAGGTTTGTTTGCCATTGCAATGGGTGAGTCGATCTTCAGATGAGCTCTGTCGCTTACATGCACGACACACAGATAGCTGCCGTGCCCTTCCAAGGCAACGACTTTCTCTGTCACCGTTTAGTACTCATGCTCACGCGATGCACTCTCTCAGCCGCCTTTCCTCAGTACAATTGCCACTGCATACCGCGGCGTCCCCAATGAGAGTGTAAACTGGTGCGCTCCATTTCCGTCCATGCTCCCACAGCTAACTATGTTATAGTTTGCGTTGTTCTTCTGCAAAGACCCGGCCTTGTTCATGTATGTCTTCTTTCATCTTACCGGCCTTTTGCTGACTGCTGTACTCGACGATAGGCACTCCCTGCACCTCCCGGCTGCGCACTATCTTTGGTGAGCACGAGCAACTTGCTTTCCACATCTGACCTCACTCCTATCTTACAGATCCTCCGCGAGTTCGTGCACACCGTTTCCACTACGCCACAACTGCAAGCGCTCGCAACCGGGTCGTGTACGGTCACTCGAACATTCAGGTGCGCGCATTCAATGAATGTATAAGAGGTAGAGCTGTAGATATGTATACAATATGAAGATGTACTTGTTTGAATGAATGTGGTTCTAGATCTGCAGCTGGTCCAATTGCGATTGATATCGAATAGTGGCAAAAAAGGTGTCGATAATATGCGGCGAATATGTGGCTGATATTTTGCGAAATTTTTGCGAATACAGCCTATGATGGCAAAATATTGACGCGCGGTTATTTGATGATATCCCGCGAATATTCTGCGAAAACACACTGTATTAGCCACATATCCGCTGCGGAAAATTTGGACCAAACTCCGGTGAAAGTGTTCTGCAGAGGAAATAGTGGGAAATGCCCACTAACTTTAGTTAGTGGGTCCTGTAGCACCCTATTTTGACAGCTCCGCCAAGTTTTGAATGTTTAGATAACCATCAATCAGAACAGAACTGTCTCTTCAGAATTTTGAGGACACGACTTTGAATTTTCACTTCGACGAAATTTCTCAAGTCAAAACAACCTCCGTGGGAAAAGTGCCGACCGTATCAGCGCCAGGTGATTATCTTCCAGCCGCTTCGCTGATCACCTTTGATCGACTGTCATCAAATCTCCGGGTGTCGAGCGTGCAGTTGGTTCGAGCCTATTTCCGACTCTTGTTGTTCAAGTTGTGACAGCTTGCGATCATCAAATCAGCGCCTAAAGCTCCACGACGGGAAATCAAACCATGGACATCACGGAAAAGCCGGAGAATCACGTCCCGATTGAGATCGGGTATAATTGGCGGCAATTCGGCACAATTCATGCGCAACCTCAGACAACTGGGTTGACTTTGTGTTGTCCTCAAATTATAAGACAATGAAATCTTCTAATAACCTAGTGGATAGGATCACCAGAATCACTCAAATAAGGCTCGCGTCGATGGATATGGAGACAGAATGAATATATTGGAACTACTCTACATCAGATACATGCCAGACATCTACCGTACGCATCCGTGGCAACGCAAGGGTCAGAGGCCCCTCTGTCCCGCTAACTACTTACGTCCCGTTGGGGCCTCGTAGCCATTTTGAGGTTTTGAGACAATTTTGGAGCTTTGAATACTGGAGGTCTTTATGCCAGCGTTCACGTTGGCTCCTCACCCTGTATGCGTGCAGGTTCAAGGTACAGTTTTTGCGCTGTAACAATCTCATACAGCCCATGTGTCTTTACCTCAATATAAATCTACTGCTCTCCTTTCATCTGCACCTGTCCAAGGTTCCTCTTTGCAAGGCTCAGTTTCTGAGCCTATATTTCTGTCTCTATCAGTTGGATGTACATTTCCTGTCTTACAATGGACTCAGTCATGTCCTCAATGGTGATGAATCGTACCCCCATGTTCATCTCGGAAATTAGGGGTCTTTTATCGTCTGGTTTGTCTGCCTATGAAGCTAGACAATCGTTAGCATTCCATTCAATGACTGGGACGTGCATGTCCACTGCTTAAGTCACCGGCTTCCTAGCTGAAATTACCATCGCATCACCACATAATTCGGATGCATTCAGTGGTTCGGTGAATAGATGCAACATACATGTCAATCATGCGAAATTTGACCATCAATTGAACCTTGTTGAAATAAACCGTTAGTGGGCTTTGCCGCGAAAGCGCGCTACACAGATTATAGTACCCCGCGAAGATCGCCAGTGCAAAGACGACTGGGAGCCTGGAAAGCAGGTTTTATCGGATCAAACCGTCACTTGCCAAGTCGGATTTATGATCCGCGCGCTCTTATTCTGCCTGAGACTACGAAGACTGATCGTTTCACACTCGGTGCCGTGGGCCCGATCCATGTGCAAGGGTGCGCTCTTTCTGCTCTAGCGTTCCTTTCCTTTGTGGTGGGCAACCCTTTCTGATGACATTCTGCGGCGCTCCCACTCGAAATATGTGATTTTCTTCTCTTTTACTGGTGCTTTCTCTTTGTTACTGGCTTGCTCATGAGTCACAACCCACGCACTTGTTCCTCTTTGTGGCACATTCCTGCTTCCTTGGGGATCCATCGCGAGGTGCGACGCTGAAGACGGGTACATATCTCATGCCTATGTCCATGCGTGGCCCTTTATCAATTTTCTTCCATTCTTGTCTATACGGGGGACATTTGCGTGCGCGACGGTCAACCGCCTGATGCGTATCATTATCCTTTTCCTGGACTCCCCGTCTATTCCGATCCCTGGCTGTCACTTTTCTGTGTTTCAGATTTCAATTCATTTTGTGCACTTGCACGCATCCACGTTGTTGGATTCACTCCGGCGCGTCCGTGCACCTTCTATCGGTGCCTTCCCTCTTTTTTCTTCCTCCCGGTGCGAGATGCTGCTCGAGGTTGGCTCTGCTCCGATTACTGCGCGGGCGCTCTCCTTTTCCCTTTCCTTTTCCTTCGCTCGTAGAGCATCCCGTCCTGCGCTCCTACCTCTGCTCGTGCTTGTGGATCGATGCTATATTGATGGCTTTGTTTTCCCCCCAGTGCTCTGTCACCATTTCTGCTTTGTCCCTCTGTTCCTGGCTGATGGCCCTACGAGACGATCCTCACGTCTTTTGCGATGCTGAAGCAGATGCCGATACGCGTGTGATATAGCCACATCAGGAAGATCCATTCTTCTCGAATGAACGTATACCCCGTGCACCGTGCCCATTCCATTTTTTTTCGTCATTCATTCTTGTCTATGCGCAAATATGCGCATTCTCACTGATCTTTCAATGCGTGGTGCATGACATGTCCCATCGGAACTTGGATGCAGTGTATGCGTTCTCCTGAGGAGTCCCGCATGAAGGCTCGTGTCGATAGAATGCTCATATGTCCAATTTCTCTGTTTTCAGTGCTCATTACTTTCATTTCCTGTCACTCTGTGACAGATATAGCCAACGTGCCATGGACCGGCGGGTATGGTTGCTGACTTTTTTTTTGTTCTGCTGAACTCTAAACCGGGGGGATGGCTGCAGCCCATGTGGGCTGGGCTTCAATTTTCTTCCCCTACTTGATGCACTGAGCTGCGACTAGTGTTTTCTGGTTCTGCGGTCTCTCCGTCTCCTTGTGGCTTAGTTTCCATCCAGTTCGGTCCGCTGATAAGTTTTGGGAAGCGATCTTTATTCGGCAGATAAACTTGTCCCGTTTGATATCCGAGTGTCTCTCTGCGACACTTGCACCAGACCCAAACCACGCGGGGCGAACATGGAAATTCAGCAGCCACTTGGTTATGGTTAGGCTTGTGTGGCTGCTGCGCAACCTTTCTATTAAATATTTGCATTCCTGCGTTCTAATTCTGGCCTCGACAGGCTATCAAGTTGTGTCTTCTGTGAGAACTTCTCGAAGAACAGCACACAGCCTCTTTGCGCCTACACAGCCTTCTGATGTGCTCGTCTATGAGCGCCTAACAGTCTACTTCTTACCACCACCCATGGACGAAGACGCTCACCCTGAGCCTCGAGTCACCAGTCAATTAGCCCAGGAAGAACATGACTCGCGCGCAGACCGGTACGTGTCCTACCCGTCACTCACCGGCAGAGGCTCATCTCCGGTATCGCAGATACGCCGGCTCCTTTTTCCCGCGGGCGAAGCACTTTGTCGTTACGGGTGGGACCTTCACGATTATCAATCAGGCAGATCCAAGTGCCTCTGCAGGTAAGCAAGAACTGCATTCCCTCCCCCTGGAAGTAATCGCGAATGAAAAGATTTTCGGGTGATTCGTATGGGAGACCTGGATCTGCGCCATGAAATTCGATCCAAGGCCGGAACCACCGTGGTCCGTCGCCGGAAAGGGCAGCCATTTGTTAAGAGGATATACGCTGCGCGTATCCATGACTCCAACTCACGCGTGACGGTGGCAGTCTACCAGGGCGACAGGGCTGAAGAAGTGCGCTTCTAACTTTTTCGGGGATGAATTAACAAATTGACTGTGTGGCTTATTGATATTACCTTTACAGAAATGGCGAGCGGAGATATCACAATATTCAGAACTTCGGTCCGAATACTCAAAGCTTCATCGGTTGAAAGTAACACACTATATTGCAGACATCCGAATCTCCTCCAACTCTACGGTATAGCAAGCACAAACGGACTGCATGCCACAGTTTTCCACGGCGGTTCGCATCCTTACGCTGTCCAATGCCCTCGATGCGAGTGATGCCTACATAGACTTGGTGCCACATGGGGACTTGTGGGAAAGATATCAGGATTCGCATTTCTCTGCAGTGTTTTTCTGGGCATGCATCGTACGTCCGACATTTCCTTTCAAAAATCTGACTTACGGTCTCTCAGCATGCGCAATTCCAGGTAATAGCATCTATGCCTTGACTCTCCAATTTACTCACGTTCCCAGGAAGCCAGTCAATATATCTCGTCCGTTTGCGAGAGAGCGGTGGTAATGCACTCCTCATCGCGAGGTCCACACATTTGATCCGCGACCTTAGCACTGGTCTGACTTCACAGTGTGGATACGAGCCTCAACAGGTCTTCTTAGCGTTGAACTAACAGCGCCTCAATCTACGGCTGCTGCCGTCCACCTCATTGCAAATAGCATTCAACTAACTGACACCTCCCTCCTGACTCGACCGCAGGCCTCCGAAATCATTACTTCAATGCCACCAAGAGATTATCACAGCATTTGTTACTGGTATATGTCCCAGTACCATGGCTTCACTCTTTCCACAAATATGCCAATTAGACTGGGGTCTATTCGTCATTTTTCTGCCGCGGAATATGAAAACTCGTTCGAAATTGCATTTTTATCGGATTATGGGTTCGAAGATCTGGGTTGGGCACCAGAAGACCCAGGTATCTTGGGTTATTGGAATCCGTACGTTTCGTCTTGGGGTTCCTGGCTATATTTGCACGGGCTTTCACAGAATAGAGTCCAAAGATGGGATCTCAATTCTGGACAATGGTTGGATTCAGTGCGTGTTTCCTGTTCCCCGCTCCCCAGTTCGCTTCTTGCTTATGTTCACAATCACAGCATCAATTCTGCCAACGTTGCGGATGAATATCAGCGTCGAATACAGTCCGACGTTTTCCCCTCGGAGGGTTGGTTAGCACAAGCACATTATGTTTTCGACTCGCTTGGGATAACCTCCGACTTCGAGGATTATAGTGGGTTCTCACCCCATGAAAAACGTGTGATTTATTCTTAATCATCCACGCAGTTTTCCTGGACCATATCCGGTGCTCCCTACGGCTTTGGGGCCCGACAGAGAATTTACCTCCGGGCTATCTCTTTCTTGGTCCTGTGTTGGAGTTTCAAGCGGATGTCCGCGGAACTTTTCAACTCCCCTACTGTCTCGCATATTGGTCACTCGATGCATCAGGGATCGACTGGCTCAGCACAGAACAGGCGAGAAACTTCGGCTTTCCGGACATCAGTGTCTGCATGGAGGTACGGGGAATGTCCTGGGACAGCAGCGTCTACGCCGGAATTCGCCAGTATCATGAAGCCAAAGGCTTTGACCCTTATGGCCAGGACGTCGCCATAGACGTGGGATATCCACTGTTCCGAATATTTGGGGAGCGTGATGATCTATCAGCGCATTGTAAACCCACACTCAACGATCTTGTTTTATCTCACGGTCACCCAGTACGAGAGACTGGCACAGACGATGATTATTCAGTCTCTGAAGGAGTCTCAGATGGTAAAAACGTATCAGAGTCTGGGGACGACTATGGTACGCCACTTGGATTTCATCAGATTTTTTACGTATCACTAATTCGAGTGTAGAGTCCATTGGCGCCGTTGTTGAAGACTACGAGGAGATAGAGATTGGTTCGGAATCCGATCATGGAACGCCAAATAACGCGACCGGCGCAGTTGCGGTTGATATTCACGATGCAGCGGGATTCTGTAATCCCCCAGTGGAAGACAGAGACCAGCAGCCCCTTCCGGTCGAGGAAGGTCCACAGGAAAACGGTGCACATACTAAGTGCGCATCTGACGAAGCGGAAATATTCTTCCCCTCTCGGAGCTGGAATATCATCATCTGCGTACAGCTTGCGCTCATCCTCATCCTATGCGCAATCTCGCTGTATGATTTATTCTGCGCATGTTGAAGCAGTAGCGTACAGCTATGCGTTGATTCTTTTTTTGTCGAAAGACATCCACTCACGGGCGATATTTATTTGTTCAAGAGCAGTGGCCGAAGGGGCGAGATAGTGGGGCTTTGAGTCGGTAAGCTAGCCTCAGCAGAGAAACCAGAGCCGGCTCGTTTGCTCTGTGGAGAGAAGACACAGAACAACATGCGGTTTGACGGCTCGTGCATGCGACATTTGTGGAGAAACCTACGGAACCTCCACACCTCGGAGCCCATCGCTAAATAAGAACCACAAGGATCGGTTATTACTCACCATATTTAATAAACGTATTGAGGTGCGGAGCTTAAGGAAGCCGAGTTTGGGCTTGGAGGATGCAAGATTAAATATACGACGACGACCTCGAGGAAGCGCTTGATCCCAACTTGGTCCTAGCAGCCAAACGAACGAGCAACTACCGGTATGGGAGTCAGACAGCCACGATTCAGTAGCCGGCGCAAGTCCTATGGATTTCTCGGGTGCGTCAGTGTCATATGCCGCGAATGGCTTGTGGACCTTCACTCTTTTATAAGTATTCCCGCATTGGAATGAGATGGCAAGCGTATGGCCTACTTAGTCTCGACTTAAGGACCCTGTGGAACCGAAGACTAGATAGATGGGTGATAAACTCCCGGAACCAACGCCTCGGGACCGAGAATAAGAGGATGACCAGATCCATGAATGAATGATAAGCCCCAGGAATTGATTCGGACCATGGGAGAAGACAGACAGACCAAAAATTGGGACGGCAGATGAAGGGAAGGCAAGGAGCAGCTCGGATGCAACTGGCGACAAGGATCCGGGTGATCTGTGTTTCTTACTGCATCCAGCGCAGCGAGGATCTCGGCTACGTACGGTGTTTGATCTTCGTCTATGGGGACTCGGAATCCTCTATTTCGGCTGTCTTCTGCACCGTAAATGATCCCAGCCGCTGCTCTCTTCCTCATTCGTGGGGGTACGTGTGTAGCACTGCTGATATGGACTGTCACTTCAGTCGGGGCTTCGCTTTCTGGTAGTCGTCTTCGGGTGTTTCTAGGTGCGCGTTCCCTTGCCTCATTTTTCCTATTTGTCAATGCCCGAATGCCTTGCGTCAGAGTTTCAATGCTCTTCGGAGGGATAAAACGTGCTTCCCCATTTTCGGGGTCTTGGTTGGCTGTCCGTTCGTCGGTGTCCGCCTCGCCTGGTTTTTCCACTACCCACTTCGGCAGGAAACATTTCATGCGGTCCGCCGCTGCAATTACGCAAGCGTTTGGGTCTTTACAACTTCGGGTGGTCCTGTCATCGATGCAGTCACTACATACACAAGACGCCGAATTTTCGTGTGCGGGAGTTTCCAGCCTTCCGGTAAGGTCTAGTGCATTACCCAATGTTTTTATGTTATGATTTCTCCTTAGACAGTTGGCTTTCTTGCCGTTGTTGGATCGTTTATTTCCAGCGGTTTCCCCCGGGTGGTGCCAGAACGGCATTTCACGTCTGATGGCTTCCGTAGGTAGCACCGCTTCGAAGCTTATGCCGTATTTATTCATGCATTTTAGCATGGCTCTATGGTGCTTTGGGGGCTTTCGTTTGTTTATCTCGTAGTTCTGGATCATTGGGTGGGTTTTTGCATCATCTTTCACCACTGGGGCCTTGCGGACGTGTTGGGAGAGTCTGCAGCGCCAAAGACGCCCAGTCCTCGCGCTTTTCGGGGTCAGCTTCGGCTAGGGATGCTGCCTTTACCAAAAGTAGGGCGTCATTTCGTGCTTCTATATCAAGCAGACTAAGACCCCCACACTCTCGTGGGGACATTAAAGTGTCACGGGCGATCATTGTTGATTTGCCGCTGTTTACAAATTCTTTTTGAGAGTTTAATAGGTGTTTTAGGACTGCCTGCGGCATCCCATTTACTTGCGCGAGGTATTGTGAGCGTGATCCCGCCACTATTTGGTCTACGTTCTTTTTCATCTCCATGGTGGGGTTTATCTGCGCCCATCTCTCATACTCTGAGTCAATTTTTTCAAGGGTCGGTGTCCAGACGTCGAACACGTCCACCTTGTTGCCTATGAAACTACCTAGGATCCGTACTGCCTCACCGTCCCGTGCTATATGTACATCGTTTGGGATAGGGAGGTCCTCTGGGTTTAGCTGCCTCGTTTCGAGGAGGCGGGTTCTGAACTCCGGTGAGCCAAAAGGGATGATTTCGGTCTTAGCTACATTAAATTTTGCCCCTGACGCTAGGCACCACCTGTCAAGTATTTTGTACAGGTCGTCGATATTATCGTGTTCGCTCAGGTAGGCGGTTGTATCATCCGCAAACAATTTGACAATAGCTCTATTTGCAATACCGGGGATATTGTAGCCCCGCAAGTCTGAACTGCGTAACATCGCCGCTAGCGGTTCAATGGCTAGATTGAAGAGTAGGCATGAAAGTGGGTCTCCTTGCCTTACTCCTCTTGAAACTCTGAACGCTGAGCTGATTTCCCCATTTATAATTACTTGTGTGTCTGCGTAGCGGTACAGGGATTTTACAGTGTCAATGAATCTCTCGGGGATTCCCTGCCTGCGTAGAGCTGCCCACAGATACGAGTGTAGGGTCTTATCATAAGCTTTTTCTTGGTCCAAGGCTACAATAACACCATTTTGTAGGTCCTCCTCGGCGTATTCCACCACCTCTTGAGCAAGGTATATTGCGTCAGTGATTTTTCGGCCCTTCATAAAACCGGCTTGATCCTTATGTATCAGGTACGGTGCTACTCGCGCTAACTTGATAGACAGGGCTTTTGTGAAGATTTTATAATCGGAGTTCAGAACCGTTATTGGTCTATAATTTGCTATATTTGATTTATCTTTCTTCTTGAATAATGGGCACATCCATCCTAGGGCGAAGGCAGTATCCTCGGCCATGCCGTGCTCTTCGATATCATTATAGACCCAGGTGAGTACTTTAACTATGTCACATGTCCTTTTTCTAGGCTCATCGACGCCCCCTCCGTCTTGTGCCTTGGCATGTTGTGCCTTTAGCTTCTGCCAGAATTCTGACATGATTCCGTTTATCCCGGCTGCTTTTCCAGCAGCTGCGTCATCGAGCGCTGCTTCCACAATCGACTCACTTATCTTCTCCTCCAGCGGACGCATGTCCACCTGATCGTCTGCCGGGCTCATGCAATCGAAAGCTTCTTGCATTGCGGTCTCCCGCATCCTTTGGCTGATTTTATTTCCGTCTTTCTGGAGGTCATTGTGGTAGTCCCGGGCAATTTCTGCCATCTCGGACGACCTCCGGCTATCCCGAGCGGGAGTGATATCTGTCCTCTGTAGGAAATCTATTGTGTCTCTGGGTTTTTTGTCCGCGCTGAGATTTACAGCATACTTTGTGATATGATTCAGCTCTGTGTAACCCCGAACTCGTGTTTCGAGCTTTTTGCGGTCACTTTGTCGGGTTACAAGTTCGTCGATCTTCTTTTGGATATCAGCCACTAGGCTCGCAATTTCTTCTGGAGATTTTGTCTCCTCTGGCGTGCCGGCAGCGGGTTCATTTATCACAGTCACAGGGTCTTCCTGAGGTGTGTCTCCTTGTTCATTTACCGGAGGCGGGTTCGTCAGTGCATCTCTCTCATTTTGCAGCTTTCTTTTCTTCTCTTCCGTTGCGCCTATGGCGACCTTGGCTCTTTTCCTTGCGAATTCGACTATCTTGTTTTTGTAGTCTTTGAAGCGTGTTTGTGCATTTGACGACTCCGATCTCTCTTCAGTCATGGATTCTTCGAGGTAGCATGCCTCTTCTGTTGAATATTCTATGAAAGTCTTATCATTTAGTAGGAAGTTAGGAATGGCCCATCGTCCTTTTCCGATATACGGTGCATTTGGTGCCGAAATGGTGACAGATACCATCCTATGGTCTGTTAATCCTCCCATCGTATCTTCTATTCTCCAGCTCCCACACTGTTTCATCAGGGTTGGTGAAACACATATTCTGTCGATTCGTGATAGAGTGCCGTGGGTGTTTACGTGAGTGTATTCTTTTCTATCTGGATTTGTTTCCCTCCAGCCGTCCTTGAGCTCCATCATCCGCATGAAGCGTCTGTATGCAAGTACAACGGGGTCCGGATCCGTGTGGTGCGGTAGGCGGTCAATTGCCTCGGGTACAAGGTTGAAATCCCCACCGATCGCGTCTGGGACGGGCAGGTCAGTTGTCAACCACAATTCACAGAGTGTGTTCCAGAAGCTAATTTTTTCTTCGTCCGATTCCGTAGGCGCGTACACCCCTAGTACAGTTAGGGTCCTGGTACCATGCCATGGAATTGTGGCCAGCATGGCTTTACCAGGTATGAGATAATGTATTTTAATGTCTTCCACATTTGTAATTTCTCTATTCAGGGCAATCGCGATTCCTTTCGCGGCTGGATTTTCCGGGTATTCATAGTTAAAGAGTTTTAGCCGCTTATTCATGAAACTTTCTTCTATCTCAATCGCCTGCGCTGCAGACATGTGCGTCTCTGTGACAATAAGAATGCCTATATTTTGTTCGCGCATCACTCTGTGCACTGTGTGCCATTTATGTGAAACTTGAGAGAGGGATGATGCACGCAGTCCATTTAAGTTGATCGCACTCAGGTTGATTTTAGCTCTTGTGTTCCTACTTATACGCGGGTTATTTATTTGCTGCTTGGCCCTTTTACTATTGAAAAAGGTGGGTGCATGCTCCTCATTTTGGGGGCACCCTTTTGGTGGCCGCCGTTGCCTAGGATTTGGGGCACCATCTGGCTGCTGTGCAGCGTTCCCAGTTTCATGGGTGTTGAGGTCATTTGCATGCATCCTTGCGTGGCGTCGCGCAGGCACAGGGTTTCCCCTATGTCTGGCGGCGCCCCCCGAGGACGAAGGCAAATTTGAACCTCCAGGTGATGGACTCGGGGGAACCGTAGTTGCATCTCCTGTCTTGCGTCGCGAATTGCGCGCTCGCCTTGGGCGTTGTTGGTGTCGTTGCTCCTCGCTTGTCACAGCGGCGACCAAAGCAACTGAGCCGCCGCGGGGGGGTCTCGCTGGACGTAGCCGGGACTAGGCCCCCGGTCGCCCCGGCTCCTGCTGGTTTCATCGTTTTGTCTCGCAGCCTGCAGGCACTGTCGAGGAGGATGCACCTGGTCCCCTAAACCCTCCCGGAGATCACTCTCAAGAGGGTCTGTGGTGCGTAAAGTTGAGTGTAAATTTTGTATTGTCACAATGTTGGGGTTGAGTAGTACGGGAAGGTATTTGTGCGTGGACCACGGTGCGCGCACCACTTCGCGGCTAACTGTCCGACTCCCGTACCAGAAGTTGGAGAGTCAAGTCTGGGTTAAATTGGCTTTTTCGCCGGAATTTGTATAGTAACTTACTTGAGATAGCAATGCGATCCGGTTTGGGAGCTTTAAGTTCGTCTCAGGAGTGGGGGATGGTGCACTAAGAAAATCGGCTGTGTCGGTTGTCTTAAGAACATTCTTGGCTATCTCTGGAAATTTTTGCTGTACCACATCTTGCAGCGTCGCAGAGTTGTTAGATATAGATGCAAATAAAAGAGGGTGGGATTATATTAAAAGGAAATTTCAGTACTGAGTACAGGGCAGTAAAATGACGGAGTGCATAGTAATATTGCGCGCGATCATTAGCGTAGTCAGTTTCCACGCCCGCGGCCGCCGCGAGGGTTTCGCCCGCCTCTGCCCCCGTAGCCTCCACGACCACGGCCCCTTCCATTTCCACTCCCACTTCCGCTCCCGCCGTAGCCAGGAGCTTTGCGCGCGGCGCGACTTGCGTCTTCGAGGGCCTTGATGGTCGCGGGAGTTGCTCCGAGCCAGTTGTCCGTGCCGGGGAGTTTGCAGACGGGAGTGGGGTGGTCAATGCCAGGGCAGATGCGGCATTCGACATTCCTGTAGCGCCGCCCTGGCCATGGATGGAGGTGTGGATGGTGAGGGCGCCGACGAGATTTCGAAGTTCGTTGAAGCGCGTGACATTGTCTGTTGGGCTCACGGCGTAGACATTGAAGACGGAGTAGCGCGAGATCTCCTCCTCGCAGCCATCGACCATCCTGGTGGTGATGATCTCCATGCCATCCACGCCGATCGAGGCGATGAAGATCTCCACTGCCTCGTCACCATCAACGTGAGGGGGAAAAGCATCGCGGTGGGCACGGACGAACTGGGTGATTGTGCGGTCGCGGGAGATGGCGTCCGTGATGTATTCCAAGGCAGCGGGGGCGCCGTTGCTGTGGTGCAAAGTAAAGCCGGTGAAACCGACAAGGAAGCCCGTGATGGGAGGGGCGTACGGGAAGAAAAAGACTGTAATTCCTTGGTAGCAGAGTTGGCGTTCGTCAAGAATGATTTGGGCGAGCCTCTGGGGAAGTCCCATGATGAGCCAGGCCCGGGCGTCGCTGCCGCTCTCGGGGCTGCTCGGTGGCCCAACGAGTACACGGGTAGGGCTGATGTTGACGCGATCGGCGATTGCTTCGCCAATGCGGCGTTGGGTTACGAGGCGGTCGCCGTTCCCGCCGCTGGGGATGGCGAGGAACTTGGGGTGGGGCTCGCGGTCCCACATCTCACGTTGGGGCGTTGGGTGGTGGAGCCAAATGCTCTCTGAGTCCATGCCAAAGATGGGGCGCCAACCGCCAGGAGGAGCGGGGGTAAAGGCGCCACGTGGCGGGTTGCCGTCCTCGGTGCCGTAGCGGGGACGTTCGATGCGCCCGGGGTTGAATGGGTCTGCAGTGCGCACGGCGGAAGGGTTCGGGATGCGACCGCGGGGGGATGAGGCGTGCGCGGTCGGGTGAGCGTCGCCTGCAGTGTTGGCGCGCGCGCGTTTTGGGGGCGAGCCGGGCGCAGCTGCGGGGCGGCGAGACGAGGGGGCATTTGCGGAGGCGGTACGCGATGACGAGGCGCTGGAAGAGGCGGTGCGCGAGGACGAGGCGCCAGGGGTAGTGGTGTCTTGCTGCTGGCCGAGAGAGAGGGCCTTAGCAGCGGCGATGTCGCGTGCCAGGTCGGGGTCTCTAGCATCCTCGTCGTTGTCGTCGAGGTCGAGACCACCGTTGCTGTGGGTGTCGTCGTACCAGTCAAGCGTGGTGGGCTCATCTATGGGTAGCGTCAGCATTTGTAGCTAGAGGAGGAGTGTGTGGCGTACTTTGCGCTACCATGTCCTTTTCCTTCCCTTTGTCCTTCTTCGCTGGTGATTTGATCTCCACGCCGGGGGTGGGAAGGGGGGGGAAGCTGTTTTCGCGTGGAGTGGTCTGTGTGGTGCTGGTAACGTACGCAGGAGCGGTACTGGCAGGTGCTGAGACGGGGGAGTCAACCTGGATATCTATCAGCGACACATGGTGGTGGGATGAGTGCTCGGCGTACCTCTGCGGCCTTCTCTTTGGTAGGATGGGTGGCAGCATCAACATCGATGATGGAGGGCGCACGCTCGGCATGCACGGTGGTGACGTCGGGGACATCGACGTCGATTACAGAGTGTGCACGCTCGACTTGCGCAGTGGGGGTAGGCTACGCTGCATCAGAAAATATTGACAGGGGCCGGTGAGGACTCACAATGGTCACATCGGTGGCGTTGTCAACGTCGATAGCCCCATTCCCCTCGGGTACAGCGAGAAGGGAGGCTTGGGGCTGGGGGTGGGGTGGGTTGGAGCCTCAGGGGCGGGCGCGCTTGCCGCACGGCTGGCATGTCTGAGCGCACGCGCGGAGGCAGAGGGTTTGGTGGTGGTCTTGGTTGCGGACATTTGAAAGGTTTAGCGGTGAGTGGCTGGTTAGGCTGGGTAAGGTGCTTGGGTTAGAGGAATAGCGAGCTTGCGTACCCATCTTATAGAAATTGGGACAAAGCGTGAGCTCGTATTTGCTCGCGCAGGCTTTCGGGGCATGCACCAGATAGTTGTCTCGGTGTTCTTTGTGCACTGAGAATCGCGTTTGTCCATCAGCGTGAACAGCTCCTATACAAAGATCTCTTTATTGCTTTATGCTTTTCTGTCTCCACGAGGACACCTCGTGCGCGAACCGAGGCGTTATCAAAGGGTGATAGTGTACGGGAAGCGAGAGGGGAGTGGCATCAGGGAGCAGGGGGAAGATGAGCTGGGCGTCACCAGAGACTGTAAGAGTTATGGCGCCTGCGCCATGCATGGCGTGGTCGGGATCATAGAGCCGGAGATCGTATGATTCCCTTGCTTGCTCGTGTTTGACTTGCAAGGAAACGGCATCTTGCCGGCACATTTTAGAAAAGACGTTAAAGTCAATTCAAGCGGCATTTAGCCTCGGCGTCGTGGCCGGGGAGGCGGTATCATGATACTCGAGAGTCTCTGGGTGATTTAGATGGGAGGCTGGCCCCCCATCGTCATTACCAGCCCAGAGGACGTTCTCGCCCTTTCACGCATGCGTGGGAAAGTCCGACCATTGTGGTGGTTCGGAACAAGGGGCCTCCCAATCTGCGGGGCTCCTGCACACCCAGACTTAGCATGTACAAAGCAACCAGGAAATAAATAATGTACTGTTGCTCGGGGAACAGCGCATATGTAACCAGATAATCGGCCCACTGTTTCAACAAACTGTACTGCATCGAGGATGCTAAGTACATTTTTTGTGGCATGAGAAAAGACGATATGACCTACATATCTGCCGATTAGAGATCCATCTCCTGAGCTGCGGGCATGAGCCAGGACGAGGATCAGCATATTCCCCGAATCTGGCAGCAGTTGAATATGCTATTCGACAGTGAATGCAGGAATACATACTTTCCACTCCGAAGACAGCAGAAGCCGACGGATCCCCGGGGACAGCTGGGTATGCCACCCCTCAAATTCATTATATCAGTGGCACGGTGCAGATACGGGCATATTTCGCTCACCTAAATCTGATGCCGCATATGGATTTTCATACGCCGAAGAGCTCTGATACTCCAGGAGCGGCTCAAGAAGCGCACCAGTGATGCTGGCGTTCAAATACATGAAAATAGGCAGCAACGCATAGATGGTTTCGGTGGGATTCACCCGCCTGTGTTCCCTCAGCAATGCAGGGCCTCAAAACGATAGAGCACTGACTGGGTGTTGCCAATATCCTTCATGAATGCCTTGACGTCGGACATGTTCCAGCTGCCGTCAGGCAGCTTTGAGAGCGTAATCTCAGCGCCCGCCATGGCTTGCCGCGTCGCGAGCGAGACGAGGTCCGCATAGTCCTGTGACACAGCCGCCGCATCCTGCAGGATCTTCTGGTCCAGTGCAATGGCTCGAGTACGAGCTGCGGGGAAATCGGACACAAATGCGTCTATCTGTCGCATAGCTCAGCATGAATGCTGGGAGAAGGAAGCCGCCACCCACCGCGTCGTCGGTAGTATATTGCGACAAGTAGTACGCCCGCCGCGTCACATTACTGAAAGTCGTTATTGGATCTCTCACCACGCCCACCGCCCAGGCGATGCTGGAGATTGTGGTGGTTGATCCCAGATTCACGGCGTGGGCGAACACGATGAAGCTCCCGTTCTTGGTTTGGATATTACTGGACTGCATGGATGGGTCAGAATGCAGAGGTAGGCCGTCGGCAAACTGTGTGCGAAGCTGGCCGGTTCCGGCCTTCGAGACGAGGTTGGGCTCCTCCTGCACACAAACGTAAGGCACCATGAATATCAGAAGCAGTGGAACTCACTGCCGAGATCGCATAGTAGGCCACCGAGTCCTCCGCGACGTCCCTGAAAACGGATGAGGGCTTGTTGGAATGGACTTCATGCCAAACAGTATTGCTTTTCCGACTGGTGTTCCACCGGATAAACGTGTCGAGAGTACCGGAGACCCACTCTGGCGATATATTAGTATATCTGAGTCGTGTTACCAACGCAGAACAGCGAACACACCTCCGCCTATATCAGAATAAATCTGAATCGAATGTGACCGTCCATCCGTCGCCATGCCGTCGATGTACACGTAGCTGAAGGGCATAGACTGCAGCACCCAATCCGAAGGCTGAGTATAATTCGATTCAATTTGCTTTTCACATATTCCATTATGAAGCGAGGCGCACCTCCACAGGACTCAGAAATGTAACATTGAGTAGCATAGGACCCGCCTTCAGGCTGAAGATCGTGCGCGTCGGCGTCACCTTCGTGGCAAGCGAGGTACTTGCGTTCCCCCTATCGTCATTACCAAGCCAGCGCCACGTTGAGCCGTCAATCCTGATTAAGCCTACCCAGCGAAATTTCTGAGAGATGAATGTAAGAGGCTGAAAGGAAGACACAATGAGGACCTACTTGTTGGTCATTCCAGAATGTTGTCACTTGGGTCATGGGGTCCGACCCATTGCGCGTGTCGAGCCAGAAATTGTGGGTCGGCGAGCGGACGGCGAGAGGAACTGCAGCGGGGAAGAATGTCTGCTGCGCACAGACAATGGCGAAGAGGTTACTGAATGGCTGAAACAGACCCAGCCACATGAGAGAGCGTCGAGAAAGCATGCTGCTGGGCGAGAGATTTTGGGAAAGGCGAAGAGAGAATACCAGGGGAAGGCTGCACAAATCCGGATTAATGAAGAGTGCCCCGAATAGTATAGCGGGTATCAAGCGTAGAAAAGCGAATCCCGAGGTTGAATGTGTGGCGGGGTGACATGACGTATGAACAGATAATCAATTCAGTTGACATAGACTTGAAGCCGAAGACGAAACAGATGCGAACAGCCAGGCGGTGTATTTCCCGGTCCAAGCCGGGTACGGTGCACGCATCGAGTGTGAGTACTAGTGCGTCAGAGTGAAGCAGAGGAACCGAGTAAAGTTTTCGAATTACGAGATTGGAGCACTCGGATCCAATGATGCATTTATAACCTCGACGAGATGATATCTGCCTGGCAAGTCCCGCTGTGCGATTCATTCGGTCTCACAGAACAAACACCTCAGGGACGCGTGCCGCGGCGAAGACATCTGTGGCCCCACCATCAGCGGATGCACAGTGCGACTGTTGCCACGGATAGGTCTCGGGATCACAGCATACGACAGTGTCAAGAATGACTTTTATGGAGCCGGGCCCCACGGCGGCAGCAGAGAATCTGGGCCTCGGCCAAGCGTGGCCGTCGTGTAATCCAGAGGGCTTTGGGGAACCTACGAGAGAACTCTTCAAACAAACTTTTAAATAGTGAAACCCTGATGTTAATCAAATGTTGTAACGAACAATGGGTCGGGGTACTCGTGCAAAGGTAGGAGAGGGCCAACATGTTGAGAGGTCCGGCGACAGAGGAAGTCGGCAGGCGGGCAACGAGGAACGAAATAGTGGTGTTCGGACGAATCGGCGGGATAGATAGCAAGGATGATGAGGCGAGAGCTTCGACGAGGGAGGGGTCCGTCAAACAAAGAGCCGGTTGACGAGGTACCAGGGGTCCGGCAGGATGGGGAGCTGACCTGGCAGACTCATCAGACCCGGCCTATTTCCACTGCAGACAGGGGTGGTTGATGTGGATCACCGCACGAAATGCAGACATGGTTACGTGCACACCTCGCCGACGCAACAGTCGTCCGGTTCGTTGAAGCAGAAACAAGTTCGTTGATCATCAGTTTCTGGCGAGGGGTCAAGCTCTGGAATGTGGGCGCCGTAAGGCGGTTCGCCAGCGCGCGCTTTTTGCTCGGCGACGAGGAGCTGGATGAGAGTGTAGCGCACGAGACACGTCGAAAGTTGAAACACGGGGAAAGCCCGACCCCAGTTCCTAGTGGTGGCAAGGTTCGGTTCGGAAATCGGTCCGAACCTGAACCGAACCTGAACCGGACGCGCGTTCGGCGTTCAGGTTCAGCAAATGCCTGAACCGGAACGCGAGGTTCGGTTCGCGGTTCTCTCAGTGGCCAGATTTCCTGGACGCGTTCGAACGCGGTTCGGACCGCGAACGCAAATGGAAATCTTCATGGAGATCACTCATCCGAGACATCGCTAAAATGAGATATGAGGTAAAATTCGCACACTATCGACGCCAACCTGACAGGGCGCCTGCCGTGGTCCTTCTGCTCGGATCCTGCTACATTTTCTTGCCACTCCAACTCGCTGCCTTCTCGACCCGACTCAATCGCGCATTCTAGTGGAGTTTACCATGTTTCTGCTCCTTCGAGTACAACGGCCGCCTTTAATTTTCGCCCTCCCTGTTCATTCCCAAGCTTGAAGCAACGCAAATGCAGGCTTCCTTGGGCTTTTAGCCCCTCAAATCCACATCCACACAAAGGAAGGGCCTCCTTCGCTTCTTTTTTTCTTCCACCCCACCACCTCCACCCCGAATCTTACTCCGCCAAGAATGAGACTCTGTCGCCATCCAGTTGCTTTCTGCGCTCCAATGCACTGTTAACCGGCTGTCCGAGCTCAAGGTCGCTGCGAATTTTTACCTAACCCAGCGTTCCTTGGCTCTTCGATTTTCAAGTACGATGCTCCACAGCTATCTGACCTCGGCAAGCCCCAGGAAACATCAAGACTGACAAATGGAGTCACAATTCTGGTCCGACTCCAACAAATATATTGTGTTGCACCGATTTTCCGCAGAGGAATGAAACCGGTGCGTCCGCGTACACTTCGTTCCTGCGACTCCCAGCTAATGAGCTCAGAGTCAGGTTGTTTAAATCGTCAACATTTACTTAACCGCCCCGTTCGTAAGTGGATTGTGAAGGATGTACCATATTGGACTAACGTGTTGGGTTTAGAAACTCGAGGGTTTGGCGACCTTTTGAAAAGGTGTGTTCGCTTCTTCGTACACTTGATGAGCTCCTCATCCTCCTTCATCGTACCGTGATAATTGGCTCAATAGCTTCCGCCGGTGAAGTAGCCTCGGCAAGCCTTCCAGTGGGTTTCGAACCGGTGAGTTTTGTACCTACAGTGACAAACATCCCCACGCTAAATCTGTCCAAATCCTCAATCTTCGTGCTGTAGAGGGAAGCACGTCGCACACAGGTATACACCTGCAGGATGTCGCATTTTCTGCCATCGTAGTTTGTGCTGGGTGGAATATTCATCGTCAACTTTCTTTTGTCTTGGTCTGATTCCGAAGTTATATCCTGAACGAACGATGAGCTGTAGCGAAGCTCCGGCATGTCTTGTACTTATATAAATGACTTTTTGACGCGCAAATGTTACTATCTTGCAGCGGGAAAGAAAATTTGACGGGTTCAGCGTTCGAACCGCGTCCGAACGCCGAACCGAACGCCTTGAACCTGAACGCGGCGTTCAGGCTCAAGGTTCGGCGCTCGCTCGGACCGAACGCCAGGTTCAGGTTCGGCGTTCAGTGGGAAAGGCCCCGAACCTGAACCGAACCGAACCTTGCCACCACTACCCAGTTCCCGTCAGTAGCCCGCATCCGGTGGCTCGCTGAGGGGCCAGGGCTGTTGAGGTCCAGCACGGCACAAGAGTCTCACGCGCGGTGTACATGAGAGTCAGAAGCAAGCCTGTTCCGCTGCCTGATCCGTGGTGCATCGCCGCATGATTGCCGCTCACGCTTGCCTATCACGTTCAGTCCAGTAATAATACGCGGAGCTGGCAACCGGCTGATCGGCTTTGATCGGCATTGTTCGATGGTGGAATCCATTGGTTGCCTGTTGATGGCCCATTGAGCTCCAGTGGAAACCACTGGTTCACGGTGGCGGTCCGTGGCTATTGGAATCCCCTGGAGTACATTGGGCCATCCATGGCTTTTCTTTGCCATCTTTTCGCCCCTTCAAGATATGTTTCCTCTCGATCTCCATTCAGTTTTAACCACTTTCATGAAAGTGGCCCGGAATACGATGGTCTTCCAATTCTATCCCCTACACGCAAGCTTCCCATGGGTTGAATTTAATTAAGTAGCTGGCCGGATATCAACCATTATCTTTGTACTGTTCGCAATTTCATCATGAGATTACGTTGAAAGCAAAAACGGTTTGAGCTGGTACTTTTTCGTTTCCTTCTGCACTGGATTCCACTGCTTTGCGTTGGGTTTCAGTGATACCCGTTAGATGAAAGACATACAGACGAGACTTAAATGGCCTCAGACCCACAGGTAAGCAGTTTGCCCCCATATGAGTTGACCTTCAGCTCGACGATTTCATCCTACTTATCTATTGATCGCCTGCCTGTATACCCCCAGAAATGATATTTCCAGGGGCAAGTCTTATTGAACTTCTTTGAACAACGGCCTGATAAATCATCAGAATGTGAAGTCCAGTTGAAGAGAATGACATGGCTCTTCTACAATTAATTAATGGCTGTACGCTAGCATGAAGACCGTCCAAATTCAAAGGAGATCCTTAGGAGATAGGGGCCCGGCGATCTCGGGCGGATGTCAATATCTTATCATGGAAGGTATCAATACACACCGCAAAACAGCGGCCACCAATGGCCACCGGTAACCATCGGTGGTCACCGGCGGCCGCCAATGAACTTTCCAGCGGCGGGTATATTACTCGTTCAGTCGCACTCTGCAGTAGACTCGTCACCAGTCTGCCATTGACGGCAAAATCTTCGTGCAAGCACGTTGCCGTAGGCAGACTGGTAGTTCTCGGGACCGCCAATTGGGCTGCGCGCGGAGTTTGAATCATTTTCTTTTTAACTAGAGTCTTTCAATTTACGTTCTGAGCAAAAGTGGTGAAGGGAAAGTCGATTATAGTGGCCTAAATCTATCATTCTGCTGGTTCGGAATTTTCTTAAACTCATTTGGGGGCGAGCACCAGATGCCTACTTTAGCAGAGAATTGATCGCTCTCATAAGATAATGTGATGCCTACGGCAACGTGCTTGCACGAAGATTTTGCCGTCAATGGCAGATTGGTGATGAGTCTAACTCTGCAGCCGCTGCCACGGTTTTTTGGTTGATTTCAGGACCTGGGTTTTCGGATTCACGTCGAAGCGACCTTCTAGGCAGCCTGCAACGTTTAAGGAAAATCTGCGAATACTCGCAATTCCGACCACTGCCGCGGTACAGCATATCGGCGGGTTTTCCTTCCATACGAAGATTTATAGACGATCATCAATTTGTGGGGTGCTGCAGGGGGGATAGGTTTTCAGTTCTTCGTTTTCCGCCCAACTTGTACTGTAATACAGTATCCCCTTGACAACGACCCAATCTAATACACAGGTTATCCGTTCGAGCCTTGCGAGACTTTGTACGTACACCGTGACTGTTGGGCTACGTCGACCCCAGGAGGTTGAATTTCCTTTTTTTTTTTTTTGCGACCACTACGTCTACATGCCCCTCTCTGATCTCGTCAGCTTGTTTCTGCTCATTCTGCCAAACTCGGGCTTGCGCTCGAGTCAACTATTAATAGGTTCTACTTTGCTCCGGCTTGGAAAGAAAACGTCTTTTACAGAGGTATTATCATGGCTGAATGGACAAAGCTGCGCATTTATCAGTAATGAACGAGCACTGCACCCCGGAATGGAAGGCGGTAAAAGATGTTGTGCTGCGCAATTTATTCACAACTCCAGCGCAAGTGGACCCTATGTGCATTCTAACGCTGGTTCGGAGACTTTCATCTTCCGATATTCAATACAATAAATGACGATCTGTCTCACCGTCCGGAAATAATTTGGCGTTGATAGATTTCTGATTGCATCCGGTTCTTGTTTTCACCGGGCGGCCGACGGGCCAATAGTAACCAGCACTCCTTAGATTTCGTCCCCGAACCTCTTCCTCGATATACAGCCAGAGGAGCTTCCGGATGCAAAAAACCTCTCCGAGTAAACAACCGTCGTCGACCAGCCTGAGTCATTTCCCAATACTCGTAGCCAGCATTGACATTAGCCGTATTCTGGCTCTCATCCATCCGTACACCCTCGAGTATCGTGGGGTATGCGACCATCCCCAATTAATTGCTAAGAAGGTGATCTTGAGACTCGGGGGTCATACGGAACTAGATGCATATAAGCTCAAAATATGAAAGTTGATGTGGTTAAATATGGGCAGCGGGTACCAGTGCAGAATCCGAGGTCCAAGCGATTGGTAGGATATAACTCCAGGGCCGCGCAGTGCTTCAAACACCGCATGGAAGTGCTAGCCGCCAAGCTAGCAAACCAAGCCTCCCAACGCGAAATACAGGGGCTTGTTCCCTGGCGTTCCCTGAGCGCCATTGCCGCCCTGTCCACCATGATGCCCTCCGCCCGCTCCAGTTTCTGTGCTAGCCATCGGCGTGGTAGATCGTGAATTTATGGAGAGGCGAATGCTGTGGTCAAATGGGGCGCGTGGAGGAAGGAACCCACAGAACCAATACTTTTATATTGTCGCGCGTCCCGCCAAAGATAACTATGTTTGGAGTTGACACGATAACAATCGCAGCCATGCTTCTCGGAGTGAAAGTTGTATGCTAACAAGACCCGAGACCAGTTTCAGGGCTGATCGCGCCAGTGGCGTGGCTCGTTTTTTGCTTTCAATGGAGGATGATCATTTACTGTGGCAGTGGAATAATTTGCGTACCATCCAGGAGCGCCTACTGATGGCCGAAATTTCTGTGACGTGGTGCGGCTCTTCTTGACTTGAAATAAATGATAGAGGCCGAGAAGTGGGATAACAATGGCGCTCACAACATGCTCCGCCTTCACCCCCAACCGATTTGCGCACGCCAAATCAGCCACGGGATGACTCCTGTGACGGATGCTCGAGGAAGCGAGATCCGCCACACCAGAATTGAGCAACGTGATACAAGCTGACTGTTGTAAGTGTGGATTTTCCAAAGAACCGTAAATATGACAGCAGCTTTATATACGAGTAGGGCGTGGCAGTTGATCTCATCAACAATCGCCACAAATGGAAACAGAGTGGAGGAACGTGAAGACGCGACACACGCGTGAAAGGGAACTGGAAAGAAAACGGAACTTGGTCAGTGAGCAAAATAACAGGAAAAGAAGATAATATCCAAGGCAGGGACGGTGTGACTGGCACGACTATTAATGTTACTGCTCCAGTACTGTTGCCCAACCTGCCCATTATCTGGCCTGTTCAGTTCACATCGCTCACTGGCAGAAGGTCATCTCCTGTATCACAGATACGCCGGCGCCTTTTTCCCGCGGGCGAAGCACTTTATCGTTACAGGCGGGAACTTCACGAATATCATACATGCAGCTCCTACCGATCCTCCAAGTAGGCAGGAACCAGATTCACTCTGCCACGGACCTCATCCTGAATGGATAGACTTTCGGGTAATCCCCCTCGGCGACCTGGATCTGCGGCACGAAATACGGCTCGGTGGCGAAAGCACTGTGGTTCGTCGGCGGAAAGCACAGAGTTCCGTCAGGAGGATGTATTCTGCCCGCATACACGGCTCCGACTCGGGCATGACCGCAGTAGTGTATCAGGGCGATAGCGCTGAAGAAGTTCGTCTCAGGCATTTTGTGGGGCATAAACTTATCATGTGGCCCGTGACCTCTACGGCCATGGCGAGCGAAGATATCGCGATATGCAGAACTTCGGTGGGAACATTCAAGATTGTTCTCTGCATCTTAAAGTTCAGAGATCTTATGCCAGGCATCCGAATCTCTTGCAACTCTACGGTATACCAAGCACACGTGGGCTGCATGCCACAGTTTTCCACGACGGTTGGCAGCTTCCGCTATCCAACGGCTTCGATGAGAGTGACCCTTGAATAGATTTGGTCCCGCACACCAACCTTTTGGAGAAATATTGCAATTCACATTTCTCTACCGTGTTTTTCTGGGGGTGCATAGTAGGTGCGGTATTTCTTCTCCAAATCTCGGCCTTACGGTCTTCCAGGGTGCACAAATCCAGGTAATAGCATGTATGTCTTGTCTTCACCTACCACTTGCTAACCTTGTGGCAGGACGCCGAAGGATATATATCCTCTGCTTGGCGGAGACGGTTGGTAAGGTAATCATCACACCGAGATCCATGCATCTTACTGTCCACGGCCATAGACGTGGTCTGAATAAACACCGTGGATACGCCTCTCAACAGGACTTCTCAGCATTGAACTCAGACTCCCTGAATGTGTGGCTGCCCTCGTTCCCTTTATTTTCAGCGGTGTACAACCATTTGGCAACTCCCTTCTGAATCCACCGGAGGCCTCTGAAATAATCACTTCAATGCCACTGGGAGATTACCACAGGATTTGTCATTGGCGTCTGCCCCGGTTCCACCACTTTACGATTTCCACAGATATCCCAATTAAACTGGCGTCTATTCGTCATTGTTCTGACCCAGAATATGAAAACTCGTTCGAAATTGCATTTTTTATCGGATTGCGGGTTCGAAGATAGTGGTTGGTCGACAGAAGACCCAGTCATGCGTCTTCACAGAATAATATCGAAAGAAGGGACCTCGATTCTAAAGACTGGCTGGATTCGGTGCGCTTTTCCCTCCAGCTGTGTGGCTCTCAATAATGATCGCAATCAAAGTATACGCTCTGCCAACGTTGGGGATTAATATCAGCGTCGATTATAACCCGATGGTTTCTCCTCGAGGGGTTGGTTAGCACAAGCAAATTATATCTTCGACTCGCCTGGAATAACCTCCGACTTGGAGGATTATAGTCATTTTTTAATTCGTGAGAACCTGGCATTCATTCCTAATCATTGACGCAAGTCTTCGCGGACCTGATCCGGTACTTCGTACGCTGTTGGGGACCAACAAATAATTTCCCTCCCGGATATCTCTTTCTATGTCCTGCGGGCGAGCTTCAACGCGAGGTCGAGACGTGTTTTTTAATTCCCGATCCTGCCGCATATTGGTCTCTCGATCCATCGGGGGCCGATCATTTGAGCCCAGAGCGGGCGAGGACGCTCGGGTTTCCGGACATCCAGTTTGACAAGCTGGCTCGGGTGAGGTCCTGGGATGACAGCGTCTACGCTGGACTTCGCAAGTTTCACGAAGCCAAAGGCTTTGATCCCTACAGCCAGCAAGTCGCCTTAGAGCTGGGGTATCCGCGGTTCGAAGTATCTTGCGAGCGCGATGATCTATTCGCACATTTTATCGATCTTAGTTTATCTGACGGTCACCCAGTGCGAGAGAATGGTGCAGACGACGATTACTCTGTCCTCGACGCAGCGCCCGGTGACGAGGAATTTTCAGAGGCCGGGGATGAGGACTCTGGTGCGCAATTTCTGATGTTGAAATATTTTGGCTCTTACTTGAGGTGTAGAGCCGATCGGCGCCGTTACTGAAGATATTCAAGAAGCAGAGACCGGTTCCGGATTCGAACATGGAATAACAGACGATGCAGCGACCGCTATTACCGGGCACCCTGGTGGCTTGGACGAGGATCTCCTTGTGTGCGATGATGAAGTCGACTGTACGCGTACCGGGAGTCTATGCGCATATACTATCAGCCACCAGGTAGTCGGCCACCCCTAGGTAGTCGGCCACCCGTGAATATGCCCACTAACTTTAGTTAGTGGGTCTTATAGCGCCCTATTTTGACAGCTCCGCCAAATTTTGAATGTTTAGATAAGCATCAATCAAATCGGCCGAAAACCCGACGGCAATTGCTCCGACGTTGAGATTTGTTCTTAAGAAATTCTTGAACCCTTGAATTTGTGTTTGATCTTGTTCATACCTTCCGTGTAAACTCATAGCACAATATGTGGAGCCCAGCTAACTTATTTGACCATGTGGTGAATGTATTTTGCACTCATGCTCAGCACTCATTGCTGATGTCGTGACAGGTTTAATCATAGAAACAGCGCCCACTGATCAAACGTTGATCCGGTCACGTAACCTTGCCGCTGCCACCCGTAGCCGTGACGGCAACGGCCGTTGATTTAACGGGTACTTATTCGACGGGCACGGCCGTGGTTCAACGGCCCGTTGACTGGTTTGAAAGAATCCTAATGGGATGGCACGGTCAGCGGGGCGGTTGTGACGGGCCAACAGGCAAGTTCAGATTTTGTCTCTGTTGTTTCAAGAGGCCCATGGTACTGGGAAATACTCACTTTGGAGGTAAGCTGTAAAGTTTGCTCTACTGAACTGAATCATGTCAGTGGAGGCCAACAAAGAGTGCAGCTTTAGGAAAACTCGTCTAATCAGGCTTCCTAATTTCTCTCCATATCAGAAAACCCAAAGTTCACGGAAGTTGAATAAGTTGAGGTAAGTTCAACCCCGGCATCACTCACAGAAATTGCCGATACGGGAGTATTGACTGAATTTGAACCTTTATTGGTAATGAGTGCCTCTAGAGTGTTTCCTGGAGGAATCAACATACCTTGCAGCGCCGTCGGGACGCTGAGCCGTGACCGTGCCGTCGGCGAGAGGGAAAAATCTCTGACTGAATGGGCACAGCACCCGTTCGATGGGTGCCATCGAACCGTCGCGACCGTCACGGGCTGCAGCCCTACCATCAAAGACTCTCATGCCCTATCGTCCTGCAGCTTGTGCAATGCTGACACAGTTCAGTGCCTGAATTTCCTCAAAAGTCTTTGTGTTCAAGTGTGATGTTCAGTTCGCTTCTGTGCAATATTGTTCTTGTGACTATTCCCCTGCACAAGGACTACAACACATTAAATACATACAATGTGTCCAATAAAATTCGACTATACCTTCACCTGTGTGCCCATACTTTGATTGCATGCTGAGCTGAGTAATGTACTTCAAGGAGCTTACTTGCGCCTTTCAACACTTAATGAAAATTTCAGCCTTTGTTCCGCATGCGAATCAACGTCACATCGCACATTTTCGTGCTCAACTTTCAGAATCCGACCTTGTATGATCTGAATTTATGAAGATCTCTCTGCCACAAGATATGTGTTCCTATCCGTGCTTAATGTACTTTGTTCCTATATTCCTCATCAAGTGTCACCATTGCCTCATTCCCTTCTTAACGTGAATATTGATTTATCAGTAGTTGCCAACTTTGGTCTGGGCTGGTCCGGGGGTAAGTCACTGAGCTTGTCCCTTTAGTGATTGATACCGTTAGTGGGCTCTGCCGCGACAGCGCGCTACAGAGATTATTTCGTGAATGAGTTGGGCATTATAGCCCTTTGACCTCGAGGGATCAAGTACAACCTTGGGAGACCACATGTACCGATTTTCGGGCCAAAGTGATGTCTGGATCAAAAGTTACCTGAAGTCGGATCGGAATCCGAAGGGTGAGAACCATCATTTCTTAACTGATCCCTTCGGCCGACGCTCGCCATGGCTCTTTCTTCATGAATTCTGCACCGTTTCACGACTTTTCAGGCTCGTTATGATGCCCTGATGCAGGAAATCAATCTTTAATATTGTGTGAAAGATATGGAAGCAGTATGGCTGTGCGGGACCCCGAAGAAGACCTTGCTGCTCTTGTGACCCACTCCAGTAACCTACCCGCATATTCCAGGACCCATTCACACTACGGGTCTGGTATCTCGCCTGGGCCTTCTTTATTAATCATCCTCCATTCTCCGATGTCCATCCGTTTTTTAACTATTTAGGCTCGCTCTCGGTCTTCACCATTACCCCAAACCAACCAATTTCAGTGTAGCAGGAGTTCGAGATTTTTGCAGAAGTTTTGAGTGTCTAGAGGTTGAAGTTTTGTGCCAGATATGCTTAAACACATTCTATTAGTCCAACCGTTGCTTAAATTTAGCATACCTCCCCTATCTCTAACTAGGCACTCGGTTTGTTGACACCTGCCATCTTGGCAGACTATCCACCTTTCACAATATATATTCATGCCTTTCCTGTAGCTTATATGTACACACTAACCATCTAGAATCCTTAGCTTAGACCTGACCTTCCAATCTGGACACAATTTGCTGCCAGTCCCTGCTTCAGCGGCTCATTCAGTGAGGTGGCCGACTACCCTGTTTATCCCCTTTCGGAACATGCCGGCAGAAAGAAATTCACTGCAGCACTGGGACGTCACCTAAATTCGGCTGGGTTACCTCAAACGAATTGTAGGATGTTTACCTTCAATTTGGCATACACAAGCCCGGGAAATCCTCTGAATGCATTTGACAATTACTGATAAAAGCTTAAGGTGGCCGACTACCTGGTGGCTGATAGTATCTCTCTAACCAGATTTTCAGCCCCAAGTGTCCACCACTCCAGCCTTTTTGACGGAGCGGGGATACTCTTCCCTTCTCGAAGCTGGAATATCATCATTTGTGTGCAATTTACGCTCATCCTCGTCCTATGCGCATTCTCGGTGTATATATGTTGCATTGGCATAGATGTACCGATTCTTTTCTGTTCAAGGACCTTGATATGAGAACAATTTGTCTTTTGTTTCGGAGCTTTTGCCTTTGAAATGAACATCACGGTGAGGGTGATTGGATGTCTATCGCTCAGGGTACGCCAGCAACTTCTGGCGGAGGAAAACGGCCCGCAAACAAGAGGCGCATGCACATGGTGAGAGTCTTACCGCAACTGTTATGGTGCGAGCCCAACTCGCCCGCGGGCAGTTATATTGAGGCAGAATATCAAGCTCATAGCTCAGCATGAGATGCACTTTTGACATCGGCGCATGTGGATTCCCAGTACTGTGCAATGTTAGCCGTCAAAGACATTGCGTGACTGTTACTGGACATAAGTGAGCCATGCGTAGTTGTGGGAAGTATAGTGAGTTTCATATGGAGTTCTTAGAGCCCGTAGGACAGGGATAAGCACGCTTCGCGCGGGAGAAGCACAAGGACCAGTGCATAGCCATGTGAGGACGGAAGGAATTGTGGGCCTCCTGGGCACCGGCATAGCTTGCGGAGCGCATGAGACGCGGAACACTGAAGAAAGCCCACGAAGAGCCCTCAGGCTGGACCAGAATCAAGACGAGAAAGAGAGAAGCATAATGCGAGGCTTGACGTCGCCACGATGTAGCGGCCGGCTGCAGTACGCACAATTTGCAGGCTACATCCCCGCGCAAGGGCACCAGAAACAGAGAGGAGGCGCAGATGGTTAAAAATATGAGGCTCGCAGCGAGAGGACAAAAACCAGGCGTGCCGCAACCAATACGGCGCATGAAAGGAAGAGACAAGCGTTTTCGGCTTGATGATCCGTGGTGGTGGATCATTATTTGATTGCCGCCCAGTTAGCGCCGACGCTTGCCTCTTACTATCATGCCAGCGCGCCCTCTCGCCATGACGGCACGTTGGAGACACGTGGACCTACTGTGATACATCCGATGATATGAACCCCTCAGCAATCGCTGCGAATCGCACCTTCAAAAGAGCACATATCCCTTTACCGGCAATAACCGCCTGCATCAGTCTTCATCTGACGTGGTCTCGAGCGTCGAAGCGACTATCTCAAGTGCCAGTTCTGTTGATCTACGCCGCACAACGATCATCTTTCATGACTTGGTGCGCACATCGGACGGCGAGACTGAGATGCTCGAGAACCTGCCCTTGCGCGCATGTTTCCTGTTCTTCAAGTATTCACAATGCGCCCTTATTCTTGCTCAACCCACCTTCAAACACTGCAGACTGTATGCCTTGTTCACCTCTCTCCAAACGTGGCCATTCTTTCGGGGTTGACCTTCTCCTCGAGTTACCCGCTGTGCGTGTACCTGAACAGTTTACTGGCACAGACTCCCGGGAAGTTGGACCCTGAACTTTGCCCGACGTCTACAGTTTGTGCTGAGATGTAGGCTACTCGAGACCTGATTTCACCCGGCGTATCCGCACTCATTCCTTGATAGCGAATACATTCTGCGAGGGTCCTGCTCGACTCGGGTCAAGTCATGAAGGGGTAAGTCTATGCATTTTTGCTTGGTTTTTGACAACTATCAATTGGCCTGATTATGGACTCTGCTATGAGCTAGAAACCTTACGCAGATGCAGGGCAGGCGCGATGCATATAGTTGTTTTCCATGGGTACGGGTTGGTTTTTGAGACGGAAAGATGAGCGAATAATCACACAGCACTCATCATTTTGTCAGAAAGCCCTGCCGTATGAACACCATGTGCATTTTAATACAGGTTCGACGTCCAATGTAAACAGAAGTCTGTTCTCAGGGGGACGTCGATCTTGCCGTGATGAAGGGCTACAGTACGAAGGGTGCCTCGAGAACGCCGAAAAAGATCTTCAGTGGTTCAGAGACCAGGTGGGCCCACAGATCAACGACGGGCTGGGTAAGCTTTCTTAGACATGGAAGTTCGCTCGCTTATCTTCACCTAGGCTAAGCTCTCTGATCATGAATCATTGTAATACAAAGAAACGGACAGTAAATTTCGAAGCCGATCCAAAGGTTCCGTTGTTGTAGCAATGCCATTATATGCTGCGTCTGTGAATAACTCTCCCCATCCCAACTTCGGATGGCCACACTCGCCAACGACCTGATCTGTATCCGCCTTCCCGTAAACTCCATAATTTCCAACCTCTCCAACATTCACGCTGCTTGAGCTTTATCCTGCACTCCCAGTGTTGAATAGCAGCACAAGCTGCTCACTCTCCCCATCATTCCCGTCGTGATCGATGCCTTTTCCGCCCTTTCCACCCGTCCCACCGGATATTTTTCCGCGGACATACCACTTATGCTTCGTTCCCTGAGCGCCATTGCCGCCCTGTCCGCCATGATGCTCTTAGCTCGCTTCGGCTTCTGTGCTGGCCGTGGGCGTGGTAGATTGTGACTTTATGGAGAGGCGAATGCTGTGGCCAAATGGGGCGCTTGGAAAATGGAACCCACAGAACAAACACTTTGATATTGTGGGCCGGCCCGCCGAACGCAACTATTTGGAGTTGACACGATAACAATCGCAGCCGTGCTTCTCGGAGTGAAATATGTATGGTATCCCGAGACCACTTTCATGGCTGATCGCGTCAGTGAGGTTATTGTTTCAAGAGAAGGGGGCCATAGATTCCATCAGTGAGCGGCTCGTTTTTTTTTGGTTCTTTCGATCCGATCCGGATCGGAAGAGGATGTTTAATTTGCGCACCATCCACAAGTGCCTACAGAAGGCTGATAATTTCGTGACGTGTGGGGGCTCTTCCTGACTCGAAACAAATCGATAGAGATACAGGAGCGGGTGCTCCACCTTCAATTTGAACTGGTCTTGAAGGATAGCGATCTCTAGGCAAATAGACGGCTTCCCAGGCTTGATGACGCGTTCAAATACATATCTGAGCCGTAAGGCGGGAAGATGAAATCGAATGCCTACCACACCAGATGAGCGCTCCTGCTCGCCTTGTATAGTGTCCCGAAGATTGTCCACTTCGGATAAAAATTTCACCTTCCTACCGACAGATGTCATTGTGTCGTTCAGTGAGTGGATGCGTAGAGTCTCTTTGCTTCGAGATCAGTGATGAGTTGGCTGGCCTTCAAATTCCAAACATGTGGAAGATCTCCATCAGGAAAAACCAAAATGCTACCGTAGCCACAAGGCCAGCCATGGCGGTCTACGGGGGTCTATAATTGTCTATAAAGCTGGAGCGGCCTTTTTCAGTGTCTGTCTTTGTGGGACTCTGGGGTTCCTCTACCCACTTTCATTGTCTATAGACATCCATAGATTTAGTAAAAATCATGTGGAGCCATTACAGCATTTTGCGGAACATAGGGCGGCCAGGTTTTTTTCTGTTTTCATGTGTTTTTGCCAGAAACGCTCTCCTGAGTTCAATTTCAGTCGGATTTTCTTGGGGCTGAGTGCGTTAGAATCGCATTCAAAATACGCAGTCGCTACAAATACGGGTATTTTTGATATCATTGCGTAATAGAATTTTCACCAAAGATTCTCGGTTTCCGCTAAGAACGCTATAGCGATAGGAGTAGTGCACCGGTTAAGCTAATTCCTGGATATGCTATGTATCATATGGGGTAATAGTCAATGTCACTCTCACATATTTAATCAAGCCATTTACCTTGATTTGGCAACCATTTTTGTGGGGTACATATTCACACATCATGATGAATGGAGGTTTATACCACCATTTGGTGGTGGTAACATTGTAAAATGATACAGTTGACTAATACCATATGTGATACACAACATATCCAGGAATTAGGTTAACTGGTGCACTACTCCTATTGCTACAGTGTTGTTGGCGGAAACCGAGAATTTTTCGTGAAAATTCTATTACGTAAGGATATCGAAAATACCGGTGTTGCAGTGAGTGCAGATTTTGAATGCGAGTCCAACGCACTCGGTCTCAAGAAAACCCGACCGAAATTGAGCTCAGGAGAGTGTTTCTGGCAAAAACACATGAAAACATAAAAAAACCGTGCCCACCCTATGTTCCGCAAAAGGCTGTAAACGATAAACTGCTCTCGTTTTGCCAACCATGAAGCATGCAGGTCAAAATTCTTCAACAATCAAACATTCCCTTCACAGTACATCGATTTGAAAGAAGACAAGAGCGCGGCCGGGCGCTTCGATTGAAGCAGTCCCGCGGCAAATTTTGATGATCTCATAACGTGAGTTTATTTCAAGGAGGTGAGTGGGTGAGCGCCGAGCGTGATCCGATGGCAGCCGGCTTGCCTAAAAGTTGACTTGAGACCAACAGCAGAGTAAATGAGAGCCGTGTAGGGCGAATATACCCATATAGAAAGTATCAGCAGCGATGAGACAATAATAAGAATTGAATATTGACGTCGTAGAATGAGGATTGGCATGAAAACCGAAGAGCGGAGTTGTCGGAGTTTGAAAGGGCTTCGGATAGACAGACAGACAAACGTGCGTAATTATATAAAGAGCGTAATGGATCCTCATACATCGAATTCTCAAGTCAAATTCTCACCATCACCCCGATGGATGCGCTCCGAAAATAATAGCTTTTAAATTGAATCCCTTGTTCTCACTCCCGAATGGATCATCTCCACATTGAAATTATGCCTTAAAAATTTAAGTTCACGACAGCCATAGTTCCGAACCAGACCCGGCCAATTGTTCACTAAAGAACATTGAGCTTCCAGCCCATGTAGGCCGGAGTTAAGAGCCTGGGACAAGTGAGCGCCGAAAAAGTGGTTCGTTTTGATGGGGGGCGAAATTGACAGAGTCTGAGGAGGAGGAAGGGATGTGATGTTTACATGTGCAAACAAAGTAACCCAATTTAAAGGGGCGGGTGTGCCTTGTGCACGGACCATGTGCGCCACGCGCATCCGCGGATGCTACGGAGCATGGCGCCGGCTCACAACGGGAATTTGGGCGAGCTGATATATCAGGAGCACTCGCTAGTTACGGGAGATAATGTATCGCGACACTTAGGAAACTCACCCACCACATTTTGATCGCCGGCCAGTGGTCATGGATATCATCCGTGCAACCAAATAAATTTGTGCCCCGCGTACCGTCCAAGGGCGAGACCGTTCTGGGTGCTTCACATTCCGACTTGGCGTCCTAAAATCATCGGCGTCTAGAATGATTTATACGTACCGCCCGAAAAAAATGGATGTTAAAGGTCACTCACCAGACGAAGGGATTACGCTGGAGGACCGAGAGGTATGCCGGAGTACTTCTATCACCTCCACGTCCGAATCCGACTCGTCTGCTTCAGGCTCCGAGGCCGAAATCAGCTCAAAAACCTGTCGGCCGCCGTGATTCAAAGCACGTATCTTGATATCAGCAGAACGCTGCAGAAATGTGACCTCCCGGACGTTCCATCTTTACGAAAGGTACAGCATCGGTTTTGACGCGAACCGAATGGGGAAATACAGATGGACGCGTCGAGAGTGTCCTGCTTGTATTCGCGTAGGAGACCGATGTCAAACCATTCATAATCAGGGGGTGATGACTTATTTAGTTGCGGATGGAGAGGTGACAAGCTGCCAAGGTATCAGCGACTGGCCGGATCACTTGAGGTTCTAGTGGGTCTCTCGTAATGAATAAATCAACAACGTTTCAATGAGCGGCCGCCTCGTCTGACAGCGACCGGCCGGATCGCTTGAGGCTCTGATGAGTCTCTCCTCTCATCTTCCCCCTTATTCTTATATACACTTTTTATAAAATTTACGCGTGTCCGTCTGAAGCCTTTTTAAACTCCGCCAACTCCGCTCTCAGATCCACTTTCCGAGACCTACTGTACAGTCAACTGATTTATTCAAGTTGTTTCTCAACCCTGAAATTGAATCAGACTCTCACCTAAAAAACACTTCCCGTATTTCAAACTCAACACCGCTCTACAATTCCGTCAATATAGCGCGATTTACAGAACCGGCTCCCAACGGCTGACTTCGGCTCGCATTCAGCAATTCCGCCGCTGCCCGCACATTCACCTTCCATCACTTCTCCTTCAAACATGCTCGCACACGGGATCTTTTCGTCGATAGATCGGACATGCCTCATTATATACGCTCTTCTAACTCACACGCAACAGAGGCTATGCTCGGCCCAACAACCGCTTGTAATGATTAAATCAAACAACGTTTCCATGAGCGGCCGCCTTGACCAACTATAGACCTGTATCGGTGAATGGAGAGAAGACCCCAAACAGTGTTTGATCTTCGTCCCTCTCTGTAGCGTTTATAAAATGAGAGCTTTGTGTTTGCGTAAATCGTTCCCACTTTCCATTGCCATTCTCACCAGTGTTTTCATCGCCCTACGTTCGTTACCTGAAAGATGCTCGATGCGGGTGCTCCTTACGTCCTTGAGTGAGCTTGTTTCGCACTCTCGCGTTCTGCGTGATGACGGGTCTTTACCAGGACGGGCCCTTTGGTGAGCGTCGCTTTGGATGTGTTTTCCCTCTTGCCATATCTCTTGTTATTTCAGTTGTTTAGTGGTTTTTTGAATTGGGGTCTTTTAGGCATTATCGTCGTCCAAATGTGTCCGTCCCAGGTCCCTTGCGTCACACAGATACCTATCTGACTTGAGACTCACAGATACTTACATGCAATGGTATTACAACACTGACGGAAAGCTTGTTCGAGCATTGGGTGCTTTCCATCATCATTCATCTGCCACTGTGATTCTAAACTACTACTTCCAGCCATCAGCCTGTTCTTCTTGGAATTGCTGCAAACCATAATGACTACTCATACCTGCTGGGTCATGTTGGTTCTTGAGTGGGGCAATCCACTCGTGTTTACCAAATCGCCATGGTCTATGGTCGCTATCCCGATCCAGTACGCTATCGGTATGCGTTCAGACACTTTTTCATCACCGACACTGAGTCAGATTTAGTGGCTTCCATGGTTCAAATATTCTTTGCAAGGTTGGTCATTGTGTCCGTCATCACTCGAATTTCGAATCATCGAATCCACCAGGCGAATTTGGCTGCTTGGAAAAGGTCTTGGAAAAGGTTCAATCATTCAATATATCACGGTGTTGATTGTTACAGTGCGCTTAGAATAACACGGTTGAATTCCCGACTCACAATTTCTAGCTTTCTCTCATCCAATGTGCAAGTGAGCTGGCCCTGACTGTGGAAGTGAGTTAGCTCCCTTTACTACATGCGACACTTTTTTTTGACAGCTACAGTATTGTCTGCACAGCAACAACGATCCGGCTCAATTGGTGAAGTTCAAACGGCTTACTTTGGTACGTTTTCGGAATTCAAAACTGGTTTGAAGATCTTCGACTCGTGACGATGCTAAACCTGCGACAGTTGTGGCTGGTCACTTGTTTCGTTTGCGATCTCAGCATTGCAGTAACCCAGGTGTATATAGTAAGTGGGTCCACCGTGGTCTTGTATGATGGTCCCATCCTTCACTCCACAGTTTTCAAAATCCAAGAACAACTTCATTGCTGAGACAAACACTCTACTGGATCGTCTCATCATGCGTACTATCCAAAGCGGGGCTATTACCGCCACTGTCGCAGCGCTACACGTCGTTATGTTTTTAAAGTATCCCAACACCTTCCTCGATCTACCACCGTGAGTTTCCGCTTTGAATCTCATATGATAGCCATCTGACCTCACTTCTTGTTCTCAGAATCTACACCCTCGGGAAATTGTGTGTATTACATTTTGTTTCATATCCTAAAACTCATGAAGACCAGGTACGTCAATATAATGTTCGCAAACTTAAATGGCCGCAAGCGTCAGGCTCTTGAAATTGAGACGACCGGTATCATTCTGGAATCTCACCCCCGAAGGAACCCCGCCCAGATCAGTGCTGCTGCTAGATATGAATCTACAGTAGGCTTCCATTCGGCCAACGTGCACATCACCACCGAGAATGAAAATTCAGTGAGTTGAAAATCATGAACAAGCCGCCGACTCTGACCTCGTATATAGGATGATTATATCAAGAAACACACACTGCAGATGTGAACAACTGTCAAATATGGACCCCCCTTAGTTCCGTCTTATCATCATCCATTTCTATGTACCGTCTTTCCTGTGTATTTCATTCCAAGCCCTGCGATCTCATGTTCCGAAATGTATCTGCACGTTGGATACACTGCGTTCCGACCCCGTGTAGACAGAGGGTCTGTCTACCCTGGTAGACGAAAATAGACCTCTCAGTCTACATGATTTAGACACAGTTGGTCTACATATGTCTACATTTGTCTACATACATCGGTCCATGTACATAGACTGATGTAGACACACGTAGACCGATGTGGGAAAACTTCTGTTATCACAAGTATGACTCTCCTCTGAACACTTGGTGTTATCTCTGCCGCAGGTCGGTTTTCTTATTATACTCGCGACACAGTACCAAACCAGTGCATCTGTGCTCTACTTTTCGTGCAACACGGGTATCTCACATTTGGACGCATTGTCCTCATTCAACGTTTGTGTTGCTTTCGTGTATGAAATGAAATGAGTTACATGCTTGAGGAGGGAATTCAGCGTACCGTGTGCCAATGGAGGACTCAGTTCTTGGGAGACACAATAGAGTCGAAGTCCTAAGTGTCGGGCGGCGTCCTGGCCGTAAGGATCAAAGCCCTTGCCTTGGTGGAATTGGCAGAGTCCATCGTAAATGTCGCTATCCCATGTATATCCCATGACCTCCGTTTCGATTGCAGTGGACGGAAACCCGAGGTCCTGGGCCTCTCTTGAGGTCAGAGCTCTCTCGCCTGATGGGTCGATGGACCAGTAAGCTAGACAGTTCGGAATTTGAACTCGGCCTGACTGAGCCTCTGGGACAGGGCAGAGAAATAAGTAGCCTAGTGGCAGATTATCTGTTCTGCCGATTATCGTCAGGCTGTATTCTATGTTGTTCACCAATACTATCTCTGACGATGAGCGAGCTGGTGGAAAGAAACAGCCGGAACTAACGATAATTCTCGTAGCCGGAGGTGATCTCCAAGCGCTTGAAGATGTGATTGGCCTGAGCCAACCAGGCCGCCATTAGTTGAGGATCATCGAGTGAGATGTTGAAACTGAATATCTCTCGATTTCCAAGGGCAACGGATGGGATGCTTGCGTCACACAGACCGTGAGGAATGGCTCTCAAGCAAAGAAAAGTACTGCGCACCGAATCTAACCATTCGCCATAATCTTGCTGCTTTTCTGCCGAAAATACCACCCACAGTCCAGCGGTAGAAGATCGAAATTGACTGAGATTTCAATCGCTTCTCTCTGGTCAATCACTGGTAATGAACAGTTGATTGCCTGCAGTCCCGAAGTATGCAGACTCGAAATTGGGAGCTTCAGAGTATTTGACAAATGTAACCAGCAGATTTGATAATACTTCATGAGCGGCGTCGAAGCAATAATTCTCCATTCCTGCTGGGGTTCGAGGAGGGGCTCGCGAATTGTGTCCCCGGGGATAAGATTTAACAATACACTTGGACCATGGTCGCTGTCAGCCGTGAGATCAACGCACAGACGGCCACTTGACGACCGTATCCACAGGATGTAAGCATTCTGTGGTGTGAAGTGAGGTTTCATTCACGAAAACAGTGGGGTGAATTACTGTGTAGCAAGAGTCTCCAAACAGCGCATAGATATGTTGAACAGCATCCTGAAATCGCGATCGTTCAGTTGAAAAACAATTTGAATTTGTAGTTCTAACAAAGAATTCATGTTCCTGACGAAATTAATCACATTCCATGGGGGAAAATGGGCGGAGTGACGTCCTTACAACAAATGCCCAGAAGTAAACGGTCCATACGGGGGGAGACCTTTGCAGCAGTTGCCGGAATGGAATTAATTCTAATTATCGCAACGGTAAGGAGAAGCCATACAATCTCATTGCTGATGCAAGGTGACTCACCATCGTGAAATATCCCCACATATAGACTGCAAGTACTAGCAGTGCCGAACAGCTGCATAACATTTGGATGTCTGTCGATGACAGTAACCTATCAGCCGTTCGGCCATGTCTCACGCTTGCTCACCGAACTCGTGAATATCGGGAAATGTCATTAATCCAGTCCTGTCACTGGCCGTGAGGGAAGCTCGAGGGAGGGAAAGAAGCAGCCAAACCTCTTCTGCCCTGGCTCCCTGATACACAGCGACAGTCATACTGGAGTTTGAGCCTTGGATTTTAGCTGAGTACATCCGTCGTAAACAACGCCGTTTGTTTCGATGATGCTCGACGTCCACGTGAATTTCGCTCTGGAGGTCAATCTCTCCGAGCGGGATGACGGGAAAATCTAAAATCTCTCCATTGATGCCGGGATCGGGAGCATTCTCAGGTTGCTTACCAGACACGGCACCCGCCACCTGGCTGATATTTGTGATACTGTTGAATACGCCACCAGAAAGCACAAAGTTATGTGCCTCAGGAAAGAAGGCGCTTGTGTACCTGTCCCTTGGAAACCTTTGAGAGCCCATTGGCGAGGAAAGGCTGGAATGAAATACGTACGAGGCCATATTCGTTGGTTTTTGAGTGGCGTGAGCAGAGAATAGTTGTTTCTTATACTTGGTGTAGGTGGGAGGAGAAAGGATCGTCGCGAACGGACGGCGCCGATGTTGTCGCCAAGGCAACCACGATCAGGTTTTGCAGAGCTGTGTGGACAGCCCTTACTGCGCGTGTTCAAGTTATCTCCACATGGAAGATTTGTCTCCTGGATATAACACAGTACAGTAAGAATTAATGCAAGACGGGACTGAACGCCGCTACTTTTACTTTTCAGGTCGTGTGTGATTCAGTTGAACCAGTTCAAGGTCAACAGTTGCTCTGAATATACATAGGAGGAGCCCTGAATTAAGCATATAGCCAACGTCCGGCAAAAGTATTCCCTTGTGGCTTTTCTATGTTGCAGATACTGTAGTATTACGTTCGTCAGCCACGCTCATTTTGTCTGAGGGCGGCAATTTTTTTTTCTCAGTTTATCAGATTTTTCTTTGATTTTAAAAGCATCAAAAAACCGCGGCGGTGTCAAATTGAGCGTAATACTACAGTATGTACTGGGAACAAAGCTCGGAGTCGCGGAGAAAACAAGTCCACGCTGCCGGCGTGCCGAATGTTTGCTGATGCGTGGCTCTATAGCCACACATCATCTTCTTCTTAATCACCACGACCCTCGCTTCATCCAAGCTTCATCACGGGTCGGGACACAAAAAGATCACATATCGAGGTATGGGCTTACCATGATCTTTGTTGTAGACTGACTGAGTTCAAAGTACTCGTCGGGAAGCGTCGCGACAGTCCGGAAAAGTATGTACCGATGCTCCTCGAAGCGGATCGTGCGCGTATTGCGGAGCTAGAGGCTCACATCCTGGATCTTGAGCGCTCCCTTTCTACGTTACGCGCCAAGAAAATGCATGTGCCGGAACGGCCCGACTCCTACAAGTACCCGGTCTTGACACTGCCGAACGAGATCGTGTCTGAGATCTTCATAAATTTCCTACCCGTCTACCCACTCTGCCCGCCAGTCGCAGGAAATCTCTCGCCATCTGTTCTGACGCAAATTTGTCGCACATGGCGCGATGTGGCGCTGGCTACACCCCAACTCTGGAGGGCCATCGAGCTTTCCGGCCTTCACTCCGTCGAACAACAACGCACATTCCAGATCTCTGGCTGAGGAGATCCCGTGGCTGTGCACTTTCCATCGATGTCGCTGAACATCGAGACCAGGACCCAATCCTTCCGGCCTTCATCTCGCACTGCGCACGCTGGGAATATCTCAAGGTTTATTTCGTATGGGCCGAAGCTTCAAAAATTTCAGGCCCAAAGCTTCTACTCCGCCACCTCGATCTGGAGTTTGGCGATTCCGCCTCATTCACCTTGCATGATGCCCCCGTTCTACGCACCGTTGTACTCAATTACACATTTCATCCAGGGGTCGTTATCTTACCATGGGTTCAATTGACATCGTTGACTCTGCTGAAGATCTTTCCTGGCGAATGCATCCCAATCCTACTGCAAACATCAAATCTCGTTTATTGCCACCTAGACTCAAGGACAATTGCTCCTGGCTGTGGTCAATTCGCCACCGATATTCCCCTCCTGTATTTGTAATCATTCACATTCGACCCGAGGGGTGGGGAAAACGGGCTGCCCGAAGGACATCTACACTCCTTCATTGTCCCGGTGCTTCGCAGTCTCTCAATCTGGGAATCATTCCTGGGATCGAACCCCATCGCTTCCTTGACATCATTCATATCGAGGTCTGGCTGCCAACTCGAGAAACTCCGCATCTTCGGTAACAGGACCATCACCGAGGACGCCCTTCGCAAGGCCTTTCCTTCCATCCCGAAGTTCTCCTTGGAGACCCCTCCCGTGCGGGACTTCATCCCAGAGGAATATTCGGAGAGTGACATGTCCGGTGTGTCCGACTCTGAATAATCGCTTTCACTATCCCTATGTACGTGTCCGAACGTCTCGTCGTCTCGTCGCTGACTCCCCCTGCAGTAAAGTGTTCATTCTGCCTAAATATAAATTTTCATGCAGGTTGTGCCAGCTTTTTTTCCGGCATTTGAATCACGTCTTGTTTCCGTGTTGTATTTTCTCTTATTGGAGCTTAGTACCAAAAATTCCTTCATCATTATTATTTCTCACATGATATGGTCATCAGAGCTGAAATGTTCGAACCCTGGTTAGCATTGAGCAGCAACGTGAGAAGAGCTGTCGCGCAGGCAAAGGATGAATGCCTAAGTGCAAGGACAAGGGTGGTCCCATTCCAGTCTTATCTCACGCCAGCCGCCAGTCGAATGAGCTTCACTGCCAAGGAGGGCTGTTTTGAGGCCCGCGTCCGTCGGCTTCAGCGACGAGCGCCTAGGCACAGGCAATCCAAAGCCTGTGCGGGGGATGGAAGATGAGGCTCGCCTTGGCCCGCGATGCTCTTCTATGCTGACATCCTCCTGCTCGACGAGCACACTAAGCATCTTGATGTCGTCAACGTGGCATGGCTCGAGAACCACCTCACCAACCTCAAGACCTGCACTTCCAGTTCGTCGCTCTCCCACTGTTTTTACACCCGATGCTGATTCCCTACCACATTCATCGTCTCTCACGACTCAGGCTTCCTCGACAACACGATCGCTGCCCGCTTCAAGTTGCGCCGCTACCGCGGCAATCTCGAGAAGTTCGTGCAGCAGGTGCCCGAGGCCAAGTCGTACTACACGCTCGAGGCAGCCGAGGACTACGCTTCAAGCTCCCCGACCCCCCTCTCCCTGAAGGTGTCAAGACCAAGAAGAAGAAGTCGCCCGTCAAGATGCGCAAAGTCGGATTCCAGTACCCCACGCAGCCCGTGCAGCAGCTGTACGACATCACGCTGCAGGTGTCGCAGCGTCGCTCTCGTTGCGTGTCGGGATCCTCGGACCGAACGGGAGCACGCTCGTCAAGCTGCTGTGGAGCAGAACAAGAGTGGTGAGATCTGGAAGCACCCCAATCTTGTCATCGGCTACGTCGCGCAGCACGCGTCCCACCACATCGACAACCACCTCGATAAGACGCCGCTCGAGTACATGCTGTGGCGGTACCAGACGGGTGGGGATCTGGAGGAGATGAACAAGGCGAACTGCATCATCAGCGAGGAGGAGGCCAAGGCGATGAAGGACGGAATAAATTATCACGCTGTGGAAGCACCCGTCGACCGATGTGTCGTGCGTTGAGCCCTTGTTCTCGATTTGAGTCCGGTTCAAGTCTTCGTTCATTTTTTTTCCTACAATATAAAAGTAGCAGACATGTGCAGACCCAGCCGTGAATTCGCCGCACGAGGCGGTATTTGCCCGACCTTTGAGGCGTGCACTAGTGGAGTGAGACGATTTGCGTGCGTGTGAGAGGTGGCAGAAGACTCGGCGGCCACGTCCGCGAAGCGCGCTGGCTGGGTTTCGACAACTGCATTGCAAAATGCACTTGGGTGTACTATCCCGACTACGGCACCGTTCGCGTGGAGTGTGAGGAGGTGTAAGGTCTGGGCAGACAAAATCTAGGCGGCTTCAGGCACTCGAAGGCGACGTTTGGGAATTGGTGGTGCATAATGACGCACCTGGTCCCCTTCCTATCTTCGCAACCCGCCAACAATGTTGTCCCCCGACTTTCTGCTCCGCCCGTCCGCGTTGCAGACCCGCCCGTTGTCTTGGTACCGGCAGAACCCAAGATTGCTGCGAACTGATTGCGCAGACCGAATGCGCGCGCCGTGGATCTCATGGATGGTCGAGACAGCACTTCCAATCGTCGCTCTGACCCCGTCGTACCCGTGAAATTTCGCGTTCCTAGCTGAGCAGATGATGGCTGTGAGGAGTGTGCCATGGCGGCAGAGATGAGCAGTGTTGGCGCATTGGAACCGTGTTCGCTGGTCGAGGCGATGCGTCGCGCAGACTGGCCGTTGTGAGAGACGGCGGTTCCGTAAGAGCTTGACGCGCGAAGCGCTCAAGGCGGCCCGTTGATCCGTTAATCGGCGCGAACAACGGTTTATGTAGGTATTCTGAATTTTGACTGAAGAAATTCTTCTTGAACTGAAGAAGTTTCATTCTCCTCCAAATTTGGGCCCTACAGTCTGAAAACCATAAGCAGCATTTCGTTGAATGTTCATCAGTGCATTCCTCGGCTTTTACCTCAAAAGAACATGACTGTTCGAGCGGGTTATCCCGGATCCATCAAACTCACCCACTATCCCTACCACTTAGCCTTAATTCCTGGGGAAACATGACGGGAGACCGTGTAACTGAGTCATTTAGTATGCAGGCAGGTGATGTCGTCCGATTCTGGAACTTGAGCCAAAATGTTTTGCTCAACTCAAAGGGGTTTTTTCCCCGATTAGGTTTTGCAACATCGGGAACACGATAATAGTCCCACAGTCTGAAACCCCTGTGTCATGAATATTTCTTGTGCAATAAAATGAGCCGTAACAGTAGGAATTATACTAATGACACACGGACCTAGCCAGGTGAATTACACCGTAACGCCACGACACTAGCCAGCTGGCTCGCTAGCACACCATTGCTGCGCTAAGCAGCCGGCACGGCAGCGTACCGTAACCGTTGTATATTTCATTGATGTAGAAATGGTATTCCACCGGCGGATGGAGATAGCACAGTGGGCCGTCCCATCATACCGCCGTCCGCCATCAATTTTGTCGCGCCTGCTGTCGGCGCCACGCGTGCGCTGGCTTGCTCCCTGCGTTGAAGCGCTGGCCCGCAGCCCTGTGTACACACCCACGCTTACACAGCATGCGCTATGCTTGACTGAAGTACTGATTGGCTGACCGCACGTGGGAGCGGGTTTGGGGCTGGAAGGGGAAAGCTAGCCGCCACAGATCCCGCCGTCGGGCGCACGGTTGGTTCGGATTGGATCAGCTGCTTTGATGGGTCAGCATGAGCCTGGATACTGTACACGAACAGGATTCCGGGTATGGGATGGGACAGGCGGGCCCGCGCGTGGACGCTTACGGGTCGGGATTGGATGGGGCTACATAAGCGAGTCCCCACGCGCTGCTGGCTAATTTTGTGATCGTCGTTGGCGGCCGCGCCGGTGATGCGCCTACCCGCCGCCCCCCGTGCACAGACACCGCTAGATGTATGGTCTACACTTGCCATATGCGGTATGGCGGGGTTTTTGCCCCGTTACGCTGCTGGCGCGCAGATGAGCGCGCCTGGTTGAACCGCGCTGGTTGTCGTCGGCAAATGTGTGTCATCAGCGCCGTCACACGCCCGTCTATCCCCGGCCCCCGCCCAGGTCACAAGGAACAAACGGCCACTCGGCAATGTCGCAACCGCGGCCAAAACTTGACATGCGATCATTAATTTGAACATTCGGGCCGTTGCCTTGGGGCTACCAACATGATTGCCGTGTGCCGAAGTAGCCAACCTGGAGGTGAAAACAGAGTCTCACTGTCACTTTGAAGCGTCCATCTACACGCCAGACTGTAACTGCATCCTCCACGAGGGGCGGACCACTGAAGTTGACTTTCGGCATGCACAGTGGACCCTGGGAGATTACTATGTAAAAGGATTAGATGGTTAGATCTGGATGTATGCACTGTCTGAAGGCCCAGGCTAGGTGCACAAGACCTATGCTTACCTGAAGACAGGGTAGCAGGAGATCGAGAAGCTGTAATTGATCAATAAAATAAATGATGGCAGCAAAGTGCAAGGACATAGGGACAGTACGAGGAGGCAGCGTTTATGATCACACCTGGGTCGGTATATGGGATGCAGAGATATAGGGGACACAGCGGGGTCATTGATTTGCTGCAGAGCGAGGTTCTCTGCTATTGTTGAAGCCGGGTGGGTTCAGGGGTCCGCGACAATAAGGCTTGATGGTCAAGTGTCGAGTAGCTGAGTCAGGAAGGTACTTGGATTCTTTACCAAATAGAGTAGTCATCGTCAGTTCGCGACGAAAACAAAAACAAACTTTAATTCATTGTCGCCTCTGCCCTGGACAAGAAATCACAGATATATTCTAGTATTTGGAACACGTATGCTGGGTCTTGAAAAATAATTCCCCAGCCGTCTTGTGGGCTGCTTATTATTTTATGATTTCTTTCCTACCAAAAAAGAAAAAAATCCTCCGGTCTTCCTCAACTCTTCGAAGGGATGCGTCATCGCATCCTGCAAAATTTGAGGTCAAACGGCTGAGCGGTTGGAGAGTAATTTTAAGTTGCATCAGTTCGCGACAGATATTGATCGCGCATGTACGGCTCACAGGTCGCATATATCAGCAAATGCTTCAATTTTGTACAGTATGAGAGTCATTTATCTACCATTCATTGTTCCACTGTACAACGCGGGGCACGATAGGAATATAGTGCTGAAATTCAAAACACCACCCAACGCCACACTCGTTACCTGTTTCCCGACCAAGCGCTCTGTATGCCGAAGACTGTGTTCCCAGGGTATCGAGGTGTCCCCATTGCGTCACGCTTGATAAGAAGCCAACGTCTGAGAAGAGATTCCACGTACTGTATAGTCCTTTGTCAAGCAGCCTGCAGCTCCATTTTAACGATGCACACGTAGCGCATCACCTAACATATTGATCCCCTGTGTTCGTTTCGCGTCAGTTTCCGCCCCAGAGCATACATTAATTTCTTCGCACCACAGCCTCACCGTTCACGCCAATTGTCATCGCTCCGAGTCGCCGAGATCGTAGGTTCCCGCCGTCCTGTTCACATGGAATCGGCGCCGTTACGTGTATATTCAGTTTCCGATAACTAGACCAAGTTGCAGGCCGGCCGTAACAATACGTGTACCTGTGAAGAGGCGGCGGAACCACCCGCACCCATCTGTCACCCCGAGTCTCGAGCTCGGCAATTCACATGCGTTCAGCGCAGCCTTCGCGCGGCACCAGGTCCTGTTAATCCCAGTTTACCTAGTTTATTGCCTGTGAGATCGCGCAGAGCTTTTACAAAGCCCGTGCTTCATTGTCCGGCTAAGTCTAGAATGGTCGACTATAAGAACTATTATGTAGCCATGGTTTCCACCATCAGACTTCGTTCATTCATCTATGCTTCCCTTTGTTAGCTGCAGCCTGTTCTTCAGGGCACTATTATAGGTGAAATTCACGAAAAAAAAACCACCTGCGCCGACCGCGGTGCCAAACCTTTTCCCTATTTTCCCCGTCCCTGTTCTCCTTCGTTCTCCGCGTTTCACACCTATCCAACCGCGACCACATTCACCGGGATCCTGCCGTTGATTTGTTCGTGCACAATTCCCACCTGCATCGTGGCCAGAAGCAAGAGGCCAGAATCGATTTGGCCTTGATTGGCTGTATCGCCGCCCGTTGATTGACAGAGTTTGACACTTCGTTCCGGGCATGTGCTTTCGTCGCTTGCCGTCGGGTCGGGAATTACATAAGGCTGGTCGCAATATTGATAATATAATACAGGCAAAATCAGCTATGCAGGTTTCATCATGATGCATGGTCCTCATCTCAGTTGGGGGTCCCGGGTAGTGGTAGCGTGCACATGTGAAAGTTTCAACTTGCCCAAAGGGGAAGGATGAGAGTTTAATGGCCATGACGCTAGCCGTGGACGGCTGGTGTCGTGGTGTTACGGTGCAATTTCTCTGGCTACTGCCATGCCATGAGTCTGATGGTTAGTGACACAGGTGGCTCGCGGCCTCATCCACCCTCATTTTTTAGTGCAGTAAAGCCATTTTTGAGGACTTCAAGCGGTTCGGGAGCCATAGCAGCGTTGTCTTTTTTTTTTTTTGTTCCTGCTGTAAAAACACAAATTTACGTCCTCCGGACATCACGGAATTTTCTTATTCGGTTCTATTTATGGGTTAGGGGTTATAAAGAAATTATGGGTTGCGCTCGTCCACCGAGTCCATTACATCAAAAAGCTATGGGTTGCAAGGGTTGTCGAACCACGTCGAACCAGCTCGAACCATTTTAGCGTGGTCGCATCTGGTTCGAGGAAATGGTGCGACATGTAGAGCTGCATCGAACCAGAGTATATACAGATCGAATCACATATAAAACTGAATCGAACCGCATAAATTCACATGGAACTACAGTACATGTTACTGCTACTGCTGTATACTGCTGCGCGCCCCGCCCCCGCCGCTTGCCGCCCCAACCATCCTGTTCTCGCTCCATCACTGCGGATTCCAGCTTGTAGTGTTGAGTGGGTATCAGGGGCAGTCCAGGACGCATAGGCGAAGCCCTTGTCGCAGGACGGAAGGGACTGCGATCGGGCTGCACTTTTCTTGCGAACAAGGAGAGTCAGAAATGTGCGGAGGAGAAGGGGGAGGAACTGCATACCCGTCTGAGTCTGCGGCGACGCAGACAAGATAAAAGAGAGCGACGCGCGCTGCGCGCGCAGGTAAATACCATCAGTCGAGAAAGTCAATAAGAGTACTAGTGAAACTCACCGCCGCTGTGCAATAGGACCTAGATTGAACGTGTACGGAGACACGTGCTTATTGGATAGAAGAATCTGTGAATTGAAAGGTTACACTGGATCCCGGAACCGAAGGGGGGCACGTACCGGCTGGATGGAGGTTTGGAGCCACCACCTGACGATCCGAGGATTGGAAACCTACAAATCAAAGTCTTAAGCAAACCGAAGTCGTCCGAAGGAACCAGACGTACTGCAAGGCAATCCTCAAAGCATTCCTGTGGGTTATGAGTGCACCCAAGAGCTCCAGAACAGGTGTTACATTACAGGTGCATACAAAAGTGGCTGGCAGACTCAACCGCTTCCCAAGACTATGCGCTCGCTTCCTGGGCTGGCATCCTTACTTTGTATGGGGAACTGCACGACGAACAAGAGACCCTGAATAACGGGGGAGCGGGGCGACTCTGGGCGGGCGGTCGTGGGGACACGGTGAGAAGAAGCAAGAGGCAAGTGCAGTGATGTAAGCGGCGTCAGAATCGTACAAATTTGCGAAATTAAAGTTGTTTACAGGTTGCGAGAGGACTGGTCCAAACCATACCGTCATAATTTCCGGTAAACAACCGGCCAGAATGTGGGTTGGTTGGTTATAGTTTCATTTGGCTCGATGTGGTTCGATTGGTTCGATCTGGCTGCCCGTCGTTCTCACTGGGCCGGTTACGGGTTGACAAAGGTATGGATTCAGAGAGGTTTAACTGTAACTCCACCCGATGATGCGCGACAGCTGTGAGCTGACGAACCGCCGAAGTAGTCGGCCTATATAGATTACGTCGATACTCAGGCACTGCGTCTTTCGGGGCTCTATTGCCCTTCTCCTTCGAGACTTGGAGGCGGGGCTGGGTCCATTTTTTTCTTGCAGAACACTGCTCCGTCCGTTTCGCCGCATTCCTCAGTTTCAGTGAGGAGTTACCTAGCGCGGCCGGCGCCACTTAGAAGGGTTTCAATTTAGTTCGGTTACGGAATTCATAGTGCTGGGGATGGTGGATCGTATTCATATTCATCTCGTATACCTCCCGTGCTGACTGCGGTGCCGGAGCGTTTTTGGGGCTTCACTATATTTGCATATTCGCCCGTATTCATATTCTGTGGTCGTCCCTAAGCCGTATTCACTGCGTTCCGGCCTAAAATAGGCCCACTCTGCCGAGGTCTGCCGGCCGCGAGTAGACCGACCTGGTCTAGGGCCTCAACGCAGTGATTGCATTCGTACTCTGAATATATTCAATATATATTTTTCCGTATCTTAATTACGGCCAGCACTAAACTATATACTAGCTAGTGCTGGAAAAATATAAATACGAGACGTCTTCGGGACCCAAAGCCTTGTTCAAGTACTCTCGGGCATCTCGGAGATATCGACATGCCACGTTCAGTCAATTATCGGAACATTCCAGACGTATTTTCCCCCGCACACGCGCTTCGTGCACCTTTACCGGACTTTCACATTCCCCATCTCTCTGTCAGATAGTCTAAACGTCAAGGGATAACATGTTCCTACAATATTTCTGCCCCTCTTGAGGAAATGAGGTAAGGCCGAGTGAGCGATGGCCACGGGTTCAATGGCGCATGGAGATGAACGTTGACCACGGGCTCAGGACAAAGATTTAGCCAAGACACCGTGAAAGAGGCGCAACATGACAGCGGTCAATGGGCATCAGACTTTCGACTCCCGCGTCATGAGAACAGCACCGGTCCTGTGTTTCCCTTTGCGGGCCATTCACTGCTTTCCGCTCCCCCGTAGACTTGGCCTGAGCCTAGATCATCTACGAAGAGCTAGCCAGATTTCTAACTCTAGCTGTAGGCAGAGTCTGTCTAGTTGAGCATAGTCTGGCTGGCTCTGCCTAGCTATTTGTAGGTCAGGCTAGCTCACTGTAGGTGTACTTAGTCACCTATACAGAGGTAGGTAGATGCCATCCTAGCTGTATAGAATGAAATGCACTTAGTCAGTGTCTCCGGACACCTACTCCCTGCCTTCAAACATTTTATCTGTTCTGATAGAAGCTATTCACAGGTTTCTTTGCGACTGTGTGGAGCTCAGCCTAGGTGACCTACGTTGACTTATGATCAGCTATGTTAAATGAATTCAGGCGGCTACGCTTAGCTACGCAGACCCCCGATCAGCTGAAAATAGATTAACCGTAGCCTTTTAGGAAGAGGCTGTGTAGTCGGCTCGCCAGACTAAGTCTAGGCGTTACCGGAACATAGTGATTGTGGCGAAATGTACGAGTTGGATCAAACTTGTGAGCCACAAAAAATCAAGGTACTCAGACTCTGTAGCTCAACTGAGCAAATAACCTGGAGTCAATAGGTTGGGAGTGCGATACGTCGGAATTGGTACCTCGAGCTTTACACCTCATGCCCTAAGCCATGAACCCCCAGAGGTAGTGCGAACCCGTCACCAAGAAATGAGCTGTTTCCAACGGGGAGATCGTGAAGACGCCGTGCAACGGCTCCACTGGGCTCAGGCACCATGAGGAGTTACCAGCCTCACCCCCGCTGCCCCAGAGGTAGCGCGAACTCGGCACCAAGAAATGAGCGGTTTCCAACGGGAAGCTCGCGAAGACGCCGTCGAGTTAGCTCAGGCACCATGATGAGTTACCAGCCTCTTTATTTCCTATACCTTACCCGTAGATGACGATGTAGGAGATGCGACGAACACAAACGCGGCACAGTGCCGCCAATATGATAGCGCCGGGCTTCAGGGCGAGTGTCGCGCTTCCAAATCGGATGTGTGCGTCGCATCTCGTCCATCCCATTTTCAGGCAGACGAGCGTATAAAAGCCACCCGTACTGCAGGGTAAGGTCATTGTCCTCATAGTCTTCCTACCACATTCCAAGCTCAATGTTCTCCCTCGCGTCCATCACTATTGCTTGCATCCTCGGCCTCGTTTCGGGGACGCCCTCCGCCCGCCAAGCGACTTGCAGCCCTGACTTCGGAGGCGCAGCCGTGTCCATTGCCACCGGAGACGCGGAATGGAGCGTTTCTCGTGTCGTGGCGGGACATGACATGCTCCCCCTGCACCTTCAACTGGTTTAAAAGGGTAGTGCAACCCATACTGCCTGTCCTTGCCAATTTTCGGCCAAAAGTGATGAGTTGATGTTAAGCGGTGTCGCGCATGGTGTCGGCCTGCAGGGCGGGAAATTTTAATTCATTATCCCCAAACCACCACTTCGCTCCTTTCTCCACCAATTCTTTATCAATTCACGACTTTGGGGGCTTGTTCTTCCCTGACAGCAGGCTTCCATCTGAGCTGTAAATTGGCTTCATATCTTCCCTTCTTTGTCGGTGGACGCGCGAAGGCTAGTCCCATCCAACTGTGAGGACTGTAACCGGATGACCTTCATATCAAATGGATGTTTGACCATTTGTTCCCGTTCCTGTGCTTGACAAACTAAATACGTACCTTAATTACTCTTCTAGTACTTATATCTTGTAGATAGCGTTGAATTCCCTGCGCGTTTGCAATGGGTTCCCTGCTAGTCTGGACTTGCTCTGTGAATTCCAACAGCATGGTCCTGGGGGATGCTGAAACTCACCCTCAGAACGTTCTATTGAAATTTCAAGACAATCAGTCAAAGGTATACTGGTGTCAGGTGTGTATCCGACAATCTATTGAATTTTCAGCTCTAATTGCCTTCAGGTGCAACTCCTAAAGCATACTGTGGTGTAAATATACCCCAGTCAGACTGGGAACAAGCCATCTGCGTTGTTAACAGTGTCAATCGCGGATATAAAATTGGTGTTGCTTTCGATTTTGAGCACCATGTCCTCGCCTTCCTTACTTTGGATCTCCTTATCCAGCTGAGTTTTGTTCTCATCTGCGTATGCGAGGAACACCGTCTGCTCTACAGCAATCCAGCCACTTGCTACCGCATGCCCGATCAGCCACCGGGTGGCTTCCGGTGGCTGCCGCAAAGCCTCTAATGTAGTGCCACGCATCAACAATGAATTTGGTTGAGGCAATCCATGGATCGTCGGAGTTTTGTGTGATGATATGGCGCAGAAGGTCACAAGCATCATCATAGGTAATGAAACTAGGTTTGGAATTTGGATGGTCTTCCCAAATTCGATTGAGAATCGCGAGAACTTGGGGTGTACTCTCGGAGCGGTAACATTTTCCCCAGCCAATTGGATACCCGCACGCCAATTGTACCGTCTGCAAGCAGTAAGTCTGCTTTGCCTTAAAGGTGTGGATGACTTTATCGCCAGGAATGTCGCCGAGGGAGGGGAGAGAAACATGGAGAGTTGGTCCGTGGGCCGCATCATCAGCAAGTCCCTGCTGTCGACGAATGACGCGGCGGACCTCAGGAAAGGTAAGACGAGAGAAGCGTGCAGTGTACTAGCGCTCCCATTGAATATGAGCAGGGATGGCACATGTGAGTGCACCGGTATGACGGACTGCGAGCCCACAGGGAATTATGCCGCATACTTCGCGCAAATTCAGGTGAGCCTCGTAAAATCTACCGTCTTTATAGTTCACCAAAGGTCCCTCGCACACGTCCAAAGCGCATTTCTAGAAAGAATTGAAGTCAGAACCCGATGTTTATGGAACTCGACTGAGGAATTTAATCGTACCTGATGAGGAATGACCTTCCCATCCATAACAGCCATTCGAACATAACCTCGGGATTGTTCAGGGAGCGGCTCCTCCTGCTGTGGCGGCGGAGCAAATTCTTCGTCGGCATTTGCATCATCGTTGTTCTAAATTTTGTTGATTAAATTTGGGTGTTTAACGCGTGTGTAGAATACTCACCGCTGCAGGGTGATCTTCCATTCCTGCGATATCCTGATCGCCACCGAGGACAACACCTTCCGCAATAAGATCGGAGCGGTAGCGTTTTAAATGAGTGCAACCCTTGCATCCGTGTTTCATTGCTTTATCCACCACTCCGCCATTGGCACCAATTGCTGCGCGAACTGCCTCAGCGAGTAAACGCGCACTCGGGTGCGCTTCGCAGGAAAAATTATGCCGGTTGTGGAAGAGAAGGAGTCGACAAGAGAAGTGCTCGATAAACAAGCGTTGGGATTGGCGATATGTAAATTTTCGTTTGGTACGAGTGGAGTCGTTAACCCACTCCGCAAAATTTGACCACCCAGCGTGGAACCTGTGAACAGCATTTTCCTGCAACAGCGCCATTTGCTTGTGCACCCAAATTCCATGTTTTGACACCCGCAACAAAGCGGGGGACAGCTCCAATCGCTGATGATGTCTGCCCGTATTGTCCTTGTATGTGATGCGGTCGGGGAAATAATCTGCACGGCAAGAAGCGCAGTGGGCGATCACCAGATCCGCTTTAACCCAATGAATTCTCTCATCCAGAACCCATACAATCTGTGGTTCCACACGCCGCCGCAGAGTCGGTACAATATTGAGGTCTCCCGGTGGACAAAAAATGCAGGACAATCGCGAGGTGGAAAGAACAATGCGGGGAGCTGTGAACAGCGAGTCCGGAGAGGGTTCAGCAAGATCGTAAGGATTGGCGCCGAGCATCATAAATAGCCCAGCGAGGTCATCAGAAATACGCGCAGAGTATTCGTCTCCGCTGTCCTGTCCGGAGGCCCAGATCCGGGGATAGCTTTCCTCCAGATTAAATGCGCCTTTCAAGATTCTAATGATGCTTTTAGTCCAAGCAGTCCGAGCGGGTTGGTGCGGCTGCCTGCGCTGATTCACATGCAGCCGAAGCAGTGGATATAGAGATATAATGACACCCAGTACATAGAATGCTTTGCGGATAGAGAGATCGCCAGGAAAGAAGATCTGTAGGACAAGGATGAGGTCCCTGACTGTTGTGGCCATCTCGTTGATAAGCTGGCAAGGTGCCGCAGTGATGGTTAAAGCCAAGTTTTCAGACGGGGCTGTGTCTTTTTTGCTCGTGCCATAATTAGGGACATCGTGAAGTTCCTCTGCCATTACAGAGTGGAGGAAGCGTAGGAAGACATCGCGAACGCCAAGAGCAGCCAGCCGTCCGGTTGGGTTATGCATCGCGCGGTCGGTGGCGATAGCCAAGGGAATGTCGGTCCCCGCTCCGGTGAATTTAGGGCGTTCATCAGCAGGCAAGGGAAACTAATACATGTATTTTAGGTCAATAGGAGGAAATTTTTCGGACAAAACACGCACCATGTGGCCAGAGGCATTGGTAACGACCGTCTCCTCTTGATTGGCAGGCAAGGGAAGCTGAAGATATATTTAAGTCAATAAGAGGAAAGTCTTTGAACAAAACACGCACCGTGGGGCCGGAGGCATTAGCAACGAGCGGCTCTGCTGTATTCTCTGACTCCACCCCCCCCGGTCTCGGCGTCGCAGAAAACATCGCAAAACAGCTCTCCTGCGGACGACGCCCGCAGAGTGTACGTGTTTATTTCGTTTATTTTGAGAGGGCGAGCACTCCCATCGACAATGGCATCAATTTTACCGATGTGAAGGCGTCCAGCGCGATCGTCCCGATAGATTCGCCCGCCTTGCTCTGTATTAATTTTCTGAGAGGGCTTACTTGCTGTGTAACGATGAAGGAAACCCACCTTTAATCGGGGAGTCGTTTTGGAACGCGACAGGAAGAACCTTGTCAAGCAATGTCTTGCGGACGATGCCGCCATCTGCAGTGGTGGTGGTCGAAATCGGAATTTCGTTACTGAGGACGGGGACTTGGCGAGGCTCAGCGGCCGGATCCTTGACGCTGAAAAAATTGACGCGAACAACGTCTAAGTGAAATCGCGAGAATTAGTATAGTTTTGGCACCAATTCGTGGGAGCCTCACCGGGCAAAGGAACGCGAACTTGTTTTCCGGCGGGTTGCTTCTTGACCAGAGGCTTCTTTTCTATCTCCGGGCTCGGGGATTCGTCCCCAGAACCGGAGTCGGAGCGAGACTGGGAGTCAGAACCTGGAGAATATTAGTAACAATATCAGGACGAAGAGGTAAGCGAACAAACTTTCATCGCCGTCGTCCTGAGGAGTGGCATTCAGGGCAACACCGCTCTCGTCGTTGAGAGAGAGCCTGGCAAATTTGCCAGGAGGATCTGTTTTGACTCTGCGCTGCATGAGGGTACGATTCGCGCTAAATTTGTGTTAACGTCGATGTAAATTCAAGTTGGATGACACGCACCCGGTAATTGCGCCACCGGTGATCGGCACCTCAGACGTTTCTTCGTTAGCCTTGTCAACGCTGTTCTTGCCGGCGACATTTGGTGCAGTGCGGTGAGCGAAAGTGGCAGGAACTGCGGATTGTCGGCCAATTCCGGATGGGCGTGCATATGAGTCTGAATCTCTTTACGAAGAAGGACGACTGTTGGCTTTGGCAAGCTCAAGCACATCGCATCTGCGATCGCCTGAAGCTCGGGCTTGAGCTTCTTGTGAAAGGCAAGGGAGGTATACGGGATGGAATCAGTGCCAGCCATGGAGAAGTGGGCAATAAGCGACCAGTTTACGATAGAGAGTGGTTTATATGGCTTGTGTGGCGGCTCCCGCCGCCCTGAACGCATGGACAACACATGCAATGCTGCGGCCAAGATGCGGGCAGGGATGATGCATCACAAGATTTAAATACGTATAAAACAAACACACCAACCTGCAATAGAATACGGTGGAATACGCTGAAGGTTAATGAACGAAGAGAGCGCGAATATCCAACGTTGGCCGATGGAGATTGCCAGAAGTCGGTATCTTATCTTGCCGAACTGTGGGAAACACCGTCCAGCAACATCTTTTGATGTCCAACAGCGCACGCCAAGGTACAGCGGCGGCCATTGGTGGCCGCCAATGAACTTTCCACCGGCGGGCATATTACTCGGTTTGATCTACACCCGCAAAAACAACCGGCCTAATCATTCCGTACCATTCACACCGCCGGTTCCTCAATTTAGTGGGCATTTAAATTAGCTACGCTTCCTAAAGTATCTTAATACATATAAATATGCCATAAACTCAATTTTATATATGGGATTTATGGCTTGACCAAATCTAATCACTAATCTAATCTATCAGAATACAAATAAATGTCCACTAAACTCCGAGTATCGTTACACCTTTCGCCGACGGGAAAATGCAATACAAAAAATGGAGAATAAATCATATTGAGATGAGTTGCTAAACTATAGATATAAGGGCAGCTTATATGCTTGTCTATACTTTAGATTTTGAATTGTGTTCAGAGGAAGAATAAATAAGATGTATAGACTCTTGTTCAATAGTGTATTCAACTAGATATTAAACTTTGGGTTTCATACACCATTAAACCCATCTGCAGATGATCTGCAGATGGTCCGCAGATCATCGTCACCCTGCCATTTTTCCATTTTTTCAGTGGGTGACGATGATCTGCAGACCATCTGCAGATGTGTTTAAAGGCGTCCGAAACCTGAAGTTTAATATCCAGTTTAATACACTTTTGAATGAGAATCTATACATCTCATTTAATCTTCCTTTAAACTCAATTCAAAAATCTAAAGTATAGACAAGCATATAGACTGCCCTTGTATCTTTCGTTTCGCAACTCATTTCAACATGATTTATTCTCCATTTTTTGTATTGCATTTCCCCATCGGCGAAAGGTGTAACGATACTTGGAGTTTAGTGGACGTTTATTTGTATTCTGATAGATTAGATTAGTGATTCGATTTGGTCAAGCCATAGATCCCATATATAAAACTAGCAGCTACCTGTGCTACGCCACAGAGAGTTAAGTTGGGCAATTCCGGAATCCACAGTTACTTATATAATTTTACAAACAGAAGATGCCGTTCGTCGCCGATCTTCGGTCAACTCCTCGCGGCCTCGCGACTTGTGTCTCCTTGCATTGCTGCAAACTACTTGAGCCGTGGGCACCTGGTTGATTTGATTTATGATTAGGATGCTAGCATGCAACACATTGTACTATCTAATCTTCTTTCCCATGCTTCTCCTCTTGACCAAAGTCCTACAATGTTTTGAATCTTTTCTTTTTTGCTTCGGGCATCTCGGGCATATTCAAAGCCCACAGTTAAATTTGAACATCTTGTCCATACACTTCAATTTCAGTGCCAGAGAAACTGTAATCCTAAGATAGTGTTGAGACTTCTTTCTTCGACGCCAAGTTCAACTCGTTTTCTTGAAACATTCCATTTAACTCATGTGTCCGCCTGCTTTGATCTCTCTAACGGACTGGTTGGTTAGAATTACCTTGATGCACCCTTCAACATATTAAACATCCGGCACACATGCTTTCAGTTGGTAATTGCTTTAAAAGACGGGGGTATTGAAGATCTCAACATTTTAAATAGGAAGTCAACAGTTGAATGGAGCATCTCGTTCAGCGGGGCCGTTCACGGCACGTCGTAGCCACTTTTCTCAACATCGGGGTGGAGCTGAATGCACGAATTCAGCATCACAGCAAATTGTGGAACAGACTTGGTACTTAAAGCGTTCCCGCGGGTGCCTAACAACACGTCATTCGGACTCTCGGACCGGTTTGACTCGGGACAAACGGTGTTCGATTGTAATATAGATTGAGTCTATGGCATATTTATACTTCGTATATTAAAGAGATGTCTCGAATCAGATTGCATCTGTTTGCCCATCACCCGTATTTATCGTTTCTTTCCCATCCAACGTCTTCTGACTCCAAATTCCGTTGTCTCGGTTGCCTCAAGGTTTTTCTCTCACGTTTATTTTTCAACATCCCAAATTAACTTCAGCCTTACCTATTCTGTGCTGCTGTTATTACGTGCAGCTCCTTCGGTCGAAATGATATGCCGGCGGGCTCCACCGCTCAAAGACCCTACAGGAGACGTTCTGCTTCTTTCTTTCGCTCCCCCATCATCCCCCACCAGTCGTCTGTGTCCACTGCCGGGGGCTCAATTTTACATGGGCTGATCACACCGGGTATGTCTGAGCCATAAATGGAGGACAAGAGTGTTCAATTCGAACACATCTAGTGCAGTGCAAGGCCTAGGTGCGACCCCGGTAAGCCACTTACTTTCACTGGCTAGCACTGGGATTCATTCTTATAGATTTCCTTCGTCTATCGCCAGTCCAATTACCAATCCATGCGAGATATATCCCTATCCCGATCCGCTGATGAAGGTAAGGTACACATTATATGCTCGGCTACCTCAAATCCCTGACATGGCGTCTGAATTTTAGAAATATTATAGGTGTTCGTCGCGACTCCGCTTCAAGATCCCATGTCAGCCGGTGCTGAACCATAAGCTCTCCAAGGATAATCCAGGGCATTCCGCTCGGCCCGAGCACCCCGCTATCAGGTGCGCCACTCCTCGCGCATCTAGGCACTAACTCAACCACAACATGTCAAGCTGCAGAAAATTCGGCATCATGAACGGCTGGTGAATTAGGCAAACAACAGCCTCACAATATAGAGGCTTCTGTTAAATTTTTCTGAGGGCATTCGTCGGATATCCCACTTCTTGCGGTGCGGCCATCCACTCTCATCCCACGGCATGTTGTATTGCGCGAAGTCTTCTGAATATCGCTGACGATTCTATTTCGCAACAGGTATAGTCTGCAACCGAAACAGTATGTGCGTACAGATTTTCTTCCTTCCTGGACCACTCAATAGCAGCCCTCTTTACAATTCGCCCGCGTCTACCACCCTTTGGGGAGTTGTCTAGGTGTACTACTTTCCGCCTTCGGTCTCCGTGATCGACCCCGCTAGCAGTAGATGCGCATACCAACCTCTGCCTCTCTCAATCTGGCTCTTTCGTGTGCATATAGGTAACATTCTCCTCCTCTACTCCAGTATATTGACTCGTTTTCCCAACATGTTTGGTTCAGCTGAGTTTGTACGTTGCTCGAATCGGAGTCAAGGGGCTTTGACATGGCCTCAAGAGCGCCTATTGTGTGCGTTCCCTTCACGCTAGAGCGTCTTTTCATTCCCTGCATTTCTCAACCACTTTTGTCCTGCAGGTGATAATTTCTTCGACCCTACGACCTCTGCCCTTCGTAATCCAAGACTAATTCAAGATTCAGTTCCATTTTGTGTTCACTATTTATGGTGCTTGACCCTTGGACTGACACATCTCTCTCATTCAGCTCGGAGCCACAACTCGAACCATAGAGGTAAGTGTAGATGGTCCGGCAGTAAAAAAGATCTAACTCTCCCTATCGATTCGGCCCGCATTTTTACAAAATCAGGACCAGCCTCGAATGAGATTTATGAGTTCTGCGCTCGGTATTCATTTCTCCTTTCCAAGACTGGCGTTCACTTCACCTCTACACAGGCAATAAACCCTCCTTCATATTTCATGTCGCCCGCACGGTTACCTAGATAAATGACCAAAATGTATGTACAGTCTGTATTGAATAACGCGACATATTAGGGAAACAGTTTGTTTCGGTGGAAAGTTGATTACACGCGCCCTCTGTGCAAGACGCCATATATTCCCTACTGCTAGTTAAAATTCACGTCAACGTTGTGCAGCCGGCAGGAAATTCGTGAATAAGATGGTTGTCTGCGCCGGAGCGAAGCGACGGCATATCTTGTATCTATTAAGATACTTTAGGAAGCGTAGCTAACTCAAATGCCCACTAAATTGAGGAACCGGCGGTGTGATTGCCGCCCAGCGCTGTTGACGGCAGCTTGCCGTCACCATTCCAATAACCTCTGACAGCAATCTGACAAGCACTGCCCTGGCGCGACAATGACGTATGAAATTCGTCTTTCTCTCCCACCTATTGCAAGGCAAACATAGGGCTTGCTCCCACTGGTTGAACTGGTCAGTCTCTTAATAATTTTGCGTGGGATACAGATAAATTGAATTCAATGTGAACAACCTTCAAGTTCACTACTCATAGACAGAAAGAGGAAGGTTGAATGGTGGGCTCAAAAGGCCACTCAGCCAAGACTCAGCTTAATTCAACCAAGTGTACTGTAAATTTGAATGGTGTGTGTTACTCTTGATCTGCCTCCTTTCTAATAGTGAGTTTGTTAAATAAATAAATTGCACAAAAGGGGATGGGAGGCCGCGAAGCGGCAGACCAGGCCCTTGTACTGACTCAAATTTCTTTCGAGCATATTCAACGAACTCAATTTGATTGCATTGACCGAATTGTTTCAAGTACACTCTCTCTGCCTCTACGGTGTATTTTCACTTCTCCCCTTTCAGTCCACGACACAAGCTTGTCTCGGTGAATAATTAGCCAACGTTGATGCTGCATTGATCACCAATGCTGGAACGAGCCTCGGTTGTCGGGGTTTGGACTCATGCAAAGCTTGGTTGGATCAACGCGCTTCAGGTACACTGGATGTTCCTGCTCTCTTATTCAGCTCCGACTGACATGATAACGCATCGGATGGGGGTGCGCACAGGTCAGAGATTGTATATTTAGTGGGTATGTCCGGTAGCAGCGATAGATAATTCATCAAAGACAAATATAAGATCTGAACCAAGACGTTTGAAATTTTGAAAGAATTGAAAATGTCAATTCCTGCAGTGGTTCATTATCAACTTCGTGCTAACCCGGCAACCATCCCACCTGCCGGAGCGGAGCGAAGGTATATCTTGTTCTTACTGTGTTATACCGGAGACAATCGTCTATGTGGAGAGCGCAGTAAGGGCTGTCCACACAGCTCTGCAAAACCTGATCGTGGCTGCCTTGGCGACAACGTTAACATCGGCGCCGCCATTTCGCGACTCCTCCCACCCACACCACGCATAAGAAATAAATTCTCTCTGCTCACGCCATACCCCGGTACTCAAAAATCAAAGAACATGGCCTCGTACGACTTTCACTCCAGCCTCTCCTCACCAATAGGTTCTCAAGGGTTTGTCTGGGGCAGATACGCCAGCGCCTTTTCTCCTGAGGCATAACTTTATACTTTCTGGCGGCGTATTCAACAGCATCACAAATATCATGTGGCAGGTGCCGTTCCTGGTAAGTAATATGAGTGTGCTCCCTATCTCGGCCTTAACGGAGAGATTTTAGATTTTCCCGTCATCCACTGCGTTCCGGTAACACCTAGACTTAGTCTGGCGAGCTGATCGGGGGTCTGTGTAGGTCTTCGTAGCCGACTACACAGCCCCTTCCTAATCGGCTACGGTTAATCTATGTCCAGCTGATCGGGGGTCTGCGTAGCTGAGTGTAGCCGCCTAAACTCACTTAACGTAGCTGATCGTAGGTCAGCGTAGGTCGCCTAGGCTGAGCTCTGCATAGTCCCAACGTCAGGACTGCAAATTACCTTGAATGCGCCCTGCCACGCGCCCGTGCATCAAATCGAAAGCTATTTTAGACATCGATGATTAGGTTTAAGCTCAATGTTTCGCCGCATTCGCACTTACGATTACCCAATGTTTTCCTGTGGATACAGGGACGTTCTGTCGTGCGAGTTCTTCACACGCCATCTCCCGGCTTTGCACTCGGCGCCGACTTCTCCTTCTCTCTTCAATCCTCGTCTCCCATGTATCAAGGCGGCGACCACCGCAGTCGGTCATACCGTTACCCAAATATTACAGACAAATGTGGACCTTCTCAGCGCACCTAGGACCATGACACAGACACTGGGTACGGCTGATGATCTGACGACAATTTCTCCGTGCTAACTGGCCGCCAGCTTTGCCCAATTTGAGGGCAGTCACAGAGGCGCAGGTGGAGGACGCGCCATCCCGGGTGTGCCTACGTATGTCCGGCAAACTGTGGCAAATTTTTCTGATCTTCATTAGCCCCAGCTACATGACTCGTGCGAGGTCTAATTTTCACAACGCCGGTGCCGTCTTTCCCCATAACTCTCCAGAACTGGAGAACAGGTACGTTGTGGCCTACCTACCACTCTTCCTCCTAATTTAACTGGAACAGAGAAAATGTCTGAAAGCGGGGAGAAGGTGTCCGGACACATTAAATAGGGGCACACTTCATTCTATTGGGCTAGCATGACATCTGCCTACCTCTGCGTAGGCGACTAAGCGCACCTACGGTGACCTACACTGACCTACAAATAGCTAGGCAGAGCTAGCCTGACCTACACTCAACTGGACAGACTCTGCCTAGCCGGCTAGGCTTAGAAATCTGGCAAGCTCTGGGTAGATGACCTAGGCTCAGGTCAAGTCTAGGTGGGAGCGGAACGCAGTGATCCCGGTTGGAGAGATTGATCCTCAGAGCGAGATTGACATGGGCGGCGTACACCATCGAAACAAACGACGTTCACTGCATTCCGTGGCAGCGTCGGCAAACCCCGTCCCCCCGTCGGCAAACCATGTTGACGTGGGCTGACATCGGTCGACTTCGGCCGACCCTAGTCGGCAGACCCTCGGCAGTTGGGTCGGCCCACGTCGACCGATGTTCACCCACGTCAGCAGGGTTTGCCGACAGGGGGACGGAATGCAGTGGTTGTTTACGACGGATGTACTCGGCTAAAATACAAGGCTCAAAGCCCAGTATGACTGTCGCTGTGTATCAGGGAGCCAGGGCAGAACAGGTTGGCTGCTTCTTTCCCTCCCTCGAGCTTCCCTCATGGCCAGTGACAGGACTGGATTAATAACATTTCCCGATATTCACGAGTTCGGTGAGGAAGCGTGAGACATGGCCGAGCGGCTGATAGGTTACTGTCATCGACAGACATCCAAATGTTATGCAGCTATTCGGCACTGCTAGTACTTGGAGTCTATATGTGGGGATATTTCATGATGGTGAGTCCCCTTGCATCAGCAATGAGATTGTATGGCTTCTCCTTACCGTTGCGATAATTAGAATTAACAAGGGGGTGGTCGGCCGCTTCGCGGCCTCCCATCCCCTTTTGTGCGTTTAACAAAGCCACGGGGGGTAACACACCATGCATCCGGTCCTCGAAAGCAGGCTGCTCAGGGAAGTGCTCGCGTGTAGTCGTTGCACGCGATTGCAGCTGGGCGATGTGAAAGCAATGTTGCGAGCTTTGAATCTATGGTGCACATAGTGGGGAGCAAGCCCTTTGTTTGCCTTGCAGGTGGGAGAGAAGGACGCAGTTCACACGTCATCGTGGCGCCAGGGCAGTGCCTCTCAGATTGCTGTCAGAGGTTATTCGAATCGTGAGGGCAAGCTGCCGTGCACGGCGCTGGGCGGCATTAATACGGAATGATTGAAGCACACCATGCGGCTGGTACAGATCAAGAAAATCAAAGTGGCACTTCCAGGGATCAGCGGAGTTTAAAAAGCTTCAGACAGACGGACACGCGTAATTTTATAAAGAGGGTGATTCCATTCCGGCAACTGCTGCAAAGGTCTCCCCCCGTATGGACCGCTTACTTCTGGGTGTTTGTTGTAAGAACGTCACTCTGCGCATTTCCCCCCATGGAATATGATTAAACCAAACAAGATGTGCCATCGCTTCGCTCCGGCGGGTGTTCTTGTAAAGTTTTGTACACCATGACAGGTCGCACCACCTGAACAACATTTCTAGGATGACAGTAAAGAATTCAACAGCAACGGTCATTTTTTATTGCGCTATTATGTACTACATATGCGCTGGTAAATAGGAGAAATGAAGGAGTTGAATAGAAGGCACCATTTAGCGATATAAACTTACCCGACACAATTATCGACATGGCGATTCCTTTATAGGTCGGTTAGACTATCGGCTGAGCTTTCAAACACTTGTTACCTTCCCGGAACTTGAGTCAGCAGCGCACCTTTAATTGAAGGGCAATCGACGCAAGAGAGAATGAAGAACTCACCGAAAAATGATCATTCATTAAAAACCTGTCGAAGTACATCTATAATTGGTGACGGCTAGCCACGACAGAGCCTCAGACTCACGTTCAAGTACAGATTCCATCGGAAAGAAATGGACCAGAATTCTGTAACTTCCAGCCAGCTGGATTTGTCTCGATGTTTCCCCTGGACATCGCGAGATTAAGTTAGCCGTCATTTACCTCGCCATGTGCACCTACAGTCGCGGCGAAAATTGTTGCCCATACCAAAAATGGAAATTCTTTGATGGCTCAAAAAAAAATACTGTGGACCAAACACTAGTGGGTTTTGAGCTAGAATATTGGTTAGATGTTGTATCTGATTCATAATATATACTATTTTGCTGCACCAAATCCCAGAAATTGTTCCCCTGCTGGGATTTGATGGTAGACTGATGATCCATATAACTGTGCATCCAAGGCTAAGTGCATGACAAAATGAGTGGTATTTTAGCTCATATAAAACATCTGAATACCCCTCTACCCAAGCATTAGCCAGTATTTTCTCCACCACACATTTATTGTGAGCCATCACCAAATTTCCATTTTTGGTATGGGCAACAATTTTCGCCGTGACTGTACCTGGGCTTACAGGGGCCACGGCAGGCAGCGATCTGGAAGGTTGCGTCAGACTGTCTCCTCGTGCGGCTGTGAGAGCTAAATTTCAACCAAGGAATTACTCAAGTATTGAACAATATCACGCACATTGAGCTTTGAGTGAATCCAACAAAAGACGGCGGGAGGCAATGCTAAGACCGTGTCACGAACCCAGAAGTCGTGAACTCGTTGTACCGGGCTCAGTAATCGAGCTGTACACGGCGTCAGCCGTAATGACCAGATGAAGCGAAGAATAAACCTACTCAGTGCTGGTCTGGACTTTGCGCTGATTAGGAAAAGGTCGGTGGATCGGCGGATACCACGGTGACCAGTTGCTGGGCTGTCAGAATGGGTCAGTGCGAATGTGTGAGGGAGGTGGAAGACAAACGATGCCTGGCCAGTCTATTAGCGGCTGAGCATGAGAGCATTGATAAGTGTAAGGCCGAATCGAATGCAGCTCTGGGCTAGTCGGGGACGCAGGCCTGAGAAGTGAGAGCCACAGCCGCAACGAAGAGGAAGAGGATATGAATGAGGTCAAGTGATATAGATTGAATCAAATAACAGGATGGCTGACTGTTGAGAGGTTCTTCTACTCGGCCTCGAATCCCACCCCTGCTATTCGTCGAGTCCTCCTCCCTATCGCGCATGGAGAAGGCCGATGTCAGTGTAAAGATCTCGAGATGAGTACAGAAACTACGCACGTTGGAGAAAATTTGGTGTATATGGAGATCGAAATGAGTACATGCAAATTGCTCAGGGTTCAACACTCACCCTAGCCATAATCACCCTCCCACAGGTTAGTTACCGAATACTTAATGAACACTAACCGCTTGGGGACTCCTTAGGCCCTGTGAGGTGCTCAGGTGAGCTGGAGAGGCATCCGGGTCGTAGAACAGGACGAATAGAGTGACGGAGGAAAGCTACCTGGGAGGAGATGATGGTGACGAAGAAAGAAAGAGCAAAGGATACCTTTCCTTTTGAGCGGAAATTAGCGGCTGATCGGCGAAGTTGAAAATAACACGTGGAGCGTCCAGTTCCTTGGACCGAGCTTATTCCTGATGACCCCAAAATAATTTGGGAATGGAATACCTATACGGAAGTTACCGGCGGACAGTGGGAAAGATGGAAGAATTGATTTGAGGCTGCTTAATACACGAGGTATCTGGGACGGGAGGAAATGCGTGGTATAGAGGCGAGCCGAATCCGCGAGTAGACAGGACAAAAGAGAGCTTGTGAAGCCAGATTCCGAAGAGGTTATTTATACCGTTACAATTCAGAGAGTGAACGACGGCCAGCCGGGAGCCCAAAGCTTGAGCGGCCTGGAATGTTAGAATACGGTAGTATTATTTCAATCTTGTTCCATTTCGGACTAGTTTCCTTTCGGAGTTTCCTTCCTTATTCGCCTGTAGTCACACACGTCACACTCAGCGCTCGTCTCCTTACGCGTTCGCTGAGGGTGCGTCTACACATTCCTTTACTTTCCTGCTAATACTTATAGTACCTTAGAGTCTCTGTCTTTCAGGTACTTGTTAATCTAGCGCTCGTCTCCTTACGCGTTCGCTGAGGAGTCTCTGTCTTTTATGGAATGATGAACAGCGGAAGCATCCAGAGTTCCGGATTCGACGGAATTACAGCGGAGAGAGAAGAAATTGGTGGGAAGGACATAGCTGCATCTAGCAAGGCATCCCGGGAAAGACCGAGAATCAGTGGCGTGTGAAGAACAAACAGGTGCATACTGATACGAGGCATCTCTTTAATATACGATCTTTAATATACGACAAGATATGCCTTCGCTACGCTCCGGCAGTGGATGGGACTTGTAGATACAGATAGATTCCAAGAAATGTGTGGCATTTGTAAAATTTACCCTAATATTTCAGAGTATGTAACATTTGTAGTCGTTGTCTCTCCCGGTCGCAATCGAACTTTAGCATGGTTTCTGTGACGAATTCTCGAGAGTGCTGTATAGAGTTGGCCATGGGAGAATACCGGTCGAGTCAAATCTACTCCGAGCATGTCTAAGGTTAATCCTTGACAGCTATTGAAAGTCGTTCCATATGCTGGTGCAAGAGGAAATTGGCGCCTCATCAGAGTGTATCCAGAGGAAAGAGAGGTGGTGAAGGATATGCGGGGGATGAGTATGTCTTCATTATCGACCAAGTTCATTCCGGAAATACCTTTAAGCAGACGGACTGTGATAAGCCGTGTTCCTACTTGTACCACAACCACGCGGACGTTTTTAACGAGTCCACGATCCACAGAGAAGTTTCGTAAGAGGCGGAAAACGGTGTTGGTTTTAATCGTAAGTGATTGGGGAGGCAGTCCGGGAGGCGTGTGCACTGCAACGTAGTCCAGAACACTGTCTGGTGCAATGAGTCCTTGTTCATCGGCTTCCTTGAGAGAGTCCGCTGCCAGATAGTTTCGACTCATTCCCTGGACAATATGGAGGATTGTAATGTTATACAAATCCACTTGCTGATTTGTCGGTGAGAGTATGGCTCTTGTTAAGCAAGCAACTGGGTTCGCAAGGATTTCTGCAGGATAAACGAAGTCGATCAAGTCGTCCACTGAGTAGACTTTGGATAGCATATCCAGTTTAATTTCGGGACCAGCGCCATCTCCGATGCGATCCACGAAGTCGGAAAATTCGAGATCATCCGCATTTCGAATGGGAACAGTGAGTCGAACAATGGAAAATTCAGCAAAGAGTGGAGATGACTTGATAGATGCATCAACGACCTCAGCCCGTGAGCCTCGGCGGATCACTGGGCAAGTTTGGCGGAAATCCCCAAGAAGAACAATGACTTTACCGCCAAATGGCAGGTCATTGCCCATGACTCGCCTGCATGTTTCTTCAACGCATGCTAGCACAACTCGATTAGCCATCGGCGCTTCATCCCAAATAATCAAGGCTGTTTCTCTCAATAATTCTCCACGGGGATCAGATGGGTCAATCGGTGACTCCAGCATTTCGTTTTTATTATTTACTGGTACCTGGTAATGTTAAGTCTGGGAAGTGAACAGAATGAATGTTGCTCCCTTTGAATGCTGAATGAGTTGTTCTTCCGCCAGGATACAGTTGCGCGGCAAAAGCAGAGGTTGCAGTTGGAATAACGATGCGGCCTCTGGATCGTAAAGTATCACAGAGAGCGTTCACCAGTGTGGTCTTCCCGCGCCCTGCTTTTCCATCATTGAAGACACAGAGCGGACGATTATCAGTGACAGCGGAGAGGATTTGTGAGTATATTGATAGTTGATCAGAATTGAACATTGCACTGATGTTTTCTGCCTGTGTCTGTAGTTCGCCTGCAAGTGAACTCCATCGGAGCAGTTCATGATTTACTTCTCGTGTATGAAGAGTTGGTTCTGGAAGGGTGAAGTCGGTTAGGCATTTTCCGTACTCTTCGAGCAGGTGACTGATGTCGTCGAGAGCCAGATTAATACCTAGATCGAGAACATTGTTGTTCTTCAGAATGAAGTCGTATGCCAGATGCTCATGAACGGTGTTCCATAAAATCAGTGGCGCATCGACGCATTCATTGACCAAGAGATGGACAAAGAGAACACGTAACTCGCGCGGTGTGCGCAAATTCTGGATAGCTTCCAGCATAGCATACGTTGCCTCGTTCCTGTCTGAAAAGAGTCCCATTTCGCAGGCAGCCTCCTGAAATGATCCATACTCAACATCTCCCACAGTTCGAGCCATTCTAAATGATCGACATGGTTGGTTTTGAATGATGGCGCGTAAGTAAAATAGCTCTCCCTGCGAGGGACGCACAGAGCGAATGCGAGTTACGTGGCAGTGTGTCCCAGATCGCATGATGACATGCATTCGAGGTGATTCTGTGTCATTGGGCTGTTCGAGGAAGTAGGATGCATTTCCCTCTTTGCTTGGGTTGTATTTCGCAAGTCGGAATATGGTGTAATATTCTGCGTAAGTGAGGTCGTCGAACTGACGAGCTGTCCCATCGACGCTGAATGAGCCGGTGGGTCTGAGGAAGTATCGATTGAGCTGCGAGAGTACACTGGAATTGATGGAGCGATGATATTGATGATTGGATACAGCGTCCGGTAGATGTACCGGTAACGCAGTAACTGAAGGCTCTTTCTTGCTAATCTGGAATCCCATGATGCGCCACGCTGCTTCACCGGCAGAGAGGTAGCGTGCATCCCAAAATTCTTCAATCTCATCCACTGGAGCTTCATTTGATGTTGTGATTCGATAACGGGTGGAGTCTCTGGCTATAGATATGGCGAATTGAGTGAGCAGGGAAGCGTCAAAAAAGGAAGTAATGAGTTACGTTGGTGAATATATTTGAAAAGATACTGGAAGAGATGCGAGCTCCCTGCAATCTCAAAATTGATGTGGCATTTAAATTTTCGGAGCAGGGGGAGGCAGTGTGGAACTACCATTTCATCACCGCTGTGACGGCGACGGTAATGAACACGTCCTTCAGCATCAATGGTCGTTTCATCCTGAAGGGATTGGGGATAGTGAAAACGGCATGTTCTTGTACCGTCTACGCTCTCGCGTCGACAGTACTTCGACGGAGGACGGCTGGGCAGAGGGTGGTTGTGCAACATAACTTTCCGAACCAATGCGGCGTCTGCTGCATCTGCTGGAATTTCGGCAGATACTACACTGTCAATATCTGCAGGATCTAGACAGTCTTTGGGGAATTTCATGAGAATATGGGAATGCGGGAGGCCCCGCTTCTGGAATTCTAAACAATGTATACAGTATACCGGTTTTCCAACGTTGATGAACATGCTTTTGAGAGTCTTTAGCAGAAGGGAAAGCTTGCGCTTGAACACGCGGACAACAACCACTGGAACATCAGTGAAGTCCTGTCCAGGTCGCAACTGAGATTGGATTTCGGGCCATTCCGGATTGCAAGTCATAGTCACGAAAAAGGTCGGATTTCCGTGACATGCTGCGATAGCCAAGGAGTCTGAAATCTGCTCTGAAGCCCACCGTTTAGACCCCAGGAACGAAGCAGGGAGGTAAATATTTTCGTTGGGCTCTAGGAAATCAGATGTTCCCATTAGTGCAGCATCGTTCTGGCGGAGACGCTGTTGGTTTGAGTGTATGTATGCCAGACGCGATTCTAGATCGCGACTGAACATGTCGACTATGTATTCATTGGCGAGTCTCTCAAATATCTGAAAGCGTGGTTCCCGTAGTAGTCGGGCACGGTAATGCCACATCTGGGTAGTGGGTAAATCAATGTTAGGATCGAGTGGATGATCAAAGCGGGCATCGTGGGTGGATCCCACAACTCCCCAGCCGAGAGTACCATGAGGGAAGAGCAGGGGATATGAGAGTGGTTCCCAATACCGGCTAGTGCTGGGAGGGTTCGGTTCAGAAATCGGTTCGAACCTGAACCGAACCTGAACCGAACGCGTGTTCAGCGTTCAGGTTCAGTGTTTTGCTGAACCTGAACGTGAAGTTCGGTTTGACGTTCGGGCAGAAGCCTTGCGTTCGAACGCCGAACCTGAACCGAACCCGAAAATCCAGAATTTGAGTGGGATTCCCGGGATTTTTTCCCTTTCTGACGGTTTCTTCAGATAAATTTTAGTTTGCATTGATGTTCTGGACCTTTAAATGCCATCGTGAGCATGTCAAACACCAATATTGCTCTGTAACTTGGGATTGATCAGGTTTACGGCAGGTCAACCAATGCGGGATGAGATGAAATATGTCTCTGTAGGCGCGATGAGCACTTTTAAACAGTAAAATAAGATGTCTAAGACACCCTACTAGGTTCAGAACTCACTATATTATTTTCAGGAAAAAAAATCAGGTCCCCGAGATGGCCGAACTTCGTCGCGTTCGAACGCGTTCGAACGCTGAACCGAACCTGAACGCGCGTTCAGGTTCAAGGTTCGGGAACTCCCCGAACCGAACGCCAGGTTCAGGTTTGGGGTTCAGAGCGAAAGGCCCTGAACCTGAACCGAACCGAACCGTCCCACCACTAATACCGGCTGACAGTTGAGACAGATTGATTGTCGCCATCTGTCGTCACAACGATCATGTGACGCGCCTTGATCTCCGTCAGTGTAGTGTTTGTGTAAGACATGATTGCCGCGATTTCCGATGTCCCGGTATCCTCCAGAATAATGCGGGCGCTTGTCGGTCCGGCTGTATTCAATTGGCCCAGAGATCTGAGATTGATCGCAAAGGAGTTAACGCGCAGCAGTGCATTCTTGAACGCTGCGATCCATTGTGATGGAATGGAGGTGAACCAGTCAGAATTCTGGTGGGGAGGAACAGTTTCTATGAGGCCGTCGTAGAGTAACCAGCGTACAGCTGAATTTTCGTGATTTGGACGAACTCTATGATAAACTCGGCCTTGGATGGCCATGAATCCGGGGGGGCCTTCGATATGCGGAAAGGGCTGTGTCATTTCCAATGACGCAAAAGATAGCATGAGGTTGAGAATCCGTGACAGGTGTGAAATCCGATGGTCATTCAGAAAAATGTTGAATTCGGATGGCAATGGAGGGAGTGGCTGAACCTCGTGGAATTTGGAGCCAGCAGGTCCGCAGCAAAAACCAGGGGACTCTCCTGTGAGAAGCAAAATGCTGCATTTTGGACATTGAATTGATGCACATGTGTGCCGCATTTTGCTCCCCAACTTAAACGGGGATCTGAAATTGATCCAATTTGCCAGGTTGTAACGGGATGCATGAGAATCTACGGTATATAAGCATTGTGAGGCTCCCAATGCTGGGGTACTCCTACTTCTCAGTTGTAATTCAGTCTTGAAAAATGTTTGTGGATGATGACGAGCGGAGTCAAAATGCAAGAGCGTCACTGTGCGTGACTACTTACCACCACCATCTCGGTGGTGGAAAAAGGGCCGCGAGCTCCCCCGTCGCAGTACGTCGGCGCGGGACGCAGTACGCTCCTGCCCACAATCAAAAGTGGGGCCTCCTTCTGGGAGAAGAGCCTGTAGGGCTAAACAAGCGTGATAAATGCTGAATACACGAATCAAAGTGTCGATCCCATCCGTGATAGCACCACCTATGACGCCGCTCGTCCACCACAAACCAGCTGAAGCCTACATACTATGTGCGACACAGCGAGATACACCCCGGCTGCACCGAGAATTCGGGAGGGGGGGGGGGGGGAAATGAAAAATAATCGACCGACAAATTGCCACGTACCACATACACAAGGCCCTCGGCATATACGGTCGCGGCGAAAATTGTTGCCCATACCAAAAATGGAAATTCTTTGATGGCTCAAAAAAAAATACTGTGGACCAAACACTAGTGGGTTTTGAGCTAGAATATTGGTTAGATGTTGTATCTGATTCATAATATATACTATTTTGCTGCACCAAATCCCAGAAATTGTTCCCCTGCTGGGATTTGATGGTAGACTGATGATCCATATAACTGTGCATCCAAGGCTAAGTGCATGACAAAATGAGTGGTATTTTAGCTCATATAAAACATCTGAATACCCCTCTACCCAAGCATTAGCCAGTATTTTCTCCACCACACATTTATTGTGAGCCATCACCAAATTTCCATTTTTGGTATGGGCAACAATTTTCGCCGTGACTGTACGGTTATATCAAGTCCGATCACAATCTGCCGATCCGAACGATGGATCCACATCTTCCACTTCTCTGCGGAACCTCTCTCTCTCCACACTTGCCCAAAATTCCCAAGCAATGACGCAGTTGGATTTCAAGGGAGCGAAAGGTCAGAATCCAATTCTGTCATCGAGCCTCTGCATATGTACGGAAACGACTTAACCCCAGAAACTCGGATCACCGCATATGTCGTACAAGATTTGCATACACCCGCGAAAATTCTCAAGTTTCCTTCGCTCACCACATACTCGCTGAGGGATATCGAATCGTGCGTAACCATCATAACCCACCTCCAAGCAGCCTAACCGCCGCACAGACACCCTGGATACAGCAATCCCTGCGATAAAGCCTGCCACCCCACCCCAGAAAGCACACAAAAGATCGCACAACGACACACCCCGGGAGACACCGCATAACGAGCGACTGTCCCCAGAAAAGCGATACGAGGGCAAGGGCACCCGCGTAGAGTCGCAGCCCAACCCCTTTACTGCTGATGAGCCCAGCGCTGCAGCCCGAATCTTCCCGCTCCAGATATCCACTGCACACCTCCTGCGTCAACCCCGCAGCCCCCCTACCCCTACGCGCGCCAATCCCACGTCCCTCGCTGACAACAGGCACAACCCGGACGACCCCGACGAGTCACCCATTGAGAACCACCCCTTCTTCAACGGCCCCTCTGCCACCGTACCTCTGCCACCGTCAAACACCACGCTGAGCCGAGCGAACCAGCCCCCGCCTCTATCTGCCTCAGCCGCAGTGCCTCCTGCTCCCAAGCCAACTCTGCCACCTCTCTCCATCATCGCACGCCCCGTTCACGGCGAAGACACCACCATGGAAGATGTCGAGGCTGAGCCTGCCTTCGTGAAACCCACGCGTGCATCGTGGCTTACTGCGGAGCCCGTCAACAAAGACAGAAACCCCCACCGCCCATCGCCAGCCCATGACGCCGATGACCTCGTGCGCTGGGTAGGCTTCCAGAACAACAAGCCGACGTGGAACATGCCCGTCATCCCCGACCACATCGCGCTCGACAACGTCAGCGACGAAACCCGCGAGGCCGTTACTGAGCACCCCGAGAACTACCTCGCTGTCACCGTCTTCTGCGGTGGCTCGGTACTAAATGAGAAATACAAGAACCTACGCACGGACGCCCTCGCCATTCTCGAGGAGGTTACGGGTAAGAATAAAATCACCTTGATTCGCCCACAAGCTAAGGCTGCCGCCAGAGAAGCACCACGCCGTGGGGGGACAGGTGGGAAGCCCGACAAATTCGTCGGCCCCCTAATCCTCCTCGGCCGCTGCTCGGATATACAAGTGCGTGGCGACCTCACGAAGCAGGGGACCTTCTCTGCCACCCGCACCACCGCTCTCCACGTCACTCCCTTCGACGTTGCCGTCCTCTCGTGGGCTTTAGGGTTCTTTCGGACCGACATCACCGACCCCCCCAAGCTAGCTGGGAGGCGTCTCTGCCATGCCGCATACGAAGGCTGGCTGAAGTCCCCCAAAATGTTGGGCCACATCGCCCGTGCGACGCAGGGCGGGAGCAAGTCCTCGCGCGAACAGTGCGTCCTCGATTTTGCGCTGACGCTCGAGGCTCGCTACCTCCCACACCCCGACGACCCTGTCTTTGTCCTCTTCGCACAACCCTGCCCAAAGGACCCCAAGCTGTGGGATGACATTCGCGCCACTGCGCGGAGCTTGACATACACCGATGACCTTGAGGCGTTCATCCCCCACGCGAACGCTGCGACGGGCCACAATATCTGTGCCGACTGCAAACTCGACTGCCACCCCAAGTATAACTGCATGTTCACCGTGCGTGACAAAGCATGGTGGGGTCCTCTCAACCTTGCCTCCATCCTCAAAGATCTCCGGGGAGGAGAATCAGACGACGACGAAGGTGACCTCCGCGGTGCTCCCCGTGGGCGCCCATTCTCCCGTCCGGCCAACCGTAGCCGCGGACGTCGCTAGACGCGCCTCGCGCAGACAGTAAGATATGCACACCTATGCCACCTCAAACTCTTCGGTTGATACACCCACATACACTCACGTACCGTACATGTACCCCCCCTCCTTAAAAAAATGAATAACCCAAGTATTCCAATCCGAGGGAACCTAAGTCTGGGCTTGGAAGAAGACGCACCCAAATTGAAAGGTGTGCAACCCGACCCTACCTAATTTACTGACTGTGGCCCCTGGCGCAGGACAGGACGTGGGGGAGGGAATAGCGCGGCAGAAATGAAGACACTCTTCACTGAGTGGCTCAGTGGATGCTGCGCTGAAAACGGTGGGGCTCTACAATGAGCCGGGGTCCGCCGGCCAGCACTCCTGGTATGCACACCTACAAACGGAACCCCCCAGAGGTGCTCCGGGCGTAGTGCGCAACCCCGTTGGCGGGACAACATGACTGGTGGTATAGCAAGACCGCTAGCCAGCCCCGCCTCCTACTCAACCGCAACTACAAACTATATCAGGAACCATGTTCCACACCCACGGTACGGGAATCTACCAACTGACGGTTTAAACACAGGCTCGGCAATGGGAAACTGGGACGCTGGAGATGGCAGGAGCTCCGCCACCGGCACCCGCCCCATCGATGAAAGTGTTCCCAGTCGAGGGGAAATGGCTGAAGCCTGCCCGACCCCGGGACGGGCCGACGCAACTCCTGGAGCAGTACGCTCCCAGGGGGCACCAGTACGAGTGCTAATGCGCATCCAACGCATGTGCCGATTCAAAGGCACAGGCCAAATCAAAGACCCGAAAACCATCTACCACAAGACGGTACCCGCGCATCCAACGCGAGCCAGCAATTAGCTGAAGGTGGCAATCGAGCCCCGGGCAGGAATCAAACTCACCCAGATGACACCAATATACAAGTGTTGCCGCTACCTCCTGACCGAGACGCGGATCCTCCGACTGTAGAACCAGAACCACCTCCCGATGAGGACCCCCTGCCGTTCCGTCAAGGAAACCCAGGACCAAATAGACCCCCGACGCCACTTGAGACGCAGCGTACTTTCCCTGGCCCACCTCGCCGACGCACAGCCGGGGCAAACGTAGGAAGACCACCAGAGCCTCCACTTTGGCTGCGGCACTTAACATCAAGGGAATCGGAAATCCAAACCCATGGCATCCAAAGCACAAATGGTACCATGTAAACCAGCTTCTGAAAGACAACAAAGTTGGACTTCTTGTAGTTGGAGAAGGACACATTAACGCGGTCCGACAAGCCAACATTCAGCACCTCTTTGGACGGCGACTCGAGCTGATATTCTCCGAAGACCCTATCTCCCGAATGCAAAGGGATTAGCATTTGTAATTAACAAAGACCTACTCAGTACAGACAATCTGCAAACATGGGAGATAATACCGGGCCGAGCGATGCTGCTTGAGCTAGAAACTCATAAGAATCAGAAGTTGACTGTACTCGGGGTATATGCGCCTAATGCACCCACTTAAAATGCAGCGTTCTGGCAGACACTTCGGGAGTTCTTTGAGATTAACTCAACACTCAAGCCCGACATGATGGCAGGAGACACAAACATAGTGGCCGAAGCGATCGACAGGCTTCCATGCCGCACTGACCCAGAGAATGCAACCACAGAACTTGACCTGCTCCTCACGAGCTTGAAACTTGTGGATGGATGGCGCAAAACCTACCCTAATACTCGGGCATACACCTATACTCAGACCCGTCATGCGGGCGGTGGGTCCCACTCCCGCCTGGACCGAATATACATCCGGCGCGACAAATACCTACAAGCCTACGACTGGCAAATCAAAACCGTTGGAATCTCGACAGATCACCGAATGGTCACCGTTAGAATAACACAGGAAGGAGCACCTACGACAGGGCCCGGAAGATGGGTGTGGCCAGCTCACATAATCAGAGACAAAACACTCACAGAATATATCCACGAGAGAGGGATGACAATCCAAGATGCAGCCCAGAGAGCCGCACACTGGCCAGTCAGAGATCCTCACATGAACATACAGACCATGTGGGCAAGATTCAAGACTGAAAGAGGAGACCTTGCCCGTGCACGATCAAAAATCCTGATTCCAAAAGCAGACAAGGAAATTGAACGCCTGGAAGACGACCTCAAGAGAATAACCAATGACCTGACAATTTCTGAGGAGGAGCGAATGCTATCAGCAGCACTCCTAACAGAGAGACTGGCAAAAACCCATGTCAAAAAACACCACAACAGTAGGATGTCAGCCCAAGCACGCAATCGACTAGAGGGTGAATTAATAGGCCGATACTGGTCAGCTCTAAACAAGGAAAAAAAGCCACGCGAAGTACTCCGCAGACTGTTGAGACCGGGCTATGACCCATTGGCAGACTCGAATGCAAAATACGAAACAGACTCACAACGTATGGCCACTATAGCGCGGAACTACTATCTGTGACTGCCAACCTGGCCGGACTAGGAACCTGGCCATTTGCAAATTATACGGCTATATACTTAGCTGTAAGTAATTTTTGTGCTTTGGGGGTGGAATACAACCTATGTCGTCCATCGTTACCAATTTTCAGCCAAAAGTGATGGGTTGATGCTAAGTGGTGCCGCGAATGATGTTGGGCGGCAGGGTGAGAAAATCAATCTCTTATCCCCGAACCGCCAGTTCGCTCTTTCCTCCACCAGTTCTTCGTCAATCCACAACTTTGGAGGCTCATTCTTCCCTCCTGACTACGGGCTTCCTTCGGAGTATAAAATAAAATCTATATAACTGCTCAGTCGCCGTTGAGCTGGCAAAAATGATGGCTATGCCAGGATGAGGACATCGACTGGACGACCTTCATATAAAATAGGCCTTTGACTCTCAGAGTCCAGCACTTGTAACGGTCAATCTTCATATATAAAGCTTGAACTCTGAGCATGTTAAACAATTTTATGTCCTTAATACCTCCCTCAGTGCGTGCTGAACCGTAGATCAGCCTAATTTTTGTTGAATCAAAATCTAAACGTCGGGTTCTCAGGAGGATGACACAAGAGAGGATTTGGGTATCCAAGTGTGTTCCTTTACTTCTTATCAACATTATTGTGGCTTGTTTTGCCTAACCAAGACCTCTAACTCGCACGGCGGTCTTGTTTCCTTGGCACGATTGATCCCAGCACTCATAGCTGTCATGAGAAGCACTTTGTCATGTCATTCTTAGAGGTATTTTGTATCGTGGTAGTGTCTAAAAATGATCGTTTATGATCCTTGAACATGATCATACACTCCGAGATCAACACTGGAGTCCGAAACGGCAGTTTGCATGGGTGGCCAGGTAGGTGGTCAATTCCCTTTTCGGGAATCCGACCGAAATAAATTCACCAGGTGATGAAAACCTACCTGAAATGTCGCCAACCAGGCTCAAACTGTTCATCGGATCCACGCCTGTCATTTGGGACCTATATGGCCTGCGTAATTGGCTCAAGACGGCCACTAACAGGTCCAAACCTCTAACGTGGCCAGGTTCCCAGTCACAAATAGTACCACAATAAAATCCAAAAGGCGCGGAGGGACACCGCACCTGATATCCGAGATCAAACCATTGAAGTAGTGCTCCAAAGGATAGTCCGAAAAACCACTCATGAACAAGCAGAAACTCTGCGCAAACAGTTGACTCGGGAAGACGTCGAGCTCTCCTTAAAATTATCAGCAAATAACAAAGCCCCCGGCCTCAACGGCATACCGTATGAAGTGTGGCGTGTACTCGACTCCCGATTCAAAACACGAACTACACAGGAGAAACCTGCATTTGACATTATCGGACTCCTACAGCTACTATACAATGACATTGAAACACATGGAGTCACGGTTGGGACCGGATTCTCAAAGAGCTGGATGGCACCTATCTACAAAAAGAATGACCCAGCAGAAATCGCCAACTACAGGCCTATATCTCTGTTAAATACAGACTATAAGATCTTCACAAAAGCACTCACAATAAAGCTTGCACGAATTGCTCCAGACCTTATCCATCCAGCACAAGCGGGCTTTGTCCCAGGCCGCCACATATACGATCAGATCTGGCTCACCAAACGGGTAATTGAATTGGCCGAAGCCACGGAACAGAATGGAGTCATTGTCGCACTAGACCAAGAGAAGGCCTATGATAAGATTGAACACGATTACTTATGGAAAGCCTTGAGGGAATTTGGCATCCCCGAAGAATTCATCAACACGGTTAAAACCCTGTATAGTGACGCATACACCTCTGTAATAGTCAACGGGATGACGAGTGACCGACCTTTCAAAGTCACACGCGGAGTACGACAAGGAGACCCCCTCTCCTGCCTCCTGTTCGACCTGGCAATAGAACCGCTTGCAGAAGCGCTGAGACAATCCGGCCTAAAAGGCTTCAAACTGAAAGAAGTTGATGATAGGTTAATTGCAACACTATTTGCAGACGACACACTGGTTTACCTGTCTGCCCAGGATGACTTTAAGTCTCTCCTCGACATCCTTGAAGAATGGTGCACTGCATCGGGGGCAAAATTCAATATTGAGAAAACAGAAATAATACCAATCGGGTCACTCACTCACCGTGTCCGAGTGCGCACTTCACGAACGGTCAATGGGATTGATGGAACAAAAATTGAAGACCACATTACAATAGCAAAGGAAGGCGAACCCATCCGCACGCTTGGGGCTTGGGTAGGAAACAAAGTCGACCAAGCTAGTACCTGGGTAAAAACAATAGATAAAATTGATGATGCTTTGAATTGATGGGAAAAGGGGCACCCTACAATGGAAGGGCGCCGACTCATAATTATGATGGTTGTTGGGGGAATGACCCAATACCTCGCAAAGGTGCAAGGAATGCCCCCCGAGATAGAAAAGCAACTGGAACGCCGCATACGGGCGTTCCTATGGGAAGACAAGAAACTTATCGCAGTAAACAAGGAAACCGTCTACGCACCCATCGATATGGGCGGCCGCAACCTCCTAGACATTGTCGCCCGGAATGAAGCTATCTCCGCGACATGGCTGAAGTCGTACCTTGACTTTGGCCCAACACGCCCGCTGTGGAGCTTTGCTGCCGATGAATACCTAGCGCTCAACATAAATAGCAAGTCAGAACTTGTTGTAGATAAGAACCTACGCATCTGTGTGTTTCTCCAAGCATGGGACACGAAGAGAACCCTTAAACCAAAGGACCTCGTGGACATGCTAAAAGTCGCCCGTTTGCGAGGAGCCCGAATGGATGGCCTCGCGTTCTCAAGAGAAATAATGCGAGAAACCACCATCTGGTACCACGTCAAGTTCACAGCCAGCCGCGGAATATTTAACAAAGGCAATGAAATAACGTGCCTAAAGAAGAACCACAAAATCAGAGCAGTTGGAGAAGCCGAAAGACTCGCACGACGACTCAGCGAAATCGGGCACCGTAGACGGTCAAACTGCGCATGCAATGCATGCAAAGACATCAGGGCAGGGTGCAGAGGGTGCTCCAACCCGAACAAGTGCTATCTCAAAGCAAGACAGCTGTTGAACTCGCTGGAGCCAAAGTGGAACCCACTGCTTCCCCAACCTGAAGACTATGAAAACATACCTCCTACTCCCATCGAACTGAAGGAGAATGAAGTCCTATTTGACCCCAAGATAACAACCAAAGGAACCCTGGGAGACACCTTCCGGATATTCACCGACGGCCGCAAAGGTGATACATCTGCCCCAGACACCCAAATGGACCCAGAGAAGGACGAGGAGGATATTGTTGTATACACAGACGGATCTGCGACAAACAATGGAAGAGTGGATGCACGCGCAGGGTCTGGCGCATTCTACGGACCCGAGGACTACAGAAATCTTGCGATACGTGTCCCGGAAGAGCTAAAACAATCTAACAATGTTGCTGAAATACTGGCAGTAAAAGAAACGGTTGAGTCAAACCCTAAAGACATCCCACTCAGGATAAAGAGCGACTCCAAGCTGGTTGTAGACGGCCTAACCAAGAATCTCCAGAGATGGGAAGACGAGGGATTTGAGAAGACGGAAAACGGTCACCTGATCAAAATCACGGCGGCGCGTATCCGAGAACGAAAAGCACCCACAACCCTGGAATGGATTAAGGGCCACGCCGGAATCGAGGGAAACGAGATGGCCGATCGTCTGGCGGATGAAGGACGGCAAAAAGATGTGCAGCCTGTTGTAGACCTGCAAATCCCGTGCGCGGTGCTTGTCCCAGGCACCAAACTCAAGACGATGACTCAATCATCAGCATACAAAATAATCCGCACACAAAACATGGACACAGCGAGATATCAGGAGGCACTGGACCGGCATGCCACTGTTAGAAATATGGTATACGCGCAAGACGCGGCAGCAGGAGGAAAAGACAATGTCCCAACAGCAGCACAGATATGGAAATCAGTCCGCCACAAAGATATATCCAGACCCATACGATCCTTCCTATGGATGATGATACATGAAGGCTATGCCCTGGGCAACCACTGGCGACACTTCCCAGGGTTTGAAGACAGGGGCATCTGTAATAAATGCGGAATCCCCGAGAGCATGGAACACATCCTCACTCAGTGCGACGAGAACGGGCAAAAGACTATCTGGGAGCTTGTTAGCGAGCTCTGGAACCTCAAAACTGGCACTGGAATGCCGCCCCCACTCATGGGCGAAATCATGGCCTGCGGCCTCACAAAAAAAGGAACTCTCCCTGGTAAGACTGACGCGGGCACGACGCGTCTGTACAGAATCACCATCTCGGAATCAGCCCACCTCATCTGGCGCCTACGAAACGAACGAGTCCTCCAAGGTAAAGCCCCCTCGACGATCACTGAAATCCGCAATCGCTGGTCGCTCGCATTGAACTTAAGGATCGGAATTGACTGCCTGTTTACGAACAAGGCTAAGTATGGCGCCAAAGCACTCCAAAAATCACTAGTGCTAAAAACATGGGCTGGATCCCTCCGAGACGAAGACAGACTCCCAGCCGATTGGACTAGGGAGACCAGGGTTATAGTGGGTATTGGTTAGCGGGTAAAGATGGGTTGGCCGATCCCAACCTTGAACCTGCTGACGAGAGCCCCACACAGGCGTCATCAACAGCGTATCGTGCGTAAATTGCATTCCCTGGGGTGGACTGTCGAGCGGGGTTGAAAGAAAGTGGCCCCTGCTAACCTTAACAACCGTGTGGTAAATTAGAGACGACTTGGTCGTATTTCCGGGTGATCCGACTTACGGTGACGGAAGAGTACTAGACAGTACTACTTTAATGCCATCTTGTTCCACATAAGAGCGTCGCTGTGAGTGTGTTATGGCGTGACATACATCGTGACACCGTAACACGCTCGAGTGTGTTACGGTGTGACATGTCGCACACGAGTCATCCAGTCCCGGATGCAGGGTTTTTATTTATTTATTTATTTATTCAATTCGACGAAGCGGAAAGGAGTACATCAAGTAGGAGACTCATTTGTAAAATTTACAACACAATTTTGCGTGGTTACAATGAACGAAGCGCCATATGAGCGGATTATCTATCGGAGACTCTCCCCCCCCCCCCCTCGGATTCAAACAGTATCGATATCAGAACAAACAGTATCGGTATCAGAGGGATATTCAAGCGGCGGAAGCTGCTGCACAGATGAGGAGAATATGCATGGGATACTATGAATGTCTTACGTCGCAATTTTCGTAACCTGTATGAGGTACGCTTTGAGAGGTCGAGTTGCAGTCAGAGTCGAAGTGGAGCATGCTTGACAGATGGTCAGCACATACAGATAGGCATGCACGGATGAGACTTGCAAAGTAATCTGTGGGGCGCCGCGCAGTTGGTATTCAAAAACAGTCTGTGGATCATTGAAGTTCAGAGGCCGCTGGTGGAGAAGACGATAAGTACCTCATGTTTAGAGGTCATGAGATCCTCCGAAACAACCCGGATAGAAGGACGGTGTTCAAAATTGGATCGATATTCGTCGGGTGGGGTCGTGGGTGAGGCGTTCAGGGGGTTATATGCACAGCAGAAAGACAGAATAAGGCGAATAGATCGAAAGATAGCTGGTGGCTCGGGTGAGCAGGAACAATGTAGTGACCCACCTCGCAAAACAGGCCTGTTTGAAACTGGAGGGGATGGCACTGGTCGGAAGTGGGCGTTCAGAAATTGGTGGAATTTGATCGTTGAGGTATAAGTCACCGTTGGTAAAGGCTTCGGTCAAAGCCGAGCCAATCGTCTAGAGTAAATGATTAGTTCAATTGGCCGCACGGAAAGGGAAATCTTACTCGACGTTGGACATCAGAATGGTAATATTGGCGGTGGTTCTGATGCTAGGAGCGTCGAGATCCGGTGGCCAAGTTGAGTGCGAAGATATATACTTGGAAGGGCTCTGGCGTGCTCGATGTACGGCTTTGCGATATGCTGATCGGAGATTTTTGTCGTACAGCAACAGGCCGTAAGTTCCATCGGGGCCGAGATGGTAGGACAGAGAAATGATATTGAATCTGCAGTAGTCGGAGTCCCGGATGTGGAAATCTTGAAATCTCAGCAGCATGAAGGCCAAGTCGGCGGCGTGAAATGGTTGTTGGCTAGGAATAGAGAAAGCGATAGCATACCGAGCTTGGGCCGGATTTTTGGATTTCATGACGTCGGCAGCTGTCATCCAGACAAAGAGGATTGGAGCGGATTTTGCATGGAGAATGGTAGCGAGCCGGCGATCGGTCAGGTAGACCGATGAGTTAGGCTATTGATAAAATTAGTGACCCTAGCGTTCAAGGAAACTGAGCTAACCGCAGTGAGGGAAGGCAAAGATTCCATTCCCAAGGCAATGCCGTTGTCCCAGGTGGAGTTTATGACTTCAATTATAGAATTTCTTGCTTCATCGTTGCTGTGAACGACATTGGAATCTTCCTCCGGTGCATTGAGAGATTTACGCGCTGGATGGTGAGTATATGGAAAAATTTTAGATTCGATTTCAACATACCACGCTGTGCTGAAGGTCTGAAGAAGAGGCAATAGGTGTGCGCAGATACTGGTGTGGCCATGATCTGAAAGGCACAGACTCGAGGAAGATTTATAGACGTCGAAGGTACTCGGACTATGCCGCTGCCTAAAATGCTCCGAGAGGGGAATAAATAGACCGATGCAGTCATGGAGCATCGGTACTCAGGTAGGCACATGAGTGTAATTAAAACATCCAGGGTCTTGGAGCACGAACAGCAGAGTGGAAATTCCATTTGCTCATTAAAGAAGCACAAATAAGGTTCCAGGGGCCCATGCGGGAAGTACCGAAGAGGAAGTTTGGGCGGCTAGGAAGAAATTTGAAATTGTGTCGGAAGTAGTGATGGGAAAGTTCGGTTCAGTTCAGGTTCGGGGTCCTTTTTCCCGAACGCTGAACTCGAACCTCGGTTCAGGTTCAAGCATTTGCTGAACCGTGAACCTGAACCTGCGGTTCAAGTTCGAGACGGTTCGGTTCGGCGTTCAGACGAGTTCGAACCGTGAACCGAACCTATTTTACGAAAATTAAAAAAAAGAACTTTTGAGTAGTAGAGAGACTACATAATATATTCGTCGTCATCCAGTTTCATCATGTCCACATCCGCAGGAAAGCCGTAGTGCTCCGCATCAAGCTCTGCGATGAGTGCATCCATGTGTTTACCCGCATCCTCAGTCGCACTGATACGGCCATTTCGGTAGGCACTTTTGAGAAGCTGCAATGCTTCAAAGATTTCTGGAGTGAGTGACAGATTTAAGCGGGCCAAAAACGACTGAGGTGAAATGGGATTTAGCCACACCTTTTATACAATGAGTACATGTAGTCATGAACGCGTGAACGGGAGAAGAGAGCCGAACAATAGTAGCGAAAGGCCACCTTGTTGTCTCATTGGACACACGGACGGCAGGTAAATTGTGCAGGGAGGACAGAGATGAAATTTACACCAGTTTAATAGCAGCATTTGAGGAAATTTTGGAATGTTGGAGCGTTGGAGCGGTGGAGCGGTTCAGGAGTTCGAACACGTTCGAACGCGTTCGGCAAACTTCTGTTTGTCCTGAACCGTGAACCGAACTTGGGCGTTCAGGTTCGGCTATTTGCCGAACCTGAACCTGAACTTTCCGTTCAGTTCAGTCCGGTTCGAGTTCGAACCGATTTCCTGAACCGAACTTTCCCAACACTAGTCGGAAGATATCCGTCTAGCGGTCTAGAGCGGGCGGAGCTCAGGTTTTCTGGGGGCTTTCCCAGGTTCAACTATTTAGGGATTGGTGCCGAGTAGGTGTGGGGTCAGGGTCTGGTCGGCGGAGAATTACGGAGGATGTTGTCGTCGGAGACGAAGACAATGAGGTCACAGTCACATTAAAGTCACATTCGCTTGCAAGACAGAACTCGGGCGGTGCAGTCGTTTTCGGAGTTGTTTGAGTTTCGCAATGTAGTTGGAAAAATTGGGGAGTCATTGAGGATTTCGGAGAGCACAGGCTACTTGGTACATTGGTAAAATAGGTACAAAAGACGACACAATTGCAAGCCGCAATTCAACTACTGCTTCGCTTTCTTCTTCCCTTTGGCTTTGACCGGAGTTTCTTCAACGATATCAATATCTTCGTCTTCTGGGGCCGGGGAGCGACTGTGAGTAGGTGCGCGGCGTTTTTTGGACCTCAATAACGATTAGCAACACGTTCAAATATATATAGAATTGAGTCCCTACCGTGTTTCGTGGGCGGAAGTAGTTGACGGTCCCGGGCCAGCGACTGCGTTAAGCGATCATGGAGCACTGTTGAATACAGATTAGCTGAGCACGTCATAAAAAAATAACCAAGAGTGACCGAAGAAAAACGTTGCCTGGAGTCTGGACGGGCGCTTCCACAGCGATGTGGGTGGTGGGCTTGGTTTCGGTGGTGGGCGTGGAGGTTGAACCAATGGCTGTATATTTTTTGCGCCTAGCTGGGGTCGCAGGCGCCGCTGAGGGGTCGGTGTTCGATAGCGAGCTATCAGTGCTTTGAGACAGACTGTGGGGACCGAGACTGAGGATAATATGTTCGATCGCAACGCACAGGAGGCCAGAGGGGCCAAACCCATTGCAAACACCCAAGAATTGGGTGCAGCTTTGGGGACGGGGAGCGGGGACATTGCTCTAGCGTTTTATTGGAGGATAAGTGCATCTAGAATGCCGTTTGTATCAATAAACTCCAATAATTATTGCGACGCACTGAATTGTAGAGTTTTTGGGAGAACTGCCAACGTAGTCTGAGACACACATGATGAAGAGTTTGCTGTTGTCGGCCAGAACCTCTGCCGTGTGGTTCCGTGAAACGTGTCCGACACCATAGAGGAAGGTGGGAATCTCTGGAATAACATCCTGCTCGGACGATGAGGACAAAAACGACAGGAAATGGTTGAACAAACATCGTACGTATCACTGTTGACATCGCCCGGGATGGCGGCCATGTAAAGAGCATCGAGCTCCACAGGTTGCCCGGTTGGCGCGTACACTTTGGCGAGGACGAAGGCAACAGTATTATCTGTAAGTGGGGCATCTCCGGGCCTGCACCGGAGTAGACGCGCAAAGTGGCAGCCACATAGACACCGTCGGCAGACTTGAGAGATGTGATGTAGTGGCAATGAAGTACTGGATATGTAGCTCCAGGAGAATGAGTAGCGATGTGTTTGCCAGCGGTGAGGGCGAATAAACCGAAAGTATTGAAGGACGACGTTGTGGTGAAAGAACAGCAATCGATGACCTGAGTGCCATAGATATGGAAGCAGGATAGCGCTCACCATGCCGGCACAACGGCCGTCGGGAAAGAGTCAGAGGAAATTGGCTAACCTGAAACGGGCGCGCAAAAGCTAAACTGAAATCTGGAAATATCCGAAAGATGGAGCGCTTGACAACTGTGTGCGGATAAAATGTGGACGTGCGAAACCCACAGAGTCGGAACATCAGAATTGATGGAACAAATAGGGACAATCTGATTCGACGCATCTGCTTAAGATACGAGTAATAATGCTTAGGATACGAGTAATTTAATATACGAAGTATTGAAGTTGTCCCACGAGCCGACAGAGCGAATGTAAGAAGGGCTAGAGCACCCAGACGCATGCGAGGAGGCGGTATCGCCCCGTGGAGCTATAGGAGAAAAGCTATTGAGCATGATACATTATATTCCAAAAAATGTGCGACATCAGCGGTGAGATTATTGAAAAAGAAAACTTGAACTCGGTTCTGGTGTCAGTTCTGGCGTCCAGACAGACAGCATGGGAGAAAATTTGACTCGAAAATTTTAACCAGTTCGCCGCCCCCGATTTCTGGAATGGCGCACCGTACTCGTAACCGCCAGACCCTACCCCTCATACCCCTTCCCGGACCCGCGACCCGTGCTCTTCCTTCACCCAAACAGGCCAAAGGATGGACGGGTGCACTACCTCCCGCCGAGAAGCGCTCGGCGCATGGTAAGCGATCTGAGCGCATGGGACCCGGACTTACGACCCGTCATAGACCTCCCTCCGAGATGATATATTAACCACATTTGTGAACTACCGGTTTTGATACATCATGCCCCATCTCTACTAAATCCTTGACATATAAACACAGGTATATCTGCTGCTACACGTTCCCTGCGAAGCCGGTGGAATCCGGGGAAATTTTGATGGCCTCCAGCTATTAACAAGATCTATGAGATTGTCAAATGGTTCAACGGTATACCATGCCGAATATGTGAGTAACGTTGTTTTGTGTGCGACATGGGAAGTTCCTTCTTCAGATGTGCCAGCATCGGACTTGTCAACTGACACTTCGACCTCATAAAGCGGCTCAGCAGAACGGCAATACAGCCTCGGCACCCGCCTAAAAGTAGGCGCTACTTGGGCGGCAAGCAAGGCAACACGACATTGACAGCGAAACTGACAGTTATATGTACATCGTGGGAGGAGCACCGGGGTCCGGAGTTTCAGTCGCGCGTCCTCCATTATTTCGTGCGCCAAACAACACAATTCATTTGCTATCTCAACTTTCAATTGGTTCCCGGACTGACACGCGCTAACTCACGTGTCAGAAGATCGTTGCTGAGCACTGGCTCGGGGATTCTGCCATTACTTATGTCGTTGTACCAAAAGTCAGAATCACGCCGACATTTTGATAGATATGTATATGTGAGACCGTAATATTTACAACAGGTAATAGCCCAGGCTCAAGCCGATGAGAACGAATGCGAGGACAGGAGACGACATTCTATGGCCGGTATTTGGTGCGTTGGTCGGTGTCGAACTGCCGGGCCCTGTGGGTGGGACAGCAGCGCTTGCACCAGAGAAGGGGGCTGTGTTGAAAACGATGACACCCAGGCCCGTCTCGGTGAAAACTCTAGTTGAAGTTGGGTTTTTGACCGTGCAGGCGGCAACAGAACCTTGAAGTCCACATTCGGCCCCTATGGCAAACGTCTGACCTGCACTGACCAAATTTTCGGTGGCAGAGTAGTAGTCGGTGCCGGCAACAACAACGTCTAGCGGATTAGTTTAGTTCAACCGAAGAGAGAAAATGACGCTTCCGCACGCACTGTAATCCGTCGCGACCGAATCGAAAAACTCGTAAAAATATGTCGTGTGCCCCTGCGAATCGACACCGACAACTGAGGCGGGGATGGGCACAGGTACAGACGCAAACGGATCTGCCACCGTGAAAAACTGCGGCGTTGGGGAGGCAGCTGCAACTGGTAGTATCATCAGATGCCTGCTTTGAGACGCAAGATAGGGTTACGAACAGTGTGCTGCGACGACGACCAGGGTGAACAATTGAACAATGCCAGCGGCCATGGTTTACGACTCAGGGGAGAGTGAAGCAGATATATCCTCCCATGAGTATTGGTATATATATCCTCTCACAAACGGGGTCTGATCGGAGCCGGCTGGGAAATGCGGAAGAATTCTAGTGCGACGACATCGGCGGCGCCAAAAACAATCTTTATACCACGCCTACCATTCCGTCTGTTAACGTTCATCTCACACTGGCTGCCCATATGATGCCTAATTGTGTTAATGGAACGCATATCTTGCCGAAAATAAGCTGCCAACGACGTCAAGGCTAGTGCCGCTTTTGATGCAAAAGGCAGCACATTGATGGAATCTATCGTGTCTGATTTGAATGTACCAGGTCATTGTGACTGAGGTGCTTTGTATCTACTCGTAACTGAGCGTGGTAACCAACAGACTTTATAACAAACGAGGCACGAGTTAGGACTGATATAAAGCCTCTGTCAAGAGAGACCAGCTGGAGTCTTCCACCTTACGCCACATGGCGTTTGGATTACGGCTCCTCCCTCACTGGCGCTCAATTTCTCGAATCTTGACTAATCTAAATGTTCTCTCTGTATCGGTTCCATTCACTAAAAATGTGGAGACGAGTCTTTTGGGGGTATGTCTGGATGTCTGGACATCACGTCGTCAGCAGGTCACGCCACTGGCAGGTGAAACGAGTGGCAGAATCATTATCCATACATTTTTTCTCAGCAGGCTTCGGCGATAAGTTTCTTGCCTGCCGAACGGCCCGCTTACCCTCGTCTTGGTGCCTTGTCATGTCCGTGTCCAAGTTCGCTCAACATTGGGATCTGTCCTTGCCTACTCCGAGCCTACCACTCCTTCCGCTTGTCGCTGTCGATACTTTTTAAGCCTCAAGACGATCAAGCCTCAAGATGCACAAGAACTTCAAGACTTGGGTCCCTCTCCGTGTCATCGCCTCCCTCCCCCTCCTGCGCTGCTCCAAAGCCATATAGTTGTTCTGATCTTTCCAGCGACGATATAGCAATCAAGCGGTATCATAGGTGCCATGTGAAGGGATGCGGCCGGTATGTCCATGCTAAGCACTAGATTTCACGACATCCTCTAACTGTTAAAGTTGTAGGCTCGCGCTTCCGTTCTCACATCCCACTGCTCCGGTCCCGAGAGTCGCGGCACGGCCGGCTCCAGCTTACCGTGACGCCGCTATTGTCGACTTCTAAACTGCTCTTGACCTTCGTTTACTTATTTGCGATATCCTGGTGTCGTTTGTGGTCGCGGCGGTGTTAGATACCCGTAGATACCGCTCAATAATCATTTATTTGCTATCCTTTTTGTCAGCTCAAGAGCTTTTGAGCCTTTTTCTGTGTCCTTCTGTGTTACCCTATGTCAGCTTTTCTAACTCGAGGGACTCAGCTTAAAAAAGGTCTAACAGCCTTTCATCTTTTTTGGCTTTCCCCCTTAGTAAAGGGGGGGAAACTGCGAAAAAGCTGACTTGCCAAATTGCTGATGAATCTGTATATATTGAGCGGCTTACTGCGTCGGCACGAATATGTCGCCGGGGAAAGGTGCCAGTATGCGACGGGCGTCATTTATCCTGTCTGCATTGGCGCTGGCGCCTGGCTTGAGTGCATAAGTTAATTAATATACATAGCTCAGGATACAAGAGGTTAGTTATGAGTGTGCGAGCGCTACGTATGTTCCGTTTATGTCTTACCTGGTCTCACGCATTCATTCAGCGAGCGCTAATGTTCGAGGTATTTAAGCTGACCCGCTGTCGACATCCCAAGCTCCTCCACCACTACCGTCTAGCCCTCAACGATATGGCTGTGGAATCAAAAGAGGATCGTACCACAACGGAAGTAGTGGAGTCCGAACAGCTCCTCCACCGCTACCGCCTACCTCTCAACGAGATGTCTGTGGAATCAAAGAAGGATTGTATCACTACGGAAGTAGTGGAGCCGGAACATACTCGGTACGAGCTTAGCTTCGCACCCGAGTCCCCGTCGCGGTTCCCTGCTGAGATATCTACCGTAGCAGTTATCTTTGGCCGCTCATAGTTTTCAGTGGGCAAGCTGTCCTTCTCGCTATATCCTTAGGCTTCTTCGGCGCAGTGCACCATCGAGGTCAGGTTCCGCTCCCGACAACCCTTGCCGAAATCGTGCGGCTCAATCCGCAAGCACAAACCTATATTGTAACTTTTCTCTCGACTGCTCTTTCTACCATCTCGTCGTAGTGCGTTCCCCGGACCCAGGTTATGTCCGCCTTTTGACTGGTTTATACTACAGCCTATTTTCCCAGGCCGTTCGCCACATGATTGTGGTGTATCTCAATCGCCCCATGGTTGTGTCCACCCTTGAATTCGGGATCTTGATTTCAAGAGGATCCCTCATATCCGATCTCCGCAAGATCAAATGGGTCATTGTCGCTGCCGTACTCTTCGTGGCCACCACCCTCGGTCAGACCGCCAGGTATGTTATCTCCTCCTTTGTTCCTCCGTCAATTTCTCGCTCACATTTCGCCGAACATCCAGCTGGACAGCACTCTTGACGCCCATCCAAATCACCATATACACCCCATTGCAAGGCACCGAGATTGATCTTTCGAGCAGCGCATTAAATAGCAGCTTACCCCAGTTCTGGCCGGAGATACAGAGCTACAGTAAACCTCCAGCTCTCACTTACACGGGATCTTACCGCTTGCTGCAGTCGGCTCGGCCCTCCTGTTCGGCATTGATACCAGTGGAGCGACAAGCGCAACATCACGAACCGGCTACCCTGCTGTCCTCGCTTTTGGTGGTTGGGCATACGAAATTTCCACCAGTTGGCATCCCTTTCCTGGTGGCCTGGGATCTATCTTAATCCAAGCACGTACTTAGGTGGAATCTATCCCATCCGGCTCGTCAACGCGGCGGACCCCTCTAATTCCAACTTAACGCTCGACACGCTGAATACCGAGCCATTTCCACCCGCCGGGACCTCCTCAAACATCTCGATGAGCCAGCAGGGTGTTACCGCCGCTGTTTCATGCCAAAACCAGCGGCTGGATGTCAACTCAGATCCCCCGTTGCAACGATTCGCTGTACCGGCGGAAGTGTCTCCTGCCAATCAGACGTACCCATACACTGCATTGTCAGTGGCGACGACCTGTAATGGGCAGACCCTCCCCTCAAGTAAGCATGATCTCTCTATCGTAGACGAAGTTGCTCAGGAGCTTTGCCTAGGCGTCCAAATATCCAATACCAACAATACTGTATTCGCCTTGGTCTGCCCGGAGACTAATGACGCAGGGACAACGACCTACAGTAAGGCCTTTCATTGATGTAACCATTCCAACTCCTTGATGATTCCTGGCGCAAGCCTTGATTATTGACAGTCAGGGGCCGGCGTATGGTTATATGGGGACGGTTGTATGTACAGTCTCTCCACAGATCCAAGATGTTATCGCAACCTACTCCGGGTCCTCCGTCTACACGAAAGCGGACACGGCATCCGAGTCGCGCCCGACTGACGCGGGGAAGATCGGATATGTAGCCTTGTATGGCTTGTTGGAGGGATTTGTATACGGGCAAAGCGAGGTGCACAGTGTGGTCGGTGATTCGATCGGCGCCATATACACCGATCAGTTCACTTCAAGGGCGCCGGTGTCGATTCCCATCCTCTGGGTGACTCCATCAGTATTCTATTTGTCGAGTGCGTGGTGGCTTACACAATCTGCAGGAAGCGTACATTACGGGTGTTGTCGAATTCATTGGGACAGTTAGTGGATTGGTTTTAAATTCGTTGCACCTTTTCTGACCAAGGTACGGACATCATTGCAGGCTGTGAGGAGCCAGCTCTCATCGTTTGAGGGCCCTTTCGGTGGTGTCCCGCCATCTGATGTTACCAGAACAATAAAGGGAACTTACCTCTCGTATACTCTGGGGTGGGAATACTCCACTATCGCGAGTTGGGCAGTTCTCATCCCGAGTACATTTGTGGGCATCGTGTCAATCCTTATTGTCCTCTTCGCCCAATATCAAAGCCGAGGAATACATGTGCAGAACCCGGAATTCAACCCCAGCGATCCAGTCCTCCTTCTGGCAGCAGCCTCGGCGGGCGGGATGGAGAACACATTCGGCGGCTTAACGGAGGAACATATCAAGGCAGGACGTGGAAAGAAGGTGCTACTTGGGCGCATTAAAGGCAAGGATGGGCTGGTTGATGCAGAATCAGTCTCAATGTAACGAGTTCCGCGGTGGGAGCTGAAAATTTGTAGTGTTTGCACGTTAAGTATTTTTGTCAGAGCGCTAATAGCAGCCTAATACATCTCTAAATTTCTGGCCTTCGAGTACCCCAGATTTAAGGCTCTGATGGGTTGTGGCCGGCCTCGAGAGCTAGAATAATAACTTCTTGTGGTACAAGTGAGAGCGCCGACGAGACTGGGATAATATACATTAGCAACCTATGAATACCTTGATGTTGGGATTCGGAGCTGATGCCGCCCAGGTATTCCAGGTGGCAAAGTTCCAGTTCTGGTAAAGCAGGTAAGTTCATTTCCCCGAGAGTATAGGAGGGCGCACAGCTCCAGGGTACGATTTCACACCGCTGTTCATTTTTTCCGATCGTCAGTGAAGATATTCATGAGTGATTGAATTGCTTGCCAAAGGTTACTGTTGCAGTACGATGGTTAGAGGTGGTATTTCGGACAGCTGTCGTTTACTTATAGAATTGAACATAGACCGCGTCGAACCATGCAGTTCGGAAGGCGTTCCCGACCCACGCGTCGGGATAAGGGCACCGGGGAGCAGCCGTGATGTAGTAACTGGTATTGAGATTCGCATGTATGACTTCGGGAATAGACCCACGGTTTGCTGGCGCCAGCCCAGAGTGAGCGGATGTGTGTCGCAAACGCAGCGTATCCAGTGTTGGTGCCCGATTCGATATCCAAATCAACCTTACGGCAAACCAAGTCAAGGGTCGATAACCGGAGAAAGTATGTGGCATACCTATCGAGGAGCACGGCACCAAAAGGGCGGTGGGAACCCGAGCCACCGAGGAAGTCGTTCCAGATGGTATCGGCGAAATTTATTGGGTCCGTGTCAGTGAAGAAGCGCGCGGTTGTAGTGCCCCGCCCAAGCTCAGGATCACGAGCTTACCCATTTCTTGACACGCTTGAATCCCCGCAGCCAAGGACGCGCAGGTTCCACTGACACCATTATTATCGTAGATCTGGGCAACAGGTTTAGCTTTCCAAACACGCTGTGGGGAAAAAAAGCTTTCATTGCCAAGGCTGAGGTCAGGGATTATGCCACTGAAGCTATCGTCGATATAGGTGTCCTGAGGAAATTAGTCCTAGTCGACGCAAAATAATCAAGAACGCGGGCACCCGGCAGTAGTTCGAGATTATCTGTTGCCAGTTGGGGTGTCGCTGCCATGCGTTGCCCCGTACTAGTTTTGGTGAACAACTAGCGTGGCGGGAAATAGGCTTGCGAAATTTACATGTGCAAATTAACCCGGTAAATTAGCCGCTAATTAACACAACCTTTTTGAGGCCAAAAAGAGGTGGTAAATTAGCACCTATTTGACTGTGGTTCCAGGGATAAAATCTGCTATCTGGGGCGTGCTATCGTCATGTCGCGACCCATTTCAGCACCACACTTCGACCATTGAATGGAATTATTGCAGGGATCACATCGTCCGAGGTGCTTTGAGGGTAAATGTGTCAAGAGCGACTGAGATTTGGATTCATTCGGATGAAATGCAATTCAAATTGTTGGCACCTCGGTGGGACCAAGATCCTCTCGCCATTCAGCCTCAAACATACGCCAAATCTTGGTTCAGAACCGTTCCGGAAACGATTTTCAGCGCTCCTGGAACCGTGGGAAATTTAGGTAAATTAGCACGGTAAAATAGGTCAAATAGACCCCAGGAAAAGCGCGACTGTAATTTACCTCGGAACCAGACCCGGGAGCTATTTCCCGCCACGCTATGAACAACTGACCGTAGAAACAACGAAATGTACATACCCCAATAGACAACCAACTGGAGTCCTGGACAGTGATGCAGTATAAGCTACGCGAACGATGCGACAAGACAGTAAGTCACTAACATTGTCACCACCAGTTTGCCTAGCCGTTCTGGCCCTCAGAATGGGTGGCTGTGCTGGTGGATAGCTACCGGTGGCTGGGGTCAGAACGAAGCGGCAAACTAGTAGGTCGTGTCTGCGGTCGAGGTTACGCTGAGCGATGGCAATGGTCATCGAGACAGGGTGATCACCTGGAACACCGTCACGCTTCACTCAGTGACAGGGAGGCATCGTCCGTTGTTCGTGTACCACATAGTCGCTGGCGGGAGCCATAGCCAGACAGATTGAAATCTCCTTGAGGGTGTCAAGACCCAGTAGAAGTCGCTCCTCAAGATGCGCAAAGTGGGGTTCCAGTACCCCACGCAGCCCGTGCAGTAGCTGTACGACATCACGCTGCAGGTCTCGTCGCGTGTCGCAATCCTTGGGCCGAACGGATCCGGCAAGAGCACGCTCGTCAAGCTGCTCATCGGCGACATGGAGCAGAACAAGGCCGGTGAGATCTGGAAGCACCCCAATCTTGACATCGGCTACGTCGCGCAGCACGCGCTCCACCGGATCGACAACCACCCTGAGAAGACGCCGCTTGAGTACATGCTGTGGCGGTATCAGACGGGTGGGGATCTGGAGGAGATAAGCAAGGTGAACCGCATCATCAGCGAGGAGGCCAAGGCGATGAAGGACGGAGTAAATTATCACACTGTGAGAGCACCCGTCGACCGTATCGTGCGTTGAGCCGTTCTTGTCGATTTCAACCTGACATTCTCGAGTCAAAGTTGAGCCCGGTTCAAGTCTTCGTTCATTGCTTTCCTACAGTATAAAAGTAGCAGACATCTGCCGACCCAGCCGTGAATTCGCCGCACGAGACGGTATTTGCCCGACCTCTGAGCTGTGCGCGAGTGGAGTGAGACTGTTTGGGTGCGAGTGAGAGGTGGCAGAAGACTCGGCGGCCACGTCCGCGAAGCACGCTGGCTGGGTTTCGACAGCCGCATTGCGAAAGGTGCGAGGGTGTATTACTCCGACGATGGTACAGTTCGCGTGGAGCGCAAAGTCTGAACACTCGTAAGTTATTGGGAATTTATGGTACATAATGACGCGCCTGGTCCCCTTCCTATCTTCTCAGTCCCTCCAACAATGTTGTCCCCCGACCCTCTGCTGCGCCCCTTCGCGTTACAGCCCCGCTCGTTGTCGTACCCGTGGAATCCGAGATTGCTGCGTAAACCGAGTGGGTGCGTCGTGGATCTTATGGAAGTTCGAGACAGCACTTCCAATCGTCGCTCTAACCCCGTTGTACCCGTGAAATTCGCGTTCCTGGGCCACATGCTGGGCCGGCCGAGTTTGACGGAGGTGAGCAGATGATGGCCGTGGGTTATGGTGTCATGGCGGCAGAGCTGAACCGTGTTGGCGCGTTGGAACTGAATTCGTTAACCGATCCGATGCCCCGCGCACGCTGGCCGTTGTGGGAGACGGCGGTTCTGAAAGAGCTCGACGTGCGAAGCGCTCAAGGCGTACGGCCCGTTCATCCGTTCATCGGCGCGAACAACGGTTTGAATTCAACTTCGTGGAGATGTGGGCAAGGTCATTCAATACAAGGCTCAAGTCCACACTTGGCATCCTCTGTGAATAGAACGCACCGTCTTTCCGTCGAAGCGGATTCGTTTCCGCGGAGGAGACGGCCACACGAATGAAGTTTTCCCACCTCAGTCCTCGCTAGGCTTTAGTTCAACATTAGTGGATCCAAACTGAATTGGTCGTCCAAGAAAAGGTGTCTTTTCCGCTCTTTTCCGGATGATGGATCCCAAAAAGTGTTGGTTGGGAAGGCCGATGGAAACGGGACGTCGCTTGTTGACCCGCTACACCGGCCATCCATTATGATCCTGGTCGTTCATTGAGCTCTGGCTCTTGGCCCACCGCGGGCCCCGTACCCTGTACAGTACATGCAGCACCTTGGTCCATTTAAAGACGCAGATATCGATTTAATATAATCAGTGAAAAAACCCCCCATTTACGCTCCTCCGGTATGCGTTTCGCCCTTCACTGGAGATCAGTTCACTGAATACATCTATGTCTAGGATGAAGAAGCGGCTGATTCTCCCTCCCGAGCTTCACGAACTCATTATCGACCACCTGCATAATGATCGGCAGGGCCTGCGCGCCTTGGGCCTCGTCAGCAAAGCCTGGCTTGATTTGAGCCGCCATCATCTCTTCGCTTCGGTTACCTTGCGCAATCGGAATTGGGAGAGATTCAACGAGCTTCTCGATTCACCGCTCACCACATTCACTGAATCCATCCGTTCCCTCATCATCTCTGTTTCTGAATACGATGGCATGGAACCAGGCCCGTCCTTCAACGAGATGGTTCCACTCCTACGGGGAATTCCGAGGAAGAGGTGTTATCTTCGGGAAAATGTGCTGCGGGAGTTCCCCCGCCTGAAACGGTTTCACTTGGAAAATGTGCACTGGCCGAACGTCAGCGACACAATCACGAATTATTTGGTCCCAATGTTTCCCAACATCACGGAACTCGACCTTCATCTAGTCACCTTCCCGACTCCGCATCATATGGCGCTCGTGGTCTCTCGTTTTTCTCAACTCCGGAGGGTCTCCATACACCCTCTCTTTCTGCGGGAGCCCGCGTCCCATCCATCGAGTTATCCCGAAATGCCGCGGAATCTGGAGCATTTGCGCTTGCGCTTGGGTCTGAGTACGTCCAAGTGTCATTCATTTGCCCAAGTTGCCCCTTGGCTCCACGCCGGACACGGCCCTCCGGCTATTCGAGTGCTAGAACTCGGTATCCTCGATGCAGAAAGTCTCTCATCCGTTGGAAAGCTGCTCCGCGCTTTGGGTCCCGAGCTGCACGAGCTCGATTTGAACTTGCTGCAAGACGTCACTGTCGGTACGTTTGCAATTCTATGCCCGCCAACGAAATAATGAACGTTCCTCAGGTGACATTGGAACCCACATCGACCTCATGCAGAACAAAAATCTACGGCGGCTTTACTTGGTAGTTTGCTGCGGCTCCGCGACGGACGCACTCGTGGCGGAGATTCGCGAGGGAGTGTCCACTGCTCATGGAATTTTGGATGTCTCGTTTATGCAATCGTCGAAGGTGTACAGTAGGATGACGTAGGGTCGAGCTTAACTCAGTACATAACGCGGAGATGTTTCCACAAGCGCTTGAGCATCCGGAACATTAAAATGCTAGTATATGCGCAGCATGCTGTAATATGCCTTTATGCCTCCAGTTTCTCTTTGCCCGGCAGCTTACCTGATTTAACGGGGGTAAAGGGAGACCCACCAGTAGAAAAAAGTAGAAGAAAGCAACAGAAACAGACGCAGACGCAGAAAGCGCACCGGTTCAGTCGGATGAGCGCCGTATACAGTCACGGCGAAAATTGTTGCCCATACCAAAAATGGAAATTTTGTGATGGCTCACAATAAATGTGTGGTGGACAAAATACTAGCTAATGCTTGGGTAGAGGGGTATTCAGATGTTGTATATGAGCTAAAATACCACTTAATTTGTCATGCACTTGGCCTTGGATGCACAGTCATATGGATCATCAGACTACCACCAAATCCCAGCAGGGGAACAATTTCTGGGATTTGGCGCATCAAAATAGCATATATTATGAATCAGATACAACATCTGGCAATATTACCCACCAGTGGTTGGTCCACAGTGTGTTTTTTTTTGCGCCATCACAAAATTTCCATTTTTGGTATGGGCAACAATTTTCGCCGTGACTGTAATTGCAATGTTGCGCTAACCCACAGCAATCGCCTCGCGCCGTCCATGGATCCATCGCGCGCCTCGGGAGTACGAGGCGAACAATGGCGGCTATAAGCGGTGCCGACCCGCCGCGCTCTCGGGACTCGAACGCCATACGGTACATGGTTGACATTTAAAGTTGATCGTCCGGCCACGCTAAATTTGGTGATCGTCAGCGTGATTCTCATTTCGCGTGCTGACGGACGAGTGATCACGCGAGCGCCTCGTTGTCAATAGTGTCATTTGGCCTGTTTTCGGCAGACTGATCATTTCGGGGGTGTCCTAATTATTGGGCACTATAGGGAAAGCTTCGGCATCTCGCCAAATATGTTTTGTATTCCGGTGCCCGGATACGTAAGGGTGAGCTCGCTAATACAGAGTTTTGTTTTGCAACAGATTCCAAATATTTACAAATAATCCTCTTTATGTAAATACATACTCTCTATTCACTGTACCATACACAACTAATTCAAAGCTAAATGCAGCTCTACATGCAGTGTCATACTCCATCATTTTCCTTGATTCTGTAGTGGGTTTTTGAGCACCAGGCCCATCACAAAAGATCTCCAGAAAGATATACCACACAATGTTTTGATTCGAGAAATTGCAACAAAAGAAAGGCCTGAGGAAAAATCCTTGTTGCCAATATCAATTGTTGTTTCATTAAGAATAATTCCTTGACTCTTGTGAATTGTAATAGCCCATCCAAGGGTAAGTGGTAATTGTCTTCTTGATAGTGACTTCCCAGTTCTGTCGTCTCATCTTGTGGTCACAGGAATAATCAGCAGATCAATTCCATCCCAACCTAGTGTGAGAGGACCTGTTTAATTCATGTAAGCAATGACCCTGAACAATAAGAGAGTCGATGAACACTTGAATATCTGTTGCACTGAACACACACAGCTGAAGGAAGATTGATCCGCCCATCAGATCCAGGGAAGTAACAAATCTTCTTTACAATTCCCTGAAAGCCACTTACCAAAGTCTAGGAAATCAATGAGAATGAACTGGAGAGGTAGAATAAACTTGACACACCTTTTGAAGTCCTTGTGAGTAATCATGACTTTTGCCCCTTCAGCCAGAAGAATCTCCTTCTGCAAGCCTTCTGCATCCCCATCTGAGCCTCTTTTTGAGCAAGGATGTTGCAGAAGTCGCTTTTCAGTTATAAGCCAAGATAGTGCCATTCTGGACCTTATCCGAACCTTATACCAAAAACATGCAGGGTTATAGCACCTTATAAGTACTTATAACCCAGCCTGTTTTTCATATAAGGTCCAGAATAGCACTATCTGGGGTTTTAGTTAAAATCAGATTTTTGGGACAGAGGAATGGGAGTTCTGCGTGCCTGCCCGCCTTGAGGATTTCATCGATTTATTCTAAGCTATCAGGGATTTGATTTAGGCCTGTTTGCCGTGACCGTTGCGACGGTTCTATGGATTCTGTGCAACGGTTCCCGTGCCCGTTTGGTCAAGAATTTTTGAAGGTGCTCAACTTTGCACCCCAATGGCCTGTCAAATGGGTTGTAGCTTTTTGTCACTAGCAGGCATATTTTTGGGACCTTAAATGTCCCCAAAGCCACCCCACCTCAATTAGTACACACTCTTATTCAATACCTGTTCTGTTTCCTTTCCATGCAAGACTTATTCAAGTAAGACACTCTTGGCAATTACCGGAGGGTGATGGCTGAGTTTGATCCTGATCTGGTTACTTTTATACACACCGCCATTCATTTAGTTGCTTTAAGGTTTTCCAAAAAGCAAGGAACATCTGTTAGAAAGATAATGTGACTTAAGCAGTCAAGCATCTCTAACACAGTTCAAGGTAAGTAGAGCATAAGTACCATATACTGTGGCACCTTACCACGCAGGACTTGCAGTAAAAAAACAACAAATAAAATTTCAGAACAGCTGTGCACACTGCACCTGTCATGGCCGTCCCGTCGCCTTCCGTGCCATCAGTAAATTTTTGAACCACTTGACGGACCGTTAGGCCACGGTCCGTGCCCGTCACTCACCCGTTGAATTGACGGCCGTGCCCGTCGCGGGCATGGCAAACAGTCCTCAGAGTTTGATGGATATCAATCTCCGAAATGAACGTGGATTTCGGCCGAAACAAACAGCCGCTGCGCGGCAGCGCCATCGTGGGAATCAACTCGTGACTTTCACGACCGCGGTTTTGCACGTGACACGCAAATCGGATCGCCTGGATAGAATCGGGGGAGCAAGCTCCCCCAATCAAACTGACACATGATGGTCACGGCGTCACGCATCCTTTCTTTCCTCCTGCCACTGCTTGCAATCCACCAGCACGATTCTTTCGATGCGCAACGAGATGAACACTGGTATATTCAATGTACAGGAACTCGTGAACCACTGCATCCACTTTCTCCGCGGTTCAATGCACGACTTGAAGGCCTGCGCGCTCGTTTCCCCCTCTTGGGTCTATGCCGCGCAATCTTTCCTCTTTCGCGAAGTCAGTGTCGCAGGTTACTACAATCAATCGTCTAGGGAGATGTCCTGGCCGCGCTTTCGCGCTATCCTCGAAGAATCTCCGCATCTCATTCGACACATCCGTCGCCTCAATATGGAAGTCACTAATACAGTACTTCTCGACATCTGCGATTTCCCATTCACACATCTCCAGCATGTCCAGGTTCAGTGTCATGGCAATATGCTGTTGCAGTACGCACTTGGTCTTCAGCAGCTGTTCAGCCTTCCGACTCTCCTCCGTGTCGAGCTGACGGGACGGTTTAGCGAGCCTGCGGATTATCTTGCAGCATTTCACAGATGTTCCCACTCACTCAAAAAGCTTGATTTATTCCTTTCTGGCATGGAGCTCCCTACTCTGGTCAATCGCCAGATCGCAGCGCCCATCCCGCTCACCTCGTTGTTGATCTCTGCCGGTGGGAGCATTGACCGCAGGCTCTTTACCGCACTCCCCCAATTCACCTTCTCGAAATTGAAAGCTCTCGCAATATTCTCCCCCGCCGCCGATCGCATTGTCTGGCCGGATTTCGCACCCATTATGCAGACGCTGAAAGTTCTAAGGATCACCGTGCGCACACCTTCCTGTTTCATCACCGTCCTTTGCCTCACGTTCACATAGACTAAGCAAATGGATCTCGACCTCTCCATGTGCCCGAATCTCACGGTTTTGGCGATTTATACCGTCCCGTGGCTCAGTGCTGCCACTCAGCGCGACGCGATAGCTGCCCTGGCCTCGACGATCACGGCTGCACACCGCATCCACGGCGTCATGATTTCCTTCTACGATTTTCTGCCAGAGCTTTGCAAGGCGGTGGACGCTATACTGGATGCTCTCTCCCTGCGCGTGGTGGAAGTCCAGTTTTATCCAGATACATCTGATGGAACTGCCAAGTGTTTTCCGCGTCTGAGAGCGAAGAACATGGTTGGCGAGCCTCATTTTGTTCTGTTCGTCGTGGCTCATGCAGAGACCCTCTTCAGCTTCGTATCAGGCCTCGAAATCCTAATTGGTGGGAGGAGGTGAGTTCACTTCTATCCGACATTCACGGGAAAATCTGACGTAGTATCAGGCCATCGTCGCAAAATTGTGAGCAAGCTATGCAGAGACTGAGTGGATGGCCTTCCGCAGTGTTTTGACAGAGAGAATGGTATGTACCGTCATTTTGTGTTGTACATCGTAATCACGAGCTGTAGCGTGCTATATTGCTTTGAAATGGAAATGAGGTAGGAGTATGTTTCATTTCGATCCATCGTGAATCTCACATGGTATCAAGATATCGTAGCAACGTTTTTTGTCCCAACTTTAATTCATATGTAGATGGACATCACGATCGAGTCGTTGGTCAGCATACATGGAACCTCGTTCCACTTTGATGAACACAAACCTCTGGAATCCTTGCATTCAGTCGCGGCGGGTTGAAGCCTGACTAATGATGCCGCGCCCGTATGTGAGTCAAACTACAACACAAGAGGTACGAGTGAGATTCGTGCTAGCGTCTGTGTACCGGAGGCAAGATTCAAATGGGAAACTGGGTGTTTGGATTAATGTTCGTCGCGCTTTCGGCGCACAGCGGGCGCAATCAGATTTGAGACCAAAACTCTTCTCCCTTGAATGGCATGCGGCGGTTGGCGTGAAAGAAAACCGCGGGACACCGGTAAAAAAAAAACTGGAGGCTAGCAGGGGCGGAGGGCGGGTTAAGCACGAGACAAAGACTCCAAAGTGCGTCCATCTACGCGCACACCACTAGCCCGTCTAGGTCCCCCACGCTAGCACCACGACAGAAAAGTCGAATGTAGGAGAAGACGCGCCTTTTCCAAGACGTGTCCCGTGCGGTTCCAGAGCAGAGGCCTCGCGATGACCCAGAGTGCTATACCTACGCGACGTAACAATCACTCAAGCCGCCGGACAGAACACTCACATCTTCCTCCCGCACTACAGCGCCTACGGATGAGTGCGAACCTGCACCTGCGAGAAAGTCAGCGATCACGCCGACAAGGTAGAGGGAGCTGACGTAGGACATCACAGCGTCTCCCGCCGTATACAACCGGCCCAGCCACTTCAACTCCTCCACTTGCGAGAAGCCTGTGGACTCCCGCGCTCGTTGACACCACGGCATGCCCGGGGCAATCGTCGTACTGCGAAGTTGGCGCAGGTAGATGCGACTGCAGCTCCAGTGCCTGCGAAAGACGCCAGCTCGATGAGATACAGAAAAGAAGGGAAAGTGGCATCCTCACCTCGCCGCTGTCGCCCACCGCGTATCGCGCGCGTACTTGCATCGCGCATCGCCGTGACAGGAGAGATGACGACGTTTCTAACCGCATTGTCACGCTTCGGCGTAGAATGCGCTCTGCAGATGGATAGAGCGGCGGGCGAAGTATTACTCCGCGTCTCAGGCACCGCACCAGCGGAGCACGCGACAATATCATCAGAAGAACCTGCGAATGAAGGTCAGAAGTCGTGCACAGAGAGCGACAACTTGCCTGACTCACTGCACCACCACAAATGGTCTACGGCCACGATACCGGGTCTGTGCGTCAAGCTAGGCTGCGAACAATCGTCATTCATCGCGCAGGGAAGTGGAATTGGCTTACCCTCGCATCGCGTTTCGAGGCACCAGTCCGAGGGAGCCACGGATCTTGCTACGCACGTATCGCGGAGAAGGACAAGGATGCGGTTGGTCTACCGAGGTGGTGCGTCAGGATTCGGGACGGATGGGGCGAGGGAACCTTCAAGGAACCCACTATGTATAGGAATTTGAGTGGCGAGCGATATGGTTTTCGTATATTGCTTAGGCAGCGGTGAAGACCGGTTCGGAGGTGGACACGGACGTGACAGCCAGGGGAGTCGAGGCTGAGTCCTGGCTGGGAAGCGCAGAATCGGCGCGTCTGTCGCGGGGACGCAGACTGGGTCGATGTTCGAGCCTTTGCAATCCGGGAGCTAGCGATATCCGCCTGAGCTAACGGGACGTGCAACGCTATACAGGATTCGTGAGCGAGACGCGCCACATCGGCTGCGAGGACTTTGTCTGGATTCTGTAGAGCAGAATGGGTTGCACAATCGATACAGGGACCAGGAGGGATAAGGGAAGATGTAGCCATGAACGGGTAAATCTGTACATAAATATCGGGGGCACGGGAATGCGCCAGATGGGAGCGATGAAGAACCTAAAAAGTATCAGATAGCTTGCGTCAATTACAAGACAAATGAGACGGACAGGGAATATATAGAAAATGGAGTGCGGTTGTGTAAAGACAAATCTAAATCAGAGCAATGGAAGTGTAAGAACGGCAGGTCACTTGCTTACTCGGTTTGCGTGATCTGGCTGCTGGCTGTGGCCCGTCGAAGGGATCTTCACCAATCCATACGTATATGCATATCAATTCAACCACCTACAACATCCCTCTTTTGCTTGCTTTTCTTGGGCTGTGTAGTGGACAAGAGCTGCTTCCACACATATGCGTACCCGAGCTGCACCCGAATGGCCCGAGTCCCACAAGATCCGACTCGACATTCATTTGCATTTGATACGAGTTGCTCCAACTCAGTGCTTATCTTGCTAAAATTCTGGATTCCCCTGTCAGTGTCCTTTCAGTTTGCAATTTACGACCAAATGAAATGGCGGGCAAAGGTCGCGGAGTAGATGATATAAAAAGGTAACGAATCTAATGAGCGCTGCATTTCGGTCGTGAGGAAAGACGAACCTGTATCCTCAGCTATACACGAGCAGAATAATGTCTTCGTTGGCCGCGACGTTGTTATAAAGTCATCCGAGCGAAGTACCACTATTCCTTTGTAAACCGGCTTGCTCTCTTGTCTTGAGTGGGCGGAGCGAAGGATAACACAGCCCAATTACAATTCAAAGCAATATTTGTATCAATTGGACGATGGGGTGTCGTTTTAAAGAGCGCCGAGACGTCGCAGAAGGACAGAACAAAAAGGAAGCAAAGCAGCCCTTTAGCAGGTCGTTCCGATGCCCCCGATCACACATAACGAGCGCCCGGGGGGAAGGTGTAAGCCTATACAGTTCAGGGAGCACGGTATAAGGACGAGAAGAGCGTGAGGTCCAAGGCAGGAGCGGAGGAAAGAAAGAGATACGAGTGTGGCAGTGCAAAATCACGATGCGATCAACCCGCCTGATCCGGGACACCTTCCTCTATCCCCGCCACGATGGAACCTATGGATATCGACGACGGCGTACCAGCGGCATCTGCCGTGGCACCTTCCCATGCCACCCGCGGGCCCGTTCGGCTAAGCAACTTGGTTCACGCGCGCGGATTCTCGCCAGCTCGACGAGACCGTCGATGAGTTTCTCGCGCGCCTGCCTCCGCACCCCATCTCTGTAAACCCCGACACTCTACCGCCGTGGTACTGGATCGCCAACCCGCACGTCGGGCTCGAATACTATCACCAACAGCAGGACCTCGACGCCCTGAATAGACAGGGCCAAGATTTGCTGGACCGCTATCGCGAGAGAAAGACCCCTGGGAACGCCTTCTTGCCTAGGCACGTTAGTGCGGAGCTCGAGAAGGAGATTACCGAGCTGGCCAAGGCGACGGGCATGGTGGCTGGGAAGGTGTGTCTTTATTCCTTATTCCCCGTCATGTTATATTCGGTTACCAATCTATGTGCCCCAGTGGATGCTCTTCCCGAAAGGCGAGGAGGTAAACGAGACATGGTCCCTCGTGGCACATGCGACGGCGAACAACAGGCTCGGGACCGGCGCCAAGATTGCGACAGCCAGCCAGGAAGAGGGTGATAGGTGCAGGCTGATTTGCGTGTACACGCGCGACTTTACGGACAAGAAGGACGTTGAGCGCGTCTTGCTCGAGCTGTTCCGGATGGGATTCGTGCCCGCGGAGAAGGGTGGCAGTAAGAGCAAGGGCAAGGGGATCCACTACAAGTGCGATGCGTATACGCACTTGGATGTATACGCTGGGAACTGGTACGGGCTGCGTCCGAGCATCTATTCCAGCGCACAGATGCTTCCTTATCATTTGAAGCCGTGAGTATGTAGGACGAATACATCTTCTTCAACCGGGACTGCGAACACCATAGCCAGAAGCACCGCTGACTCATCCATTACCAGTAAGCGGGTCAATAGACTTGGGCTAAGTTGAACAGTACGCTGCGCTGGGCAACGACCATTCCAGAAACTGCAGCGGATCCTGCCGGAAAACTCCAGATCTGACGGTGATGCGACGCTGCGATGGTATCCCGGACTCATGTGCATCGTGCTGCTGCTCATCTACGCCGCTATCTCTTCCTCTCCTCCGTCGCACATCGCGTTAACCGTTTGCCTTCAATGGCATGCCTCCACGCGACTACGTGGGCGTCGGGCGATGCGTTATCAGTATGTTCTCTCGATGTTCTCCGGTGGCTACACATCCAGTATCTGAGAGTGATATCAGCGACCATGCTCTCGCCCACATATTAACTCAAAGCACACAGTTTACGCTATGGACTGGAGTGGTCCCCGCTCGAATATGTCGTGACCTGCACCCAAGCCATGCGGCTCACCGGACGCGCCTCCCCATCTTTTGGCTCCCAGAGCGTTCCTGCAAGTCTTACGTGGTACGTATTTCTTTTTTCCTCCTACGGCGGTCTAACTTGTAGCTTGCGAAGTAAAGCCAAATATCCTCGCTCTTGAAATGGTTCGTCGTCCACGCGTGCATTCATTATATTTGCTCGAATTTCGTGTGACGAATCTCATCACGCTCGTCAGACCACATCCATCGTCTACACAACGACATCTCGGTCACCTTCTACCTCTGCATCGCTCACTGCACCGCTGGCGGTCTACGTAATTTAATGATTTCGTGCTCGCTGTCTAACCATTTATCACTGGATAACTCTCAGGCTTAATTCGTAGGTGCCGCTATATAATACACGCTATCGGGCGCCGGCTGAAAAAAACCTCGCATGAAATGCTACCGCAAGCTCTGGAATTTGTTTCGTTTAATATTGACCTCTTTGGTACACGGTTGGACGAATATTCTGCGATGCAAGTAACCCGTTGCCTCACGGGTTTGTTGGGTGCTCTACCTTCCAATCGGATGCAATTGTGGGCATCTAAAGGATACGGGAGTGCAGCCGCATAACAAATGGATGGGCCCCTGTTGATAGCACGCTCATCCTAACAAAATTTCCGGTCGCCGTTGACAAAATTACTGGATGCCGCTGCTACGCTCAAAGTGCGACACCTTTCCTTCCTGACATATCCAAGAATTAGGTTAATCGGCCCAAGATTCAATGTGCTACAGCTGTTCTAGGCGCGTTGGAGTCGCGCTGAAAATCCGCAGGGTACCGGCTTTTTTTGATGTAATTGCATAATGGGATTTTTTCAAAAATTTATGGTTTGCACTACTCCCGAGGTAATCCGATCAAAAATGAGGCTGTGGCGACTGTTCTAGCCAAGACTGTTCAAAAAAAGAGGGCCCGCGCCTTATGTACCGCAAATTGCTGTAAAATAAATATACTATCACCACATGGTAATTTAATTACGAAGTATTGAACATGCCATAAATACAGTCAAATGAGCGTGATGCAGGCGAGTAGCGTGTGCATTCCCAAAATGAAATGAAGTAATTAGACCTCGTCAACCGCTCGGCTTCCCCATTTCAACGTAAGACTCATCATAGCGAGTGAACTGGCTTGTCGATACGGAGACCGTGTTCTTCGTGAGATTGGGATTTGCTTCGTAAACCGGCAGCGACAGCTGTGTCACCCCGGTGGCATGTCCGGTTTGAACAGCATATTCACGGGTGTTGAGCCTGGAATTGGATCAGCTCAAAGATTACGCATTTGGTGTGGAACTTACATCGCGAGCATACTGTTCATGTAGACTGCACGGCGTCAGACGAGTAATCCCAACAGACGAATATACAGGGCTCTTACATTTATCTCCAAGGAAGAGGACAAGCATGAAGTCAAAAGTTCCGGGACGGCAGAAAAACTGAGAATGGCAAACACAATTTGTTTCTGAGACTCCACTTCGGCCCGCTCAAACGTACCAAAACAATGTTGAGGGCGGCAAAGACCATTGTGAACAAACCACGATTGACGGCGGTCATGATGAGGAAGTTGAGGATCCTGTTGGTTCTATATTACATTCAGTAAAAATACGTGAATAAATCTCAACTCAATCCTACTCACGACTGAATTCCGCCCCGGCCTTTGTTCAGCCGCCAGCAGAGGCCAAATGTGATCAAGGCATCAGCAGTGAGTGCTGCCGCCGCTTGGAGGTTAGTCGTCAGCTTGGGGTTCAGTTAGTCCAACTTAGAAGACGAAGAATGCTGGATGGCTACTGACTTTGGTGGCCCCTAGTTTCGAATATTCTCCCAGTTTGATGCTGGAGAAAGAGACGTTCAGCTCATTCGGGCTCAGGGAGACAATAAATCCTACCATAGAACGACTTGGCCTAGATAGAGGAAGGCAGTCAGCTCTCTGCGAAACGCCAGCAAGTCAAAGCATACCAAGCCCAGCACCTAAGCGGATGGAGGTTGTGTTAAAAAAATCTCTTACTTCAAAGCGATCAACGTACCGACGGCGACGACGGCCAAGAGGAGTATGATTGCGGGGAGAATTATATTTTCCTTTTGCACTGGACTCGGCGATCAACGAAGCGCGAGCAACGAATGAGGCTCGGGCGGCTCACAGTGATAGATACATCGTGCAAAATGCCTGATGCAGCAGATTAGCGCACGGTAGTCGCAGCTTCAGAGCTGAATTGAAAACGTACGCTTGAGCAATAAACATGGAAAGATACTGATAATTAAGACCGTCAGACATATATTAGGATAGCTCGCCGCCAAATATTACCAGCGCCGTAAGCTGTAGCATGTCTGACCTATAGAGTCCGGTGTTGTTAGATATCTCGGACCCAAAATCTTTTGGCCTTGCTTACCATCCAATGAATCGTAGAGCATCGTAGTTACCGAAATTGTTGATGAACCAATCGTAAATGTTCCCAAAGGATGCGCCCATCTGCACGCATTCGAGGCCACTGTAATGTTTTGGGGATCAGATGGCATGGTTTAATTTATGCAGGGGAGCGGCGAACACCACGAGTAAGACCTAGCTGCAATCAGCACATGGGGTTTGCGGTGATACTGCATGACATACCGCGCCCTTGAACGACCATGGATCTCGGTGGTACCAGACGAAGTACCTGGCAACAGTTGGACAAAGCCTGAGGCGTCAACCTGACCCTTGTATCGAGGACGTACAGAAAGCATTGGAGCAAGCCCATTCCCTGCAGTCTGCGTTTCGCATCAGAATCAGAATCATCTACAGAGCAAAGATGATCCACATACAAAGCTTCCAGAAATACAGACAGCAACCAGATACCCATGGTCGAAGAAAGATCTGGACTGGCAGCCATGATGGGTGAAATCGAAGTGAGAAAACAACTCAACGCGTCTGTATTTATTCGGAGACCTTCCGGAACTAATGCCAAGAGGAGAACCACTGACAAACATGGGACAGCTTTCACTGACTGGTCTCTAGACATCAGCGCCGCACTCAACGTTGACTTATCCACGCGGTTGGCAGTACCTCTAATCCCACTAACTCCGCAAGCATTAAAGACTTGATTTTGTGTCGGTGTATGAGATGTTATGAATAGCTCAGCATGTCGTAGCATTTTGCGCCTCTTGAAGTGTGCGCCTATTCGACTTGGAATTGGACTCTACTCTTCAGGCGCCGGTGCAGAGCGACATTATATGCTGGATAGCATTGGACAAGATAGCTGCCAGCAGAAAGGATGTAAGAGTTCGAATGATGACTGATGTGATTTGAAGTACCTCGCGGCGCCAATAAGATACCAACCAAAAGATCCTTTTCAGGAAAGCACGAGATTGATCGCGCTGTCCAACAATCCATATCACGACGTCGACCGAATCCCAGGTTTGATGTTTATCGTAAATGCGGTGCAATTGATGTCGACGTCTAAAGGCTGTTTGCATTTTTTTCTCCAAGTAGAAGCTCCGATGTCAGCGGAATGGCAGCGACTTGAAATAGGGGGTTGATGGTAGTCCGGCTGTAGATCATTCAGCCATTTTGACACATATGCGCTCTCCGGCCCGGTAAGCACATTGCGCATGGGCTATTTGCACCGCGTGCACATGCTCCACCGCCCCGGTTCCAGTAGGCACTGCGCCACAGACATACCTATAAACTAGGAGCGATAAAATAAATGAGATGCTAGTACCTCAGCGCATGTTGTAGTCCGGCATGCGCATCCGTTCTACTCCAATCAGAGTACTGGCCTTGGTTTTAGATTTCCAGATCCTGTCAAATGAGCTTACTTCCTATGTAATGGGAGAAGTGAGAATTTAGAAATATTTTTAGGGTTGTTCACAGTAGCCCTTTTTTGGCTACTTTTTATGTCCTTTTTGCTTCCTTTTTTCCATTCCCTGCCATTTAAGCAAAAAGGGAACAAAAAGGAGCCAAAAAAAGGAGGCTAATGTGAACACCCAAGCATCCAGATTGCGGAAAAAAGGCAGAAAAAGGAGACCAGTGTTTTTTGGTTTCCTTTTTGCATTTGAAAGAGGGAAGAAGGGTAATGCAAAAGGATGCGAAAAAGGGCTACCGTGAACAGCACTATTGATTTAAACCATCAAAACTGGGCTTCTCCCAGGGTTTTATAACCCGGGACTCGCATCTCGCTAGGCATCATAAAATTCCAAGAGAAAATGAATGAGGAAGACGGGAGGAGTCTCAGGTAAAGAATTGAATATTGAATCGTTATGGCCCAGGGCCTTAGGGCTGGGTATTATTTCCAACCTCGGGTGTAATTTACGGTATCAATTCAGAGGGGTCCTCGTATCTTATACAGTGCCTGTAATTCACCGTAATTTACAGCAGGCCGGAAAAATACTGTATTTTGCGGTAATAAGTGGTTGTAAAATTTGTAAAATGCTTTAAAGTTTGCTGTCCATCATTGCCTTAGCTGCACCTCTCCCGTCCGGGAATCACTCAGCATGCGGAATGTCCACGGCAGTAGAGGTGAGCATAATATGGTGCTGAAAATGCAAGCCCTGACGTGAAAGTGCACTGGAGGCTCGGGAAGGCCTGCGAGATAGAAGACAAAACTTACATCCAGAATGAATGGAGTCCGATGTAAACAATACAAATTACTTCTAAAATACATGTAACCTTTGAGGTGTAAATTACAATACCCAGCACTTATCGGGAGATGATCGTGGAATTTCAACGACATTATGGTGACAGTCACGTCACACATTGGTCTTTCTTTACTCCACAATTCTTCCTTCTTCCTTCTCGCTGTTTCTCTCTCTTTGGAGCCACTGGCCATCACATATCCTCCATGGCTCTCTCTCGTCTAGCTTCCATGCCACCCGAACTCCAGCTCTTGACTTGTGAGCGGCTCTGGCGGAGGCAGACCCTTCGTCCAAGGGGGAACCGGGATTCAAAAAATGGATATAGGGTCGAAAAGATTTTTTCGACCTCGAGTGGACCCCCCCCCCCCCCCTCCCCCCCTAGAAAGGAAGGAGCTTCCCACCCCTAGCACCGGGCCGCATGTCCGGGTATGATAGGCGTGCCGTCACGAACCGAGATCGCGGTGTCTAACGCGTGTGACGCGTCAGACATGGCGCATTCCGGACAGTGCGACGCGTCACTCGTAAAGGTGGGGAAATCAGAAACTTATCGCGTGCTGGGGAAAAGTGAGTAACATGTTGTTTGTAATGTCGGGGTAATGAGTAGTACAGTGCTCAAGACAAGAGGTGCCCGCTCCTTTTGCGTGAATAGGTCTGAATTTTCACTAATCAATTAGTATGTTTTCACACCTGTTTCTTCTTTTTCTTTCTTTTCGGCGTTGCCTTCCAGCTGAGGAGAAACGTTTTGGAAGGCTGTGCTCTGCACGTGAGACCGATCTCACCCAAATCCGATGAAATCGGGGTTTCTGTCCTATTTGGGGTCACAGATCGAGACAGAACACTGTGATTTGCTCTCTGACCCATTTAACACTCACAAAAAACATTTTTGAAACTTCCCAAAGCTCTTTTGTAACTGACCCTACAAAAAAAATTCGGCCGACCTCGGACCCCCCCCACCCCATATCCGAAATTTTAATGCCGGTCCCCCCTTGCCTTCGTCGGCTCAAGTTCTTCTTCAGACTCCGAATTCCATCCCCACGATCTCGCAGATCCCAACAAGGCTGTAGCTCAAGAACGCGCTCAGACGACCGACGACGACACCACGGGTAAGTAAACCCAAGAAAAAGAAAAAATCCCCTGCGCTGCCGGCGATTCTTAAGACTTATACCACCCGCCCCTTCGTTCTATCGATACTTTGTTTACTTCCAATTCGGTGTCCTTACGGTGGAGGACAGTGGTTTATCCTTGCAACAGCTCGTACGCTTTCGGCTCTGCGTTGTCATGGAAAATCTCCGCGAGAACGACGCGAAAGCCATAGAGCCGAACTACAAATATTACTGGCAGGATCCCGACGTGATGCCCGCTGAGCTCATCGCTACCCATAAGCAAACAGTGCACTATGACCGGCAGGACGAAGAGCCCTGGGACTGTGAGGGCTGCGGCAAGGATCGCTGCGATGCTTGCCTCAATGAATCCGCTATCTGGTTGGTGAACGAGTATGGGGACCTTGAGCTGAATCATGATTCCTCACACGGAAACGCACTTGGTCTGGCACACCATTTGAAGCTATGAAATTCGGTTTGTCGCTCCTTCTGAGCTCGCCCGTCAAATATTGATATTCCTTTGCCCAGCACCAAAAGTCCTACCCGGAGCCAAGTCTGTGTCGTCCTCTCGCTGACTCGAGGCCTCCGCAGCTGTTATCCCCAGTTATTGAACCCATCCCGCGTTATCCGCAGAATATTCGCATTTCGTGAACCTCATATCCCCTCGTGAACCTCGCAATACGCCAACGTTCTTCACTGTAGTCTCTCTGTTGTAATGTCGTCGTCTATTGAACCGACAAGCTGTATGAAAATAATTCATGTATTGGCTATGCACCCTAGCAAAAAGCATTACCATTATATTAGTGGCGGTCAGAGTGGATTTTAATTAGGCGATTCTGAGGACGATTCGGCGTCTGATTCTCGAATTAATTTTGCGCGGGAGAATCGTCAATATTCAGAATTGCCTCAGAAACATCGAATCGTGCAGAAGGTCCTCTGGAAAAGCTTCTAGAACGATTGCGTTTACGATTCTCGCGAGTTAAAAAGCCCTAAATCCATTAGAAAATTACTGACTTCTTTCTTTTAGATGTAATTCACGCTTGCAGTTCGTTTGCTACGATTTTTCGTACGATATTTCCGGAAAACCTGTGGACAATGTAACAAGCAGTACAGGTAGCTCTATACAATTTTAGCTCACATGCACTTGAGAGAAGTGTCGAATTTATTGGGCATAGAATCGCGCCAGAATCACATCTAGAATCGAAATGCGAATGGTGGCGGTCAGAGTAGAAGCGATTCTGGTTTTGATGGAAAACAATTCCGGAATCGACCTCAGAATCAGTCGAGACGAGAATCGCCCAGAATCATCCACTCTAACCGCCACTATATTGTCGCATCGCCGTCGGTTTTTACGGTCCGTTGTGCGGGCCGGTAGCCGTTGAGGCAGTGTGTCGGCTCTTGCTCGGCTCGAAGCTTGCTCTGGACCACCATATTCTCGCGCAGTCTCGCCGATGGGAACCTCTTTTACGCCAAGATATTCTGTGAATCTGGCGGCATTATATCTCATTTACCATGGCTCTTGCTACCGACACTCGTGACTCAAGACTCGCAAGTCTTTCGGCCGCCCTGACCTTCCTACGCGGCTCGGAAATAAATCTCAAATAGTTTCATGCTCTAGACGCTGCGCTTGTTCGTACGGGCCGCGATTCTGCAACAACTGTCTCCGGGCCATCACGGAGCACTCCTTCTCCACGTCTGATCTGACAGCTCGGTCCTGAATGATGGCTTCTCTCGCAGCCTAAAATACACACCGTGCGGCTCACAACGCCGTGCAACGGAGGATGATACCTCATACTCTAGATATGCCAAAGCTCGTTAGACTTTACTATCTCTGTGAATCCTCTAAAGCAAAAATCGAGAAGCAAGACATTTGTATTATTTCTGGCGACCTGCGGAACGATTGCCGCCCTGATGCTACACACCGCGAAGGCTGTTAAACGTCGTCAATCGTTCAAGATACCTGTCTATACCTGTCACCATTCAACTAGCGCGCCGAACTTATCATCTCCGAAAAGCATTGGAAAAGCATGGTTTTGAATGAATGATATATCGAGCTTTCTTCTGGCCATCCTCGACCAGATAACCCAGCGACATTTCTGGCCGCCCCCAAGCACACTTGTTGTATTTTTGACTCCCGGGACCAATATGGTATCGCCGGGGTATCTCCTTGCTTTCCGTCAACGTTAGTACCTGGAAGCCACGCTCGGCGGGTAGACGGCTGAGTGATGGACAGAAAACACGATTTACCTCTGCGATTGCGTTCCTTGCCTCTGCTCTCCATGTCGCCTCCAAAGAGATACATCGCGATATTGGTGCTCCTGGCGGCCGTGATACTGTACCTCGCGCGCCCGGGGGACTACGGTTCTCCCACTTCTGACGGCCATTTCCTCGGAAAATTCGCCCATTCCCCGCCTTATACAGCCGCTCTGGTATATCTCGTGTCTGTCATGCCCGGACCACGTAGCCCAGATCGCCTGCTACGGTCGCTCGCGCTTATGCAGAAGAACATTCCATGGCTCCATCAGTGGCCCGTTTTGCTTCTCCACGCAGGGGCCTACGACACCGAAGATAGCAGACTTGATTTTCTGAACCGACTCCATGACTCTGCTGCGGACCACCAGTTAACTCCAGATGCAACGCAGGCATTACTGCAGCGTATCGAATTTGTCGCAACTTATCACGAGCTACCCGACGGTATTCCCGCAGATGGAGTGGTGGACGGGCCAATCTGGAATGGCGAATGGCCAGGTACGTGCTTTATCTTTCGATTTGGATAACCTGCGAATCCTAACGCCGTTAAACAGCCTATCATCACATGTGCGCATTCTTCTCCTATAAAATATTCAGCCATCCGCGCATCAAAGACTTGACATACTACCTCCGACTCGACGACGACTCGTATGTGCGGGAGCCGACATGCTTCGACCCATTCGAATACATGCACGTTCACAACAAATCATATGCTTTCCGGCAACAGACACCCGATGCGGGCTGGGTTACAGAGGGAATGTGGCCGCTTGTCAGCAATTATGCGCGCAGGCATCCCGACGTGGAGAGCAGGCTCAGCCACAACGGTTGGGACTGGGGCGCGAATCGATTCTGGCCGAACAACTACGGTCAAGGTGCCAACTTCCCATCGTATCAGACCAACTTCGACCTGGTGAAGGTACCCCGGTTCCGCACGCCCGAAATGACCGCATTCTTGGAGGAGCTGGGGAGCGATCCGCGACATTTTTATTGGTATCGCTGGGGTATGTGGCACATTTGTTCTGTCGGCAATGGACACGCTGACCGTATACCAGGTGATGCGCCTGTGCGATTGGCAGAGGTGCACATGTTTCTCGACGTCGCAGAGGAAGTCGTTAGGATGTGTGGTATCCCATACGCGCACAAGGACGAGCCATTCGAAGACTGTGAATGTGTTCCCTTGTCGGATTAGGACTCAGGAATCTGGCGGCAATCGTAGTGGTTGTATTAATGAATCATATTAGAATGCTAAAAAAATGACATGAAACAGAAGAAACAGGACGGTCAGACCACTAATCGAAGACATGTCCCAATAATGACAACCGCTTATATTTAGGCTCGATTTGCGATTCCTTTCGAGCTTTCCTTTCGATATGGTTGTCTACAGGGTTCCCCCAACCAAAATTTCAGCTTGGCGACGCATCTCTTTCGTTAATCGATGAGTTGGAATTGCGTCAAACATCATAGTACTTCAGGAGCAGAGGGATTTTAGAAATTAAATGGAGAGCGTAGGACCGTGATGTTACTCCACCCGTTGTGCACTCGCTCTTGTTTCATTCGAAAACCTTTGTGGGAGCCAACCCTCAAGCTCTTGATCATCTCGATGTCTTAGTTTTCCTTGGCACCATCGTAAGCACTCTTTCTCCAGCTTAGGTGTAGCCCAATAAGATTTTGTCTACACAACCAAAAACCTTCGGGTGGAATCGAACCCCAACCCCAACGTTCCGACACATTGAGCGAGGATAATCACCATTAATCTTTGAAGGCTTCAATGGGATATCGGATACCACATGCTATGTATATAAACAAAAGATTTCGACTATCTTACAGTAATTTTTTGTGTTATAGAGTTTCACTACAGGAGACGAGGCGACGTGTTCGAACTTCGGGGAATCTTCCTCGACACGTATAGAATAAGGTATGCTCAGATTTTGAATCGAATTAATATTTCTCTCGTCCTATAAGTTCTGACTGTTTCTTATGGAAAGCCAGAGCACCACGCTCTGAAACAAGTGACGGTATCAGCTCCGGCATGATAGCCGGCATTGTGCCGTGAGCGCCGTGAAGGTGATTGCTTCATTTTTACTACTATCAACGTAAGTTTGACCCTTCTGCCAGAAGGGATATTTTCTGAAGTATCAATCCAATCAGGCACAGTCAAACCTAGCGTTTGAACGGATGGAAACAGTTCATTCATGTCCCATTTTTACTGCAAAAAGGAACCTACAAAAATTGTTGGAGGTGTTAAATGATACTCTGGGCTTCTCTAAAAACGTGCAACGCATTGAAAAATACGGATTTCACGTTGGGCTTCTCCCAACACGAAGTCCAAGGCTTGAAATCCCGTCCCAGTTGTTCAGAGTTCAGCATTGGTACTTGGTTCAAGCTTCGAATCAGGTATAGTAGTGGTCTGAAGCTGAACCAGCGGTCTAAAATTCGAGTTGAAACACACCAGGATCCTAGATAGCGCAGGCCCTGAAAGTCTCCTTTGTCTTTGTCGAAAAATGGTGGGAAACTCAAAAAAAGGTTGTATCGGGCATCTCGGGAATATCGAAACACCCCGCCAGTTCATTTATACCAATAGGAAGATTTCAGACGTCCTGATCCTGCACATGGGCTCTCATTGAATTTTATCAGGCTTGTAGAATTATCACTAGCCCATATAACTGAACATTGTCCGTCTCTCTGATACCTGAAGATCATGGGATAACATGTTCCTGCGGTATTTTTGTCCTCCCTCAGGCAAAGAGGGACAACACGTGGAGGCTCATAATCATTCCGCATCAATAAACCGCTTCCTGGAGGGGAAATAGGCACAATATCCGCAGCTTGGTCTTGCGTCCACTTTGGGAAGTAAGCGGCCAACATTCGGCATCTGATCCAATCATTTGTTTCAGAGCGTGGTGCTCTGGCTTTCCATAGTTTCTTTTAAAATTCCGAACGTTGCGAATATCACGGATCTGATGTACATGCAATGACGTGATGTATCATCACCCCATCCTCTTTCTCACGACGACGTACGAGTTGTGTACGAGGCCTGGAATGCTCTGAACGTTTTCGGAGAAGTGTCTAAATTTGCTCGATTTACCTCTTTGTCTGGGACCGTCATGATCCAGCTCTGTTCCCTGCAACCTTCCTGCAGGTTGCCGGTACCACGATCGCAAAAAAATTTGAATGCAACTCACGCACCTCCTGCTGGGCGTTCTGTCCTCTACCTCTCGGGCCGGCCGTGATCCTCGCCTTCTGCTGCTGTTTCGACGATGCCTGGGCTTACTTTAGACTCCATTTATCCGCGACAAGATCCGACGGCGGCGCCACGTCATTTCCCTTTCCACGACTCGCACATAGAGGAAATTTGTACATGTGCTGATCCAAACACGACGCAGTGACGCTGTGGGGACTCTGGGCGCTCTTGAGCCGAGTCCGATTTTTTGTCTGCGTTCTGGACGTGCCCATCGTGGTGTTTTCGCTGCACCGTCATCGACGCTGGCCATACCATGCGGCGCTGATTCTTTCAAGCAAAGTCACTGCTCTCCAGATCCAATAAAGTCTCGTCTCGAGTTCTCAGCCTCTCTTCGCAGAATATCCAGCCTCTGCTCGCTCCTAGTAGCGTACTATGTACGCTCGTCGACCCCAAATTCCTGATCCCCGAGACTCATCTTCATAACTTGAAGTTGCTTCCGGTCACTCTTCGCACTTACTTGGCATAACGAAACTTATTTAGTCTATTCATCCCCAATCACTCTATTTCTAAAGCACCGTGACGAATCGCAGTTCAAGCCAATCGCTCAATGTTCTGAATTCGTTGACTTGCGGTTGGGCTAAATCTGATTATCTCTGGTGAATGTGCGCGAAAATGCCTGCCAACATTGGTCTCATCACAGCGGCGATGCATGCACGTGCCACGGAGCGACGGCTTCACAGAACACCCGGTGTGCACTGGTCTCCTTCAGATAAAATAACAAGAAAGCGGACATTGGTCGAACATCTATCGGCTGGCGCGTTCATCCGTCCCTAAAGTGGCTGAAAAACACGACGCGATTTTACTTTCACGGGGATCCATGCATGAGCCGGAAGGCAATGGGCATCCATCCCAGGTTGAGCTCAGAAGAGCATAAGAAGAACTCGAAGACCAACCTCCACTTCATTCGCTTCCACGGCTCTCACAATTTTCAAACGCTCCGAGCTCCTCCTTTCTCCGCGCTTGTCTTGAGCGTTATGGCGGCCTTGGCCTACGACCCCACCTGCAGCGACAATCTTCATTTATTTCTCTTCCTTGTTGCATCCTTTGCCATAATTTACGTCGTGTCCGTGTCTAGTTGGTTGTGTACTGCGGTATGCACACTTTGTTCTTTCTACCTTCCTCTCATTTTTCTCAGGCCAAAATTCCTATGGGGCAACCCATCTCAGTGATAAGCCCAACTGGCAGTAGACAATCTCGCACTACCTCCAGGTACCACATCGATGTCATTCTCATTGCGTTTGTCGACAGCTTTACTGGCGGAGTCGCCGATCTCAACCTTGCCAATGCACGTCCCTTTCTAATTAATCGGCTGTTCCACAGCTAAACCCGTCCCCACAGATCTGCCACGACAATGGCTCCGGTGGGAACCGCGGGTCGCTGGCTGCGGGATTTCAAGCCTCCAGGCAGCCGATAAGCTCATCACATTGAGCTTGGGCGGCGGAGGAGCCTCGGGCGCTGAATTCACCGACGACACTGCCGCAACGAATTTCGCGGCCACCATCTGGAACAGCTTCCTCGGCGCTCCGGTGCCCGCCGCCCTTTTGGTTCGGCGGTCCTCGATGGGTATGTGGCATCGTCTTTCCTGCAGTTGCACTACTTATTTAGCCTGCGTATTTCAGGGTTGATTTGGTCATTGAATCGGGAACCAGCACTGGATTTGCCGAGTTTGCGATACAGATTCGTGTGCTCTCAGTCGGCGCCAGCAAACAGCCCAATTTAAGGATGTAAATTTCACTAGCATCACAGCTATTATCTCACGGCGGCACCTCAATGTCCTTATCCCGACGCGTGGGTTCACCGTGGGGTTCGACGCCATCGAAATACAATTTTACAAGTAAGCGGCAGTTGCCCGTAAATACTACCTCTAACCACGCAATTTAACAGTAACTTCTGGCAAGCATACATTCGCTCATACGTGTTTGATACTAACTATGAGAAGCATCACACAGCGGCGTGAAATCGTACCCTAGCGCTGTGTGGCCGTCATGTCATCGGGGAAATGAACTCACTTGCATTACCATAACTGGAACATTGGCACCTAGGATAACTGGGCCAAGACGGTCTCCCCAAATCCTGACGTCAATTTCTTCATAGGTTAACATCATTCGGGTGTCGTAGGCAACCGCTAAACGCTATGGTCTGACAGATGCACCAACCTCGGACACAGCCGTAAACGTTGGTGAATACGTGACTGCGACTGATCTGGGCTCCATCGCACTCGCCACTCGTGCGCAGTATTCCAGCTGTGGTGGTATCATGCTTTGTTCAGTCGTTCACCTATATCCGAGACGATGTCAGCCTAACCCTTTTTTTCTTTCTTTCTAGCTTGGATGCTTCACATGCATATGGCACGTCGCTTGTCCATTCGAAAAACCACGTTGCTGATAATGCATCCAGCCAATGATAGATACGATAAGGCAATCAAGGACATCATTTCCGCGCCCTGCAATGAGACGACAACCAGTACGTCGGCTTCAGCCTCAGCCTCAGCCTCTGCGCCAGCCTCGTCGACGGCATAATCGAGCGGCGGAAACAGAAATTGTGCCGGTGTTGATGCATGGTCCTCATCCCTCCGGTATGTGGCTTCCCCGCGCAGTGAGCACTAACTGACCAATCACTACGTCTCTGGATCTCAAGTGACATACGGGGTGTGTCTAACTGTTGGCTCGTGCTTATCACTTTTTCAACGGACATTTGTGGCAGTTCACTGAATGGAGGGACGACGGAAACTCGCTCCTATTGGATATCTATTTGCGACTCCTTTCGTTTCAGAGGTGGCTGGACCCGCCGGAGCCTGGACTGATCTTGGTCCGTGCGTGCAGCGACGGCGGAGCGTGCTGCCCTGCCGGCAACTGCTGCGACGTTGACTGGAACCGCCGAAGACACCAGGGGAAATTCCCGTCTCTTCAAGTTTTAAAAGTTACGGAGGAAAGCATCAGCGCAATCGACGGAAGCCCAAAACGGTCGGCCTAATTTTTTTGTTTATGTTCCTTGTGAAATAGTTTCTCGTGATGGTTTACAGGTAGCTATAGCCAAGTCGCCAAAATAAAACGTTGTTGTTTAGGCAAAACCGCCTTGAATGTCTGTTCAAGATTCGATGAGACATCGCGAAGATGCACAATATGAAGATCTTGATAGTATGAGATTTCCTCGCTGCGCAGCGCACACCCTCTGGGAAGCTACAGAGTGAAGGCTGTCTGTTCAATTAATGGTGCGAAAAGTTCGCCTCATTTGGGATGTGTCACGTGGACTGAACACACACCGGCAACAGTCTTACCGAAGCAGCTCTTTCACTTGACCACGTACCACATCCATCTTGCTGTAACGAAAGATGGGTGCCATCTTGGCCCGCATATCTCCACCCAAGTTTCGTTCCGAGCGCGATGTTCCCGACTTGTCTGGCAAGGCAAGTGTCATTTCTGGTGCAGAATCCCGTTATGAAACTGACCGCAGCACAGATAATCCTTGTAACGGGAGGCAACACTGGTATAGGCTATGAGACCGTGAAGCAGCTACTTTTGAAGAACGCCAAGGTATATCTCGCTGCGCGGTCACCAGACAAGGCAGCCGCAGCTATCAAAAGGCTCGAAGAAGAGACGAAGAAATCCGCGATTTTTCTCGAGCTGGACCTCGCAGATTTATCAAATGTGCGCAAGGCTGCCGAGAATTTTCTATCCCAGGAGTCGAAGCTCGACCTTCTGTTCAATAACGCGTAAGTTGCCAGCTTTCCGAGAAATAACTACCGCTGACGGGCTGTTTAAGCGGTGTAATGATGTGTCCTCCAGACCTGTTGACCTCGCAAAATTACGACCTTCGTACTAGCAATTTCTTTCTTTCACCTATTCACTTTGACACTCGTCCTCAGAATTTGGAACGAACGTCATCGGCCATTTCTTCTTAACGGAACTCCTTGTAAGTGGATCTCTATCTCGGCCAGCGGTTTGATGTTGACTGCTGTCAGCTTCCGGCACTCACTAAATCCTATGAGGAGACTCATATCCCCGCACGCGTTATTCACACTACATCGGGAGGGCACGCCTTTGCTCCCGGAAATGGGATCGACTTCGCGAGCATCAAAGCCGGCCCCGAACGCGATGCGTGGGTCAAGAAAAAGGGCAATCTCTGGAGTCGCGCGTGCGGATCTCCTTTTTCTTTCAATGTTGTCATTGAACACCCGTCGAATCCAGATTGCTATACGGTCAGAGCAAGATCGGCAACATTTTCGTCTCGAATTATTTTGCCAAGACGCATTCGGGCGTGCTCGTTTCGTGTGCAGTTCACCCGGGCGGGATAAAGACAGAGCTGCAGCGGTACGCCTGTTCATCGGCTTTTTGAGTTAAAATCCTTAAGCCGGTGATCCACGCAGCCATGCGGCGGGCTGGCTGCAAGCCATGGGCAATGCCTTCCTATATCCCGCTCCGTATGTCTCTCAGTATTTCCTCCAACACCTCGGCGCTGATCCGATTAACCCCGGAATTAGCATGGGAGCCTACGCGCAGCTCTGGGGAGGAACGGTCGCGACACCTGCGCAGATTACTAGTCAGGTATGTGTCGTGCAACGCTCTTGGGCATTGATGGCTGAAAGTTTTAAACCTAGTATTTGGTTCCGTGGGGGAAGATCGCTAAACCAGACAAGCGCGCGGCAAATGCCAAGTTGGAGGATGAACTCGTCGCGTACATCAAGGAGCAAATTAAGGGCTTTTAATGACGGATGACAGTTTGGCGCAATGCGAAATCTTATATACCCTCTCTCGACGAAAGCCGTTCTCTGTTTTGTATTCAATTGTTTATGGCATGACAGATTTTTGTGTTCCTCATGGTCCTCTCAAGTCTGACACAGATTTCAAATACCGCCGGTGAATCGATATTTTCCCCCTTGAGCTTCGATTCGACCTATTACCTATGTCCTCCATTGCAGATGGGCTCTGGTGAATTGGAAACTGATCAAATCACGTACTCTGCCGTCCCATTCGTATTCTATATACATATTCACCGGATCTTTGCTCATGTTTGGCCTTCTTGATTTACGCGTCAGGTCACCTGACATCGATTGACACGTCTCCTGAGCTCCGAGTCCGCTCGTCGGGTCCTCTTGGTTTTAGGCGACAACTAGAGGAAGCACACAAGCTCGTGGATCCTGGCACCTAGACCAAAGACCAGCCTTGTGACTCGAGACAGCTTAGAGTTCAGACTTGGTGCTTGATGGATGCTTGACTGCGTCTTGGCTATCTTTATTTTTCCTCTGGCTCAATCAGTCTCAGTTCGCGCGTACCCTTCTGAGGTCCCCACTGTGCCTGGTGATATCTAATGTTTCTGCGACGTATCTGCCACACGACTTCTTCATCTCCACTACGATTTCCGGGTGTCTGGTCAAGCGCGCGCCTCATTTTATTGGACCTGAGCTTCAAAAAATTCAAGTTGACTGCTTTGATGGCTATGGCTGGACTTTCTAACGCTTCTAGGACATATCTGCTACACGGCTTCCCCATCTCCACCGTCGTTTCCATGTCTCTCCCTACAAGCGCGTGTCTCGTTTTGGAGGAGAGTCAGCCTCAGCTTCAACACTTCTTGGACGGCGGTGGCAGAAACTCTGGCAGAGGCGATGTTTTTTCCCTTCGGGACTATGGGCTTTAAAATCATCAAAATCGTTGCTCCCTGAATTTATTAGGGAGTAGTTAAGCAGGCTACGCTGTGCGCTGGCTCCAATGCACATGGTCGCGCGCTCGGTCCAGATTAATCTCCGTCAGAATCAAACTTGACCTACGATTACCATGGAGCCTTGTTAATGTGATCCCGCGCTTCGTGACTCATCCTGACTCATTCGGGCATCGTGGTACGAAAACTGTCTTTCTGTGTCGCTAACTTCCGTACCGTAGAAGGAATGCGGCTTCTCAGCTCCGTATCAAGATCTGTTAGGTGGGGAATTGGCATGTTACGGTACGGAGGTTGTTGCCGTTATTTTTGTATCAAGCACAAATAATTAACCCGTCCCCCCAGAACCGAACCATTCCTGCTGAACGCACGGACACCCAAATGAGTGATTCATGCACCCCTTTATTTGTGAAAGGTCTCGCCTTCTCATTTGTCAAGTGCAGGATTTTGCTTCTGTATGATCCTTCCATTTTGGTTGTCAGATATCCCGACGCAGTCCCTGATCCGAGCGCAGTTCTGCATTCCGCATGTCCCGGATATAGGTAGGCTCTTTCCAGACGCGCGTCATTTAATGTCGTAAATCTTCCCCCCCATTTCAGGCGTCTCTTTCACGCTGTAACCGCGCCGAAGCGATGTTGCAATGATCACATCCTCCCGAAGATCTGCCACTCGCGGTAACCTCTCGATGAAATGGAAGAAAGATCCGCTTTTGCAGAGGACCAAATGACTGAATGAAGAGCTTGTCTTGGGAACGCCACAAGGTTGCGAGATGTCTACGCACGGCGAAACATGAGCGCCTGACGGCACACCGGTCCGTCTACAACTTTCGCATCTCCGCGAGGCTAGGCGTTAAACGGGGCCTCACAATCGCCCATATCACACTGCATCCCGGCACCGCTCTGTGCCTGCCCACGCGGATCGCGACGTCTGAATAGACTTTCCACCGACTCACTCATAATTGCAGAAATGTCAGTGGATGTAATGGGTGGTGACAGGCAGACACTCTGCAATTTTCAGGGGAACATGTAGCACCGTATCAGGCCGCAAGGCACAAATGGTGAGTCCTTGTACAGACAATGATATTGTCTTGTGTTCACAATAACATCAAGACAGCGCGGGAAACATATCGTCCGCCACAACTGACGCAGCCGTTGACAAAGTATTCATTGAAATGATACATTCATGTCTGTCAGGCAAGTACGACTAGCCCTAGAGTCGATATTGACCACAGAAAACGGTGTCAGATCCATCAGGAAAACCTGAAATTCTACAGTAGACACAAGGCCAACTTTATGGGTCTCTGGTGGTCTATGAGTGTCTATACAGAACTATAAATTTTGCAATCTACTACAATTGTCTATGGGTGGCTATGAAATTTATTGTCTACTAGCATGGTCTATGAGTAACATTAGATATTCCCATTAATTATAAGACTACACAACTCAGCTAGGCTGAGCACAATTTACCTACCATGTATATTTGGACCTGGTCAGGATGGTCCAAACCCCAAGAAACTGACACATCTAGGAAATTTAGGTTGAATGAAGCCAACAACCATGCCTGGCAAAGTATTTTGTGATTTGCAGGCCAACAAAGCCATTTCTTCCCAAGTGCTCTTAGACAAACCTTGTAGCTCTCACCAAGATCTACAACTTTTGTTTTGGATCTATTTTTGGATTGGTGGCCCACAAGGGTACCACATATTCACCGATCAATATTCCGGTATAACAACTCAAATAGTTGAAGTGAATGCAGGTCTAAACAGTGCTGGAGGGCAGAGTGTCTATAGTCCCCATATGACACATGAGTTTCCAGTGTCCTCTATGGTTACTTTAGTGTAGTGGTTGTTTTGTCTGTCTCAAATTTTCCCTGTTCGCGCGAGGTCGAGAGTTCAATTCTCCTCCTGGGCAATCATTTAATTTCAATTCGTTAAACCCTTAGAAGCTTATCATTCCTTTCAAAGGGTCAGTCACATTCCTTGTTAAATCATCACAATTGATAGTCACCGACAAGGATGGAGTAGTGAGAAGAAAAAACCTTTTTGGTTGACAGTTTTTTTCTTCCGACTATGAGTACTACAAGTGCTATGGGTGCTATGACTTTCGTTACTCTCATAGACAACCTCACGACTATAGATGTCTATGAGTGTCTATAAATCTGACCCCCCCCATCCCACCTTACTATAAAACTGGCCATTTGCTATGGTGTCTATGACTGCTATAAATGTCTATGCAGGTCTACATAGCAACTTTGGTTTTTCCTGATGTCCGGTGTTTGAATTTTGCCATCACTTGGCTGCTTGTCGGTGGAGAGAAAAAACCGCCCGACACTTACAGTCTTCAATAATTCTCTCCTCATTCTGTGGAATATCTCGGTCATTGTGGAAGTCCATTATGAACCTGTTTGAACTGCATCCAAAACAAAAATTGATGGTATCTCCCGACATTGATGCCATCTTTGCGTACCGCTTTTTGTCTTTTGTCTTCACTTTTGTCGGTCGCTGCAGCAATAACAAGGTGCCAAAGGCTCCCGGATACGCTGGAGGACCATCGGCCAGCCTAATTGTCAGGTTGCCGCTCGGAAAACCTCGTTTCTTCGAAAAGTCTTTTGTTCGCTTTGACCTTCTCGGTTGCTTTGTCGCCTCTTTGTTTCTTTGATGACTCGGTTACCTTGTGCGCTTTGGCCGTTGGGATGAAAAAGAGCCGTATAAGGTGCGGTTCATCGTCTTCCGTCGCTTCCCTCACTTACCATGCCTTCCACCATCTCAGCCAGCACGATCATACCCGTCGTCGTCCTCACAGTGGGACTCATCGCCGTTGAGCATGCAGCTTCTACTGTTTTGGCTTTCCTCCGTGACTTGTCCACGACCCAGCGGCTTTTCCTCTTCTTTACCACTTCAATGGCCATTACGCTCCTCTTTCGTCGCTTCGTCCGTATAGAAGATGACTATCCCGACGACGGATATTACGCTCTTAGTGCCCAACCGGGTCCCGAAGAAGAGATCGACGATGATATGGGTTCCGACTCGGATTCATCCGCTGAAGGCTCTCTGTTCTCCGAATATCCACCTGATTATACGCGTGGAGCCCGCTCTCATGGCCCAGGGTGTGTTCTCCTCGATTTCATTATGAGAGTGTAGCTGATTTCCAAAATTTCAGCCCTTCCGCGGCCACACCCAAGCTCACACGTCCAGCTCCACCTGCCGAGGCGGACCAGACTCCTCGTTTTACTGCCTTGTACGTGCTTAATTCTCGAGGCTTCCTTTATCAGTTAAAATGTACCCAGCGCGCCGCGTCGGGCATCTACGAGTGGCCGCGACGGAAATCAGCACAAGCAGTCCGACAAACGGTAATTTTTTTGTTCAAAGGACTTCAAGCGTTCCTAATATTTCCTTGACAGATGCTGCAATCCTTTCTCCGCGGCTCAAATGCCACCACCGTCAACCGCTCAGCAACAGCGATTCGCCCAATCGTGCGTCTACCGATCTCCGAATTTTCTCCAATTCTGACGCATTTACTCCAGGGCTCCTCCACCATATGCGTCCCCGATATATTCGCAAGCCTATGAGCCACTATTCACCCAATCGTACGTCCCTCATTTGCTCGGCACTTCATAATCCTGAAACTGATCCTCTTGTCAGAGCGCCCGTCCACTACAGCTTCGCCCCCAAATCGTCTTTCCTATCAGAATACATGCACAGTCTTCCCAAATCCAAATGGTGCGCGCCTCTTTCCATGTCCTTACCCTGGTCCGGCGTTCAAAAATGTCCAGCGCTGCCTTGACGCCCTACCGGTACATTCCGTCCCACAGGCGCTCGAATACGCGCCTCGGGACTGGCTTTCCCCCATCTGCCGAGGACGCGCGCTTCCCTGTGGTCTCTGGGCTTATCTTTCCCAACGCCCTCCCGAGAGCCACCCCACTCCCTCTCAGGAAGCTGCCCCGCCGCGCGCAGGAGGAGCTTTGAGCTCTGCCTGCTGTGCCAGCCGTCGTCGACATCTCGTCCTCCTGCACGCGCCCATTCTTCTCGTCTGGTGGACCGCGGCCCACACGCGACGGCACTCCTTCTCGCACTGCGAACCCCGATCCTCGAACGCGCCCACGGAAATATCGCTTCATCGGACAAATTTTTATTCACCTCCATCCTCGACCATTCAGGTCCCTCATTGAACAACCTCAAGCGCTCCGTCATCGGCGGCCACCTTTTCTCCAGGCGCCATACCTGGAAGACTTCCCTCTGGCCCTGTTTCTAGTCTCCCCACCTCCTCCATCTTCTCGCCTTTGTCCCGCCCAAGTCCAGCCACAACAAATCTGCCGCCGTGGAGCGCTACCTGGTTGTGCGCCGTCTCGTCGATCCAGCTGCCCACCGCCGCATCTCCCTGGCCCTTCATCACTGCCATCGGATGCTGGTGGTGCTCTATATGATGCCATCCCGCCAATCGTATCCGCGGGATTTCGTAGTACCCCGCCCAACGCTCGCGACGGGACTGGAGGCCGTCATAGAAGCTGTACATTACAGCCTATCCCTTTGCCTTTGCCTCTGTCCGCTTGCGGACAGTGTTCTAGATGGAGCCTTCTCCGCTGTAGAGGTCATGAATGTTGTCAAGCATTTCCTCCCCGTTCCCTGTGTCCCTAGCTTTGAATGCGGGTGGTCCTCCACATGGCACAATCTACGACGACCAGCAGGTCCGGAGGGATTTCGAAGCCAAGCGATTCTCCGTCGCATCACATAAACTGCTCGCAGCGGCGCTGGAGGGTGTCATGGATGCGACTCAGAACCATATCTTCCCAACCGCACCTCCGCCGGTGGTCTTGTTATTAGCCAACGTACACCATCCCCCAGGCTCGTTGTCGGCGGTTCAGGGATTTTTCTTTGACATATACGCAGGCGAAGTCTCTCGCCTCTGACTCGCGGTGTTCTTCATTTCATGGTGTCCGTCCAGCGCCGCGAATTTAGTGTTTTTCTCTCTCTTTCTTTCTGGCTGCCACGGCGGCTTTTTTTTCCTCCCCTTTCACATTTAGACGAAATCGGGACGTTTCTCATCTGCATTTATCATACCTCTCAAACTGCCATATTTTCCCCTAGCCCCCTTACACAAAGTTAATTTTATGAATGCACTTCTTGGTTCTGGTTCGACTTCCTCCATTCCTGTTCCGGAGAACTTCAGTTGCGAGATCCAGATAGCTGGAAACAGAACAGGTCGCATGATCGTTCAATCCGACGCTTTTCCTTGTGGAACTATGCTATCAGAAGTCGCCGTCGCTATCCGGACGATATCTGTCCATCAGGAGGTTCGAGGCGCGTGCGACATGGGTAATTTGGGCCTCTCCGAGGACAGCGTGGCCCAGCAGGGCAGTGGCTCCTCCAGCGCTGGGCGTCTGGAAAGAATCTGCCGAATCTTCAATAAAGACGAATGGGCCAACAACTGACGGACGTGGGTTTTCAATGCGTCGAACAGGACGTCGGAGACTCGGTACACTAATTGCAGATGTTGAGTTGATCGAACGCGTACCGAGTCGGAGGGGTAAAAGAAAATCCAGCCCCACCACGGACTTCTGCGAACCACGGCGGCCTTGAAACAAATTTATCAGCGCTGTATTGTGTTGAACTAGCTGAGGATCCACTGTTCCGCGGTGGCCGGCTGCACGTGCTCGTGACAGCGTGATGATGCGAAGTGACCTTCTCTTGACGTTTACCACCACCTCTCACGTCTAAACCTGCAGTGCGTCCTCGTGGAACCAGCGTGCCCTACAGCACGACTTCTCAGGGATAAATTTGTGCCGTTGTTCCAATTCAACCACGGGCCGTTGAGGTACTCAAGATTTGCTCAAGATCCCGGCTTTGAATTTTGGATCCATGAAGACATTGCTGGATCTTTCCGGGAATGCGAAGAACTCGGCGCCAATTTTAGGGCTATACAATATATTGAGCATGTGCACTGTGCATTGGCTATACAAAAACTGTTTCAGCATCCGTCTTCTTAGGAACTAGCCTTGCGGATTGGACAGCTATGACTCCTCGCGCTCATCGAGCTGAAAACTTCGGCGCCATTTTATCTGTTCGGCGCTTAAATTCCTCCCTCTGCGCCCATTTTCAAGCGGGGATACGACTCCAGAAAGTACTGATGACCGCTTCCATATCTGATAGGTGTCTTCCTGCTGAACTTCCCCGCACGGCGTGTCAATCCCAGCGATGACTTCAGTTCTGTTTCTTCAGTTACCCCTTCTGAATCATCATTCTTCGAGCCAACAAAACATATGAGCCTATCCTTTGGTGAATCTCGGAATATGCTGCCATAGGGGAATACATCCATATATGCTACCTTTTTCGACATCAAGGACATGCACTGAAGGGGAACGGTCCACCGCCCGCCTAGGTTCTCGTCCGTTTGTCGTTATACTTGGCAGCAATAACTTTCCCCCGCACGATTGGATCTTTGCAGAGTTTCTCTCTCCGGTCGACGCTCAAGCTCCAAGAAACCTTCGGTACGAAATGCTTCCCAAATACAGTCCATCCCATTCCCGCCCCATTGCCAAATATAGGTCTTCTCCGTGTTTCTCGCGACCTTTGCGCGTTGTCCCCACATTGCCATCAATGGCGCGAAGTGCTTTTTTCTGCAGCCGCTGTGTATAGCCGCTGAAAATCTTATGCAATCACTCCGCGATCGGAGCCTAACTGTGCTCAGGCTGTCAAAACGCTATCTGTGGACATGGTTCAAAATTTTTGCCTCGCCTATCTCAATTCTGATTGTGCCTCATACTTATGAAACCTGCCGATCCTTCAAGACGGACGAGAAATGCCTCCGCGACGGCCATAGAAGCACATCCTCGGCTTCAGGACGGCATTAACTCACGACGGCAGCGTCGGCTCGCTGACCTTGTGAGTTTCAGATCCTACTTGAGTCCTCCAAACCTCACACGAAATCCTACCTAGAACCACATCAGTTGACCGCAAGTTTGATTCTTTAGCTTCTACTTAATTAAAAGTATCGTCATCGCGGCGCCAGCTGAGCCTTTGCCGGCACTGCAGTGGTAACGGATCAGCTTCTTGCGCGCTTGTACCCAATTTGGAAACCGGAGAGATCAGAGTTGCGGATCTATTATCGATCCCTGACAAGGTGTCCGCCAAAATCTCTCTGACATGGGATACCGCAACGGGATCTGCAATGCACCAAAACGGGTGAAATTGTTGTTTTCCTTCGCCAATTTCTCGACAGGGTCACCGATTCCCTGGGTTCAGTAATTATAGCACAAAGCCCTTCTGTTTGGCTTCGCATTACTCATAGCCACGTTCATCACCGCGGGCAAAGCCCTGTAACATCACGCCGACCCTTTTCATTGTTCTTATTCGATGAGAGCGGTGTCAAGCGCTGCTACATCTGGCCAGATCTCAAGCTTGCCGCAACGCCGATCTCTAATGTTGGATCATCTCACGCTGGGATCTCATCGTCTTTGCTCGTTTCCCCAGCTATATAAGGCCGCTATACCCGGTTGGCGTCTGTACTCGACTTTTGCCGCCGCTTACCATGTACTGGAACCAACGCGACAACACACCGTCTACCTCTGGCTCTTCTGCAGGCTCCTCGACACCAGCGAGCCCCGCCTCTGATCTCCCTCCCTCACCCCTCAGCACCAACTCGTGGCCGACACTGCAAAGTCAGGCCACCAAAGATGTGCTACAATCCGTCCTCAGGGTACGCAAGACCTGGAAGACCCTACGCGGAGGCGAAACGGTGTGGCCATTGGAACTCGAGGCTGCCCTGCTTGAAGGTAACAATCTTTCATTTCATCACTATCGCAACGATCTCTAACAGCATCTTCATATATAGGTCTAGAAAGGTACCAGCCTGACGATTCTCGAGAGACCCGCATGCTTGGCCGCTTCCCGCGCCGGAATCGCTTCATCTCAGACTACATCTTCGACAAGACTGGGAAGCGTCGATCCCCAAAACAGGTCGGCAGCCGTCTTCAGCAGCTGCGGGAGTCGTGTGGAGGAAAGCAGCGTACGTTTTCGCTGAGTTTTGAGTGTCGCATTGGTCTCATGAGTACCGCAGTGCTAGATCTCTTGTCTCCATTCCGAAAACCTGAGTACTCGAGGTCCTCTGCATCTACCGAAAGCGGCCTTCACTCTCCCATATCGCCTCTCGGGGACGGACTTTTCCCTAGCGCGTCCTCCTCCCGCCATACCGTGATGTATATCGACATCGTCCCGCCTGGATCGGCCGATGTGATTCGCAGCGGAAATACCTCTTCGCCGTGGTCAGATAATGGGGATGTCGTCCGCGCCTCGGATCGTCCACGACGGCTCGAATCGATTAATCCTACTGTATCGTTCACCTCGCCCACGCCCATCATCGCTAGCTCGCGGTTTACGGTGTATTCTGAGGACCTCATCCTGCACGCCGAGACGGTCCCTCTCGTCCTCCAAGGTCCCCAGTCGGCGGGCTTGCTATACAGTACCAAACTGGTCCCAAAATATTGGCAGACGGTCTTGGATAGCCCAGGTACGTACCGTACTGGTACCTGTGTTTCATAGCTGACCCTTGTATTACAGATCCCACCCGATTCATCATTTTTCAGGAGGTACTGAAGGAGGACGACTCGTCCATACTCTTCTCTGCGACGTACAAATTCAGCTACTCTCGATATTCCACACATGAATCCTCGGCACCCCATGGTGCGATTGCATCGTACAAAACTCGGCCGGACCTGCCCTTCAACAGCGTAACGGCCTACCCTGCACTCCCCGATACCCGATACCCGATGTACGCCGCCGCAGAATGGAACGCCCCACTCCTGCAGCCGCGGGAAAGCTCTCCCCTGCAACGATACCCTAGTCCGAGTAGCGACTCCTCTTCTTCTCTCTGCTTCCCTGCCGATCTGTCGAACTACGTATGTCTCCACCCTTCTCTTCGCTTCCATCCGATGTCTGACTTCGTATCCCCAGGTATCATAACCGAAGCCCGCCGATGTCTTTTGATTAATTGCAATACGTTATGCCCTGGCGTCTGTATCATTAGCGCCCCTTTCGCCGTATTTTATGAACTTTGTCGGTAGTCGTCTTTAGAGATACCGCGTAACCTGAGGTACTGAGGTATCTTCTCTCGAATTGATATGGTCCCTCGAATCTAAAATAACGCCCGCACCGATGTGTTGAATAACTTCAGGGTCAGGGGCTCCCTAGCGTCCATCAATACAGCGGCGCTTCCAGGAAGCTATTGCAGGGCATTGTCATCCATTCACTTCCAAAAAAAAAAAAAAAACGGCGAAAATCTATCAGTAATATCTCTCTACAATGGTTCCACCTGTTGCCGCAGCCCGAAAACTGAGGGCCGCACGGTTCATTTGATCCACCAGCATATTGTTCATCTGCATCTGGGTATTCTGTATTCAGGGTTAGCGCTAACCCGACGGCCAGTGAGACGCTGACCATTCGTGTTTGCGCTACCTGCATCCACATTTGGTCCTCCTGCATCAATGCTATATCCTCATCAGATTTCGGTTCAAACGGCCGATGCATCGTCCATCACCTATTTGTTCTTCCGGCCGCTGTGCTAAATCTCTTAGCTCTTGCAATTTTGCCCCCATATTTGGCGGCAGATTCCAGTGCATTTTGATCTGGCTCTGACCCGGCTGCTTAAACTTCAGGAAGAAGTAGCGGGAATCGTAGAAGCAGAGGGTTGATCCTCGTTCGATGCACCACCCCTCTGCGTACTCCACCAGTATCTGGTTTCGGGAATCAATATTGACATTGAGGGGCTCTGAAGAGACGAACCTTGTATAACGGATGGTCTTCCGATTCAATCTCATCGTCAAACTCGGCAAGGAATCCAGCTTGGAATAAACAAATATAGGTTTTCCCCTTTCCAAACAACATTCCGGTTATTCCGGCGTCGAAGTTGGGAGTTTGGGCTCTTGTTGCTTTTAGCTTCTCTATGAAGTAGTCTTGGAGCACCGCATTCCACACGCCCTCTTTCTTTCCCTTCACAAAGAAGTGCGCAGGGTCTTCGTTGTCTGGGAAGGAAACGAATTCGACCGCGGCTTTGTCATTGGCGCCAGATAGATGATCCCGAATGTCCGGATTTATGTTGGCGTTAAAGTGGACTGGATAAGCATGAGATGAGTTGATATTTCCATGCCGGTATTATAGATACGGACACTTTGCGGTGGCCGTGTTATGGCTGACCCAGCTATCGAGGGCCTTGTTCACGCTGGAATCAGGTGCCGTTTCAGTCTGGTTTCAGTAGTATTAACAACAGCGAAGAAACGATCACAGTACCTTATCCACAGGGTCATACTGATATTCAGGTCCGTCTTGGCGTGGTTAGTGAAGGATGCTGGCATATTTTCCACAAAGTGACGCCGACCATATCCGAGAAAATAGGAGTCGGGGAGGATCCTAGAACGACCAGGGTATTGGGATTGGCCATTGTGGTGGAGGATTTCGGCGCGGCCACGAGCGGCGATTATAAGCACCAGACCAACGAGGCGGTGCGAATTAGTCGTCTTGACTAAGATCATCTATTTTTGAACTTGCACATCTTTTGTCCGACGTGCCAAGACGTCGTGTCAAAAGTGACTGGTCCCGAACGAAAACAACTTTTGACTCTCGTTCCATTGCACAACAAATTCGAGAGAAGGAGAAGCAAGGAAATCAAGGTGACTCGACGACGGAGCCTCAGCTACGCCTGGCTCTCGTAGAGATTTCATGTAAGTGCTATTAGGTGGGGTGTCAGTGTCTCCTGTCTGTATTGTCAACTTGGATGTCAAGCTGAATAAACATGAGCCGCTCACAGCTGCGTGCGAGTTGGCGATCTTCAAGTCGCGCAAATTTGAAGCAAGAACTGCGGTAACGCGGCGGCAGCCACTGGACTGGGACGCAAATATTAGGATAGGTATTGAGAGCGCGGAGGGAATTGTATTTATTTCGTAGCGGTACAAAGATGACGCGGCGCAGTCTTAGGCGCTAATGTCGACGTATCAGGTAGGCGCTTGACACCGACCTCGACCTGCCACTTCGGAAAATGTCATGTTTCGGGGCGCCCGAAAACTTTCCCCTGGACTTACTTTTTAGGTGCGGTACACCGGCCCGGCTTCCACTCCTGAAACTAAAGGTTTCAGCTACGTTTTCGGGTGCTCCGAAAGTTCCGGATGTGCACAGCTGCATTTGGCAGTGCCGGGAGAAATTTATTTTAAGTGAATACAGCCCAAGCAAGCATAAGGCAAAATTGGTGGTTTGGCACCAAGGAGGCACTTCGATTCTTGGACTGAAATTTTTATCAGGCTCCGCAAAATACATATTGACGTCGTGGTAGCTGTAGTTTGATTTTAACCATCCCGCGCCTTGACCGCAGCGGCGTGCGCCTGGAGCAGCTTGTACTCTGGGTCGGTGGGATATATCGCATATCCATCACTTGGGGTCTGACCGGGGGACAGGACCGAGCCAGCTTGCCTGTTGAAGACGCCGTCATTAGCCAACACGTATCTGCCTATAATGCTTCAGGAAGAACGCACCACACCAAGTCGCCTGTGAGGCCCGTGCTGATAACTGTGTTGTACCACATCGGATAGACCGTATTGCGCGCCGAACTCGTCATACCGTATTCTTCCATCACGACGGGCTTGTTTGCGGATTTCATAATGGCTGCGTGGTCGGTGATCCATTGGTTGCCCCAGGCGACGTCGTCCGCCGAATGACCCCAGTTATCCTGGATACATGAAAGGAAAGCGTCACTTGCATAAAACAATACGCGCGGCATTAGAGTACGTACGGGGTACATCTGTGCAGAATGGTTTGTTGGGGCTCAATGGTCTGCAGGGGAAAGACATATACGTACGTGAAATGTCCCAAAGTCGAGGGTGCTGATCGCCATGTTCGCGGCAAAGTCTATGCCAATGGTGTCTCCCCTAGTACCAGGACAATAGAATGAACCTAACACGCTGGATAATTTCTCCCTGTCTGCTTACTGATACGGGAAGTCGAAATTATGAGCGACCGCCGCGTTGATGAAGCCCTCGTCACCGATCGCGACAAGGTGGTTCTTGTCGATTGACTTGATGAACGCAGAGATATTTGCCGCCCAGGCCGTAATTGTCGTAGAGTTACATGTCGCGGAGGCAGGGCTGCGGGGCATTGGCGCGTCAGATATCGGGACTTCCACACGAATAACGCTGGAACGTACGTGTTGCCGGCGCAGCACGGCTCGTTCGCTGCGTGACGGTAGGTGAGAGGTCTTGTGAGAATCTTTGAGCGTAATGTGCTTACCGAGTTCCCAAGCCTACCGCGGAGTTCGTGAAAATGTCAACGAGCAGGAGAAAAATGACTTACCATGACCGCCGTCTCATTTACGTAGCGTGATACGATGGCTTGGACGTAGGTTTTGAATGCTGCCTGTGCGTTGAATTATTTAAATTACGTATGCAAATACGGGGTGAAGGATACTTGCAATGACGGTGGGGTTGGTGTAAAATGTGTCGTGAGGAAGACCGGGACCCAAGAGTTGAGCGGTATACACGTCCATTCCGCCAAAGTCGGACCTGTGTTCGATAGATGGATGTAAATCTTCGTGGCAAAACGCATAACATACCAGTTGTTGGTGCTGAATCGCTTTTTAGTTATCAATCGGCGGGAGAGAGAATTAAAAATCACAGTGCAATGATCACGCGAAGTCCGTGCGCCTTCGCTGAGGCGATAAGGATGTCTGATCCCATATGTTTCAATGGGAGAGCGGAATATGGTCATACAATTCCGCACCAAGAGTTTGCAGACCGTTCGCGCCGGTGTTGACCGTCGCGGTGCTTCCGTTCCAAAGATGGTAGTATATGCCCACCGGGCTGGTTACCTCGTTGAATGCCCTTGTCCATTGAAGATGAGCTGTTAGTCATTTTCGAGGTGAGGAAACCCTCACATTGTCCTGAAACAATTCCTCGTGAGTAACAGTATCAACCTCCAACATAATGTTCATGTACCTGACCACTGTGGCCCCAGATCCGGCGATGTCTGCGAATGCCTTGTCGTTGTCAGCAGGGCTGTACCCGAGCAAGGCTGGCCAGTAGGCGTTCTCTCTATTGCCGATTTATTTGGGTGGGTTCTGCGCATGTATTCGGAGATTCAGAGACGTACCCAACTACGGTGAACGGCGCGCCGTTGAGAGTAAATTTCGTGCCCAAAGTTTTGACGAATCCCGTGGCAGAGGGCCCGGCAGGCGTCGATGTAGTTATGGTGGACGTCGTGGTAGTCTTGCTTGTGCTTGTGCTCGAGCTCGAGCTCACCGTGGTGCTTGAGCTGGATACAGTAGATCCACTGCCCGCGGGAAGACACTGGGAGAAAAAGTCGTTCAAGATAGTGCACACGAAAGGCGCGGCGCAGACTGCAAAGATTAAGTGAGTTCCAAGCTGTGCGTGTCAAAAGCAGGTGAATTGACGCACCAGTATCTCCAACGTACTGGAGCCCGCCACATTGTCCAAATTCCTGAACCGTCGCGGAGGCCAAACCCGCAAAGAGAGCCGCAAGAAACACCTGATGACGCATTTCTGACACTGAGATGTAGTGAATATCCCTGTGAAATTTCAGAAAGACCTGGAACGCCGCTCATTTATACTGACGCGAACGGTTATTCTTCGGTCCAGAATCACGGCGCAGGGTGCAGTTGCCAGTCACGCGGTGTGAAACGGCGGCCCTCTGCATTCACCAGATTTTGTTTTTAAAAAAAAACAGGGGTTTTTGCTGGTTTCTGTAAAAATCGCGGTATAGAACCGGCTCCTTCAAGCGACAACCGCGTCCAGCAAAATTCGAGACGACCATCCTCAGCTGCGTTTTGGAAAGCTGCCAGTGAGTTTCGCTCTTGTGAACACTACGACCATCCTTGGCGCATTTTCCGAAACAACTCCGCAGCGACATCCGGTGAGACGTCTTGTGGTGGAGAGGGAGCAAAGAGAGAGAGCGTTAATGAAAGTGTGTATGGTTTGTGCATATTTGCTTCAGCAGCACGTGGATCGTTACCGTCACAGTCACAATCAACCTTGGCTCTTTTCTCGCTGTTTTCAATCTGCAGTGGATTCCGACGACGAAAATTCTTGTTAAATTTACAGTCTCTGGAAAGGACCCTCATTCGTGGCATCCCACAGTTACTGGACGGTGGGCGGTCCTAACCGAAGAGTCTCAAGTCCGACGTGCTGGTCCATGTCACATGACATCAGTGATATGCAGCGATGACTAGAAAGGGAGTCCTTTCGCTTCTCATATGCTGATCAGTGATTGTCGACCGGCAACTACAGTTTTCTTGCGTCTCTGATATCCGTTGCAGGAAAAGAACACCCTGCTTCCTCACTCTGCTGTTTATACTTCTGCGACGTGAAAGTCCTTTGTCTTACGATTATGCTATTGGTGGCGTCAACCAGTGACTAGTGTGGAATGGTGACACGACATCCGGGCCCGAGTTCCCTTCCAATTTGCTTCCAGCCCTTGTCAAATCCGACGCGCTGCTCCTTGACATTGCCCTACAGCAGCCATGTGGGACCAACCTTCCTCAATCAACGTTTTCATATCGAGGCGCTTGATTTTCGACCGGCAACTGCGATCTGTCTAATTTCTCCCGTGGCTGATACTCATTGCTAGCAATGAACCTTGAATCTTCTAGAATTCTCACACATTGCAGCCGTTGCACAACGATAGCGTCGATATGTAGGTGATAATACTGATATGGACTAGTATTGCTCCCGCCACAGCGCCAACTTGACATTCACGGGTGCTGTAGCAGGGAAGAGACCGGGAGCTGCGAGCCAGGAACTGCTGTATTTTCATCTCCGGGTATTCGCGTGGCCTGGTTATTCTGTCCTCCTGTCCTGTCTTTGGGAGGCAAGTTGCTCTACTTGGCAGCTCTCGTGAACTGGCTATCCGAAACTCTCTATTATCCAAATTCCACCTGGATTAAGCGAACCTCGAATCCGACGGATTGCTCCCGACGGATCATAGGGTTAAAATATCTCAGGAAGTGAGTACAAATATCATCGCCCCAAACCCTCATCGCCCCAACCCCGCCCTCGTTCCACCCGCAACCATGCCGGGCTCTAGCGTCGTACATCTCAGCGATATCAAACAGCGTCCGCGTCTTTACGCTGCCTTCGAGCGCCACCGCCATACCAGCATTCATTGGCTCGTCGAATGCTTCGCCGAGACTGTGAGTCTTTCAGCAGATTTACAGTATCTAGTGCTTACTGTTCGGTCAGTTGGGAGTCTTTCTGTAGTCCGTATTTCCCACCGTCAACTTTCCATTCTCCTCCTGACGACGTGTATCATGGCTTAGTACCTATGCCGGTACGAATTAATACAGATAATTCTTCTCCAATATCTGATGATTTTCCTTGTCAAGGTGTTGGATCGCAAGCATTGTACGTGCTCGGAAATATTCTGCAAGTCCCAGGAGCATCGTGTGCGTATCTCGATGAAAAGTCAGGATGCTATATTGATAGTAAGGTAGCCACACTGCAGATCGGCCTTGCTTACGCTTGTGGTATTCTCCTCGCTATCACTGTTTGTAGTGCGACTTCTGGAGGTGAGATAACTCCTGTGTCGATGCACGTCTCCATAGCTCACTCATTTTCCAGGGCATTTCAACCCGGTAGACTCGATGCGCAGCTCCTCCAACTAATCTGACCATCCACAGGCCATCACAATCACTCAACTTGTGTTCCATCGTTTCCCCCCTCTGAAAGGCTTCCGGTAAGCATCTCATGATCTGCGCATCTTTTTCCCAAGTTAACCGCTCGGAAGCTACCTTGCCGCTCAGATTCTTGGCGGATACATAGCCTGCCTGTTGGTCTACGTGCAATACAAGACCCTCATCGTTGACGCCGAGCTCACACTCCTCGGCGCCGGCCCCGGCATCTCCGAAGCCACCTTCTATACACCGAACGGCCCCGGCGGTATTTTCGCGCTATCTCTGCTTCCCGGCTCCAACCTCGGCCGTGCCTTTGTCAATGAGTTCGTTGTGGTGCGTGGTCGGATCATCCTCAAATGTGATCCCGTATCCCAAACGTCCTATCCAGGATTTCATCCTCGCGACCGTGATCTTCGCTGCGATGGACCCCACCAATACCCTCATGCCACCATCACTGGGCCCTGTAATCATCTCTCTTGCTTAGTGAGTTGCTTTATCGTCTTGTCACTCCCGCCTGATATCCACATGCAGCGCTGTGGCAATCTGGTCCTTTTCTGCCAATGGATGTGGGTATTACGACCCACTGTTCTACAGCACAGGTCTATCTAAGTCACTGACACATATCGTTCACAGTGGCTGCCAACGCCGCGCGCGATGTTGGCGGACGACTAGCCGCGCTGACCGTCTGGGGCATGCCAGGTGCGTCGGGGTTCCTCCATTCTAGTATGTTTTTGCGCTCATATTGATGCCGGAACCATCAGCTGCCGGCGGCTCATACGCAGCAATTGCCGCGCTGACGAACATCCCAGCGACCCTCCTCGCGTGTGTAGTTTATGAGCTCATGCTGACCGATTCCGATCGCGGTGCGTAGATATTGTTTATGTTCGTCTCGCGATTCTAAAGATCGGTGTAGTCGTTCCGGCCGCGCATCTAGAGGTTATCAACGCCCACAAGAATCACCGCCGTATGGCTAGGGGACATTCATCAGAGAGCGACGTTAATTTCGAGGACAAGGGGCAGGTCGGAGAACTTGAGCGAGTGTAATGTGGACGTGGGCGGACAGGTGAAAGAAGATTTCGGCTCGAGTGGCTATAAATGTGTGCCTCTATGGGCCTATATCGGCTCGTCCTAAGTCGAATTATGTCTCCCTAGTCATCAGACCAAATATCAAGCATTCGAGTAATTCTGCCTTAAAATGACGACCTTGTGAATATAGAGGTTCTGCAAATGCGTACAGTATGGAAGGATGAAGCCTCCGCGAGCGAGATGAATGTGGATTGTGGCCACTGTACAGGCATCTGCCATTCGTGTTCTTTGGGCAACGAACAATCGAGACTAGACTCCCACAGGGTCTGAGACATCAAGATACATAGGAATTTCCGGTTCCTCAACCTCAGAGAACCCCATGATACGAAGTTTGACACGAAAGGAAAAGGTATCGATTATTTCCATAGCGGTCAGCCAAAACAACCTTGGGGTAGTTGTATTCCAACGATCAGATGAAAGATGTCTGGGTAATGAAACTCAATCCGCTACAGAAAGTTCTCAGTTTACCAAGGATCGAGAACTGTCCGGCTGTGGATCAATTGAATAGGCGATCTCAGCACCGGCGCGGAACACTTACTTTAGTATTCCAAAGACCACTGTCTTCCTCGACAGACTTCGCGTCCGCCGCACGGAAGGTACTTTGCTCGATGCGGACCCCGGCGTGGGGTTGCTGGGGGCGAACGAAACTCATCGGGAGTGTGTCTGAGTCGGTCGGGCTATCCACGCGCCGTCCACGCCGAAGGTTCAGATTTAACAGGAGACTGTTCGTGTATCTGAAAAGAAGTCAACGTTTCAGCGCTGGAAAACATCTTAAGGCTCTGGAAGACGTGCATACACACGCGATGAGCCGAGAGGAAGTCAATATACGTGCTACATACGAGTACGATGAGTATGGCAACGTAATGAACATATTTTTGGTCAAAGTCCAGATGCGCCTAGGAGAACAGAAGTAAGAAGCCAAATCTCGCGTAATCAAAGAGCACTCGAGAAGGTTCGACATACCAAGCATAGAAAACCTGCACGAAGATGGAGGCTAAGGCCCGTGAGCATGAATAGGGGTGAAAGATTGAGATCAGCACCCACTGGCCGACCATGAGCGGCATCATTATCGCAGACCACGGCAGAAAATCGAGCTGGTCGGGCCTTCCCCATATTTCAACCAGCATCCACCATCCATGAAATTTAAGCATGATGGTCTGTGCAATATCTAGGACGAATAATTTATACACTGGGAGGTTCGATGTGAGGATACATGATTCAATCACAGCTCTGGTGTGCATCGTACCAAGGACGCGGATAAAAAAGCGGTCGTAGGACCACCTGACATAATAGGAATCTATGTTCAGAATAGAGCCTTGAACGGAGAGTTTTGAGGATCTTTACTGACACACTTGCATGGCGAGCGTGCTCATCAGCATCCAGTTTAGGATGTTGGCGATGGACTATCAAAATGAGCTCACACGCGCCCAAGGCGGTCATAGATAAATACAGCTGGTCCTACGCTGCGGCCAAATTCAGTCGCAGACGAGGAACAACGAATCGTAAATCACGTACGCCGTTGCCGCATCGATGGTAAGAACCGCTCCATAGGCGACTTCAGGATCCGCGATATTAAGATCAGGCGCCGACATGTTACGTTCGAAGGAGGAAGAAGAATTTCAAAATGGCTGTCTTATAACATCGCCTGTGATCCAGAATACAGTCAGCCTCGGCCACAGAATATCCATAAGTACTGCAAGGCCAGCGATCAGCAAGGAAAGAGTCAAAGCAGCCGTGAGAAACGGATAAACGGGCTTCGCAAACCGGATAAACGGCAAGGGTCAAACCATTGGGGAGCGACCTCAGCGATAGAACGGCCCTAAGGTAAGCTCCCCCGAGTATCCTGACTTTAGTTTGTTGAATTTCCTTTTGGGGTATGTATTTCCATGAGTGCCGCGGGCTGGCCGTAAACTAGATGTATTTTTTTGCACTTGTCCAGTATTACATTTGAGTATCTAGGATTAAGAAAAAGAGGGCTTCGGTTTATAGAATATCTGACAGAAACTATCTGCACTGCGGGCTCACAGGGGCACGTAGTAGTTTAAGCTTCTATTCTCAACCTGTGGCTATTGATAGGATGCCCGGCCATGGCCGGTGTTGACTACAAGCAAACAACGCTTGATAACCCATGTATTTTTTTTTGATGACTTTCGACGTGCCGAGTGGCTTGCGCAACCACCGGATAAGCAAACAACGCTTAATAATCTATGTATTTCTTTTGACGACTTTCGACCTGCCGAGTAGCTTGCGCAACCACCGGGTGGGTGAGGACTATCGCGTCTATTCATACGACGCTTGCCAAGACCTCAGATGTTACCAACCAACTCGGGGTAGACAGATGACTCAGCTCTAGCAAGAATATATGGAGCTTCCTACCTCTCACAACGGAAATATATATACTGGATGGCGAGCTCCTCTACAGCCAAAAAACTTGAACCCTTCAGATGACTTTCCCAAAGACATTCGACGCCTACGTTCCTAGCAATGGCCCGGCTTTCCTGGCTCTATCCAACCTAAAACCGGATTACGTCCCATTCGAGGTTCTCCAGTCCGTCCCAATAGACCCCGCTGCGCAGGCAGCCTCCTTCGCCTACGCTAAAAAGCTCACACCCCCGGCCACGTTCCTGCACGTTCTCCGCTGCTTCTACTTTGCGCTAGCTCTCCTGTACACCGGCTTCCCCTCGGGGACGCCTGGAGTCCCACAGATTGCGTTCGAAGAGCTCTCCTTGCGGCTCTACCACACCACCCTGCTCCACGATCTGGGCTGGTCTAACAGCTCGGAGGTCCTCGAACACCCTTCGCACGCGATGACTTTCGAGCTCGTTGGTGGATTCTTGGCGTACGAGCACCTGCACGCCGCGGCGCCCCACCTCGACGCGTTCCAAGTCGGCGACATCGTGGAAAGCATCGTCCTCCACACGTCGCAGTGGCCGTCCGGCAACTCTTTGGCCAACCAGATGTTGATGTCTATCAGCGCATTGTTCGACATTGGAGGGTACGGAGATATTCCTCACTTGATCGTGCCCCTCTGATGAGTAGTTCTCCGTGTAGGTTTAACGGAACCGGCGTCGTTGGCCTCGATTCTAACCTCCTTTGGAACCCTAAGACTGTGGCGGAGATTGAGAAGGCTTACCCGCGCGGCAATTTTTTCAATGAGGGTCTTACCGAGTTTGACCGGGAGTTCGTCCAGAAGCCCAACTGCTTGGTGTCGCATTACCCCGGTGGTGTGAGTGTTCGATCTTAACCTTCATAATACTCGGGACTTATCATCATATCAAGCTGGACGCGCTTTTGAAGGATTTCCGCGTCGGTCCCATTGTGCCTGTGAATTCTCGCAATGGCCGGGCTTTCAACGACCCTCATTTGCAGCATTTAGAGTAGATTAGTCTTCGGTGGAAACTAGCTTTTGTGCTTTAAAGGATTTGAGTGTCGAGAATATATGAATCTGTGCATGGACCAAATGCACCTACCACAGCAATGCCACCGGTTCAACGATGTTGTGGATTGGTGACTGCAGTGAGGTGAATTTCGATGCAGAAGAAGTTGTCTTGTCGGCTCCAGTGACGAAATCCAGTTCAAGCGAAAAGGGAAGTAGGCTGATCCTGCCCCAGTCAGGAATCCTTAAAAAGGTGTATCATACTGCCTCAAACCCACTAGGGCAAAGATTATTTCCAGGCTCACGATTTTGCAAGTCGTTTGAGACAATACGCTCTTCGCCCCGCGACAGCTACCTAGCGCTGTCCATTCTCTGGAATCACATAGCAGGGTCACTGAAGCCATGTGGACATAGACTCGGACCCACATAACACCCACCTGGCCCGTGTCAATATTTCCCAGCCCGCGTTCGATTCGGGCACGAACAATTCTCAGTCGCGTTTCTTTTTCGTTGCCTTGCAGAGTGTGGAACCTAATTTTTGCATGGTCACTAATTCAGCAGCCAGGCAATGGCACCAAGGACATAGAGGGTTTGGATCTCTACTCTCGAGCGAATGCCGCTAGATTCGGACTACAGTCGTCGATGTGACCCACACATCTGCATAGTACCAACATACAGTCCTTTTTTTGCGCACTCGCCAAATTCCCCCCGTCATAGCCGACGATTGCGTCTAGCTTATTGGAACGTCCATTTTTGACATCTAACAAATGACGATGAATCAGGCGGAAGTATGAAAAATTGAAGAACTCGGAAACACTTCCGAAAGACGCCGAAAGAGGCAATATCCCTCGGCCTTTTCGGCTGCCCAGTGTCAAGTCACAAGTCACAAGTGACGTCAACTTTTGCTCTGCTTCCATCATCGGAATGGCGGGAACGACGAATATGGAGACGGCCGGCCATTGGGACACAAACACTACTAGGCTATCTGTCCGTGTGGAACCCCTCATTCAGTCCTTTTACCGCTCACAAGAAAGAGATTCGACTGGAGCCTAGGATCTCGGGTTTAGGTCTTTCTCTGGTTATGAAGTTGGGCCAATGAAGATATAATACATGCAATTTACTACTCTGTCGAATGCTCGCTGATCAATGCTCATCAGCCTGGAACCCCCCCACTTGACCATTTCTGCCACTCCGCCCCTCGACGATACCCGCCTGTGAGCCAGAAATTCATGGACACGGTGGACCGATCTGTTCCGACGAATCCCGCAGCGCCGTGTATAACTGCATCGATGAACATCGGGGACCTATCCTTCTGTCGTCAGGTGCGACACAATAAGAGGAGTGCAGGCCACGTGTGGAGCGCCAATGATCTGGCCGCAGCCACCCGAGCTCGAGTACGGCCTCCCACCACCAGGCGTCGCTCTCATCACTTGTGACGATGACGTGATCGATTGCAAGGTCAGTGTCCTCTAGTATCTCTGCCGGCACTTCCTTGCACCACATCGCAAAGTCGCCGCGGCGGACGGTACTACGAACGAAATTCAGCGATCGGCACTCCTTATCTTCTTATCTTCATCGAGGCGAAGGGCACGCACGGGCAGAATCTGCTCGTCTGGTGCGATGTCAATTGTCTGCCGTGTGTAATTATCTGCGATCTCCTGTACTGCCGGCGCCCAGTGCATGTGGCATCCGACACGGGCGAGATGTCCTCTCCATTCTCGAGCAGGTGGATGTCGAAATCAAAGTACAGGCTGTTGCTAAAGAAAAGCTCATCCTCAGGTGCGTGTGACGTTCGGTGCAGCGGCCAGAGCACAGGCGTCGGGAGGACTCCCAGGCTGATAGCGTGCCTATTCAAATTGACGAGTAACGCCAGCAGCCAGAGGAGCCTGCTGTTCTCGCGTCGGTCCATGTTCCTTAACGAATCGTCAACCCATTGCGGTGCGGATGTATAGGAGATATCTGGAGGTTTGTCAATTCGGTTGATAATCTCGTTCCGCACGTATTAATTACGCCCCGAGCGTCAGATCCACGGGAGGCTCGAGATACAGGCTCTCCGCTTCCCACGTTTTGTCGTGGAGATCACAGCAGCCCAAATCCTCCACTGTTTTGCTAGTGACGTCCTGGTCAAAGTCAGCTTTCATTTGCGAACAGTATTTCCGTCGTACTCACTTTAACTTGCCGCCACGCCAGAATCGGCGTCTTTAGCTCTGTCTGTAAACGTGGGAGATCGAACACATCGCTGAAATCGAGGCGTTGGAATCCATGTGCACCGGACGGAACCGCGGGATTATTGGGATGCGTTCGGTGAGTCGGGCGAGGTAGATTAAGTTCATCTGAAAATGGTGTCATTGACTCATAAGAAGGCAGGTAGACGAGGACCCACAAATCCGATCACTTGATTTCCTGTAGTGTATTCAGTGTGAGTGCACGGTTCCGCAAAATAAGCCGAAGACTCACACCAGCCGTTTGCAGGCCAGCTTGTGACGTACTTCTGGTCGGTTCGCAGGTTCTCCATGTTCCCTCAGTCGACGATTTCCTTTTTGACGAGCTTGCGATAAAGCTTACCTCGAAATGACGCGGTCGGTTCGTCGCTCACGAGCAATGGCGGCGGCGCGCTCGGAGGGGGTCCTGGTTTGCTAGTCGATTCTGCATCTGGGGGATCTACCGGAGCTGGTGCGCACGATTGCAATATGGAGTCCGAGAAGCGCCACTGTAGAATAAAGATGCACGCCACGGCCCGAACAAACGCAAGCGCCCTGATCCAGTGTCGGATGGAGGGGACTGCAACCTCACCAAGCACAGGCGTTAGAGACTGACGAGCCCATCCGGATCGGAGGGAGAACCCGGATATGGACTCATGTCGCCTGAGATCATGTAACTGGTACAATCTTACTTTCCCTGAAACTCCTGGACATTGACAAATCCTGGCCCCCGCAAGCTCAACATAAAATATGGTTCAGCACTCAAGGACACTGTAATCTCTGGGACATTTTATTCATTGTATGTGTGGGTTCACTCGACTCGGTAATGCGGGAAATCACCGCCTCATGGTGGATTGCAGTGTTCGAAAACAATGCATCCCCGAGTATATCTGACGTCCCATTCATCAGTAAATGCCGTATCAACGCAACCCATTTGCGCCGACAGGAGCAGATATGGAATCGACATCATGAGATCCGGATTCGACTGCCGACATCCGAGTCCTTGTTTTCCTTGCTATGAAGCTCAGGTCTCCACTGTGTGGGAATGGCGCTATATTTTCGGCTGGACATCTACGCTGATTCCGAATGCTTTCCCCGGTCAACAAACATTGAGTCCCGGATCCTGTGTCGGTGTGTTCCGCCTGTGCGTCTGCTTACCACGGGTAAGCTTTGATTCACAGGTGCCTTAAATTTTCCTCACTGTCGGTCGAGCCACGGCTGATGACTGGGGTGGCACGAGAATATCATTATCTGAGTCGAGCCGATATTTTCCAACCAACTTATCTGTTAGGCCGAGGTGAGTCTTATATTATTGCGGGCGTCGAAAATGGCTCTGATACGCAGGTTTCTGATTCGAAGGCTACTTCATATATCAGGTTCTGCCGCCGCATAGAGACCGGGAGCCAGGTTCGAGCCCCGGCATTCGAATACGACGTGGGAAGACCTCTTTCTTGTGAGTAACAGCGTCGAGTGTCGAAACTCCTTCGGTAGTTCTCATCTCAGTGTTGAGTCGTTCTTTCTTTTTGTAGTGAGTTCCATCATCTCTCGGTCCTTCACATTTGTTAAGATATATATATATATATATCATGTTAAGACCCAACCCATTCTAAATTCGGACGTGGTGTACGACGCACGCTTGCTCCATGTATCCCAGTGATCGTTCTGACAAGCAGCCCGGGTTCGACTCCCGGTGTCCGAGTCTCCCGGATCATGAGTCCATTTTGTCTTTGCCTTAGGGCTAAGGGCTTCCACATCCCACTAGTAATGCACGTGCACCTGGTCACTCTTTCACTTCACGTGAGCTACTCAGTGCTACTGGTATTTTCTTTCTGATCATCGGAACAGACCTCCGTGTGGTTCGTCTGTACATCGGCAGAAGGCATCCACGCCTTGGCGTCCAGACCTGTTAGTTTTTTCCCCCCCTCTCCATGAAGACAAGGCCAATGCTCGGGTCACGCCCGCAGTCCACTGGGAACTTTATGTAAGGAAACGTGTCCGTCCGAGGCCTTTTAAAACAAGAGGTGTGCGATCTCTGGATCAGCCAATACGGTTAGGTAAGCTTCCCACGACCCCTAGAAAAAGGAAATTTTCATCAGTTGCCATCATTTTTCATCAGTCCATCACATTCCACTTTTCAATAACCATACCCAGTGTGAACTCAAACTGCTCGAATCGCTCGATACTCATGCACAACATATATCTGCAACTATTGCGTGATGAAAGCCTCCCGTCTGGCACTCTGACCAATGAGTGTGAATATGTTGGACGACCTTTCGGCGATCTGGTTGATCATCAGCTTGTCTAAGGAATGCATTAATGAAAGTCTTGTAATGACGAAGGGTCCGATAAGACGAAACAGAAGCAGAGAAGGGAGATCCACGCAATTCCGGAAATAGCGAGGTCCGTGCGCATCAGACCACCATCAGACCAAACAATTACAATGTTGGTGCGCTCACAAAGCTTTTCCTTTGTCTTCCGCCGCCAGTGTCTCGCTGGCCCCAGTCTGTCAGCTGTTCCCGCTGCTCAAAACCACCCCTATTGCTCAAATTCAAGCCAGGAACAATACTGCCAAGCCTAGTGCTAGAGCTCTACATTGGTGATTGTCGCCACCCAATCAACAACTTCACACCAAGGACGACTTGTTCACCAGCCGGATCTGACGGACTTGTTCTCTCTGTCCAAGACTTGTGCCTATCTTCAAGTCTGTCCTCAAGCCCGCAGGCAAATCGGGCCGGCTGTTGGTCGCAGTCATGTCGTCATCCACAAAAGTTTGTGTGGTCATGCTCCATGGCCAAGTCACCCTAGGGAGTCTCTCGCACAACGAGATCCGTTCAGAAGTTTAGCGCTCAAATCTCGCTGACACGAAGGCTGTCGATGCGAAGGTGCCGATGCAAAGCTGCCCCACCTAAATTCAAGACGATTTTCCATCAAGATTTCCTTACAGCTAATGTCGGAACCGAAGGCGCGACAATTATTTTTCTGTTTTGGGATGTTTTCAGAGAATTGTAGATATCTCTGTCAGTTCTGCACCGATTTACATAAAAACTGGATAGATTTACTCATCTAATTCATGCGCAATTAGTGACAGAGAGGGATTTTTTGAAAATATTATATATTAGGTGATTTGTGTTTTCAGGGTGTTTTCACACCAAATACTGTTTTTACATGCCTAGAACATGTCGCAGAGGCCCAATATTTTGTCTGGAACAACATATGTACCTAGGTAAGGACATGACAGAGCCAGAATCACATGAAATACTCAGATAAGTGTGATTCTCTCAGGATCTTCAGATGCAAGAAAATGCTCAATGCCTCCAGTGCAGCTGGAAGAACTGTAGTAAGATTATATGTATTTTTGGCTCTGTCACATACTTTTTTCTATATGAATATTGCTCCCTACAAAATATTAGACCCCTGTGACATGTTCCAGGCATGCAAAAACAGTATTTGGCGTAAAAATCCCCTGAAAACACAAATCACCTAATATATAATATTTTCAAAAAATCCCTCTCTGTCACTAATTGCGTATGAATTAGATGAGTAAATCTATCTAGTTTTTATGTAAATCGGTGCAGAACTGACCGAGATATTTACAATTCTCTGAAAACATCCCAAAACAGAAAAAAAATTGTCGCGCCTTCGGTTCCGACATTAGCTGTAAGTTCTGGAGTCTTGGACCATCAAGTACAAAAGCCCGAGGCTCACTCAAAGTTTGTGGTCTCAAAATAGCGGTGAAGCAGTGATTTGAGCTCAAGTACTGCTGTAACACGTTGCCCCGCCGCACAAGCCATCTGACACTTGTCTTACGGCAACTCCCGCGCACAGTTCGCTGAAGCATCTCCTCTCCGGGTCTCTGTTGCACGAGCACAACCACCCACACCCAAGGGCCGTGCACAACTCATGTTTGCCAGTATCCTCTCGTGTTGTCGGCATGATAAGCTGCGGCAGTGCTTGTGTGCGTTCGTACAGCACACATCGTCGGTCGGCGGGGGCACATGGGTATCCGAAGTGGGCTTGACTCTGTATCGTAGATAGTCGTGAATGCATGGTATTCTGCAACGCAAATGATTCGGATAAGATAAATGGAAGAACATGAAAAACCTTATTAAAAGGTTCAGAAGACATTCGGAAAAACATCCTGACAATGTGGCGTTGTGGAAGCCTCGTGGGATTTGACGAATTTTATTTGAATGACATTTCGGCAACGTTCAGAAAACATTTGGACAGATGTTTACAGATGTTTCAACCAAAACCTTCCTTAAACATTGCTACCGAACGGGGGTGTATACGAGAACGGTGGGAGTGGGACTCGGCTAAACTCGCTTAACATCGGCTAACGTCGGCTGGTAACTTTTCGGTGGGACTCGTCCTCCGATGAACGCGGACAGTGGGACTCGCGTATTGCGGCCATCACTACATCAACGTGCCGCCATAACTCGGAATAGGCAGTAAAATGTGAATAAATCAGGTTTAAAAATCAGATAATGCTCCACGCAGTGGGCCCCGCGGTGAGCGGAAGCACCACGCAGTGGGCCTAGCGGCGAGCATTAGGGGGGTCCGCGGGGGCCCTGGTACGCGAAGAACAGCTCCCGTTGCGTGACATAATCATGTACACTCCGAGTCCTTAAGCGCTTTACAGCATGTTGTCACGGGTGTCGACGCCGTGCACGTCTCGACATCCCGCAGGCTCTCACCGACGGCGTGTCTCTTGGTCCCCGCCTCCCTCTGGCCCTCGCCGTCTCCGACCATGAACAACTGCACCAACACTGACATCTCGGGGATCGGGGTGCGAACTGCAACGTACGCTCAAAATCTGCTCAGCTTTCTTCCAGCGCTCTGGGCTCTGGTCGACGGAACCGTCGACGACCACGAAAAAGAGTTGTTAGAGACTCAATCTACCACTATCCTTCTCTCTGCATTTGCACTCTTGTTCTCGGCCATCATTCAGGCTCGCACTCAGGGCCTGGACAACTATCCCGCAACAATCGTCCTCAATTTGAGCTGGATGAATAACACGAATACCTTCGTCTACATGCTTCTCCTCCTACATCGGAACGCTTGGATTGACCCGCCGCCTAAATGGGCTTGGCGTGATGTCATCCGCGCGATGTTTAATCGAAGGGGAGAACATGGATCCCATGGCTCGCCCACGGCAGCCTCGCCTTCCGGAACCATCCGACGGTGGTTGAACCAGTGGGGAGATCCCGTCATTCTCATCGGCACACTTCACCTGTCGCTCATGGGTGCACTCGGACTCTGGCTCTGGATGGATCCTGGTCGGTTTAGCAATTCATCAGCATGTTCACCAGGATCTGTCTCTTTCTTCGCCCTCAACATACCTGTTGCATCTCGCAACTTACACATCCTTTCTCTGACTGTCTACTCCACCGTCCTCGCTCCTGGAGTCAGCCTCATCCTTCCGGTTTTCCTGGTGTTCACCCCATACTTTTTGTATCTTTTTCGGAGCTGGGATTCATCAGTCTCGAATATCGCACAGCGAGAACCTTCCACCCTCGCTCGAGATGAAAAGAAACATTTGGCTGCGGCGAAACGCTCTGCAGTCTCACGTGCATGGATGGGGTTGATGATATTGTTCATCATCAACGTTATATTCATCGTCGACACGGAACTGTCTATAGCACGTAACGAGGGATTCCAACAGGACCAGGATGGCATCTGGACTTTCGGGCAGACACTGGCGCTCATGCTTCTGGCTCTTCCACTGCGGGATGCTGCCGAGAGTATACGGCAACGAACAAAGAAGATGCTAGATAAGCGGGATGCCGTGCACAACCTGAAACTGGAGAGGCTGGATGCCATGAACAAGATGAAGCTTTATCAAGACACGGCGGCATGGGCTGATGTCGAGAAATGGATAGACCTCATTGGGGAATCGAAAGGTGCCGAAATATTCTGAATGCTGTTCGATACATTTACCTCAGTTCAAGGGGACATCCACCAGCTCTGGCTTCGTCGTGCGTCGGCGCAAAATCACCTCAAAACCGTGGAGTTCTTGATCGAGAGAGGCGCCGATGGCAAGGACTTCGGTGAGTCTCTGAGGGGATTTTTCCAGTTACATGGCTCAAATCCCTACAGACTATCCAAAGATAGGAGACGTAGCCGTGTCCGGCAAAAGTGCGACGTTGTTGGTTGAGAAGGTCCACGATATACATAATCGCGGTACGTCACGTTTTTTTTGCCACTCTAGCGCATAGCCAACGCGACAGTAGATGTTTCAAGGAAAACAGCCCTTCATTACGCGTCAGAGGCTGGGCACCTCAGGATTGTGCAAGTTCTCCTGGGGCACGACGCAGATGTCAACGCTATCGGTATCTCCCGCGACTGATTTTGAGTCATATTCATTCTCAATCGGACTGTAGACAATGACAAGAAAACTACGCTTCATTACGCATCGGCTAATGGGCACACGAAGGTTGTGCAGTTCCTCGTTGCGCACAACGCAAATGTCGATGCCGTTGGTCTGTCGCACAGCTTATTTTCGAGTAGCCTCCATTCTCAAACGGACCATAGACAATGACGACAGAACTGCGCTTCATTACGCATCGGCTAACGAGCACGCAGAGGTCGCGAACGCAGTTGTCAATCCCGAAAATGTGAACCTTGTCGGTAGGGCCCGTTTGGATCATTGCAGTGTCTCGAATATTGAGTTGAACTGTAGACAAGCACAAGCATACTGCCCTGCATTATGCATCGCTGTACGGGTATATTAACGTCTTGAATGTCCTTGTGAAGCACAAAGTCGAGGTGGACATTGTTGGTATGTTCTTCGGGGAATTTCTGAATCACAGCGTTTCTCAATCGGACATCTATCTAGCCCACGCTAACCTGACTGCGATGCACTATGCATCCGCTAACGGGCACAGGGAAGTTGTGGAGGCTCTCCTCAAGCGCGGTACAAATTTGAACGTGATCGGTAGGTCCTTTGTACGATTTGCAAAGTTGCTTTGAGTCTGACTAAGGTGTAGAAAGGGATGATTTGACTGCACTACATTCGGCTTCATTGTATGGACACACAAAGGTTGTGCAAGTCCTCGTGGAGCAGCACGGCGTAAATGTCAACGCTATCGGTACGTGCCGCGACGGATTTCAGAGACAAACTAACTTGACGATAGACACACACAAACTCACTGCACTGCATTACTCGTCGGCTAACGGGCACTCGGATCTTGTGCAAGTCCTCATCAATCACGGTGCAAATATCAATCGTATCGGTACGTTCCTGGGCCGATTTCATGGGCTCCTTTATTTTTGACCACCATAGACGAGAACAACCGAACTGCGCTGCATTACGCATCGGGTAACGGGCACACGGAGGTGGTAAAAGTTCTGGTCGGGCACGGCGTGAATGTCAACGCTAACGGTGTGTCCCGCAGCTAATTTCCGAGTCGCCCCAATTCTCAACTGGCCCACAGACAAGGACTACAATACTGCAGTGGACGACTCGTTGCGTGACGGGAACACGGAAGTTGTGAAAGACCTGGTGAGGCACAACGCCAAAATGAACGCCATCGGTATGTCCCGCAGGAAATTCTCGAGTCACTCCCCCCCCATTGTCAACTACACAGCCAAGGATTACGATACTACGGGGGATGACGCAGGGGCTAACGGGATTTTGAAAGTCCGTGGCAGCCACGGCGCGGATGTGAATGCTATCGGTATGCTCATGGCCGATTTCTCAGCCACATCCATTCTCAACTGGACCGTAGACAAGGACAACCGAACTGCGCTGCATATGGCGTCGCTTGCGGGCCACACAGAGGTGGTGCAAGTCCTCGTCGAGCGCGGCGCGGATGTCAACGCCATCGGTATGTTCCTGTGTACATTTCGAAGTCACCTCCATTCTCATCGGTGAACCGGAGACAACAACAACAACCGAACTGCACTGCATATGGCTGCGACCGACGGCCGCACGGAGGTTGTGAAAATCCTCATCGATCACGGCGGAGCTGTCAACGCCATCGGTATGTCTATGGGCTAATTTCCAAGTCACCATTCTCATCTGGTCTGTAGAGAAGGACAACGACACCGCACTGCATAATGCGTCGCTTAACGGCCACATGGAGGTTGTGAAAATCCTCATCGAGCGCGGTGCGGATATTAACTGCATCGGTATGTCACTGGGTTGATTTCCCAATGACCTCCATTAATTCTCAAGTGAACCACAGACAAAAACAACCAAACAGCGCTGCATGATGCGTCGGCTAATGGGCACACGAATGTGGCGAAAGTCCTCCTCAAGCACGGTGCGGATGTCAATGCTCTCAGTATGTCCCTGCGCCAATTTCGAAGTCTCATCCATTGACATCTTGACTGTAGGCAACAACGATCGAGGTGCCCTGCATATGGCTTCGAACAACGGCCACAGCAAGGTTGTAGAATTCCTCCTCAAGCACGGTGCGAATATGAAAGCCATCGGTAGGTCCCTGCGACAATTTCCAAGTGCCATCCATTCTCAACTGAAAGGTAGATGAAGACAACGACACCGCACTGCATGATGCGTCGGCTAAAGGCTATACGGATATTGTGAAACTCCTCGTGGAGCACGGCGCGGATTTCAACGCTATCGGTATGCCCCCGCGCTGACTTGAAGTCACTTCCATTGACATCTAGCCCATAGGCTACAACGGCCGAACTCCTCTGCATAAAGCTTCGAACAACGGCCACATCGAGGTTGTTGAATTACTCCTCAAGCGCGGCGCGAATGTCAAAGCCATTGGTATGTCCCTGCGCCAATTTTTAAACCCCCTTCATTGTCAACTGGAGGGTAGATAAGGATAACGACACCGCACTGCATGATGCGTCGGCTAAAGGCCACACGGACATCGTGAAACTCCTCGTCCAGCATGGCACAGATTTCAACGCTACCGGTATGCCTCCAGGCTGATTTGAAAGTCACCTCCATTTAAATCTAAACTCTAGGCTACAACAAACGAACTGCCTTGCATAAGGCTTCAAGCAACGGCCACGTCGAGGTCGTGGAACTCCTCCTTGAGTGCGGCGCGGATTTCAAAGTCATCGGTATGACCCTGCACCGATTTCCAAGTCCTCTTCATTCTCAATGGGAAGGTAGATAAAGACAGCAACACTGCACTGCATGATGCATCAGCCAAAGGCTGGACGGACATTTTGAAACTCCTCGTCGAGCGTGGGGCGGATTTCAATGCTATCGGTATGTCCCTGGGCCGATTCGAAGGTCGCCTCCATTCAGATCGCGTCTATAGGCTACGACAGTCGAACTGCTCTGTATATGGCTTCCATCGACGGCCACAGTGGGGTTGTGAAATTCCTCATCGAGTGCGGCGCGGATTTCAACGCTATCGGTATGTCCCCAGGCCGATTTTCAAGTGCTCTTCATTCACATCTCGACTGCAGGCAACAATAATCGAACTGCCCTGCACGTGGCTTCGAACAACGGCCACATTGAGGTTGTGGAATTCCTCCTTGAGCGCGGCGCGGATGTCAAAGTCATCGGTATGTCCCTGCGCCGATTTCCAAGTACCCTTCATTCTCAACTGGAGGGTAGACAGGGACAACGACACCGCACTGCATGATGCGTCAGCTAAAGGCTACGCGGACATTGTGAAACTCCTTGTCGGGGGTGGCGCGGATTTCAATGCTATTGGTATGTCCCCAGGCCGATGTTCAAGCCCCCTTCATTCACATCTCGGTTGCAGGCAAAAATAATCGAACTGCCCTGCATATGGGTTCGAACAACGGCCACATCGGGGTTGTGGAATTCCTTCTTGAGCGCGGCGCGGATTTCAAAGTCATCGGTATGTCCCTGTGCCGATTTCCAAGTACCCTTCATTCTCAACTGGAGGGCAGACAACGACAATGACACTGCACTGCATGACGCGTCAGCTAAAGGCCATGCGGACGTTGTGAAACTCCTCGTCAACTGTGGCATGGATTTCAATGCCATCGGTATGTCCCCGGGCCAATCGTAAGGTCGCCTCAATTCAAATCTAGCCTGTAGGGTACAACAACCAAACTGCTCTGCATAAGGCATCCATCGATGGCCACATTGAGGTTGTGAAATTCCTCATCGAGCGTGGCGCGGATTTCAACGCTATCGGTATGTCCCCAGGCCGATTTCCGGGTCGCTTTCAATCACATCTGGACTGTAGGCCACAACGACCGAACTGCCCTGCATATGGCTTCGAACAATGGCCACATTGAGGTGGTGGAATTTCTCCTTGAGCGCGGCGCAGATCTCAAAGCCATTGGTATGTCCCTGCGTGAATTTCCAAGTCTGCTTCATTCTCAAGTGAAAGGTAGATAAGGACAACAACACCGCATTGCATGACGCGTCGGCTAAGGGCCACACCGAGGTGGTGAAACTCCTCGTTGAGCATGGCTTGGATTTCAATGCGATTGGCATGTCCTAGGCCCAATGTCCAAGTGCCCTTCATTCACATCTCGGTTGCAGGCAAAAATAATCGAACTGCCCTGCATATGGCTTCAAATGACGGCCACATTGAGGTTGTGCAACTGCTCCTCAAGCGCGGCGTGGATGTCAAAGCCATTGGTATGTCCCTGCGCCGATTTCCGAGTCCCTTCAATCTCAACTTGAATGTAGATAAGGACAACGACATCGCACTCCACGATGCGTCGGCTAAAGGTCACACGGCCATTGTGAAACTGCTTGTCGAGCGTGGCGCGGATTTCAATGCTATCGGTATGTCCCGGGCCGATGTTCAAGTCCCCTTCATTCACATCTCGCCTGTAGGTAACAATAATCGAACTGCCCTGCATATGGCGTCGAACAATGGCCACATTGAGGTTGTGGAATTCCTCCTTGAGCGCAATGTGGATGTCAAAGTCATCGGTATGTTCGTTCGCCAATTTACAGGTACCCTTCATTCTCAAGCGGAAGGTAGACAAGGACAACGACACCGCACTGCATGATGCATCAGCTGAAGGTCGCACGGACATTGTGAAACTTCTCGTCGAACATGGCGCAGATCTTAACACTATCGGTATGCCCCCAGGCGGATTTGAAAGTTGGCCGCATTCATATCTAAACCGTAGGCTATAACAACCGAACTGCCCTACACAAGGCTTCAAACAACGGCCACATCGAGGTTGTGGAATCCCTCCTCAGGCGCGGCGCGGATGTCAAAGCCATTGGTACGTCGCTGTGCCAATTTCCATGTCCCATTCATTCTCAACTGAAACGTAGATAAGAACAAAAACACCGCACTGCATGATGCGTCGACTAAGGGCCGCATGGAGGTGGTGAAACTGCTCGTTGAGCATGGCGCGGATTTCAACGCTATCGGTATGCCCCCGGGCCAATTTGAAAGTCATCTTCATTCACATCTAGACTGTAGGCTACAGCAACCGAACTGCCCTACATATGGCTTCGAACAACGGCCACATCGAGGTTGTGGAACTCCTCCTCAAGCGCGGCGCGGATGTCAAAGCCATTGGTATGTCGCTGTGCCAATTTCCATGTCCCATTCATTCTCAACTGAAGGGTAGACAACAACCACGATACTGCACTGCATGATGCGTCAGCTAAAGGCCACGCGGACGTTGTGAAACTCCTCATCGAGTGTGGCGCGGATTTCAATGCTATCGGTATGTCCCCAGGCCGATTTTCAAGTGCCCTTCATTCACATTTCGACTGCAGGCAATGATAACCGAACTGCCCTGCATATGGCTTCGAGCAACGGCCACATTGACGTTGTGGAACTCCTCCTCAAGCACGGTGCAGATGTAAAAACCATTGGTACGTCCCTACGCCAATTTCCAAATTCCCTTCATTGTCAACTGGAAGGTAGATAAGGATAACGACACCGCACTGCATGATGCATCGGCTAACGGCCACACGGCCATTGTGAAACTGCTTGTCGACCGTGGCGCCGATTTCAATACTATCGATACTCTCGGTATGTCCCCGGGCAGATGTCCAAGTCCCCTTCGTTCACATCTCAATGTAGGCAAAAATAACCGAACTGCCCTACACAAGGCATCAAACAACGGCCACATTGAGGTTGTGGAACTCCTCCTCGAGCGCGGTGCAGATTTCAAAGCCATTGGTATGTCCCTGCGCCAATTTCCAGTCCTCTTCATTCTCAGCTGGAAAGTAGACAAATACACCGACACTGCACTGCATGATGCGTCAGCTAAAGGCTACGCGGACATTGTGAAAATCCTTGTCGGGGGTGGCGCGGATTTCAATGCTATCGGTATGTCCCCAAGCCGATGTTCAAATCCCCTTCATTCACATCTCGGTTGCAGGCAAAAATAATCGAACTGCCCTGCATATGGGTTCGAACAACGGCCACATTGGGGTTGTGGAATTCCTCCTTGAGCGCGGCGTGGATGTCAAAGTCATCGGTATGTCCCTGTGCCGATTTCCAAGTACCCTTCATTCTCAACTGGAGGGTAGACAACGACAATGACACTGCACTGCATGACGCGTCAGCTAAAGGCCATGCGGACGTTGTGAAACTCCTCGTCAACTGTGGCATGGATTTCAATGCTATCGGTATGTTCCCGGGCCAATTGTAAGGTTGCCTCAATTCAAATCTAGCCTGTAGGGTACAACAACCAAACTGCTCTGCATAAGGCATCCATCGATGGCCACATTGAGGTTGTGAAATTCCTCATCGAGCGTGGCGCGGATTTCAACGCTATCGGTATGTCCCCAGGCCGATTTCCGGGTCGCTTTCAATCACATCTGGACTGTAGGCCACAACGACCGAACTGCCCTGCATATGGCTTCGAACAATGGCCACATTGAGGTGGTGGAATTTCTCCTTGAGCGCGGCGCAGATCTCAAAGCCATTGGTATGTCCCTGCGTGAATTTCCAAGTCTGCTTCATTCTCAAGTGAAAGGTAGATAAGGACAACAACACCGCATTGCATGATGCGTCGGCTAAGGGCCACACCGAGGTGGTGAAACTCCTCGTTGAGCATGGCTTGGATTTCAATGCGATTGGCATGTCCTAGGCCCAATGTCCAAGTGCCCTTCATTCACATCTCGGTTGCAGGCAAAAATAATCGAACTGCCCTGCATATGGCTTCGAACGACGGCCACATTGAGGTTGTGCAACTGCTCCTCAAGCGCGGCGTGGATGTCAAGGCCATTGGTATGTCCCTGCGCCGATTTCCGAGTCCCTTCAATCTCAACTTGAATGTAGATAAGGACAACGACATCGCACTGCATGATGCATCAGCTGAAGGTCGCACGGACATTGTGAAACTTCTCGTCGAACATGGCGCAGAGCTTAACACTATCGGTATGCCCCCAGGCGGATTTGAAAGTTGGCCTCATTCATATCTAAACCGTAGGCTATAACAACCGAACTGCCCTACACAAGGCTTCAAACAACGGCCACATCGAGGTTGTGGAATCCCTCCTCAGGTGCGGCGCGGATGTCAAAGCCATTGGTACGTCGCTGTGCCAATTTCCATGTCCCATTCATTCTCAACTGAAGGGTAGACAACAACCACGATACTGCACTGCATGATGCGTCAGCTAAAGGCCACGCGGACGTTGTGAGACTCCTCATCGAGTGTGGCGCGGATTTCAATGCTATCGGTATGTCCCCAGGCCGATTTTCAAGTGCCCTTCATTCACATTTCGACTGCAGGCAATGATAACCGAACTGCCCTGCATATGGCTTCGAGCAACGGCCACATTGACGTTGTGGAACTCCTCCTCAAGCACGGTGCAGATGTAAAAACCATTGGTACGTCCCTACGCCAATTTCCAAATTCCCTTCATTGTCAACTGGAAGGTAGATACGGATAACGACACCGCACTGCATGATGCGTCGGCTAACGGCCACACGGCCATTGTGAAACTGCTTGTCGACCGTGGCGCCGATTTCAATACTATCGATACTCTCGGTATGTCCCCGGGCAGATGTCCAAGTCCCCTGCGTTCACATCTCGACTGCAGGCAAAAATAACCGAACTGCCCTACACAAGGCATCAAACAACGGCCACATCGAGGTTGTGGAATTCCTCCTCGAGCGCGGTGCAGATGTCAAAGCCATTGGTATGTCCCTGCGCCAATTTCCCAGTCCTCTTCATTCTCAGCTGGAAAGTAGACAAATACAACGACACTGCACTGCATGATGCGTCAGCTAAAGGTCGCACAGACATTGTGAAAGCCCTTGTCCAACATGGCGCAGATTTCAACGCTCGCGGTATGCCCCCGGGCCGATTTGAAAGTCGCCGCCATTTACATCTCAACTTTAGGCAACAAAAATCGAACCGCCCTGCATAAGGCTTCGAATAACGGCCAGATCGAGGTTGTGGAACTCCTCCTTGAGCGCGGTGCGGATGTCAGAGCCATTGGTATGTCCCTGCGCCAATTTCCAAGTTCCCTTCATCCTCAGCTGTAAAGTAGATTCTGACAACAACACCGCACTGAATGATGCGTTGGCTAAAGGCCGCACGGACATTGCGAACCTCCTCGTCGAGCATGGCGCGGATTTCAATGCTATCGGTGTTCCCGCCCCGACTCCAAGTCCACTTCATTCTCAATTGGAAGCTAGATAAGGCCAAAAACACCGCATCCGGAGAATTAGCCACCTAGGTGAACCAATTGAGCTCCAGCTCATGCAATGCCCCTTCAACCTATTAATATACCATACCAGATCGGTAACTTCCCAGGATTATTTATTGTCCTCACGCTCACCCGAGTTTCCCCGTCCGTATTTCGCTACTCCCATTTCTTACTCTGTTCCTCAGTTATATAATTCTTCTCCTTGGACCCCCTCATGTATCCATAGTCCCTCCGTATTAGTGAGTACTCCGTTGTGGTATCGTCGCGTAGCTACCCTGTAGCCCGGTACCTACCAATTTCTCATATCGTCCGTAGCGAGATTGGAACCAATTAGAGAGGAAATCGTGCATATATATAATTCACTATCGGTAGTGGATGGCGCCGAAAGACCCTTTGCGCCTACCAGCGACAAAGGAATATTCATCAGTCCAGAGGCACCCAGCTACAAAGCACGAAGGGGTACTCCCAAACTGTGCCGAGGTTTGCCCAGATCAGTCCCAATTTGCCCACCCAAAATATGGTAAATGTGGGCAAGATGGGGAACAGTCTATTTTTTTTGGTGAGTAATAGTGTCGAGTTCAAAACTCCTTCCGTAGTTCTCATGTCAGTGTTGTGTCGCTCTTGCTTGTGCATTTCAACCTTTATTTTCGTGGTGAGTTCCATCATCTCGCGATCCATCACATTTGTTAGCACCTAACCCACTCTAGATTCTGACATGGTGTGCGGCGCACGCTTGCCCTATGTATCCCTGTGTGATCGTTCTGGCAAGAGGCCCGGGTTCGACTCCCGGTGTCCGAGTCTCCCACACCCAAGTACTTTTTTTCTTTGCCTTAGGGCTAGGGGCTCCGACATCCTAAGGCTAATACTAGTAATGTCTGGTCACTCTTTGCTTCACGCGAACTACTCAGTATTACTACTGTAATTTACTGGTATTTCTTTCTGATATCGGAACCGCCCTCCGGTCGTTCGTCTGTACATCGGTGCACGGCATTCACGCCTCCTATTTCTCTTTTCCCTTTCCATGAAGACAAGGCCAATGCTTTGTTCGCTCAGGTATCCAGTTGCGCAATCTGGTGCTGACTCGAATGTTTCGTTCTTCGCCGGGGGATCGATCAGGCCATGACCAATCTGGCTCATTCCCCGTCTCGGTGCCGTGGGTAAGTTGAACTCGGGGCTCGGGATGAGTAAGTTGAAATCGGTCGGATGAGCAATCATCGGTGATGGCGGGATGACATAGTTTTAACTTGAACATCCACCATATAAACTCCTGGTATACGCGCGTCGCACACGAAAGAAAAACCCTCCTGTCCGTAAGTCAAATCGTAATAGGTCTCCAGCCTGTCCAGTCAAAAAACCGGCCGTTTTTGTCCAGGGGCGAGTCTACCTGTCCGTCCCGTCCGTAACGGCTGAGAACCATATGTGTAACTAACTTTCAGACATTATGTGCGGTCAGAAAGAAACCAGAAACTTACTAGGATACTGCAAATTATCTCAACCCCTCCGAAGTACGGCCAGAAGAGTGTTTGCAGATCAAATATCGGCAAGTCCCGGCAACGCGATCCATTTCTTATCGCGCACAGGAATTGATTACAGCAAAATGGTTTCCCCGTATGGGTTCTACCCATATAAATTTCACCAGATTTTCATGTTGGAATGGTGACCCGTCGAGCCTCTCAAACGGACGCGGGACGGGTCGGCCCGCTGACGGAATACCCGCTCGTCCTAGTCCTCGCTCAAGAGCCCAGAAGAAGGGGTAAAAATCCGTCGTCAAGCCGTCAAAAACGGCGACGGGTTGCGTACCTGCGTGAGTCCGGGTTCGACTCCCCACGTCCGAGTCTCCCGAGTCACGAGTCCTTTTGTTCCTTTTCCTTGAAGCTCGGGTCTCCACCGTGCCGGGATAGACGCTATATCTTCGGCTGGACATCTACGCAGATCCCGGATATGCGAAGCCCGCGTCTCAACGTTGAACCTAGCCTGGTGTTTCTTCCTTTCTCACGCACTTTCCTTGTCATTCTCTTCCCCGGTCAATAAACATCAAGTCCCGGATCCTGTGTCTGTGGAGCTGCTGTGACAGCTCTCCCGTGATCGCGTAGCTTACATCATCACATGTCTTAACCTTGCCCATATACATCGTCTGCTGCTTGTCTGTCCGCTACTCGCGTGCAATGGTAGGCTTTGGTTTGCAGGTACGTTCAATCTTCCACGCCGTCGGTTGAGCCGAAGTGAGCTCTATATTAATTTTCTCGGTCAATAAACAATAAGCAATTTCTATTGACGTTGCATGTATCTAACTTAACGGTCGCTGGCGTTGGAATTGCCTCCGATATGCAGGTTTCGGATTCGAAGGTGGTGTAGGCGCGCTCCCGTTCCTTGTAAAGGTTCTGCCGCCGCATAGAGAGCTGGAGTTCCGGGTTCGAGCCCCGGCATTCGAATAGACGTGTAACAACTTCCTTTTTGGTGAGTAACAGTGTCCAGTTCGAAACTCCTTCGGTAGTTCTCATGTCGGTGCTGAGCCGTTCTTGTTTCGGCATTTCAGACTATTTTCGTAGTGAGTTCCATTATCTCCCGGCCCTTCACATTGGTTAACACTCAAACCACTTTTAGTTCGGACGTGGTGTAAAATGCACGCTTGCTCCATGTATCCCCGTGTGATCGTTCTGGCAAGAAGCCCGGGTTCGACACCTGGTGTCCGAGTTTCCGAGATAACAAGTGATTTTTTTCTCTTTGCCTCAGGGCCAGGCTCCGACATCTTAAGACGCTGTTAGTAATTTATACTCACCTGCTCACTCTTTCCTTCACCCGAACTACCCAGTGTTATTGGTCTTTCTTTGTGATCATCGGAAGCGCCTCTGGGCGCAACGGCATCCTCGGCCCGCTCAGATGCGTGATCCACTGTGAGCTCGTTCTTCGCCGGGTACGGGATCGATCAGGACATACCTAATTAAATGGCCTACCTCAGGGGTTCGTTCCCCATGAAACGCACAGGAGCGGGTAACCCGTCAACGGGCCAACCCGTCCCTTCCTGTCAAGGGCCCAGACGGATGGGTAAAGCCTCGTCCGTCCGTCCGTCAACCAGCCAAAAACGGTGACGGGCTGGAGCTCTAAATCGTATTTGTGCGTACCAACGTTCATTGTTCAGCCGTGCGCGAATAGGCGCGAATCTAGTACGCGAATTCGCATGCGTGCCAAGAGTCACGGCACTGTAGCGCTGATCTACTGTTGATCATAAGATTGACAGAAGGCTGTGCCCCTGGTTTCCTCCGCCATGGGTCGACGACACAACTCGCTTCACTTCGCTTCCCTCCCCTTGCTTTCCTTTCCATACATCTGCCAGCCGGACCCAATACCATTATGGACGAATGCTGTGGCATCTGTGGTGCCTGCGTGTGCTGTTTCGGTGCGCCTCCTAAAACCTTCTCCCCGCATCTAGCACATCTCGCTGGTACTCATGCAAAACACACGGACAGGTTGCGTGGCCGCCGCCTTTGGCTACCTCCCCTTTCAAACAATCGTCAATTTCTGCAAATGCAAAGGCTGTCCACGGCGTGACCCTGATGAGGACTTCGACCCAATGGCTAACCCAGTGCAAAATGCGATGTTCACGGCTGACGGGGAGCGTATCCAGCGCGAGCCATATGGTCGAGCGGTGCCGATGCACACACATTCGGCGTCGCAGCACCAGTTGCTTCCGCACTCAAGTTCAGATATGACGGCACAGGGGAACGGCGACCCGTTCGCCACGCCGCGGCCGTCCTCCGCCGTCAGCGTCGATGCGCGCCCCCCACCTGATTATCCGGCCGCAGTAAGGGCTGGGATTCTGTCAGACTCGGAAGAGCCGTTGAGGACCGACTATCGGACGGGGCTGGACTCGATGAATTGTGCGTAACACTTGGGCGACTTTATTTCTATGCGCTAATGAGAGTGTTACCGGCGTCGCAGAGGGAATCCGGCGGAGAGCAACCTCGTCGGTGATATTCAAAGTAATCCTGCCAAGTCTTGTATACGGGATTATACCGACAACTCTGGCAGTTTTTTGTCTTCATCCTGTAGCTGAATATCGAGTCGGGATTGTCTTTGCCGCTGGATCGTAGCCGCTTCAATCAACTTTGCATCATCGCACGACATGACGGAAGGCGAGGATATCGGCCGATCTCGCATTGATATCGTCTCCCCTGCCCAGTATCCGCACTCTACCCCTTGCACACAGTACGCATCTCTTACAACGGCAAACCACTCGCCCTTTTATAAATCTATACTCACGTCCTCCCCAGACAATCTTTCGCCCAGGGTGATAACACCCGGTGGCACAGTGACGTGCGCCTGCGAAAGATAACATCTCTTCTTATAACGGTGTGGGATACCTCGTTCGATTCGAGGTCGGGTGACTTAAACAATGTCGGGGTGCTTTTTTTGGCGACGACCCCAACTCTGCTCCTTGGCGTTGTCTCTCTGCATCAGGTCCCAGCTCGCGCAAAGGTCCCCGAAACCCTTGAATTCGTTTTTGTCAGTTCGGTCTATTCAGCTTGGATTTCAGCCGGGATATTGCTCGCACGCAGGTAGGCAAAGGAGAGTAACTCCAGGTGGCACATGGTGTGCGTTTATACTGAGATAATATTAATCTGTGGTACAGATGATGCAGAGAGACCTCGTTCGATTCGAGGCCGGGTGATGCACTGCCGCCGTCGCGTCTTTTTCTCCAAGCAGCTGTTGGTTTGCTGATACATTGGACTCCTCAGAATCTGTGCGTTCCTCTCGTCTTTTCAGGTCGGTTTGAGCCCGTCTTCTCAAATCAATATCTGAAAAACAAAGCTGGCCGTGCCGCAATGTACAAATTTGAACGCCCATAGGCAGGTTTGTTTATAGGACAACACCACCTGGTGGCAGATGGTTTGCTCCTGCGGCAACTTGAATTGATTCAGTGTTGCCCGATGCAGGAAGTCCTCGTTCGATTCGAGGCCGGGTGACTGATGTGACTGAGTGAATTCTTTTTGTGCCGTGCTTGTGCATTGAAGACGATAACTCCCCTCGAAGTTTTTCCCCTCATATCTGACGCTGAAGGTATCAGCGCGGTCAACGCATCTCTGTTGAAAAGTCGTCGATACTTGAATTTTCTTTTTGTCATTTCATTCAACCCGCCTTTCAACACCAAGTCAGACATCGATGTAAGTTATTCGGTTGAAGGGGAACAGGAATAGCACCGGGTGGCAGATGGTCTGCACCTGCAGCAGATGTGGAATTAGGACCTCCACGCAGGAATAACTCGTTCGATTCGGGGCCGGGCGACTGAGTATGGATCTCGATTCTTTTTCTGCCGTGCTTTTGCAAAGACGCCAACTCCCCTCGAAGCTGTTTTCCCCACATCTCATGTTCAAGATCATCCCGAGCCTGTCGGTGGATCTCTATCTAGTATTGGCCAGCGCTCGGATTTGATTTTGTCCCTATATCTTGATGAAAGCTCTCTTCGTGATTCTGATCCAGGACAACAACCTCGTTTGATTCGGGGCCGGGCGATTGGGTGTGGGTCTTGAATCTTTTTCTGTTACGCTTGCGCAAAGATGCTAACTCGCAATGAAAGTTTTTCTTCATGTCTCGCGCTCAAGATGAAACTGCGGTCGACCTATCTCTATTAGTAAAAGCCCTTGGATTTGTCTTTTCTTGCCATTCTATTCAACACGCCGTTCCACACCGAGTCCGATATCGCTCGCACGCAGGTATGTAATTAATCCAGTTGAAGTGGAAGAATAAATATGCAACTCTTCATCCCAATGATACGGGACAACCTCGTTCGATTCGGGGCAGGGTGATGCGTGCGTGATGCAGGCGTTCTTTTTCTTTGGGATTTTTCACACCCCTTTTTGTGAGCATAATTGACGACTTTGACTCTCTGAACCTTGGCTGCTATTTGCCTTGCGCCAGGTCCGCGGATTACGGCTGAAGAATGGCTGGATAGGTCCTCTGTCGGTATAGTTCAACGGAGTCGATCCCAGGCGGGGATGTGAGTGGTTCGGTTGTGGGGGAATAAAAATACCACCCGGTGGCATAGAGCATGCGCCGTCAACTTATGACGCGGCATTTTGACGAACTTACCTTGGGGGAGACCTCGTTCGATTCGGGGCCGGGTGATTCCTCCTGCGTGGGAGCTCTTTTTTTGCTGCTGCGTTTCCACGCTATGGGCCGGCGCCAATCGGTACACTGCACTGAATTTTTGTGTTTATTTTATGCAAGGAAAAGCCAGACTGCGGTATTCACTGCGTTCAAGGGGCTCCTAGACTCAGTTTGCCAAGGTCTGCATAGGTCTGGCAAGGTAAGCGTAGGCGGCTACACACACTCTGTGTAGCTGAGTCTAGGTGTGTCTATGTGTGTATAGGAGCCTGTGTAACCGCATACACTCACCTTGCCAGGACCTACACAATCCTTGGCAAACTGAGTGTAGGTCTGTGTAGGTCTCAGTCTAGGAGCTCCTTGAATGCAGTGATTGTAGAGGCACAGAGCGAAATTGCCACGTATCCTGTTCTCGGTCCTTCTTCCTGACCACAACCACGACCACGACCACCATCATAAACAAACCCCAGCGACAAAAAGTGCGTCAAATGTCCCTCGACCGCGCCAATCCATCGAAGCACATACCTGGTGACACCAGCTTCCTCGACAACCTTCCGGAATGGCAGTTGATGGCCCTCCGGAATCGTGTACATCGCGTCTCGTCGCCTTCGCTGAACGCGTACATTGCAGATTTATAATCCCGAGTACATCACTTCAAATGCCAATCGACAAATGAAGCTCAACATGCCTGAACCAATGCTCAGACATGTCTTAAATTAACCCTCGTTGAAGGACTAGAAATATATGTTTTTCACTCTTACAATGCTCTCGACTCTGAATCACTAGTACAGTGCCTATAAAATGATACAACTACCGCGAATGAGATAGAGACGACAATGCGCACAGATATCTTCCCTAACACTACCAACGAAGTCGTTCGCCGTGAGGCTCGGAATTTTCAATGCCGGTCCGCGCGGGCACAGAAGACCCGGGAGACAGACGAGGTAGCGGACGAGGCTGCGGAGATCAAGCCAAAGCTTGCCCCATTGCAAGAGACGCGCCGCGACACGAGTGCCGAAACGAAGGAGCTCAATCAGAAGCTCAAGGCGTTGACGGGAAAATCTGGGGCACGATCGAGCCAGGGTAAAGCACCTGCCATCCTCAGCGTGAGTTCGTGTGGTCGTGTCAAAACCATGGCGCCTAAAGGTATTGCCAATACACGCAGCTTGGAGAATAATCTTGTTTATGTTTCTGGTAGATCTGCTGGCGCACAAACTGGCGAGTAGTTTCGAAAGCCTGCCCACAGAGGGCTCTTTGTCGGGCGATTCAACGCTACCCGACACCAACCTCGACAAGACTGCGATGACGGCAAGTGGTAGGTTCATTTTATTTGGCTTCGGCGATCCTTCTCCCACGATTTAATAGATCACCCCCAGATGCTTTCTCTGCAGCCAGGAAGCTCGGCTGCCGGGCTTACTCTGTTCACAAACCCTGTGCATGAACAGCTCATGGCAGCCGACTTCGGACTCCCTCAAGCCGCGGCCCAATCTGGGGCCGACTTCTGGTCTGTGAATGACTTTGACTGAGCCGTGTTCATGGACCCAGGCAAGTGATATCTCTCGGCGTGTTTCCTGGGGATGCGTTGACTCCAGATTTCATGTCACCATTCGATTTCGCTTCCTTTTTCGCCTCTTATTCCAGTCTCAACGGCTTCGTGCCTGCTTTAGTACTTACCGACTGTTCTGCTCAACCTGCGACGGGATTTAGTTTTATGGAGTCAACTTCGGGGTTAACTTCCGTGCCGTCTGAATATTCACAGTGGCCAACGCTGCCCCCAGTCCAACCAAATTCTCCTTCAGAGGTCTCTGTTGCTGTCGACGATACTCGCGCGCCATCCACAAGCGCCGCGGGGAAAAAACAACGCCAATGCCAAGAAGTTGATCCTGCCAATATCCTTGAGTCCAACTCCGTGCGGTCCAGGAATCCATCGGAGCGGAGCCGGGCTGGCGCAAAAGCGACTTCAGAGCGCCCTATTAAATGTGCAACGGCGTCCAAGTTATATTCCGATACCATTCTCCGACTTTGAAGTTCTAATTCTCTCTTACTTACCAGTGAGCTGGAGCAGAAAATCGGCGGAGCAGGGGTCAAAATAATGGTTGCTTTACACCAAAACTTATGCTTGTCCTTAATTATTCTTCGTATTCTTTGGTCTTCGCCCCTCCGATGTTTTTTAATTAACCCGCTGCAAATTCGTGAGTGGGATTTTCCGGATGTCTCCTGTTCCTTGACAAAGCCAACACATTCGCGTCAATGTGTCGGCTCTGATCTGGATTTGTCGCGTCTCAATTCAATGTTTTGTGTGTGCCAATGTGTGTGTATGCTGACTTTTGTTCATCCAGAAACAAGTACGGGTGCCATGGTGAGAGCGAGAGCGAAGTTCAAGTGCATACAGAAATGAGTCTTTGGTGTTATTGAAGGTGAACTAGCTAGGATTTCCTAACCCAAAATTGGGCAAAGTGAAGCGGGGAGTTGGGCGGCAAGAGACGAGACAGGGACGAGTACGAGAGGACGCCTTGGAAAGGAATAAGCTGGGGAGTTTCCGGGGAAAGTATGAGTCTAACGTAGGCGGCGTGCAGGGAAGGCGGGGACGTCGAGGATGCGTGCGGGCTGGTCGCTGTCGGCGGTAGCAGTTCGGAGAGTTCCGAGCTGAGATCGCATCACCATATATGTGCATGCGGCGATCAACGTTTTGACGGGATTCGGCGTCCGAATAATACGGCGGCTGTACCTTACAATTTTTTTTTTTTGGCTACGCTGGTTCCATTAATGGACCGTGTCACCTGACTTAACGAGGTCCTACAGTCCCATATATTCAGAGCGGATGCCCAGTAAGTCCGCTCCTGTGCAAGAAAATACTTCTCAAGTGATGCCCTCGTGTCTACTCCCACAGTTCTGGCGAGGTTGTGGGCCGTCCTTATTTGCTCCCGGACGCTGATCATTCATACCCCAGATCCCCATAAAGCTGGTAAGGCCGACAAGCGGCAGAGCCCGCGACCAAATTTTGACTGATAATGACAGAAGGCAGCCACGCGAAGTTCATTCGATACAGCCTGCCCATCGATGTTAGTGATCACAACAGTTTCGAAAGGAACTTCCTCAGATTTGCTGGCAGAATCATCAGTCGACAGCGCCGGCGTGGGGTTGTACAGTGCAGTAGACACTTCATTTGCAGCATCTGGGTGAATATTGGGTGAATATGGTTAATAGATTGAGGATGAATAGTGTTTTCTTCGAGCTGTCGAAGGCATTCTTCATTTATACGAATGTCTGTGTACAAATTGTTGTGTGCTTTGAGCCATTGAGACGCGACTCAAACATGGTGATCATTTACAGCCAGGGGCTTTGGACGATCTCGGAGCCATTCGGGTATGGGTGGAGACGTGCCGAAAAACGGCTGCGAAACATCATCTCTTCTACAGAGCGGGAAAAATGTCCGCTATTTTGGTGGGCTGCTCCAGGTATAAATGATGCGACCCTTGATTCCGTGCTGAGTGCTTGCAAGAACCAGGTCCTGATTCCCCTCTCGGAATCGAATAATATTGCCTCTTTAATAAGTGTCAGATTCTTGAGCTCATCTGGAACCGGACTGAGAATAACTTGGTCGCCAATCACAATGGAGGGAGTTTGTTGTTTTCAGAGAGGAGTGACAGACAGAGCAGAGCGAGAGATCAGGTGGATCATCAGAATAAAAACAAAAGCAGGTTTCCAAAATCATTATCATTGAAGGGCGTTGGCGGTGAGACACAGTCAGGATGAAACTCTTGGAAACGATTCAAAAGCAGGTCCTCATCACACGCAAGGTCAGGACCCTTGAGAATCTGAGAGTTAATATCATTTATCAACAGCGAGCAAAGGGAGCAAAGAGGTTCCGGTTCCGCGCCTGACCCCCATTTAAAGGTCCCCAGCGCCTCAGAGGAGGTCATCTTGCGGAATTGCGAGATAATTTCATCCTTCAATGAGTGAGGAATAAGCTGAGGCCAGCTCGCACGGATTGTTTGAGGCTACATTGACTTCTCATTCGTTACGAACATTCGCGCAATCAGGTAAGGATACGTCAGGCAAAAGAGTAGATGACAGATGGGCGAGCAATGTGGGCACAATGCCCCGAGAGAGTATGCTTCATAACTTCCGTCTCAAGAGTTTCGGTAGTAGGTTTTGAAGGAACTCAATGCGATGCAATGCAGCATGGACAAAAGGGCGAGCTTGTGATGGGCCTCAAAAGAGTTAAAAATGTCAGTAATGGAGGCTGAAGAGTGACTGAGGACAGAATTTGAAGAGAAGGTTGCGGGACCCGGATGGGGTGATGTCTAGTGGTGGTCAATTTTTTGTGATCTGCAGTGAAAGTAATTTTGAGTATAGCTTTAGCCATGAAAGCTGGCAACTCAAACTCCTCAGCTATCACTGCATATAATAAATGTCGAACGATTGAGCTGTGAGGTTGGAAGGACATCAAATTTATGTTGAACATAAGCACCAGAGATGAGGTGGTGAATTAATATGCATGTCAACATTGAGCGAGATTCATCTCATGGTGCGACACAGTATATACAGCAAGAGCAGTTTTAATTGTTGTGAAACCAGAATGGAATACAGAAATATGTGAATGGGGGCAATAATGCGCAGTAGATATATCCCGAGGATATTGGACGAAGATGTAGGGGGTATGGGCGTGAGCGCGTAGGCATTAGTGGATGTGGAGGGACATCCGAGGGCAGAATGGTCATGACAGACACACAAGAATGAAGGGTATGAAAAATTGTAAGCGGAAACAGTATCATGACAACATACGAACATACAAACATACGTGATTGGACTTCTCCGTCAATGTCCATGCAGGAATCATTGGGAACGTGGTTAACAGAGGAAACTAGTACAAGGTCAGAAAGAGCAAAAAAAGAAAGCACTGAGCTTACTGGGGCATGTGTGGATAGAACCAGATGTTAACACGAAGCGAAAAGATGGGAAGCTGTTGCGATGGGACAGCATCCATTGATGGCCCAGGACAAGATTAAAGGGGAGAGAAGCAGTTGCAGCAAGCCAGACATTGATAGAACGAATGGGATCGTTGCTGCAAGGGACCGAGAAAAGCCCAGAGACAACAGAACCAGAGACAGATATACCGGAGCTTAGGACCCAGTCAAAAGATAAAAATAGAGCTCTCTAGTTAATTGCACCAAGTTGAGGGAGGAACATTGCAGAAGGTGGGGAGAGAACACCCCTTCGCCTCCCCCCACACTGACAATCACGTGCTGTTTTCCCAGCACGTGTTTGCGCGACACGTCTGTCAGAGTCGGTATAGGAGGGTTTTGAGACATATTTATGGCTGGGGGGAACAGTGTTCCCCCCAGACCCCCCTCCTTTTGTCTGACGGCATATCCAAGTAAGGGAATGATTTAATTTTCCTAATTTTCCGCGTTTTTGAGCTTGTTCTCACTATATTTTGGAGTCTGGCGCGGGGGAGACCCCCGTGGACCCCCCCTGGCGCTTGCCGCGCGGCCCGGATGGCATTCTCAGAACCACTTATACGGGGTTTAACATCGTTATAGAAACGCCCTAGCGAGTGTTTCATGTTTTGTGTGTCGCTTTTTCAATAGGACACTTGTTATACGCTCAGTTCTTCACCTTTCTGCATGCCTATAGGCTCATCTTCTCCACGTTTTGAATCCAAATGGAATGGCATCCTCAAATTTTCAATATGTGCCCACCGGGAGGTATCTGAGCACACAATATTGATGATACATCATCATCTTTGATGAGCAGTCAATAGAACACTCATTGCACAGTCAGGTCTGGACCGTTTTCCTTGTTTCTATGCTCAATTCATTTGCACTCGTAATGCGCAGGGAACCACCGTCCCAGAATTCTTGTTCTCAACATTTTATTACATCTCCCTTTTGTCACGGATTAAAGATGAAAATAGATGGTAAAGATGCAATAGCACCGATCAGACCGATATAAGTATATATTTCATTCATGTGGATAGCTCTTAGTTCAGTATCAACATAAACAGTGACTTGTGGCCATCCTGAAGGGGTCCCAGACCTGTTTCACCAACACCATGGTTAAAAAACAAGACACATCTTAGGAATGACCAGTGGGGAGGCGATGAGTTGTACAAGGGGCTCATCCTGTGCTTACATATCGGCGGAAGACGATGAGAACATAAGTAGAGCCAGTGGACAACATTGAGTCTATAGCAAGTGTTCTATTGACCATCCATCAAACATGACAATCTACAATGAATATTATGCACTTAGATACCCCCCTGCGGCTCATATTGAGAGTCTGAGGAGAAAATTCCCTGTGGATTCAAAATGCGGAGAAGATGAGCCTATAGGCATGCAGAAAGGTGAAGAACTGAGCGTATAACAAGTGTCCTATTGAAAAAGCGACACACAAAACATGAAACTCTCGCTAGGGCGTTTCTATAACGATGTTAAACCCCGTACAAGTGGTTCTGAGAATGCCATCCTCTGCATATTTGAAACGCGCAGCGAATGAGCCTATGGTCAAGGAAAACAGACCAGAATCGAGGCCGCCGTGACTGTCCTAGTCGCAGTCCATTGAATGCTCATCAAAGATGATGACATATCATCAATATTGTGCACTCAGATACCTTCCTGCAGGCCCAGATTGAAATTTTGAGGAGACCATCCCCTTTGTATTTAAAGCGCGGAGAAATGAGCCTATAAGCAGGCGAAAAGGCGAGGAATCCAGCTCAGAACAAGTGTCCTACCAAAAATGCGACAGGAAAAACTTGAAATTCCCGCTAGGATGCTTCTACGACGGTTTTCAAGCCCACATAAAAAGTTCTGAGGACGCCATCCTCTGCATATTTGAAATGCGCAGCGGATGAGCCTATGGACAGGGCGAACGGACGAGAATTGAGGCCGCCGCGACTGTCCTAGTCGCGGGGATCAAAAAAAGCCCAAAATGGAAAAAAAAATCGGTCCGCGCCTTATGTACCGCAAAGTGCTGTAATGCTTATTCAGAGTGAGGGTTATCCAGCACGGGGGAGACCCCCGTGGACCCCCCTAGTGCTCGCCGCTGGGCCCGCTGCGCGGAGCACGCTCGCCGCGGGGCCCACTGCGTGGGGCTTGGATGGTAGAGCTAAGAAAGAAAAAAAAAAAAAACACAAAATCGAACCGAAAACGCTTGTGCTCGGGTTCGAACCCGGGTGGCTTCGTTACGGTAAGACACGCATAATAACCACTACGGCAAGAAACCGACGGTAACGACAGCATGCGAGTATGTAGACACGGCCGAAGCGGCGCCTAGTGACACACGTGAGCAGATAAGATGAGATATGCCTTCTAAGGCAATGTCAGAGTGGGGGAGGCGTGACCCAGCTTGGGGAGAGACAGGGAAGGAAAAGCCAAGCTGGCGGGCGGAAATCACGGAGGGTTACGTTGAGAGGCCGAGATCACGGAAGGTTACGTTGAGAGAATTACGGATCTAAAATCGAGTTTAGCAGAGGATTTTGGTGCTTACGCAAGAACTGATAACGAAAATCTGAATTACTGCAGGACGTGAAAATCGCCCTAAAACCCTTACCTAAAGGTAGCGGGAATACATGCGCAGCGAATTTGTCAAGACTGCCTCAGCTCAATCCTAGTTGTGTCGACGGAGCGAGAATTGGGCCGAACAGTTGATGGCCACTTTTTCAATGTTATTTCGATGAAACTTTGAGTATGCAGACCATTCTGGCTGTTTGACGTCCACTTTAATCTCTGCCATCGGTAACCGGGTACGTTTACGGAACTTACCCTGGCTGCCACCGTCATATTTCATTAATATTAGCGGCCGCCAGTAGATTTTAATTAGGCGATTCTGGCAGCGATTATGGAAGTGATTGTCGAATTACTAAAGCTTGGGAGAAGCGTTGAAACCCAGAATCGCTTTTCAGTCGCTCTTCGATGTAGAAGCTCCTCCAGAGGAGTTTCTACAACAACTCCGACTGTGATTGCGATTGCGATTCTCGCCCATCAGAGATTGTCCGGGTATGGTAAAAATGACGCGGCACTGCCGCGCACTGCCGCGACTGACGCGGCACTGACGCGGCGGTGGCTGTGTCATTGACGCGGCATTGCCGCGCAGCCCATAACTTTTCAACAGACCCTCCCCAGCACCTAAATCGAGTTGTCGCAAGGTTTCCACTATCCAATACATCGTTTGGACCCAGAAAAGCCCAACCTAAAATTTTGTTAGTCATCGGTAGGAACAGCTATTTCATGAATCAATCTTGGTCTGTATTTGATGTAGTACACGGATCATCATTTAATTCCAGCCATAGGTAACTCGTAGCGTGTATAGAACTGTTAATATGTCCAATGGATGCTGCTGTAAGGTGGACTTGAACAATTGGGTTTCACATAATCAACTTCCAGAGTCCGAGGAACCCCACCGAAGCCACAATGAACTGAATTCAACGAAGTATTTTGGAATGGCTCCTGAAAACAAGCCCTGACTTCTTTTATGACCATTGTTTGTGGGTAAGACTCGACCTATTGAATCATCCCATGAATTGCAATGTAATTTGGGTCAACCAATTGGCTGACACTGACGCGTCTTGCCGGGGCATACGGTGAATATTTTAGCCACCACTTTGTAGGACGACCATTTTAACCCTCAGGAGTTTGACGACCCTGTGAAATAGAGACGCAGTCAGAGAAGTTGAAGCTAGCCAAGCTGGAAAATTGAAATGCAAACACGGAAGCTCCACCTCGGTAGCTATTTCGTGGAATTTCAATCCAACCCAAAGGCATTGCTGCGACACTGCCGTGCACTGATCTGCACTATATCTCTGGAGGCGAGAGCGACGATATCCAACACAGGTAAGCAAGAAAATTTCTAGTGCCGTTGCACCAATGCTCACACCAGAATTATTACATTCTCATATGCCGCGCGATTCACGGAAATGGCCACTACTCAGTATACTAAAAATTATCCAAGCAGTGTACGCGAGCCCAAACGCTGCAATTACCAGTGGTACACTCTGTTGCAGATGTATGAAAATGGAAGAATTCAACACAGTTAATCTTAACGTACCGGCAGCCTTAGAGGCCCGAGCTGGTTCAAGCCAAATAAAGTCAAGGTCAGCCTGAAACTGAAGGAGTTCCAACACAGAAAATCAGGCCTCGAACCATGTTTTTTTCAGGGAAGAGACCCCTTAATGCTAGAACCACGTTACAGTGCCTTTGTTTCAAGCTGGGCCTCACTTGAGGCTCAAGAAGTCCCCGGAAAGCATTTCAAGCCAGTGGTAGACTATTTCAACGATTGGGATCGGCGCGGCAGGTGCGGTATTCTCTTGGCCCCTAAACTGCGGGATTGGTTTACGAGTTTCATGGGAACTTCTGGGTGAATGGGCTGAAAATACTAACCTTGATTGTGTACGCTCATATATAAGGGTTTCTTGTCGTGAAAGGCTACAATATACAGCTACCACAATTTTTCCGGGAGTCCGTGGACAAGTTGAACCGTAAGAATTCAATTGAACACATTACGGCGGCGATACAGAAATAGAGACAAGGTTTGAAGGTAGTTAACATGTTCAGAAGAATCACATACATCGGAAGCCAATTTTACAGAAGAAATATGTTCCCAAACACGTATTCTGGAGACATAGAGTATCCCAATCACCACAAGTATTGCAGTAGAATTCTATTCAACCAGCTAACATGTACTGCCAAGTTCAGACAGCTAGCTATCCAATTTTTCGTGGTTGTAACCACAGAAATGGAGAACATCCTACTCTTTATAAAATTGACAGTGTCTGTCCGAAGCTTCTTACGCTCCGCTTTTGAGAAATCTGCACCGATTCGTTGGCATATCAGCATCAAGCTTTTGGACGATAACGCAGGGACTTAACCGAAGTGAGGGGCTACGAAATGGCCCACCGAGCTCTTGTAGAGTTGAAAGATGCGGCATCACCACGCACGAACTCGTCTTCAAGTGATGACAGACAAGGCTTCTGCCAGTGGGTAGACTCAACTACGATATTTTCATATTGGGCCCGGAAGTTTCTGCCATCTATGGCAAACTTGCGCCCCGATGATGGCATCGACCTGCGTTACTACAGGAAGTGATATTGGAATACAGTAGCGCTTTCCCCTGACTGAATTTTCAGTGTGGAGATCTGAAAACAGTGCGTAGAAGTACATGCACTGGGGATCTGAAAAATTGGTTCGATGGAATGCAACTTTGATCGTGAAGTAGAATCATTTGAGACACAGGTCCTATATGCTCTAGATGAGAAGGGTCGAGAACATTTGGGTTGGCCCTGCTGTAAACTCAGATGGCCGACACAAGAGCATATTTATTTCACCATGAAAGTCGAAGGTTCCTAAGGGATGAAAACTCGAGTTCATTGCAACGTTCTGTGAGAGGAATGGTGGATAGTGACTCTCCAGGGTGAGTTACATCGTGTTCCAGTGTTTAACTACCGATTCTGACTGGCGCGGCGTTGACGCGCATTGACGCGGCAGTGGCGCGCATTGACGCGGTGTTGACGCGGCACTGACGCGCACTGCCGCGGCACTGCCGCGCAACTGCCACGCAGTCGACCTGGTAAGGCCAAATTCATGAAGTGTTTAAATGCTCCCAAAATTATCAAAAGATAGTAGATTCTGCATCCTAATATTGTGCAATTGTTTATAGCAGTGTACAATGTCATATTACCCCCCAAAATATATCAGCTTAGCCCCTGGAAGCATACTTTTGACCATAGTAGCCTCTATAACAGTTGTATTCATGTCAGAAACCCGAGAGGGCCCCTCAGAACACTTACTTAGTGTGCTCTGAGAGTGAACCATCATTTTTAGTCAAACTATGGGGTGCCGCGTCAATGGCACAGCCACGCCGCGTCAATGCGCGGCAGTGCGCGGCAGTGCCGCGTCATTTTCTCCTGACCCACAAATTAATGACTCCTTAAGCCTTCATCTGAGTTCAGGTGGGATTCTCCCGCGTTGCAAGTCTTTTCGTTTTCTGGACGCTAATTTCCGCCCCCTTACGGACAATATTATGGGCGGCCGAGATAATCCATTCGGAGGTTTTGGTTTTTCTGGTGCCCATAATTGCTTCCAGAATCGAAACAGGAATTGGTGCAGTCACCTTCATAATGGCTGTCAGAATTGTCGTCAGAATCGCTCAGAATGGTCTGCCCTGACCGCCGCTATTGGCTCGGGAATTTCCGACCTGATTCATTGATCGGTGTTTAAAATCATCGACGTCGAACAATAACAAAGGGTAAATGAAAGTAAATAATCTCCCACTCGAGACTGCCGATCAACCCACCCTTCCAAAATGGGTGGGACAGAATACGCTGAAGGGGATAGATTCTGATTCAGCCTTAGTCTCAGACTTGTGGCTACGGCGACCTAAGCCTGGGATTGAATGTAAACGCACATCTCTATTTTGATGCGCCAGAATGTAAACGTTAGGAGCTTCGCAGCAAGTGGCAGGCGCATCGATAATATTTACTTCCACCAGGGAGTCTCATCAATCTTGCAACAGCCGTAGCACATAGGGCTTGCGATGTGATGCCACCTTCCCTAAGCGGCGCCACTGCCAAGTGTTTGGAATCTTCCCCGGCCATTTCCGCAATCAACCCCCGAAAATGTGTCTGGCATCTGACCTACCCTTTGGCGGTATATTCCGAGTCCGTGGGAATCTTTGTCTGAACGCCTCGATGAGCGGGATTCCCCGGATACCCTAACTTGATTCAAAAACACAGACGCCATCAATGGTACACCGAAGGATACTTCCCCAAACCTGCGTTCCTAAGTGAGATCGTGCTTTGTAATGTTACCTACCCACCCACCCACCTACCGAATGCTCATCTCACCCGATTTATCACGATCAAAAATAACAAGTAGTCACGCAGAAGAGAATGCAGGGTCGACGGAGACACGTAAGACAAGCAAAGTGCATGGTACATTTGTGCTATTTGTGCTACCAGCCTAACCGCATGGGGGTGAACAGTCACCCATAATATTAAAAGCATCAGCGCATTCGTTTGGAAACTGTTTTTTCACTCTCTTCTACGATGTCTTTCAATTCGAACATCACTCTTGGGTGCATTCATTCTCATCCAATTTTCGAAACACGGCCTTACTTCGTTCATCTAGGCCACTGCTTGTGGCAACCTGGGTAAATTCAGTGCGCATTTGTCTTGACATGTTTTTGCGTTTTGAGACAACCATGGATGCCAGATTCTGTACAGCGTCGAAGTTATTCAGGTATTCAGGTATGTGGGTCCAAAATTCATGGTGGAGGGATGCTAGAACCAGCTTCAGGCAGCTTACTACTACCGCCACTTCAAACACGACAATTGGATATTCAAGGTTTTATCCTTCGGTCGTGAAACCGTGTTAATTCTCTGATCTTCCGCCTCGCCCCGTAGCTGTTAGTATCGTCTGCCATTGCGTTCGATTCCGTTTCGATGATCGCAAACTATGCCTCTGTATATCTTGTGTGTATCTACTTCTTCCACCACATGAACGGGCTAATATATGCCGTATGCAGTACCAAATCACTCACTGGGGTGCGTCATTCCACATGATCTACCACTGTCGCTGACCCAGTTCGCTTTTTTCAGGAGATTTGGCATCTCTGCAGAACCAGTATTGGGCAAGTCATTTCGGTTCTTTTGGAAGAAACATAATCGAACGCATATCATTGAATAGTTTGACCCGGTCTTCATCTTTGCGACTGGCATGGTGGCCGTTTTAGTTCAAACTTTCCTGGCCACCAGATACTGGCTCCTGTGCGGGTTTATATCATTGTGTCGGGGCCCAGCTTCTAACGCGCTCTAGAACCAAAAACAAATTCATCACCCTCACTTTGCTCTTCTTCATCACGGTCGCAGTAAGCTTCGATCCCTCCTCCACCCGTTGAAACTCTGATTTCAACCGTTGCTGACAGGCCGGCGGCGCGTTCGCTTCTGCCGCCACACTCACGATCTTCCCCCAATATAAGGATCGGAGGAAGGTCATGATCCCCGGCACGTATGTCGTCATCTCTTCTGAGCTCTGTTTGACTTTAACTAACATGCAATGTAGAACCTGGCTTGTCACCGAAGCCGTGACGGACATTTCCATTGCGTTGGTCCTTTTGTTAGAATTCATGAAGGTCAAGTCCTCGTTCAAGGAGACCAGCAGGTGAGCTTGCGAGTCAGCATCACTGACCGAATTTAAATCGCGTTGGTAGTCTGGTCGATAGACTGGTGGCACAAACCATCCAGACCGGAACCGCTGGGGCGACCGTAGCGTTGCTTGCCTTGATCACGTAGGTTCCAGAAATGTCCGTTATTTCTTGAACTCATACACCTGTTCGTTTAGATTTCTGGCGAACAAAGAAAGCAACGGTGGGTTTCTCGGCTTTCCACTTTCCGTCCCTGGCTCACATATCTCAGTCCCCACCGGCATCGCCTATTGCATTGGCCGCGTCTATTGTATTACCATGGTTCGCACTCTAACAAAAAAAATCTCCGGGTTGGTGACGTCTCACAAAGCTTGAAGCTCGCGAATCTCAATAGCCGGAAAACCGGAAAAACATGCCCAAGCAATGGCAGGTCTTCGGGTACGAATCCCGAGAGTCGCGGTGAGCGGGGAAATCAGGAGCGGAGCGAAGGTGGCGACCAGTATGGCGGTATTCGTGGGTTTTTTGTTCGCGCTATGCTGAGGTTGAGGCTGACGCAATGTATTCCAGATGTCTTCCGGACTGCTGTGGTGTGCCAATTTTCAGGGTTTAAATAGATCCGTCACTGATCCTGCTTCGTAAGGTTCATACTGACACTCCACAGGAGTTTTCTATAAGCTCATTCAAAACTAACGTGAGATTTATCTCGTTCAGCTTCTATCATGGCGACGCTGAAGTCTGGCCAGGGACTTCCTGGTAATAATCCCGCCATCGAAATAGCGATGACAGCGATCGATTCTGCTCCATACTCGTCCAAGAAGAAACAGGACATGCTCGCTGCGTGATTTTTAGTTATGTGTTTTTTGGATGCAACACGTACGTCATTCGTTCCTAGGATTTCGGAGAATGTCGCTCATTTGAACCTACGAGTACGCGTCTGGAAACACCCAGATGGCGAAATTTGTGGAAATTAAAACTGCCCATGTCTGATCCTACTGTCATGTAGTTTGACTTAGTAACCTTACTTACTTTATAATTTTCTTACTCTCTTCGCGTCTTCCCGCTCCGATACAATGGCATGTGAGAACAAGGAAATTGACTCGTACCTTGATATTTGATGGGTGATTAGGTGGGTGTGCGGTTTCACAGAGGGTCAAGCAAGAGCATGTCTTCGGATGCGAACCCTGGGACTGGCGGTAACGATAGCGAAGCGAAGGGGTCGACGAGCCCAAGAAGGGCCGATACAAGCGGCTTTGGGACGCAGGGGTAACGGGCACGATTACAGGAGCTACGGAAGTGAGTTGAATCGGTGATTCACGGCATAATGTGATGACCTTGAATGCTGGGATGGCTGCAAAAGGAGTTCATCGCGTATTTTGAATCTCATTTGTATACTACTATTATCCTGTTGAATCGAAGACCCGAAAGTACGATGTGGGGGAGATATTTCTTAGTGCTGTGATGAGGACCGCGGTGCTGCTATCAGAAATTTTGTGTGATCACAGTAACAGTGTGTCCGTCCTCTAGGGGTTTATTAGAGTGGGAGCAGTGGGATATGAGGGTGGAGGTAATCTGCTGTTGAAAGGCAGATGTGTGTGTGGGTGGTGTGCGTGTGTGCTGTGTATGTGGTGTATGCGCTTGGTGGCGAGTTCTGGGCTCGGTATCTGCTGTTAGTGTTCGGAAGGTTCAGGAGAGGACAGTACCATGACAAGTCTCAAAAGACAACATCCTGTATCCAATTAATCAGTGCCTTTGTGGACATAGATGTCAAGCGGTCGTTCCGGTTGAGTGTGGCGGGAGCTTGGTAGTCGGAGAGGGTCGGTTCGGCAGTTTGAGAAGTGACAGTTCTTCCTTGGAACTATTCCCTACACGATGTAGTTGGCGGGCATAGTCAACACATATTAGGAGAGCCCGAGGTGAGGACTTGGGATCTGACCGAAGTCAGACCTTGCGAGGATGGGGGAGCGGTAAAGTGTTCTGCTTCGAGGACAAGTGAGGATTGGTGAGATGAACCCCCGGTGAAGGATCTAGATTGCACAGGTGGTGTACAGGTTAGGTGGGTACATGATTACGTGGGTGATTGAGTGTCTACATTATATGTTTCCTGCTCCCTTTACACTGTTTCCCTCCTCCGCTGAGTCACCGCCTTCTCGCCCCTTGAAACCATTGTAACACATTCTCGAAGTGCCAATTGAGGGTACGAGCTCTGTGCTCAAGAGTGAAAAGGGTAGTTAGGTCTGCGCTAGGTGTTCCACAGGTGCATAAATGGTGCCGGTCCGTTGGCTGAAGGTGCTTGGGCGCAACTCGGACGGTCATACCAGGCTCGAGTGGTCATTCTGGGTGAGTGAGCCATGTCTATGATGCATGTGCACGGGTCCGAGCTGTTATCCTGGGTAAGTGAGGTGCATACACGGTGCGTGAGTGCGGACTCAAGGGATTACGAGGCCAAATGCGCCACATGGTCAAGGTCGGGACGGTGGACCAGGCAGGACGGTGGGCCGGTGATAAGCAGGATATTGATGCACTTGTGAAATCACTTGTTTTTGCGGTTTTCTTTATGTGCAATATCTTATATATCATGTATCAGAGTCAGAAACTGGCTTCCCAACTGAGGCCATTATCATCTGAGTAATGAGATGATGTTTCTGAGGAATCAGAAGTGTCTCTGGCAGGTGCTCGCTCCCAAACATGTAGGAGAAAGTGTAGCCCAACTAAATATATAAGTTGTATCACTTGTTTCTGCCGTTTCCAACATCGATTCAAGTGGTTTCAGACATATCAGACATTTCTGAGTGTGGATCATTGGAAGAAGCATGCCAAGCATAGCTGCATGTGACATCGGACAGTGTTCCGCTTGTTTCTATCCAGCGGCTATGTCAGCCATGTGTTCATGGGGATCACAACTGTCAGATCTTTGGATCAGAGATCTCAGAACCATAGCAGATACCTTTGGGGATAGTCAACTCTAATCCTTAAAAGTCTCTTTTCATGGTCTCTTCGAAGTGGGGTATCATTTGAAAGCTATAGACTAGGGCTACAAAGTCCGACTATACCAATGAGTTGCAAGCTCAGAACCTAGTGTGGAAACACAAGAAACAACCAAAACCAAAACAACCAAACCAATATTGGACAAGACAGACCAAGCCTATCTAGTTTCAGAGCCTTTACAAGGTTGTAAGGGAAAGTCAATTGTTCAAAGCAAGAGTCCGATGAAGGTGTGTGTTATGGTACAAACGAAACCGAGGATCCAAAGGATACAACTGTTTTGGACTTCCTTGATGCGATTGATGATAACCAAGTTTAAGAAATGTAAGAAACAGTGATGTTTCTACGGTTTCTTGTATATCCTGAAGATCCGCGTCGATAAAATTTGTTGCCAAAGGTGTGTAACATGTGTTTGTCAGTTTCCCAACCAGTCCAGTCAGATCCCAAGCCCCAGAGTCCTTTCAGTCAATCCAAATCCAATATCCAGTGTCCAGTTCAATCAATGCTCTTTCCCAATCCAAGTATCTTTCCAATCCAATCACACAATGTTTCTAAGTCCAAAACCAGATTCAATTCAACCACAAACTTCCAAACTTTTATTCCTTCCCAGTTGTACGAGACTTGCCCTTTACAAGTATCTAGGACTTGCAAACTCGAATAACGTGAGGGTTTCCCAGGGGAAACTTTGCTGCTCTCTCCTCCTCTTCTCTGACTACTTATACAAAAGATGATATGACTATGACAATAAAGAAAATATGTAAAAGAGTCTGTTTATCCACCCTATTTCCTGTGTTTCTGGAGTATTTATACAACTAGAAAGTGTCTCATTGGTTGTTGAGGTCGGAGTCGTTATTCTGGGTATATTCTGACCGTTCTTGGTAATGTCCTTGCACATGGTGATGTGAGGGGTGCTTGAAACCATAATTGCCAAGTGTTTCTCGAGTTTTGGAACCCCTGTTCCAGAAGTATCCCTCGAACTGGTATAGTCCGACCTGATAGCCCTGTTCTATAGCTTCCAAACAATACCCCACTTCCTTGAGACCGTTAAATGAGACCGATGAGGATTAGAGTTTACTATCCCCATTGGCATCTGCTATGGTTCTGAGATCGATGATCACAAGACCCGGCTGATATTATCTCCTTGAAATCATGCCCGGCATAGCCGCGTTAATAAGCAGGATATTGAACCACCACTGAAATCACTTGTTTTTGTGATTTCCTTATGTTTAATATTCTGTATATCATGTACCTGTTGAATCAAATGTATCAAGTCTTCCCATAAAAGAGGCCAATATCATCTGTGTAATGGGATGATACTCCTGAGGAATCAGGAGTATCTCTGGCATGTGCTCGTTCCGAAACATGTAGGAGAAGATGTAGTCCAGCTCAACCTACCAGTCATATCACCAGTTTCTTCCGTTTCCTACAATGGTTCAAGTGGTTTCTGACGTTCTGGGTGTATCAGAGCGTGGATCAGTGGGGAAATCATGTTGGACATAATTGCATGTGACACCGGGATCGTCGTTCCGCTTGTTCTAGGTACGCAGCTATGTCGGGTATGATTTCAAGGAGATAATATCAGCCGGGTCTTGTGATCATTGATCTCAGAACCATAGCAGATGCCAATAGGGATAGTAAACTCTAATCCTCATCGGTCTCATTTAACGGTCTCAAAGAAGTGGGGTATCATTTGGAAGCTATAGAACAGGGCTACAAGGTCTGACTATACCGATCTGAGGGATACTTCAGGAACGGAAGTTCCACAACTCAAGAAACACTTGGCAATTAGGGTTTCAAGTACTCATCACGTCACCATGTGCAAGGATATTACCAAGGACGGTCGGAACATACCTGGAATGACAACTCCGACCTCAACAACCAATGAGACACTTTGTAGTCTTATAAATACTCCGGAAACACGGGAAATAGGACGGATAAACAGACTCTTTTACATATTTCTTTATTGTCATAGTCATATTGTCATTTGTATAAGTAGTCAGAGTAGAGGGAGGTAGGCAGCAAAGTTTCTCCCGAGAAACCCTCACGTTATTCGAGTTTTTCAAGTCTTAGATACTTGTAAAGGGCGAGTCTCGTACAACTAGGAAGGAATAGAAGTTTGGAAGTTTGTGATTGCATTGAATCTGGTTTTGGAATCGGAAACATTGTGTGATTGGACTCGGAAAGATACTGGGACTGAGAATTGGTATTGATTGGACTGGAGGCTGGATATTGGGACTGGGATACTGGATTTGGATTGACTGAAAGGACTCTGGGACTCGAGACTTGACTGGGACTGGTTGGGAAACTGACAAAACGCACACTATACACTTCAGGCAACAACATTATTGACACACATCTTCGGGATACGCAAGAAATTGCAGAAACATCACTGTTTCTTATGTTTCTTAAAACTTGGTTATCATATATCGCATCAAGGAAGTCTGAAACAGTTGTATCCTTTGGATCATCGGTTTCGCATGTATCATAACACAACCTTTCGTCAGACTTTTACTTTGAACAATCAACTTTCCCTTTCAACCTTTTAAAGGCTCTGAAACTAGGGACTGACACTTGTCGGCTACCTTGGAAGTGATCGAAGCAAATATCATACATCGTTTCTGGTGTTGGTTTGGGATAGGCTCAGTCTATCTTGTCCAATATTGGTTTTGTTGTTTTGGTTTTAGTTGTTTCTTGTGTTTCCACACTAGGTTCCGAGCTCGCAAATCAGTGTACCTGGAACAAGCGGAATGACGATCCCGTTGTCACATGCAATTATGTCTGACATGATTTCCCCACTGATCCACGCTCTGATACACCTGATACGTCAGAAACCCTCAAACTGTTGTAAGAAGCAGAATAAACTGGTGATACGACTGGTAGGTTGAGTTGGGCTACATCTTCCCCTGCATGTTTTGGAGCAAGCACATGCCAGAGATGCTTCTGATTCCTCAGCAGCACCGTCTCGTTACTCAGATGATATTGGCCTCTTGCAGGAAGCCAGTTGATACAACCGATACATGATATACTGAATATCAAACATAAGAAAATCACAAAAACATGTGATTTCAGTGGTGGTTCAATATCCTGATTATCACTGATTCAAGGGATACTTAGGGAACAGATGTTCCACAGCTCAAAGGACGCTTGGTGGTTGCTAATTAAAGGGCTGATCACATCACCATGTGTAAGGACTTACCAAGAAACAGTCGGAATATACCTGGAATGATGAATCCGACCTCACCAACCAATGGGACACATTGTAGCCTTTATAATACTCCAGAACACGGGAAATAGGATGGATAAAAGGACATTGTTACACATTTCTTTATTGTCATAGTCATATCATTGTTTTTATAAGGAGCTAGAGTGTTTGCTGTGATAGAAAAGAGAAGCTTCCCCTGTTAGCAGGCTAATAACTTGTGTCTAAGGGAAGCAACTCGCCATTTTTCGAGTTTCACAAGTCTCAGATACTTGTGAAGGGCAGAAATCATGCAATGGGGAAGGAATAGAAGTTTGGAAGTTTGTGATTGAATTGGATATCTGGTTTTGGACTCGGAAACTTGTGTGATTGAGACTTGGGAAGCAATTGGACCTAGATTTGGATTTGGATTTGGATTTGGATTTGGATTGGATTGGATTGGATTGAATATTTGGACTGGAATACTGGATTCGGACTTGACTGGGACTTGGATTGGGATACTGGATTAGAACTTTGGGATTGACAACGCACCTACAACACACTTTGAAACAACACTATCATTGTGCATCTTCAGGATATGCATTAGAAACATCACTGTTTCTTGTGTTTCACAACTTGGCTACTATAAAATCATATTTTCATTGTTCAAAACAGCTGTATCCTTTGGATCCTCTGTTTCGTCTGTATTGGAAACTCAGGATTTTGTACAACATTCACATTGAACAATCAGCTTTCCCATCAATCTTTTAAAGGCTCTGAAACTAGGGACTGACACTCGTTGGCTACCTTGGAACTGATTGAAATAGCTATCATACATCCTTTCTGGTGTTAGTTTGGGATAGGCTTGGTCTATCTTGTCCAATATTGGTTTTGTTGTTTTTGTTGTTTCTTGTGTTTCCACCCTAGGTTCTGAGCTCGCAAATCACCGGTAGAGCGAACTGAGAGCTGAGGCCTGGTCGAGGTGAGAGGTCGGTGTCGGTGTTGAAGGTCAATCCCAATCCGGTATTGTGGTTTCCCGATTAGGTAGTGCATAGTTATAAGTCAGTGTGGAACAGAAGTTGTAAGTCGCCATGTGAGAGTCGTGAGCACATGCCATGGAGGGGACCTGAAGCGGTGAGAGGTGCATAGCACAATTACCAGCCTCACAGCACGTAATCCTGCAAATGACACATAAAGAAGACAGTCCCGCTACCTATTTGGACACTGGAAGTCGAACCCGGGCATCACCAAAATTGAATGCTGACCAGCTGTACGATAAATGCCTGAGATATCTCATGAGTTTTGCATCTGAATGGATGTGAGCGATTCTGAAGTGGGATATAGGAAAGATACACTCTACAAACTTCATTCCTGCAACTACCACGGGAGACCTTCTCAAATATGCACAAATGAATGCTCAGCATGCAGGAGGAAATAAGAGTGGCCCACAACCTTGCCAGAATTGTGGGAGTAAACATGAGGAGCACTGCGTTCCGAGGGGTTGTTGGCCTAGATGAGGCCGACCTCTGTCAGCCAAATTCAGCCGATGTCAAGGTTGGCCGGCCATGCTGCCCCCAACCACTGCCTCTGGATCGTGAGAAAACACTTTTTTGGCCTCTGGTGAGACTGCCCAAAATTTACTAGGGTTCAAATCTTGCATTTTTGCGACTTTTGGTGACTATATATATGGTCCTAGGAGCTTGCAAAGCATCCCAGCTTCTGAATAACAGAGCTAGGAACCCTGTTTGGTGATATAAAGGAGAGTCAGTGTGAGCTCTGGCTGCTGACTGTGGTATTTAAAGCTGCACAAGTGGAACATGCTCAATGTTTAGCTGAATACATGCACCAAGGAGATATACCCCAAAGCTCAGACCTTTGATAGGGATTTATTCCTATAATGAGAACCAACAACTGCACAGATGTAGTCAGAGATGAAGTGGATGAGTCCAAGGACCCATGAAATTGAACTAGAATTGCTCCGCAGAGGCTATTAATAGGGAATCGATTCGACAAACATGCTATTCTGAGGGCTGAATACTCAGGGCTGTTCAGAGCAAATATATGCACTTGTATTTGAGTTCTAGAGAGCTATAGAGAGAGATATGATGTGTGCAATGCAGTTGCCATGTCCAAATGTGATCCTATACTTCTGTATATGGGTTCAAGAGCCTAGGGAGCAAAGAGTGATGCTCCTCGGAGCCCATCAGAACTGTGGGAAGGCAGGAACTCGATGATTACTAGAGAAGGATTATCCCAGAGGCTTGAATTATCAATCATGCCAGTCATATTCGCGTTCCTGGCTCTCCGGGGAGCTTGTGACTCATGATGATGTCATGCCAGGAAGATGATGTGTTGCCTTGGCATTGCCGATGGATGATGAATGACCCCGGCATTGTTCCCAATGTCATTTCTGCGGATTCCTTTGGCCCAAATCATGATGAATTGCTCTGGCATGATGTATGCCTTACCAACTGACTCACATTCCTTACACATTTTGGTTTACCTCATGTATTTCACTGTTTAGTATATAAAGCCCCCCAAAACTCACAACTGCCAGAGACCCCTGGGGGAGCCCTCACAGGCCCCCACAGCTTCATTCCATCTCCCAGTTGCCTACCCCTCTGTTCACTACCCCTTGATGTGCTGGTAGTCCTTGAGAGTGCTCCAAAGGTCAGAAGGTGGTTAGCTATTAGGCCTTTGACGAAGGTGCTCTCTTCCCTAGTGCTCCGAGGAGCTAGTGAACTTGTGATCTTCCATCTGTCCTATAGTAATTATCTAAAACATCAGCATATCAAGGCTCTGAGGAGTCAAGTGTTTCATTTCCGAGGCTAGTGTGAGTCTACCCCCTTTGAGGGAGGGAACCTGGGCCCGGGTTCTCAGGTGAGGATAGTCGACACTTGATTGTGTTCGTATTGCCTTCATTGGCATTAGCTCTCGCTACCGGCAAGACGTAGGGTCTCGATTCATTGAGGATAACTCAATATCAGCAGGGAATATGAGATTGATCACAAACAGAATGGCCAAGACGAGGATGATAGGCGCGATACTCAGGGAGGAAGAACGACACATGCGGCGCTCACGTACGCCGTACACTCTGGCAGGGGCCCGGAGTATGGAGACACTCTCCCCTTGCGTGGCTCATGCTGGTCGTGCTCACATCGTGCCACCCGTCCACCCTATGGGCCTGAAATTTGGAGTGGATGTTTTAGATTGGTAATACTCCAGTTTGATTAGCTCCATAATCTTCCTCGAGCTCAGTACTGTTCTCACCACTGTCGTTTACACAACAACGCACAAATTCGGTGCCTGACACATTTGAATTTTTTTTGGGACCCAGCGGCCGCTTGGTGTGAAGTCGGGCATCTTTATATGTTGGTATGCTTCTTATTTAATGATCCCTGGCTGATTCTGGACCGATACAACTGCAGGGCCTGCCGAGCTGGCTAGGTTGTCCGGGATCTGGGATTCCACACATTCTCCTGCCCATACATAGGTATATTTTTCACTGTTCCAGGGCATATATGTAGACCAAAATGATACAGAATAGTTCCTAGAACCTTCTTTTATCTTTTCTAAGCAAAGCTGCCTCAAGTTGGTACCTGTAGAGCTTAATTAACGGGGTGGCCGGTTGGCTAGTGTTTGGCCTTGTTGGTAACGCGCGCACCAAAAAATTCACTGGTAAACCAACACTTCGTTTAAACTCGAGAAAATGGTATTGGCCCATTCATAGGATACGTGTCTTCCTTTCACCAAAGAGTGGGAGGTATATTGACACCACAGTCCTTGAAAACTAGCCACAAATGCCAAGGTGGCCGGTTGCCCAGTCGAAAATAGTATGTAGCACTGCCACCGAATCTATCGACGCGAGTGTACATGTACGGAAGAACGACCCAGATGAGACAAGTGAGACGGGAGGAGCGTGGGAGCGTCGCAATGAGAGAGCCCCCGGGAGAGAAAAGAGAGGGTAGATGGTGGACGAGGAGGAGGTGAGGTGAAGGAGTCGAGGCTGTATTGAAGGTCGAGCAGCGTACAAGGGGCCTGGAGGCGAGGGCAAGAAAGCATGAGACTCGCCGCGATGACAAGCCGGTAGAGAGGAGGCTTCGGTGGGAAGCGTGCACTATTGACCGTGCGATGTATTTGTGCCAGTCCGGCTCTCCAGATCTGCGACCGCCCCTCGTAATCCCGGCAGGCATCGGCTCGCCCGCACCCTCAGCCATCCATTGGCGTACCCGTCTTTTCTCCTCACCCGCCACCCAGGCCGCGGCCCACGACGTACCACCCACCACCTTCATCAGGAAAAACCCCCATTAGCAATTGTCAGCAAATTTTCGACATTTTTCAACAATCCCACAACGAGGGCAATTGTCCACAAATGTCAAAGAAAGTTGAACATTGTTGCACAAATGTTGCGATTGGTGGCTGTGACTCTCGGACTGATTGCATTTTCTTGGTCTAAGTTGAGTCGCCACGCCGTGACGTGCTCAAACAACACGTGTGGGCACACAAGGGATTCACAACTTCAAGAATTCACCCCCAGAAGCAAGCTTTAACATGTGCCAAGGATTTTGGGCTGAAGCCTTTTTATTGCACAGACTTGATAGAGACCAGGAAAACCCATCATTAACTTCTACTGGTTTAATCATTGCAGTACCCATTCCTGATAGTCTAAGGAGCGCCAGAGTGAATAGTCTGTCTGTTGATAACTACCTCAATGCTGAAACAACTGTGGTAGAGTTTGAAACAAATGTGCATTTCAACTTTCATGCTGTTTGCATGTCCACGCCTGTGTTCTGTCAATGCATGTACATAATCGACGTGCAAAGACGTGACAGCGCCCACCCTAAACTCTACGGCAAAGAGTACGGCACCTACGGCAGACAGCCTGCACGGGCACGTATGCGTGAGGATGGTTAGTTTTGATGCTGCCACGACAGCATCAAACATCTTCCTTCCTTCCCCCCCCATCTCCTCACTCCCTCACCCCGGCCCATCATCTCAAGAACATTTGAGAATGTCATATAAGTTTTCTTGTCTTCCCCACTCAATACTGCTGCTCGATGCTCATTGTCTTCGCATTTCTCCAGCCTCCATTATTCCAGAGTAAGCTCTTGCTGCGCCGCCCTCTTCTATTGACGCTGACTCTCAGTTTTGTCAATCGAACTTTTGATGTCTTCCGATACTCTACCCCCCAGAGATCCTGCCACACCAAAAACAGTGAGTTATTGCAATTATTCATGAGGTATCCTGACGAGCACCATGTTTGTAGCATTGCACGCACTCAAGTCCCTTGGCGGGCTTGTGGCCATCGAGTATTCGGTACGCTCGGTGCTGTTTCACGTCATATCGGCTATAGCTGATGCCGTACACTGCCAGCAAAATGTCAGGGACCTGTCTGTCAACCGACACTTATCAACGGCATTCTGGAACTGCCAGCGGATTCAAGTGGGTTGTTGTGTTCATCGTTAAATGAACTCGCTAACTAATTCGCTCTCTAAGCACATGTCGAGATTTGCGGGGACATGACATGCGAGTCTACTGTACATGGTATGTACTGCTAATTTTATTTGGCCATCACCCTTTGCTGATCAGGTATGCTTACGTCCCTCTTTTATTGTGTTGTATACTGATAACCTCCTGAGTCCAGGTAGCAGTTTGAACGAACTTGTCATTACAGTAAGCCAATTTCTTTTTCCTCGGTCATCATTTTTTCATATGCTGCATCAGATGTCCCTGGTGTTACTCCATGTATGCCTTTTGGTGAGTAGATATACGCCTTGCTATGTTGATGAAATAATGACATTTCTACAGGCTTAAGCCTCCCTCTCTGCCTAATGTGGCCTACATTGGCAACGCCGGGCGGAATTGGAATTGTGGTCCAATGAGTTTATGTCTCGGTGGTGGTGTTAGCTTAGATGATTTACTTCATTAGTCTTCTATGTAACGTAATGTAGCTTGCAATGCAATGAGTTCTGCTCCATTTCTTTGTTAAGAGCTTGAAATCAGCGTCAATTGGCAGCCATTCGCTGACAATTGTTGAACAATTGGCGACAATTGTTCGACAATTGTCCGAAAAATTCTGCCATTTTTTAGGCACTGAAAAATTTTGCCATTATGACAATTCTGAACAAATTCCAAAGTTTGTCAAGGACTTTCAACAACTGAGTAAAATTTGTGCCAAATGCTGACGGGGGATTTTCCTGATGTTCTTGGCTGTACTCCGCGTACGCCGCCCTCGCCGCCGCGTGCGCGACGGACGTGCGCACGGCCCGTCCTCGCTCTCACTTCACTTCCTTCTTCCCCCTCGCGCGCCCCCTCGCCATCTTGTCTATCCGACCGCTCGCAGCGGTCGGGCACGACAAACGGCGCTGACGCACGATACGACGAGCGCGCGCGTGGCGGTGGTACAAAACAGATCTCGCACCCGGTCATGACGAGCGTCAGGCGCTGCGAGCGGCGTGACACGGCGCGCGCATGACAGGCGATGGCACCGCATCGCACTCGGTCCAGCCGCGTCGCGTGCGCTGGCAATGAATACACGCGACCCGGATGTGCGGCACGCACGGGCAGGCAGGGCGGCCACGCAAATCCGCCTCGCGCTCGCCCGACATGTACATCATCCCGTCCCGTCCCGTCCACTACTCCTGGCGCGCGCCCAATCGCGTTGGTATACAGAATCCGGGGCCTTTTCTAGCCACGCCGCTGTCTCCAATACCAGCTCGCGCGACATTAACTTGACCAATTGTAGGGCCACCACGAGCAATTCTACGTTTACCACTGCGCCAGACACACATTCTGGTACGTCGCTTACGTTCTCTTGCAGCGATATGCTGAGGGTGGGAAGATTTCCGAAGGATCCCGTTGGGTGATATAGACCTGCTGCACGAAATACGCATGAACTATGACTCTGGTATTGCTGATTTCCGACGCGAACAGGCATGTTTCCGGCGCGTATATTCTGCCCGAGTTGGTGGCCGAAAGTCGAAAGTGACGGTGGCTTTGTATCAGGGGGACGGCGCAGAAGAGGTGGGAGCTCCTCTCCCGATGGGTATAGCCTTCTAACGGCAATATCCATGCTACAATCTTCCATGACGGTGTGCCGTGATTTTTGGAATTAACATCAGAATTGACGATCCACATAGATCTAATACCTCTGGAGCAAATTCTGGACCTCTATCGTGGCTCGCCCATCCTGACTGTTTATATTTACACATGCAGCGTATGAGCTTCCATACCCTTCCATCTACTACGTTCATTCGTTGAAGGGTTACGGATTTCAGAGTAAGACTGTTTCACTCTGTTAGCCCGGCCCTCACACTTACACACTTGTGCAGGAGGCAAATAGCTACTTCCTATCCGAATTTCACAAAAATCTAGTAAGTTCAGTTGTCCGGATACCCAATTCCTGATGTATTGTTCCAGCAGTAAAGACCATGCACCTTTTGGATACGCCGCTCAACTGGTCGGCTCTGCGTAGAGCTCATACGACCTTGGAACACCTTCCGTTTGGCCGACAGCCTTTGCCCGGATCCCATGCCGCTTCGCATCGAGGAAAATAATCTGAGTGCATCGGTCACGGATGGCATGGCCAGCGACACACTTACACTACAGGTATATTACCACAAATGTGCCTACAATCTGCTCCATTCCAGACGGGTCTCTGTTTCCACTCACATACCCGTGAGACTGGGATCGCTTGTTCACTGTCCTTCCAGCAACCGACCCGAAGGCTGGATTAAGATCTCATCCGTGCCGCCGTCACCTTACATTGGCCCTTGGCGGAGTTCAAACGAATCAAAGGGAGACGAAATGGAGGATGGGTGGATACGGTAATTTTTCTTGGGTTCATCATCGGTAACTTGCGCTGATAGTATCATTCAACTTTTCGTTCCAGCGATGTCTCCAGTACCTGGAACACGATACAGTATTATGGCGAGCAGGAATTTAAAACCTGGCCCACTCAAGCAAATTATATTTTTTATCGCCTGGGCATCACATCCAACCTCAAAAATTACGGTAATCATTCGACTTATGGCTCAATTGATGTCTGTTGACTTTTATGAACAGTTCTTGTGTATAAGATGGATTTCAGACACAATATATGCGAGACTACCGAAGACCCTCCTATCGGCTTTTTATTTCTGTCCCAAAGACGACTTTTCGAACCGGCCCATCATCATTCCAATGGCCGGACTGTCCTGTGTACTGGTCCCTCGACTCATCCGGTGCTGAACGTCTCAGCACAGAAGAGGCGGCACAACGTGGCTTCCCCGAGATCCAGTTGAAAACGGAAGTTGTGGGAAACTATTGGGATGATACCGTTTACGCCGGACTTCGTCAGCTCCACCAGGCGAAAGGATTTGACCCGTTTAGCCAGGATGTGGCCTGCCATCTAGATTATCCTCCTTATCAATTGTCCAACGAAATCGATCCTCCATTTGCTCATGGTGAGTCAACCATCTTGAAGTGAAGAACCCGGTTTGATTGATAAATTCTATGTAGTCATCGATATATTGGATGAAGGGGATTTAAGCGTATTATTTAAAGCAGACGATTCGAAGTATCCGGACACATCTGGGAGTGAGCCTGGTATGCATAATCTCCTTTAATAACATCCTGGCTCAGAAAGTCGTATTGCAGCGAATGACGAAAATTCATGGGTCAAAGAAAATGATCAGGTTTCGTTCATTTCCAACGACGAATCAGAAGATATAAAATTCTCAGATGGTGACACTCATGGTATGTAACTCGGCTATTACATATAGCTCTCGGCTCAGGACCACCCTTCAGAATCCTCCGTCCACGAGCTCACAGCCTCGGGAGAACCGCTAGATGTTGAATCACTCGTACCGGAGGACGAGATCATGCCGGTTCAACGGGCCTCTAAATTGTTGATGAACGTCCAGATGGCGCTGTTCTTATTCCTGGTATTATACTGGTTGTACGAGTATGCTTGACGTTGGGACCCGAACAGCAAATTCACTCCTGTGTTGAGATGATTTTATTCACTTTGGCATCTAAAATTTCCTGTCGCCCTATCTTTCTAATCCGAGTACTGGCCCCAGGTTCCGCCCTCTAAGGGGTTATAATTTTTGCAACGCGCTCCGCATCTCAGAAGCCGCCGACACTGGTTCGCGAACGTGCGATACCCCCCGCGCTTCCAGGACCGCACCAACTTCGCTATGGGCTCGGTCATCGGGCTTACTGGACTCGTACTGGCACTCATGCTGCTGGCGACGGATCACGTTGTGTTCGGTTCTATCTAGTATGTCTACTGGATTCTCGTCGCGCCCGGGTTCAGTCTGGCCAGCACCTGCACCCTTAGCCTGCTGTCAAAGCAACTGCCCAGCGCGTGGAGCTCCCGCACGAGCGTCGTGATCCAGTACAGCAACTTTTGCGGGCGAGTCGCTGATTCACTTTTGGGCGAAGCAGGTATGGAAGTGTTCTTCTAATGCATTAGTTCGGTCTTTTACCATTCCGTCTGTCGAGATGTGCATGTGGGAATGAATAATTATGTAGCTGTTTAGATTGGTTTCGTCAGGATAGGAGCGTTGCTGCATCTTGCGTTCTGAGAGCAACTGAAGGCGAAGACGGGTTGTCAATACAGCCATTAACGGTGAAGCAAAGCAATCAAGCGAATCAACAATTTCTAAATCAATATCGGATTAAATGAAGGGAACCTGAGTGTAGACCACTAGTATAGCCTCTGCGCTACCTGCGGGCTCAAAGGTTCTTTTCTGTACCAATCCAAACTCCGCCATCAGCGGATCATCTTGTGACAGCAACACCCGCCGTTATTCGCTTCCTGCTTCCTGCTTGCTTCCCACGCCATGGACCAGCCCGACGCCCTCTACAGCAAGCTCGAGCCCTTCCTGAATTATATGGACGGCCCATCTCCTGACGATACACCGCGCACGAAGAATGCCTGGGAGCGTCTTTTGCAGATGTTCTAAGGCTCCAACCATTTACTTTTCGTTTGAACCGGAGCTCAAATTAAACGGAAACCGTAAGAAAACGTTTTTAAACCGTTTAAACCATTTATAAACGGTATTTTTGCCGGGGTAAAAATAAATAATATATTGGGGTGCGGGCGGGGGTAACTAATACTGGAGGTAACCGGCTTTGATCCACATCTTTGTTAGCATTGCTTTAATGATCGTCTCAGCCTTCATGGAACCTTGGGCTTCGTTGCATAAATAGCGCGACCGTGAGAAGAGGCGCTCGACGGAGACGCTAGTACCAGGACTGGCCAAAAAGTCTCATGCCATCCGCGAAATAACAGGGAAGTGGCGTCCATGCTCCTACATTAGAATAAACATCAAATTTGGATAAAGAGGATAAAAGAAACATACCTTCCACCACGACAAAGGCTTGTAGGGATCTCCGCGAAACCCAGAACAAGGCAAGCTCGCTAATCGCACTAGTCAGTGGGACCTCGTGATCGTCAGGCCCCACCATGCAGACATCATCGAGGAAAGAAAACCTGGACGTACACGGGTGCGAGGATTAGCTGCGGCGGCACGCTGAGAGGTCTGCTTATCGTCGTATATCTTTTTGTAAGATTCAGAGGCATGAGTGAACAGAACGGAGGCCTTATTTTATCGATCTTTTTTGTCATCCAGTTTTCCAAACCACGATAAACCCAAGGAGCGGTTAGGGTTAGCTCGTTCACCAAGCCGATGTTCCCGACGCACCCAGTTGGCGCAACCCGTCAACCTCAAAATATGCGCACAAAAATAACCGTTTAACCGCTTAGTTTTCACCCATTTATTGTTTATAGGTACACTCAAACTAAACGAAAATATAAACGGTTCTTACCGTTTAAAACGTTTAAAACGTTTAAAAACGAAAACAGTTGGAGCCTTAGTTCCACGCGGTGAACGTCGAGATTTTGCACCAGCACCCCGAATTCGTCTGGATTTTCCAAAATGATGATGATAACGATGGAGACGACGATGAGGGAGACCAGACTCGAGTTCAGACTCCGGACGGCACGCCTTCCCCCGAGGAGAACTCTGATGTGGAGCCAGAGGCCGACAAGGAGGATGACGATGAGGAGGAAGAGCCAGAGGCAGATGCAGAGACGGCTGAGCAGAAGAAGGTCAGGAACCGCGCAAACCGTTCTCCATTGCCATACTAATCATCGCTAAATCTCCAGGAGAGACGTGAGGCCGCTGCCAATCTTGCTGTCATTACGCATGCGCAGAAAATTCTTGCTGCTGAACACCGCGGACCCGTCGCTCCCGAAATGCTTGCAAAGGCGATTGCGGAACCCCCGGCGGTCATTGGCGAGAAGGCAGAGGATCACTCCCTGGGCTGGCTGTTGCGTGGCTATCAGCCGCATCATAACTGGGTCGATTATTCTGCTGTCCTAGTCTCTTTCTCGTCTCACCGACAGCATTCTGCAGAACCTCGTTCTGAATCGTTGACCTCCAATGCCCCCCCAGTAACGTTGCCTTTATTCAAACGTCGGCGGAACTCGATGAACACCCTGATCACCTGCGACGCGATACGGTAAATTTTTCCATCTCCTATTTTGATTTCTTCGTTGTGAACCTTCATCGTATCGCCAGAATCTGAGCCGCATCGAGGCTTCGGCTTCTACCACCACCTACTTGGCGTGTCTCATCCACAAGATGGAGACTATAAAGTGTGCACGCGAGTGGAATCAGAACACCGGGCCCGGCTCTGGCTCCCCCCGACGCGACCCCAACACCGCGCCCCTCCAGCGGGAGCACGAAGCAGTGTTTCGGAACCTGACGCCCAAAGGAAAGAAGACTAAGATGATTGAATTTGAAGTCGTTTTCCAGCTCTTTAAAAAGGCATGCGAAGATCTTGGTACTGCTCGCAACCGGCTGCTATTTGCCTCAGAACATGTGGGTCTTTTCAAGTTTTCTGCCATCTGTTCTGATGGTGTCTCTTTCTTAGTTTGGGAGCGGTGTCCTCATAGACCCTTTCCTCTCAGTCGCAAATCTGGGCCAGAAGCGTACAAAGAAATTCGAGTCCTTTTTAGATGCACTGATAAGACTCACTCCTGCCTCCGAGAGCGACGACCCGAACCGCAACCGATTCCACGATCTGGAGGAGAAGAATCGCGGGATGTATTGTATATGCTTACGTCGGCGCTGTGTTCATCGGATGAGGAGAGGGAGTACGTGGCGACCCATCTTGATAACTTCTTCATGACTTCCTCCTCACATGTTTGTACTTGATGTCCTTAGCCTGGCGTGGCATGTTAATTGCGATCATCTTGTGCTGAATACGGTACTCCTGGCCGGTTTCTACCTGGCCGTTATATCCGACAAATTAACCCTACGTATATGTTTTGTGAACATGTGCAGCTATTTAGCCCCAGGTCTCAACATCAAGAGATCGTAAAAGATGTCCACAATGAGCATATCTATTCGGGTGTGGTGCAGGATGCACTGTTATTTTGTGTGCGGTCAGTGATCTTCATTGCATAGCAAGGCGGGGTTCGACTCCCCTTGTCCGAATGCTGACGACGATTCCCGCCGGCGGTCTTAAATACTAGGCATTATCTCTCTCCTTCCCATCTTCCCTCTCGTTTCGCCCAGTCCGGCAATCTTATCCCATTTTTGGACGTGTGAGTGATGGCTTCGTTTTTTCTCCTTCTAATGCCTTAGGAAAGCTTTCTGCTTACTATCTTGCCGCCGGAATGAGTTCAAAGACGCGTCCGCCTGCATCTCGCAAGACCTGCAAGACAGAAATATTAGCATGCCACAGACCCGCTGCGCCGCCTGAGTTTCTTTACGGTCAAGCCCGTCAGTCTCATGTCTAATCGGTATCCGTATGGATCCATGTATTCGAGATTCCGGAAACAAATTTCCTTCAGCAATGACTCGCGAGATACAAATATGTCAATCCTAGCTTCCAAGTTATACCCTTGCATTCGCTTACGTCGAACAACGTCTAGCGATCCAGCAATGTGTTTGGCCTTCCTCCACTGGTTTCGGCTACACACCACACCACACAATGCCCACATGTACTGTATATCGGACATGTAAGTTCTACATGAGATGAACGGTTATCTGCTAACATTTAACTCTCCACTTCGCTTCGAAGCAAGTGGCCCCAACGTTCTCATCGCGCTTCATCCATGTCGCACCTGCGCTTCCTCTAGGTTCTTTTGAGTGAGTCCCTCGCAGCGCCTCGAGATGTGTAAGAGCGGCTGTATTTCCTTTGTCTTCTCGGAATCTACACCGCGACAACTATTCAATGCAGAATTTTCCTCCGGGATTGATCTGACACGGACGGCAGGCAGGCTGCAATTTCTCTCCTGGCAGGATGCGTATGCCAACCTCTCGAAGCATGTTGCTCTCTACAAGTGCGTATCTGTCGGTTTGAAAGATTTGTTTCCTCAGCTCGCAGGCACGCCGTCATGTAGGGTGTCAAGTCCTCGCACACTAATGTTTGAAACGTATGTTTCATTTGCTTCATGCGGAAAATTGGGTTTCAAAATACATTTGAAGAAAGCTCTGTTTGCGTTCTATACCATGATTCCAAACTACTGTGGTGCAATGGGCGCGCGCCTAAAATAGAATCCTCACGCTGCTCCCAAACCTCACCGATTCAAACGTTTCAAAATCCTGCTTTCTGCTGCGGCGGGCGTTTCTTATTTCATACTTCATACCCTTATGTCCATGGCAAATTCGTCGCTTATCGCGCATTTAACTCACGCTGTACATCTCTGCCCACGGAATCCCTAAACTCTCTATGGAGTGGCATGGATGGAGGGATGATATGTTGTGTTCGCATGTAACTTCTCCTGAAACAATCAAATCTTGTAGTGGTTTTTCTGCTTCTTTCAGAGAGTTTGGACTGCAAACGGATCAAGTCCACTCACTTCCGACACTTTCATAACGCCACAAGCTCTCAATCAGCAAGGAGGCAAACTCAGTAGCTGGACTTGAATAGTGTGCAGATTGCGCCTGTGAGTCCTCTAATCAATTTCTTCTCATCGAGCTCAATGTTTGCGTCTAATTCCTCTTAATATCTTCACATGTGCGGCGGCGTCTGGGCTCCGATGTGCCTTTCAGGGACCGAGCCATCGGCAGATGAGCCGGTGTGATGAGGATCTGACGCCGACCCATCGGGAGGCGACGAGCCATCTTCGGCTCAATATCGGCCACACCAGCGTATTGCCATTGGCTGGTTGGCGGTTTGTTCCACTGAATCCTTATATACTGTTCACATTAATGAGTACTTTTGTCTCTTGGGCTCTAATTGTTATGAGTGAGAAAACTGTGACACTCAGTGGAAATGGATTCTCCGTGGGCGCAGATCTGAGTTTTATCTTCGGCCAGCACCTCGAGTCGGTCGTGCACGGGAGGCGTCCTTAATTAAACGTTTGAAAGTCAAACCACTACGTACCAAATCAGTGTCTTGGTCTTCGGGGAAAGAGATATTAGTAGGCGGCCCGATCCTAATATATATCTTGTAGGTTCCTCTATCGGATTGTTCGGTGCGTTGCAATGTGCGATTTGTCCTTGCTTTTTGTCTTATTGCCTTCCAGCTTCGCAGCCTGTGGTCTCGTCGCAAGATTCCTATTCTTCTGTTTTTTCCAACTGCCATGATCTATGTCGCGTTTTGCTGACCGGTATCCTCCCAAATGGTAATTATTTGTGGCGGCTGGTCAGTTTTGTTGCTACCTGTCTGCGGCTCTTTTCATTGCTATCCTTTCGAGGTATGCCTCTGTTTTCCTGATCGTGATTGGCCCAATATTTAGACTTGTCTCAGCGGGGCAAGCCGTCACTGGTGTCCACAGCGAACTCGAGCCGCACGAAGTTCGGGCGAGGGTGAGCTGACTAGGCTCATTGCCAGCCTGCCTATCATCGCACAACGAATGTTGTGGTGAGTGCGGAGTTCCATTATTTTTTTCTGAGCTTTATTGGCCTTGAAAGCTCAATTTTTCGTGTAGTCTTCCGCAGAGACAACAAACATCACTAATCCAGAAGTTGATGCAGTTGCATGTCCCACTTCGGTATATCGCAAGTCGTCCTACCTGCTGCAGGCAGTACGTCTGGAAATCCTTCCTTGTCCGCTCAAATCTATGACATTCCCGTTGATATGCTCATCCCGGCGGCATCGTCTGATGAAAGATGTATAGAAATGTCCATCGGAATGTATACTATCTTTCCTCTCACTTAAATTCCAATCAGCTTCTGAGACTCTCGACTTCTTTAATTCCGTGTGGTGTTGGTCTTGAGGCGCCATGGTTGATATCCAGTGAAAATGTGTTTGGTCCCGAATTATAATCCCAGCCCCTCGCCGAGGTGATATCTGGTTCATTTTGTTGTTGTATTGTTGTGTTTGGTGAAAGGCGGCGGTGCCGCACATGTGCGGCCGTTGTATAGCTAGTTCAAATATATTTGGATACGATTATAAGCTAAAGTCCAGGCTTGGCCATCAGTAATCACGGACCATCCCAGCGGCAACCTCGGCGGCAATTTCGCTTGAAACAAGCGGATCAAGCTTCCGCGGGTGCTGGCCCCAATTCCAGTACCATCACGCACAGAATATGATCTTTGCGACAATGGCCCTGAGAGCCACGCCGGCTTTACCAATAGTCACGGCGGCCGTTGACGGGAAGGACAAAGTTGATTTGTATTGCGGCAACATTCCTCCCGTTGCGCCGGACTTTGAGGATTCTCGAAAGTGGTGGAAGGTCAGTGTTTTCCTTCTATTCCCAGAACACAGTTTTGATTCTTTCTGGCAGGAGAATTCGGGCACGTTGAAATACATGGGGCGTGTTGCACGGGATATTCTCGCCATTCCCGGCGTCAGCATCTCTGTTGGGCAGCTTGAGCGCCTCTTTTCAAGCTTGAAACACATCGCAAAAGAATGGTTGAAGTCAGGGCTTTCTGAGGGGGTGAACTACACCAAATTCACAAGAAGTAGAATATATTTGAATATCGTCATATCATATTCATATTCAACGGCCTCGGTATGAATACGATTCGCTAAGAATATGATTTGGGGCCTCCATGGTGAATATGATACAGATATGAATATGATATGGAATTTTTGTATTCATATCATATTTTGGCCAGCACTTGTATACTTACACTGATGGCAATTCAAATTAATTTTGTACTTACTATTGGGAAGAACAGACTACTTGCCATCGAAACAGCCAGTATGGCACAAGCCACGATGCGAAAACCAGAATATATTTTTGCGCTTTCTCGGCATTTTATACACTCTACCCCGAGCCGTGCCTCCCCATTCGCGCCCCTTCGGATGAAATGGATTGCGGACTCGCGAGGATCGTGGAAACGCCGACGCGAACCCAGCGCGCACCCTGCGACTCGCGCGTCACACGCGGTGGAGTGAGTGTAAGCAGGGCGATCATGATGTACGGCGCCAGCACGGACAAGGCAATGACGGTCTCGCATATGCATATCGCGTGGCATCCGGTGGCCACGCGTGGCACGGGCGAAGGTGCGGGAACACGAAGGTAGGGTCCACGCGCACCTTCATCAGGAAAATTTTGGGTGGATACAGAGCCCCACATAGCTGAGGTAGCTCCTGTAGCAGCGTTGCAACCCCCCCAAAATATAGCACGATGTAGTTGCACGCCAAAACTCTGTAGTCCTAAAATAGTTCGATGTAGTCACACGCCTCGGCTACGTAGTCCTGTAGCGCCGTAGTCCTGTAGTCTACATAGTTCCAAGTAGTCCGTTGTAGCTGTGTTGTTTCCAAGTATCACACAGGGTCGGGGGCACGTTGGTAGCAAGAACACAATGATATTCAAATACGGACAGATACATGGGGTCGTAGGAGGGTGTGGAGCGTCCGCAAAGGCGCCGCCGCGGCAGTGGCCGCACTCCGGATGCGCGTAGTTAAGGGCATCGGCGCGAAGACACTGGAAGTGTCCGAAGCGCGGCGCGGACACGGGGAGCGCAGCGCGGGCGAGGGAGAGGAAATGAGCCGGATGACGCGGGCCAAGTAGGTGGAGGGGGCGTCGGGATTATGCTGTCAGAAAAGGAAGAGACATGAAGACAAATTAGGAAGCGTACGTGCAATCCAGATCCTCCGGAAGGAGTTGTCTTTAGTCTTCAGATGGACAAGGCATTCAAATTGCGGCCTCGGGTCAGGTGTATAGCCAGGTGGGTCCGGTGAGGAGATCAGCAGATGGAGAACATGAAAAATTGAAGCATCTTGTGGCCTTGAAAGCTTGAAGGCGTTCTGGGGAGTTTTGTGTCTCAAGCTTGTGTCGCGCAAAGCAGGGTTGCGAACATTTGAAGCCTTGCAGATCTGAGTTTGGGGTTCTAGGAGTCCAACAAGCTGTTTGAGGTTCAGAACTTGATGTCTTGAAGGCCCACAGGGTCGAAAACAAACAGGAACGAAGGTGTGGAAGGTCGACAGTGGTGGGGGAAAGAGAAGAAGATGCGACGTGGCATCAACCAACCATCCGTCAATCACGCCACCTTGACGTGATGGAGCGGAGTTTGAAGTGACTGAGCAGATTTTTGCTTTCGCCTCAACATCCTCTGTGAAGTCTCGATGGTAGGGGCTTTCTGGTGCAATTGGTGGCTGCCAAAAACAAGTATTAACGACTTTTCCCAGGCAACGCAGCATATAGAAAATTTTGCACAATTTACATTGCGTATAATAGACTTGGCATGCGGCAATCCGGTCCGACATGGCAATCAGCGGCAACAATGATGTGCTACATATAAGTGGCCTGATGCTACAGAGACTACGTGAACTATTGGAGCTACATATCTGATGCACTGTGCTACAGGCGGCTATATGCTGCAACATATCTAACCGGGAAACTAATTCCCAGACAGTTTTTCCTGATGTTGGCGGGACTCGGCAGGAGGATGTGCCACTGCTGCGTATCATGACGGGCGCGCAGACGGCGTGCGCCGTGCTGCACTAAGATCCCGGCGCAGACCAGGGATTGAAACGTTTTTTACGGACGTGACATCGAAACAGTTTCGGGCCGGCTGGTGTGAGCCTGCTCACAGACACACTGCCCGCTATACAATGGCGGCGACATTCATCCGCGAACCATCGGCGCGCTCCGTGGGCGGTTAAAGAAGAGAGAAACAATTGATATGATCAGCGCTCGGACTGATATCTCGGGATGCTGGCACAGAAGAGAGAAACAATGGATATGATCAGCGCTCGGACTGATATCTCGGGATGCTGGTACAGAAGAGAGAAGCACTTGATACAATCAGCGCTCAGATTGATATCTCCGTGGGTTCAGAAAGTAGAGAGTATAGCAGCTGGTCCTCACCACCTCAGACTAGAGGTTTTCCAGGGCAGCGCCACACCTCAATGAAATCCACCAACAAGTCTGAGAGTGAGAGTGTCACCGTTAACACATCCCCCGAACAATGAACCAAGCGACCTATCGTGCATTCTTCTAGCACTTCTCAGCAACCACGATGCGGGTACTTTTCACACGATCGTCTCTATGCCGAGTTTTCGTGGTGTGATTGATTCCCGCTCTCCACCTTATGTTCAACTCCCACGGAAACACAAACAAAGCCAATCCTGGCATTGACGGATCCCATCGGTGAAAATATGCACAGCCTTGCAATAGAGGGTTTGCCTGATTTGCGTTGCGCGACCCGATGGCTCCACCGCGCTAAATTTATTCCCAACGGCTCCAGCAGCCATTCGCGGGTATCTTTGGCGGGTGGAGCCACCAGAGGATGCAACGCGAAACAGCCATTGGGTGGCTCTAATGGCTGCATCGCAAAGTGGCTGATATTCGAGGATCCTGTCGACCGCCAATCTGTTGTCGAATCCAACGAGGGACAAATATCGTCCGAGTGGCACACAGCTTCAAGCATGACTACCGAGTAGATGGATTTGTCAGTAACAGACACCGAACTTCCAAGCCGAACGTCAAAGTATCAAGGATCGCCTTGTTATGTGATGGACACCTTCTCGTTGGAGCGGACGAGGTGGCACTGGGGTTGTCAAACAACCTGGAATCCAGGTACCCATAGCCTGACTTACAATATTCAAGACAAATCAACCTGAAATTAGTTTCAGGTAGTACCAGATTCAGGTACTCAGTTCAAGTACCTTTCGAAGGTTGACTGCACTGTCGTGAAAATCAATACTTTTGATGTTGAAATTGTTCCAGTCCAAACTCGTGCGGTCAATCAGTTTGTGATCAGTAACACAAAGTCGAGTCCAAGTTGTTTTGCGTCTTCCAGGAGTCAACTTGTCTAATGTGGTCGTGTCGTCCTCAGCGCAAATGTCTAAGTCCATTGATCACGAGTGGTGTGGAGCGTGTGGGGTGAAGTGGAGACGAAGGCTGACGTGACGTCACGGCTCTTTCTTGCTCCCAACCACCATGTCCGCAGCTCCCGCGCGATACCAACCATGCATATACTCTTGTACTTCTTTGTATGCACCTCAGGGATAGCCTCGGGCCTCAAAATCCCATTGTCGTTGGAGCCGATGAGCTAGCCGGACATGTCCCTCGACAGAGTTGCTCCACAATTGGACCGTTGCTTGGCGGCTGGACTGTGGTGCTCCCAGAGGCAAAGGGCGAGTTGCAGAATTTATTCTCTTCCCCATTCTCTAATGATCTCACTCAAAGCCCCTCAGAGTACCAGTAGTTCCCTGGATAATAGGCATCGGAATCGGCAGCTCGAAGGTACGTAATGCCACAAATCTTGACACCGAATGAACCTGATCTCTGCTACAGCATTGCCTGCGGGCACCGTAGGAGCTAGCAAATGGAGTTGGCTTCCAGGCGCGCTACCCACATGTTCTGTTTATTCATTCCTATCATGCCCACAATTGCGCCATCAACCGGTTTGGTGCGTCTAGTCACCGACGTCGGTTGTTGATGTTTTCCGACCCCACCACACCCCAGAGGTCATGGAGGACCACGTTGGGAAGAGTCCCAATAATAGAGCGGTCGATTGTCGTCAGCAACTAGCATAAATACTAGATTCATGCATGTAATTCGTAATTTAATGTATTGAGTTCCAGTCTTTTTCGGTGTGAAATTCAGTGAAATTCAGCTGCAATTCAGCCACTGTAAACAGCATTCAGTACGGCTTGAGCTGAGAATCAGGTTGAAACACCTTGAATTGGACCCCTGGAATGTTTACTTTTATACCTGAAAATGAAATGCCTGGATTCCACTATTTCGTGCTGGAATACAAGGTATTTATCGTTGTATTACAAGTTGAATCATGCTGATTGATCGCCCTGGATTCCAGGTACTTTGACGTCCCCAGTGTGGGATGGCAGAACACCGCCTTCGTGGCATATTCTAAGAGTCAGGGCAACCAACAGCATAGACGTGATCAAGGGCAGAAGATCCAGACGGGAAGGAACCGATTCTGAGCCATGCAGCAGTGAACGCGGTGTGCTGTGCTGTTTCATTTAGACACTAGACGACCAGTTATTTTCGTTTGCTCACGCGTGATGCCGGTGACGAGAACTTGTAAAAGTACCGACTTTGCAATGTAGATTTCCATACAATTCTTCTTCTCCCTTTCCCTCGATGGCGAGGTTGCCACTTCTCGTGTCTTTGTCTGTGATTCTCTTGAGCTACCATGCCGGTTCGTGCCCAAAGTCTTCAGCCTTTACAGCTTAAGAACCCATTCCTGTGATTATAGTTTCCGGGTCCTACTCTTCGCCTTCAGCCATCTATCCTCGTGATGGCAACTTGACCTCCGCCCTTCCCAGCTCCGCGAACTTCACTTTCCCCATCCCATCCGATCTTCAAGACCCCCCATTTTGCGGATAACTTCGCCAACTGGGTCGGTGTCGTCTGTCTCCGCGTAAGCATGAAAATTCCTTCACATAAGCCACCTGTTGCTTATATATCTTTCAGCCCGACCTAGTAGCCCCGTACGCACATTTTTTTCCTCGTCGTTGGTTGCTAAACTGCGCCTGCTTTTGGTCGTCTTTCTTTCAGAGATCAATGCGACCTGCGGGGCCCAGATGGCATTAGCCTTGTTTGGCGGCGCTGCCCTAATGGCGACGTATCTGGAATTCTAGTCCGGGTCTCTGGTACGTGTTGCTAGAGCGAAGGAGATGTACTAACATGCCCACAGCGTACCTTACAAATCTGCTGCTTGGCATTATTATCATGTACAGCCCTGAGGATGCATCGGAGGGCGTTTGGACGCAGCTTCTGACGGTGTACTCTCTTCTGATCAGCGGTTTCATTGCGATCGGAAGCCAGAGCCTGTCGCGCTTCCACGCCAGACAGACGCTTTTTTTGATCATGTCACCCCTGGTGCGGGCCTCCTTCACTCAAATGAATCAGCCGTCTAATCCCGTTGCAGTCCGCCACGCTTCTGGTCTACGCCGTACTTGGGTTCTGCGGGCGGCCTCACCGATTGGATAGTATCCTTTCCAACAGCCGCCAACATCTCTTGCCGCGAATCCTCATCATCGTATTCTGGCTACTTTCGTTGGCATTTTTGATATTCGCAAGTATTGCCAACGATTCGCACTTCACCGCAGTGAGTCCGTGCGAGTCGGCGAACAAGGGTGCTAGTGTCGCCCTCGAATATAGCCTCATCTTCGTCCCCTACGTCGGAGTTGTGATCGTGATTCTTGCACTCATTGGGATCTACGAGCACAGCGATGGAGCCGTCGTGATTGGGGCTTGCGTTCCATTCATCCTCCTAGTCATCGCGCTCGTATGGGCTATCATCAAAACCAGGCACTCTCTGGCAGAGCAGTTCAGGATACAGAACAACCGATGGAAGATCTGGGTCGTCTGGTTAGTGCCGCATTGCCGTTCTGTCCTGATTGCTCTGAGGAAGGTGTCTCCCAGGGACTTTTCAAGGGACCGCTACCCATTTTTGCACTTCTGCGGGGTGTTTCTCGTACCCATGATATACTGGGTCATCGTGAATGAGCTTCGGTTGAGTGGAACTCCCGACAACATATTCTCCCCGTCTTTCGGTCAGGTTCGTTCCTCACCATCACCTTGTGCTCGCCATGACGCCGGGTTCCTTAGGTTCTAGCCCTCTTTGTCGTTCCGACTCGTCCTGCAACCTCTTCTGCAGGTTGTGAAGATGATCCCGAGGGCGTGGCGGTGGTTCAAGGACTTGTCGGTCATTCGGCTTATTACGAGACGCCCGCGAGAGTTTGTCCGGCCGGCGTATCCGCACGTGGAAAGCCAGGAAATGGGTTCATTTGGCAGTCGGGATAAGTTGGCGGTGTAATTAGGAGAGTGGCTTATGCTGCAGAAGGTCCGATCAGTTGGGCGGACAGAAACGGCTCAAAATTGGGCTCAATGTCTCATCCCAGTGCGGACAGAAACGGGTCAAAAAGCGGCAATGTCCGATCGAGTTTGTGTACGGAAGTGGCCGTCGGAAGCGATGTCCGATCTAACCGGCGGACACAAGTGCTATACAGAAGGCCCCAAAAAAATATTACGCGGGAAGATGAGATGTTCACTTCTAGTAGTATGAAACAATTCCTCCATTAGACGTGTGCACATTTCCTGCATACTCTCTTGCCTACTCATCAAAAAGTCCAAATTTGGACATGTGACGACCGACGCGTAAACGGACGCGTCTCGAGTCTCTCATTCGGCGGCTTCGCCGTTGGTAAGGGCCCTTTCAAATACCAAGTTCAATAATATTAACCTCCTCAGTCTTTTCTGGAGGCCTGCTGAAGCATCCCTCGAGTGCTAGACCACTAAGCTCTGGCTGATTTTCTTGCTGTTTTACGCGTGCTGTCACAACCGTGACTCTTCTTCTTCAACCTTCACCGTAGCTGTGCTCCCGCGTTTTCTTTGCCCGCAACCAAGCACAACTCCACAACCTTTACTAGGGATGTGACCGGCCACCCAGATTTCAGCAACATGATTCAAATATGTATGGATCCAAGGACTTGTGAAGAAAGGTGCTCGTCGCCCCGCCATTTTATGGTTGCAAACAGCTGAAATATGTTTCCTATAAACTCGCCGTGTCTCTCTGTATATCATGAGGTCTCACGCTCATCTGGATGCCAAGAATAATGAAGTAGGAGCCAGTAGGAGCCACCGGCACGCAGAGCGACCCTGGAATTGCAGTGATATCAGGAAGCTCGCCTAAATTTTCGAAGTTACGCGGTCTGGTGGAATGAATCATATTCCTTTTGGTCTAGTGGCAAACCAATAACCCTTTTTTCAACTTCCACTCCCTCTTGTCCACTAATCTCCACTCCCTCCTGTCCACTCTCACTTACAAATCCAACAACTTGAAGCCAAAAATGCGCAAAAAAGGTTGGTATCGTCCGCTGCTTCACGCCATATCTCACCATCGTTATTCCAGACCTCCGTCGGCATAAACCGACTCTACGGTGGTCTAGCCACCGCAATTTTATCCACAGTTATCATCCACTCCTTCAACTCTTCTTCTGTTTTATTGCCACTATCCTTGCCTTTTCCTTCCACACCTATACCCTCCTTCCTCTCAAATTAGTGGCGCTTAACACAAATCTCCCTGTCGAGACCGTTTCATTTGCCTATACCGTATACCTGGCTGAGTTGTCTGTTCTTTTCTTCTGTAACGGTAGGTTTTTATTCTCCCCGAATCTTGGTCTTGCCTTATGTTTTTCTAGTCCATCTATGGCGCCCCAATTGGCTTTCCCTTCACAAGCTTCTGCGTTCACAACCCAGATACCACCGCACGCACATTTCTCATTTGCGTCGGGATCGGGTTGCCAAATTTGGCCTCTCGCGCAAAGTCTTCATCTTGCCGCGCACACATGCATCTTTCACAATGTCTTTTACCCACCGGGCCAAGCCTTATGCTTACCCCTTCGTCAACCTCCTCCCCGACATCCCTAATCCAGACCTTGATGCCGAGCTCGAGCATGACTCAGACGGTATTCCTGGGCTCGTCGAGGTATCGGACGATGAAGACGATGTTTGGAGCACCACAGATAGCATCATCGAAAGCATGCCCAACTTCGACTATGTATGGGGCTCCCAGGACGATTATAGCAACAGCTCTCCATCTCCATCTCGCTCTCCACCTTCCCCCCCTGGCCCCATATTCGCTGAGGACCCTCTGCATCCCCGTCCTTGCCCACAAAACAATACACTCAGAGGCGGAGGCTCTGGCCAACCTCGACCATCACTGGAACCTGCACCGGTTCCGATAGAAATCTCGTCTTCGGACGAAGATATGTCGGATGCACGTCCAGTTTCACTCTCTGATTGGATTGGGACAGGCAAGACCTGGTCGGATCATGTACCATCACTGGTAAAGCATGCACTCAATTCGGATCGCCGTGTGCTCCTTGACGCTCGTTTGTCGGTCATTCCTGATGAGAAGCGCGCGGTGTCGGATTTGCTATTTGAGGCCCTGCCTCCGCAAGTGACAGTTACACACCCACCCTCATTTTCCTCGGAACCAGAGAACGTACTTGAAGACTCACCCAGCCACTGGTATCACCACCTTTCCACCGCAGTCCCCTTTCTCCCGTTCCTTCGCGAGTCTTTCAACAATGCTTGGCTTGCTGGGAACAAGTCTATTTGCTTCCCTCATCTCCCCGGCAAACGTTATCCACTCTGGACAGAAAACTTCCTCTCTGAAATCAAGTCTTTCATTGATAAACGGAATCGATGGCAGACTGCCAGAGAGTGGCTTGACGGACTGCGAATGCCGCAGGATGATGCACATGCCGATCTTTTGGACAGATGTTGGCGTGTGCTGGGTTATTTGCCTCGGGACGGAGTCGTCGCTGGGCTCAGTCCTGCGGTGCATCTCACTGCACAAGACCTCGCGTCATTCCTCGGCAGCGATTGGCTCAATAACGACATGATAAATGCTGGCGTCGATTATATCTTACGACGCCTGGAGCCCTGGACTCGTGTCCGGATTCTTAATTGCTTATTCATTCAGTCTCTCGCCAATGCTCATGCTGCTGGGGGTAGTTATCACCCTCTGAAGCTTTCTCCAATCGAGAAGGCAATTCGGGCACGCACGATCGATACCATTTACTTCCCTCTTCATGTAACGGGAAACCACTGGACTCTCCTCAAGATTGATCTGATCACAAGAACCATTGCTTTCGCAGATTCCTTAGGTGGTTCCCCACCGTCGGATGAACTGGCACTTGTTCAATGGTGGTTAAAGTCCCTCCTTCCTGACTCGGCATCCTTTTCTCTCGTCGCTCCCGATTTTCCGTGTCCACGCCAACGAGATGGCCACTCCTGCGGTATAATAATTCTCAGCATCCTCGCGACAATCCTTTTGGATTATGATCCTTCCGAGCCCTTTGCAATTCCCTTGGAACTGGTATGGTTTCCATTCTTCACTCCTCGCTTTTTCACTCATGTTATTTAATCCAGGAATTTGACAATACTGATTCCGAGTTCAATTTCGTCGATGGTCCAACCACAACTTCAGAACCTTCGGATTTTGAAGACATCACCCCATCTGACCTCGATGATGCAGCCAGTTCACCCGCACCGTCCCGCGCCATAAGCCCCTTTGAATCATCCTCACCAACGACAAGATATGCCTGCGCTTCGCTTCGGCACAGAGAATGGATTTAATTATTATATTGCAGTCGCAGCAACACCGCAGCGCACAGTTGACAGCAGAATCCCTGAATCGAACTAAAATATCTTGTTAAAAGAGGTTTGGGCCAGGATGGCTAAGAATGGGTTAGTAGGAGCATTTGCTCGGAAATTTTAAGCATCCTTCACAGAGAGTACGCGTCGATCCGGCAACGCAGGCACAGCTGATATTGTGGTCGCAATAACACCGCAGTGCATAGTTAACACCAGAATCCCTGAACTGGAATCTCCTGTCAAAGGGGTTTGAGCCAGAATGGCTTAGAATGGATTAGTGGGTGCGGCGCTTGTCGACAGTCTTTTGGCTAGGCAATTAGTGATAATCGGATTAAAACCTCACGCCGTGGAACTGCCTGCCGAAAGGGCGACGTGGAAACGGCAATCAAATGTTCCGAGATATTATGGTGCAGCAGAATGGAAGCAAATCATCAACTTTTTACACTCGGTCCCGACGTTAAGGCCCTATCCAGTGATCGGAATGTCTCTACTTTTGCTGTAGGGATGCACTTGGAACATTGTCCCGGGGATGGGTAGGTGCACAGGGGATCGTAAAAATTCTGTCGCTGAAGCACCAGATACAGTATCTTTTATAGAACGGCAAGGGGCGGAAGACAGCATCCGTAAGAGATAGATATGAGCCAGAATGGTCTAGCAAGGAGGCGTGCGTGCGAATGGCTTGGCGAACGGACAAACGTGTGAATGAGAGAGAAGCGGATGGCAGATTAGATCCCGGGTGAAAAGTCCTGATTGTATCATATAAAAGATACGAACATTGAATTCATTACGCTCTGAGCGTCCGAAATGCTGAGCAGGGGTGTTTCATTTATAAATATCAAGTACATCAAACAATCGCTTTACATTACGTCTCTTTGCCGGGATGTTCCTCCTGGGGCGCTGAGATGGAGATGCGTCTGCAGACGCCGGTACATCAGAAGGTGAAGTCGAGGAGGTGGAGCCACTGTCTGAACCAACAGAACCACTGGTTGCAGCAGACGACGATACTGCATTTGGAGGCGGCCATTGTCAATGGGGATAAAACTTCTCTGGCCGGAATACAACTCACTTTCCCAGCGCTGAGTAAGTGGTAGATTTGCTTGGGCCGATGAGGAAGAGAGTTGGAAACGAACAATAGTTAATGAATTTAAAACTCGCCTTTGAGTCATCGGATAAGCATAAGGGTCAGCAGCAGACTTGAGAAAAGCCGAATCCTGGTCGGAAGTTCGAGCCGAAGGAGATCCGATTTGGCGAGCGTCGTCAGTGCGGCTCTCGGGAATGGAAGATTGATGGTCGGGTAGAAATTGCGGGGACGGGAAGTAGGGCGGATATTGCGCAGTCATTGGGAAGGGCGACGGTTGACCGTAATAGTGAGAGAAGTATGGTGTAATGGCCCATTGGATTATATGGACCCGTGGAAAGCCAGTTGGTGGTGCTGGGGCCACAAAGTGAGAGGATGATGGCACGGAATGCCAGTCGGATTGAGTTCACGGAACGCACCATAAATCTCAACACAACTATTGAGGGCCGGAATGGGTGTAGATTTGAAACGAGCTGTTGAAAGGTCATAAACGGCTCTGAAAAAAAATCAATACCTTGGTATTGAATAAAAATATTGGCGTACCGGATAGTGGAAGCGGTGTATCTATTGCCAACATAATCGCTAACCGCAAGAGGAAATGCTCGAGACGAGTGTCCATCATTGAGAGTTTCTGCTGCACCGGTTATATGCCCAATGGCGAACACGAAAGATGTGTGTACGTTGGCAGGTGGTTCTGATAGTGCAAAGATTAGATAGTGAAGGAAGGGGGGAAATTCAAAGCCGCACGTCGTAATAATTCGACGTCGGATCACTGGGCATGGGGATGCATGTCACAGCATCCAAGGAAATGACTGCATTGGGAGACGACTGAGCCTTGCAGGTAAAATGCGACCGTGCCATCCGGCAGGGTAGGTGTCCCATTAGTTCCATAGAGCCGCGACCCAGCGGCGATCTGGGTATCATTCGCGCACCAAACATGGGTGTTATAATGGATGTGCCAAACAGTATTGGAACTATTGGGCTTAACAGTGGAGAAGCGTTGTCCAGATTTCAATTGGAAAAAGCGGAGAATATTGAAGACGGTCATGGCAGGCAAGAGGGAACAAAGAAGCTGGTGTGAATGAGAAGGTAATATAGCAAAATCGGAATTGAACGCGTGGCCGGCATGTTATACTGCGAAGAAGCTGCGGAACAAAATGTATCAATTGATACATAGTCTGTAGTCTACATGATGCGCGATTTCTATCCAAAACACGTTAAGCAGATCTCGCGAATGAAAATCAGACCTTGCGCTTGGCTCAAAGAAAGACACATGAAGAAGGGGATAACGTGGATCGGGATCGACTAAAATCAAACACAGCTAATTGGAGCAGCAAAGCATAGCCTTGATGATAGAGACCTCGGAAGTTGACACCGAAGTCGGATGGAAATGAAGGCAGAGAAGAGAAATGCAAATGGAGATAAACCAAAGGAGATAAACCAAACAGGTATACACAAAAGCCGGTCATTTCGTTAAAGAAACGGTAGATCTGTGATCGCTCAGGGCTTCAATTGGAAGACATCGACTTTTTCCTCGACTATCCCACTTCCGACCCTGTTGTCGAAACAGATATCCCTCGCTCATCGACGACGAACAATGTGATCTCCCTCCCTCCATCCACCACTGATTTTTATGCATCCTCGGATGGCGACGAGTTTGACTCTGATTCCGATTCGGATGAATCGCAAGCAAGGCACCGCGTGCACCCCACCAAGGGACCAAAAGCCAGGTCGTCCTGGGCTCACCAAAAAGAACTTAAGTCTCTTGCGGCAAGGGACCCTGAGTTCCATGCCAGCAGCACTCGCCTCGGCGCCTTCCGAGATAAAATTCTCAAGGATGATCCACTCGCTGAATTTGACGATACAGATGTTCGCCGAGTCCGCTGCTCCCGCTGCTCCACCTGGATCGCTATGAGAGTACTGTATGATCTCATACACTGGCGAACTCATCGTGCAACAGCAAAATGTGTCAAAAACAGCAAAACAGGATTGTCGACTCCATCCTTGTTCTCACTCGGCTTCATCAAGAAACCTCCTCGCAATTCCCCATCCATCGGTGTTGTCCCTCGTCGCAGCATCACTCTTCCATGTCCCGGCCTCACACGCGAATCGGACGACAAGATCGCGACATACATGATTCGATCCTCCGTGACCGGCGGTGGTGCACCTTCTCGTCTTAAGCTCGCGATGGACTTGTTTGGGGTCAAATATAGCGAACTTGACTCATCAGAACAGCGTACCGTTCTGCGAAGAGAGATGACTTTGCAGAAGTGGAAGCTTGGACGTGCCGTCGGCGCTGTTTTCTCAGCCTCCTGTCTCCGCGATGTTCTCACTCTTGACGGCGATGAGCCCCAGCCCTGCGACAAATGCCAAGGCCCGTACAAACTCTATAGTTTCAATGTCGCTATTCATCGGCCCATGCCCGAGGAGGGCGCCATGAAATATGTACCTGTTGCATATCGCGATAAAGAGCTTGGTACCTTGTATCTCAGGTACCATGGTGTTCGCGACTTGATAGAATTGGTATGGGTCCTGTAAATTTACTCAGAGTTCTGGCATTCATGAATATATAGGAAGACGGACGTTCCCCGTGGCTCGAATTTGCACTGGGATGTGTTGACGGCACCTACAGCTCTGAAACGTTCACCGGAATGGTCAAAGCTGTGGTTCTGAAAACAACCCGAATCAAAAAGGGGAAATCTCTGAAGAATCTCAAGTACTCAGCCGAGTTTGACCAATTTTGCAACCTCCTGGCGTCCAGTTCCCCTCGTACATATCTCACATTCCAGAAGACCTTCGGTGGACCAGGACTTCGTGCGATGCGGTACGTCATTCAAAATTTAAAAGCTTGAATATATTCTTATCTAGTCACAGTGCCAAACGCGCCAAACTTCCACGCTTTCAGCCCGACATTTCAGCCCATAATATTGCGAACGCTTCCGACATTCTCAAAAGGCTGAGATACGAGGGTCCCGTTGGCCTTTCATGGGATGATACCGCCCTTGAGGCTTGCATATCGGTCTACCAAGAATCTAAAGAAGTTTGTCTCATTCTCGGCGGCGCTGATGGCGCAATTCGCGTCACAGAGAATGATGATTTGGATGCTCTTTTTGAGACTGCAAAGCTTCACAAGGCTGATAAGGTGCGCTTCCAGTCAAAAGCCTACCCACTCTGTTCTTACTGTTCCGTAGCTTCGTGTCTGGCTCCTATCCATTCCTCTCCCAAAGATACCTCCAATTCTCATTGCCGCTGTTGCTCGCGGGTCGTCAACCAAAGCCGAGGACCTCGTGCGCATGCACTCCAGATTGGCGGGCCTTCTTCACGAGTACAACATCCACCCCATCTCCCTCTCGTCCAACGGGGCTGAAGTCGAGCGCGCTGCCCAGCGAATGATCGCTGAATCTGCCCCCAGCCATTATATCTATGTTATTCCAAATTCGACGCCAGGCTGCGAAATCACATTAAAAATCCCGCTGTACTACGGCCATCATCCGACAATCATTATACAAGACAAGAGATGCCTTCGCTTCGCTCCGGCAAAAGTGCAGACTGGAACTACCATTTAGGATTCACTGAATGATAAATACGGGTATTCAAACAATTAATTTATTCTCGCTAGCGATTAAAATTCAGGCGATAAATCGAGTTTCAGTCTAATGCGCGACCACACCCATTTCGTCAACCGACTCTGGCGGTATCCGGCATGCTCACGCCACCATTGCAACACGCTGAAACGATTGGCGAGTAATTACAGAATAAATACGACTTCAGGGAAACAAATGAAAGATATGCCTTTGGAAAGGGTCAGAAACTCGAACTGTCACAAAATCTTCTGTTAACGTTCAGAGTGAGCGACGGGGGGATTAAATTGATGCCTACCTCGCCCCGAAATAACTGAAACTCGCTGTTTGGGTAATAGACATGCCTTGGGCCCTGAATGGAAGGCGTCACGACAGTAGGTATTCGAAGAGTCCAGAAGATCGAAATGGTATTGAGCTTCTCGCAAGAAGCAGAGAATTCCGACCGAAATGTTGATGGTCCCGACTTTCAGACCGCGTCGGACGGCAGCAGTAGGACGGGGATTGAGTATGCCTGATCAGTGGTGTTGGAAAGCGTATAATACAAATAAAATATCACCCCTCGCGTAGTGTATAGGTTGCGGGACCTAGAAAGATCTAATCAGCATAGCGCGACGTGAAGAGACGGGTCAAAAATTGAATGCAAAAGCTCGTGGCACGCTGTTAAAGGGGAGATGTTGAAAAAAACATAAACGTGGATCACAGAGTAACAACCGGCAAAAGCGTACCAAAAAGGTGGGGGCTGCCAGGAGCTCGGGAAATTTTTGCGAACGGTGACCAACACATGGGTTGATGATGGGATGAGGCCGGGGCGGTACAAAAAATGAAACTGATGAGTGTAAGTTCGTTAGACCATGTACCTGCATAAGGAATGAATCGTACCTAGAGGCTAAAAGACGAAAGAGTGGTAATCAGCTAGAGAATAACGAGGTGAGATAAAAATCTGGAGGTCTGAAAGTCGAGGTGACTCGCCGGGACCGGTAGATCACGAGAAGAGAACTGCGGGTGTCAGCGAGAAAGCCAGTGGAAAGGTAGCGTAGGAATTTCAAGAACATGACGTCGGGGATGTACAATGGACTGGGGCAAGACAGACAGCGGCCGCAGAGAGCGGAGCGCCAGGCAGCGCGAGATGAAAGAGATCTTTGGAATACCATGTGGTGGAAAGAAAGCTGCGATGGAGGCGGCGGCTTTTGAACAGAGTATCGTCAGGGGTCATAAACGACTCGATTTGTTGGCGTAGATGACGAATCTTGCCAGCCTCTGAAGCTTGACGAGTCTTGCGTATCAAGCTCGGATGGTCTTGATAGATATTTGAGGCGTCAGTCTCGCCGCATTAGAGGTGTCAAGTCGAGAACTTGAAGGTTCGAGCCTTGAGGGAGAGTTACCATTGACATGGTTGCGGAGCTTGGGTACGCCTCGATGTTCGCCGGATCTTGATGGCCCCGATATAGAGAACGAATGGCCTTAAAATACGTCCGCATTGAAGAAGTATCTGCGGGCTTGCTGGAGGCACCGAATGACCATGGAATGCGATTGAGGACAGAGATCCTGGGGGTGCATTGATGGGGAGAGGAGGAAAGGAAGGAGCGAAGGGAGCATAGACGGACACCTTCTTTTCAGTGGGTCTTGAGCGCTCGAGAACGTGCGTCATGTTTGCCCAGAATGGAATAGCTCGGGAGAGTGGAGCCGGCCAGAGCTAAATAATGATTGAGGGTGTCGTCTGAGAATGGATATGAGAAAACCGGCCAAATCGAGTAGGCCAAAGCTGGAGCGAGGCTGAGGGATGAGAAACAAATGGCGAATTGAGGTGATGAATCGGCTTAATACCACGAGGTATGTGCATACAAAAGCGTGGAGCCCGGCACAATGGAATGAGGGAAGGGATGGGAAGAAAGGTGCAAAAAATAGAGGCGGACAAACATGCACAGTGTAAGGGAGGACATGATGAGGGCATTCAAGACAGAGAGATTACGCATGAACCCTTTCCTTTTGTACAGAAATTAAGTGGTTGTTGGACCGGATAAGTCGGAAATTACGTGTGGAGCGTCCAAATCCCTGGACCGAAGCTAATTTCTGACGTACTTTTCAGCTTGCAGATCCGAGAAATGAAAGCCGAAATGGGATGGACGTACGGGAGCTGCCGGACGGAGAATGGGAGAGAGAAAATACGCCGCACGAGTAATTTGATGCACAGGTCCGTTGGCTAACCTAATCTTTGGGGCTTCAACGACCTTGGGCGCCTAGTGAGTACAAAGAGGGTAAATGAAACGTCGGGAATTTGCGAGCGCTCGTGGGCAGGCGAAATAAATAGAAAATGGTGCTAGTCGCAAAGGGGTATTGTCGGAACAGTGCAAACATGTACAATCTGATTCAGGGGATCTCTTTAATATACGAAGTATTCCAAGCATGCTCTGAAAACGGCACATAACCAGATTATGAGCAGGGCTCGTATCCTCGTACTGGCTTTCTTCGTGATTGTGTATGCATTTATTTGGGAGCTCGCGAAGAACATTGCAAGCCCTCTGTATGTGCGCGATGTGGAAAAGGTGGACAAGCAGGATGATCGTGCCGCCGCACGACTGTTCTCTGGCAGGACATTGGAATTCCACCTCAAGCATTATCCCGGCCAGGCAGGCGTCTCAACCTACCTCTTCATCTTTGGAGAGCTAGTTGACGCGTGGCAAAATCGGCATATTTCACATCGTGACCGGGCAAAGATGGTACTTCGGGCTCGGTTCTTCCTTATGTCATGGCGTTCTCATCTCGAATCTCATCCGGACCAAAATCTCAAAACACAATTCATTTCTTCTCAGTCCTACGATATCTTTCTGACCATCTGCGATGGTCTTCTCTCGCTTATCGTTGCCTACCGCAAATTCTATCCAATGTATCCTCTCCTCCCGTGGCTTCATTCGACTGAAGTCTGCGAACATCTGTTTGGCATGCTCCGCCAACTCAAGAAAGATTTCAATTATGCAGATGTTCTTTATCTGGAACGCAAGCTTCGCGTTCTAATGATGGGTGCATTTGCCAATCTTTCACCGGACGAGCAGGCAAATCAAGCGTCGTCAGGGTATCATCATACCTACTTCAAGGCAGATGACCTCGACACCGCCATCCTCATGGAGTACCCAACCGACGAAGAGCTTGCTAATGCGTCCACGTACGCCTTCGACGAGGCTGCACAGCTTCTAAAGGTTGTCGGCATCGACGCCAAACTTATGCTTCAGACATATCGAGCTCCGGAACCCACTACGAGACCGCCGGCGCCGGCTAGCGCCCAACCCAATTCACGGCCGCCGCAGACGATCATGGAGCTTTTAGCTCTGTACGAGTCTGTCCCGTTGAAGTCGTCGAAGGATGAAGAGACATTCGAAGCATGTGAAATGGCCCTTGCCGCTGAAGACCTCGACAAGTCTCTCGCTATGTACGTGATTTCTATACTCTGTTCGCACTCATCTAACCTACGAAATCAGTGCCAATCTTCCAGACTCTACCGAGGAATCCTTGGAAAGTCTTTGCTTAGACATTGAAGCAATTTTGGCAATCCCGGTGAGTAGCCTGTTCAGTAAACACATGAGATACTTTACTGATCCTAACAAACAGGTCCCCGGGCTTCGTCTTCGTTCACCAGCAGATTATGCCCTCCCTCTCGCCCTTTGCAATACACTCAATGACCTCATCATGGTCTCGGAGCGGATGCGCCATCAGACTAAAACGGCCGCCAAAGCAGTTCGCGAACATGGTCGAGTTTCCGTCAACATGCAGAAACGCACTGCTCCCGCTGCTGACTCTACTGGTCCATCCCTTCGTGACCCTTTGTTGCAGCGACTAGCTGCTACCGTGCCAATCTCCGATACTCGTAACAAGACGACCGGCGTGGATCGTTATGTTCGACACGCGGGTACATTTGGAGGAGCAGAAGCTCCGGCAAATGTGCGGGTCCAGAATAAGGCAACGGTCAAGAATGTTGCGGCATCCGTGAGTGTTGATTCGAATCTGAATTGAATACGACTTTATCTAATTTTCATCGTTGTTTTCCAGAAATTTGTAACGACCCGGGCGAAGGCTTTTATCAACTTCCAATGGATCCACAAAAATATGCACCTCGCCAACGTTACGGAGTACAACCCCCTCAACTCCAATGACTTTGTAATTGTCTTGAAAAGTGGTGGTCAGCGTGAGGCCCCTGAAGTCGTCCTGGGTACAGGTAGCTTTTTCTGTGTCTTCCTTCCTGTCGACAGCCTCTGAAATATTTACAGTGATCACAATGTACACAAAGAACACGATGCACGACTGGATTCCTACAGCGAGCAGTGTCGGGACACCGTCTTACATCTATGTTTCCATCTATCGGCAGTTTTCGGGCGCTATCTTCAGTTCAATGGCCTGCGACAAGCTATCTTGTCCGACGGTGCTTCAAATCCCGCGCACTCATATCCTCTTTTCACTCGCTTCTTTCACAATCATTCGGCAGGACATTCCCACTGCGGACGGATATCCGCACACAATGGCGACTCTTTGCCCGGCTGCCTTGAAGCTTTTTCAAGACCTGCAGCAGTGTCGAACAGCTTTACATCGCGCTGTTAAGGACCTCGGGGATCTGATGAAGGAAAAGACTGACTTGCAGTTGCCCTCCAATTTCACAGTTGGTACGGACCTCGGGGATGAGGAGGAGGAAGAGGAGGATGGAGACGTTAATACATGAGGGTCTGGGTGTGGTTCGCTCATAGTTACATTATTTCCTTGTAATGCGGACAGAAACCGTCTGTTTGAAGGTCTGATCCCCAATGCTGACAATCGTTCGTCGTTCAGAGGTCCGATCCATTTGGCGGACAAAATGACGGTCAAAATGGATGACCCGATCACAATGCGTACAGGATTTGGAGAAAAAAGCATGTACACAAACGCCCAAAATGAGCTAATTGTGATCGGACCTCTTCCGGCATAAGCCTAGGTCCTGTGTAATTGCAAGCGCGGAAATTCCTCACGTGACCGGAGATCTCCTTCTGTACATTTTAGAGCTTCAAATTTCCCGGCGGATGGTATGGTATGGGACAGCCACATGCCGCCAACGTTCCAAATCGGGAGAAATGCTTGAAACAAATCGTTTCAAAAGCATTTGGAGGGGATATGGAAAGTCTGGCTCCAACATGTTGTGGGGATATGTCCTACCTATCATATCCACCACCACATAATATCATTATTCGAGGAAAAAATATTGATACAGATTTAAATTCACATCAGCGAATGTTTGTCACGGGGCACTTGATGGCTTGTGAGGCTATCTTCTCGTTCAGTTTTCAGTTCGAGACAAATTGGTTGAGTAGGCCTGTGAATTAGATGTCTCTCTACAAAATGTTGGAGGCAGATTTCCTTCATTTTCCCTGGAGCTTTTGTAATGAGTTTATTATGAGCATTTTTCCCGATTTGGAACGTTGGCGGCATGTGGATGTCCCAGACCTTACACCCACCCACCCACTAATTGCTGACCATTGATACCATTGTGAATTGTCCGGCACGAAATTTTATTGCACTCAACGGATCTTGATCCCGCTTGAATTGGCCGAGAAAGCAAGGGGGATCAAAGATAAGAAAAAATGATATCACCTACAAAATTTTTTTTTGGAGCGAATGGATGACATGAGATCACCGACACCGAGGAGGGTACTTCAGGACCCAACGCGGAATGGGTGGGTCCACGCCTGCACCTTGTTCATAACTGGCAAGTCAACTATACGCATCGGTCGTTCGCGTCTTGGATTATGAAATTATAATATTCTTTTCTATTTATTCTAGACCTTATCCAGTAGGCGTATATGGGGTTTTGATGTATCAGAGGTCCTATAATCATCGAAGGACCACGATATATCAGAGCCGACAATTGGACTCGATTTAGTTATATCAGCTCACCTTCCGTTCCGCTACGCGGCTCGCCCACCCGAATTGGGCGCCCACCGTTGGCCCGCCTGACGGCCTCAATGATGAGGCTCCACTGCCACTCTAAAAGGGTCGAATTGTTAATGCTTGTTACAATTCGATCTCCTCCCATCAGTCCTCTTAGGCCCCGTGAAGCTCCCGCCAAGGCTTGTCCGGAAAATTTGGAATTTCCTTGTCCGAAAATAGGATTTGAGGCCAAAAATTGCGAACCCTTGTCCGCAGATAAGATTTTTTAGGCCAAATTTTGGAGATTCAGCCGGTATTTGACTGACGTCCAATCAGATCCGATGAATTCCCGAGATCACATCGATCTCTTCTCTCTCTTGCGTTGGCGTCTGTTCGCGCGCATCCTCGTATTGGTATTCTTCACCCCGAGTCTTTCTCATGGTTCCCTCAGGCGTCTTCCATTTTACGTTACTTACAACTCACAACGCTGACCATACGTTTTGGGATACCCTAATTGCCAAACGAAGTAGGACTTCAAATCGCGCTTTCCTGTCTCCGGCCAGTTTCTGCCACCGATCTCAAAACCACTCACCTAAATCTTGTGATCCCGTGGGTGGACCAATGTCATTGTCAGTTCATCAGTAAAACAGCACTTTCGTCTTTGGCATCTTACATCTTTCACCGGCATCTTTCGACATCTTTGTCTTTGAAAACCCATCTTGCATCTTTGGCAACCAATCCTTAAGCATCTTTATCTTGGGCGGATCATCTTCTGTCTTTGCCGGAGCATCTTGCCAAAGTGGACGGATCTTATAAATCAGCAAGTGTTGGGCAGTAATCATTGGACTTGGGAACAATTAATTGTTTCTGTTCAAGTGTTCAGCGTACAGAACCACCTATCTTTGGGCGGACCGGAGGTCTGAGCCCAGCCTGGGGCAGTGATGGTCCTAAGGCCATAAAAATCGACCCTTAGAATTTCTAAGGCCTTAGGGCTTAGGTTAAGGCCATAGGCCTTAGGTGATCTAAGGCCTTAGCAGCCCAAAAAGGAAATTTATTCTCAGTTGTATATCGGGCTCGCTGCGCTGCGCCAGCAATTTAATTACTGCGCTATCTATCTCCCCATCATCAAGTGGGTCATCCTCCGCATCAAACTTGGCTACAACCTGCATGTAAATCTCCTCTTCCTCCCGAGCACACCACGATATTCAAGTCCAAAGAGACTCCTTCTGTGGTGAAGTCGGCCGAAGTGCAGCAGAAGACAAAGATTCCATTTCTCGTTGCCCATGATGAGTGTCGGCTTGGTCGTGGCAGCAAATTTCCATTATATTATAAAAGTCACACGTGATGTCTAAGGCCTTAGGTTGAGGAGCGACCTCAACCTAAGCCCTAACCTAAGGCCTTATTTATGGTCTAAGGCCTTAGGTTCAATCTAAGGCCTTAGGTCTTAGGGCCAACACTGGCCTGGGGAGATCTGCCAGAGACAATTGACGGCATTACAAATGAAGATTTCCCTTCCTGGTGGCTTCGACAAAAATCAGAAAGCAAGGTTGAAGAAAGTGTCCGAGCTTACAGCTGATAACAGTACTGAAGGCACGAGCAATTTTTTTTCTGTTTTGGTATGTTTTCAAATAATTCACGGTATCTCAATGAGTTCTTCACCGATTCATATGAAACCTAGCTGGAAATTTCGGGCTAATACATACGGAATTAGTGATAGAAAGAAAGTTGTGAAAATGTTCTATATTCAGTAACACTGGCTGATGACCGCATTTTGGGGGTCCCCCCCAGTCTATGGACAGCTAGACACATCACAGTGGCATAGATATTTGTCCCAGGAGGTCTCAACACATTCTGAAGAACGTCATAGGCTCATATTTTGAATGAGCTCAGTGGTAGACTTGGTTATGGCACTGTAACTCTAGGAGCTTTGTTTAAACAATCTGTGTCTAGCCATGAATTGCCGTTTAAACAGGGTTTAAACTTAATCAGGTTTAACTGCCTTAAGAGAGTTTATCGTCAAAAAGGCACGCAGGAGTGTGCTATGAGGGTGTATTTGAGTTTTGGGCAATGCAGGATGTCTAGGCAGGGCAATGATAAGAGTACAAGTCATGGTTGTGAGATTAGGGGAAATATTCTACAGTGCGTATCGTGGGAAGCGGTCAGTGTCGCGCACGAAGCGGAGCACCGGCTTGAGATCAGACTTGACCGAGATGAGGCGCCGGAGGGACAAGCGGGCAGAGCCTAACGCACAGATGAGTTCGAGGCATTGGCGGCGGTAGCGGGGGCAGGTGAGGAGGTAGTGCGGGACGGTCTCAGGGACGAGGCAGAGGGCGCAGTCTGGGGAGGGGGCGAGATGGAAGCAATATAGGTAGGCGTTGAGCGCGAAGTGGGCCGTGCGCAGCTGAGTGAATACGCTGCACTACGGGCGGCTCAAGTCGCTGTATGCTCGTGCGACTGCGATTCTCGGGGTTGTGTCGTCGAAGAGGGAGATGCAAGAGGACAGTGATCTCGTTATCTGACCCATTGATCAAACCACGTGACCTTCTGATGGGAGCTTTTGGGCAAGCGCAAGGGAGATCCAATAAATTTATCTCAAGTCTTGCCAGTACTTCATAGACCGTGCACAATATCCCTACAAAAGCTGAGGCCATCCGAACAATATTGGACTCAAACCAAAGGACGCTCGGATTTACATCCCGATTCGGTTGACACCACCTCCAAACCAGACTCTGTTCCGAAAAGTGTAGTGGTCCTGTCCTGTTCATGCAAGGAAAACGATACAAGAACGTTCTACAGACATAGTTATCCATCTTATAGGCTTAATGTAGTATTTTCTCGCAATGGGAGCTCAGGCCACTGTTTTGATTGAGAACAAATGTTTGGTAGGGGGGGGAGGGGGGGGGGTCATCACGTGTCTTCATCAGTGGGTCAGATAACGAGATCACTGCCCTCTTGGGGAGATGCGTCTATTACGGGGGGAAGTGGACCATTCCAAAAGCACCTCAGGCTACCCTTCCCAGACCCCCCATGGGCCTAATTTTTAGTAGAGAATAACCGTCCTAAGGGGGGGTCAGTTTGAGTGGTGGTCCCATTTCCCATGGGACTTCCCACCTTTGAAGGGACTTTTCACCAAACCACTGGGGGATGTCCCACACTGTTTTTTTGAGGGATATCCCACCCGCCGCAGGCGGGCCCGAAAAATAACTGTGGGATGTCCCATCTTCCCATTTTGCTGCACCAAAAAAGCACCATTTTGGGGCCATTTCTAGACAGTTTTCCATGATGCTTGGCAGTATATGTGGCTTGAAGGTAGGCCAATGCTGCTACACATATGCTGCACCCCACACAGCAGATTTTCCTACGCAAAAATACAGAATTTTGTACCAGAAAAGGCTGGTTTTGCAGCTGTTCCTGCAGGAATTTGGATCGTACGTGGTCATTCATGCAGTCTCAAGGTAAGGCAAGGTCCATAGCTATACACCGTGCCCCACAAGCAGCAGATTTATGGGTGGAAACACAGGATTTTGGAACAGAAAAGCTGGTTTTTGCAGCCATTCCTCCACAGAATTGGATGATACATAATAACTCATGCAGTTTCATCATAGGGCATCACCCCTATCCATATGCCATGCCATGCCATGTGCGCCAGATTTCTGTGGGTGAAACCACAGCATTTCACTACAGAAAAGATGTGTTTTTGCAGCTATTGATCTGTTGACTTGGATCATTGGCAGTAATTCAGGTAGCCTTTGGGATGGCTCTGATTATGTCTTTGCTTACTGACAATCTCAAACTAATGTGCACAATGTGGGGTATCCTGCTATCATTCCGCTCATTATGTGATGTCATGTTGTCTTAGTCCTGACCAGTGGGATATCCCACCAGTCGACATGGAATATCCAGCTCAGAGTGGGATGTCCCGTCATTATTTTATACAACGTGAGATGTAACACTGAGACTGGTTTTGAAGGTGGGAAGTCCCACTCAGATCCAAGGGACATCCCACTGTTATCTGATCTGAGGTGGGATGTCCCACTCATACTCTTCTCCATGGGGGACATCCCATTTACAGGCAAGGGACATCCCACTGTTATCTGATCTGAGGTGGGATGTCCCACTCATATTCTTCTCCATGGGGGACATCCCACTTACAGGCAAGGGACATCCCACTATTATTCTGTCAGACGTGGGATGTCCCACTTGTAATTTTCCCAATGGTGGGAAGTCCCACTTTAATTTGTGTAGTGAGGGACATCCCACCTTTACTTGTATCAACAATCCCTTTTAGAGTCCAAGCCACAGCTGGTGCTACAATGCTGAACACATTGTTTCCCAATTTACTTTGATCAATCATATACTGTGGCACCCTTGGCTCTTATTGATAGATGCACAGCCACTGATGGAATCAACTATATTCACCTCCATGTTCCAAAAAAGGCAATTATAGTTGTATTTCAATGGTGGATGGTGAAAATCACCCAGGTTCATTTAGATGCCTAGCTTTGGTGATACATATGCACTAGCATCATGTTAGCTGATCAGTGATATAGTTTTGCACTCCTTGGCCTATATTAATCGACACACAGCCACTGATGGGATCAACTATATTCACCTCCATGTTCCATAAAAGGCAATTATGCATGTATCTCAATGGTGGATGGCAAAATGCAGCCAGATCTTCTTAGATGCATAGGTTTATTGTTTTTATCCTTAACACTGAAGGTTATTATCCTTAATGAATGAGTGACACCCCCTGTTTATGTGAAGCTCTGGTGAACATGTGTGAATTAACCTTGGCTGGTCAATGGGGCTACCAAGAGCATAATGCTAAAGATGAATGTTGTAGCCCTTGATGAGCTCTACAGTTTTGGTAGAGCCATCAGAGGTTTGGCCGATGACTTTCCCTTTTGGGACACTAACGCCTTTGTCCCAAAAAGGAAATTTTCAACATCAGCCCTTCCCTGGCTCATAATTCAACCATTTTGGATGGTCTAACCTTATAAGCATGTTGTTGTATGTTCTTTGAAGCCACCTAGGATACATTAGAGCCCAATACAGTACAGTAATAGGGTGAAAAAAGCGAATATTGAGAAATTGTGTCCTGGCCATGATATCTTGGGGATATACCAATAGAAATAGCTCCTGGACAGACTACCTTGTTCCCTTAAGCTACAGAGATACCCTCCAGGTAATATATTATGTTCTGGTAGTGAAAGGCATCCCAGTTTGGTCTTACAAGGAAATTGCATTTTGGCCATATTATGGGCTCCTCTGTGATGTGAGATATCTCAAAACACATCTGTTGGAATTGGTTCATCTATAGGTATTAGAAAATTGGACAATTGACACCCAGAGCACTCCATACTCCATGATTTAAGGTGATCTTATTGTATATTCTTGTTCATCATATTCAGCATGCTACAGGGTCATAGCTAATGTTCTGAAGGCTTCTACTAGTATTCCTAAGCTATATGACCAGTTTTGAGTCAAAAGGCAGGCCAATATATGGTGATGAATCTCAGAATTGTCAAATGTCATGTTTTGCATGTTTCATGAATAGGGCCTCAAGGAGACCAATTAGTGCGAAATAAACATCAGGAATGAAGACAGACAGTGAGACTGACCCAGATTATGCTTTATTTTAAGTGTTTTGGCCAATTATTGACCAGATTGTGTCTTGAACCATGGCCAGCATATGGACCAAAACTTGTGCTCAAACCAATCTCATCAGAACCACCATCTGGTCAATACTTGACCAAAACACTTGAAGTAAAGCATAATCTGGGTCAGTTTCACTGTCTGTCTTCATTCCTGATGTTTATTTCGCACTAATTGGTCTCCTTGAGGCCCTATTCATGAAACATGCAAAACATGACATTTGACAATTCTGAGATTCATCACCATATATTGGCCTGCCTTTTGACTCAAAACTGGTCATATAGTTTAGGAATACTAGTAGAAGCCTTCAGAACATTAGCTATGACCCTGTAGCATGCTGAATATGATGAACAAGAATATACAATAAGATCACCTTAAATCATGGAGTATGGAGTGCTCTGGGTGTCAATTGTCCAATTTTCTAATACCTATAGATGAACCAATTCCAACAGATGTGTTTTGAGATATCTCACATCACAGAGGAGCCCATAATATGGCCAAAATGCAATTTCCTTGTAAGACCAAACTGGGATGCCTTTCACTACCAGAACATAATATATTACCTGGAGGGTATCTCTGTAGCTTAAGGGAACAAGGTAGTCTGTCCAGGAGCTATTTCTATTGGTATATCCCCAAGATATCATGGCCAGGACACAATTTCTCAATATTCGCTTTTTTCACCCTATTACTGTACTGTATTGGGCTCTAATGTATCCTAGGTGGCTTCAAAGAACATACAACAACATGCTTATAAGGTTAGACCATCCAAAATGGTTGAATTATGAGCCAGGGAAGGGCTGATGTTGAAAATTTCCTTTTTGGGACAAAGGCGTTAGTGTCCCAAAAGGGAAAGTCATCGGCCAAACCTCTGATGGCTCTACCAAAACTGTAGAGCTCATCAAGGGCTACAACATTCATCTTTAGCATTATGCTCTTGGTAGCCCCATTGACCAGCCAAGGTTAATTCACACATGTTCACCAGAGCTTCACATAAACAGGGGGTGTCACTCATTCATTAAGGATAATAACCTTCAGTGTTAAGGATAAAAACAATAAACCTATGCATCTAAGAAGATCTGGCTGCATTTTGCCATCCACCATTGAGATACATGCATAATTGCCTTTTATGGAACATGGAGGTGAATATAGTTGATCCCATCAGTGGCTGTGTGTCGATTAATATAGGCCAAGGAGTGCAAAACTATATCACTGATCAGCTAACATGATGCTAGTGCATATGTATCACCAAAGCTAGGCATCTAAATGAACCTGGGTGATTTTCACCATCCACCATTGAAATACAACTATAATTGCCTTTTTTGGAACATGGAGGTGAATATAGTTGATTCCATCAGTGGCTGTGCATCTATCAATAAGAGCCAAGGGTGCCACAGTATATGATTGATCAAAGTAAATTGGGAAACAATGTGTTCAGCATTGTAGCACCAGCTGTGGCTTGGACTCTAAAAGGGATTGTTGATACAAGTAAAGGTGGGATGTCCCTCACTACACAAATTAAAGTGGGACTTCCCACCATTGGGAAAATTACAAGTGGGACATCCCACGTCTGACAGAATAATAGTGGGATGTCCCTTGCCTGTAAGTGGGATGTCCCCCATGGAGAAGAATATGAGTGGGACATCCCACCTCAGATCAGATAACAGTGGGATGTCCCTTGCCTGTAAATGGGATGTCCCCCATGGAGAAGAGTATGAGTGGGACATCCCACCTCAGATCAGATAACAGTGGGATGTCCCTTGGATCTGAGTGGGACTTCCCACCTTCAAAACCAGTCTCAGTGTTACATCTCACGTTGTATAAAATAATGACGGGACATCCCACTCTGAGCTGGATATTCCATGTCGACTGGTGGGATATCCCACTGGTCAGGACTAAGACAACATGACATCACATAATGAGCGGAATGATAGCAGGATACCCCACATTGTGCACATTAGTTTGAGATTGTCAGTAAGCAAAGACATAATCAGAGCCATCCCAAAGGCTACCTGAATTACTGCCAATGATCCAAGTCAACAGATCAATAGCTGCAAAAACACATCTTTTCTGTAGTGAAATGCTGTGGTTTCACCCACAGAAATCTGGCGCACATGGCATGGCATGGCATATGGATAGGGGTGATGCCCTATGATGAAACTGCATGAGTTATTATGTATCATCCAATTCTGTGGAGGAATGGCTGCAAAAACCAGCTTTTCTGTTCCAAAATCCTGTGTTTCCACCCATAAATCTGCTGCTTGTGGGGCACGGTGTATAGCTATGGACCTTGCCTTACCTTGAGACTGCATGAATGACCACGTACGATCCAAATTCCTGCAGGAACAGCTGCAAAACCAGCCTTTTCTGGTACAAAATTCTGTATTTTTGCGTAGGAAAATCTGCTGTGTGGGGTGCAGCATATGTGTAGCAGCATTGGCCTACCTTCAAGCCACATATACTGCCAAGCATCATGGAAAACTGTCTAGAAATGGCCCCAAAATGGTGCTTTTTTGGTGCAGCAAAATGGGAAGATGGGACATCCCACAGTTATTTTTCGGGCCCGCCTGCGGCGGGTGGGATATCCCTCAAAAAAACAGTGTGGGACATCCCCCAGTGGTTTGGTGAAAAGTCCCTTCAAAGGTGGGAAGTCCCATGGGAAATGGGACCACCACTCAAACTGACCCCCCCTTAGGACGGTTATTCTCTACTAAAAATTAGGCCCATGGGGGGTCTGGGAAGGGTAGCCTGAGGTGCCAAAAGCCACTGGGCTTTGAAGTCCTTGTTGCCTGCATCCAGCGCCTCTGCTTTGCTGATCGGGAGGGGGCTCTCAAAGGGGATAATGCGAGTCGCGAGGGCGGAGGAGGCGCCTAGGGCTGCCTCCTTCGCACGAGCATCGACGGCCTCGTTCCCGTCAATCCCGACATGTGCCGACACCCAATGGATGCGAATTTTGAGGCTGGGGCGGGCTCGGAGGAGGCGATGGTGGAGGGTGTGAAAGAGGGCGAGGAGGCGCTGGTCGGGTTGGAGGCGAGGGGAGGCGATGGCAGTGATGGCAGGTTGGCAGTCGGTGAAGATATCAACATCGGTGAGTCGCGGTGTTCCCTTGATGATGTCTAGGGCAAGAATTGCGCTGACCACTTCTGCTTCGAAGACAGTGTATTCCCCCGCGGTCCCGAGGTGCTTTGTCCTGCAGGCTCCTTCGCTGTTCCCATTCCATGCTAGTGCCGCCACACCCACTCCTCCCTCAAATCCTGAGCCATCTGTGAATACGCAGAAATTTCCCCGCTGCCTCGCCTCCTCCATCTCTGCCCTTGCGGCGTCCTTGTCCGACGCAATGCTCGTCGAGAGGGAGCCCAGCGGTGTTGGCAGGATATGTGCCCGAACGAGCCGCCAAAGGCGGGGAAGGCGCTGTGGAGGTGGTGGATGGGGGAGTGGGGGAAGCGGGGGATTCGCTGGCATCGCTGGAAGATCCGTTGGAGTGGGTGTGAAGGAGGGAGGGTGGCAAGGCGGACAGCGGCGTTTAGTGTGTGAGACAGTATGACCTAATACCGCGGTGTCACGGGTACGGGTGCTCGGGTCGCGGGTGCGGTATCCAGATTAAGCAAACCCGCCAATACCGTGTACCGCAGGATACTGCGCCCAAATTACTGCAGTATTTTCATCTACCGTGGGTCCGGTATTACCGCACGATATACTGCCTTGAAATAACTCTTACAAGATTTCGCCATTGGATAGCATTGTATATTGCTGCAATGTTCTATAGACATGTATACTAACGGTTACCCTACATCCCAGTCACCCGGCTATGACACCACCTCCCAGGACATCTGGATCCATACCCGCTGAACAGCTGTAGAACACTCTCCTGAGCATCGCAGTAGGTGATTTCCAAAAAAAGGTGATCTGCTCCTCGACCCCTCTCCAAAAAGAAGGAAAAAAAGAACAGAAAAAAGAACCAATAATGTGTGAAAAAAAATGTAAATGGGAATGAATGGAGAGAGAAATGCACTGCATCCCAATCCTCCACCAGATACTGGTTGTATCCGCTCATGATCAGGCTCATAAGGAACGTGAACAGGATGCTGGTCACGTCCTGGAAGCAGCGGTGATTTGCAAGCTCAGAACCTAGTGTGGAAACACAAGAAACAACCAAAACCAAAACAACGAAACCAATATTGGACAAGATAGACAGGGCCTATCCCAAACCAACACCAGAAACAATGTATGACAGCTGTTTCGATCACTTCCAAGGTAGCCGACGAGTGTCAGTCCCTAGTTTCAGAGCCTTAAAAAGGTTGAAAGGGAAAGTTGATTGTTCAAAGTAAAAGTCCGACAAAAGGTTGTGTTATGATACGTGCGAAACCGATGATCCAAAGGATACAACTGTTTCGGACTTCCTTGATGCGATATATGATAACCAAGCTTTAAGAAACGTAAGAAACTGTGATGTTTCTGCAGTTTCTTGTGTATCCCAAAGATCCACGTCGATAATGTTGTTTGCCTAAAGTGTATAGTGTGCGTTTTGTCGGTTTCCCAACCAGTCCCAGTCAAGTCTCAAGTCCCAGAGTCCTTTCAGTTAATCTAAATCCAGTATCCCAGTCCCAATATCCAGCTTCCAGTCCAATCAATGCCAATTCTCAGTCCCAGTATCTTTCCGAGTCCAATCACCCAATGTTTCCGATTCCAAAACCAGATTCAATGCAATCACAAACTTCCAAACTTCTATTCCTTCCTAGTTGTACGAGACTTGCCCTTTACAAGTATCTAAGACTTGAAAAACTCGAATAACGTGAGGGTTTATCGGGAGAAACTTTGCTGCCTACCTCCCTCTACTCTGACTACTTATACAAATGACAATATGACTATGACAATAAAGAAATATGTAAAAGAGTCTGTTTATCCGTCCTATTTCCCGTGTTTCCGGAGTATTTATAAGACTACAAAGCACCTCATTGGTTGTTGAGGTCGGAGTCGTCATTCCAGGTATGTTCCGACCGTCCTTGGTAATATCCTTGCACATGGCGACATGATGGGTACTTGAAACCCTAATTGCCAAGTGTTTCTTGAGTTGTGGAACTTCCGTTCCTGAAGTATCCCTTGGATCGGTATAGTCGGACCTTGTAGCCCTGTCCTATAGCTTCCAAACAATACCCCACTTCCTCGAGACCATTAAATGAGACCGATGAGTATTAGAGTTTACTATCCCTATTGGCATCTGCTATGGTTCTGAGATCGACGATCACAAGACCCGGCTGATATTATCTCCTTGAAATCATACCCGACATAGCCACGTACCTGGAACAAACGGAACGACGATCCCGTTGTCACATGCAATTATGTCCAACATGATTTCCCCACTGATCTACGCTCTGATACACCCGAAACGTCAGAAACCACTCGAACCATTGTAGGAAACGGAAGAAACTGGTGATACGACTGGTAGGTTGAGTTGGGCCACATCTTCTCCTACATGTTTCGGAGCGAGCACATGCCAGAGATACTCCTGATTCCTCAGAAGTATCATCCCATTACTCAGATGATATTGGCCTCTTTTATGGGAAGAGTTGATACATTCAATACAACAGATACACGATATACAGAATATTAAACATAAGGAAATCGCAAAAACAAGTGATTTCAGTGGTGGTTCAATATCCTGCTTATCAGCGGGTCCGCTTGTGGTGTTTGGATTTTTGGCCGCCAACCTGTGGGCCAGCGTCAGCGAGGGTTAGGGAGTAGGAGGGTGAAGTGGGAGGAGGAAGGCGAAGAGGGAGGAGACGGGGAAAGCGAGGGAAGAAAGAAGGGAGGGAGGGAGGACGTGTAGAAGTACAAGCAAGACATGAACAGGAACATCTGTACTCGGGCACTGAGCACATCATCTACTCGCCCCACGTCACAGACGAGGCCAAGCGCGCTCCTCCTTAATGCGCTTCAAGCACAACAAGAATGTGTGTACTCCACACCCCCGCCGCGTCGATGCTTACTTCTTTATCCGTTGCCAGGAACAAAGAAGCCACCCTCGTGCGTGCACACGGTCCTGCACAACCCCCTCCACACGCTCCCCAAGAGCAAGGAAATCACCCTCCTGTATATGGTGTTTTGTGAGCAAGTTGACGGTAAGTGCCCGAGTTTTGTTTCTTTTGGGGACGGTTCTGGATAGAGGAGCCAGAAGCGGAGACGACAACGTGGTCGAGTGCAAGCCTAGTGTGGCGCTACACGATGTGACAGTTTGTTGAAGGGGGGAGGGGCCGATGTGCAATGTGACATCGGAGGAGGGTTGTACAAGATGGTGTGCGAAACCTGACATGTCTTGTCTGTGGGTGCACGGGCGCATGGGATTATGTGCTGGACTATATCGGAGCCTTTCTCTATTCTTTCCTCCTCCTTCGGTCCTCTCTCCTTCCCTACGACCTAACACCAATAACTAACACAGCTCAGCACGCTACTGCCGCGTCTGCCACAACAAGCTCAAGGCCAAGTTCGAGGCACTTAAGGCATATGTGTATGACCGTGCGCTTTGCACATATCAGTACTATGTGCATAATCGGGGGGCGATGTTGGAGGTGCATTTTTGCACTATGTCTGATTCTTTTCTGTCTTCCACCATCTCTTTCCTTCTCCTCTTCCGTGTCTTCTCACTTCACTCTCCCTCTTTCTCTCCACCTCCTAACTCTCCCGATCGCCTCCGATCTTTATCACTAACACCCCCACCCCCAGTACGAAATCATCCACAACCCTGCAACTGGCAACCTCCTCGTCTCCCTCACCTACTCCGCTGCCACCGAGGGGGTCGTAAATGAGTCCCTCCCCAAGGACATGACCCTCTGCGTCCTCCCACCCGACAAGCGTGCATCACTGCCGCCCCCGCCAACAACTGCCAAATGTACAGCAACGCAAATGCGCAGCTCGCGACGGTGCCAGCAGTGGATTACCAGGTGGGGCTGGATGGGCTGGTGGAGTTTTGATCAGTTGTGAATTGAGCATGTGCATTTTTTCTTCCTCTTCTGTTCTTTCATTGGGTTGTGAGTAGGATGCTGAGACGAGTATGGTGGTAGATGTGCGCGAGCATTGCGGGGCTGATTGATACACTGCGGTCGGTACGTGAACCCCTTCATTCTTTGCGTTCGCGTCCGAGCTGATGATGCTTTTCTAGATCGATGATATGAGGTGCCTTTGGGACCTCATCTTTCCTCAGTAAGACACCCATTGCTAGACAGACGCCACCTTGAGCACAAGGTGAAGCCACGCAAGTCGAAGTCGAGCCCAAAGGAGATGGAGAACGGGATGATCCTCCTCGTGGTCGAGCCTCCACTGGTCAGTGTCTTTCCCCTCCGCTCACTGTCAATGATAGTGATGATGTACTGCGCAGGTGCATCGCGTTGTATATGCGTACCTCAAGGAGATGTCCTCAGAGCAGCAGATCCTGGGTGTCGGTGCGTACCCTCACGGGACGATCCTCCCTGTGACATGGTCTATCCTGCGCTGGTCAATACTTCCCTGCTGTTAATGGAGCTGATGCTAACATGCTGTGCAGGTGTGTTGCATCGTGTACTGTATACCTCGAGGAGATGGAGGGGCAGCAGCGTTGGTGGGTACCATCCTCTCCTCCCCCTTCCTTCTTTACACGCTCGGACGCTGATCAAGCCCCACACCCCCAGACTCCGCCTGGCGCCAATTCCCCTTCAGCGTCGATGCGCCGGACGTGGAAGCCAAGTTCCAGAAGGCCCTCCAGACGGCAACCAAGTCAGACTCGAACACAAAGAAGTATCCCAGTTTGTTTGTTAGTACTCTCCCGTCCCTCCTGCCAGAGGAACTGATTTATCCTTCGTGGTTAAGCGTTCCATGGGTCAGCACTGCGGAACTGGCATTCGGAGTCCAGGGGTTTGTCTGCATAGGGAAATGCTGATGGCTTGAGATAGATCATTCGCCATGGGCTGTGGTACAAGACTAACTAATAGATGCGTGTTCAGTGATGGTGTGTTCTTCTCTTCCCTCCTCTACTGCCACAGTCGTCGCTGATGCCGATGGCCATATATAGGTGTGTACCTGGCGAAGGAGGCACAGACGTCAATGGGGCACTACACTGTGAGCGCTGAAGGAGCCGCTGGGACACTTGTTACCTTATTTATACCTCTCATTGTATTATTATATGTATGCCTTGGAGGTGAATGTACACTGATATTTTAAGAAAATTAAGCTGGACATGTGTTGCTTTTGAAAATGCAACGTGGAACCTGCGGTGAACACTGCGGTTAAACAGCAGTATACCACGGTGTAGAGAACTGCGGGTGTGAGGTCCCCACCGTGGTTCCATACCCGCAATACCATACCCATTTCCAGAAGGGTACGGTGTCACGGGTCATGGGTACGGTAGGGACCGGATCCACCCACGGTATCACCTGTATAACACCCTAGCGGCATTGAAGGTCGACTTGTTGAGCCAAATGTGGATGGGGAGGAGGTTTGCGTGGAAGTCTCGGGAGTCGGTGGCCGTAGAGAATACCACAAACATATATTCGCGAATATGAATATTCACCAAAACCTCAAAACTGATATTCGCATTCGTACAAATATTGATGGCAAATATTCGTGGCTTAGTCAGCAATATTCGCGAATATTCATGGATATAAATACTCAGCAAATATATTGAGAATTCGGGGGTTTAGCAGCCACCAATGAGTTGCTGAGAGCACTTTTATGCTATCTTGGGAGTTTAAACATTTTCAAAGACTCATACAAGCCCTTGTCTTGCATGTTCAACCATTTGATTGACCAATGCACTTGCCTGTCAAGCAGTTGTTAAACAGACCCAAATTTACCATGCTTGATTGAAACTTTGGCTGTGTATTACAGCTGCAAATATTCGCGAATATCAACTTTCCTGAAAACTGATATTTGCATTCGCGCGAATAGCACAGCCACAGCCATTCGCGAGTATAAATATTCGCTATTCACAAATAGCTTGGCACAAATATTTGCAATATTCGCTATTCATGGTACTCTCTAGGTGGCCGTTGTGCGTAGCAGTCCTGTGATCACCTTGCATGCGAGCCTCTGCACTTTGCCCAACACCTTGGCGATCCAAACCGTTCCCGAGCGGCGCTCGTCTGTGTTGGCTGACACCGGACGATACCACACTGGGAGCGCATATTCCATGCGTGGTACGACTACCGTTTGGAAGAGTTGGCAGACGTACGAGTGCGGAAGTCCGAATGTTGGTGACAAGATGCGCAAGAGGGCAAGCATCGCCTTCGTGCCACGGCTCTGTGCAAGTTCGACATGGCTCCTGAATGTGAGCTTGTGATCAAGTATGACGCCGAGGAGTTTGGCGGTCGGGGACGGTGTAATCGTGATGCCATGGAAGGTGACGGGGAGTGGACAGTAGTGTTCAGCGTGGCGATGCGGGGGGACGAAATGGATTAACTGGAGTTTGGGGAGGTCAAAGACCAAGCCCATGTGCTTCGACAAGGGGCATGACTTCTCCTCCATGTGCCTCTCCAACTTCTCGACATTTTCTTCCAGGCTGTACGATGCTTTGCAGCGGGAGATATCATCAATGTAGCCCAGATTGTCGTGGAGGAGTTTGTCGGCATGGATCAGGAAGAGGAGGGCGCTGAGGGGAGAGCCCTGCAGCAGGGCTTTGGGAACGGGGCAAAGGGGGACTGGTAGTCATCGAAGGTAAGGGTGGTGCGTCGGTTGCTGAGGAAACTCCGAGGAGATCGACAATTGCCGCTGGTACCTGCTTCGGGCAAAGGCGGTGAAGAAGGTGTTGGTGGCTCACCAATGGGAATGCTTGCGAGATGTCCATGAGGAGGACACTCGTCACTTTGCCTACCCTCCAGGCATCTTTGATCCTTTGGGTGAGCAGGAGCAGAGCGTCTACCGCACTCTGGCCCGGCCTCCCGCCAAATTGATTTGGCGACAGTAGCCCTTCCGACTCCGCAAAGCCAGAAAGCCAGTCTGCCAGGACGGACTTTGCGACTTTGCCCATCCCCTCCGCCTCTGCTATTGGGCAGTATGCGCCAGGAACCGTGTAGTCATTCTTACCCAGTTTGCGGATGGTAGCCGTAATGAAGATTCACCACGACTTGGGTAAGTACCCGAGGCGGAGACCACCGAAAAGGATCTCGAGTAGGAGGGGAGCAAGGATGGAGCGTGCTGCAATGATGGCGACGTTCAGGATGCCTGACGGGCCTGGCACCTTCCACGGGGAGGTCTTCGCGATTGCTCGGAGAACATGTTCGACCGTGAAGATAGGGCAAGGGCGCGGGTCCGGTGCGCCGTCTGCCGGTGGGGGAGGGATGTTGGGCAGGGGAGGGAAGAGTTTCGTGTGGAAGAGGGCGGCTTTTTGGGAGGGGGTGGAGGTGAGACTGCCATCTGCGCAGACAAGTTCAGGGGTGCAGGGTGACGTGGAAGAAGCGCCTGGATCCAATGCGTACTTCGCTGCCACGAGGGAGGGTGTGGAGGTACTCCCTCCAGTGCACTCGCTTCTCGCGGCGAATTGCGCTGTGGTACGCATTTTTGCCGCCCACATGAGTTCCCAACTGACGTCGGTCCTTTCGTCCTTGACTATTGCTCGGTGAGCCGCATTGTAGATCTTGTGGAGTTCTGTCAAGGCCTTGCACCACCACCGGTTCATATAGGGGGACGGGCGGCTGAGGGGGACATGTTCCTACAGTGCGGCTGTCATCCCCGAGGTGAGGGCATCGGTGTACGTGTCGACATCCTCGCACGACGACAGGGGGAGAGCGGGGAGGGGTTGGGCGACGAGGTACTTGTCCAAGAGAGGCCCAAACTCTGCCCAGTCAGCCGCCTGGAAGTTACGGCGGAGGGGGAGTTTGCGATGGGTGACTGAGACATCAAACAAGGTGAAAATCGCGGCGTGGTCAGACCCGTGGCCCACCGCGATGATACACTTGATTAAAGAGTCTGCCATCGCGCCCTTGGAGGCAAGTACCAGGTCGATGGTCGACCAGGTGTTGTGGGGCGCCGAGAAGAACATCGGTGTGCCTGCTTTTACCAGCTGGGAGAGGGAATGGGTCACCATGAGGTCGATGATCGCGCTGGCATCGCTTGGGCGATGCGGTGGGGAAAGAGGATGCCTGACCATAGCGGGTGGTGTCTATTGAAGTCGCCATAAAATCAGATCAAGTGGTTTCCGATGTATCGAGCGTTTCGGTGTGGTTCATTGAGGAAAGCATGCCAAGCATAGTTGCAGGTGACATCGGGACTGCCGTTCCGGCTGTTTCTAGTCAGCAGCTATGTCGGACATGAGTTCACGGGGTTACAGCCGTTTGCAGTACAACAGGCGCGGTCCTTTTTTTTTTTTCAACGGTTTTCAGCAGAATCGATGCCACGGGCTCAGTTTTGATCCGAATGGCTTGGGAGTAGGTGCGTTGTATTCGCATTGAAAATCTGCCTGGGTCGCAATACCGGCTTTTTTTGATCCAATTACATAATGAGATTTTTTCCAAAGAATCTCAGGTTTTGGCAGGAATGCTGTAGCAATGTGAATACTGCCCCAATTGCCTTAGTTTTTCAATATGTTATATGTCCTAAGCAGTAGTATGGGTCCATGATGTCCACTGAGCAATATGTCAAGTAATTGTGATTTCGCACACACTTTAGTGAGGTGGATATTGACATACTACAATACATAGAGCTCTGAATGAGAGCTCGGGCACACCCATATTTTTTAACATCATGGACCCATATTATTGCTTCAGAAGTAGAACATATCCAAAGACTACGTAAATCGGGGCAGTATTCACACTGCTACAGCATTCCTGCCAAAACCCAGGATTTTTTAGAAAAAATCTCATTATGTAATTGGATCAGAAAAGCAGGTATTGCGACCCAGGCAGATGTTCAATGCGAATACAACGCACCTACTCCTAAGGCAATCTGATCAAAATTGAGCCCGTGGCATCGATTCTGCCGAAAACCGTTGAAAAAAAAAAAAAAAAAGTGGACCGCACCTGTTGTACTGCAAACGGCTGTAATAGCTGCCGAGTCTTGTGATCATCGATCACAGAACCATAGCAGATACCAATGGGGATAGTCAACTCTAATTCCTGTCGGTCTCTTTTCATGGTTTCCTCAAAGTGGGGTATCATTTGAAAGCTATAGACAAGGGCTACAAGGTCCGACTATACCGGTTCGAGGGATACTTCAGCAACGGAAGGTTCACAACTCAAGAAACACTTGGCAGTCACGGTTCAAGTGCCCATCACGACGCCATGTGCAAGATATTACCAAGAAACGGTCGGAATATACCCGGAATGACAACTTCGAGCTCACCGACCAATGGGACACTTTGTATATTATATTGCTACATGGATACACAGACAGAGGACGGATAAACGGACACTGTTACGTGTTTCTTTTATTGTCATAGTCATATCATCATTTGTATAAGTAGTCAGAGTAGTTTGGGGTACGAGAGAGCAGTTTCCTCTGGGAAGCCTCTCAACATAGTTCACAGAACAGTTTCCTCCAGGAAGCCTCTGAGTGTAATTCAAGTTTCACAAGTCTTAGATACTTGGGAAGGGCGAATTCTGTAGAAACACAAGGAATAGGATTGGATTTTCACTTTCGACTCAACACTTTTACGCGGATACATGAGGAACTTTGGATACGTGAGGGACTGGAACTGGTTACGTGAGGAACGGCTACGTGAGGGACTGGACATTGGATTTGGATATTGGATTTGATTGGACTGGATATTGGGACTGGGATACTGGACTTGGACTTGACTGGGACTTGGGATTTGGATCAACAACACACTTTTGGAACACACTATCAACACGGATCTTCGGGATACGCACTGGAAACCGTAGAAACATCACTGTTTCTTACGTTTCCTAAAAACTTGGTTATCATATTTCGGATCATCACCGTTCGAAACAGTTGTATCCTTTGGATCTTCAGTTTCGCTCGTATTGAATCACAGCATTTTGTACAACATTTACTTTGAACAATTGGCTTTCCCATCAACCTTTCCAAGGCTCTGAAACTAGGGACTGACACTTGTCGGCTACCTTGGAAGTGTCTCAAAGCACCTATCTTGCATCGTTTCTGGTGTTGGTTGTGGATAGACTCAATCTATCTCGTCCAATATTGGTTTTGTTGTTTGGTTTTGGTTGTTTTGTCTGTTTCCACACTAGGTTCCGAGCTCGCACATCACTGTACACATTCATCCTTGTTTTGCTCTACAGTCTAAAATAACCACCTCAGACTCATGGGGAAGATAGCTTCAAGATTAAAATTCACCTGAATGTTTTTCAGGAGAGACTGGATTGTGTTGGAAATAGCCTCCAGGAAAGGGGCCCTTGCACTACTACCCAGCTTCCTAGAGTTTCAGCACTCCCACTCGAACATTTTGTAATGTCCTTCAGCCGAATTTCAGTGATGGTTGGCTGAGAGGTCATGCTGGTGATGGGGCATTTGCTTGTAAAATGTCTGGGTTTTATATAGTGTTCTGATGGGAAATTTCATTTTTTGGTTGCTATCCGTGTGTTGGTTCCCTACGATATAGAGAGATGCTCTAAATATCACTATATATTCCCAACTTCAAGGAAAGATGATCATCCTGATGGAGGCAACAAAATAAATTTATGATAGTGCTTCATAATCCCGCAAAAGATGGATGTTAGCCTGAAACCACATCAAAGAACGGCATGTTTCATGTTGAACAGTCACCTGCAAGATGTTCCTAAGCTTCTCTCTCAGCGCATATCAGACCCTAGGTAATATTGCTCTGTATGCTGAGTGACTGCAAATAGTGCATCAACAGTAAGGCCCCCTTCTTGGTTCTGGTATGGAGCATTTACATTGTCTTATCAGCGACTCTTTACGGCAATACTGTACTATGATCCAATCTCGAGCCATAAGCTCTGTCCCTCTCGCTTAGTCTCAGTGCCCGACTGCCACGGTGACAGTCTGGGACAGATCTCTGCACTCTGGTCACCAAGCCTCCGCCAGAAATGATCATCAGCGGGATTCACGTTGGAATCCGATTGATGAAGTGAGTGCCCTCTCTTCCTTCTACTTATGTTCATCCGAACCATGATCGCTGCAAAAATTTTAAAATCCCGGCTATGCCGGCCCGGGCCGCCAATCTGGGTCCAAGATTCATCACCGATCAATTCTCCCGATTACACGTCATACGAGGCGCTCATTTTACTCTTTTCTGAGACTCGGCGGTCTCGGCGAATTCGAGCTCGTTTCCGCTACCGAAGACGCAGTGCAAGTTTGATGACGCCGGCCTTTGCGCCGGCCCCGCCTTGGGCCGAGCGGGAGGAGTCATTCTGACGGCTCGGGGAGTCAAGCTTGCGTTTTATGGTACCGGTCAAAGCAAAGGCTACATATAGTGGCCGATCCATCGTTTCCTTCCCTGAATCAAACACTCGCAGAGCAGCGAGAATACCCGACAGCCATGAGTCAGTCCGATGCTGCTGAGCAGAGCGTCCAGATGTGGAAGGTCAAGAAAATCATCAAGAGTCTTGACTCTGCCAGAGGGTACGCTCGGTGCCCTCAGTCACCCCCCGGTCTTATTTGCTCTCTAGGGCGGGCACTTCCATGATCAGTCTAATCTTACCCCCCGATGTGAGTAGAATTGGGTCTGCAATGATTTGGCGCCGATCTTGCTGGTGGTTACGCTCGAAACATGCTCATCTCCTCTTTTCTAGGGTTCAATCTCTCGTACTTCGACCATGTTGACGCAGGAGCACGGTACAGCGTCCAACATCAAATCCCGAGTCAATCGACTCTCCGTGCTAGCCGCAATCACCAGTACCCAACAACGCTTGAAGCTCTACAACCGAGTGCCGCCCAACGGCCTCGCTCTCTTCGTCGGCACGATCCTCACCGATGAGGGCAAGGAGAAACGAGTGACATTCGCCCTTGAGCCGCACAAGCCGATTAATCGGTACGTGTGCCTAGTCCTGGGTGTCCGGATCACGCGTGCTCATCCTCATTCCACAGATCTCTGTACCTCTGCGACAACAAATTCCACACCGAGGCGCTCTCCGAGCTGCTCGAGTCCAACTCGCGCTTCGGATTTATCGTGATGGACGGGAACGGCACGCTCTTTGGCACGCTCGCTGGCAACACGCGCGACGTGATCCACAAGTTCACCGTCGACCTGCCCAAGAAGCACAGCCGTGGCGGGCAGTCTGCGCAGCGTTTCAGCCGCCTGCGCGACGAGAAACGCCACAACTACGTCCGCAAGGTCGCCGAGCACGCCGTGCAGTGCTTTATCACCAACGATAAGGTCACCGTCACGGGCCTCATCCTCGCGGGCAGCGCCGACTTCAAGACCGAGCTCAGCCTGAGTGAGCTGTTCGATCCCCGCCTCGCGGCCACCGTCATCAAGGTCGTCGATGTGAGCTACGGAGGCGAGAACGGCTTCAATCAGGTCTGTGGTATTATTATCGATTCTGTTACGCAGTCGGCTTGTGCTAAATATCCACCTGCGCAGGCCATCGAGCTCGCCGCTGAGTCGCTCGCTAACGTCAAATTTGTCCAGGAGAAGAAGCTCATTCAAAAATATTTTGACGAAATCAGCCAAGACACCGGAAGGTACTGCTTCGGTATCGAGGACACCCTTAAGGCGCTCGACCTCGGTGCTATCGAGACCCTCATCGTGTGGGAGAACCTCGAAGTCATGCGTTACACCCTGCACAACGCCGCTGGCGGTGGGCTCCCCTTTCCCTCGGTCATCCACCGCCTCTCATCGTTTTTGTTGCAGAGGAAATCATCGTCCACAGCACCAAAGAGCACGAAAAGGACCGCGACAAGTTTCTCGACAAGTCGACCGGGCTCGAGATGGAGCACGCCGCCGAGCCGCAGGCGCTCCTCGAGTGGTTCGCGGAAAAGTACAAGGACTTTGGCGCCAGCCTCGAGTTTGTGACGGACCGCTCGCAGGAGGGTGCGCAGTTCGTCAAGGGCTTCGGCGGGATCGGCGGCCTGCTGCGCTACAAAGTCGACTTTGCCACTCTCGGGAGCGTGGACGACGACGAGGACGAGTTCTACGACACCGATGAGGAGGAGGGCGTTTGATGGTTTCGCCGGCTCCCTAATCAAGGGGCCTATTCTATCCGGGGCACTTCGGGTGGGGTGGAAGTCAGCCGGGCGGGTTGAGCGAGGAAGTGATATGATACGCGTGCGCAGTGTCAGTGGTGGTATGTTATCTCTTTTCTCACTCTTGTCCAGCTCGAGGCTTATCCGTTTATTGAAGGTCTTGATGACGTCGTCAAGAATTAATCTCTGGCTGCTGACAGAAATATGATACAATACTCCGTCATATGAAATGACCATGTAGTAATACTGGCTTTGTCTCCTCGTGAATTTTATGCGTGTTCCCAAAAAAATGCCAAACCAATCCTTTCAGCGGACGGTGGGAATCGAACCCGGGCCTCCTGCTGAATTTCCCAAATTCTACTCCACAGCTGGGGGTGAGGCGTACATTACTTCAGTGTCTTACGCACCTGCCCGCAACCTCCTCAAAATTGTGGGAGTAGACACGAGAGCACTTGTACAGGAGCGGACTTGCTGGGCATTATTTTGAACGTATGGGACTTATGTACCCGTACACCACATCGGAGTTGAAGTACAACGCATCAGCTTGTCCAACAGAGACGGTTCCGGGTCTAACGTATATCCGCAAGCGATTCAGATTGGATTGAGGAGTGGGCGGAGAAAAGGAGATTTCTTTTTTTGGTGAATCTACTTACAGCTTTTTGCGGAACATAGGGCGGGCGCTGAATATTTTTTTTCAACAGTTTCCACTAGGACACCCGCCACGGGGTCAATTTTGGTTGGATTACCTCGGGAGTAGGTGCGTTGGATTCGCGTTGTAAATCCGCAGTCAACCTAATACCGGTATTTTTGATGCCATCAGAAAATGAAATTTCTGCTGAAGATTTTGGGTTTCAGCAAGTCACCTGTAGCTATTGGAGTACTCCTTGGATTGACCTAGTTTTTGGATATGCTGAGTGTATGCATACGCTCTAGTCAACGCTTATGTTTTTACATGTGGACATACCCGACTTCGCTTTGAGTGCGCTGTATTTTCTCAAAGAGGAGAATGATCATTTCAACAAAGCGCACAACAAATTAGAATCACTTCTAATACTCTCTGTTCAAAGTTTGGATTGACTAGGACATGTGTATAAGTATAACACGTCACGGTTTTGCTGGATTCGCGATCGGAGGCGACGACGGGGATTGGAAGCGGACGTAGCAGGCAGCGCGACGGGATGTGTTAGAGATTGATGAGGGGAGTGCCCTCCCTTCCTTCTGATCTGTCCATCCTTGGGCAAAATGCTAAGAAGAAATAGTCTCTCCTAGACAGACAATACAACAGCATGCTCGTACCTCGCATGTTTGCCCCTCAAGGGATGGTGAGAGTCAAACCCGGACCTCCTGCCGAATTTCACAGATTGTACTTCAGAGCAGGCGCTGAGGCGTACACTACGTCTGCCATTGTGTCGATTTCAACTCACCTCGTACCGACGATGCTCAAATTAGGATCCTTCGCCTCCACCTTAAGGAGCGCGAGGTACCGTTCTTGAATGCCAGAATTAGTGGTGGCAAGGTTCGGTTCGGAAATCGGTCCGAACCTGAACCGAACCTGAACCGGACGCGCGTTCGGCGTTCAGGTTCAGCAGATACTTGAACCTGAACCGAAAGTTCGGTTCAGCGTTCGGCGGAGAGCAGGCGCGTTCGAACGCCGAACCTAAAACTTTGTCAGGTGAGTGATTTCTACACGAGTTCTCCACTGTTCGTGCTCTATTTACCTCACATTGCATAACCCGGGTATTTATCCATCGCAGAACACACCTGAACCTTCTCTTCGAGGCAAATTCAAAGTAATTTCGATGTTAATTGATGACGGTTTGTTGTCACGTAATTTTCTAGCAAACTTGCGCGAGGATAATTTATCATTCGTAGGGGTCTCGGCACTAGCCAAGGCATGTGAGATACCTTTTCCAACCAGCAGAGCACTGAAAATCTTGGTAAGTGAGATTTTCAGTGAGATTTCAGCCGCCCGAGATGGCCGAAGTGCCTTAGGTTCGAACGCGTTCGAACGCCGAACTGAACCTGAACGCGCGTTCAGGTTCAAAGTTCGGGAGTTGCCCGAACCGAACGCCACGTTCAGGTTCGGCGTTCAGGGCGAAAGGCCCTGAACCTGAACCGAACCGAACCTTGCTAGTACTAGCCAGAATGCGCCGGCGTTCAATGTCGGTGAGTTTCTCACGGGAAGTCCCCGAGTGTTAATAACAATTGTGTTGCTTCATCTACCACTGGTACTTTGACTATATCTGTTCAGGCTGTAAATGATTATCAATGTAGGCATGTAGCAGACCATGGCCCTTATCTGGTCCGCGTCCATTTCTCGAAGTTTGTACATTCTTTGCCTTGAACAATTGCACAAAAGTGATTCAAGCTGAAACTTAATTCTTGGCTTAAGTGCGAGTGCGCATTTGCTCAGGGTGTTATATCGGTCGGCAGGGTTCAGAGTCCATTGCCAAGTTAACAGCGGGTGTGACAGACAACATGGTCGGTTCGGATCATCCGATGGGGAGCCCAGCGACCTGAGCAACCTGTGACGGAATGTTAACAACTCCTCTTAACCCCACTAAAACAAACACTACACCAAAAAAAACTGCATTCAGGTTCAAGACAACTACTATTACGTAAATTGGACAAGATCAACACCGACTTTGTCAAGATTGCCCCGGCTCAATGCGAGCTGTGTCGGCGGAGCAAGAATTGGGCCGAACAGCCGATGGCCTATTTTCAATGATATTTCGATGAAACTTCGAAGATGCAGATCATTGTGGCTGTTGGATGTTCATTTTATCTCTGCCATCGGTGACCGTGGAGGTTTACGGAATTTACCCTGGCTGCCACCATCATGCCTCCTTAATATTAACGGCGGTCATGAGTTTTTAATTAGGCGATTCTGACGGCGATTATGGGAGTGATTCAAGAAGCGTGCGAGAAGCATCGAACTCCAGAACCCCCTTTCGGTCACTTTTCGATGCAGAAGAGCTTCTAAAACGATTCTGACTGTGAGTGATTGCGATTCTCCTCCATCGCAAACTGTCCATCTCATCGCAAAATCAATATGACTACGTGAGCCTTCTTCTGGTTCAGGAGGGATTCTCCCGCGTTGCACTTCAAATCTTGTGGTTTTTTGGAGGTTAATTTCCGCAACCCTGCGGACAATATTATAGGCGCCTAGATGACCCAAAACAATTTTCTATTACCTTCAATTTAGAGGTTTTGGTTTTTCTTGGGCCCAGAATTGCTTCCAGAATCGAAACAACAATTGATGCGGTAAAAATTAGATCAATTCCTCCCATGATTATGGCAAAATGTATTCCAGAATCACCTTCCTAATCGCTGTCGTCGGAATCGCTCAGAAGCGCCGCTATTGGCTCGGGGATTTCCGGCCTAATTCATTGACGAATCGGTGTTTGAAATCAAAGACGTCGAACCATAACAACGGTCAAATGAAGGTAAATGATCTCGTAATCGAGACTGCCGTACGCGATTAACCCACCCTTCCAAAATGGGCGGCACAGAAAACACTCGAGAGGATAGATTCTGATTCAGCCTTGGTCTCACACGTTGTGGCTACGGCGGCCCGAGCCTGGGATTGAATGTAAACGCATATCTTTATTTTGAAGCGCCTGAATGTAAACGTTAGGAGCTTCGCAGCAATTGGCAGGCGCATCGATAATATTTACTTCCACCGGGGAGTCCCATCAAATTTTCCAACGGGGCTAGCACGTAGGGCTTGCGATGTGATGCAACCTTCCCTATGCGGCGCCACTGTCAAATGTTTGGAATCTTCCCCGGCCATTTCCGCAATCAACCCCCGAAAATTTGTCTGGCATCGGACCTACCTTTTGGCGGTATATTCTGAGTTCTCCCCTAATGTGTCCGCACTATGATCAGGTAAGTCTTTTTTTGAGATCTCGTCAGCGAAATGGATCGGACAATCAGATACGAGAGGTTCCTTTCTCGGAGTGAAATCGCGGTGAAATTTGGTGTAATATTGATCTTGGGTGACTTTTGTGGGTGGATGCTCTCGTAGCTTTGCAGGGCCGGTTTGAGGGTTCGAACTTGGATTAGACCACCGCACATGGATCAAACATCGCGTTGAACAAATGACTTCCGGACCGACTTTGGATCGGACATGAAGGAATTTTTTCGGCCAGAATGTCCGCATTGTGATTAGGACTCCAACCCGTCTCTATCGATGACGGAGTGGGCGTACGGACGGTACTGGTACGGACCCATCCGTGAGAGCTTTGGAGGCTTCGCAGCTGCGGGATGGATTACGGGACGGGTTGGCCCGTATACGGAGCACCCGTACTCTTCCGTCGACCGTCGGTGAACGGGTTCAGCAGGTTGCATAATCCAGCCAATTCGGTGAGCCAAAGCAGCTGGTGATAGGGTACCACAATGCTCACTAGCGGTGAAAAACCTTACAATCAGGTGCCCAAAAGTCCGCGGCAGGCCAATCCTACTCAATCTCTGTGCGGCTACTTTAAACAGGGACGTACATGACTTCAATTGCTTTTGTTCAATTTCGACTATGAGCATCCTGGACTATCCTGAAGCTAAAAATAATGGCTCGCGACTCAGTAATAAGCTTGGGGCTGTCCAGCGGCAGCATTTAAACATGATCTTGATTATTCTTGACACAACACTGAGACTGTGCGCCTATCACCCGTCTTCGATGGCCGTAACCCGTCTAACGGATGTACCCGTCCGTTTTGGCTTGCTGAGAGTCAGGCCGACGGGACGTCGAGGGTACGAATGGTGTCAAAAATGGCCGTAGATCGCCCGTTCCGTTAGACGGAACGGACAGATGGGAGCCATAATTGTGATCGTACATACAGGACATTTTCGGACCAAATCCGTCAGCGTACGGATCGGACATAAAACCGCATATACCATCTCCTCTCCAACTTCATTCAAAACACAGACGTCATCAGAATGTGCCAGACTATACAGCGAAGAATCCTTCCCCAAACCTGCATTCCTAAGTGAGATCTTGCTTTGTAATGCTACCTACCTCTCCACCCACCTACCGAATGCTCATCTCACCCGATTCATCAAGATCAAAATTAACAAGCAGTCACTCAGAAGAGACTTGCAGGGTCGACGGAGACATGTAAGACAGGCAAAGGGCATGGGGCATTTGTGCTATTTGGGTTATCAGCCTAACCGCATGGGGGTGAACAATGACCCATAATATTAAAACCATTAGCGCATTCGTTTTGGAAACTGTTTCTTCCCTTCCTTCTACGATGTCTTTCAATTCGGACATCACTCTTGGGTGCATTCATTCTCATCCAATTTTCAAAACACGGCCTTACTTTGTTCATCTAGGCCATTGCTTGTGGCAACCTGGGTCAATTCAGTGCGCATTTGTCTTGGCATGTTTTTGCGCTGTGAGACAATTATGGATGCTAGGCTCTGTACAGCATCGAAGTTATTCAGGTATGTGGGTCCAAAATTCATGGTGGAGAGATGCTAGAACCAGCTCCAGGCGGCTTACTACTACCGCCACTTCAAACACGACAATTGGATGTTGAAGGTTTTTATCTATCGGTAGTGTAACTGTGTTAATTCCCTGATCTTCCGTCGCCCCTCGTAGTTGCTAGTATCTTCTGCTATTGCGATCGATTCCGTGTCGATGATCGCAAACTATGCCTCTGTATATCTTGTGTGTATCTGCTTCTTCCACCACATGAACGGGCTAATATATAGTATTTACAGTACACAATCACTCACTGGGGTGTGTCTTTCCACTTGATCTAAAACTGTCGCTGACCCAGGTCACTTTTCTCAGGAGATTCAGCGTATCTGCAGAACCAGTATTGGGCAAGTCATTCTGGTCCTTTCAGAAGACACATAATTGAATGCTTCTTATCGAAAAGTTTTACCCGCTCTACATCTTTACGACTGGCATGATGGCCTTTTTGGTTCAAAGTTTTCTGTCCGCTAGATACTGGCTCCTGTGCGTGATTATATCATCGTGTCGGTGCCCAGCTCCTAACTCGTTCCAGAACCAAAAACAAATTCATCTCCTTCGCTTTATTCTTGTTCATCACGGTCGCAGTAAGCTTCCAACCCTCCTTCACACTTTTAATTTTTAATTTCAACCGTCGCTGACAGGCCGGCGGCGCGTTTGCTTCTGGCGCCACGCTCGCGATCTTTCCCCAATATAAGGATCGGAAGAAAGTTACAATCCCCGCCACGTGTGTCGTCATCTCTTCTGAGGTCTGATCAACTTTAACTAACATGTGAATGTAGAACCTGGCTCGTCACCGAAGCCGTGACAGACATTTCCATTGCGTTTTCCCTTCTGTTGGAATTCAGGAAGGTCAAGTCCCCGTACAAAGAGACCATGAGGTGAGCTTGCAAGCCAGCATCACTGACCAAATCTAATTCCCGTTGGTAGTCTGGTCAATAGACTGGTGGCACAAACCATCCAGACCGGAACCGCTGGGGCGACCGTAGCGTTGCTTGTCTTAATCACGTAGGTTCCAGAAATGTCCGGTATTTGTCGAACTCATATACCGGTTCGTTTAGATTTCTGGCAAACAAAGAAAGCAACGGTGGGTTTCTCGGGTGTCCACTTTCCATTCCTGGCTCACAATCCCAGTCCCCACCGGCATCGCCTACTGCATTGGCCGCGTCTATTGTATTACCATGGTTGGTACTCTAATAAAAAATTGGCTGGGTTGTTGGCGTCTCACAGAATTTGAAGCTCGCGAATCTCAATAGCAGGAAAACCAGCAAAACGTGCACAACCAATGGCAGGTCGTCGGGTACGAACCCCGAGACTCGCGGCGAGCGGGAAAATCAGGAGAGGAGCAAAGGCGGCGACAACTATGGCGGCATTCGTGGGTTTTTTGTGCGCGCTCTGCTGGGGTTGAGGCTGACGCAATGTGTGCTCTAGATGTCTTCCGGACCGCTGTGGTGCTCCAATTTTCAGGTTCTAAATAGATCCGTGACTGATCTTGCCTCGTAAGGTTCATATTGATACTCCGCAGGAGTTTTCTCTAGGCCCATTCAAAACCAACGTGAGATATTTCCCTCATTTAACCTCAACGCTGACGTGGAAATAATTCTAGCCTAGGCAGGACCTTCCTGATGATAGTACCGCCGTCGAAATAGAGATGACAGTGAACAATTCCGCCCCATACTCATCCAAGAAGAAACAGGACTTCCTCGCTGAGTGATTTTATCGGACTTTTGGTATGGTCTTTATTTGTCTTTGGGATGTAACATGTACGCCAATCGTTCCTAGGATTTTGGAGAATGTCGCCATCTGAACCCAAGATGGCTTGCGTGGAAACAGCGAGATGGCGAAATTTGTGGAAATTAAAGCTATCTATATCTGATCTTTGGTTTAATAATCTTACATGCTTACTTTATAATTTTCTTGCTCTTTTCCCGTCTTCCCGCTGCGATAGAGTTACGTGCGTAAACAAGGAAATGATTTGTACCTTGATATTCGATGGGTGGTATGCCGTTTCACGCACGGCGTCAAGCAAGTGCACATCTTCCGATACGAAACCTGGGACTGGTGGTGAGCGCGGAAATCGATAGAGAATAGAAGGGGCCGGCAAGCCCAAGAATGGGCGCTACAAGCGGCTTTCAGTCGCAGGGGCAACGGGCACGATTACCGGAGCTACTGAAATTAGTCGAACAGGTGATTCACGGTATAATGTGATAACCTGGGATGCCGTCAAGGCTCACACAGACTCTCCCAAGATTTTTCCAGACGGAGCCCTCTATGGCAGATCTGGTGAGGCCTCTGGTCAAGTAAGTGCCCTTCCTTCCGTCCGATCTCTTCGGGGTTGGAAGCGGACGTGGCAGGCAGCGCCACCGGATGTGTTAGAGATTGAAGAGTGGGGTGCCCTCCCTTCCTTCCGATCTGTCCATCCTCGCGCGAAATGCCAACAAGAAAGGGTATCGGATGAAAAGGAAACCATGATCGCTGCAAAATTCAAAATCCGGGCTTCGCCGGCCCGGGCCGCCAATCTCCTTGGTGATCAGGGAACGTGCTTGACCAAGACCAACTGGACGAAATCCGACTCGAAATCGCTGCGCCATAATCTTTGACATGGCCGATCGAGAACCTCTGATCAGTGTTCTCCGCGTCCATCGCCAGCAACAGCAGACAGAACCCGTGCAAGAAATTCTTCGCAAACTAGAAGCGGCCGCCAAACGAGCGTCCGTCTGGTCCAGTGTTCTCATCGCAGTCAGTGACTAATCGATACCATTTGGATCCGTTTTACGAGTCTGCGATCAGTTCGATGGTGCGGATTCACCTTTGCGGGACGCGTTGGTGTCTAGCAAGGAACTCGTCAGCATCGATGCGACACTCCTCCCAGTCGAGCCATGGAATTTTACGATCCCACTGAACGCCGCTGTTATTAACGCTCATAAACGAGGCTGCGCAAAGAAGATCGTGTTCATCAGTGTGGAGATGACCGTCATTGTCGAAGAATTAGATCGTATGTTGGGACTTTGGGAGACAGGCGAGCCGTTCTGCTACCACTCATGCCTTCCAGACAGTCCTGAAGTGGTGGTTGCGTTTCGAACAGATATTCTGGTTATCGGGAAGGCCCTTGATCCCCACACTTTTGAATGGGATGGGAAGAACAGGGAGCTGGAGGTGCAATTGACGGGCTTGACCTCGCCATGGAACACATTCGCGATCTGGGATCTGAGTAAACTGGCCAAGGTGAGTGAAATTACACTAAAATCCTGATATCTTCCTGCTTATGTTTACGAAAAGACGGGGTTCTTGTCGATCTCAGATACAAATACTGCACCAGGTCAATCTGCCATCGAAGAAGTACCTACAATCTCCCTGCACCAGCTTCTATTTCCGTCTTCCTCTCGTGCTGTGCTTGTCAAATTTCCGTCTGCGGGCGGATGGGACACCAAATGGTACGTTATCGTTGTATGTTTCGAGTTCATGCTTGTTCGAAACCGACATATCCCATGATATAGGGAGGATCCAGGCCGCGTAGCGTGGCAAAAGAGCAAGATGGCCTCCAAAAACACGTCTGCGTTTTCGCACATCTCGGCACTTGGCCTTCCGTCCGCTGTGGTAAAGCATTTGTCCATCTAAGGAGTTGAAGGACTTGTCACTGGACTTGGAGGCTTCGGGCTTGAATAGCCTTGTCATGCTGCTTGAAGCTACAATCGGACTGTGATATTGCCTGGAGCTTCATCTTTTTTTGAATTCTTTCTCCAAAAACCGGTGGTAAAGATGAACATACCCAATGGAAATTCTGTGCGACTGATTATTCGTTTGCCTTATGAAAATTCTCTAGCATTGCGAGACTTGTTGCAAAGGCGTAAATATGTCTTATCCTGTCGTTCGGTACCTGCGTCCAATGGGAGGGATTCAAGTCAGAGCCCTCGATCACCCTGGAGAAAAGACAGCATAATTGTTGATAAGGGTCAGCATCAATTCACGTACGCGGGAGAAAGGGAGAAGGAAATTTCTGAGAATCTACATTGATTAGAATCTACGCGCGGTGAAAGGTCGGTGCAAATCATCGAGCCCCACAATGCTTTCTTGGCACCTTCTGCGTCATCCGTGGAAGATAAGGTAGACCCCATCCACCCTCGACGAACGTCACGTGAGATTTCCTTTTTGAGTGGACAATGGATTCTTTAATCTGCCGAATATTCTACAGTGCCCGGGCGGTAATTCCCTCCGACCAGATTGTGTAGATTGGTCCCATTCACGTCTAGATGTAGAAATCAATGATGATATGTGGGCGCGTTGGCCTGGAATTATGCCGTCTTTGGTGTCAAAGCGTCCCATCAATTGGCGACTTCTTGGTGTGGTCATTTGTGAGGCGTCAAACCATTGGCTTAATTCCTGCCCCCCACGGCCTCATGAGGGCTCGAATTTTTTTCCAAAGCAATATAAGATCCATTGCTGCAATCTGGTCGAAGGGAACTAGCCAAAACTAAGCAGAAGTACTGCCGTTTGCATAAGTTTGTGAAACTTGCGAAAAAGTTTTTCGCATGTCACGTGCTCTCATGGGCTTTCCGAGGGCTCGAATAACGCTCTGGCGCTTCGAATTCGGGAGGGAAAATTCCAGGTATCTCTATGCAAACTAGTAGACCATTTCCGATCCAGGTTAGCCAGTTTTTGTAGAGAGCCGGCAAACCCGAGACGCCTCGGCACTGGCGGCATCCCGATTGGGCGATCACGTAACGCTGCGAATTTTTTCAGACATTTCACAGACTTATGCAAACGGCAGTAATTATATTCATGAATCTGTCCCTGCCCATCCAAATAAGGGAGGTTCACGTGATGTTCGTCGAAGGTGGATGGGGTCTACCTTATGACAGGACGAGACTCGACACTCGACAGCCGCGAATTGAACCGTCATGCGCCAGCCAAAAAGCTTTCAAGGCCCGCGTTGGCAACCGACAGGATTGGACACATGGAGCACAGGTTGAGCCCAGCACCGGTGGGAAAGAGCGTGAGATATGCCGCCATGACGATGGCTCCACGGCTTGACTGATCTGATGGATGGCATCAGGGTTGAAATTCTGGTTGAAGGAAATAAACGCCCCCGCGGCGCCTAAAGTGTAATTGCTTCGTCCAGCATCGGCACCCGCGTGCAGAGATTTCATTCTTTTCTAATCGCAGTGTTTCAGGCGACGCGGATGCAGAATTCGTGGATCACCACTCGCAGTCTTCTCGTTCACATCGATGACGTCGAACGGGTGCCACATGATGATGATGCGTGGGCTTCCCGATTTATTTATTGGCCACCGTTTCCCTTCGCTTCCCAGCTCCCTGCCTCCCCTGCCCCACCTCTTCACCCTCCTCGTATACTCTTTTCCCGCCAGACGACGATGTTCACGCAAGTCTGGTGAGTTCAGTGCCTAGTTCGCACCCAGATTGAGTAGCTGATACATCCATGCTCGCAGTCTCACCCTCGCTCTCGCCACCTTCGCCAGCGCGCTCACCATCAACACGCCGACGAACCCTACCTCTGGCGGTACAACAAGCATCACCTGGAGCAGCACCTCTTCTGACCCGTGCGTGCTCTCTCTCTCTCTGCTACGTCTCGCCCGCTAACGCGTATCGTGTACAGTGTCTTCTCGATCGAGCTAAACCACCCGTCTTTCGTGCGTCCCTCTCCCGGGCTCTATACCGCTCGTCCTTTGTTCTGATGTCGAGCTCCGTATAGAACCAGGCGCTCGCAATCGCGAACAACGTCAACCCCGCCGACAACAACCGAACCGTCGAGCTCCCACCCATTCCCGCAGAGTGTGTCCCCCTTCCTTCGAATCCCTCACTCCATCCCCTCCCCGCTCTATTTCATCTGCGTACTAATCCACTCGCCTTGAACCCGCAGAGACAACTACACCCTCACCTTCGTCAACGTCACCAACATCGACGACGTCTTCGCCACGAGCGGCAGCTTCTCCATCGGCGCGCAGGTCAGCGGGAGCGCTACTTCCACTGGGTCCGTTACAACGACGGGCTCCACGGGTGGCGGGAGTGTGACCGGCAGCGGGAGTGCGACCGGCAGCGGGAGCGCGACTCTGAGTGGGAGTGGGCCGAGTGCGTCTTCGTGAGTGCATGCATACTTACTTTCTCCCTCGTTGTTATTACCTTCTTTCGGAGGGCGGCGCTGACTTCAGACCGTAGAACATCCCCCTCGGCGTCGAACTCCGCCACCGGATCCAGCACCTCGCCTTCGCCGACAAGCAACGGCGTTTCGTCCCTCCGTGCCCCTGTAGCCGCTCTGCTTGCGTTAGCGGGCGCGGCGTTCGTGCTTTGATGTTTGGGTATTCTCATGTCAGTGTCATATTTTGACGGTGGGATGGAGAGCAGGAAGGAGAGGGAAGGCAGTGCGAGGGGAGGGCATGCACTGACCTGATTCTGTTGGACATTGGTTGACATGGACGATTAATCGACTACATAAGTACTCTTGCATCGCCGCCGAATCAAATACGGTGCGGCTACACATAAATCACGGCGGCCACCAGGATGAATGATGGTGTAACTTTTCAATGACAGAGAAATATGAGAAAGAGAAATACAAGCCAGCGGGAGGCAAAAAAGATCACATTTACACCACCATAGTGGCCCGAGCCCGAGTTGAACAGGCGACGCTACAGTCCACGATATGGATACCTTTCGCAGCGGCGGACCACTCCGCATTCGAGCCGTATCATCTGTGTTTTGTAGTGGGGGTTTGGAAGTTTGATTTAACGTTCATGAGTGGTGCCGCATGTTTTCTCTTAGCGGCGAATGTCAACCGAGCCGCAAGTGTGGTATGTTCTATTCCGCCGGAGAGGCGGACGGATAAATCCCCAGGGATCTGAGCGCCACCAACCAGGCGGCAAATCCTAGTCATCCTTTCCACAACCCATATGCATGTCGTGAACTACCGCTTACCGCCCGAATCCGTATGGATGGATATTAAGACCCGCTGGGACTGGTTTGTGTTTCCGCAGCCCAGGGCATAGTGCATAGACCTCGTTCGATTCGTGGGTGGGTTATGTTTCTGAATTCCGCCACTTTTTTTCTGTCTTCCTTGCGCCGTGGCGTCGCGATTTCGCACTGGGCATTGTCCTTGCTTTCGATTAGCATTAATTTCACAAGGGTTTTTTTTGGTGTTGATGAGCGCGCTCTTTACGTTAGCGAGCGTGGCGTTTCGTGGCGTTCGTGCTCTGATTTGCTGGGAGCTCTGTTAAATCGTGAGTGCGATTGTCTGTTGCCCTAGACCTCATGGCTGCATATAAATCGCGAGGTTGATACAAAAAATAAAATAAAAATAAAAAATAGTGCGCTCTGAATCACGGTAGAAAAAAAAAAAGTGCTTCCATGGAACGTTCGAACGGCTCGAGCCCGAGTCGAACGGGTGACACTGCAGTCGAAGACTTATACCGAAGCCACCGGTGGCAGCGGCGGACCGCTCCGCACTCGAGCTGTATTCTCAGTGCGCTGTAGTCTGTTTTGAGTGAACCGTGTTTTTGGAAGTTGAAGAGAATCGAGGCGGTGTGGGATTATTTATTCACAGAGATGAGGGATACTTTTCCAAGGATCTGAGCGCCGATCGCGGGAACTACATACTGTCCACACGTGTCGTGAATTTTCAGGCGCTGCGCTGCATCGGAAAGGTAAAGGTCGGGACAGCTGGAAATTTTATGTCTAGGCCCAAGGAACGACTTACTGCAGGAGTGGTCAGCGATAATCAGACCAGATATGCGTAGAAATACGCACTGCGTGCCCCTATTGGGAGTAGAAACGGATCAACAACGCGGAGAGATTTTCATCCTCCTCTCCGGCTAAGCATGAGCGAGCTCTCCAAGGAAAACTTGGGGATGGAGGGGAAAGCTTCGCGAAGGTCGTCCTCGGTGAGTGTTCTGGCGCCGATGATATAAAGCTCCTGCAGCCGGCAGCCGGCTCTCGATATGAATGAGGTCAAAGAAACAATGGGGTTTGATCCAAGGAACAATTCCCGGACAGAGAGGTTGCGGAGCGCCGGGACGATGAAGCAGTCGAGATGTCCTCCGGGCATGTCCTCACCACTTCTTGAGTTGAATCTGAATGATTCCAGGTAGAGAAGGGGAATATCTGTGTCAAATTGTCCGCCAGCGACGCCATAATCCCAAGCATCCAACTCGCAATAAAGCAGGTTCGTTGTTTGCAACAGAATTCGAGTACCATCCCGTGCACGGATGCCGTTCAGAGTCAGAGACGTCAATTGCGCCCACGGTAAGACAACGCTATGAGCTGAAAATTGTTCCAAAATGACTGTGCGCAGCAATGGAACGTCAGGGAATGCAAGTGGGGTCCGTCGAGTGAGTTCTAGATCAAGATAGCGGAGAAGCGGCATCGGATCCGTGAATGTGGGGAACTGGTCTCCAATAATACATAATATGAGTCGCTCCCAGCGTGCGCAGTGGGGGATAAGAGTCGCAAGGATTTTCTCTTTGATTGGGAGTTCAACGACATCGATGGAAAGGGGACAGTGACGGGACCGGCCCAGCCACAGATCGAAAATGTGATGTTGTTGTTCGAAAGGATGAAGGGAGGAAAGCCCAATCGTCCTCCAGAGTTGTGGCGTAGCTAGTGCCACCTCTCGCCACTTGCGACAAATTTGTGTCAGAGAAGTGGGAGAGAGATCTCCCACCGGGGGCGCACAGAGAGGGTAGACCGGGAGAAAATGGATGAAGATCTCGGAGACTATCTCGTTTGGCAGGGTCAAGACTGGGTAGTGGTAGGAATCGATTCGCTCCTGCACCTTGATTTTCTCGGCGCGCAATACAGGAAGGGAGCGCTCAAGATCCAGGATCTGAGCCTCTATTTCCACAATACGCGCACGATCCGCTTCGAGGAGCATAATAAAGGTTAGGGGCTTCTTTTGGTGATTCAGACGGACACTGCGCGGAATTGCCACCACGACTGAGTCAGTCTCCACCGAGAGTCATGGTAAGGCAATACATGCCTTTATAATCCTTTTGCGGCCCGACCTGGCATGAAGCGAGGGCTATGTGACGTACGATAGTACTAGTAATAATTAGTAGTGGTTAAGAGGAAGAAGATCCGTGGCTGTACATTTGTGGCCACGCATGAACAAACATTCGGCCGGCACGATGCGCGCTCGCAGTTCCTGTTGTCTTTTACCAGTATCGGCAACATAAAAAGGGCCACAATATCGGTCGAATCCACGCTTAGGTCGTCCGACATGTGGGATGTTTTGATTGGTACCCTTGACGAAAGCACTGAACGGATCGGACTTATCAGTCACTGAAATCGGACTCGACTTTGACTCGACCAGAACTGCGAAGACGGTAGGTAATAAAATGTGCCGAAAGCTTGAAAGCGCCTTGACGCACGGCCGCATCAGTCAGAAGTCCGAAATCACGATGACGCGTGACGTTTGCGTGATTGTCACCCGCTTTTCTCCTTTCCTTTTGCCACCACAGGCTCTAAATGGCGTCCGATGATACCATCCTCGAAAGCTTAACCCACGTCTCCGACTATGTCGGTCAATCACGGGGACGCATCACTGATCTTGAGGTAGAATTGGAGAACACGGTTTGTTTCACCATCCGTTTGTAAATTGTGGGATTTTCTGAAGAACAGGGCTTAGAGAAGGGACTCAATGAACCAGCTCAGCGCATTAAATGACCGCATCGATCGAATCGAGTCGGAGAATGCGGCCCTCCATCACGAGCTGGCCACTCTTCGGGACACCGTAAAAGTGAAGCAGGAGCGGCCATCCGATGCAGTGGGGATATTTTTCTTCCGCCTTCATTGCGACTAAGACATACATTTACAGCGGCTTATCGAGGCGGAGAATGAGTCTAATCGCCAAGAGATCACTACCCTTCAAGACCAGTTGAAGTTGAAGGTGGAGCATTCGCAGGATATCGGGAGCACGATCGAATTCGTTCTTGGTAATATTTCACTCCTCTGTTCCCCTAGAGTGCACTCGAGTCAGAAAAGGCCACTATGCGTCAAGAAATTCTCAGCCTTAAGGAGGCGCTAAAACTCAAGACAGAACGTTGCCTGGATGTGGTGAGTTGTGTATAAATGTATTCCACGGTAATTTTCAAGACGCCTTGAAGGTCAAAAACGAACCCTTCGACGACGAGGTGAGTAACCGCGGGAGAGTGCTCATTCTAATCTCACGCTCTCGCTTCTGCATCAGAGGCTAGATTTGGGAGCTTCCGAACCCTCCACTTCAAACACCGCCCTATTGGAGACGCAGCGGATGCTCAGCGACGAACGTGCCGAGAAAGAGGTCTTGCAGAACGTTCGTCTGAATCCTTACACCGGATGACGCAGTCATTTAATGTGCCTAGAAATGTGCTTCTTTGTATGCGCAGGTGAAGCAGATCTCAGAACGAGCAGCTAAGACGTCGCGGGAGGTATGTGGAGCCCCAAAACAGTCCCGATTCTTGGCTAGCTATATCCGATTCCAGCGGGCTCAAGGGCTCAAGGTGAAAGCCACCTTATTAATTGACGAATATTAATCGTTGTCTTTTATCAGGAAACGGAGAAGATACGCATAGACTACGGGCAAGTGAAGAACTTCAGCTGGATCGAGTACGACGTGTGAGTTTCCTCGTACCAGCTGTGGATACACTCATCCTTCATCCACACAGATATGTGACGAGCTTACGGGAGCCAATGAAGCCGGAGCCGCCGAACGCGACGCCCTCATCGTGGCCGCCGAAGCCGTGAGTTTTAATATTTATCCCATTTACTGTGAGATGCCCACATATATACCGTTCAGGTAATGACGGAGCTGAGAGCACAAAACGAAAATTTGCACACGGTTTGTTGTGCCATTTTCAGGTGCTCGGTTTACCCACTAGATGAAATAGACTTCTGAGGGACTCGCGGAAGAAATCACCTCGCTCAATGCTAATCTCGTGATGTGCAAAGCCAAGTATAAGCAGGCGAAGGGCGACAGGCAGGCCACGCAGCAGGTTCGATCTCTCTCCCGCCCCCCGGAGCGGGCAGTGAATGCTGATTTAGATCTAGAGCTGTCAGGAACTGCGCGAATTGATCAACAGCCTGCAACAAGAAGGAAACAAGGTCAGCTGTAATCGGATCCCAAAGCAACTCATCCTTGACACAAACTTCGCAGCACGCCGACCCTATACCAGTCATTATTTTATTCTGTTTATTTCGACTGCTACTGAATGTCAATGGTGAAGGACTCTCCACAAGACTACGATGACGTCCATGAAGAACGAGACAACATTGAAGAGGCGAGTCGAATATCTGGGGCTGGTGGCCATCTCCTCATATTTTCCTCGTTCAGGGATCTTCCTCTGTCGACGAAGACAGGGAAATGAACACCCTTAATAATGAGATTGTTACCGCGAAGGTGAGACTCTTCTGCTTTCCAATCGTTCTCCCGTTAATTCTCGTTACAGGAAGCTGTTGACAGATATCGGGAATACCTGGAGGCGCTGTCACTGGTCGAAGATTGTACGCCGCCCGTTCTTTCAGAACTGCGCCCCGTCTTTGGCAAGCCGAATCATTTGCAATCCTACCTAAAAGTACGTTTTCGGAGACTTTACCAGTGTTCCATCATGACGAGGTTAATAGGAGTCCAGTGCCGCCAAGTAAGCCCCCTTTCAAAAATTGAAATTGTTCTCGTCGGCTTCCAGGTTTCGAGACCGTTTTCTCTATTTGCCCAGAGTTACGATGCGCATGCCCCAGAACCACTACGCCATGTTCGGGCCAACCCATCGCTACAATCGCAAGACACATGCTTGGGTCGAGGGTTCCGATCTTGCGAAGTACTATGGGACGATACAAGAACTATTCCTGGACCAGAAGCAAGCCATCGTATACGTGGGAACCTACCAATGTCTCGATCTCCGGGCGTTGTACCCACGTGGGACAGATTGTCCTCAAAATATTGTGGCTCACACAATCTTTGCAAATATTCCAAGCTAACATTTTTTCAGAAAAGGGCTATCCAAGATGCTGCTTTTGGTTTTCCCCGTCCTCAGAACACGCAAACACTGATTCAGCAATATTACCCCGACGGGATCATCAAAGTCCAAGCGATGGGATTAAAGTTTGTTGGATTTAGCCATGAACTCTATGATTCCTTGAAAGGTAAACATACTAATCCAACCGAGGCGGTGAAGCGAAAGGCAGAGGACAAGGACAGCCAACCGGGCACGGGTCGCAAAAGACGTAAAGTGCAAGAGAACTCTTCCTAGTCTGCTTTTGGTCTATATATCATCGTCCGACCAAGATCAATTCATTTTACGCCCGAGATATGTCTCGTCTTCGTTGTCAATATTGATCGCGCGGTACTTTGCAGCACAACGGTCTATAACAGTCATTTCTTCTTCTTTATTGGCCAGATAGGTCACTACATGCATTTGTTGATTGCTTCATCTACTCCATCATCCATGCTCACTTTGATCTGCATCTCCTTTATGCGATGTCGAACATACTCAAGCTTTAGTCTTCCATCTGCCACTGGCTTTACTAATTTTCGTATGCTCCTCAGCTATGCTTTTTCTTTCCTGCTGAACCCATCAGGAGTTTAAGGAGCCAATCATGATCTTCGGCTGCTCAGATGTATGCAGTGAGAGCCAGTCAATACAGCCCGGGCCTGGGGGACATTAGACCTCAACGAAAGCCATTATATTGTTTGGAAGTGGAATTCATATCCAATGCGAACGAACCAGTACGCGATGCCGGTTTTTCAAACACAGAGTTGCACGGTTCCTCACGCCTACCCTTGTGGCTTCCAAAAGAGTCGAACCACCTTGCGTAGGTGCAAAACAGTCATCTTTCAGTTACCAGTGATCGGACTTATCGGACCCAATAGCCGCAAATGGGAATTTAACTGTTGGGTCGACGCGCCTTGTTTCCATTCTGTTCACAAGACTTTGTCTCGAGAATTTCTCTCTAATGTGGAACTCGAAGCATTCAGAGGAATAATAAATACAATTACGGGACTGATTTTCTGGAGAGAAACAAGATGTGTCGGCAATCAAAGAATACTAAGTAAAGTAAAGTACCTCCCCAACCCATTCTAAATTCGAAGTCCCAGCGCCGCCTGCAGGATGCAAAGTTCCTCACACGACCTCCCCGGACAAAGGTGGCCAGAAATGGCGGAACGGAAATCTACAAAACACAACGCGCCCCCTGGGCGGCGGACAATGTTTTTCGGGCGTACATCACCGTGAATGACACCGGCCGCGTGTATATCAGCAAGTGCGCAATACAAGCTCTGTCTTTCGGGGAATCAGGATTATTTAAAAGAGCGAATATGGAGTAACTTACTTGTCAGCTTCGGTCAAAGAAGCACTTCCCCAGGTGTGGCCTGGTAACGGCATCCCAACCTCTTCCAGGAGCAGTGAAGCACATTGATGAGTACGAGGCGCAATTGTGGCATAAAGCCTGGGCACTACGACCGGCAAGTGCATTAGAATATTATAGATGTCGCTCTCCCCAATGAGCTCGCCAAAATTACCATCCCTGTATGTTTTGAGAACAACACGACAAACTCTTTGCCCGTGCTGCAAGGTGCCATGCATGACACTGGTGATCTCTCCAGTAGTGAAACTATTCTCGAGGTAGAGATTGCAAGGCTTTGTGGGCAAGGACCACTGGGTTGCGGTTCTGCTCGGGATAGGCGGGCACCATTCCCGGGGGTTTAATACTGAGTAGTACAGCTCAACCAAGGTTTGGCGTGAGATATGGCTCAAGTATGAGGGAGCCTTGTTGCTCTCGTGGACCCACTGTTTAAGAAATCAGAGACATTTAGCCACCGACATTGCTGGTTGGACCATGACGCACTATATCCTCGAGGTTGTACTCTTCAGCGTCACTCCCCATTGCCAACCTGTGACTTGCTAATCTTGAAGCGGCGGGAAAGTCGTCAAATGAAGGAGACGGGAGTCCCAACATTGATTGTGGAGCATGACTGTGGTGTATCAATCCTGTGGAGCCGGGATAGGGGGCGAATGAAGAAGGTTGTGGTGACCCCATGTGCTGCTCAACCGCCGAAGTCTCCGTGCGGGGAACTGAAAATGGGTACGCCACGGGGTGGGGCTGGATATTGAGCGGAGTGTCGTGTACCACACGATGATACACTCGGTTGTGAGGCCTCCCAACCAGGTGGGTGGACGTTGGGATTTTTGGACAAACAGATTTTACGGAAGGTACAGTGCTCGTGGGTATCGTATAACCGCCTCTTCCAGCGACTTCGATCTGAGTGAGTCAAATATCTTCAATGAGAGGATCAAGGTCATACCAAAGTTTCGTGGGATGTTGTTCTGTCGGCCATCATGATCATGATATTTAGGCATGTGCGTAGGCAGCTCAATGAGATAAAAGTGAACGAGGGTGTTTGTGGGTTTTTTTGGGCGCCCGACCCCCGGAGTGCTGCAGAATATATAGTCTGGTACACGTGGCAGGGGTAATTGCGGGTCGGACAAGCTCATGGCTGTTATTCCTTTTCGATATCAGAAGTCCGCCGATTCAGACGTGTGAATATTACACGTTTATCCACATACTTGTGCTGCGCTACCCTCAATTTTGCTCCCGCACGTACGGAAAAAAAATCTAGTCTATTTAGACGCTACGCTCTTACTAATTGGGCTGAAGGTTATTTGAAAATTACAAGTGAAATGTGGGCTTCGGACAGAGTCGAGACAGAACTTGAGCATCGGTGCAGCGGCCAGGGGTGGATAACACAGGACATAGGCAGAGACAAGAAAAGAAGGGGAGAAAAAAAACTTGCGCCTTCGGAACTGATTCGTGCAAGCTAACCACATGGGGGTCTCGAGAATGAAACGCTGAAAGCATATTTGACTTCAGGGTCTACTAGCACAAATTCTCCGCTAGTCAGAAAAGACAGAGTGCCGATGCCGAACATGCGTGCGTCTACCTCGTTACTTCCTCTATGTCTTCTTACCCCTAGCAGTATACGAGTCGCCTTTTGCAGTTGCCAGTTTTATTGGTCTGGTTACATGTCGGACGCACCTTCGATGTCATGGGCCGTCAGTGTGGATCATGCTGAGAAGGGGCGCCCGACAGGCCCACCCTTCCTTTGGTAACTTTTTTCCCCCCGCATTTCCCCCGCTTCCTTCGCGATGTGCCGCCTTTCTCGGTCTCATCCAATACCGGTGATGCTCGCTCCGCGCAATTAAAGCCATTGAATCCACGAGTGAATCGGAGGCATGAACGTGCTCACTGGGTGTGGCGTGGACACGATTTTATGTGATTCAGATACCGCTACTAGCATTTGCTGGCACTGTTCCATTTCATTGCGGTCCACTGGTATCCACGGAAGCCTGTACGGGTTGCCTGGGCTCGACAGATGTGCGTCCGAAAAACGGGGCGAGGTTCATCGTATTTTGACACGGCACGATCAATGACGATATGGCAGACGGGTTCCGATTTGATGCTGGATCCAATTCCGCCGGAACTGAAAAAAAAAGAATCCGCGTCATTCTCTTCTTCGGGTGGGACCAAACCGTCTCTCACAGACCTCAGTGCTCCTAAGTTATTGGTACTTTCGTGTATTTTGAATACCATAGGCCTCACAGGGTGAGAGAAAAACTTCAAGCTCCCAATGAGCTTGCATACAAGTGCACTTTACAGACCGGGCAGCATCGATAATGGATGTCTAGGTCTTAGACTCCGCCCCACGGCGCCTCACTCCAAGAACCTAGACACGATTATCAACCATAAGCAAGCATTCACTGCAAGCGCCTCAGGCGCGAAGAGGGGTGGAAGATAAGTACATGCACTGCGAAGAAGCCGGATTGCGATGGTGGTGGAAAGCAGAATGCTGATGCTGTGCCGCGGCTTTGGTATTGTTAGTGCAACGGATCAACAAGCCGATCCGCCTCTTGCTTTCGACTCTCATCCAAGTACTTCCCACCCGCCGACTGTTTTCATGACCTCAGTCCAACATCCCGACATTTAATTCAACTGAGCGCCTGATTTTCTGATTTCATGGAAGTACTCAGGCCTCCGCCGAGTCTGGAAGTGATCTCTGCCACCCATTCTATCCTCGTCATCCATTCTGGCATAGTCACCTCTCTTGTCGAATACACACGCAGGTCCCGGTGAGGGCTGAACAACAAGTTCAAAGTAACCGCGAATGACATGTTCATCTTGGACGGCCTTCCGGGCGAGCTGCCGACCTCTCTGTGCGCTCTGAAGGAATCCTCGGATGCGTCCCAGGGATCTGAGCGCCTAAAACCAGACGGAAACTGACGCTCGAACCAAGTCCTAGTCATTGCTGTGCACTGGCCGACGACCTGTAACAGCCCAGTTCACCCATGTCGTGAACTTGCTAGCATACCTCTTACTGCCCGAATCCGTATGGATCTCAAGACCCGCTGGAACTGTGTGTTCCCGCAGCAAGGGAATTCCACAGGGTGTAGTTAATACGAGTAGACCTCGTTCGATTCGAGGGTGGGTTATATTAACAATGACTCCGACATTTTTGTCTTCCTTTTGCCGTGGCGTCGCAAGCACTGGGCATTGTCCTTGCTTTCCATTACTAACCTCGTAACGGTTTCTTTTGGTTGCATATTCCCGCGCTCTTTGCGTTACCAGGCGTGGCGTTCATGCTCTGATTATGTAAACTCTCTGTTTGCGAGTGCGATTATCTGTTGCATTGGACTTTGTGCCTATACATACTCAAATCGCGAAATACCAAAATATTGAGTTCAAGAGTGTGCTCTGAATCACGGAGAGGAAAAAGAGTGCTTCGGCGGAACGTCGGCACAGCTTGAGCCCGAGTCGAACGGGTGACACTGCAGTCCACGGCTTATACCCAAGGACACCGTTAGCAGTGGCGGACCGCTCCACACTCAAGCCATATTGTCAGTGCTCTGTAGTCTATTTTGAGCGAACCGCGTTTTTGGAAGTTAAAGAGAATCGTACAGTGAGCATTTTGAAGGCGGTGTGGCAGTATTTATATAGAGATTACGGATAATTTTCCACGGATCTGAGCGCCGATATTGGAACGACTGTTAAAACGATGTCATGAGTTTGTGGGCATACTTATTTCTACAGCCCGAATAGATATTAAGACTCGGTGGAACTGGTGATTTCCCCAGGGGTTCAGCGCTGACTGAGTTCAATGAATGGAGCTCGTTCAATTCGGGGCCGGGTTATGTTGAGAACGTCTGTTGGTTTTTTCTGTCTTGGTGGATAATTCAAAATAAAGATTACCTATTCTCCGCACCATCGAATGAATCTAGTCCTCGTTGTCTGAAGACTGTATCACACTGGTGGATGGACAGTTTTTTTTTTTGATTCACCAGCTTCGATGAGAGAACGAGATGATTACCAGGGTGAAGACTATTCTGGTTCCAATGATGCGTAAAAGAATGGGAATGGCAAGTGGAACGTCGGAAGGTGAACGTCGTGAAAAATCCTGGAAATTTTATATCTAGGCCCACGGGACGAGTTACTGCAGGATTCGTTGTCGGCGATAACGAGACTAGAATACGCACTGCGTGCCATATTCGGAGTCGGAACTGCTCGACTGGGAATGAGTGTCATCCGCCACTTGGGCTATGTCCTGCACAAACGAGCTCTCCAAGCAGAATTTGGGCACGAAACAGATAAGCCTCGCAAAAGAGGCTTCGAGAGGACAAATGGAGGAGCTGGGTCTGGATCCCGACCAGCGCTGCATCGCGGTGTAGAATTTTCATATAAACACTTTAATTTGGGGAGGGAGGAGAGCTATGTTTCTCATTTTTTAATGGGACCACGGCGGTTATACACCCTCCTCCTCCTCCTGGTAGCACTGTACGTAAGTCTAGGCATACGGCTCACGCTTCACCCGGCTTCTACTGTGCTGCGTGTTCCTCGTTTGGCAATAACTGGCCGTGGTTCTGCTTTTGATAGTGGCACACTGATTACTCTAGTAATCCGACCAACTATTCGCGGGGTGTCACCCGTCACCTAAGGTGTTCATTTTTGCAACTGTTCATTCCTCGGCAATCATGAAAAGTACTATATATGGTAGTCCGGCAAATGCCGGACCAGAAGTTTTCGCGTTTTTGACCCATTTTGGTTCAGACATCCCTGCTGTCACCGTCACCTGGACCAAAAGTGTTCAGTTCATGGGTGGGTCACCCGTCACCTGAATACTTGGTCGGATTACCACAGCAACTTCTAATCCCCGTTGATTGGCTTCTCTGCCACGCAGTATTGCGGTAGTATGGTCTACACGCCACGGCCATGCAGCCGGAACTTTAATCTTTTCCCTCAGCATGTAGCTTCTCAGTCAATGAAGGCGCTGTACTTGGTGCGTATCGCCTTCATGCCAGTGTGTCTGTTCAAAAGAAGACGTTACTCGAGCAACCGCACGGGATTGTTGAGACTGGGTTCCCCGGCGCCAACACTACCGCGTCATTTCTTTCGTCACAAGTTGCAGCGGACTGAAAACCAATGCTGCCATAAAGTATTTCTGTTGTCGATACAAATACGTCACGTGGATGGAAGCTCGGGACGCCCGTGAGAACCTGCTGACAAAGGCGTCTGCCATCGCCATGGTCTTCCTTGCCTCTTCCCGTCATGCCACATCCATCCCTAGCTCTCAGAAACTTATCCAAGCTCCCGGTGGCCCTCAGGGTCTGTCCAATTCATCATCCATTGTTTTGATGCTCACACCTACTCTGAATTTCAAAGCGACGCGCCAACGCTGCTCTGGAAGGGAATACGAGCGAGCTACGGGCCCTGAATAACATGATCCAGCATACCCCGACCGCGGCGCATCTATTGCCGATGTATTATGCTGGCCTCGAGGTGTCGGAAATGCCTTCTCTCCTGGCGCGATTTTCGGATTCAGAGGTCCAACACGACCTGAGATACTTTGTCTCGAAGCTGTCGCATGTGGTCATGTGCCTGACGGGAATCGTAGTACTCGACGGGAATCGTTGCCTTCCAGGTCCACCCTGCGCAGATATCTGGCAACGGGCATGGCCGTGGATCGAATTCCTCGGAACTCATCGAGACACCTTACCTCACCTTCCAGCTCTGTCCGAGGTAAATCTCTTGTCTGTGGTGGACGTGCTAGCAAGGGACAATCAAGACACAGCCGCTTTAGTTCGAGACACCCCAGGATTTCGCATCTTTCTCTTCCGAGCTTGGGCCCTCTCTTTCGACCAAGTACGGTTGACCCCGATCCTGCCAGCGTTCTACATTATCTGTACATTCCTGCAGGACTTGCCTTTGACCATCACCGATGAGCATCATTTCGAGGAGGCGATTGAGGGCTCCGGTGGGAACATTACTCTTCTTGCCCGCCTTGGCGTCAACCACATCCAGTGTGTTGTACAATCGAGCGTTGTTTCTGTTGGAGTCGTATCGATGCGGAGTGTAGTCTCGCTTCTTCAAGCTCGGTGCCAGGTGGACGCATCTTTCCGGCAAATTCTCATCGATGAAGGAGTTGTCACTGCCCTCACCTCTTCCGCGTGTCGTCTCAGCTCGGCCCCGTTCGATGCGCAGGATCAATATTTTAACGTGTCCTGGGCCGTTCGATACTACCTCACCACGCCGTTTGGACACAATACATTCACCCAAGCGCTTCGGGCCGGTCTTCTCCGCGCGATCCTCACCTGGGGACGGATGAATCCTCCTAAACCACGCACTCTTGAGCAACTGAACTACGTCTTAGAAACACTATCCATGTCATTGGTTTTTCTGTCAGTCCTGTCGCAGCTTCGAACCGCTGTCACGGAGCTGGGAGTTCCCACGGACGGGCACGCCTTCCGAGGATTCCCGATCTCCGAGAAGTCGGAGACTTTCTGGTCCTTTCTGCAGTCGCGCTGGGCCCTCATGGACATGTATCTGAAACGAGAAAAAGAAACCATAAAATCAGCGTGCAGTAATGCGGCGGTGCGGATTTACCTCAGTTTTCTCACGGGGACTGACGGATACGCGAATAGTGTTGTCTGATTGCCCCTAGATCCGAGTTAAAGCGCTGCTCTGGTTGCACAGAATGCCTTTATTGCTCTAAAGAGTGTCAAAAGTTCGACTGGCACCACGGTGGCCACCGTGCGATGTGCGATAAAACTCCAGGTGAATTACTTATCTTACATTCAGATACAAACCTCTCATCGTGGGTTACAGGTCCTGAAAACAATGTCACCAAGCGAGATACATCATTTATCCGCGCACTGCTCGACGACGACTATTCCAAGCTGAAGCACAGTATTTTGATGAAGGAACTCGCCTATATGCGATCCAATCCTGGCACCGAATTCTACATCAGGTTCGATTACTGCACCCCGTATAGTCCCTGTGAGGTCTCCATCGAGGCCGTCAGCAGTTTCGAGCTTGCACCTGATATTTGGCGCTGTCATACCAAGCGAGCCAGCGAGAGCGGTGGGCGAGTGCAGATTCATGTTCTGGTCATTGCGGACGGCGGGTGCGATGCGATCTGGGTCTTTTCGCTATACTCTGCCACCGCGGAGCGCTGGGAAGGAATACAGGCTCTTGCGGCCCAGACGGTCGTTGGTGACGGTCGCGAGCAAGGACAGGCGGATAGCGCGAAAATAAAACGCCTGGCGGAGCTGGATATACTGGAAGTTCATGCTTAGCTCAGTAGGTGGTGTATAGAAGCTGATCGTTTTTTTTTTTCGTGTTAACCTTGTGAATTTCTTGTGCAGTTCTCTAATCCATGGGAACATTATAAGCACCGTCTTGCGACCGTCGGTGGGTCGATTTCCCGACCATACTTACTCCCGAATTCGTGATTCCGAAATTTTTAAAGTCGATTTCCCCTTGCCGATGATATGAAGTTCCTGCAGTTGGTAGCCGGCGCTCCATATGAATGATGTCAAGGAAGCGATAGAGTTCGTGTTGGAATCAATAGAGAGATCCAGGATTACAGTGAACCCGTTGCAAACGCGCGAGGAATTTTTCGCTATCTACAAGATATAAATACTACAAAAGTAATTAAGGTACGAATTTAGTTTGTCAAGCACAGGAACGATACGAACTGTTTTTAGAATGAATGAATAAACGGCGGTGACCTGGTAACAAAGCGCACCAGGGGGTCAGTGTGTGCAGATGCATCTCGTATTCCAACAGTTCGATCCCAGAAACGAATCCCGGACTGAGAGAGTGTGGAGCGCCGGGACGATGAAGCAGTCGAAATGTCCTCCGTGCAACGGTGCAGGTTGCTCCGTGGGGATTTAAACGAGGATAGAAGAGAGGCAGGCAGAGCTGGCGATTATTACTGGTATGTTCTATATATCCTGCAGACATTCCAAAAACATTCCATGACCATTCTGCAAGTAGAGAACAAGCCCAATATTAATTAATCCGCCAAGTCCCGCGCTTGAGTCACATACCTCCGTTCAGGCCTAAGCCGAAGGAGGGCTGTGCAAAGGACCTGCGGGTACTTCGACCGAATACGTTAGTGGACGCCGGGGAATAACGGGTGCAATATCACGCGTAAGCGGTACACAAAGGGCTATAGTACGAGTGATAGTGATAGCGATAACAGTCATATGACATCCGCTGTCAATCTTCGTGATCCATGCACTTCTCCAAGACATACACTCAGCTTCTCCAGGCCCTTCCTCCGCAACTCAGTGAAAGGGGGATTCAATACCGGCAGGTACTACCCCACGACAATCCCCAGTCGTGCTTTCTAACCCGATCCCCAGCTCAAAAAGTTGATCAATCAACTCGTCGCCGAGTTATCGTCGTTGGGGCTCGAGCCTGCGGTGTTACACAGTCTCTTACAGTCTGGAATCGACGCCTCTGGAAAAGAGGAGGGAAATGAGGTCGATCCTGCGCATCTGGTGTATGAGTCTTCTCGTGAATCGGGCCGTATTGAGCCGCAGCTGCGGCTTTGGGTCCGACCTGATGTCGCATCGCACGGTCGCGTGGAAGAAGTTCAAGAAGACAGTTCCGATGGGGATCCCCAGGGCTCGCTCCTGGGAACTCTCTTGCAACGCGCGGAACTCCCCGACGCGGGCCCGCTAACACTCGATTCCAACAACAAAGTCGCGATGGTGATCCCGCTTATATCGAACTCTGCATTCTTCCGGCTCCTTGGTACGACAGTAAATGAACTTTCCGAGCATCGCCTCGGGATTCGGACAGAGGTTGCAGAGACACTGGTCGGCTTAACAAAAACGGTGTCTGATACCGCACGGCCCGTTTCGTCCTCTTCAGCCAGGTTCAAGGCATATTCACCACTGAGAGCAGATCCTGGGGGAGTGCGTGTGGGTAGATCGACCAAAAAGGTGTGTTTTATTGAGCCATAGACGGCGGCGTGCTCATATTATCTAGAGCGATTTGTCCACGTGGCGGGAAATATTTCAGCTCTATGTCGAAACTGAGATTTTCGAGAGCGTAAATTCGCGAACGCGAGTGGACCACACTGTTATGGAGTCCGAGAGACGCTGGGCTGAGTTCATAGAACGGGTCAACAATCGGGGGCTCGGTGATCCTGCCAACCTGAAGCTGCCGCAGAGCCGTCAAGCCCTCGAATTGTTCTTTCGGCTGAACCTCTTTATCTTGAATGTCAAAAGGGTCGGTATTCTTCGGAGCATCCCTACATTTTTCTCCAGTTTACATATCCGTGCAGTTTGAACTTGCCAACTCGGAGGCAACGCGCAAGATTCTCAAAAAGCATGCCAAGCGCACTGCGTTGTGCGTGACTGATTCCACCAAAGTTGATGGGCGGCTGGCACCAATTTTGCTGTCAGCAATGGATACATCACTCCCCCGGATGCTAGTGCAAGAGCTCGGCACGACGTTGCTCCCCATTATACCTTCACTGGACGACTATTCCTGTCTCATTTGTACTAGCCTTGCTTTCAAGCCTATACGGCTTTCCTGCGGGCATCTCTTTTGCGTACGCTGCCTAGTCAAGATGCAGAAACGAGGTAGCGCCCAATGCCCCATGTGTCGTGCAGCCTGCGTCCTCAGCGCTGACAAATGTGCGTCGCATGAAGCTGTCTCTGCTTCATCTGAGCTTACATCTCTCCACAAATTTCAGCCAACGTGGACTGGGCATTGATGAATTTCATGCGGGATTGGTTTCCCGAGGAAGCTGCCGTGAAACTTCGCCAGAACGAGAGCGAGGCTTCGAGGGAACAAATGGAGGAGCTGGGTCTGGATCCGGACCAGCGCTGCATGGTGATGTAGAATTTTCATATAAACACTTGAATCGGGGGAAGACAGGTATGTTTCTCATTGTCAATGGGACCACAGCGGTTGGCATCACTGTACGTAGTGTAGTCAGTCTCGGCCAGACTCAGTCTAGGCTTACGTCTCACGCTTGGCCCGTCTTTTACTGTGCTGCTTGTTCCCCGATCGGCAATATATGGCCGTGGGTTTTTTTTTCGATACTGGCACACTGATTCTCTCTCAGTCTCCTTAAAATTATCCCTGTCTGTACAAGCCTTTTTAATTCCGCCATTGGGAAATCAGCTCCGGTTCTTTGGTATATCAGTGCCTAACTTTGGGGAGGGCGCCAATTCAGGCGCCAAATTCTTGACCGAAATGGTGGGCTGCTTCGGCGGCCCACCGCGCTCTTCTAACTTCTAATCCACGCTGGTTGGCTTCTATGCCACACAGTAATGATCTAGATCCCACGGCCATGCGGAGGAGCACCGTTGCAAGAGCTTTATTCTTTATTCTCAGCATGTAGTTTCTCAGCCAAAAAAAGGCCCTGTACTTAATGCGCATCGTCCAACAACTCGTCTTGCTAGTGTGTCTGCTCAAAAGAAGGACGCCTTATGCGAGTGACGGCAACCCGTGTAGCTCGAGCAACCGCAAGGGATTATTGAGACTGGTTTCCCACGCGCCAAGCATTACCGCGTCATGTCTTCCGTCAGTCTTTTCCCCGAAGGGAAAGGTTACATATATCATGCATCCTCTTTCCTTTACCTCCCACCATGGCAGCTGGAGGCCCTCCACTTTTGGTTTCTCTTCCTCCTGAGATTTGGCTGTACATCCACCGATTGGCCACCGCGGACACATCTCCCTTGTCCGTACCATGCACGAATTCCTTCCAGTCCTCGGTTCTTCCCGATCCGCACAAAGACTTGCAGAGTTTTCTGCGGGTGAGTGAGCACTGTGAAATTCACACCTGGCTGAATCTCCCAAGGATGCATCCTCTCTCGTACTTGTGTGCAAGATGTGGAATCTGCTGGCTCGTGAGATCTTATATGAGAACGTCCGCGTCGATAATCGATTCAACATCCTCTATGCTGCGCTCGCAAGGCCAGAAACTGGTCTGCTTGTTCGGAGTATTCGACTTTCGACGACTCGGTTTGATCATAACTATGCGATCCTGGCGCTGTGCCCTCGGCTCCAGGTTGTGGTCCAGCCAGACGCACTGTCCATGTCCCGCACCGACTCGCTGGTCCCGATTGGCGAATCCTTCGCCACACTGCATCTACCACAGTTCCCTGTTCTGAGAAAGATTCATTGGACTGAGTCGTGTATGGCTTCCGGTCTTCTGCGCAGAATTCTTCCGCTAGCGCCAAACCTAGAGACCCTCTCCCTCTCAAATTCTGCCACTCTCAAGGCGGACCCTGCGAGTGTCCTCACTTTCCCGTTCATGCCCGCCATCCGGAACCTCGGCATTGGCCGCCTCACCCCGCACCTCGCGCTCACCATACCCATCCTGCAAGCCGATCTTCACCACCTCACCCACCTCACCTGCCCACCAACCCTCCTCAATCTGGCGGACTTCCCTGTCCTCCCCGCTCTCCACACACTCACGTGCTCCGGAGCGCGCACCAGCATCCCCTTCCCACGCGTTTTCGGGTGCTGCCCGGGCCTGGAGGAGCTCCGGTACGACGTGCGTAACGGCCTGTGGGCGCCGTCTGAAGCCGCCACACGCGTGCCACTCAAGTGCATCCGCCTTCATGCACCTACACCAGGCCCACCCCGGGACTGGGCCCCATTCGGTGCTCATTTTGCGCTCTTCCTCTCTCACGATTTCCCCCGGCTGCAGCGCGTGGTGCTGCACAGCAGCTGGGGTGACGTCGTCATCGACCCACGCTTTGCGCTCGTCCGAGCCGGGCTTTACGGGCAGGATTGCGAGATGGAGTTTGCGGATGAACATGCATATTGAACAATAGCGCTGGCGCAGATAGTTTTCGGGCTTATGTTGTGAACGGTTTCTCTCCGCCTATTTAAATCATGTATATTAGTGTATCATTCGGGCTTATGGATCGTTTTATGGATTGGACGGCCTTATTGGCGGAGCGAAACAACGCGGAGAAGGAAGAGCTCAAGATGAACGAAATAAATATGAACTATGCTAACAGAAGGAGTGGAAGGACGAAGTGCTGAGACGCATGCACTAGGCGATTTTGTGTAGGATCGAAATTATCGCATTTTATTGTGGGAACTATGTTGTCTTGCATGCACATCTAAAAGTGTGTCTCGTGGGGTGCCAGAACTGACGCACTAAGGGCGAATGCCATATCTTAGACAGGTTGTGCAACAGCCACTGGAGCCATCCAGTGGCTGATTTATTTGGCATACACAAATGGATGTCTGGTGGCTTGGGTGACTGATAAATTGAAGGTAAAGCAAGTTGTTTTAGGAGCTCGAATGAGGACTGATGAAGGTGCATCTCACAAACTAGCCCCACCTTTGACATAGCACACACTCCCACCCAAGAAACATTTTTTTTGGACCTCAGAAGATATTGTAAGCCTTGTATACGATCGATAGTACTCGCAAATGAATTGAGTGAATCAATCATTGATTCCTGAAAAACAAGTTTAGGTATTCAACCTTTCGAGCCACCAGTCACGAATTTGCGCACGGCAAATCAGCCACTAGATGGCTCCGGTGGCTGTAATATGTTGCAGCGTATAGCACGAGAGAATATTATTTCACAGTTTCGCTGATCTCGGTGCTGCGGCGGAGTTTGAAGTCTGAGGATCCTTGCCTTCGGAATATGAAGTTGGTCGTCGGTCGGCTCAACTGCAAGGGATGCAGGGAAAGCAACTTCAGTCTTTTGAAGAACACGTGAGCCAACCTGGCCATATCCAGTTTCTTCCCTCATTACACTATCTTATTTCTCCTCAGGTTTCTCTGCTGTGCTGAGAGAGGTACCGTCTAAGTCAACAAGAAGAAAAAAATGACAACATTCCTCCCTGGCACCCTGCGAAATGAATGCTGAGTAGAGATCGACTGCGGTCAACAGGGACACAAGGTAGCCCAGTGGAGAACAACAAAATTAACTGTTCTTAAACGAGACTCAAAAATCTGATACCCAAATTGAAATACAGGGGAGTGTTACCTAAAAACTAAGCGTTCATCGGAATTTCCGAATGAATGAGCGCCTAAAGGCAGTGAGACGAAGGCAAGATTCCTCTTTTTGCACGATTTTCACCGGATGTTCCAGGTAGTACAACATGTTTTGTATCCGCCATGCGTTCGAGCAGAAGAAAGCTCCAACAGAGCAATGACCCAATAACTGTTGATCATCTGAACGCAGCTTGACGAAGCTTATAACCACTTCAACGTGCGTGATTCTTCAAAGACTGGTATCGGGCGTAATAAGGTTGCTTCGACGCTCCGGATCGAAGCACTGCGGACACGTCTCGAAGGGCATCAGGCGAAGTTCGCAGCTCATCAAGTGTGAACACGTCAAGAGAGGTCTCTGCAGCTGCCGCGGGTATTGTTTTATTCAAATTCACGCTCTTTTGTGCCTGGACCTCGTCCCCTCTATCACAAAACGCAGTGGCTGAGGGAAGGTTTCCTCTAACGGAACTCTTCCTCACGTCACATATATGCATTGTCTTTGGATGCGGTTGATACGGGTCATGATCAGGCTCAGTCTGTGTGATCCAATTTCACCGGTACAAAATGAAATAACCTGTCGTCCTCTTGGTGCCATGTCCCGAGGTGAAAACGAACCACCGCATTTCCCGGATATCCACTTGTCTCCTAAATTTGGCTCCACGGGTACTGTCGTGGTGAGTTGGGTCTACCCATACTGAGGAGTTCTCGGTTACCTTGACCGCTTTGTTGGCTTCACTGTTCATGCTGATTTTAATATTGTAGAATGCGTTCTGGCGACTCGGATCAATGCTTTGCGCTGCACCATTCATAGAGTTCCTCTTCCGAAGGAACTGATTTGCAAGACCAACTCACCTTGCTTCCCGGCGAATCCTGGACTGACAACATTATCGCCCCGGTCGAGTACCGCATTTCATATCGTGGAAATGTGCGAAGCGCTGGCATTAATCTTTCTCTCAACGGCGGCTCCGCCATAATCGGAAAGTTTTTTCGCTTGTTTATGGGATAATCATTTGCGCGGCGATCAAATTTCCTTGTGCTTCCTTGAGTCAATATGGTACACAATGCAAACGCAAGGCAGTGCGGGCGCCTAGTTTTGCCCTTTGTCTTGCGCACCACCCACAGCCCTCTCTCATACGCAGCATGATGTCGTTCAACGGCAGGGCCTTGTCCTTGCTAAACAAAGTCGCAGAATCGAACTCTGCCAGTATCAGCGGGCAGATTATCGCCCTGCTCGATCATGTCTCTGCCGGCAGACACGGTGGTGGTACCCTCCGGATGTTCGTTGAGCTGTGCATCAGCACCGCGATCTCTCAGCCCGAGCGCGCTGCGTTATACGCGAGGGTCTGCAGCGCAATCTCGTCGGAGCTTAGCCCCGAGGTGTGTGCCGATGGGTTTCGCGACATGCAAGGCAAGCCCATCGTCGGAGGACAGCTCTTCGGCAAGATGCTGCTGAATCAGGTGCAGGATGGATTTGAAAACATCGTCTCCTCGATCGATCTCGGCCTCGTCCGATTCGTGGGCGAGATGTTCAAGGTACAGCTGTTGACGGAACGAATCATGCACGAATGTATCAAGATACTGCTTGCGACCTCCGAGCCATCTCGCTTCGCGGTGAATATAGAGGCGATCTGCATCCTTCTTGACACTGGCGGCTCGTTGTTTCATACAGCGAAGGCCCGCGCGCATCTAGACGTCTATTACTCCCGCCTGCGGGAGGCCGCTTTGGATGCGAGGACCCCGCTCCGCATTGGATTCATGATCCAGGTAAAGCAGCATATCAACCTTCATTCTTAGTGTCTGACATCCCGCGAGGACCTCTGTGGTCGCCGCTCTCAAAACTGGCCTCATGTTGAAAGGGGACATTGTGATGACATTATACCCGTACGCCCACATATTTCTGCAGGCAGTGTTTATCCCAAACAACTCAATCTAGATGCCGCTAGACCCAGATCCGGCGGGTGAGCAATACATCAGCGATGTGATACTCTCCGAAAAGATCAACAGCATATTTAGTGCTGGGATTGAATCGATTGACGCTGAGCGCGGGCTGGCTTGTTTGCCCCCAGACTACGTCCCGACCCTGGTGAAACTCCTAGTGGAACACGTTATTTCGACCAAGCAGGACCGTATTACCTCCCTTGCCTCGCGGTTTCTCGAAACTGCTTCAACGAAGGACCTCTTCCTGACCTCCGCCGCGCATCTCGGATTCGCTTTGGCGCTGGAGGAGTGCCGGCTCGAGTCGGATTCGGTGCCTCACCTTAGATCTATGCTCGACGCAGTGGGATTGGATGACAAGCGCAGTGAACTTTTGATCGAAGGCGCGCTGGGAATTCAGTCGGAACAGATTCCTGAGGAACTATACAGTCAAGACAGCGAGTATCTCCAAGTAAACTCAGCGGAGGCGGCAACCGTTTTCGACAAGATATCTGCGGCCCTGTCTCTCCCCACACCAACCATTAGTCCCCAAGGACGAGTTCAGCTCACGCGGTTCGACGACTGGCTTTCGAAGATAGAGCATCTTGAGGGTCAATCCACCCGCCAACGGCGAGAGATGTGCGATATGCAATCCACGGTAGAGCGCATGTCGACACAGCTTTCGAAAGGCCTAGAAAATATCTGGAAAGTTCAACAGGAACGGGATGTCATGGAGAAAGCGCGAAACTCAGAACAGATGCGCCGGGTTGAGCTGCAGGAGCAGCTGAAGGCGCGTCAAGCAGAGGCACTGGTTCTGGAGAAGAATCTGCGGCAGATGCAGGGTCGCTGCGATGAACTAGACGCGGAATTACAACGCGCCAAAGCGAACGAGAACATCCGGAGGAATGCAGAGATTGCTGGCCGGAAGGCTGCACGAGAGGAAGGTCGCGATAGTATGCTTGCGGAGATGATTCAGCTACTCAACTCGAAGCGTGAGAGCGAAAGACAAATGCGACAAGCGGAGCAGGACAGGGTGGACGAGGAGAAAGCCGAGAAGCTCCGCCGCGAGGCGGTGGCGAAACGCCAAGAAGAGCGCATACAAGGTGCAGAGCGTGAGCGGGTCAGATGCATGAAACGCGATGAAAGGTTCATCAAGGCCAGAGTCTGGACGGCCTCGCTTGCCCTTGAACGATTCGAAACCATTCTTCTCGTTGAAGAGTTCGTCAAATTCAGGTTCTCCGATTCTACGCCGCTGATCTTCGAGGCGCTCCCATGGCCAGTGCTGGCTAAACCAAGGACATACACGGTAGACAGTATCACCGCTGAGAATGTCCGTGCATTTTTCAGGACGCCCGCGATGATGACCGCCCGTTCAGCTACATATCCTGTTGCAGCGGACTACAGAAAACATCTCTTGAAGCAGGGACTTCTCGCGTTCCACGGGGACAAGATGCTGGCCCGGATACCTACCGTGGATGATGATGCACTGCGTCAGCAAATTGCGGAGGCGGCGAAAATTGTTACCCTGACGTTGAATGAACTTATGCAGTACGTGGTGTAAACCCTGGACTTTCTAGTACGTAGAAACTTGGATTTAGGGCCATAGTTTGCCCGGTAGAAACTCGCGCCTATGATTTCTTCATTCTGTTAGTTCAGAAATCAGACCCCAAACAACACAAAAAGTAAATGTTCCACAGATCTAGGTTCCGTCTACGGTTGTTCGATGCATCACTCTCATTTGGCGGGAACGAGTTGTGCGCTCCACGTGAGCTTCAGTACCATGCGCGACGGGCAGTGCAAGTGCACGGATTGGTGAGCATTTGGATTGACAACCAAAATAAACCCTTGAATGATGCATTAGAGATACACCGAAGACTCAGCTTGGTCAAAACGTTAATGCTCCTGTACGTTAGAGCTCTTCAGTTGTGGTCGCCACATCTGCAATGGTGTTAAGTACGCCTTGACAGAAAATGAAAGCACAAAAGTCTCAGACGTCAATGCCACAAGTTCGAACCACCACCTTCCTAATTAACTGGTTCCATAACTCGATCTATCAACTCTGATTTCATGGCAAGAGGCAGCGGTGAGTCGGTCGCCTGATGCACTGAAACGAAAAACCCGCCCACCTCACTGGTTGAAGTCCATACCAACATTTTCATTAATTTATCGTCGTGCAATTTTGCTCGTTCATTCTTAATGAGGAGCAGGACGATGTACTGCGTGCGGCACTGTGGTGCCAACGACGTGCGAAGAAGAACGCGTGCGAGCGGTAGATGCGGCGGGTGGTGTTTGCACCGTGGTGGGTGCCTTGTGCGGCGCGCTGCGGTTTATTGCGGTGGTGATTGCCGTCGGTTTAACAGGCAGATCGGGCTCATTGTGAGGCAATCTTTACAGGCGCCGGGTGCCTGCGGCGCGAGGATGTCCTGGCATACCATGTAGTAGCGGAAATCGTAGACGCAGACGGGGAACCAGACGGGGCAGCAAAGGACGTCGCCCGCCGTTTGGATCCCGTCGCGGATCTTCGACTGCTGGGGTTAAGCAGTGGGCTGCAGCAAAAAAAGGAGGGTGCCTACGCTCGGGAAATGTGTACATGCTCAAGGGGGAAGTCGGTGATGGTTCTACGCCGAATCGATTCGGTCAACATGGACTACAGATCGACGTGCAAGTGGCTCACGCTGGTCGACGATGCCACCGTCACGATGGGTCTTGCCTCGGGGTTGGGGGTAGTGACGACGGTTTGTACATCGTTCGAGCTCGGGTGACTTTCTGGGTCCATTTAGAGGAAAAGGCTCTGGGGAAGAAACTAGAGTAGTGTCGGTTATTCTATAAGTGACGTCAACCACCCGGCGAAAAAAAACCGGAGACAATCAGAGCGGCAGCACTGTCAATTAAGGACTGCATTCATTTCTGGCAGTGATAATCATTTAGCCCGAACGTTAGCGTCCGCTTGCGCGCGAGCTGCGAATAATTCCAAAGAATTTAACAGCCTTGTCGGGTCGGCTGGCTGCTGTTCAACGCTCAGGATTCAGCTTCATCGGAAACGGCCGTGTAAATATCGACGTTAGCACCATGTGTGCAAGTTGCAGCGCATGTATGGGCTCGGCTGGATGAATAGAAACAGGTTGACGAGCTGATGTAAACACCCACCGCAAAAGAATCTCTAGTCCCATGCTTTCCAAGATCCGAGGGATGCGATCAAAATGGCGCGGAACGCCAGCTCGCCAGGGATCATAGGCAGTGCGCAGAGTGACTGAGGCAGAGCACGAACCACCCGGTTTCCATTGGTGCGAGCAAGAAACCAGAAATTGCTGTTACAGCAGCCCTTCAGCAGCAAGAGAAGACTGAGGACTTTGAGTGCATTTTCAAAACGGCCGAGCAGAAGGGTTGGAAGGAAGCGCACACCTGCGCGAGATACACTGCATTCAAGGAGCTCCTAGACTGAGACCTACACAGACCTACACTCAGTTTGTCAAGGATTGCGTAGGTCCTGGCAAGGTAAGTGTAGGCGGCTACACACACTCTGTGTAGCTGAGTCTAGGCATGTCTAGGTGTGTCTAGGAGCCTGTGTCACACCTAAACGCAGCTACACAGAGTATGTGTAGCTGCCTACACTCACCTTGCCAGGACCTACGCAATCCTTGACAAACTGAGTGTAGGTCTGTGTAGGTCTCAGTCTAGGAGCTCCTTGAATGCAGTGATAGATAACCCTCCACAAGCGGCGGAATCGAACACGGTGTCGCCCAAGCAAATGGGCTGTGGACGTTTAACAGCAGTTTCAAACTTGAACAGATCTCCGTGAGGTTTTCCGTTCACACTCAGTTGACACGAGCAAAAGATAAACTCGGAGGAAATCCTTTACGACCTGACCCCGAGTCGAACAGGGTCCGTGCGAAATATTGTCCACACAAGGACATCGACTACAGATGGCCCGGCACTATCAAGTCTTCTGGAGCCTGTGGTTAAGCGCAACGAAAGCAGCAGACATCGGGGGCGTAGCTAGCACCATGATGCGGTCAGAATCTCGCAGAAGGTAATTTGATATCTTAGACATCCAGTATACTTTAGCACAAGCAAACACTGAGCGAGATAGGCTACGGATAAGCAGATTGCCGAGAGTGGTCGATTATGGAGCGTATGCGGTCCGTGTGTTATGATGGCGAGGCTGGGCCTATCATGAAGTAATTGACACGAGTTCCCTGTGCACCACAAAAGTGGCGCCGGAGGACATTAGACGTGCAATGGCAGTTCTAAACTTGAACAGTGCGGCCGGGACCAAAGCAAGACTGCTGACATGCCGGTGAGAGGCAAGAGAAGCAAGAGGCAACGGTGTGGCGATGCGTGGTCGGCAATCATGTGGCGATGTACGCCGGATCAACGAGCCGAAGTAGCTTATCTCTCTCTCCCGGCGTCTCTTGCTCCTTAGCATCCTTTCCCTTTCCGCTGCAAATTTTCTTGTTCCCACTGTTCCTGGTGGCCCTCGCGAAACGCTATCATGACTGACTCACGCTAATTCCGCGCAATTCTCGGGCCGATGCCGTCCCAGTCATTCCAGGCCCACCACAAATTCACGTTGCAGAACCATATTATATGCAATGGATTTCTGAAAACTCGAAGTTCCACAAACAGCATTAACGTAATGGACTCCACGACGGCCACACCCTGCGCCGCGATTCTCGGGTCCTGAACGTGGAGCATGGCTCAACTTTGACGCTGTGGTATATTATAATCCCGCGACCTATAATATATGAACACGTTGGATCCGATTGCTCCAATCTCGTAACTGAATGGCCTGTCCTTCCGACGCACCACTGTTAACACTGGATGTGTACCGGGCTCACGCTGCTGTCTGGCTGTTCGTATCTGTTTCGTCTTTGAGTCCAGGTGAATCAAGAAGCTTTAATCACAATAATCCTCCATTCATACGTGACGGTGTCCAGCTGACATCGGGATTCTTTTAAGTTGCACGGTGCGACTCCCGCTGGATCAACCGATCTTGATGGGTCACCGCCTCATGTTCTTCGTTAATTAAGAAACTCCAATGACGCCGCAGGCGCCACACACTGGATTCATGATTTACTCCCATCCAGCGGTGTCAGATTGACACCAACTCGCCTCTTTTCCATGAACGATACTATCGATCCCACCACGGTTGCCAACAACTTGAACGTTGCCTTATTAGATAACTGGGGGATATATGTATGTCGCCATTGCGGCTCAAACTCGACCTCCAGACCTAACAACTCCGGCGCCCAGGTAGAAATACTGCTTTACGGTGAGGTCGGTCCTGGAACTTCCAGTCTCTTAATATCCTTTTCCAGGTATTCTGCTCGTTCTTCTCTGTATTGGGGCCCATTCATTGTACCATTGGACGGGAGCGGGATGCAGAATCCTGACCTGTGCTACTGTCGCGATGGCTATTCTTGCGACGGCCCAAATCATCATTCACGTCCGCTGTGTTGTTCTGGGACTTCAGCTGGTCCGCTTCACGATCCAGGGACAGACGGCGACCGCTCCTACTGTGCGCCAGGCGAACAACATGTTTAAATGGTTATATACCGCCCAAGAGTTTCTTCTGGTCACCAATAAGTGAGTGTAACCAGTCATTTGCTTCCGCATAATCTTGATTACCCACAGCATCGTGACCGACGGTCTTTTTGTAAGCCTTTGATGTCGCAAATTAAGAGTGATGTTTCATGTTGCATCAGATGTATCGCTGCTTCATCATCTGGGGACGCAGTATCCGTGCCATCATCCTGCCGATGCTTATGTTGCTCGCCACTGCAGGTACCAATCTCTCATGCTTCCCTGACAAAATGGCCAATATTTTACAGTTGTGGGCTACGTAAGCGCATACGGGGATGAACGTTTTTATCCAACCTACCTCGATGTTCGCGTCCCCTATGCAATGGCTGTGGCGACGAATGTTGCGCTGGTTGGCTTGACCGGTGTGTTGCGAAGTCCTCTTTGGCAGTCTACTATTCTGATCCCACTAGCTGGTCGAATCTGGTGGATTCGTCGTGATGCATGTAGGATCCTCGAGCCAGCACATCTGCGCAAATACAACACCGCTATCGCTATTATGTACAGCGCCCAGTTTCCAACGACATATCTCGCTAATCCCAAGCACGCCTAGATTGGAGTCCGGCGTGATCTACTGTGTCACCATCTTAATGTTTCTCATCTCTTACTCGGTCTTGGGAGCGTATGCGGTGACTACCGTTCTGTTTTCCTTTCCCTATCGCATGGTGTCTCACATCTCATAGACAGTTAGCACTTGTTTTGAGGCTTCTGTCACACAGATGATGGTGCGCAGCGATAATATTTGCTCCTCGAAATTGAACACTGAACAACGACGCCGGGTACAGAATATCGCGCCGACCCTAATCATCGTACGGGTTGGTCATCGCCGCAGTGTCGAGCATACAACTGTAGACTCAGGATCGCGAGGTCTCCCTTGTGCGCGGCGTGGGGTTGCTGTTGATGCCTCAACACCTCCCGTCACTTCTTCGTTTGTGATTGATATCGGCACTGCAGAACAACGACGCAAGAGCGGGCATTTCGATGACTGAGTTGGGAATGGAGTTCGATGACATACGCACCGCACCAGATCAATTTGAGAAAAATTAGGCCGCGATAAATATTGAATCCAAGGCAATGTAAATTTACTAGATTAGATCATACTAATGAGAACAAGGGAATGCACAAAAACACCATGCCCAATGTATACATGTGGCACTCTTCTTTAGTACTGCGGCTCTGCGCGATGCGCTGCGTCGTTACTGGATGTAAGCTAGTAGCTCAACAGATCAGTAACCCAGACGAAAGATAAGAGACCATTACTTAGAAAAGATGAGTTGCCCGCCATCCCCGCAGACCCTGATTATCCCTATAGGAAACCAATTACTGTACTTTTTTGATCCAATTCGGCAAGGACCGTACCCTGCAAGTACCCTGTGACAAATTCAGGCAATTCGACCGGTCCGGCTGACCGCGACACCTACGAAATATTCGGCAGTCTCAGAATGGCTGAATTGAACTTGACTTTAACGCGATGCCCAGTTCCTAAAATTTTGCGAGAAACTGCGCTCTTCTGCCACCAGCTATAACTCCACTCTACTGGATATTTGACCATTTTTATTCGGTTTCTTACCTGCGGCGTGTATCCACACAAACCGAGAACCACAAACCGCGGCAATCACCGTGACGTGGCGATGCGCAACGGATCAGTGAGCCGGCTCCGGCTTCAAGTTCATCGGCAGTTTCAATTAAAAATAATCCTCCACTCATACGGGGTCAACCTCGGACACGAGATTCCATGGGGTCAACCTCTGGGCGCTTCGTTAATTAAGTGACGAGATCACAGCACATCCTGCCGGCTCTGACCGTACGAGTAGCGATGACCTTTGGATACTAGTTTAGTAATGACGCTAGCGCTTCCCACTGGATTCTCTCTTCGCCTTTCCTCGATTGCCCCAGCGGAATGGTCTCTCGACCCTCTCTCATTTGGCCTGGTTTCTTCATCTACTCAAGCTTGTCTTCGCACAGCAGACATTCTTCCCCGCTGCGGTCCCTCTAGCGGTCCGCTCGCCTACCCTGAATTGCTGGCTCGACACAAGCAATGGGTCCAATCCCATGATGCAGTGGCCGACATTTTGGAACGACCAGCATGTATGTAACCCACGAAGCTCCTCGAGTCCGTGCTAAAATGCACTTCCAGATCCTTGGCTGGGCGGGTTACATCAAGATCGATGGTTCGACGTGGTCCTGGCTGGGTAACGACGGTCTGGGGAATACAAGCATTCTGCTCGCCACGGACGTAACGCTGACACGCACGATCTTCACGATGAAAGCGGGCCCCATGCTGCTAAATGTGACCTTTCTGAGTCCCGTGGAGGTGCGCCTTGTTTTCATAATGCAACGTGTAACAAATAAATGTGTCCGCAGCCCTCAGATTGGGTGCGGCAATCCCTGCCATTCAGCTACCTTTACGTCGACGGCAAAGCAACAGATGGGCAGTTACACTCGATCCAGATTTATTCTGATATAAGCGGCGGTGTGTTGACTGTTCGTCGTTGGCTAGTGCCACTCAGCTATGCTAATATCTTTTCACAGAATGGATCAGCAACAATCTTGACCAGTGCAAAGGGGAATGCCGTGTGGCATGAGATCCGTTCTAACACGCCTTCATCCGTTTTCACGGACGTCGCAGAGGACTCGACGGTATATTATGCAATTTCCAGCGTGAGTGCCGCCTCTGACATCTTATTGTGTGTAATATCTTTTCCAGCAGCCAAACCCCGTCTCCACAATAGGGACCGTCCAGATCCGTACGCAGTTCGGCGCGCCGGAACAGAACATAACTATAAAATCTGACCTACCCGGACAATCCGGTTTCATCGAGAGAAGCGATGGGAGCTTCAGCGTGTTTGCACACGCCGTGGATCTAGGGTTAACCGATACAATCTTGAGCGTCGCATGGGCGGTGGGCCTGGTGAGAGATCCGATAACGACATTCGCGAATGTGCAGCGGCGGGCGTACTACTGGTCGCAATATACTACCATCGACGATCTCCTTCTACCTTCATGCATGCTGAGCTATGCGAAAGATAGACGCATTTATGTCTGATTTCCCCGCAGCTCGTTCCCGAGCCATTGAACTCGACCAGAAGATACTCCGAGACGCCGCAGCTATTTCACAAGACTATGCAGACCCCGTCTCGCTCGCGACTCGGCAAGCCATGGCAGGCGCCGGGATAACGCTCTCTACGCTTCCGGACGGCAGCTGAAATATGTCCGACGTGAATGCTTTCATGAAGGATGTTGGTAACACTCAGTGAGTGTTCCGTCGTTTGCAAACCTCGCAGTGCTGACGGAGCGCAGGCGCGTGAATCCCACGGAGATCATCTATGCTGCGCTGCCCGTCTTCATCTATCTCGATGCAAATATCACCGGTGCGCTCCTCGAACCGCTGCTGGAGTATCAGAATTCGTCTGCATATGGCAACCCGTATGCAGCACCCGATTTAGGTGCACAAACTGGCTCTGCTTTAGTACTATTCCTCTAAAATGATGAACCGGAGGCATGGCTTACCCAGCTGTCCCTGGGGATCCGTCAGTTGCTGCTGTCTATGGAGTGGAAAGTGAGTTTGTTATTTCCTGTCAGCATTCAAGAGCAAAGAGGATGTTTATGCTCCTTTTAGACTCGGGGAACATGCTGATTCTCGTGTTGGCCCATGCCCGCAGCTCTGGAGATGAATCACTAATCAGCAGATACGTGATTCATGTCGTTCCGTGGCTGACGCACTGCGTATACTCACCCCGCTCCATACAGTACAATTTATTGAAACAGTGGGCCGAGTATCTCCGTACAAATGTGCTGAGCCTCGACCAACAGTACGTTTTTGCTTCTTGCTACTTCATGCGTGTTAATTTGGAGTGTACAGGATCCCCGCAGACTCGCACGAAAATAGCCTAGGGCAGGGCGGCGAAGGCAACATGAAGCTTGCGCTCAAAGGGATCATTGCTATTCAGACGATGGCCGAGATCAGCCAGATCATAGACCGAACTTCAGATGCGCAAAAATACGAGGTACGCACGAATCTCTCTGAACAAAGTCAAAGCTAACTGACTTCCTTCAGACCAACGCCAAAGCTCACGCAGAAACGTGGATAAACCTCACTTTGTCGTCCGGCGAACTGCGCTGGACGAACACCGAGCCAGCGTCGTTCGGGCTGATGTAGAATTTACTGGCTGATAAACTCCTGCCGCTGAATCTCTTCCCGCCATCGGTAAGACTGAGACTCTGTGCACCCCATTTTTCTTTTCTGACGCAAAGCTCAGGTGTATGCTGCGGAATCGGCCACTCTCTCAAGTCAGGCAGCTCAACGTTTGTTTCATCCGATGCCCGATCAATGCGCAAGTCTCTACCCGGGTTTTAGTACCGACATTCGGCTTTCCATTGAGCAGCAACAGTAATACGAATGCCCGATCCGGTACGCGTTCGCCGCTTGCATCATTGGCAAAAGCTGACAGATATTTGATGTGAAGACTGGACGCTTTTCAGCGCCGCCGCCGCGCCGGATGCGCCGACGCGCAATCTGCTGATATCCAACGTCCGCAAACATGCGTCGTCGAATTCTAGCGTGGAATCTTCCCAAGTCTGTATAACGCGCAAACAGGCGTGGGCCCGGGACTGGGGGTGTCTCCGAACGGATTTGCCAGGTAGGTTTGACATCCGGCATTCTGCCCAGTATGTTTTCTGATTTCCTTTCTTTGTCTGTAGTCCAGCACAGGGAGCGATGTTCTCGCTTCTCGCTTTGAAGTACGTTCAATATTCCGTCTGCAGATCTTCGATAATGTCTCCCTTAGTGTCACCAATAATTTTTTCCAAGTCACCATCCCAAATGGCGTTGGCGCGCAAAAGAACATCGGCGCGATTGTCGGTGGAACTATTGCTGCAGTCGCGTTCCTCCTTCTGCTGGGTTGTGTGAAAATGTTGCCGCGCCGCCGCAGGCGCCGCATCGCTGATGACGCGCTCGCCGCACCGCAGCCATACCAACCCAACGCGGCAGTGGCAGCAACATCCGGTGCCTCATCAGCCACTGCCAACACATTTATCTCGCCAAAAGCCAGATTCATGGGTACCGGGCGCCGCGGCACCGCATCACCAATATCGCAGCCTTCGTCGGTTGGCGGTGAAGGGTCGAACGTGTCGAGGGACACTGACGAGTTGCGGGGCGAGATGGAACGACTTCGTCAGGAGATCGAGCAACTGCGTGCGGCGCACGAGGCGCCGCCGGGATACCACTGACCAAGAATTCCTTTTGTATACAAAGCTCTAATGTAGCACAGAACAAAAATGGATCGGCTGCATAGCGAATCGCACTTACCTGCATCGCGTTCACTTGCGCCTGTTCGATTCGGGTGAGCCCTGGCAACGATTCACTCGACCCTTTTTGTGGGTGTCTTCATTCTACATAATTTTTGCTTGGTTTATTGCTTGAATTCTTTCCTGGTTGGATGTATACTTCCCCTCCATTTTTTTTTTTTTTTTTTTTTTTGATGAACACCGAGGCTATCCCTTGCACTACGTTTAACCTAGTCTCGTGACCAGACTCTTATGACAGGGGTCCCGTTGGACATCCCAACGGGACCCCTGTCATAAGAGTCTGGAACAATCAGCGGCCACCTAACCGTACCATTGCGCTATCAATTTTGATGGCCTTTTCCCACAGGCATTGCCTCTTGTTCTCCTGTGTTTTCAGCATGTTTCTTAGACTCAGCCTGTATTTCGATGTGTTATATGCTCTTCTCAACTGACGAGGCCCAAGGCTTTCTGTGGTTATTTGCAGAGTCGCTTTCAACGCGAAATCATTAGAACCTATTTTTGGATATCTTGGCTGAATTGGATTTTTCGGGGTGAGCCAGAGTGTATAAGAGCTTTTCATATTTCTTGAGCTACTTTTCTGAATATGAATGAGTAGTGAATATGCAAGAAATCACATTGTAAACACACAGAAGAGGCAATACCTGTGAGAAAAAGCCATCAAAAATTGATAGCGCCATGGTACGGTTAGGTGGCCGCTGATTGTTCCAGACTCTTATGACAGGGGTCCCGTTGGGATGTCATAAGAGTCTGGTCACGAGACTACGTTTAACCTTGGATTTTCTGCAGATCTTTCTGGGAAATATACGTACAATCTACGATTTTAACCATCAGAGAACAATATTTTGCAATTGAAATTATCTCCGTCCGGCACACTCCAGCATGACTGTAACGTAAGAGTGAAAAAAACCGTCCACATCAATGATCGAATCAACTTTGATCGCAAGCGGAGGTAGCATCACCAGTATGTTCTGGGCTAATCCTGCCTTTCCTTTCATCCCAAAATTCTGAAATTATCTCCAAAAGTACTGGGGGAATAGGCTATATGCATAGATGCGTGGCTTTCTGCGATAATTCACTTGAACACGACTGCACGCGGCCACAACAATGATCGAATCAGAATTTGATCGCAAGCGAAGATACCACCACCGGAATGTTCTGTGGCAATCCGGCCTTTCCTTTCGTCCTAAAATTCTGAAATTATTTGAAAGTGTACTGGGGTCGCGGGCTATGCGGGTGGATGTGCGGGAGGAAGGCTAAAGTGATTCTACGCGTGTATATTTGGCTTCTCGCGACAATCATCAGAGATCTGATCTTCCGACGAAAAAGGGTGTTCTGGCCGTGTTGCCTGGGTTCCCCGGGAGTTTTGGACACGTAGAGAGGTGCAAAAAGGCGTGGACGGACTGGGAATTGAACCCAGCACCTCTGTTCTGAGGGGGACGGAGTCCCTTTCAGGATTGTCCGAGGCACTCTGAAGGAAGTGCTTTTGAGGGACGCTTGAGTGGTATTTGCAGTTCTTTGTTTTCACCACCATAGCGTCGCACGATGTGAAACCTGCTAAGCGAGCGTGATAACCAACTACACCATCCGCCCGATAAACATCAACAACTTTGCTTCCACTCGTCATACAAAGTCCCCGCAAGTGCCCAGGCTACCACGTCCCAATGTTCCCTTTGAGTCGGATGCAACTACTCTTGCGACGTGTATTGGCAGCTGGGCGGGGGACATTGTGGGTTGAGGAAATATTTTGCGCCATTGGGGCATGTTCCGAGTCTTTGGTTAACTGGTGGTAGTGCATTTTCAAGTGTGTCCCATATGATGTAAATTGCTGTGGGGATATAGCTCGATAGATTGACAAGATTCTGCGAGATGTCGCAGAATTTTGAATACATCGGACACTATCGATCTTGAAATATCGCATCACATTTATTCTTCACAGGGCATTGCACTCTTGGCGCTTGTAAACGTCACCTCTTCACCCACTCCTATTTATCTTAAAAGCTGAATTGGATCAACCTTGACAGTTTTATAATTTGGACAAGATTCCAGCTCTCGGGTTCCCCCACGTTTCGTACTTTCAAGTTAACCAGCCCCGACCTCAGTCGAGTGTGAGATTGAAGCAAAATTTAAAACAAGTATTGGAGATAGCACCCCGATTTAAAACGGATATAAGCTGGTCCAGTTGATGACGAGACTCCGCTAATTTGAACAGAGTGAACTTTGTGTTCCGACATCGATTTGAGCTTGTTTACCCTTCGTCATCTGCCGGCGGTTCACCGGCCCGCGGCAGTGATCTCTGCTGTTCTCTTCCCACCATGATGGTCCTCAAACTCAAGGCTGAGCCCTGGGCGCACTCCTCCAGACTTCCCACCTCGCCGCCTTTCTGTACTATGTGATTTCCACCACAGCGATTCTGCGGCATGCTTGTTCCCTGCGAAAATCTGCAGCAGAGAAGGAACTGTGTCCTCAAACAAGAGCCGCTCAATCTTGACCGAAATGATGTCCTTTGGACAGAACTGACTGCCCTATATGAGACGGACAAGTTCCTCGCGCGCGCGATCGGCCAGGTGAGCGCTGCTGTCTCCAGCGGAAAACTCAGATAGCAACTAGGCCGAGCGTTCCTTTACCATCCAAGTTTGAATCTTGAGATCCTCAAGTTCAATGTGAGACAGTTCATCTACGTCCTCCTCCACAATACCAGAAGGTTCATTGAGACTTGTCAAATCGATTCTGTGCCGCTCATGGACCGCTTGATTGACACGAAACAGATCGACACAATACTAGTAGCAGGTGTAGCAGGGTAAGAGGCTGAATTTCGAGTTCCAGCGCCCCAAGGGTCAGATCGGGAGCCGAGAAAAAAAGAACTTCCTTACCAATAACGGGTGCTGAGTCGACTGTGCTCCCTGTCCTGCCAGACAAGTGGGAGTCCACGGCATGCAGATGGCGCACTGCGCTAACACGTCGAATTCCGACACTGAAAGAACGAATCCCGGTTTGTATATCATGTACAGTTTACTGACCGACTCGATTTATTACCCGGGCCCACTGCGACCACAGAATGCGCTGCCCAGCAGTAACACAGATGCAGACGATAATAACCTCCGCCACTGATTTTGACACAGCCCAGGTGGGGGGGCCCCTGGACTGGCTGCTATCTGGTCTGAAACAACAAGAGGTGAGCCATCTCTGGATTGTGCAATATCATAAAGTGACCAACGTATCGCACTGGTTGCTCAGGATGTGGGACGGAGACTTTCCAGGGATAGCACAATGGACTTTAGGGGCGTAAGAAGCTTATCTAACCGTATTTGGATGATCCGTAGATCGTTGTGAAACAAGAGAGACCATTACAGCCGGACCAAGATGCTATCCAGATTGAAGATAAATATAAATGATCCATCGCGGGCTACACGGGCTACCGGGCACAATCCCGAAGAGAGCCTGGAAAATTGCGGAACGCTTGGAGGACACCCAAGTCCGAATTCTGCTCGTTCGGAATAAATTTCCCTCCCTCCGCATTTGTTCATCGTTTGTTTATGGTTACGTGCCTCGCGGATTCACACGTCTATCAAGATCTGCTGTTGACAGAAGGCTGTGTGCCCCTCACTGTTCCCCACGTCACGCCCTCACGACTCTTTCTTCCTTCTTCTCCTTCACCCAGCCCACTCCCCTTATATTCGCCGGCCGAACCCACCATGGACGACTGCTGCGGTTTATGTTGTATCTGCGTCGCTTGTTTCGGTGCGTGCCAAGTGCCAACGCCTCAGGCGTCTCATATTCCACACCGATATCGATGCACACAACACAGGCTGCCTCACCGCCGTCTTCCGCTACATGCCTTCCCAGGCTGTCTGGCACGCCTGCAAATGCAAAGGCTGTCCGCGGGCGAACGCCGAAGACGACTTCGACCCAATGGCGAAGCCAGCCCAGAACGCCATGTTCACGGCCGACGGCGAGCGCATCCAGCGCGGAGAGCCCTACGCGGCGGCGGTGCCGATGAGCACCCACAGCCATAGCCACTCGGCCTCCCAACACCTGAATCTGCAGCCGAATGATGATGGCGACCCGTTCGCCACGCGGCCGCCCTCGACCGTCGACGCGCACCCGCCACTCGATCATCCGGCCGCTTTGAGGGCTGGAATCTCGTCTGACTCTGAGAAACCCCTCGGGTACCGGGTTGAGCCGGGCTCGGGGAATCGTGCGTAATGTCTGTGCCCTTTATTTCTGTGCGGGCTAACGGAAGAGCTAGGGGTGTCGCAACTTGATGCTGCTGGCGGAGAGCAACCTCGTTGATCATTTTACCACCAGACACTATGAAGGCTTGCCAGGCTCAGATCTCTTGTAATGAATTTGTACCTACCGCTTTCGCAATGTCTTGTCTTCCTTCTTGCCCACACGTCCACCACAATATCGGCACTCCACATTCTCTTGGCCTTCGTTGTTCACCTCTGTTGTCGCCTTTGACTCGACCAAATCCCTCATCTCAACGCCAGGGAAGAAGATCAGGATATTCTGTTATCCTCCTCTCTCACCCAACTCACTGCACACTCGAGTCTCGGTCTGGGTGTAAATACCACCAAATTCATGTAAGATATCGTCTGTGGCATTGTCCAGATGCCAAGTGCGATCACTCGCTTGCTCAGACCCTGCCTGCTCCCTACTTCACTCTTCCTGCCTCTTGACCTCCTACAATCTCTTCTCCTTGCCACCCACTTCCACTTGCGCACGGTTGCGCATCCTTTCCGATTGAATCTCATTTCTAGTATGCTACGCGCGCGTTCCGCGCCTAGAATTCCGGATCTCTCCTACGTGCGCTACAACTCGGAGGACCACATCCTCCAAATATGTGCCGGGGAATATTAATCCAGGCCCATACAGACTCAAGCAAACGGAATGGTGATCACACCCGTTAGCACATGGCGTGCGCCTGCTGCTTCTTCCCTTCATTCGAGTGCATGATGCGGGAGACCTCGTTCGATTCGAGGCCGGGTGATACCCTATCGGGTTCCGAGCCTTCTTTTCTTTTTGTTCTCTCTTGCACCGCTCAATATCTCTTAACGATTTCCGGGGTCCTCGGTCCGTTTTTCCCATCTTCCCTGCGACTACACTTTGAATTCGGGGTACGACCTCCGTTGTGCTGAATATCTCTGCGGAATCGGCTCAATGTAAGCTCAAGCAAACGGAGTGGCGATAACACCCGGTGGTACATGGCGTGCGCCTGCAGCAACTCAAGTGTGCGGCTCGTATGATGCAGGAAGACCTCGTTCGATTCGAGGCTGGGTGCTGGGTTGCCGTAGGATTCTTTTTTCCTTCCTGCGCCACAACTCGTTGTCGAACATACCTTGAGGCCTTTCGCGTCCATCCTCTATGGAGTCGTCTCATGCCCTTTAGCGGTGTCTGATTGTCTCTCGCATCGCTGGAACGGCGCAAAGTCTGTATGAAGCGATGAATACTGAAATCCGTCAGGGGGTTTTCCTTAGTATTTGTCCCGAGAGGAACAAGAAATATTCGAGCAACGTTTGGATTCCGGCCTGAAGCTTTATCCAACTCCAAACTTGAATTGAATCAGACTGTTGGCCGATGCCAGCCCGTACTGCGGACTGTGCAACGGAAGCACAGCCTCCGACCCTCTTTGCTTCTTACTGCGAGGTCGAATGACGAGCAGTCCAGAGAAATCTCTGTCCCTGCTAAGAAAAGACGGATGCAGCGCGCCTGCGATATGTGCAGATTGAAAAAGAGTGGGTTGTTCAGAAGCTTATATTTTTCGTTCTTTGGCTCCTTACGAACTTGATTGCTGAAAGTCTGATTTCCAGGCGATGGCCTGCGGATGTCGGAGAAGAAATGCACGAATTGCATTGAAAATGGAGTAGAATGCACCTTTGCAGGAGCAGTCACAAAACGGCGAAGGTAATCGATCTACATAGGCGCGCTTCGGAGACAAACATAAAAAGATCGAAGACCTGGACACATACCTTCAACCCGTCACAAACAGGTTCCAGCAACCCGTCGGATGTTATTGCCTGGTCCAGCCCAGGGCTCACGGGGCTCGCGCAGAAAGAAAAGGACAGGTCGTATTCAAAGTCGGGGTTGGGCGTAGCATCCTCTGTTCTGTTGCCGGCGCCACTCATCGAAGGGGATTCACGCGAATCGTCGGCACCGAGGGCATCACAATGCCCCAGGGGTCTCGCGTCACGCTCTGCAAAGCAGCGACCCATAGCAGCCGAGCCAGGAGGAGGATTGCGGGCGTTCCCGGCCTCAAGAGCCTTCAGGGCGGTGGAGCGGTGTTTGAGAGCAGCTGGCAAGGTGGCGTCCGTGAAATGAGGCTGGGGTCGAGCAGCGTTGGGAGGCGATGCGGTGACATCGGGCGGCTAATGCTGAGTGGCACGGGGAGGCGAACCGACTCGGAGAGGAGTTGACCTTGAGAGGCACTGGGACGCGAGGAGGGAGGAGGGGGATTGCCGAGGTGTCAAGGTCATCGTTAAGGTGATGGCAAGATGGGAATTGACCAGTGGTGGCAGCAATAAAGAAAGCGAATCAAAAAACCGTACATCTCATCAGCAACGCACCAGAAGGAAATAAATTAGTGTCAAAGGGAATGAGGACGTGGAGGGATGGAAATAATGCCGTCGTAACGTTCACAGTGAGGCGAACGAGACGAACACACTTCAAATGAAGGGCGGCGGTGCTCGGTTGCTGCTACAGTGAACGCAACGATGTCTGCGGTGGAGGAATCCCGCGCGATATGAGCTACTGCGTTGCCGCTCCGTTCTGTGGTACAAAATCGGTGGTTATGTCCAACACGTAATAAAAGGAAATGAATAATTGCGCCTCGGCTCGGCTAACCAGTTTCAACATTAATATTTCGCTATGCTCGGAGGAGACTCCGGGCCTACAATGCGACGCGCGGCAGAGTACAACAAGAAATACCTCGCGCGTACAGAGAATACCCTGCCAATTTCAAGAACAAAAGTCCGATATCACTTCTCGCATAGTATGGCGTGTACGTCCTTCCAGTGGCGATGGTATGAATAGCGCCGATGACGCAAACGGTCATTTCGATAGCCATTCTCGTCGCGCGCCGTGTAGAGTTGTCGCAGAGCGGGGAAAAGCGCAGAGATGAATTGACCGACACGGAGACAGTCTCCCTCCTGTACTGGGGAATATCCTACGCCGAAAAGGTACATTGTATCCTGTGATATCTGTGGGCTCGGCTGCGCGGGAATGATGCGGGCGTCGAGCGTCATCTCGAAATATTTGAGGAGGGGGCAGTGCTGAGCGAAGGAATGAAGGGATTGGAGCGTGACGTCGGGCTCATAGTCCGATTCTTGGAATTCTTTGAACAAGAGGCGCTCTGCACGGGGCCATGCGCGCGCCATTTGATCGCAGAAACCGTCGTCAAGCTCGAATCCGCACGGCGAATGGATATCTACCTCGACGAGATTTTCAAAGCACAGCAATAGTTGGATTGCATGAATGGGGACGATGTACATTTCCTGGTCGATGTCGCCTTCATCGTCCGCCGAATCCCACAGTTCAATCCAAAGAAAACGGAGAGAGGGATGGGAACGACGACATTTGATCAAGGCAGCAGAAAATTCGTCGATATCTCGTGCAGTTGGGAATTCCTTGAGAGTGAAGCGGACGAAACGGAAAGCAGTGTCAGTGCAAATGCCAATGAGCCCCGTTGCCGCCTGTAAGCAATCACGTAAGACCCAAACCGGGTCCAGGTTGACGAAGAGCGCCCGCTCAACCGAAAGCCGGATGAAGTCATTGGGGAGTCTCGGCAAAGTAAGAGTGTGAAGGCTGTCAAGCCGTCCGAGATGCTGCAGCGATGCCAGGTCTGGCAGGAACCAATCGAAGGACTCGACGTCGCGCAACTGGTCCACAAATTGTGAAACAATAGCACGCTCCGAAGGTACTCTTTTACCAATGCTGACATGTCTCAATGTCCGAGCATGGAGCGCGGGAGTGGAGAGGAAGGAAAGTGCGAAGTCGCAGTTCATGCTGTCGACGGTGATTGATGTGACTGTTGGGGCTATGAAGAGATGGATGTATGGGTGATAAAATTTGTGCCGAGGAATCCATTTGAGGGTGCGAAGATTGGGGAACAGACTGCCCGGTCGAAGACAGGTGCTCAGGGCTGAGAAAAACTCAGCCAGTCCCTGGTCGTCGTAGCAGCCCCCAATGTGCAAACTCTTCACTCGGGAGCCATAAAAGAGCGGCCGCAGTAAATCGCCAGGGACCATGGGACGAAGAAGCGTCTGCATTGGCAAAATTGTCAGAGATATCGAATGCGGCGGGCTCCAGACCAACACCCACCACAATGGGCGTCGCATTAAATCCGCTCGTTGAAGCCTCGAGACTAAAGAGGTCGGTCGGCATGCATCTCAAGATCTTCATCAGCGTATCCTGATCCCTCCACAAGATATTTAGCGCAGGAGTCCGCGCCATCTTCGTCACTTCGTTACTTCGCTTAGCGCTGTGAAAGTTCGTAACTTTGATGGGAATTCTTGAAAGTTCGTGAGTTTGATGGCTTTCTGTGAAAGTTCGTGAGTTGGTATTCCAGCCTTGTCAAACGGCGACTCCTCGGCACATCACGGAGTGATGTGCATCAACAGCTTGCCGAGGTTGGCTGGTTAGGGGTTGGAGGTTAGAGGTTTGGGTTAGGCGGTTACGGTTAGAGGTTAGAGGTTAGCGGTTAGAGGTTAGAGGTTAGTGTTAGGCCAGGGTATCAATATAAAAAAACGGGGGAGAAAGAAATGATGGCCAGATTGATGCGTCTGATTTGTGTGGTTTGTTCACCTCACGAACTTTCCTGGGAATTCACCAAAGTGACGAAGTTTCAGAGGTTTCCATCAAAGTGACGAACTTTTGCGAGTTTAAGCGAAGTAACGAAGTGACGAAGGTGACTACTACTCCTAGCGCAGGACCACTAAACGTTCTGCATGTGCGAGCCAGGAAAGCGAGAGTCTGTCGGTTGACATAAAATGGATGGCACAAGTTCGACATTATCATGTCTACGAGTTCAGCAATTTGCAGGCAGTGGCCGGCAGCTTCTGCCGCCGGCGTTCCTTATTCGGACCGTGTCATGTAATTAACCGTTCTTTAAGCAAATGGTGTAAAAGCTGTGTTGGGTCCTCATGAGGTGCCATCTCCATCTACAGCGGTGGTCCCTCTCCTGTTATCGTCCCTGTTTCTCTATTTACCCGCTAGGGGGTCACTTAGGGCTTCTCTTTTCGGTCACTGCGGGTTAATTACATTTATGTAACTTGTTACTTGACCGTTCTTTAACGATTTTCTCGTTCGGCGGTCCAATGGTCCCATTAGCTCCGTCTCCGTCGGGTTTCCTCTGCTCTCTTAGCAGGTTCCGCCATCCTACCCAATTTGCATGCCCAACTATTCCCTTTCCTCGACCTTCTCACCGTCTCAGCTCAAGCCAAACTCCGGCAGAGCACATTCCACCTCCATTCTGTGACCAGAACTGGCTCCAATGGCCACTCACCAGCGTATTAACGCTCGATCAGTTGACCATTCTGCAGCGTCTTAGCAGGCACATGCGGTTTCACGCAGCAGATTTTGCCTGTGCCGCAGTTTACTTGAACTTGCTGTGACGCAGGACCCCGAAAATCATCCGCGCACAAAGAGGGCTCCGTCTTCGTCCATTTGGCCAACGCTTCCTTTCTCTGTATTTTTCTGGCTTTCAAGATCACTGTTTCTACGCTGTCTTGGGGTTTCCCACCAAATCTCACTTGTATACGGACGAAGCCTCTGGTATACAGACCAGCTCTGGCAACTTGGGCACGTGCGAAACTACCATATATGATGCGTGGGAAGAATTCCGTAGTTTAGTTAGTCCCAAGCCGCTCAGGTCGGAAAAAAAAATAGACCCTATATCTTTTTCTTAAAATGCCGGTTGCCCCTTGCTCCGAGTCGGTCAGAAATCCCGACACAGGCCTGGGCCGAGGACGGGCTCCGTCTTTGGCGGTGAGCGCCGTCAGCAGGCCGCAAGCCGAGGCATAGCTCTATATTTCCCTCCGGTTCCTACACAGCCGCGGCATGGAGACAACTTTCTGTCAGTGTAGCGTCACGCATAACTCGATCCACAATTTCTGTCCCTCTGTATCCGCTTGTAAACCCGCCACTGAAATTGTAAGCCTCGCCGCGGCTGTGTAGTCGAAACCGTCTGTCGCTCAGCAACTTGACCGCGACGCTAGAATTCCTTGAGAATTCCTGGAAGATCTGCCAGACTCTTCGATGAATTCGAACTCGAAAGAAAAACAGGCTGTTGTCGCATGAACCCTCCGGCAGCAGTCAGCATTCCAAGGAGTCGGGCTACATGATACGCCGCCCGGAGAAATCGCGGGGATATATAGGCAGCATTCCACCGTTCGGTCCGCACACCTATTTCCAGTCTAAGGGATTAACCCCCTGGTGCAGAAAGCAGGTAAAAATACGCCTCGGAACTTACCGGCGACAGCTCTTACTGCACCTCCCTACGGTGGAATCACGAAGTCAGAGCTCGGGGCGCGCATTCATACCTTTTTGTCCCGCTGTACCTCGCCTCTAGCTCAAATCATCAGCTACATTAAAATTATTGAGTTCTAGGCCTGCGTGTCAGCCCATCTGAAATGGAGGTACTAGCTCGATGGATGTACCCTCGGACTCGGAGGCCGTTACCGTCTGACCATTTTACGACATTCATTCGGCTTTTTCCCCCTTCGCCGCACCAACATGAAACGCGATATACGAGCTCGGAGCGGCCTTCCGTAACCTGACTGGTATAAAGACTCCTCTGTAAACCAGCGGATAGTCATTTGTGTCATTTCAAGTATGCTTCTGGGCGCGCTTTCGGTACTCTTCTATCTCTCACGCGTGTATGTCGCGTCGGGCGCATCTTGCGACTGTTCAGCACTTGTTATTCCTGTTGACGTCGACGTTCTCGTTCCGAAGGATCCCACAGATATATTCGGAGGGCTAAAAAGCAATGCAAGCAGTCTACGCCGCCTGCAAGCCACGTACGACGTCTACGGTGTCTTCTGTCAGCCGGCCACTGTGCCTCCCACGAATGCAGGCCAGTCACAGTCTCATATGTTAGAGCTTATAAAGGTTTCTAATATCAATCTTCAGATGTTGTGCAATTTCTTGTGCATGGATTCACGTATACCAACCAATATTGGTCGCCTTCGATAGAGGAATTCCGAAACTACTCGTATTCGGCCTTCTCCTGCGATCGCGGGCTGTCATCTTTTGCCATCGATTGGGTCGGCGTCGGGTTGAGTTCACGACCAGTGAATGCGTCGGACGTGCAGTACGCCACTGAAGCAGCGGTCGCCTCGAAGTTGGCCCGTCAGCTCAAGAATGTGTCCATCCTCCCTGGCGTCCAGCCATTCAAGAAGGTTATAGGCATAGGACACAGCGCAGGTTCAGTCCTGTTGAATTTTGATGCCCTCGTGGAAGGTCCGCAATCGCCCTTCGACGGCCTCATAATGACAGGAGCGCTCATCGTTGAGCCCAATACACTTCCCCCGCTGCCGATTCTCAGCGCGCGGGACGATGACCCGCTCCGCTGGGGTAGCCTCGACCCCGACTATCTCACGACGAGCAGCCGCAACATCTTCTACGGCCCCGACCCCGCCACCTCCTCTTCGCGCATGCTCAAATTCGACAATTTCACAAAGGACGTGGGATCTATTGCCTCATTGCTACAGGTGCCCATCTCGACGTTGAAAACACAGTACACCGGGCGCGTCGCAAAGGTCGTGGGTTCGAAGGACCAGCTGCTGTGCCCAGGAACTCGGTGTGAGGACGTCGCGGCTTTGAATGCAGCGGAAAAACTCTTGTGGCCCGATGCGAAGAGTTTTGAGGTCCTGGTGGCCCAGGGAAGCGGACATGATTTGAATCTTGATTTTTTGGCGGAAGGACCGTTCAATACCTTTGTTCGCCTTGTGGAACAGTTTTCCACTTAGCTCTTGAATAGATTTATTGCCATGTTACAGAAACTCAACATGATTCATGTACAAGGAATTTCCGTAAATTCTGCTCTCCGAGTTTGAAGAATAAGAATTCAGAATTCATTTTCTGACCCAAGTCAACTTTCCATGGATTATCTTCGCATTGATGCCCAAGTTTTCGATCTCTTCCTCAATACGTGGTTTCTCACACGAACTTGCAAAGAAATTTGGAAATTGGTATTGTGTTGGTTGAAGGCCGAACATCCTCAGCAAACAACTCGAACGTTTCCCGTTCGGACGTTGCTAAATCTTCCCATGATTTTGCTTGACTCACAAGTGGTGTAGTCCATTAATATAATAAAAAGTAATACTCATGATAGCACGGATACGATACGGCCTCGAGGAGAAACTGATGATATTAATACGGGAAGATATAATACGATACAATATGAATATGATATGATAAAATGGACGTCTCCGTATTGGGTGACTTCCCGTAAACATTAAATATTCGAGCTGAATTTCCGAGGGGCGCCCATGATTTCGGCTATGGAAACTTGAAGATATTTGATTCATGTGTAACTCCCGTAAGCCAAAAATTATATTCGGAGGGAGTATCCATGTAAGCGCGTATCTAAAAAAAGAACAAATAACGCGTCCGTAGTGTTCTTGCTTCCTAACTCAACTGTCAATAGACATCGACGCGTCTTCCTTCCTTCAAATACAGTAGGAGATGGAAGAGGACAATACTGAGGAAGATTGGGAGATGGCGGCTCCCGCTGCAGCGTTAATTTGGATTGGAGCAGAGGAAGCACGCATCCTTCACGCGGAACGCAGACAGCAAAGCCGGCTCTATCTCTGTCGCACCCAACTTCTTCGAAACCCCAGATTCGACACCCCTTAGCAGGCTCTTTACGCCAGTCGCAATGATCGAGGACTCATTAATACGATGGGCTTCAATGTCAATACCTTCAGCATCATCGACGCAGGCTTGGGCACTGCATGGTACTTGACTCCCATTCAACGCGTCGATGTTCACACCACGGGAAAATCACGACCTGGTGCCCGATCCCTCAATGAAGCATCGGCCCTTGGGCTTTTTCTTCATTTTTTCCCATGCGCGAGATCAGCTTATAGCAGATCTTCGTGCTCATCCCGAAGACGGTCTCACGATACATCATCTTTGGGCTCAGCATTCTCTTCGCGGCTCTGCGCACCATGCCAAAAATCGAATGGCCGGGTACCGTGGACGAGTTCCAATCACTCGATGATCTTATCGTTGAGCGGCATTCCCACCTCGCTGGAGCATTTGCGGGTATTGATGGACTTAATTTCGGTATCGGGACGGCCGAGGATGAAGAAATTGAGAATGCAACGTATAATGGCTGGCTATTCGAGCACTACATACTGTGCGTGAGTGTACTGAGGCAACGACCCAACCTACCGTGACACCGTGATTTAGTTTGGCCAACCCAACCAGGCCAATCGTGACCGCGACCGTTTGACGGGTAGCTGCGGGCCCTATCTATCTCGTCCGAGAAGGTGGGGCCACATGCTGCCGACAGCACCCTCCGTCGTCGGCTCAAAGGGGACGTTTACGACGGCCTACTCATTTGCGGCCCTGTTTGGAGGGTTGAAAGGGATGGACATAAGACATGGTCACCGTTTTGACCCTGAAAGGGGTGGCAAACTAGCAGGATGTGCTGGTCGCGCTAGGGAAATGTATGCGAGAATGCCATAGGAAGCCGATCGCCAGTGGGGATGAATCTGGAGTAAGAGTAGGACAGAATATGGGCTCAAAAGAATATAAACCCAGCTCAGAAGGATTGTAAGGGCTTATAAATGCGCAGGAAAATTATTCGGAAAATGAATGATAGTGGTGGGTAATAAGGCTCCGTTAAACCGTTTAGCTTAAGCTTTCGTTTACGGATCTCCATAAACTAAACGGAAACGGGTTGTACACCGTTTACAAACGTTTATAAACATTCATAAGTGATTGTTTCAGGCAAGAACTACCTACCTTGTGCATGAGACCATTATAAAGGAGCCAAATGGTGTCCTGACAATTTCTATGTACCTAAGAAGTCCCAGCTTGATGTACTATCAGGCCCCGGGTACTCGGCCACCTTAGCGATTATCCACATTGCTCGGACGCTGTGAGCGAGCCTCACGGCGGCTTTGGCCGCGAATCAAACTCATATATCCTCTGAATGGTTGGAAATATTTTGGTGGATTTTAGGAATGACTATAGTGCTACGGTGAGTTCTTTTTTGCTCGCATGCCCAAAAGGCAAAAAAACAGGGTACTCGGCCACCTCACCCCTGAGGCCAAAATGGGCCTAAAATGTATCCAGAGCTAGAAATCAGGTTTGTTTATGGGACTGTGGATAGTCTTGGTGTACATACTATCGAAAAGTAGCGTATGCGAGCACATCTTGGATGGGAAAGACTGCCGCCTTTTGGCACATGTCGGTAAACTAAGTGCGTGGAGAAGAAGTAGCGGGCATGTCAGCCCAGGAAACGGTGTTGGGCGACGATTGGTACATATATGTATATTATTGACTATATATTTTTCTAGGGACTAGCAACCCAATCAAAAAGTCTTGGATTTCCGCGACATCGAAATGGCGTGTTTTAGGGTAATGGCCAATGTTGTGCCAGAAGTAAAATAGATAAAATTGTGATCAAGCCTTTTAAGCATGGAGTAAGTGACAAAAAGGCTCATGTCAAGCGCCAGACCCATAGCTTGAAGGGTGTGTTGGAAACGGAGGTATTTCACTGCAGCTGGTCAGAATATGAGCCAAGTCTTTCTCGCCGTCGATCTCACGCATCGGGGCAGCATAATGAGCCCATGAGCTCATTAAACGGTGAAGAATTGGTGAGCAACGAGCTGTGGGTAGCGACAAGGTAGCGAGACAAAGTTAGCAAATGATAGCTCACACAGTGCGGATCCCGATCAAAGTTTGCGTAAATTTCGGCCCCCAAAAAAAACACTTCAAGTTGCGTTGAAATCTGGAATGGGAGGTCCTCAAAGGTCGTACTTGGTCCTTGGAGGTCAAGTGCTCACAATTTTGAACTCCTCCATGATATATTCGCAGGTGGCCGACTACCAATAGGAGTGGCCGACTACCTGGTGGCCGATAGTAGGTGGAGATATATTAATAGGTCCGATGGGGCTTACGGCCAAGTTAACCATCATAATTTCCATCTAATTTTCGCCCCAGAGCAACTCTCGTCTTGGCTTTGCACCACCTTTCCTGAAGAAATTGTCCTTTGAGCCACATCCCTGCCCCCTCAGCCCTAAATCTGGCTCTGAAAAGCCTAAATTTTAGTGTTCCGCTGCTATATAGGCATCATTTTGGGCCCGTGCAGTACTCGAAATATCAATCAAAGGAGAAAGACAGGTAGCCCAACAGTATGTATCTTTGGGGCGCGTTCAATGATTGACCATTCCATCTAGTCTGTATTTTCTTTTATATCATAGGGAGAACTTTGCCTAATTGACAGTCAACCCCGGCGCAAGAACGAGGGGGCCGCAGGTCGTCGTTGCAGTCCAGTTGGACTCCGCGCGAACGATCGTCTCAATGGGAGCGAGCGTGTCGGAGGTGATGAGCGTTGTCGGCTTCGTCCAGCCCTAGACGCTCCTCGCGGAAGAAGATCTGCACGAAACTAAGCGAAAGCATAATCAGCATCACACAAAGAGGGGAAAGAAGAACCGGAAGATCCACGTACTTCTTCGGCGCAACGCCCGTCAACGGATTCCCAAAGATACTGAGGTACAACCCGGACTCGCGGCTGCGCAGCACGAACTCTTTCTGCGTATTGACAATAAACGGGTTGGTCGAGATCGAGTCCGCGAGGCGCGCGAACTGCACCGCGGCCGCAGAACTCGCGTTATAGAAGTCGACGCCCGGGTTGGCATTGGCGAGCGTCGCGAACACGGTTTCGTTGAAGTGGACATTATCCCCCGTACCGTCGCCGAAGTCGTTCCGCGAAAGGGACGCATCGTGCTCGACAGCGTTGTGTCTGTGTAGAAGCCGCAGCGTAAGATCAAAGGAGTTGGAAAGATGGGTTTTAGAAGGTGTTACAGCGAGAGCGGGCCGAGGCTCATAGTCAACTCTGATGCCACGTTATTCTGAGTAAGCAGACCGAACTTGGCCGCGATGAGGATCGTGTCCCAATTGACGTTGAAGGCCTCTGCAAGTCAATATACGTCGATTCGGTTCCCCCCACGCAGGCAGACAAGCACTCACCAAGAGCGGCATCCATAACGTCTGGAATCGTAAAGTTCTGCCCGGTGCGCGGCAGATACCCGTGGTTGGCAAGCCTTGAGTGAACGAAACCGAGTTGAATATTTTCTGTACAGTGAATATATGGTAAATCCTCACGTATTGAGGCCCGGGCACGGGGAGCGCTGGTCGTCCGGGCCCGGCGCTATCCATATGTGGTTGTATGGATCCGAATACGCTGACGCCGAAGATGCGATCGCAGCAAAGAAGGAGACGCTGAGCGGCTTCATTGTTGGGAGGACTGAGGATGGCGCTCCTCTCGCAGAGGTCGCATTTATAGACTGTGAATGCGTCAAATTTAGCATCCAACTCGCAGCCGGCGGCCCGGAGGCGTCGCGAGCGGGCGTGGTCCGTACCTGGAGTTGACAGACATAATGACCCCGGTCGTATTGGACAAACCCGCTTCGAATGCTTTGCAGAAAGTTGTATTATTCAAACGCTCCAAAGCAGAAAAAAAAAGAGAGCGTGTGAAATAGACCGCACCGGATCTGGAAGTTGACATTGGCAGATCAAATTGAAGCCCTTCTCTGGCAGATGCGCAGCAGGAACACTGTTAGTTAGTTTAAGCCCATTGGCTAGGTCGAGCATGGAGTGCAGACACGAGGATGGTCCGGTCCGAGGGGGAAAATAAGGACGGTAGAGCCGATGAGCGGCAGAGCCCGCTACCGTAGTACTAATTACTACTGGGACTTGTTGAATTATGTTACCTTCGAGACACTCAACTTGGGAGGCCAAAAACGGTAACCGATTCGTACTGAGGGTTGATCGAGAGAAAAACTTCGGCGTTTAGTTCAAGTTTAGTTTTTGGTTTAAAATTTTGAGCCAATGATTCGATCTAAGTATACGAACCGCCTCTCCCGTGACTCTGCCTGGTCTCGCGATAAGTATCTGGCGCCTCCGAAATGCCGGTTACGAAACCTACCGCCACCTACTGTAAGAGTCGTCTGTGGCAGTAGCTATTGCTGGCTGTAGTGACCTCAATAGAGTAGGCCACGAGATCCGGTACATAATGAGGATGGTTATAGCCTAGTGGATGATAGAATCGTGCAAGGCACCGTAGGCACGCCGTCATCAACCGTCATTGATCCGCACATCGATCAACACACCCACGCCCCTCTTCTCACCCATCGCTATAACAACCCGCAACAGCGTCGACACAGCCTTAAGCTGGTTAAGTAGCCCGCGATGAGCCGCGATGTGGACAGCGCTATTGCAGCGTCTTCCATCTACATACGAAATTCCGACATGGTATGCATTGTTTCCCTTGCTCAAATAGTTTCTGACCTCAACCAGCCGGCGTCGGCGGGCAGCCGGTTTATCCTTACGCAGGATTTGTATGAGCTCCTCTTGGCATTCCTCACTCCCTCCATACAAGACAGGGTTCAATTTCATCCGGTGGCTCGCCTGGCTCGCACTTCCAGGGCCACATCCGATCTCGCACTCGACTGCTTGTGGAGGACACTCTTTCATCCCGCACACATCTTGCAGCTCCTTCCTGGAGATGCAGTTGAGCTTGTACGTCCCCTCGTGGAAGCGGACTTGGGGGTATTCGATAAATACGCATCTCGCGTCCGAGCAGTGGACTGCTGGAACATCTCAAGCGATCCGAATCGGAAGACGTCATGGGACATCTTCCCAAGGTTAAAGGCCTTCCGGGACCCGATTTTTCCACGTCTCCGAGAATTTTGGTGGCATCCTTCCGGGTATTGGAATACCTTCGGTGCCTTCCACATTCTTTCACCAGAAATTCCGCTTAAGAAGCTCGCGCTAAGGCTGTGGGATCATGATCTCCGCCCGTGGCCTGGTGCGCTACAGGATCCGCAGGGGATGAGTGCTCTGCTCAATGGCACATGGGTATCTTCGAATCTCTACATCGAGTCTCTTGATGTGAATATAACGACAAAGTATCATCCAAGCACCAATGTACTGGCACGCCTGCAAGCTCTCACCAAGCTTAAACACGTCACCTTCAATATCCCCATCGGCCCAGCCATACTTGAGCATCTCGCGCGACTGCCGCAGCTACTCTCGTTGCATCTCTTCAAAGAGGATACCAACTGCATTTTGGATCTCAAACAATCTGTGAAACATCGGCGGCTGTGCACAGGAGAGTCCAGCTTTCCAGCACTGGAAGCGTTCCACATCCAGTCTTGCGATTACAACGGCTTTTCCACCCTGCTCGCCGTCATCGACTCACCCTCGTTGCACACCGTGGCGTTTAGGCTCGACCAGTTCAGTCCCATTGACGCCACACTTTTCCATCTCATTATTCCCTCTTTCGCGCGACGCGCAGCCATCCGCCACATCACGTTCCGCAACCCACCTATCCCCGAGTCTGGTGTGCTTCCGCTCGCTGCCGACCTCCTTGACGCACTCTATACATGCCCCAACCTCACCACCCTCCATATTTACACCGACATGCGTCTCGAGGATGCAGACGTGGAGCGCATGGCATCGAGCTGGCCTAAGCTCCAAAAGCTTAGCGTGTACATCGGCGAACGGGATTCCGCCGTGCACCTCTCCACGCTTTGCGTCCTCGCGGCGCGGTGCTCAGTCCTAAGCGAGATCAGTATTTCTGTGGACGCGCGCGCACCTGGGGCGACAACCGGCACTTTACCCTCGCGCACGGTTCGCGATATCCACCTCCGAAATTCCCTACTCGACGCAGATGACACCGGTCCCGTATCGGCCCTACTCAACCACGCGTTCCCGCGACTAAGTGAATTTTTGGGCACAGATCCAACAGGCAGCTCGGACTCTTGGGAGACGGTGAAGTTGGCGCTTCCTGGGGTGGATTGGGAGAGCCGCGAATATTGGAGGCAGCTGATTGAACAGGAGGGATCTGTCGAAGGAGCAGAATTAGCTATGCGCGAGAGATGCGATACTAATTGAGATTGTCGGTGCGGCGCTGAGTCACTGACGGCTTAATGTATACTCTGCAGGGACATGGCGGTCCTTCGATTCTCCCAGCTGGATCCATGATACATTGCATGTGTTCAAAGACGGTTTGAACGGTGGTTCGGGTTTACAGCGGTTGAACAGCAGTTTAACGGATTTTGTTCTGGTTAACAATACACTATTCCATCTCACCACGCTCCTCAGGTGATTAAGACCGCTAGTCTTGAATCTCAGCGGGCTTCGCACCAAAATTGCAAAAGTATTCAGGCTCTTGAATGAGCATCCGCCGACGGGCTCGCTGTCGCGTAAAATGAGAAGAACTGCTGCTGCAAGTTTAGGTATGGAATTCAACATTACCAAAGAATCTTTTGCCGCACTTCAAATTTTTGTAACTTATCTATCTCATCCGAAAAGGCGGGGCCACATGCTGCCGACAGCACCCTCCGTCGTCGGCTCTAAGGGGATATCAACGTTTACGACGACCTACTCATTTGGGGCCCTGTTTGGAGGGTTGAAACGGATGGACATAAGACATAGCCACCGTTTTGACCCTCTGAATGGGGTGGCAAACTAGTAGATCCGCCTAATTTTCGTCGTATCAAAATCTAAACGTCGGGTTTTTTGGAGGATGAACCAAGAGGGGATTATGATAGGGTGTCCAAATGTGTTCATTTACCTCTCAGCAACATCATTGTGGCTTGGTTGCCTAACCAAGACCTCCGACTGGCGCGCCGGCCTTGTTTCTTTGGCACGATTGATCCCAGCACTCATATCTGTCATCAGAAGCACTTTGCCCCATCATTTTTAGAGGTCTGTTGTATTGTGGTAGGGTCTAAAAACGATTTTTTATGCTCTCTGAACATGATTATACACTGCAAGACAAACACTCACTAAGAGCGGCATCCATAACGTCTGGAATCGTAAAGTTCTGCCCGGTGCGCGGCAAATACCCGTGGTTGGCAAGCCTTGAGTGAACAAAATCGAGTTGAATATTTCCTGTACAGTGAATAGATGGTAAATCCTCACGTATTGAGGCCCGGGCACGGGGAGCGCTGGTCGTCCGGGCCAGGCGCTATCCATATGTGGTTGTATGGATCCAAATACGCTGACGCCGAAGATGCGATCGCAGCAAAGAAGGAGACGCTGAGCGGCTTCATTGTTGGGCAGACCGAGGATGGCACTCATCACGCAGAGGTCGCGTTTATAGACTGTGAATGCGTCAAATTTAGCATCCAACTAGCAGCCGGCGGCCCGGAGGCGCCGCGACGGACTCGAAGCTCTCATCTGGAGATTCCTGGTGCTCTTGGGCTTTCAAACGAGTAGAACAACGTGTCGCTGGACGGGAGGAATCCTTCCCGGGCTGTTTCTTTGCGTGCCCCATGGCAAAGAGTCAAGAACGGCATGGTGGTGAAGACAAAGGCAGAGATGCTATCAAAGTACGGCAGTTCCCATGCTTGCGTTTTGACGGATTCAACAATACTGAGCTGCAAGGTTTAGGCTGTGAAGACATGCTGAGAGGTAGAATAGTGCTATTCAACCAATAAAAAACAAAAAATCTCCACAACTTTGCACAATGGCCAAAAGCCGCATGCGGCTCGTGCGCATCCTGTCTAATGTTGAAATGGCAAGCAAACATCAGTCCAAAAAAGTTGCAGCGCCGATCTGCGTCAATGCAACGTCACGACGTCGCTTTACCCCTGCCCCATTTCAATTCAAGCTCGCATCCGAGGCAAAACGAAATTCCTCAATTGTAAATATTACAATACCCGACATCATCTACGATGACGGAGCCGCGGGCCAATGCGTGATCTGCGCCTTGGTCCCCGTTAACCTGAAGTTGTGCGTGATTGCGGTCGGCACATCCACCAGTAGAGTGTAGTCCCCGGGATACAGCCACGCGCTCCCCGCGTCGTCGACGCGCGCGATGCTACCGAGCGTGACGGCCAAGCTCGCCGTCGCTTGCTGCCCCGCGCCGATGCCCTTCAGGCGCACATACGAGACGAGCTCCTTGTTCGGGAACGGCGCGGGCCCCGCGTTCGCCGTCTTTACGAACAACAACGCGACAAAGTCCGACGCCACCGCCCCGCTGTTGTGCACCGCGACCCGGAACGTGTCGAACGACGCGAGGTCGAGGTGCGCAGAGGCGCTCCCGGCGGCGACGAGCGCCTGGATGTCGTACGACGTGGGGGCAGCGCCCGCGAAGCTGAGGCTGAAGCTCGTGAAGCTCAGGCCCGCGCCGAACTCGTATGTCGGCGCGGAGGCGAGCCACTTGTACGTGCGGCCGGGGTTCGTCGCGCTCGGGCGGAGCGTCATGTCGGTCATGGGCACCTCGTTGACGTAGCTTGCGGGGTACTGCGTGACGGGGAGACGGCCGGCGGGCGATACCTTGCCTGGTTGGTGTTTGAGTCAGGTTGAGGTCAGTTAGAGGGTCAGGGACTAACCAGAAACGATGTCCATCACCGCCGTGCCGCCGCTCTGGCCGGGATAGCCGCCCCACAGGATCGCGTTGACCTGGTAGTCATATGTCAGTCGTGTGGTATGGACAACCCCCACGGGCCATACCTTTGAATTGTTCTTAAGCGCTGCATCATCGACCTGCCCGCCACCGAACTGCATCACGACCAGCGGCTTTCCGAGCTCCGCCAACTGTGCGATGAGGTCCAGCTGGTTCCCCGGCCAAGTGATCGTATTGCGGTCTTTCTCCTCCCCCTCGATACTGCCGTCGATCCCGCCAGCGTACACGATGGCGTCTGCAGCCTGCGCCGCCGCAAGAGCGGCCGCGAATCCGCTCGTATCGGTAGAGTTGATATCCGTCCCCTGCGTCAACGTCGCGGAGAAGCCCGCCGTCCGCGCTGCCGCAAATGGGCTGACGAGGAACGGCGCGGTGCCCGCGTAGTTCCCTTGCATCTGCGTCGTCGCGTTTGCCCACGGCCCGATGAACGCGAGCTTCTGGATCGACTTGGCCAGAGGCAGAGTCCCGTCGTTTTTGAGCAGGACAGTGCCTTCGACAGCACTCTGGTACGCAAGATTCTGCGCGTCCTGGGTGTTGACGTCGGTCCAGCCGAGCTGGCGATAGGGCTGCGAAGCCGCGGGGTCGAAGTAGCCAAGGCTGCGAGCAAGGGTTAGCGCGCGCATGTGGAATGCGACGTGATACTCACCGAACGAGCGAGGCGTATTGCCGTGTGAGTGCACGGGAGATGTCAGACACATTGACCAAGCCCAGCGACAGGGCGGCGCCGAGGTGCTTCCCGTAAGTGGAGCCACAATCAATGTCTGTACCCGCCTTGATACCAGCCGCAGCAGCGTGCGGAAGATCCTCCATAAATTTGTGGTCGATGAAATTGCTGATCGCGTCGCAGTCCGACGTGACCCATCGCGTCTCGTCGAAGCCCCAGTAGTCACGCAGGATCGTCTGCAGGAGATATGGGTCTGAGCACGTCGGGACGCCGTTGACCGCGTTGTAGCTGCACATGACGGACGCGACCTTGGCGTCGCGCACGCAGGTCTGGAACGGCGGGAGATAGAAGTCGCTGAGGTCCTGCGGCGTGATCACCGCGTTGAACGCGTAGCGCAGGTTGCCCTCCCAGTCCTCCAGGTCATACCCTGCCAGGTGCTTGCAGTCTGCCGCGACTTTGAACTGCGCCGGGTCGATGCCGCCCTGCAGACCATCGATGAGGTTGAACACGTATTGCGAGATGTGGAATGGGTCTTCGCCCGGCGTTTCTTGCCCGCGGCCCCAACGTGGATCGCGGAAGGCTACGGCGGCGTTCGGTCAGTCGAGAAGGAAATACGCAAGAGCAGCGACTGACGGTTAATGTTCGGAGTCCAGTAGTCCAAGCCAGCTCTGCCCGCGTTGTTGAAAGCCCTGGCTTCTGTGCTTATTACAGTCGCGACTTCTTTGACCATCGCGTCGTCGAACGCAGCACCCATAAGAATCGGCGCGGGGAACGACGTCGCGTAGCTAAAGTCGCCCGAATCCGCAAATGTTACACCCGGGCTCGACGAAATGCCATGCTGTCCATGCGACGTGAGAGGCCACTCGTAACAGATAGACATATGGGTACCAGTGCCTCCGACCACCACTCGTACTCTGGCAGGCCAAGCCGTGGGACCCCAGACGAGAGGTTGTCCGTGTTGCTGATGAGCTCGCTCGTGGTGAACATCGCGATGAGTGCCTCTGCGCGCGTTATTGGGTCTGCAGATGTGTCGCAGACGGTGGTGTGCGCGAGAGGCCCGCTGGTGCAGTCCGGGAAGGAGTACGGGGCATATGCGGGCGCGGTGCCTGTAATTGCGGGAATAGCGAAGTAATCCTGGAGCATGGTGATTTCCTGGACCTTGAGAGCGAGAGTGGTGAGTGTTATAGCGACGGTTCGCTTGACGTGGGGAAAGCGGGCGCGGCATCAGATAAACAAAAACAAATGTTGACGGTGTTTATGTAAAGACGGGCGGTTCAATTCCGCTCGGAGACAATCCGTGAGTCCGCGACTTGTTTTACCGGTCGTTTCATTTTGTGCATGCCACCCCTCAAGAGTAGTCCTTCATGAGGCTATGAGATGTATCGTCGAGCTCCAATTCGGACTAGAGCGCCTGAACGCGTCCCGGACGCCGTGTTCTGTGAGTTGGCGATCATGATGGACCTTCGACGCGCCGTTGCCTTGGTTCCTTGCAACAAATTTGTTCCTCGGGACGTTTCGCCATCCTTCATAGACAAAAGGCGGGGCACTTGTCCTCAAAATTGGTACAAGTTCATTTCAGTCCTCTCCAGATTTCGTTCAACCGTCGCAGGCTCTCTACGAATTCACCAAACAGATTTTAGACATTATTACATACAGCATTGATCAATATTGGGAGACCTCCTTCGAAGAAAGGCCGGGTGATTTGTCTCGGGCATCGCCATTTTTTCTACTTCCGTAGGCGCTCGAAGCGGTGCAGCGCAGGAAATCATGAAACCTTTCATGAGTAACCCACAGTAAGCGTAGCCAAGACCTCTTGCCTTTAGCCTGCAATTTGTATCACTGAACCTAACCTCATGGAGTAGACCAACTCACTCCCACCCAATACCATTGGCACGCCAGTCACATCTTGGGAAAGAGTCGGTGGTTCGAACCCCGAGGACATCGAGTAGTTCACGACTAGCTTTTTCTCGCTCTCGCCGCTGAGATTTCAGAGCTGTCTTATTTCTTGATAATGCATTTTGAGGCGTGAACTGGTTGCGGGTATTCTGCTGCAGATGACATACGTGTCACCGGATCGACGGGGTTACCAATTACAATGCTCCACTGCGAGAGATCAGAGAATGCAGGCCATGCTTCGCGCATCTTCTACTTACCTACCCACTTGTTCAGATGTACAAGTCCTTGTGGAGTACAGCGCCGGCAAAAAAGGTCAAAGGAAGCCGATAAATCCGAGCGCCAATCCGGGCGCTAATCGGTGCACTTTAAAAGCTTGAGGCAAAAGGACGAGCAACGACAAAAAAAAAAAACGAGGCGACCCTGATCAGTGTTATCTCCTACAGACACTAAAACGGCATGGCATTGTTATAGTCAAGGTTGTAGTCTGTTGACTCGGATGAAGCTGACTGTTTGACCGGCGGTTTGCTTATCACAAATCATTGGAATTCCCGAGCACTGAAAGAGGCCAAGATACCTGTTTTTAACCATCCAGCAAGTCAAAACACAGGTTCCTATCCTGCCGCGTTTCCGAGGTTCATCAGACAGAGTAAGAATATGATTTTAAATAAATACAGAGAAATTGACTGACCGGAAATGTGTGACCGTGATGTTACAGAGTCACCAGTTGAGGGGAATGAGCCTCTCCATAGCTACTACAGCCAATCCACGCGTACTGTAGAATTACCTTCAATTCGGCAGTCACGCGTCACGGAGGGGGTTGATGCGCCGAACTTTGGTCGGTGTCACGGGTCACGGTGGCGGTTGACGAATATGTCGGGGTGTCACGGTGGAACTAAAAATCCTCCCAAAACCGTTAAAAAAACTGACAAGAAAGTTCCTGTGAGAGGGGTGTTAAAAATGTAGTTGCAACACTCTTTCTTAGCATGGTTAAACGGCGGAACATTAGTTTCGAGCCCAAACTGACCAGAATCATGCGAGAAAAGTCCATTGAAACCTTACCTTCGGCCAAAAGGCACCTGAATGTAAAAAACGCTCTAATCCAGATTTTCAATTGCTTATATTAAATTGCAGCAATTTTGGAGGTCGCCGAAATTTTCTGCCTGTCACGGTTGATTTCCGCCGTTGACGAATTGACGAATATGTTCAAGATGTCACGCGTCACACCCCCTGCCGAATTGAATGTAATTCTACAGTATGGACCTTCTTGGTAACCTTGTCCCACAATATTAACCGCCCGAAATTGTTGCACGGGGACTAGACATGTACGTCTCAATTTGAATTATCTCAGATCGATGTCTAATGTGCCATATCTCGATTTTTTAGGCATACCCGGTTCCAGATCCGGACCGTGTGATAATTGCATTTACACCGAAAGCGGGGAGATTGCTTGCACCAACGTCGCCTGCCCTCGTAAGCCTCTCGCCTTCGACTAAATAACATCTGTTCAAATCTCTTGTGCAGCAACTGGTGGAGATCTTTAGGCAGAAGTAGAGAGGCAGTCATTCAAGCGGGTCTGAGATATTGTAACCCCAAACACACCCTGCTAGCTAACAAGCCTTCATAAAGCAACAGAAGAGACTTGGCTCAACACATAAAATTACTGGTGCAACACACCGAATATCGGACTCCTACAATTCCATGAACTGCCAACTTGAGTGTTGTATCGCCAGTGACCTATTTGTGCAGCCCTGATCAGTAGGCGCGGAAGAAGGTTGAACGTGTAGTCGAGCGTCAATCCGGAATCAAAAGAGTCCAACATCTTCTGGCAATTTCTGATCAGTAACTCATTCGTAGACCATACCCATTCTGACCCTGGTTGGTGCTCTATTGTTACAGACCCGCACAGACGCGGTTATTGAGTATTTGTGGATTCGCAAGATGGCTCTTCTGCAGTACACAGCCAATGGCTAATGGCTCGCATGGTTCTCAACCTAGTGCTCATGTTGAGCTCTCTTGCTTCAGCTCTAACCATATGTGAGCTCTACTCTTCACCTCGAGGTTGAAGTCTGTTCTGGCGGTCCATTTATTGTGTGCTTTGGTTAATTGCGAGTCAATTAAGGTGCAACGGTATTCGAAAAGCATCTTTGAATGACTCTGCAGGTATGCAATCCATTGGACACCATTTCTTAAGTGGACATCCCAAAGGAAGAGTCAGACCATATGAGCCATCAGCCATTGGCTGCGCACTGAAAAAAACCCATCAGATGGCTTGAATGGCTCCTACGCAAACTCTCTATTATACTCGCGTCTTTCCTCGCTCATCAAATCACACAGTCTCTGCCATCGCTAGCGATTTGTATCAACACCGCGCGGTCGTCTAGCCATATTGCGGGGATCAACTAACTGCAACACTCTCACTCTCAGACACGCTAAGCAAAGACCACTGAGTTGCAACACTGTCATCTAAAAATAGCGACAGTGTCGCAAGTCATCAAATCTACACTGTTCTGTATTAGCTAAAACATACAATTATCAAGCAGTTAGGGCAAGCGGAGCGCGTCCTAACTGCAGGTACAAATATGTTGTGCTGGGTTAGAGGTTAGGTTGGTTAGTGTTTGGGTTCAGGGATATATTTGGCTCGGAGGTTAGGGTTAGGGAAATTGAACCCTACTGAGTCCTCAGGCAATGAATGTACGGGAAAGGGTCTATAATTAGTCTGCCATCAGCCTATCAGATTGTCGCAACTTGCCACAGTGTCGCAACTAACAAGAAACCAACTGGGAGTCTGAGAGTGAGAGTGTGGCAGTCGACACATCCCCCAATGTTGCCGACATGTCGCCCCTCCGCAAGAATGGTGTGCCCGTTTCCGGCCTTACTGTGAGTACCTTGATTGTATCGACGGAGGAGTTGACACGCGTTTCTACTTGAGCCAAATTAGTCCTCAGTTTTCACTCGCGGCGTGATATTGCTCTTGAATGTTTGGAGCCGGAAGCATACAGGGTTGCCGCCACACATAAACAGCCCCATTACGGAAGTGCACAAGTGCATGGCAGCTATGCGTGTTTGTGAGAAACGGTGCGGCATTCGCTTTGTTACCCTCCTTCTTCATCCCCTGATACTTCCACAAGATGGCAAATTGCGGGCCTCTTCTAGTACGCCTCCGGCTATGCGACCGAACTCTGCTAATTTCAACAATCTTGATGGCGATCTCCTACACGAGCTAGGGACCATTGGCCAATTGCCACTGCCTAAAGAGCCTTTCCAATCCGTGCCCCCAGCTCCACTTAATCCCAATAAGCGCGGGAGGGAAGAGGACGACGCTGTGCACTATACACGCGACCAGAGTAATGTTCAACCTGCAGCCATATATTGGGCAGGGATTTTTTTGAGCATAAGTAGGGAGAGATTCACCTACCCTCCAAGTCATCTGGCTCTTTTCCTCAATTCTGGGTGCTGTGGTCGCTCTCACTTTCTGGCGGACTGCCGGCTCCTGGATATCATCAGTATCAATTTCTCTCCGATCGTACAGCCAGAAACTCGATTCATCGGCTGAGATTATTCACGTAGAGCCCAAAAGTGAATTGCCATTTAAAGTGCTTCAATTTTGCCATGTATTGTATTGAGAGAGTTTAGGATTCAGTTACTCACTGTGCACTATGGCACCACCGTATTCAGAAAAAGAAGCACATGGCATATTTCGGACTTTGAACATCAGGTATGACACATGTATCTGTATTGAAGGGATAACAACGGAATATCTAACCAACAAAAATCAGCACCTTTAAAGGTAATGATGACGAACACAGACCAAGGGTATTACACTCCTATGTGAATGAATGGTACCCAACGCTCATATGGAACATTTTGAGCCTTCAGTTTTTTGATTGATAGGTGCAGAGCCTCAGCTGCATCACTAGCCTCGGGCTGCCTACCCTTCCAAAACAGGTGAGAATAAACGCTCTCTGCAACCACTGGTCCATCAAGATCATTCATTGACCACAGAGTCCCGATGGCACCCCTAAACCCTGCAGCAATGAATCCTCCCCAAGATGAAATGATTCATTGACCAGTACAGCATCCCCCATGGCTGTCTGGCATGCAGCAAGGAACACAAATTCTGCATTCGAAAGTGACATTCGGAGAATTGTGTCCAGTTCCAATGCTCCATTATAAAGCATCAGACAGCTTTTTGTTGGCTGAAGTAAATCCTGTTTCCCATGACAGGCTAGATGAACCCAAGAACAATTTTGCAGCTGATGCTCCACAGCCTCCGGTGTTGCTTGTTCACCCAGAAGGCACTCTAGTTTGTGACTTTTGACAATAGAACAAATATTCTTGACTTCCTGCTCAACTCCCGGAAGGTATTGCCAGTTGCCAGTCTTAGTATGAGTGACTCCGACCACCCCAAATCTCTGTAGGATACTGGGCGGTTTACGGGCTTGAGCCTCTAACAGGGATCCTAATGTGGCTGTGTAGGAATGAATAAATTGATCTGTCAGGGGGCTTGCATGCAAAGGCAGTCCTGTGAATGCCCCGGTTGAGAGCCACCATAGCCTCCCATTATGAATGCCATTCTGTAGAGCATGTAAATATTTATTCAAACTGAATGACCCTGGTTCACACTTACAGATGCTAAAGCCTGATATACAGTATCAACAACATTGGTCCAGAGCCAGTTCAGCAGATTTTTGAAACACTCTTCAATTGTTTGACATGTAAACCCCTCCCGATGACTAAAGAGTCTGCTGGAAGCTGAGTACTCTCGAACTCTGACACTGCAGCGACCGAGCAAGTCCTTGAGTAGGACTTTTTGCGAATTGAGCAGAGCCAGAGTGGCATTGGGAAGTGCAATATGCACTGGTGCTGCAGTTGGGTTTAGAATTAAGATTCCATCACAACCATCCTTGTGGCTGTTGAGAATCACAACAGGACCTCCTTGGGATGCCTGACATAGAACCTTGTAAGGTTGGGGAAGCAGGAAATACTCATGACCTGGCTGTTTGCGAATAAGTTCAAGGAGCTCGCTTCTTTCACGTGCAGCTTTCTTTGGATCAAGTGCTGTTCCATTGTACAGTTGAAATGAAAGTTGTTGGAATATCTTTGCCTGCTCCGAGGGGAGTTTTTCGACATCTGTCTTTAGCTGAAGCATTTGCTGAAATGTGGTAGCAAGTCCCTGCTCAATGAATTCCACAGCAGAATTCAAATCTGAGAGTTGAACACAGGTCCTGGTAGCAGCTGAGGCGGTGGAGCCAATACCAAGCCGGTGAATGGAATCCTGACGAACAGGAATAGCATGGCCCATCCAGAGAAGCTCTGGAAGCTGACTGAATGCAGCTTTGTAGGCGGCAACACAATACGAAGGTTGGAACTCTTGTGCAAATGAAGCCCATTCCAGAGCCGCCTTCCAGGCTGGCTCTGGATCGAAAGGAGCCTGTGTTTTGAATGAATTATCAAAGTGGTCATGGACTGCTTTTAGATACTCTGGTTGTCTAGACATCTCATACTGATCAACCACAGATATTGCCAGGCTTTGCAGACGTGACGACCTATCAGGGTGGTCCACAAGGGTCAGTTCCACTGCTTCTTGCGATTTATGAAAGGCCTCCTCCAAATCGTGGAGGTCACCCGACTTTTGATACCGAGCTCTGAATGACATTGCAAGGCTCTGCAGAAATTGTGGTCGATCAGGATGACCAACAGGGGTCAGCATAATTGCTTCCTTCAATTTCTGCAATGCCTCCTCCAAATCCGTCAGTTCCCCTGATCTTCGATACATCTCATTGAAAGACACAGCAAGGCTTTGCAGACGTCCTGCTCTCTGTGGATCATCTACTGTGGTAAGGTCCACTGCTTCTTGATCATTCTGAAGTGCAACCCTCAAGTCCTTAGGGTTCCCCAACCTCCGATACCGAGATGAAAAGGACACTGCAAGGCTCTGCAGAAGTCCTGGCCTCAGGGGATGATCGACTGGGGTCAGGTCCAGTGCTTCCTGGAATTTCTGCAATGCCTCCTCTAAGTCATGTAAGTCACCAAACCTCTGATACCGACCCATCAAAGACATGGCAAAGCTTTGGAGATATGTTGCCCTATCAGGGTGATCTGTCGGGGACAGGTCCATTGCTTCTTGACCTCTCTGCAGTGCAGCCTCCAAATCCTTCGGGTCACCCAACCTCCGAAACCGATCTGTTGAGGACACTGCAAGGTTCTGCAGAAGTTTTGGCCTACCAGGGTGGTCCAACGGGGTTAGGTCCACTGATTCCTGTAATTTTTGCAAGGCTTGCTCCAAATCCTGCAAGTTATCCAATTTCTGATATCGATGTCTCAGTGAGATTGCAAGGCTCTGCAGACATTGTGGCCTATCAGGGTGGCCCACCGGGGTCAGGTTTATGGCTTCTTGGTTTTTCTCCAGTGCAGCCTCCAAATCTCTCAGATCTCCCAGCTTCTGATACCGATTTGCGAAAGCTGACGCAAGACCTTGAAGACATCCCGCCCGTTCAGGGTGGTCTTCAGGGGTCAGGTTCACCGCTTCTTGATTTTTCTGTAGTGCAGTCTCCAAATCGTTCAGGTCTCCCAACCTGTGATACCGGTCCATGAGAGACCTTGCAAGGCTTTGCAGACATCCTGCTCTATTAGAGTGGTCCGATGGGATTAGGTCCACTGCTTCCTGATCAAGAAGCAGTGCAGCCTCCAGATCCTTCAGGTCACCTAACCTTTGATACTGCTCCGTGAAAGATACTGCCAAGTTTTGCACACGTTCTGCCCTCCTAGGATGGTGTGCTGGAGTCAGTTTCATGGCTTCTTGACCTCTCTGCAGTGCTGCTTTCAAATCCTTCAGGTCTCCTAACCGCTGGTATCGATCAATGTAAGATGCTGCAAGGCTTTGCAGGCGTCCTGCCCTCTCTGGATGGGCTGCTGGCGTCAGATCCACTGCTTCTTGATCTTTTTCCAGTGCGAGCTCCAAATCCTTTTGGTCTCCCAATATCCAGGCCCGATCTCTGAGAGATGCTGCAAGGCCTTCCAGACGTCCGGCCCTATCAGGGTGATTTACTGCAGTCAGGTCCACCGCTTCTTGATATCTTTGCAGGGCCCCTTCCAAATCATTCAGGTCCCCTAATCTCCGGTACCGCTCTGTGAGAAACACTGCAAGACCTTGCAAATGTCCTCCTCTTTGTGGATGGTCTGCTGGGCTCATGGCCATCACATCCTGGAATTTCCGGACTGCGGCTTCAAGGTCATTCACGTCTGTCGTGTTTTGATATCGAAGTCCTAAAGCTTGCCCTGATCTATATTGATATCCTGAAAGCTCTCGATAAAGGCAGTCACCATACCAAGTTGGATTTGTTCCCTCAATGCATCCTAGTATATGGACCATTTTAGATTTATGTCCACACAAAATCCCTTACACGCACGTTTACGGACACAGCTTGTGCAGACATCTCTGAGTCAAGGGAAGGAAGGAAGCAGCATCGTGGATGATGCCCATGTTTATATATCTCTTCTCTTCTCTTCTCTTATCTTTATAAAATTACCCATGTGCGAAGCCTTTAAACTCCGCTCTGGGACATCTGGGCCCAAACCTTTGGAGGCGCCCGTCATTTAGCACCCTCGGTAATCAATTAACTGACCGTTATCTTAGCGCTCAAAAGTAGAGCGCATACTGATTTCTTGCCATGAACCATGAAGAAGTGGGTGCGAGGCCGCGAAGCGGCCAAGCAGCCGCTTGTATAGTATCAAGCGCCCGCACACCCAAAATATAGTGACATGTTAAAGTGCGGAACAAATTACGTAGGGAGTTAATTTAACACGCATCATTCAAGATACACCTATTTTACCGGCCACTGTGATGTGCGGATACGTATTGGCAGTGGAGTGTACTCGGTGGATGTACACATGTGTCCCATTATTGACGGCAATGTAGTACCAGGCGGCGGAGATAATGCGCGGCAAATGCGGCAATGCTATTTGTGCTAGGCGTCTGTGGCGCTTGAAACACGGAGAAGACGCACCCTGTGCCACACACGTGGGCCGAACCAAGCGCCTTGTCATTTAGTTCTCGATGTACACCGGCCGCGCGCTGTTGGCCGCTCCACTCCGCTCCAACTTGCTCCAGAGTCTGTGTTTGTATCATCCAAAAGAAACCAGACGAACAGTTACAGCATCTACAAAGCCGACGCACGCATCTCGGGGTCGTGCAGGGCGGGATATCCATTCAGCGGGGTGATTCGCGGTCACGGCGTCTGAATCGCGCCTTAGTACCAGAGCCTGATTCTAGATGGGATCAGGAAGAGGATGTAGCACAGTGTGTCTGCTTCGCTCGATCCGGAGCGACGTCCCATGGGAATCGGAATCGGCGCCTCCTCTCCTCGATGTCCGGCTCCGCGCCGTTAGGCGTCTTGGGCGATCTCCGTCCGCTCATCGTACATCACGTAGGTAGGTAGGTAGGATTACACGGCACGGTCCCGCTCAGGAACACCGGTTTCAGGAAGTATCCCGGAGTACTACAGGCAATTATGTACTCCATCGTCCCTGACCAAAAAACCCTCAGGAATTGGTAGCCCGGTTAATTGCTGAACCTTTACTTTCACAACATGACCAAATACATTTTTACTCATAACAAATTTGTCATGTTCTAAAACTACTTACGATTATTGAAGATGAACCAAATGCCAGTTCACGTTCACTATATTCTGCCTACCAGGGACATCAGGAAAAAACCACAGGAGTACATAGTGCCTGGTAGTGCAAAAACTTGTGGTAGCCCCGTCGACAAGCTACCAGATAGGGCTGCCGCCCGTTGCCGTGGTGGCAACGGCCGTCGATTTACAGCCCGTCGAATGGTTGAAAAGAATCTGTACGGGACGGGACGGTCAACGGCACGGCCGTCACGGCCGTCGAAACGGCAACGGGTAAATGAACATCAATGTTCGCTCATACCTGTTCAGAATTGACTCCTATGGGGGCAGATTGAGTTTAAAATACTCAGGAACATCATATTGATGCTCTTTACCCTTTCACCGACTCCTAAACCTCACTCCTGGTCAGTTCAAATCATTCAAGCTCCGCCATCAGTGGCGGCAATTGCCGTGTTCAGGCCAAAACTTTGAACATCTGTAGTATGCGGCAGGCAAACAAGTGGATTCACATAGCTTTATGTCTGTGGATGCGCACACAACAGTTTCAGTGCAGATTTTAAGCTGATTCACCACTTATGAGCGTAGTAGCTATTAAACCCGTCGAACGGCCGGCACGGCCGTGTTTCAACGGGTCGTGCGGGTAGGAAAGAAATGGTCTACGGGACGGGCACGGCACCAGTTCGACAGGTGCCGTCAAGCCGTGGTGACGGTAACGGGCGGCAGCCCTACTACCAGAGCTCTGGGCGCTACAAGCAAATCCATATCTATCCATATTCCAATGCAATACAATTGTCAGCTCAATTTAACTCACACAATAGCCAGAGAAAAAAATTAATATCATATTGGTATAAGTACACCCCCATAGAGGGTGGCCATTACTGCTCAGTTTCCGCCTCCTTGGTTTTGCTGTCCATCAAGCCGGTCCTTCCCGCCAGTTGCTCCTGCAAAGCATCTGCGCACACTGCGCTGATATTCGTCGAAATATCGGGGCCAGGACCACGGAGGCTGGGACTATATACAGTGTTGGTTAGTATTGGAAAATGTAAGGGTCAATGAACTTACAAAGCATGCGTATACCATTTGGCACAGAGGTTGTTGACAACAGATTTTTTCAGGTCGGCCCAATTACCGATGTCATTGAGGTGCATAGTGTAATTCTTGAGCAGATGCTGCTCCTCAAACGGAGCGAGCACCAGCCGGCCGGTAGACCACTCGCTATTGCAGTGGTCAAGCTTGATGGAACGTTAGCAGTGAAATAAATCAGAATCGCTATGACATACACTCAGGAACTCTAGGGCAAGGGTCGTGATAGGATACATATTGAAGCAGGAGGCAATGACGGTTCCAATAGAGGTCTCATTCTTGAATACAACGGCACTACAGATATCGGCTGACGGGAGACTACTGGAACTACAGTCACACCATAATGCTCCTGACTCTACAAGGACTACGGAGCTATATGACCAGCCTACGAGCAGCTATCAGCGGCTACTCAACCACAGCCATCAGCTACGCGGGCTACCGGGTGATGAGATCAGGAGTTTTTTTTTTCCCTGATGGAATGATATGTTCTTGCCATGTTCAAAAGACTTTGTGCCACTTCTGGCCCGGTACCTTGATCCATTGCTCGAGTATCCAAGGACATAGCTTTGATCCGCTGCTACGTCTGTGTCACGGCCCCAAAAATACCATCGGAAGCAAGCCGGTAGGCTCAAAAGGTCATGAATGCATTAGAGAAAAATAGGTTTTAGTATCTACAAGAATGTCAATATAATTACCAAAGTTACCATAATTACACCTCTCTTTTATGAATTTATTTCAGTGAACTCGGGTGATCACCAATGTGGATGTTTCCAGACAAGTGCCGGGCGCCGAAGTGATTTGACCTTACGATCGGAATATTTATTTAAGCACAGAGAAGCAGGTAGAGCACAAAAAATTCTTGGATTTAATCCCACTAAGATCATATGAAGTGAATCAAGTGGGCTCACATAGGGCCAGTTGCAGCCCAGTTTTTGGCCCGGCAAACATTGTATTCAACTCCGCTCTGATGTGATGATGGCCAACAATGCCGATATACAATTGCCAACACAAACACTGATGTCCAGTTGAACCTAAAGGTTCAGTACCCGCCTTGAAGAGGCATAATCCCACGTCATTATATTGTTCGAGATAGCGCGACGTAACCAAGCGCGGCGTGTATATAGTCGTCACTGTCCCCGTAGCACGCGTATATATAGTGCATCATTGATTTTCCCTGGTGAGATGTTGCACTACCTCTTCCAGTGCCAAGACTATGTCGGGTACATTGTTCCGGCCCGTTACAACGGTGCGCGATGTTCCCTACTCCTGGCTACATGGACCCGCCCTTTTCTCTCTCTCGTCCCAGGACCCCAGCAATGAGCAAATTGAATGTCGACCCTATGGTAGGTCAGGCGTATATGGTGTTTGGATGTATCACAGGCTCTGGGTTTGAGGAATGACGAGAAGTGTGGAAGTGGAACTCGCCTAACTTAAGCGAGTTCCACTGGGTGTAAGTGAGTTCCACTATTGATGCATCTGAGGTAGAACTCACTTATATTAGCCGAGTTCCACTTTCACACTTCTTACCAAATCAAACTGCAAGTATTCCGGGCATCACGCCAATGGCTGTGTGGACGCATCAAATCCTGCCTCATGGCCAGATATTGAGATAACAAACATTCGAGCCGTCTGCCACATTTTCGGTGCACCTCGGCAGCGGCCGTACTTGGCTGCCGATGCCCAAACCGCCATATTTTCTCACCGTTCATTTTCTTACTCAGATAATATGTTTTCTCCATGGCCAAATGTCCCTATGCATATGGAATTCAGTCCTTAGCACACTCGCCATCAGGCAATTTTCTTTTATGGATTCTTACTTACTGTAACAGTGATGATGTGTCAGACGGTTGAGTGCGAGTCAAGAGTCAACGCACTTCAAGTGTTTGAGAGTAAGACAGAGTGAGTCTGGACGCTTGGAGTACTCGCCTGTTGTGGACACATCTTACTTATCCCAATCTACTACAGTTAACCGCATCAACTCGAAGTTGAATTTGATATTTATGGCTATCAATGTGAGTTGAATTCATTTACTCGTCAATCTACGGTGAGAGGCAAGTCTTCGACTGGGACATATATAATCATCCTGCTCGAGCATAGACAATGTTCGATCTTGGCCGGCATGATTTTGCCACCAATGATATGGCTGTATGCGGAATGTAGGTAGCATCAGATTGTTATTCAAAAAAAAAAAATGAACATTACGACGCCCGATAGTGCGTCAGCCCGACGCGGGGGTGAACCGTGAGAATGCAACAGTTGTTCATTTCCTCCAATCCAGCTGGTAGGCATCCTTCATTTTCCGCCAGAAATCGCAGAAGATCATGATCGATATTTCGGGGCATTTGCCAGTAGAGATGACTACCTGTCTCCGACCTCTTCCATTTTGAACAGCCGATGAAATAATGTTTCCCATATGCAAATGAAGCCTGTTGATTGGTCAATACCGGTGAATAAAAAATCAAGAGGCACTGACGTGTGTGAGGCGAACCAGGACAGGCACTCCATCACACTGAATCTTGCATTTCGAGTTCTGAATGCGATTATAAAATCTTTGAACACGAGTCAACCATCGAAAAAAACAACAGTAGGGATACTGTACATACCTGGCAATAGTTCCAGAAGGTGACGCCGCTTCAGCGTCGCTCAAAATCTGGGTTGTAATTTGCATCAAACACCATGTTACTCGATAGATGGGAGGCCACATCAGATTCATGGAAGGAAACCGGGGAGCTGGCACGGGAGGAAGGTGGGAAGACATGCATTTCAGATCTATGAAAGGAAGCCGGCGAGCTGGCTCATGAAGCCACAACAACTGAGACTCGACTACTGGCCCGGGATGCCGGGATTGAAACTAAAGAAGGTGCAAGAGATGCTGCACGAGAGCTGATTGGGGTAGATTCCTCGGGAACAGTGCGAGGCTCTGACCAAGAATCCATTGCTTGAAACTAATGTTGCCGTGAGTCGGAAAGTCGAGTCACGACTCGGTGAGTCGACTTCCGAACCGAGTCGACTTGACCAAGTCGACTTAGTCACTTGAAGTCGACTCTGTCGATAAAAATTTCCAAATTCCTCAGAAACACCTCTAGACCTTGTAAAAACCCGAATGGTCGAAGTTGATTTTTTCTGCCCGTCACAGAATGTCACAGATATGTCACGGTGTCACAGAGGTCACGAGATTTTCGATGTCCCCAATCGCTTCCCCGGGCCAAAAGAGACAACTACCTTGGACCTGACTTGAGTCACTCAAGTCGTGAGTCGATGCAACTTGACTCAAATCGACTCCGTAAGTCGACTTGGAGTCGGGTTTGTCCAAGTCGCAGCAACATTACCTGAAACACAGGGGGATTGATACAAGCATCGTTCCAAACTGAAACATGGATGAGTTGGATATTTCTCAGTGAGAATCTTTTGTTTCAAGGTCAATAGTATATACTGATGATCTACAGGCTGTGGCACACCAGGCTCCGATAGGCTTTGAGGTCTTTGGTCGATGCATCCTCAGGATTCCAGCTGACAGCGGATTCCACAGAGTCATCATGTAACACATGTAGCTGATACTCCAACGAACTCATCCAGGATGGTGTATTTTCCACCGAAAAAAAGGGTCAAGAGCAGGATTTCCGTGAGCCTCTGAATACCTGGATGTTGATAGTAGACAATGAATAATTGGACTAGAATTGAACAGAACAAAACAAGCAAAGTCGCGACAGGACTTGATCTCAGCCAATGAAAGCTCAGCGGCCTGGAGAAACATGCCGGTGATGGGTTGGATGAAACTTGAAGTAAAAGAACAGCAAATTTCAATTTCTTTTTGAGATGGTAGAGAGAGAAAGAATGTGAATTCAATAAGGAATGCGAAATATTACACGGCTTCTTATACTATGAAGAATTTTTACTAATTATCTGAGTAAGAAAATGAACGGTGAGAAAATGTGCCGGTTCGGGCATCGGCAGCCAAGTACGGCCGCTGCCGAAGTGCACCGAAAATGTGGCAGACGGCTCGAATGTTTGTTATCTCAATATCTGGCCATGAGGCGGGATTTGATGTGTCACACAGCCATCGGCGTGATGCCCGGAATACCTGCAGTTTGATTTGGTAAGAAGTGTGAAAGTGGAACTCGGCTAATATAAGCGAGTTCCACTGCGCGCAAGTGAGTTCCACCTCGGATGCATCAATAGTGGAACTCACTTACGCCCAGTGGAACTCGCTTAAGTTAGCCGAGTTCCACTTCCACACTTCTTGTATATACTCTCTGGGTTTAGAGACCTGCGTGATGCATCAAAGTCTCTGGCCCAGAGATCCGCATGATACATCACCCCAGAGACCCTTCCTTTCGGGGCTCGTTCTGCCCAGGCGCCCATGTGCTCACCGTTGGCGCGGGCGCCGACTCTTGATCGCCCGCACACGAAAGGCACGCGGCTGTGCCTCGCTTGCTAAAGCAGTGCCTGTTTGTGATTGTTATGATCCCACTCCTTCGCTTCCTCCCGCTTCACCGGGCTCCCCCCCCTTTGGCTCTTGCTCTCCTCCCTCCTTCCCACTCGCCCTGGTACTCAACCACAGGCTCCTTTAGCCCTTGCACCACACCACCGCAGTGCTACTATCCTAATTATGGCGTCTATGATCAGCCGCAAGCTGTGAAGCTTCGAGTCCTTTAGGAGTGAAGCACACAATAAGTCAGAAGCTCAGAGGAGGGGGACAAAGAGAACGGAGGTAAGTGCTCTTTGTTCAAGGGAAGTATTCTACTGTAGGCTATTTCTACGGGTGCTTAAATAGACTACAAGTAACTACGGAATGAGTCAGTATAACTACGGAATCACAACGGACTACGGATCAAGACTACGGCGTAAGTAAACGGCTGCGAGAGGACGACTGCGGCGGCCCGAGTACCGGAACCTTACACTCGCCCTCCGAAAATTGGCCACAATTATCTACTAACTATAGAGAGAAAAGAAAAGGAAAGAGGAAACGAACAGAGACAGACACAGACAGAAGCATATATCTAAGGTTGGCGGGCTGCCAGCATCTCTTTAATCGGTAGAAAGACTCCGGAGATACGCATAGCGGTCCTCTAAAACAGTTGCGGCTCCACTGCGAATCTTGGGAGCAGGAGCTTCGTGAAGCGATGGACAATTGTGCTTAGAATGTCCAATCTCACGGCAATAGAAGCAACGGTTTTCGACGCGGAATTGATCGCGCTCTTCTGGAGTTAGCCGCGATTTCTTGGAAGCGGCGTTCGATGACACACCAGAAGCAGGAGATTTAACAGAGGGTTGAAAACCAGCCTTTGAAGAAGCTTCAGTAGCACGTTTAGCGGCTTCGATGCGCCGAATAGTCTCGGCCACCTCATATCCCTTAGCTGCATTTTCGAGAGCAGACAAGGAAGAGGTCTCGAAGTCAAAGCCAGCATCGGCCCATTTAAGACGGAGATAACTCAGAGCACCGTCCCAAACGATCTGAACCATCTGGCGATCAGAAACATCACCGAGGCGCTTGGAAAGCCGAGTGATACGACGGATAAAGTTGCGCACTTTCTCGTCGTCACGCTGTCGTGCAGACAGAAGATCACGACGCATATTACGACGAATCTCGACGGGGAAGCAGTATTCAAAAAGTCCGGAGTATATTTGTTTCATCTTGAAAGAGCCGTGATCCGTGGCAACAAAGTCCATGAAATACTCGGATGCAGACCCAGAAACAAATGCGGCGATGAGACGAACAGCCCAGCGAGTCGGAATGGAGTTAAAGTCGATCCAGGTGTCGACTTCGTAAGTCCATTGCTCAAATTTGTCGAAATCAGCCGTGCCGTCATAGATGAAGGGAGCCTTGATTTTAACGGAGCGCAGAAGCTTCGTTAAATTCTTGGAGCGATCCTCTTTGCGTTGCTTAGAAGCCCTCTTTTTGCTAAAGGCACGCGCCGAGGCGGAAGCAGGAGGCGTTGAATCACTGAAAGATTCACCAGATGACGAGGAGTCAGAACTCTCGGAAGGCGACGAAGAATCAGAAGAGCTCGACGAGGAGCTAGGAGGATCCGGTGGGGCACTCGACATGGCACGATAAAAGTAACCGCCCCGTGGAACGGAATCCTCGCGATTGAAGGTGGATGTAGAAGATGAGCCACGCGCTGTGTGGTCTTGATTACCAGGAGCCTTCAGAGCCGGTTTGCCGGAGCCGCGTGCCTTCTGGCTTGACTTGCGACTCTTGCTGCGCGACCTCTGGCGACGTTTCCCGGCTTTCTTGGACGAAGATGGTGTTGGCCCTTCAGTATCACTTTCTTGCACCTCTACAATGACCGCGCAGGACCGAATACTCTTGGCGGGAGGTTGGTAGATAACCACTTGGCTCGAAGATTGGTCTGAGTCGGAATCAGCACCTGAAAAATCTTCGACAGATGCTAGTTCTTGGGTTGAATCTTGCCCTGTATCGATACTCTGCCTGAACCAGAGAGGGAAGAATCTCGGAGAAGTTTCAATACCAACAGCATTCACGGAGGAATGGGTGCGTTGTGCAAATCTTTTCGGCGAAACAAATTGATTCACGATGTCTTCAGGAACATGGTAAATAGTATCTGCTCTAGACCCGAAACTAGGCAGGGATACTGAGCCGGTGCCGGCCACAATGACACGTCTGTCATCGCCCGCTGTCACCACAGAAGAGTTGTTCGGCACAGGGATCACAGTGCTGGCCGCGACAGGAACAGAAGCAGAAGCAGAAGGAGCTTGTACACAGCTCGACAGAAGTCCGGTCTCATGACGAGACGAGGTAAATCCAATTACCGTGGAAGGCAATGAGGCGTTGTCCGGCTCAGGTATCACAGAGCTGACCGCGACAAAATCTAGGGCATCTCGAAGGCCCGGGGAAACTCCAGTCTCATCTCGAGACGAGGATCCAATTGCCATAGAAGGCAATGAGGTGCGTGGAATTGCGATGGAACGCGAATTCGAAACTGATTGCGAAAAATCAGGTTCATTGCGCCCTCCGGCCGGGCTAATACCCATGGCCTTGGGCGAGCCACCGCTCCAGCCCTTCGTTGAGTCACTGCTCAAGACATCTGCGGAGCCATTGCTCGACGCGACTGCCGCGCTTTCGCTAGCGGCCTCCTCAGAGGACTCGGTTCCGGACCAGTACGATTCGGTATCCAAGTCCCCGTGCGGTATCGCGTCCGCATCGGCTGCCTCTTGGTGAAGAGAGCGACGACGACTGGGCGTGGGAGGTGGAGCCTCGTAGGTAGCTCTACGAGTCGAAACCATGTCAATGAATGAATGCAAAAAAAATTGGTGGATGCCGTATCGGGTGATCAAGCCGTCGGCGAGCGAGATGAACGCAGAGCTGAGTGACCGTTCAAAAAAGTGTGAAGCTTCGAGTCCTTTAGGAGTGAAGCACACAATAAGTCAGAAGCTCAGAGGAGGGGGACAAAGAGAACGGAGGTAAGTGCTCTTTGTTCAAGGGAAGTATTCTACTGTAGGCTATTTCTACGGGTGCTTAAATAGACTACAAGTAACTACGGAATGAGTCAGTATAACTACGGAATCACAACGGACTACGGATCAAGACTACGGCGTAAGTAAACGGCTGCGAGAGGACGACTGCGGCGGCCCGAGTACCGGAACCTTACACAAGCCTTCCACTATACTGTAGTACAGTATTACGTTCAATTCGTCAGTCACGCATCACGCTCATTTATTATGAGGGTGGCAATAATTCTTTCTCAATTTATCTGATTTTCTTTGATTTTTAAAAGTATCAAAAATCCGGCGGCGGTGTCAAATTGAATGTAATACTACAGTACTTATCGCCCATCCCCAGGCTTTTTGGCTCCTGTGCCCCCGCCCCTACCCCAATTCCTTGGCTCTTGAGTGCAATATACTGATGGTGCTCTACACACTCACCCCAGCTCGTTATTAGCCCGCTGCACCGGCAAACAGCTGTGCACCGCCCACAATAGCGCGCCCCCCACCTGCGAGTTTTGGCCATGAACCCCTCCGTGCACCCCCAACCGTGCATTATTTCGACGGTAGTTCTTGATTTGTTTGTTTACACACTCTTATGGCCCCTTATTCGAGCCATTGGCCCATCGCGCCAAGAATCGGCGGTGCGATCTCATGCTGCATTTGCCGTGCAGCTCCCAGCGCATAGGATGCGGCCCTCAATTCCTTCTCTTCATTAGGTGTGTCCTCATTCTTGTCTTGCTAGGCCCCGCCCATGCTGTGTTATCTGCTGCCTATCCCGCTTTGGGGCTCCGATTGTGCAGAATCCCCTCGGGGCCTGCACCTAGCAATTTATCTTTCCGTGCGCCAACCCTTCATTCTCACTTATGGCACCCGCGGTCGCACCCCACTGTTTCTGGGGGCATGCACTGCTGGTGTCTTGATGCTTTGATGCTTTGTGAATGGTTCTGCACACCGTGAAGGTGTGTTGAGTCAGGCGCCGGTGCACCGCTCAGTATTGGATGTACTGCTTGATTTTCCCCATTCCCTCTTCATCTTTGCTTCCTCGGCGCCATTCGCCACAGGCGTTGGCAATTATATTGCGTCGATGTTGTTTAGTACTGTATTTTGGACCCTGTACACAATTAAAGCTTTAAATTCAATCTCTAAATGTCCAATGTACCACATTGTGCTTTGGCTGGAATTAGTTGTAAATTATGTGTGAGCTTCGAGCATTCTGGATGTGAGGATATTCCATATTTTTCCTCCCTAATTTAGCATCAGTTCAATTGAATTATATATGTTTTGTGCTGCTCAAGTCAACCAAACGGAGAGAAACCGTCTAATTGTTCATCCGTCGGTTTTTGATGCCAGTGAAAATCCTACTTTAAGGACACTGTAGCACTATGGAGTGCATTTACAGCCAATGGCAGTACCGAAGGCGCGAACGAAAAATTACCGTTTTGGGATCCCCGCGACCAATTTGCCCAGATCTCAGTGAGTTTTGCAGCGATTGATATGAAACATAGCCAGATAATTCGGGTGAGTTCGTGCGCAATTAGTGATCGGAAAAGAAAGTTGCGAAATTATTCTATAGTGGGTGAGATGGGTTTGGGAGTCATTTTGGAAGTCAATTCAGTCTACTGGCATCTAAGCATGTTCAAATGACCTAGATTACTCGTATCTTAAGCAGATGTGCTGAATCACATTGTATCTGTTTGTTCTCCCGAAACTCCCCCATTTTGACGTGTTCTTCTGGCAGCTGACCCTCCAAATCAAGAATAGGTTACGCGCCCGGGCGCTTGGGGAATTAGAGATCACCGATCAGCCACACAACACCCGCTCAAAAGGCAGGACAGCAGATTGCCCACACGCCCTTCATCTTTCCACCCCCCACCTTCTTGACGTCTCCTTTCTGCTCGTCAATCGTACCCTCACGCTACCTGTCCAGCCTCAAGTCACTCCAACAGTCAAACCATGTTCAAGCTGCCTCAAGCCAAGCCTGGGCTCTTTCTCGGTAGTGTCAGCAGATACCATGTCGCGGTCAACGAGCACCAAGAATAGATCAAAAGGTCGTCAAAACCTCAATTTTTACCAAGCCATCTCAAGTGCCATCAAGGATCCCATCTGCAAGCCTGCCGTGCTTCAAGTCCCCTCAGCGCGCCTTCAAATCAACGTGTCTGCCCAGAAATATGGATCGGAGTTTCGGAACAAGCATGTCGGCCTAAGCCCCAAAGGTCTCCCCGGTTTCCATTGTATATTGCCTCCCCCTCTCTGATGTTACCGCGGGACAGACTGGACAACCGCTCGAGATAAGGTGCGTTTTCCTTTGATTTCGTCCATAAGCTCAGCAGTCCCTCGGACATTCATCAATGAACCACATTGCGACCCTACTCCAGCAGGGTCGGTGACATGCTACAGGGTTAGTTCTCCGGCCCTTCTCGGTGAGTGGCCCGCTGATAATTAACCGAGCATTTTAAAACCTTTCTTGCTCCAGCTTTAAACGTTCTCATACACTGTGCACGATGCTCGAGGGGTAACTCGTCTCCCGGGCCCAGATCCGGCCGGTTAGTTACAGAACACCTCGCCTTTTTCGCTTGGCAGGACGTGGAAATCAGTCGCAACTGCTCAACGAAGGGTATGGTCTCACGGCCACATACTTACATACTGATGTTCAATCTAACTCCTCATGATTGTACCTCCTCCCACAAAATCTCGCACATATCGTTCTGCCTTTCCCCGCGATATTTTTCGTCCATATGTTCAGTCTCAGATGAACTCGCCTATCTATGCATACAGTACTTTGTTCGATAGTACCAGTTCGGCTGGCAATATCAATGTATCAAAAGAAGCAGCGTTGACAACTCATTATTTTGCACTATCAATTCTTCCATTCTTTCCCTTTAATTGCAAAGATACCATCCAACATCAGAAAGACTGCCGGAGCGAAGCGAAGGCATGTCTTGTTTTTATTATGGAAGACTTTTGTCCATTTTGAAAGTTGTCATAGAGTCAGATGTGCCGAGAGTTCAGGAATGGATTCAAATATCACAATACTTCCTTATTGCAGTGTACTGCCATTGACCTGATGTCATCACAAGCATGATAGACTAAGATATTGAGGATTCTAACTCTATCACAACTTTCACATTATATGAAAGTCTTCCCTCACAAAAATATAGGTCATTTGAACATGCCTAGATGCCGGTAGACTGAATTGACCCGCAAAATGACCCCCAAACCCATCTCACCCACCATAGAATAATTTCGTAACTTTCTTTTCCGATCATAATTGCGCACGAATTCACCCGAATTATCTGGCTATGTTTCATGTCAATTCCTGAAAAACTCACCGAGATATGGGCAAATCGGTCGCAGGGATCCCAAAACGGTAGTTTTTCCTTCGCACCTTCGGTACTGCCATTGGCATGGGAAATAGGATTTCCATGTCTCTGGGCAATATTTGAGTGTCCAATTGGTGTCCAACCAGAAAATTTTGAATTTTGTGTTTGGTGGAGACATCGAGTTGACGACCAGTAGTACAATGATTTAGTGAGTTTATGGTTGTTAAACACTTACCTTCGATGCACCTCTTCAACCACGGGCATCAAGGTCATAGACTTTTATATTTTCGAGAACAATTAGTACCCCTGACCTCGTTTATGATGAGGAACTCAATATTTAGCAGAGTTATGGGTTCCATCTGAGCGGTTTTCCAAATCACTGATTTTTCACCACCCCTGTTTTTCTTGTTTTTTTTTTCGGCCAGAAAGCGAGTTTTGGTAAATTAAACATGTTCTATCGTGTTAGAATTGCTTAAGGACGTCCAGGAGCACCTTGGCAGACGAGTTTTGAACACCAATAGTGAAATCCGGTATTGCTGGTCGACCAGAGGCCGCCATTTAATGAGTTTTAGCATTTTCAGCAAAGCTTAGACTAGACGTGCTTTCGTATTGTCTTAAAACACCAATATTAACGACGTGAAGGTCTCGTCGAGGCCGTTTTTGTGCATCACTGATTTTCTAGTATCTCCATGTTCCAAATTTTTCCCTCTCAAGTAAAGTATTTGCCGGTAGATGATTTCAACCGTGGTCAGATTTTTCTCAAGATGTCCAGGAGGCCTACACGGAGACGAACTCCAAATCGCTCGATGCCCAAAACAGGCAGGTGTGACGGGGTAACAGTCTTGACAGTCCTTCTTCCCTCCACAATACCTTACTGCACGGCAAAGCCCCAGGCTCTTTACCTCAAAAGCGGCCCTCAATCCATCCCCACCATTTACTCTGGTCTTCATGTCGACTTTTGGTCTGTTTATACCCAGCTGGTCCCGCGTTGTGGATGGTGCTTCTGCCACTGTCGTTTCAGCCCCCATTCGCTCACATCTTCATCAAAACGACCGTCTTACCTTAGGCACCCTCTTTGCAATCGACTTAGTACTTTCCTATCTCAATTTGTCTCCTGCGCGGTGGTAATCATCAAAAATTCGATGTTTCGCGGCTCCATGCCTAAATGGAGGGAAATCGAGGGTATTGGATCTCCCAGAGGGATATTTTCGCGCTATACGGTGCTTCTACAATGGTCCCAGGTGCCGCTGGTGCTTACCCTCAATCTCCCGCGTGAAATCGCGATTTTGCGCAGGTTCCTTTCGCCACGTCATACCCATGTCCTGGCGCATGCCCCGCGCGCCCATGCACGATGCTGTCTGTGCGACCGTCGCAGGATCGGCCAGGCCGACTGTAGCCCAGGCGTGCCCGAGCTGCTACCAGCAGCGGCGGCTTGTTTGGAGTGGGGACATCTGTAGGCTACGAGGGTCCGCGGTTCCCGGACGCTGCTGGGGCTACGTGCCCGAGAAATGGCCCGAAAAAGACCATACAAGTTCTCTGAACCAGTCAGGGTTCTTTAGGTGCGCAATCCTAATGAGAAAGACCAACACAGATCGTTTTGTGATCATAAATAACATCCGGGAACAAATGCAAAAATTCTAACGACCCCAGAAAACAACTCAATTGTTGTGCAATGCATCTATAGTTTTCTCAGCATCATCAGAGTCCGGCGGAAAAATGAAAATCACCTTAGATGTTGAGACGCTTCGGGGCTCCGCGCACGCGTGACCCTTCGATCATATTTGCCGGGTCCACCTCGTCGCGCGTTTTGCGCTTTTTCGACACCGCGGCGGTTTCCACTGAGTGGGAATCAGGAACGGGGGAATTTGGGGCAGAGGAAGGCGACGGCAATGGAAGGCGGGGCAAGGACCTGTCAGGGTAAGAGGGACGGATGTAATCGCCAGCAGAGGAGGATTCATAGGGAATATTCGCGTCGAACATCAACGAATTAAACCATGTGATATCATGGCCCATGTAGCTGGGACCGGCCTCCATAAAACGAGAAATCAAAGTTGAAGGCGAAGTCGGAGAATTGTTGGTTGTTTTCCGCGCCGTAGCCGTAGACGTTGGCTTCCTCGGGGATCGAGAGAGTTTCCGCCGATGTGCCCGCAAAGTCTGCAGCCGAGAGCGCAGCTGCAGACGTCAAAGCAACAGGTGGGGATGGGGGCTAGGTGTAGTTCGCGTCGTTGCTGGTGGAACGGAGAGGGGTTGATGCAGATTCAGGGTCGAAGTCAGCTTTTGGAAAATGAGATGGAAGAAACGTACGGAGTGTTCTCGTGGTTATATGACCACTGGAATTGGAGGCATGCCGATTCCCTAGAATGCAGGAGTCTAGGCCGTCGTCGCACATCAGGAAAACCCCCCCCAGATATTTTCCGCAATTCTTTCGAAAATTTCGTGAAAATTCCTCTAGTTGCAAGGATATGCAAAATTTTGCAAAAATATGTTACCCCCCAAAAAAATTACAGAACTTTGCTGAAAAGTTGCAGAAATTTTCATTGAGTTTTCATTGAATTTCTTCGGATTCTTCACTTCAAACACACAACAGAGCGCAAAAACAAACAATATTGTATTCAAATCTGCACAACTACAACAGTACTACGGTAGTATTACAGCAGCTGGCTTTGACTCTGGATGTCGACGCCGGCCTTGCCGGCATGCAGTCGCAGTCACAGATGAGGTCCGTTCATATCTGGGTCACACGCAGTAAGTTGGACGGATCGCAAATAGATAGAATCATACGTACGACAGACTCGAGCAGCTGTAACAACGACGAAGGGGACTGAATCTGCGCTAAATATCAGGTAATTAATGGGGGTGACACATTGGACAACTGCTACATACCTTTGAGTTCTGCCAGAGAAATAGCCGACGTAGTCGAGCACAGATAGCACACGATACAGAGTGACTCAGAGCCTGAAGCTTAAGGATTGCATGAGCATTATCGGGCAGAATAAACAGATGGACGTGCATACCTCGACGTTGGCATCGAAAGGTGACACCGGGAAGGATGGCATGAGGAGGTTTGAGGCTAGCTCGATGCAAGGAAGGTTGAGGATGTGGACTTGATGCAAGCTCGGGGCCGAAGAGGGCTTGAGACAAGAGAGCCTGGAGAAGAGGGCTTGAGGTGCAAGAGGCAGTGGGCTTGAGGGTAGACGAGGACTTCTGTACGTCGCCGACTCCTTTGTACAACAATTGCGAGTCTGAGAGTAAAATCTTGCTGGGTTTGCGACTGGGAAATCGAAGACTCTTGAAGATCATCCATGAGATGGGCACTGACCGCCCTAGGAGGACGACGAAGGCGAGAGTACGATGGTGCAGGGGAAGAGAAGATGGGGGAAGAAGGAGAGATGCGTGCGACGTGGCAACCAACCATCCATCAATCACGCCATTGATGGAGCGGAGTTTGAATGACTGTGCATAATTTCGTCTTCTGTGATCTTTGTCCGCACATGTTTCAGCCCAGCCTGCTCGGTTTTGTGTTCAAGTTCTCTTTTCAGTCTTTGGAGACAAGCTGCCCAATCGAAATACCGCCCCGCCTGAAAACAAACCATGTTTTATGTTTCACGTAACGTGCACTTACGCGAACATTACAGGGCCGCTCTCGGCAAAGCGTTGGCACTCCATGTCCTGATCCGCTCAACGTGTATTGTATCGTATCGAATTCAGCCATTTGTTACACAACTGCTTAACGTGCACTTCGCCGTAGTAATATGCAAGTCACTTGCCGAATTTGCGGCTGCCTGGATTTGCTTGGGACAGAGTATTTCAGCCTCGTACTGATATAGTGCATCAAGTCATCATTGAAGTTGCACGATGTGCAGCTTGTCGAAGACCCAATAGACTTTGTCATAAACCTTATCAACAATAAGCAAAATAATATCCTGGCTTGTCAAATTCTGCAACTTTTCGCAGAAGTTACATGAAAGTTTCGTGAAAATTGCAAGAATAGCGAAAATTTTGTTGCCACAAGAAATTTTTTCAAAAAATTGCAAAAAATTGTGCAGGAGGTTTTTCCTGATGCAGACCTAAGCGGGCCTCGACTCCGTCATGTCTAAAGAGCTGGCTTTAGCCCTGGTTAGGCAAATCTTGGCGCGGGGATAGGGACGCCAAGTCATTGCCTCAGCGCGCCTAGAACTCGGCCATTTCCCGCTAGGAGAATTCTTGGGCCCGGCGCAAGCCCGGCGTTCGTTATTCGGACCGGCCGTGTAATGCTACCTACCTACCTAGGGCCGGCTTGAACGCAGTGATTGTTTTGCCAGCCTTTGTGACGCCTTCGCTTAGGCGCCACCTGTGTTGGAGATTGGCAATTCAGCACAAGCCCGAGATATTGCCGAGGTGCTGATTAAATGCTGATTGATATAGAATCGGAAGGAATCTGCCGGAACATGCAGGAATGATTGGATTCTAGTTTAAATACAGTAGCTACAGTAGAGCTCCTCATGAGCTTGTAACCAAATGGCCTAACAGCCGGGAGCGATATCTCAATTGATTCAACGAGATAAAATCAACAACCCGTACCTTCGAGGGAGTAAAGCACATGGACAGAGCTCCTATCCCCGTGACGCCTGCGCTCCGCATGTTAAAGCTCTTCTGTACGGTAATTATCAGCGGAGCACGGCAATAGCCTTCCCATTTTCAACAGACTAGCCCCGTTTGCAGGCCCTCTGTCTCGAAGTTCACGGGATTTCGGCATGAGCGCGTCCGTGGTGCATAACGGCTTGCATAACTGGGCGCTCAGGTGTTCAAAACATTGTAAATCACCGCATTGACCATGAGCGCTGAGCGCAAATCTTCCTTTTAATCAAATGCATCCTCGCTGCAGTGTGCGCTCAGCTGTGGTAAAGAACAAAGTAGTGTCCAAACTGCGTACATTTTGCGCTCGAAAACAAATTGGAAAAGATCCTTTGGATGTCTTTCCCAGGTGCGAAGTGCAACGTACCTTCGTCCAGCGGCGCCCAGGCAAATGGCCAGCCACCAACGGGACCGGGGACTGTTCGAGAGACTGTCACCGGCCGGGAGTTGAATCTGACCGAAAATTCAGCGCACGGGCTCATGGGGAATCCGGTGGTCTCCAAGGTTTGAGCACGTAAGGAATAGTTCAACGCTCATGAGCAATCCCGTGATTCACAATGTTTCAGTATAAAAGGAATTGCAAGTTCATCTCATTCTCTACCAACTCACCCTGGTCTTCATCCACTGTCAACCCCAGTTCCTCAGTGAATCACCGAAGATGTTCTTCAAACTCGCCGTCTCCTTTGCAGTCCTGGTGTCGCTCTCGGCAGCGTCCCCCGTTGTCCAGAACGGTACATTGGAACGCCGCGTCAAGTAGGTGTCACCGCGCGCTATTCAGCGGATGCAAGCTGATCCCTTGACAGTGGAATCAATATCGGTCACCTCACCGTCAATGGAGACCATGTCGCTTGGCTCTCTGGTGCTCCCAAAAGCCGCTTCACCGACATCGTGTGAAAAGTGGTAGGGGATGGGAAAGATGAGCCCGCTAGTGGCGGCTCGGCTCGGACACGGACACGGACACAGACACGGAGATAATCAGATGGACGCGTAAGACAAGACGGACAAGACATATGATTGGATCAGTGCCGTAGCACGCATAGACAAATATGTAATTCTAACACATCGGCCCAGTAAAATTCATCTTCGTTGCGGATGTTGACAATACTGATTCAGCGCCATCGTTCCAGGTCAGTATCAACCCCTGCACCCGTACTTTCAGTCTCAAGACCGCGGATGGAGGGTCCACTGGTACTTACCAGGAAGAAAATTGCGGGGGCGCTGTGACAGACTTTTGGATCAACAAGAACGGGCGTCGGGGAGTTTTATGCGCAGTGCGAGCCCTTTAGCGAGCCAGATGCTGATGGGGTTCATACCGAGTGGCACTGCGCTTAGTCTGTGTCGGTCGTACAAGATACAGTCACATACAAGGACTTGCAGTTTTGTTTTGGTGGGTCCAGATTTTATTTCTACTTCATCCCAATCCACTATTTTTTGATGAATCATCTGCTCGGGTGTTTAGTGTAAATATTTGAACTCCGGAGCAGCTGAGGGCTCACGATTCGCAGTGGGAGGGGATTATCACTTGAAATTCACTTCGAAGTTGCAGGAAGTAGAATCCAAACTCAGAAATACATGGAAAAGAACAGAGGGGTACTGTGAGTTATCGAGGACTTGTCCGATTTGATCCGTTCTGATCAATTCTTTCAGCAGAAAATTAGAAGTTTACTATGAACGAACTCCTTCCCAACTATTTCCGGCGTCTTGACGCGAGAAAGCGACATGTCGACGTGCCGTGACGCTTTCCATGAAAACCGACCATCAATTGGCATCTCAGCCAATGCCCTTTTTGCTCTCCTTTTTCGCTTCCTTTTTGTGCTCCTCTTCTACTTCTGTGCTGCCTTGTTAGCTACCTTAGGCCCAGTTAGTATTACTGTAGAATTACATTCAATTCGGCAGGGGGTGTGACGCGTGACATCTTGAACATATTCGTCAATTCGTCAACGGCCGAAATCGACCGTGACATGTGGGAAATTTCGGCAACCTCCAAAATGGCTGCAGCGTAATATAGGCTGTTAAAAATTTAAATTGGAGCAGCTTTTGACATTCAGTTGCCTTTCAGCTGAAGACATGGTTCAAACGAACTTTTTTCCTGCATGATTCCAGTCAATTTCAGCTCAAAACTAATGTTCTGCCCTTTAACCATGCTAAAAACATGTGTTGCAACTGGATTTTTAACCCCCCTCTCACAGGAATATTCTCCTCAATTCTTCTACAGTTTTTGAGAGGTTTTTTGACTTCACCGTGACATCCCGACATATTCGTCAACCGCCGCCGTGATGCATGACACCGACCAAAGTTCGGCACCGTCAACCCCCTCCGTGACGCGTGACTGCCGAATTGAATGTAATTCTACAGTAGGTCTGTTCTGAGTCGGTGGTTGAGACTGTTTGAACCTTTAGAGCTCGACCTTCAGTCGCCAGTGTGTGCTGTGTTCGCGGCAAGAGGTCTGCGATCTCTGGATCGGTCCAGCCATCAACAACACGTGCAGTGACGATAGCCGATGACTTCCCCGTTTGGGATTTGTTTGCTCCGGAGAATCGACGCAGAAAGAACGGAACGAGAGACCCCCATTGTTAGAAAATAAATTATCAATGAGAGATCGACTGTTGACGAATGTAAATAAAGTTTTATGAGATTTGATGGGAGCCCCCATCCGGCAGAAAATGAAGAAGAAATATTCGGTTGGGTCGCATTGTCCGTACTTTTGGTATCCGAAATTATATTTTGCGTAAACTAAGATGAGTCTCGAAGTATTTCAGATGTTACATGCAGTGAATTATATAATATATAGCTTCTAATAGTAATTTATACGTCTAGATTTAACTACTCGAGGATCCTCATTCTCTTTTCCTCGCCGACTTGCTGAGCTTTGCAAGCACGATGCCGACCTTTTCTCGCCATGGGGTACCAGAGTTGATGGGCGTCCCGCAGGCTCAATAACTGGCCATTCAAATATGTATTCGGCGGCAATCTTCAAATAACTAGGACCACGCACCAGGACATTTACCATTTGACTTGTGAGTTTCAACAGATATTGCATCGGACCCTGCCTTGAATATTTTACCACATTGTGCGCATTTGAGAGGTTTTGGTTGAACTGCTCTCGGTCTACTATCCGACAAGACAGCGGTTGGTATAGCCAGAGTATTTCCATAGTATGAGACATTGGAATCGTAGTGGGAGGTAGTATAAGCTCCATTTACACGAAGCGTCTGGCAGTTATAGACACTATTTACACCCGTGGCATCCGGATTTTGACGTCCGTTCACGGTGGCGGGGTGGATTGAGAAAGGGTGAAGTGAGGAGCCAGTCTTATTGGTAGAAGTGTGGGCTCAAATGTAAAGATTTGAGGCGGTTCCGTGGTCAGGAACCGACAGGACGCGTCTGCGACGCGAGTGGCGCGCTTGACTGATTGGTTGTTTATGTGTGTTTATTTGGTAGGGGGGGGGCCTCACGTGTTGTTGATGGCTGGACCGATCTAGAGATCGCATACCTCTTGGTTCGCGGCGTCTGATATATCCTCGCCGAGGCCCGACTACGTCATCATCCCAAGTTGGAAATCCTGGAACTCGCCTTCTTGCGCGAACGACGTCCCCGTGAAGACCCTCGTTGGCTACCGTGGACCGGAGGCACTCTTCGAGGACTGATGGCAAGGAATTCTCGGATGTAGGGCCGCCCATTGTCCCGTCAAACGTTCTTATAGCTGTGCGCGACACGACCCTCAGGAGTCACGACTCGGGCACAAACCTCTGTCAGACCTTCGTCGTCTCGCCTCGAGACACGACCGTGACGTCATCAATCGCAGAATGAGTCGCCTCCGCCGCCATAGAGGAATTCGTCAGCGATTCTTCACCCTCGTCTTCAGCGCAGTCATTAGCCTCTTCTGCTGCCCATCGTGCCTTCTCGCCTCCTTCAGACGTCGCCAACGATGGCGCTGGCGCCCAGGAGCCACTGTGCTCCCCAAGATGTCGACGGATATGCGCATCCTCGCTGGTACCGGCAGCAACCGCAGTGACCGCGACGCAGTCTTCCCGGCCCACGTACTCAGCTGCTGGACCGTCGGGGATTGAGTGAGGGCCTGGGAATGCCCAGGCTGGCGTCAAAGGCCGGCGACCGTCGGGAAGCCGTGGTGTACACGCTCCGGGGCGTCCGTGCTCATTTATCAAGTGCGCCCTCCCGTCGCGCTAAACTTTGATTGACATACTTCTAAAGGCTGTTCATCGTTCCCCCATTCTCTTCATTTTGCCCCGAATCTTCTCAAATAACTGATCTCCGTCACATTCAGCTCTACTCTTCTTCCACACGGATGTATAGGCTTACGGCCCGCAGTATAAGTTCTTTGTTCATGGAGAGTCAGCCGAGGCGCCAGGAATCAGGATGCAAAGCTCTGGCACTCTTGCCCGTAGCTCTCCTTTCATTTACAAACCTAGCTCCGGCCGTGCGTGTCCGAGCACCTAGCCGATAGTGATCGTTCCTACACCACTGCCGTCACCTTGTGTATTACTCTGAGAATCAATTCATTCAGGAAGCCGCTCTCGTTCAGGGCCAGCAATGAATTCCGTAAGGACGGGCGGGTAGAACACGCATAAAAGGCCCAAAAGCAATATTCGTGGCTTCATAACCTGCCCGTCTTTGCATTCAACTTCAACCCCATATTCAAGGATGTTCTTCAAGTACTCTCGTGTGGTTGTCCTCAGTATTGCATGTATCATGCTTGCTTCATACACTGAAGGTGTGACCCATAGGTGCTGTTGATGATGTCCCTGCTGAGTGATGAAGTTGCAGCAAATCCAATGCCTGCTCCTGGTGCAATTGACCTACCTACCAAGGTGCGTTCTGTCCGCCATCTATGATTGTTTTCCGTCAACACTCTTTGATCTAGTGTGAGTTGATATTTTTTCGGCATTTGGCAAATTTCTTACGATTTCTCAGGCACACCTGGAACATCCACCACTGTAAACTGCCAGACTTGTGTCTGCCAAGAGAATGGAGGCGTGATCTGCGATGAAATTCGATGTGGTACGTCTTCGGTATCCATTCCACAAGATGTTACTCAATTCTTTGATCCAGTGGCCTCGCCTATTATCATCACTGACATCTTTGTCCCCACCCCTACTGCGTAGTGATCTTAACTGTGTATGGTTAATTAACAAGTGATTTGTTCTTGTAATGCGCTGGGTTCCTCACCAGTGTAGACCAAAGTCGCGGGCCAGAACCAGATGCACTCCGTCAAAGCCCTTTATTTTCAACCTTCTGCCAATGCTGAATAATGTATTCGACTTCTATCAGACATTTGACGCATGACAAGCGCATGCCGGTAGAGTTTTGAATGGCCCTTTGGAGAAATTAGTGTCCCGCCCGCTGTCAACCAGCTGAACGCCTGCCACTCAGTCATTCTCCGTGCCTTGCCAGCAACCGAAAATGCAGCAAGACAGATGCTGGCAAGTTGTTGCGTGGCATTAACCGTTCTTGTTCAATTGTGCCTGAACATCGCTAACTTGAATGGAGATAGATGAAAATCAGCGGGTCCATTTAAAAGGATTGCTCCTACGGGGACTCACACGCGTCATCAACCGCTCTCCCAGGACCGAAGTACTCATCATAATGTTGATCAGACTATCCATTTTGCTTGGAATGCTGAGTTTTGCCGCATTCATATCTGGTAAGCCGCTCCAAGGATCCTAAAGGTTTTACAAAGTCCTGACTCTACACCTACAGCCAATCCACTCGTAAGTACCTTCTGTGTAACCTTGTCCACACAATATTAACCGCCCGAATTTGTTGCACGGGAACTAGACATGTACGTCGCAGTTTGAATTATCTCAGACGATGTGCCATATCTCGATTTTTTAGGCATACCCGGTACCAGATCCGGACCGTGTAATAATTGCATTTGCACGGAAAGCGGGGAGATCGCTTGCACCAACGTCGCCTGTCCTCGTAAGTGTCTTGTCTTCGACTAGACAACGTCTGTTCAAATCTGTTGTGCAGCAACTGGTGGAGATCCTTAGGCAGAATTAGAGAGGTGGTTGTTCGAAGGGCACTGAGACATTGTAGCCCTAAACACACCATGCTAACTAAGTCTTCATAGATAAAGCAACAGAAGAGACTTAGCTCAACACATGAAATCACTCCGCCCGTTTCAAACCTAATAAAGCAATCTTTCAGCCTGGTTAAATGGGAGGTAAAAAGGTGGGCTTTCAGACAGACTTTCAGAAACGGCTGAAAGTGTTACTTTCCACGCGCCGAGAGCATTTCCCAGACCAACACTGGTTGAGAGTTTCAATTTGTACACCAATTTTCTCACTGAGGCCCTGATCGGGTACCGGAGAAATCCGTTAAGAAACGGCTTAAGAAACCGATCAGAAATTTCTTTTGAGAAAATCTTGTCACGCCTTGTCACTCTTCTTCGGCTCTTTCTTTTCTGACTGCGCTGGCCGTATTTCATGGCGCCCAAACCCAAACCCAAACCCAAGTCGACAGATGAAGATCCTGCCAATGTGAAGTGGACAGACCCTGAGGTCCTAGCTATGTTGTCTGGGCTGAGCGACAGGAAAGATACGCATCAAAGCGGCAATGGCTGGAAACCCACCGTCTGGGCAGACATCGTCAAAGCAGTTCAGGCCATCGATCCCCAGGCACGTCCGGCAAAGGACCAGACCAAGCTCGTCTCCAAGCTCAAATATGTATGTTTTTTTTTCGACGGTAGAATCGTATACACGCTGATCTGAGTCTTAGCTGAAAGACCTATTCGAGCTGTATCTGTATGTCGAGAAGTATAGCGGCTCGGGCTGGGACGACGAGAAGAAACTTTGCTGTAATACAGATGATTATATAGCAGACTTTATTGCGGTGCGTTGTCCTTCACTCGGTCCTGATTTGCCTGCCGACGCGACTATCAGACGCATGGCAAGAAATACGCTACATGTTTCAAACGGCCCTGTCCGTTCTACAAAGAGCTTAACGATCTTTACGATGGCCTCAAGAATCGAGCTACAGGGGAGCATGTCGTTCACCTTGGCCAACCGAAGAAGCGTGCCCCACGCCGAAAATCCGACAAAGAAAATCCCACAGCAGCCGGTCCCAGCTCCGTCACAAACACCGTGCCGGCGGTCGATCCAGAGGGTCGCGCACCAATGGTCGCGCTTAGCACCGTCCCTAACGTCGGTGATTTTACTGAGGGGAGTCAGGACTTGTACGCAGATGAGCTCACAACGGTGCGTGTTTGTACTTCTTTTCTTCCTCTGCTGACACACGTGCAGTCCCCCCCAAAGTCCAGGAAGCGGACGCGTGCAGAGAGCGACGAGGAGGTTGAGGAGGACGCTGACGACAAGAAGGGCAAGCGCCGACGACACAAGTCGGATTCTAGCAACGGCAGCGTCGCCCGCCGCAATGCAGAGGCCGGAACTCAGCTGGCACGCTCCGTTGACAATCTCTCTGTAGCCATGGCCAAGCCCATCGTTACGACAGAAGATATTTCGTTTGTGGACGATGTAATGAAGATCCTCGCGGACCCGACTCTCCTGCCACCGGATCCAGACGGTGCACTCTTTGACATCGTATCCACGGCGCTGACCAGCTCCCCGACCCGTGCACATATTTTCATATTGGCCCCAGATGATGTGCGTCGCAAAGCCATTATCAAACGCATCCTCAAGGATGCCGGCTTTGACATCCCCGATGATTACTAGGTAGGCTGTGCTTCAAGGGTAGCAGCCCTGTTCTTACATTATGACCTTTCCAGATTTTTTTCCTCCACCTCTGCACGTCCATTCAATTCATGCACCCACTCGTACCATCCCCTTTCGCATCGTATTATCACATCGCATATCTCGGCATTCATTCCACGCACGCACTTGTACTCCATTCCCATCGCACTTGTACTCCATTCCCATCGCACTTATCATTAATTACATGAAGCTGTATCAAACCATTGCACTGTCTGTACACTCGCATTGTACTCTTGTTCAGAAAAATGAAGCTGTTTATTCCAAATCCGGGTGCTCCAGAATGTACATGTTCCACATCGCTTGTGCGATCCTATCCCGCCGAGCGTCAGCTCTCGTTTTCTCCGTGTTGTCGACTGCAACTACATGTTCTTCGTCATTTTCACCCTCCCCCCCTGCAAAAAACGGGTGACCATCTACGTCATATTCATCGTCGTTGTCGAGGTCATTGACCGGCTCATGAATCCGCAGAAAATTGTGCAAGGCCGCAGCTGCTCCGACCATCAACGCCTGCTGGTGGTAGCCCATTTCCGGTCGTGAAATCAAGACCTGAAAGCGACGTTTCTTAACTCCGAATATTCGCTCTATGATATTCCGGAGCTGTGCATGTCGCAGATTGAAGAGTTCCTCTCGATTTTGTGGGCTGTACTTCAAGTTAGTCGGAATAAACTAGATATGCTAACCAAACTCACCGCTGTTTGCCGCGTTTCCATTCCTTCAAATGATATCGTTTCCCGCGGTAAGGCGCCAAGAGCATGTCACAGTTGGGAAAACCGGCATCAGCCAGATAATAACATCCGCGAGGTAAAGAGAAGCCATTACGGCGGGCGACGTTGAAGAGTAGACCATCTGCGGCCGTTCCCTCGTAGCCAGCCATCAAGTAAACGAACCGCATGTCAAAATCGCAGGCCGCGAGGACATTCTGGGTGATGGCACCGTGTCGATCACGATATCGAAGAATGTCCGCCTCAAGTGCATAAGCGAGAACATGGACGCCATCGATGGCTCCACGGCAGTACTTGAAAAACGGATACCATTTGGGGCTACTCAGGATTTTCTCCGGGATTTCGTTGGTTGGGTTTGGGACGTATTTCTCGTAGAATGATCCAGTTAAGTGCTGAAGGCCTCGATTGAGATATCGACTGATGGTATCGCCAGACCGCTGGAACCTTTCCTGCAACTCGCGCTGACTACTCCCGTGAACCATCCAATATAGAACAATAGCTAGTTGTTCCTGCGCCGAGACGTGACGACTATCCCCAAGATCCCCTGTTCCTGCTAACTCCGCCCATAGCAGTGCAAAGTGCAAAGCCGACATCCCGAGCGAGCGCCGGCAGCGGTCTGGATGTCCAGCTAATATTTCGTCCAGCCAAATCTGTCCAGTTAGAATTGATGTGTGCATAGCCCGAGGTAACGGTCTCTCAAGACTGAGCAGCGCGGAACCAAAAAAGACGACGGCAATCGCGGCGGTAGCGAGGGAGGAACGGCGACGTTGAATAGCAGATTCCTTCGTCCGCTGCTTGCGGATGGCAGGCATGGTGTACCACTAGCATCAGAATGGTGAAGACGCAGGTCCAGGGAGGAGAGAGCGAGTACAGAGCGCAGAAAGCAAAGATGCGGCGGCTCTGCACAGCTTGTGACTACATGTGACAATATTTCTTAAGCCGTTTCTTAACGGATTTCTCCGGTACCCGATCAGGGCCTGAAAGATGTTGTTTATTTTTCAGACATTTTTCACTGAAAAAGAATGTGAAAAATTAAAAACTTTTTCAGCACTTTTTCGATTCAAGATGAAAATTTTGAAAGCCGTGAAGCTCTTGCCAAGGGTTGTCCGAAAAATAAGCTTTTTGAGAGCAAAATTTTGGCGATTTCCTTGTCCGACCGTAAGCTTTTTGGGGCCAAAAATCGGCCAGCTTTATCCCAGCGTAAGCTTTTTGAGCGGGAATTTCGACCTGACATACCTGTGAGTGACCAAATTTTGGGTTATCTTGCGCAGCATCCCCGAGAGGGATTTCTGATTAAAATTCAGGCGACTGCATTGGAGTCCACTCCTACTGGCAGGAGAGAAAAATATCTTTGCCGACCATTTTTGTGCATGCCCACCCTTGTCCAAGATAAGCTTTTTGAGGCCTCAAACCCACCAAACCGTAAGCTTTTTGAGGCCAAATTTGGGGAATATTTCGGACAACCCTTGGCAGCAGCTTCACGGGGCCTCTTTCTCGTACACTAGAAGAAATGAAATGCCGAGGTGTATCTGCTTGTCAAACCAACTTCGTCTCCTCAGCGCTGATAACGTTCTCCGAAGGCGCTATCTCAATCGTCCGTGCTCATTTATCAAACGAGCTGTCCTGTTGTGCTAAACTCAGACTGACATCAACTGGTTTTTAAAGATTACCTTCGCGATTCTTTGTGTCTCTTTGATCTCATCCCCATGTACCCAAACTCCTCCCGCTCCTCTCTATTCTTGGGCCGCATTTCAATACTCAAAAAGCTCAAGAACGGCTGCGCCGCAATGCCACAGCTTTCCCACAGTATTCCAGGATTTTTATCTCGCTCCTTTGTCGTTGATGTTCTCACCATGCCCGAAATTAACTGTCATCCAACTGCATCACAATGCTCCCTTACTGCTTTCGTTCTCCAGCTCCTCGTCTCGGCGTCTCTCGGCGTCCTATCTCCTCTGCACAGTTTAATTTTTACAGCTGAGAACCCCATTTGTCTCAACAGCTAACCGACGCGCAATTCCCGCTGCGCGGCGGCCTGCGGTGCAGCTTATTTTTGTGTTAGCCAGGCCAGGAGGCCACGTACCTCCGGTATACTTTGTAAATATAAAGGGCCTCATTTCCCTGCGCTCGCCGGGGCGGTCTTTCCCCCCATTCCTCTCGCACCCAAATTTACTGGACTTGGGGAAATTTTCTTCCGGTAACAATTCGTGTCGGGATTCATCAATGCGTCTCTCTGCTATGGGAATCTTCTTTATTTCTGGGTGTCCTGTGAACCTCTTTTGGCTCTCCCTTGGATTGGCACGGTTATTTACTTGAGTTCGTTCTTCAAACCCAATATCGCCGGACTGCTCGCAAAATGTATGGCTCCTCTTCTGGCACCCGTCAACTTTGATTTCTGGTCTTTCTGGCGCCATGACCGTACTGAACCAATCGCTTACCTAGGTACTTATTGTGCATTCTAATTTCGTGGTCCGTATTATGAAGTTTGGTTCGGTTGTATTTTGTGCTAGGTCAATATATATGTTTCTTTTTTTTTCTCTGCCGGGGCGAAGCGGAGGTCAGTCTTGTATAGAAGGAATGAAATGCCAATGTGTAGCTACTTGTCATCCTCGGCGCTGATAGCATAAATGCTGCTGCGCCTCCGTGCGCATTTATCAAGTGCACCCTCCCGTTGCGCTAAACTTGGATTGACATATTACTGACGGCTGTTCATGGTTCCCGCATTCTCTTCATTGTACCCAGAATCTTATCAAATAACTACCCTCTGTCCAGCTCTACTCTTCTTCCACACGGATGGATAGGCTTACGGCCCGCAGTAGAAGTTCTTTGTTCATGAAGAGTCAGCCGACGCGAACAGGAATTAGGATGCCAAGCTCTGGCACTCTCGCCCGTAGTTCTCCCTTCATTTACAAACCTAGCGCCGGGCGCGCGCGCCCGAGCACCTAGATCGTTCCTATACCACTGCCGTCACCTTGTGTATTACTCTGACAATCAATTCATTCAAGAACCCGCCCTCGGTCAGGGACAGCCATGAATTCCGTAATAACGGGGGGCTAGAACATGCATAAAAAGCCTCAAAAAAACGTTCGTGGCTTCCTATCCTGCCCGCCTTTCCATTCTTCAACCCCATACCTCAAGGATGTTCGTCAAGTACTCTCGTGCGGTTGTCCTCAGTATTGCATGCATCATGCTTGCTTCATACACTGAAGGTATGACCCATGGTCGCTGTTGATAATGTCCTTGCTGAGTGATGAAGTTGCAGCAACTCCAATGCCTGCTCCTGGCATTTACCGACGTCCTAAGGTAGGTTCCCTCTGCCGTCTGTTATAATTTTCTATCAACGCTCTTCGCTCTAGTGTGAGTTGATATTTTGTCGACATCTGGCAAATTTCTTACTATTTCTCAGGCAAACCTAGAACATCCACCACTATAAACTGCCAGACTTGTTTCTGCCAAGCGAATGGAGGCATGATCTGCGATGAGATTAGATGTGGTAAGTTTTAGTTATCCATTCTACAAGATGTTACTTAATTGTCTTTGATCCAGCGGTCTCGCCTCTCGTCATCAGGGACAGCGCTGTCCCCACCCCTGCTGCGTAGTGATATTAATTGTAAATAATGTATTCGACTTATTTCAGACAATTGAGCATGCCGGAAACATTCTGAATTGCGTTGTACAAATTAGTGGCCCGCCCGCTGTCAACCAGCTCAACGCTTGCCACTCACTCATTCACTGTGACTTGACCCTGCTTGACCTCAGCCCAAAAATGCAGCAGAACAGATGCCGGCAAGTTATTGGGTAGCATTAACATAATTGTGCCTTAACTTTGAATGGAGATAGATGAAAATCAGCGGGTCTATTACAGCTAATGTCGGAACCGAAGGCGCGACGAAATCTTTTCTGTTTTGGGATGTTTTCAGAGAATTGTAAATATCTCGGTCGGTTCTGCTCCGATTTACATAAAAACTAGATAGATTTACTCAGCTAATTCATGTGCAATTAGTGACAGAGAGGGATTTTTGAAAATATCCTGTATTAGGTAATTTGTGTTTTCAGGGTGTTTTCACACCCAATACTGTTTTTGCATGCCTAGAACATGTCACAGAGGCCTAATATTCTGTGGGGAACAACATATGTACCTAATTAAGGACGTGACAGAGCCAGAAATACACATAATCTTTTTGCAGTTCTTCCAGCTGCACTGGAGGCATTGAGCATTGTCTTTCATCTGAAGATCCTGTGAGAATCGCATTTATCTGAGTATTTAATGTGGTTCTGGCTCTGTTACCTTCTTACCTAGGTACATATGTTGTTCCTCACAAAATATTGGGCCTCTGCGACATGTTCTGGGCATGCAAAAACAGTATTTGGTGTGAAAACACCCTGAAAACACAAATTACCTAATACAGGGTATTTTCAAAAATCCCTCTCTGTCACTAATTGCACATGAATTAGCTGAGTAAATCTATCCAGTTTTTATGTAAATCGGTGGAGAACTGACCGAGATATTTACAATTCTCTGAAAACATCCCAAAACAGAAAAAATTTCATCGCGCCTTCGGTTCTGACATTAGCTGTAAAAGTATTGCTCCTACGGGAAGACCCGTCACCGTCCACTCTCCCGGGACCGAAGTACTCATCATAATGTTGACCAGACGATCCATTTTGGTTGGAATGCTGACTTTTGCCGCATTCGTATCTGGTAAGCCACTCCAAGGATCTTAAAGGCTTTACGAAATCCTGACCCGACAACTACAGCCAATCCACTCGTAAGTATCTTCTGCCTGAGCTTAGACTTGTCCTCAACAATAACGCTCGAAATTATGCGCGGTGACTAGACATGTACATCACGGTTTGAATTATCTCAGATCAATTTCTAACATGCTGTCAGGGGAACCCCCGTCCCAACCCCCATCCAATGCCCTTCCGACCCCTCCGATCCTCCCGGTCGCTCTCCCGGTCACCGGTCTACCGGGACCGGTACCGGAAACCGACACGTGACCCGATGGCACCTTGCGTGTGATCAAGCCCAGGACATCTGCCGATCACTCCGGTCACATGGTCTTAGCTAGTAGCTTACTTATACCCACGGCTGACGTGGGAATCCTCAGAGTTTCTTCTCTTTGGATCCCCCACATCAGGTATGCTTCTCTGTATATTTAGCTACTGTCAATTAACCTTTGGATCCCCCACGTCAGTCCCTGAGTACCTCGGGCCTTCGTGGTTGCCCTTACAGCAGAAGAAACTCTCTAAGGGATTAACCGGTCAAGATTGCAGGCTTCGGTGTGAACAGCTCGGACTCCTCTGATAGCGTCCCAGCCTCCCCTACCCTGAATCTTGCCCCCTCCTCCTTGCCTGTAGAGCCCCCCATGGACGCCGCGAGTACCGCTGCCGCCACTGCGCAAGCAGCAGCCGAGGCCGTCTCCGCCCGCATGGACAGGCTCGAAGGTATTCTCGAGAGCCTTGCACGAAAAATCGACCCCTCCCGCGCCGCTTCACCTGCCCCGTCCCTTGCCGGTCCGGCTCCGGACCCGGGTACAGGATTATTCCCCCAGCCATTCCCGGCTCAAAATCGGCCCTCCGGCCAAACCCCCCGTTCGTCTTTGACGGCGACTGGAAACAAGGCTGGGCGTTCCTCCACGCCGTCCGGTCGTACATCCGGTTGCTGCCGGAAGCGTTCCTCGAGGACGGCGCCCCCTCCGAGGAGAAAGCGGTCCGGTTCGCCATGTCCTTCATGGCCAAGGACTCTGCGTCGAAATGGGCCGAGCGGTACGCTGCCAAAACCCCGTTCCCCTTCTTGACCTGGGACGTGTTCGTCACGGAGTTCCGGCTCCGGTTCGTCGAGGAGAACGAACAGGACCATGCGCTCCGCACCCTTGAGTCCCGGTCGTATCACATGGGCGTGCGCGACGTCTTCCGGTACACCGACGACTTCGAAGACCTGGTTGACCTCGCCGGCTTTGAAGACCCGATTATCAAGGTCACAAAGTACCGGACCGGTCTTAACCCGGCGATTAATCTCGCTATCACCGGGTCAAGCGACCCTCCGGACCTGCGGGACTACCCCGCCTGGCGCCTCTGGGCCTACCGGCAGTACGAGTCGCTGCTCCGCGCGCGCGAAGCCTCCTGCGAGACGACCGGTTCCGGCCGCCACCAACCGGCCGTACGCTCGGGAACCCTTCCGGTCGCGGTCGCTTCCGTTCCAGCGCGTTTTACCGCGCCGCAACACAGAGCAGCTGCAGCCCCCGCACTTCCACCCGTGGTCCCGATGGACGTTGACCGGACGCGCGCCCGTAGCACCCCGCGCCGTGGTTGCTTCCGCTGCGGGGACCCGAACCACTTTGCCCGGGACTGTACCGCACCGGTCGATGTCCGGTCAATCGACGTCTTGGACGAGGTGATCCGGCAACTCGGGAACGACTTGCTCAACGAGCTCGTTGCACGTCTGGCATCGACGGAGGCCGCTGCGGAACATGCCGCCGCCGCCGAGCTGGAGGATTTTCTCCCCCGCGCAGAGTGAGCGGTGCGCCCTCTGTCGTGTCCCCTAATCGTTTCGCTGTCCTATGTAACGAGTGTGACAATATATCTCTTGCATCCACCGAACCGATAGACGCACCCCTTAGACCGATCAAGACTCCGGTTGAACCGGAACCCCGACCACCCCTCCTGCGGACACCGCGCCCCCAAAAGAAAACTGCCTGGGAGCGCCGCCTCCCGAAACACTTTACCCTTGCCGCCACCTCGGAGAGCAGTAACTCCCTCCGGCTTCCTCTCGAGATCGAATCCACCACCGACGCCGTGAAGCTTTCGCTCAACGGCTTGGTGGACTGCGGGGCTACTTCCGAGTTTATCGACACGGAGTACGCTGCCGAGCACAAGATTCCGGTCCGCCGGCTCTCGCAGCCCATCCCGGTCTACAATGTGGACGGGTCTCCCAACGAGGCCGGCTTCATTCGGGATGTCGTGGATGTGGTCCTTCGCTACAAGGGCCATAGTGAGCGTGCTCAGTTTGCTGTCACCCGCCTCGGGAAGGAGAAGCTCATCCTAGGCTACTCCTGGCTCCGGAAGCACAACCCGGAAATCGATTGGGCCAACCGCGAGGTTAAAATGAGCCGCTGCCCTACTGGGTGCTGTGCTACCTGTGTCGCCGAGGCGCGCGCCGACCGGAAGCTTGCCAAGGTCTCCGCCCGGATCCTCTGGCAGCTCCGGTCCGGCCCGGTTCCCCGGATATGTGTCGTCGACACGGACGAACGCTCCAGCGAGGACGATGACGAAGAGTTCGACGAGGACCTACCGGAACTCGGACCGGACGACGGGGAGGATTCGGACGATGAGGATGACTCTGTTGAGGAAGGTGATCGGTTTTTCTACACCCGGCTCTCCCCTCCGGAGGACATCCGAGCGACCGGTACCGTCTCGCAGCGGCTGGCTGAAGCGCATGCTAAGAACTCCGCGCCCGGTACGGAAGAAATTCCCGAGTGGGCCCGAGAATTCGAAGATGTCTTCAACCGGGAGTCGTTCGACTCGCTTCCGGAGCGCCGGTCGTGGGACCATGCCATCGAACTCGTTCCGGATTCGAAACCGGCCAACTGCAAGGTCTACCCCATCTCCCCCCTCGAGCAACGCGAGCTCGACGCGTTTATCGAGGAGGGGTTGACGACCGGCCGGATCCGGCCTTCGAAATCCCCGATGGCATCCCCGGTCTTCTTCGTCAAGAAGAAGGACGGAGCGCTCCGGTTCGTACAGGACTACCGGGCGCTTAACGCGATGACCGTGAAGAACCGGTACCCCCTCCCTCTCATCAACGACCTTATTAATCGTTTGAAGGGAGCCCGGTACTTCACGAAACTCGACGTTTGGTGGGGCTTCAACAATGTCCGCATCCAGGAGGGCGACGAGTGGAAGGCCGCGTTCCGGACAAACCGGGGACTCTTCGAGCTGCTGGTGATGTACTTCGGCCTGACCAACTCCCCCGCGACCTTCCAGACAATGATGAACGACATCTTCCAAGATCTCATCTTGTCCGGCGACGTCATGGTATACCTCGACAATATTCTCATCGCACACTCGGACCTCGCCCGGCATCGAGAAATCGTCCGGGAGGTTCTCCGGCGGCTCCGGGAGCATAAGCTCTACTTGCAACCGGAGAAGTGCGAGTTCGAGAAATCGTCGATCGAGTACCTCGGGGTGATTGTCTCACACGACCACGTCGAGATGGATCCGGTCAAGGTCGCCGGCGTCGCCGCTTGGCCGGTGCCGGAGAACAAGAAGGACGTACAGCAGTTCCTCGGCTTCACAAACTTCTACCGCCGGTTCATCCGGGGGTTCTCCGACGTCGCCCGGCCGCTCTTCGACCTCACAAAGAAGGGCTTGGTGTGGCTCTGGACCGAGAAGGAGGCCGCCGCGTTCCGGAACCTCAAGGATGCGGTGACCACCGACCCAGTCCTGATCCTTCCGGATGAGTCGCAACCTTACCGGGTGGAGGCAGACAGCTCGGACTTCGCATCCGGTGCCGTTCTCTCTCAGCCGGGCGTGGACCGGAAGTGGCATCCGGTCGCCTTCTTCTCCAAGAGCTTGAGTTCGGTCCAGCGCAATTACGAGATCCACGACAAGGAGATGCTTGCAATCGTTCGAGCCCTCGAGGAGTGGCGACAGGCACAGTGGTCCCTGTACCTGTCCCGGTTCGACTTCACCCTGCATCACAAGCCCGGCCGCGCGATGGGTCGACCAGACGCGCTTTCCCGGCGACCGGACCACGGTTCCGATCGGGATAACGAGGATGTCACGCTCCTACGCCCCGACCTGTTCCATGTCCGCGCCTTGGAAGGTGTCATCGTCGCCGGTCCGGAAATCCCGATCCTCCGGGACATCCGTGACGCGCTCTCGCACGAACCAGACCTCGAGGATCCCGTCGCCCTTGCGGGTCGCGAGCTCCTCAAGGTTCCGGGCCGCTGGTCCCGGTCTACCCGGTCGGACAAGTGGCACGTCGACGCCGGCCTGCTCTACTTCCGCGGCAAGATTGTTGTCCCCCGGGACAAGGACCTTCGCCACCGGATCTTGGAGCAGCACCATGACACCCAGGTTGCTGGTCACGCCGGCCGCTTCAAGACGTTGGAGCTTGTCTCCCGGAACTACTGGTGGCCCCAGCTGTCCCGTCATGTCGGCCGGTACGTCGCCACCTGCGATCTGTGCTGCCGGACCAAGGCACTCCGGAAGCTTCCGGTCGGGGAACTGCACCCGACCGAGGTTCCCGAAGATCGTTGGAGCACAGTCTCGGTCGACTTCGTCGTCGAGCTCCCGGAGGCCCACAGGTACGATGCGATCATGGTCGTGGTCGATGTCCTTGGTAAGCGCGCCCACTTCATGGAGTGTCACACCCAGATCGATGCGGTCGGCGCCGCCCGGTTGTACTACCGGAAGGTCTGGAAGCTCCATGGTGCGCCGGAAAAGTACATCTCTGACTGGGGTCCGCAATTTATTGCGGAGTTCACCACCGAGCTCTGGTGCCTTATCGGCGTCAAGCCCGCGACCTCCACGGCATACCACCCGCAGACTGACGGCCAGACCGAGCGCGTCAATCAAGAGATGGAACAGTTTATCCGCATCTTCACCAACTACACGCAGGATGACTGGGACGACCTCTTGCCGGCCGCCGAATTCGCCTACAACGACCACATCCACTCTTCCACGCAGCAAGTTCCGTTCATGACTGACACCGGCCGGCTACCCCGGATGGGGTTCGAGCCGAACGGGCTGCGTTCGAAACTTGAGTCGGTAAACGAATTCCGCGACCGGATCGCCTCCGGCATTTCCGAAGCCCGATCCGCGCTGGTCAAGGCCAAGGAGGAGTACAAGCGGTACTACGACCACCGGCGCACCCCTGCGCCGGAGATCAAGGTAGGCGACCGGGTCTGGCTCGACGCGTCGAACATCCAGACAACCCGGTCGTCCCCCGGTCTCTCGCACCGACGGCTTGGCCCTTTCAAGGTCATCAAAGTCGTCAGTCGCGGTGCGTACAAGCTGGAACTCCCGCCCCGGCTCTCCCGGCTCCACCCGGTCTTTCCGGTCGTGAAGTTAGAACTCGCGGAAGACGACCCTTTCGAGGGACAGCCCGGCTACGACGAGCCGGCTCCGGTCCTGCCGGACGCACCCGGTGAAGCTCCGGAATGGGAAGTCGAAGAGATCCTTGATGCAAAGGTGCGCTGGAAGTCGCTCTACTTCATGGTGCGCTGGAAGTCGCTCTACTTCATGGTGCGCTTCAAAGGGTATGACGACTCGCACAATCAATGGGTCAAGCACTCCGACCTCTTCGCCCCGGAAGCTGTCGCCGAGTTCTACTGGAAATACCCAGCCAAACCACGCACCATTGCCGTCGCCGCCTTCGACTCCCTGCCCTTCCGGGATCCCTCCCTTCGCATCCGGTCTATGCGTCGGGGCGCCGCATTCCAAGGGGGGGGTGATGTCAGGGGAACCCCCGTCCCGACCCCCTTCCGACCCCTCCGATCCTCCCGGTCGCTCTCCCGGTCACCAGTCTACCGGGACCGGTACCGGAAACCGACACGTGACCCGATGGCACCTTGCGTGTGATCAAGCCCGGGACATCTGCCGATCACTCCGGTCACATGGTCTTAGCTAGTAGCTTACTTATACCCACGGCTGACGTGGGAATCCTCAGAGTTTCTTCTCTTTGGATCCCCCACGTCAGGTATGCTTCTCTGTATATTTAGCTACTGTCAATTAACCTTTGGATCCCCCACGTCAGTCCCTGAGTACCTCGGGCCTTCGTGGTTGCCCTTACACATGCCATATCTCGATTTTCAGGCATACCCGGTACCAGATCCGGACCGTGTAATAATTGCATTTGCACCGAAAGCGGGGAGATCGCTTGCACCAACGTCGCCTGCCCTCGTAAGTCTTTTATCTTCGACTAGACAACACTTGCTCAAATCTCTTGTGCAGCGACTGGTGGAGATCCCTAGGTAGAAAACTATTTGTGCAGCCCTGATCAGTATGCGCGGGAGAAGGTTGAACGGGTAGTTGAGCGTCCATCCGAAATCAAAAGAGTCCAGCATCTTGTGGCAATTTCTGATCAGTAACTCATTCGTAGCTCATACCCATTACAGGCAAAACAGCATCAGTTTGATACTGTTTCAGTCCGTCAAACTCCACCCGACCCGAGTCAGCGGCTAACAGACGGTACTCATTTCTCATTTCGTATTTACTGCTGTTTGGGGAACTGGCACCCTTCCAGGCATTTCTGTTGCGCGTGTACGCGTCATATTTCGGCTCCCAGAAGACTACGGAACATATCCTGACCCATTAGCCTACGTCGACTGGTACAAACCTCTCAATGCTCCGGTTGCAAATATCCGAATGCATGAAGTATCCCTCTCTTCCCGTAACCTCCGCCAAAATTCTTTCATTATACCCGTCACCCGTATCTTCAGGTCTTGTCATCTCATTCCCGTCTTTGGTAAATCTGTGGTTCCAACGTGGACTGCGGATCGTGTCTTGGACCAGTGTAAATATTTTTATCTCAACCCGCATCTACGGCATCATGACTTCTATCTCTTTCGCTACCTTGTTGATTTGTATGACTCTAGAAAGGCAGAAGAGGCGCGTAGTGCACGTATTAGACAAAAGGGTCGTGCTGGAATTTATTATCTATTTCTGCCTCATATATATTTTCTTGTTCCCATGCTCTCAATAATGTACTTCCGCTCTATTTTCTTCAGATTTTTGTAGGACATGAGGGCCGCTATGTATGATAACAGAATAATTATGCTGTACAAGCCGTCATTCAATCGTATTATTGGATTTGAAAGTGGGAGCTCTGACACTCTTTCTTCGTAGAAACTATTCGATGAGCGTACTTTGAGCCCACTGGCAGAGCTACTGGGCAAATTGCTGTTTGCTGATGGGGATGTTTCTCCATAAAATCCTCCAAGCCTATCTTGAAGGTCGCCTCGGAGGACGACACGCGCCTTCCGTTACGAGATTGCACCGAGAGTGTTGGTCCTGTTGTTGAAGACCCATTTCAGCGGGAGGATGGGTGAAGCGCCCGTGGTGTCACGCGTGACAGCCGAATAAGTCTTGTGAGCGTCTGACTCTCAAGGCTCCAATAGTTTTCGTTTGCAAACGTTTAAAACGGTTAAAACCGTATTTATTTTCATTTAGTTTGTGGACCTGGGTAAACAGTTCGCAAACAGTTTATTTACGGTAAACGGTTCTTGAAAAATCTCAGCCAACCCCGTTCACATTCAGCGACATAATGTATTGCAGCTGGGAAGTATCTCAAAAGTACTCTGCATGTGTAACACAGTGCAAATCTCTCACCACTCAACCAACTCACCTAAGTTGCCAAAATGTTTACAAATTGGGTGTCCATGATAGCGTCCGGCCATCTCCCGAGGGTGTTTAAAGAACTCACTCTAGGACACATAGTGGCCAGGAGCATCCCCAAATACTGGGCTGCTCCATGGGTGCTTGTCTGAATCCAGCCTAATTGTTCAGAAGATACCTGCAAAATTACCATTTATAAACGGTTTAAACAGTTTTTTCAAACATTTGTTACCGTTTTCGTTTAGTTTGAGGGTTTCCGCAAAAGAAAACGAAATGGTTGGAGCCTTACCGATCCACGTCCTTAAGTATTCTTGCTATCTCACAAAACAGTGAAAAGGGGCATGATGCTGACGTGATCTGATTGCTGCCGCTTGTTTGGGCGCTTCCGCCCTCTGCCTTCTACCATGATGACCAACGATGAGAAAAGGACGACTCCAGGTAATATACACATGCTTCCTCAGCGAGAGCACTTCTGACATTCGAATGGGTACCAATCCAGACGATGAGGCTGCTGCTGCCAAGCTCTGGGCGATCTACATATCAGAGGCAGAAAAGTACGATAAGTCCCTCCTCGAGAGCTGGAAGAGCGACATGGAAGGAATGCTGATATTTGTGAGCTTTGAAAAAACCGTTAGAATGTACTCACTTGACAGAGTTAACAGGCCGGTCTCTTCTCGGCGAGCTTGACCGCATTCCTCATCGAGAGCTACAAAATGCTTAGCCCCGATTCCGGAGATCAGACCGTGAAGATTCTAGTCCATATATCACAACAGCTTGCCTCTAGCTCGAATGAAACAGCATCTCCCATTTTCCCGCCCTCTCCTTTCAATCCATCCGCGTCATCTCTTGTATGCAACGCACTTTGGTTCATCAGCCTCGGGCTCAGTCTCGCCTGTGCCCTCATTGCAACACTTTTGGAGCAATGGGCAAGAGATTTCTTTCATCACGCCGATAGACGGTCCGCTCCACCTGTACGAGCACGGATTTACTCGTTTCTCTACTACGGCATGAAGCGGTTTAATATGCACGTGGTTGTCGAACTCATCCCGCTCCTGCTGCATGCCTCTCTCCTCTTTTTCTTCGCCGGCCTCGTTGCTTTTCTCCTTCCTGTGAATACCATCATGACAACCATCGTCGCCATTCTTCTGGGTCTCGTTACGACAGCATACTCCGTCCTCACATGCCTCCCCCTGCGATACATGGATTGCTCGTACCGCACCCCTCTGTCTGCCGCATTTTGGCGTTTACTGCAGCATCTAAGGACGGTCTGGAGTTACGCAGCTCCATCCACCTTATTCATAGGTGAAACTATGTGCGAGGCAATGGCCCGCAGTGCCAGCGAGAATTTTTCTGCACAAGATGACAGAGCTCTTGTCTGGACTGTCAAGTCTCTGGCGGACAATTTGGAGCTAGAACCCTTCGTTGAGGCTCTCGCTGAGGCATTGCAGCAGCATACTAGATATGCTGATCATATCCGACTTCTGGTGTCCCATCGCGACCTTCAATTATGCTCTCGAATCAAGAATCTCTACGAGAGCTCCTATGATGGTATCATGTTGCCCGAGTCCAGCAACCGTCGTTAAATCGCATCTTACAAGGCCTTCTGGGCCATCTCGAGCCTTTCAAGACCGGGCTCCGATTCTCACCCTCCCCCGGACTTCCACGAGTCCCGTGCGTACCACGAGTGACGCTTCGTAGTCTTGAATCCTGATGGTGCTCACTACGCTGTTTCGGCAGGAACGATGATGAAATGGAGCACATTTTGCGCCGTCCATGATCGCCTTGTACAACAATACCAATATTTGACCACCTGTCTAGAGCACCCTGGAGGCGCCTCAAACCCGGATTTTATCCCAATCGCATCCTTGTTTCGGGATTTAGCTGTGGCCTGCGGCTTCTATATCAATGGACATCCCCGTCCAATTCGGCAGACTGAGCTGACCAATATTCCACAAATCCTGCGAATGATTCACAATTTTCAAACATCCGCCCCCCATAGTATTCTATTCGAATACCTACGCAAATGAGCGGCTCTAGACTTTCAGCCGTATCAGTGGGAGGCGACGATGTATACCATTCCGATCGATCGATCGCTCCCTTTCTTGGCATTCCAAGAGCCACTCGAATGGAATCTTGCAGCTCTTTTGCATCGCAATCAAACTAGATGGACGACACCTTCAGCTTTTGGATTCCACTGGAACGATACGGCCATCGCCGAGTTGTGTTCATTTTGGCGCCCAGACAACCCAGAAGTCATACCTTCTTGCATAATTTACTATATGAACCACCGGAATTCAGACACCGCTTTAACACACTTTGCACGACGTAGTCGCATCGCGCCGTATCAGTGGGCCTGCTTTCCGAAAACCCTGGCTCAAGGGGCATCACTGTCTTATAACGAAAATTTGGCCGAACGGAGTTCATCGGAGGAGCTGGTTACATCGATCTGGGCCTTGGCATTGATGGATGACTTTCTCCACCTCAAGCATGCGGCGCTCTTTGAGGGTCTCCTCGATATGATCCCGACGGCAGGATCTCTCCGGAGCTCTGTTTCTGTCCTTGCCCTGACCAAATACCGGATTCTGCGGGCACTATATTCGAAACTTATGGATCCAAATACCCAAACGAGAGCAATGGAGCTCGTCGATTCGTTCCAATCTTCCTTATTTCCTACAGAGACCGCGATCCTGGATCCCGAAACTGAACGAACGCCCGTTCTGATGCAGCAGCGGATTGGTGAAGCAATGATCCATCTACTAGCGGATTTCATCGAGCGATGCTATCCCACCAGTCTGCCATACAAAGCGGTCGAGACCGTTCGTGCGATGGCCCAGGCAGTACCCATGGGCCTGGTTCACAAGGCTCACCAAATCCGACTCGCGACCGCCATCGAGGCTGCATTCACGCCCAACAGCTCCTCGGATTTAATGAACGCGATTCTCTCGTCCAATTTCCTCGACATAATGGAGTATCCTACCCCTTCCTATCGAGACTGGTGGCTCAATGATCCCGTGGCTCGTGAAACATTGAGGCTCGCTTTGATGAGCTATAAAGAAGTCTTGGAATCATCTGGCCCAGATGCATCCCCTCTTCGTATTCGCTTGAGCACACTCTTGGATGGGCTGCATGCGCCGTGCATGGCTTGACGAAGAGAGTTAAGGCTCCAAAAGATTTGGGGTGGTCATCTCATGCATTTGCGTGGGTGACCGTCAAGAGAACGTACTGGACCCATGTGTATGCGTAAAACAGATTTTGGACTGTGACTGAAACTGTAGAAGTGAAACAAGAAACGGTATGGCCGTTATGCGTGACATGGTGTAAATCTTGAAACGCTCGTTGTACCTGAGGGCAGGGATGATACCTAAATGATGACCAGAAATTTTCAGCCTCCTTTCTTCCAAAGGAAACAGTTGAACTGGGCCACTCCACCGTGACGTCAGTTCTGATTACCTTGAGCCAAGATTGAGGTGGAAAATGGCCCTGACACCGGGGGCAAAGACCCAACAAATTCGAAGCGGGCGAGGAAGAGGTTGAGGTGGAGGTGCTGACTGAGATGGCGGCGGACCTCGCAGCGCCGAGCCCATTGAAGAAGGTAAGTGGCGTGCTTGGCTTTGTTGGCTTCGCGAATAAACTAATTATTGGTTTCAGCTTCGATTGACGACGGCAAAAAATTGTGCATCTCCACATCGGCGTCGCCGTTTCAAGTTGCGCCGTTTCAAGTTGATTGCAGCCGGTGCTTACAAGGACGAGCTGCATAAGTCTGGGCGAAAGCTTTCGACTTTGATGGTCGTCCGCGACGTCAAACATCGCTGGAACTTCACAGAGGCGATGATTTCCCGCGCACTACTTCTGCAAAAGGTAAGTTCAACACGACTGTTCTCGATTACTGCTGATGTCGTGAAATAGGCTATTCATCGTTGGGTGCTTGAGCGCGACCAGCTTCATACCCACCTTCTGAGCGACGAGCACTGGAAACTTCTGGAGGCATTGGGTGGACTACTTAATGTGCGTGCCTTTGATTTGCGCTTGAGTCGGCAGTAATTGCGACTAGCTTTTCACTCAAGTTACTCTTCAAATGCCAAAATCGACCACACAAACCCTTCCGTGGGTCCTCCCGATGTATGAAAACATGTTAACACATCTTAGAACCGCTTGCGGTACCGAGACACTACTCCAGCCTCTCCGCGTTGCAGCGGCAGCGGGCTTGCAGAAACTAACCATGTACTACGAGAAAGCCTGGCTTTGTCAGTTCAATGTTATAGCCACAGGTATGTTCTTCATTCCGATACAGCGATTACTGATGTTTTCTGGATAGTCTTGCATCCGTGGCTCGGTCTTTCTTGGTTCGGCAAGCTGGCCGAGGGTGAAGATCGCACTGCGGGCAAGTGCCATGGCCGTGGGTTCATGGCATTTGACTGGCGTGGGACCGACACTTGCCATGGCGTTGGCACGGCGTTGCACATGCGATCAAAAATCGGGCCGGGCTGCCGGGGTGACAAAGAAAACCACGATATAGAAAGCGTCAAAACTCGGATTCCATCAGCAGTGCTGTGTGAGACTATAATCTAGCTCTCTACCACCATCAATTGAATTTGATGCTTACTGCGGGGATACACCATTCCAGCCCATGTGCTGCAAATACTGCGAGGTATGCCAGCCATTCGTAATGTACTTCTAAGTTTCAACATTCAAACCACCTCCATGAAATCGCACAAAGCTCCTTACAGAAAACTCCAACCAATCAATGAGGTGTGTCTACTCCCAGCCCGCTGATTTCTTGCAGCGCTTTCAGCATCTGAATGATCCCCATTTTCGAGCCCTCGTTGACGTCAAAAATTCCCAAGGGTCTTCCGTCTGACTTCTCAGGTGGTAAGGGTCTATCGGACGCCATCGCGTCCTCTGCTGCCTTCAGCATGAGGTCGTGATCCTCCCATTCCTTGCTGCCTGGACAGTATGCGAGGAGGAGAGTCATGCCGAGCCCTCTGAATGACGACAGCATTTTTGCTTCATCTTCTTCAGTTGGCAGTATGTCCACCCCTGTCGCAGCTGCGCCCCCCCCCGTGTGCCTTCAATTTTGCGTTCAGATCAGCAGCCACAGTATCGGCGTTGTGGAGGGACACAACCACGGTGTTCGTCGCGCGAATCATGGACTTTTTGTTGAATAATTGTTGTTGGGACTTCCGACCAAAGATACTGATGTTGTCGAATATAATGTAGAACATGCCGGAGCCTTGGATGAGACTCACGGCATATGCGACAGTATCCTCGGAAAGGTCCTTTTTGAGGTGTTCAATAGTGGTGATAGACACGCAGGCCCCCGCATTGCTGAGGGTATTCAGGATGCGGGAACCGGTCCCACCGATCTCAAGGAAAAGCCCAAGAATCATCAGGAAAAGGTTGGTGCCTGTGTTACCCGTGAATGCCACTAAACTAAAAACAAAAACGAGGGTCTGCATAATTTAGCCAGGTTCGACAAGCAATAGGAAGAAAATACTGACGAAAGTAGGATTATGTGCAAAGCCCATCCATGATCCACCAGTCTTGCCTGCAAACTCTCCATTCACATCTGCGGTCCCAGCAGATGTCTCATCCCATTCGTCGGCCTCCTGTGATGTTTCTGGCTTCCCATCGTTTCGCATCTGAGCCCGCTCCTTCCGCCATTTGTTGGGAGAAGTCGTGAAGATCGAAAGGTAGTCCCATGTGTACGGCGCATCTTCCTTGTATTCCCAGTTAGTAAACCGTGATTGAGGGCGTTTCGGATGTAGTGGAGGGTGCAGTCTAGCAACCTAACCTTCAGCTTATGACTCGATCGCTTTCCTGGAGTGCAAATTCCTTCATGCAAGTCTTGACGATGGTGGAATGGAGATCAGCTCGGCTTTTGGGAAAACGGTTGTGACAGGCCCTAAATATGCGCTCAGGAGCAAACCTGTTCGCCTTGCTGTTGCCAATGAAGTAGTGCTGGGAAGGTTCGGTTCGGTTCAGGTTCAGGGCACTTTGCTCTGAACGTCGAACTTGAACCCCGCGTTCGGTTCAGGTGAGTGCTGAACTTTGAACCCGAACCTGCGTTCAGGTTCGGTTCGCGTTCGAACGCGTTCGAACCTGGACAAATTTCGGCTTGCTTGGCGACGCTAAATCGGGTCCAGGATGACCAGGCATCCTATTTTCCTTCGAATGGAACATACTACCAGGGCTGTAACACGCGTTAATGTCCTTCACGGGTGTACGGGGACCAGAATATGCTTACCAAGGTTCTTTGACAGGTTGACATGCACCCAATGTTACTTGAAGAGATCAAGATTTGTCTTAATTCTTTTCAATGAGATGCCAGAGATGTTCGTAGAGGTGAGTAGCACTTTCTGCCGACGTGTCTGGGGCAAGTGTGGCCAGAAATCGCCGAAAATCGTGGAAGATTTAGCCAATTGGCCAATTTTCAGGTTCAGTGTTCGATTCGGTTCGAACGCGAGCCTCACCGCCCGAACGCCGATCCTGAACGCCGTGTTCGGTTCAAGCAAATGTTGAACGTTGAACCTGAACTCGGCGTTCAGTTCGGTCCGGTTCAGGTTCGAACCGAGTCCTGAACCGGACCTTCCCAGCACTACAATGAAGATACCGACTCGCTGCCTGACCTCTGGAATGGAGGACTCAGACAGGAAAAGGAGAAATTCGCAGCTAGAGGGACCAAGAAAGACAAAAGAAAGACAAGCAAAGAGAACAGCTGGCACCAAATTTCGAGGTCATTGAGGTTTAGGGTCGTTTGCGAGGGGTTCAGGAGTGAACTCCAGTCTGGACTTTGAAAAGACTGGCCAGGAGAGGGGGCCGCCATCGTTAATTAGCGCGATGCATACGACGTGCCGTGTCACAATTTGTGACACTAGACCACGCCGTTTGCGACGACTTCTCAGCTGCCTCTGGCATGCCGAAAAAATCCGAGGATTTTCACGAAGGCTCTGTGGCATGCGACAAACAAGTTTTGCTAACTGGGCCGATGTGTCTGTCCCGTTCCTAGACCTGCAAAGGCTGTCTTTCCAAAAATGATGACCACCAGATTGAGGCAGGAATGGATGCTTTCAACAAGGTGGTACCGGTCCGTGATTGCCGGACCAAGGGCTGGGTGGTTGGTTCGGCCGCCAGGCCGGAAAAAGAAAACTGGTGACCATTGATTTGAAGGCTTCAGGAGGTTCAAAATGGGTCAGATGTACCTCTGAAAGATAGAGAACTTCATTTGAATGCCTAGAATCTCATTCATCACCATGTTCAAGCCACCCTCCAGTTTCAACGGTTCAGGCCAAGTAGGGGAAGATTTTGGTTCATTTCTACCATCAGTGTAGGAAAATATTTTGAGGTCTCGCCTGGTAATCAGACATGCTTCTGAGTCTCTGTTATGTGTCCTAGCAATTTTCAGCTTGCTTTTGACCCAGGAACCCTCATTTTGACCGAAAATAAGTGGACCTCCCGTGGGAAATTGCCTTATTTGGACGTCACGTGGTTGGTTGGTTCAGCTCAAAGGTCTTATTTTCAAAAACCGGGTCCGGTTCCGTTTTTCACAGATCGGTACCCCCTTGGCTTTCAAAGTGTTTTTGGAGACGGAAAAAAGTCCCCAGAGGAGGCTGTTGATATGTTCTATGAGATACAACGAAGACCTAAGGAAGGGGGCAAGGCTTGGGGCAAGAAGAAAAGAATCGGCAACCCCTTTGTTTGGCGCAGTCTGAAGCAGAAGGGCCAGCGCACCGGGCCGGAGCTGTGCCACGGGCTTGCTCCGACCCTACACCGGCCCGGTCTCGGCTTGGTCCTGGCAAAAAGAACAAAGGGAAATTGATCGTAGGTGCAACGCCGTGCCAACGCCATGGCAAGTGTCGGTCCCACGCCAGTCAAATGCCATGAACCCACCGCCATGGCACTTGCCCGCAGTGTCGCAAAGAGAAGGCCCGCATACTCTTCACGCACGCATTTGAGTCGTACAAGAAGATCTACGACAACGAAAAGGCTGCCAGTCCCGCGGCCAAGAGTCGCCGGCAGTCACGTCCTGGCACCGCAGCTTCGTTCCTCGACGACGTGTGTAAGATTGGCTCCGATAACGACGACGACGATGCTGTCCCTAGTGGCGCGATGAGTGAACTAGATCAATTTTTTGCGGCATACCGAACATATGGCCGCGGAGATCGCAACACGCCTATGTTGTGGTGGAAGTAGTGTGGGGGGCAGAATAAATTTCGAGTAATTGAGCCAGGCAGATTGGCAGAACGGCAGGCAGAATGACGGCAGAATTCGGCAAAATTGGCACAATGAATATTCAATTTTCGCGCTAATCGCCATCGAAATCAACGCTAATTTCTACTTTACACTACCGACGCATAAGATCCTCAATGCTCCACCCCCCTGCGCTCTCACCTCCAATAATATCAATGCTATCATCCTCCATTGCAGAGCTTTCACCGCGATCAATCCTTTCAAATTCCGTAAAATTAACAAGCTCGCCTTCGATGACGGAGCCTGCTGCGAGCGGTGTAGGTTCTTTGTCCTCCAGGGTCTTCTGTAAATCTTGGCATGCTTTCTATACAACATCCTCCTCTGTGTCGTCGCCGTCGCCGTCGAGCGGTGGAATCCATGTAATCGGATTCTCAAGATCCTTGGCCAATTCCGCGTTGATACCTGGTGTGTCCGAGGTATGCATGTGATTGTGTTTCCGATGTACTGACTTCCCCGCTGCCTTCGCACGCTCGTGGAGTTCGTAAGAAAGGCGACTTCGAATTTTCCCAGTCTTCTCCATATTGTCCACAGTCATCAGATTGCAGCGAGGTGTTTGGATGCCACCCAAGTCCGAAAAAAGCCGTTCGACATCGGCGGAATGGGGAACGATGGAAGCCAGGACGATTGCCATCGTCCTAATGCCCTTGTGAGTTTCCCCTGGAATTGACTCCCACCACTCCCGGGCGTCCTTCTTGCCTCCTGCGAATGGAGACTTGCACTGGTAATATTTCTTGATATCGTCCTTCAATTGCAGTGCTTTTGTTTCGCTCCACCGCCAATGGTGTGCCAGTTTTAGTGCTGTTTGAATCATGAAATCCACGCTGTGTCCATGAGACACTGCAAGCTTTCGACACCATGGGTGAAGGAAGAGCGCGAGCCAATGGATCGGGGTGGCAATGAGTTTGAAACGGCGGTCAAAGGTGTTTTGGGCATGGGCCGGGAACCCCACATCTTCGCCATCCTCCAACTTCAGCTTCGACATGTTACGAGCGCAACGAATAAGTTGGAGCATGCAGTCTGCGAGCGTCGTTTGACGAGACTCGCAATTTCCGAGGGCGTCCACAATGGGTTTTGTAATGCGGATGAGTTGGTCGAGTAATAGCCAAAAATCTGAATCCTTCAGAACAATGTCGATAACATCTGAACCGACAGCCGATAAACCATTGGTCTTTTTCTGGGCGTCTGGCCGAAGACAAATAACGGATAAAGGGTGGCGATGGCAGGCGACACTGAGGCAAAGAAGGATAAGGGCATACCACCGGGATTCACAATTCTTTTTGAGACCCCGGGTGATTTCCCGTTGCTTGGCCTCGTCCTTCAGCTGTCCTCCCCAATAATGCGACCCGTTGAAAAATGTGACAGTGCAGTTCGCCTTCGTAATGATCTTTTTGATTCGAGGGTAAGAACAAATTTCGCCAACAAGAGTATTCAAACTGTGGAGGAGGCAGGCGAAGGTGAGGATCCAGAAAAATTTCTGCTGGAAGAGACGTCGAAAGGATTGCATTGTGGTAGGATTATCCGTGGTCAATGCGATGAAATTCTGCGCATTGGGGTCTCCCATGAGCTCGAGAGATTTGACGGCAATATCCAGACATTTGCCAGCATTGCCGCGCTGTCCAGTGAGGTCGTCAAGGCTCATGACGATGGGGAAGGAATCAATTCCTGATGCAACAACTCCGTAGATGCTGCGTTTCAGACGGTCTTCCCAGCCGTCCTCGAGAAGAGTCAAGAGTTTCGATAATTTGAGACGTTCTGTCTCCCGAAGGAAGACATCAGCAGCCTCAGCATCGAGAATATTATGGGTGAAGGCATAGCGTCCCGGCGGATCATATGTGGGGCGCAGATCGTGCAGGAAATCATCGAGGAGCTCGTTCTCAACGCTGCGAAACGCGATGTTAGCATGAATTATGAATCTGCGGGAAATATGTTAGCTTAAACTTGGTGACATAAAGTTTAAACTAACCGGAGTAACTTGCTATCTGCAGAATTTCGCTGCGTCTGGGTCATGGCTTGATCAAGAAAGCTAGAAATGGACCCTTGGACGGTCTTCCGTTTTTTACGGGCAGCGGGCTCCTTGCTAGACTCGGCATCGACGTCAATGACCGTGACATCTGTCAGAGTCTCGGGATTTTGGGGAGCCTCTGAAGTCTGCTTCTTATCAGCCATAAACCGAAGTACCTCAGTTCGAGCAGTGGATGGTGCATGGGGACACTTTCGGCTGTCTGCAAGGTGCTGGGGGAGATTATCCCGGCCTTCAATCGAAGCACCACAGCTGTTCTCGTCATCCGCCGCAATAGTTGCAGTTCCATTTATATCGGTTCGACCGGTCATCTTTTTTGTTAAGACGGGTGAAATGGTTTGTATACAGAGTAGGGACCTTTCGGCCAGTGCGCGAGGACTCTGTGGTAGCCATGGGGGCAAGAGACAAAATTGAATGGTGGGTGGCATTTCATTCAAGATTATTTCAAGCATCCAGGTTACTAAATAAGGAAATTTGAGGCAGCAAAACAATGGCTGTACGGAACAATGCCACTACGCCTCTACGGCCCCGGCCTCCGGTTCTGCCGAATTTTGCCGGACCCCATCGAGTTGCGCCATTCTGCCTGCCATTCTGCCGGGTCAAATGGCAAAATGGCAGACTTCTGCCAACAACACTAGGTGGAAGGTGCACCTCAATCATCAAATCCAATCCAATAGTCTAAGGTTTTCTTGTTGCATGAATTCGCACATAATTTCCCAGTTGTTGCACGAATGGCTCGCGACTTCTTGGTGATTCCGGGAACCAGCGTGTCGGTGGAGCGTTTGTTTTGGAAGTCGCGCCACCTGTGCTATGAGGCTCGGGGCTCTATGAAGGCTGAGACAATTATGCAGGCGATGCTAACGAAAATGTGGATCAAGGCGGGGTACCTCCATTATTAGATGTTGATCGTAAGCTTGTAGCCGCTGCGGCGCTCAAAGTTGATTTTATCGTTGGAATTTTTACCATTTATAAACTGTTTAAACTGTTTTTTCAACGTTTGTTTCCGTTTCCGTTTAGTTTGCCCCTTTTTCTAAATGGAACCTAAATGGTTGGAGCCTTACCAGTGACTCTAATGTGCTCACTTCCGTCTCCATCGCGGTCTTCTACTCTGGCTAAATTTCGCTCCGCTCAGCCTGGCGCACCGACCGTGGGCATTCGGGTCGTCATGGGGGACTTGAAGTCCGCGAGTGTACTTCCTGAATTGGCCTCCCTGGCCACTCGGCAAGCCCTCGCCGTCTTGCAAACGATGAACGTAACCCGACGGCTTGCGGACGCGACGGGAGCGCTCCTCCCCCACGTCGCTAGCGCTCTCAGACAGCTCCGGGGTGTCCGGGTCGTCCGCTGCGACGTCTCCTGCCGTGAACGTCAGTGGCCGTGCTGGCGGGGAATTCTCGTGCGCTTCCCGATTCTGCGCGCTGGACGGCGGCTCCCTCTGCGAGTGGGAGTCCTTCGGGATGGGTGGGATTGGGCTTCGAGATTCCGAGTGCGTGCACTATCTGAGTGTGTGGTTTTGTTCTTTCTCTTCCGGTTACAGGAAATGTCTTGCCGCGCATTTCTGCCCTCCAAGCTCAGCCACAGTATGATTGCGGGTGTTGCAATTGCTCGGCTCCCGCTGTCCTTCGGTTTGGCACATTGCTCTTCCGCTATGCATGATGAAGGAGGGGGTTCGGAAGCCCTAGAGAAGAAGCTATGAATGCGGGAGTGTACCGTAAGGCCATGCAGTACAAATAAAGCAATATGCCATTAAATTGGAGAAAGTAGAGGTGTGGATGCTTCATGGATGTCTGGAGAGCACTAAGCTACCACTCTATCCCGACCGTCCTCCCGTCTTCCATTCGGCCCTCACGCTCATGCCTCGCACTCGCGCTCCTCCCACCCACTTCCTGTGGTGCTACCAGCGGCGCCGGTAGTGGGTTGCGGCGATGGACACTCAGGCTGGTGGCCTGGATTTGACGGAGAGTCAGTGGCCAATTCCGGCATACGAAGACGGCGGTTGTCCAACGAGGTGCGAATCGGGCGTGATTATAGTATTAAGAGACTAACTGCGGACATCAGAGGCTATATAGTAAAACGGAAACAAGTCAAGGAGTGAGGATCATGACGGTGGTAGTCGCGTCAAGTCAGAAATCAAGGAAAGCTCAACAGAAATAAAGACCGTGCGTGGAATAAACGATCAGTCAACAATTTCAACTGACTTCAACAAGTCAGTCCATTTAGTGTTTTTATCTGCCTCCCAGGGCTTCGCCTTGGGAATATACGGGGTACTAGGCTGCTGCTCGTATCCGGCACATTCCATGCGCTTCAGGACGGATCGATGGACAAGAGCACTCTTTTCTATCTTTCTTTCACCCGCACTAACGAAACAAGATAGGAAAAACGATCAGAAGGATCCAGTTTTAAAGGGATAACTATCACTGACCTCCCCCAAATGAGATCCCTGAAAAACCTGAGCTCGAGCACTTTCCACCACCACTTGAGCTCGTATTGATCATAATGGGGCGCTAAACAGTCCCCAAGGTCTTGATCGTCCTCGTCGACAGGCTTGTGGTCGTCGATGCATTCATTGTGGCAGACCATATAATGGAACACGTCCCCCCGTTCCATTATCCCGTTTGGAATGGCGACTTGGCCGTGCGGAAGAGGTCCGTCAGCTTGCGCGGAGCGCAAGTTCTCCGGGGTGGCACGCTTCTGCCTCTGGAAGTCATCGTAGGGCTTCCATGTATCGCGGTGTCGCTTCTTCACCTGCGCCGTGGTCTCAGGAGCCTTGATACGCCTACCAGTGGTGCTATAGGCGCCATTTCGTTTTATGACTTTGGGATAGAGTGTGGCGGGTTCGAGTCCGGCGGTGCGGAGTTTGACCGCTTTGAAGAGAATGCCTGTTTTGGTGTCAACACTCGCGAATCATCCATCGGAGTGGAATTCTCGAAAGCGCGTGTTTAGTTCCGTTCAAGACGGATCCACCACCAACGTCTAGAACAAGTTATTTCAACATCGCTCTTGAATGGGGATCAGAGACCACGTACCACAGTGAGCACCTGCGAACCACACTTGTTTGACATCCGTCTTGGACTCATGACCGCTTTCCAACTCTGGTTTATCAGGGGTGTACCAGGTCTGATTGCCCCACCAATTGGGCTTGAACTTTACCCGGCGTTCATCCAATGCAACAGCATGCCTGACGGTCTTGACCAACAAATTTTTGGCCGTAAAACCAAAGGTCTTTCTGTCTCCCACAGACGAAACCGTGTCCCACACTCCAATAAATTCAATATTGATGGGAACCTGACGACAGAATGCCTTGTTGAAGACCCGTGCGTCGGCAAAGGATTTAATGTCGGACCGAGCGTAGAGGTCCCAGGCAAACTTGACTTGTTCGGTCATGCCAGGTGGGAGCAAGCCGACCTTGTGGAGCATGCCACCTAGAACACGAGCCGTGTATGCACCACGAGAGAATCCAAACAAGCAGATGCGGTCTTCAGGTCGATCTGCGAGGGAATGAGAATAAGGGTACGTCATAGTTCAGCGTAAACGTACAATTTTGCATCAAGAACCTATATCCATCTAGAGGTGTATATGAGAACAAACCCACTTGGCAGCAAAGGACGCACCCATGACATGTGTACCGATATTCCAGGCAAACATCTTGTCCACTAGCTACTGCTCGTCGGCCCAAATGTAAGAAAACCGAGGCGATCATCGACTCACCTTGGAGAGGCTAATCATCAGTGGTGTCCAAAGCCCGGGATGCGTCGTTGTACCAATACCCGTCTGGTAGTACACCAGCTGCTTCTCTGGATCATCTCTCTCGAGCATTGAGAAGAACTCGACGACGTTGGAGTTCTACAGGGGGTTGGTTGCGTTCATCAAAATTGATAGACACTTACATCGTCGTCAAACGAATCTCCTGTACCATCAAAGCAGAGGACCTACAGCGTCTCAGCGGTAAAACTCGGACAACAGACTGACACGTACCAGAGTTCTCCCGGGAACATGACCAATAATATCCGTGCCGACTTGCTTTTTCACCATGGCTGTCGAAGAGGGAGTAGTCGTTGATGAACCTCATTTTGAACCCGCGCCTTTATATTGCTTGAGCCGGACTTGGTCTTCTAGTAGGTCTACCGGTGCTGTTCTTTCGCCGAATGTCGGCAGGTTCGTGGACCCATCAAGGCTGCCATGTCGATACTCCTTTGAACAGGCACCAGGGATCATTGTAGGCTTCTTATGCCACACTTTGACAGGAAGACCGAACCACTATGGAGTTGCTGCATACACTACATTCCGTCACGGTCGGCACGGGCCTGTCGATCCCCGTTAACCCCGACTGGATGTTCAGCCCTGTCGACTTGGTTTCTCACCATAGCTGTCGAAGAGGGATTAGGCGCTATTAAACATATTGAGCGCGCGCCTTTATATCCCTCTAGCCGGACCTGGGCTTTTAGTAGGTCTACCGGTGCTGTTTTTTCGCCGGGTGTCGGCAGGTTCGTGGACCCCATCAAGACTGTCATTTCGATACTCCATTGAACAGGCACAAGGAACCATTCTAGTCGTCGTACGTCACATTTTGACAGGAGCCGAAGCGTAACGGAGGTGCCAATATGACCAAGTATCACGATGAACCAATAATTATTCGCTGTGATGCACATTAAACATTCCGTGCTGGGGTGAATTCCGCCCAAATACCGTATATTCGAGCATTAAGTCATTTCTTCTCACAGTTGCATCAGGGGTTGGGGTATGTAGATCAGAAAGCCGGATTTTTTTTCGGTCGCACGATGTTGCGGGAACTCGGCAGTTCTCATTTCGGGGGCGCCGATCAAAACCTGTCAACCCAAAACGGCCCCTTGACGGATTTGCCATCACCCTCGGTAGGTAGGTTGTAGCAATATACGGCCGGTCTGAATAACGAACGCCGGACCCAGGAATTCTTCTGGCGTACAAAAGCAAGCTAATGTAAATATACCACCGTTCCCGGACTTCCTCCTGCATCTAAACCAAGGTCGAAGATCGCACAGCTTCCCCATGCCCCACGGTAGAGTTTAGACAACAGGACGAAGCATATTTTTGAATCTGGAAAAAGCCTATCAGTTTTCGCGTCTACGGTACACAGGTGTCGCATAGAAACTGTGGAGAACATCATGCACGAATTTGCCCGTCAGAACAATGGTTGAGCGCTCATAGATTATTGCTTTGTGGAAAGCAATCAAATTGCAGCGGGCCGACATCACACGAATACGAGCGGAAAACCACAAAATATAATTCAATACTCACTACATAATTGAAGACCTGCGGACTCACAAGCCGGCGGGATTGTTTTCTGTCAGCTCTTCAGCCTGCATCTTCTACCCGCAATATTGATGGTTTTTTGATGGTTTTCTGACTATTTATAAAATAACAGATGCGTAGTGCGTGAAGCCTTTGAACCCCTCAATACAAATAAAATTTCGACTATCTTAATTTTTTATTTTTGAGACTGACATGTGGGAGACTGTTAAATCCCCGCTCTGGGACATTTGGCCCTCCAAACTTTCGTCAATTAGAACACTCGGTATACTACCAATTGACCGGTATCTCAGCGCTCAAAAGTGGAGCGCAACCCGCCATATGTACTAATTTTCTGCCATGAATCATGAGGAAGTGGATGCGAGGCCGCGAAGCGGCTGAGCAGCCCCTTGTACTCGCTGCACGATACACATGTGTGTATGTATGCTCGATTGAAGGGAAAGAGCGCCCGGGTGCATATGGTGTGCGCCTGTAAAAACGTATGCCTGGTCCAGATATGGTGGGAGACCTCGTTCGGTTCGAGGACGGGTGATTCGTATCGAGCATGCTCATTTTTTTCCCACTTCCATTTGCGCTCGCAGCGGTGCACAGTGTTCTAGCGCGGAAATTCATGAACATGTCGCGAGCGACGCGCAGTAAGTGTAGCCCAGACCTCTTGCCTTTAGCGTACCATTCATATTATTGGAACTAACCTCGTGGAGTAGAGCAACTCACTCCCACCCAAATCCATGGCCACATCACACACATCTTAGGAGAGCCGGTGGTTCGAACCCACCCGAGGATATAGAGCCGTTTTCTGCTAGCTTTTTTCTCATTCTCGCCGTTAAGATTTCAGAGCTGTCTTATTTTCTTGATAATGCATATTGAGGCGTGAATCGGTTGGAAGTATTCCGCTGCAGATGACGTGCAGAGTCACCGTGTCGCCATCTCCGACCGGGTTGTCAATTGCAACGAGAGAGAATGCACGCCATGCTTCGCGCGTCTTCTACTTCCCTACCTACTCGTTTAGATGTACAAGTCCTTGTGGAGTACACCGCAACTCACTCCCACAAAATGCGTCGTGCTCCGTTGTCGTTTGGGGAGGGACGGTGGTTCGATCCCACCCGAGGACATACATGATGATTCCGGCCTGTTTTTTGCACGTTGGATTTGTATTTTGCTGCTGTCCGAGGGTCGAGCTTCAGAATACGACAAAAAAGGGAGAAGGGAGAACAGGAAGAGAGAGCCCTGACTACCAATCTGATCCACGTCCGCGTATGTTCCAAATAAGTAAGCGAGCGTAAACGGCATGGATTCCCGATGTCTACTCGTTCGTCCAAGGCAGCAGGAGCGGCGAGGAGTCGGGTGGCCACAGCACGGTCCTGTCTCAGTCATTCTTCAGCCAAGTGCGACACCTATTTATAGGGCCCAGGTCTAACTTCGAGAATGTGTCAAGGAAAGCGGGGATACATCAAAGGTCGCACTCGGGAGCGACGTCTGAGCCATCATAGATAAAATGGGATCGTCAACTAGGGCTTCGTGCAGCGCAACTAGAAGGAGTCTCCATTGGAAGCGAAAGAAACTTCAGAAAGTAGGCTCGCGAGTTTTCAGACCTAGCTCATGCAGCAAGGATGGAGTTCGGCTTTGCACTTCGGCCTCGACCTATCTTTAATTTGAGCCTCAGAGGATGAATTCAAATCCAACCCAGCGGATAGTTTTTCATTTTAATCCGAATAGAATATTGATCCTGGAGCCGGGGCCATCAGCTCCAGATCTGGCGGTGATCGACACGGGAAACACTCACTCATAAATTACGCATTCATCCCAACAACTGTGTTGTCTCTCCCCACGCGCCTGTGTACCCTTCCCACCATTCCCCACCCCACTCGTCTTCGTCTTCCTCACCTCCCTCTTTGTCCTGATCCTCCTCCTCCCCTTTTGTGGCATCCTTCTCCCGTGCTGTCGTCTCCTATGAGCACAAAAGTCAGTTAGAGACTAAGGAGCGGAGAGGTCTCACGTTTAGCGGTACCGCACTAGCGTCCACACCACCTTCCTCGGTGTTCTTGAGGCCTTGCAAGACGCGGAATGTGACGAGCCCGACGGCGAGCGCGGTGATGACGTGGACCGTGTATTCCGTCGGAAAGGACTCGATAGCTGCCTCCAGCATTTTCAGAACCATCCTGGGCAGAGATAGAAGGGGAGGGGATTCCTGCAAGAACGGCGGTCGGAGGAAAAACAAGGATGACGAAAGAGAAGGAGTTGTCTGTAGTGCAGCGGCCTCCAAGATGTACATGGACAAACAAACACAGCTTGCCTTCGACTTCCATCAGCAATCCATCAACGTCCTCAGAGAACTTGAAAGCTCTTGCAAGTCGCGCAAATTCAACATTACAACCATAAATTTTCGGTTTCCGGGCCGGTCTGGCGTCTCTAAAAGACGTTGCCATTGGAATTGGTCCAGAATAAGTCTAGACTCGGGACGGTGGATCCAGAAGTTGCTGATGCCGACTCATGCTTTCCCCTCGCAATTCCTGCGGATATCGTCAACTCATGGGCCAGGGATGCTCAACATTTCGTATCCTAGAGCAACCTCATCTCTGGCGGGCAAACTACCCTGTGGTCGTGCTGCCCACTGGACTCTAGCGCTTTAAGAGCGATACCCTCCAGGCAGGCCACGCCCACAGTAGTCATTCGACATCCACCCCTACGGTTAAACGACATCGCCCTTCGTTGTCTCCGTGAACGGGGCGGCGCGGCCATCCCGTACACGCTCTGCGATCCATATCGCAGGCCTTCGCTCCTCTCGCTGTCCCAATTGCCCTTGCTGCCCTGATGTTCTTCGAGCGCGGTTTCCGCTGCTGCTCCTCATCTACCATCGATCCTCCCTCCACCTGGTGCGCCGCCCTCCATCGTGCGAGGCACGCGATCGACTATCGATCCCCTCTGCGCCCGCTGGTGCTTTTGTCTCTAGGGCTACGTGGACCGATTCCAAATTGACGGTGGCTCGCGTACCTCGTGACGTAGCAGCGCACGCGGAGTAACAAAAACCTGTCTGTGCTCGCTGGCCGCTGGTGCGCGGACAGGCTGAATATGCCGTCTACTTTTCTGGCGTCGACATTCTCATGCGCCTGAGGCTGCATCGCGGAATGTGGAATGCGGGTCCGGCTGACGTGGTCTGTGGCCTCCCTCCCGTCGTCGCGCTATATCCTCTCATTTCCGCATCGCATCGCATGCTCGCCGCAGCCCTGATTTCGCCGCTGTGGACCACCGCCCTGCGCCGTGCTCCAGGCTGCTGAGCCCGGCTCACCACCGACTAAGCTGGTGTTATACGAGACTTTGCGATGCTCTTCAAACACAGCCTACAGACGAATCCCTTCGATGTGGTAGGGATATCGCCCGCGCCTTCTCCGCCTCCCATCCATTCCTCGATTCCATAAGTCCCCCTGTGCGGGGATGCCTGTGCGGGGATGATATCGCTCTCGGCGCTTACGCGCATCACGGGCGTTATCCACGCCACGAGGGACCACCTCTTGCTCGTTCCCTGCACCAGCGCCTGCCCGGCGCCAGTAGACTGGATATACCGAATGGACTGGACACCGCAGCCGCAAGATGCTGCACCTGAATTTTCAAAGACAAAGATGTCGAAAGATGCCTACGATGCCAAGGCCGAAAATGCTGTTTTACTGATGGACCAAAACTCTTCTATCAGTCTCGACTGGCTAAATTCAGTTCTGATGCGGATATGCACCGGCACGGCTCGCGTCTCTTTACCCAGGTCGTCCTGTAGAATGCTCTGCATGTACTTTTATTTATATGGTAGGGTATGATTAATTTCTCTGCAGGGTCGGGATACAAAGCTCGCTTGACGCCCGGAAAGTAAACCCTCCCGTCGGCCGCGGTTTTCTCCTGCTACGTTACTTTGCGCTCGACGGAACTTAATGTGTACCGCCTTGCCAAGTCACTGCCGCCGTGATTCTTCAGATTTTCATTCCGTAAAGACGGGGATCGGGACGACATTCCAAGATCTAGCGTCGAAGATCAGGTGCGCGGAAAGATACCTTTCGAAGTAAGATAAGCTTGTGGGGACATTGATAGGCGTGTGATGTTATCCGGCTTTTTTAAAATACCTGTGCTATCCTGGTCCCGGGTACCCGCATCAAAAACTTCGAACCGGACCCCACCTATTCGTCCTGCGCTCATGCCATTCTAGCCAACATTGAATTGGTTAGATACGGATGCTGAGGTGCCGCGAGTGAATCCAACAAATGGATGTAATGAGAATTTTCTGATTTTGATGAATTCCGAATGTGCTTTTTATACCATGCCCAGTCATTGCTTCACGCCAAGCGGTTCGGCTGCATTCCGAATTCACCGGCAATTAAACTGAAGAGCGCACTCAGTTTGACCTTACAATGTCCGGTGAGCACCCGTCACAGTTCTAAACTTGGACCAGCAAAGCTTCGAATAGTCTTGGAACACTAAAAAAGGATTCTTAGTCCGCTCGGAAGGGAAGAGCGATCGCTGCGGCAACGTGGTTACTTTCCCATTGTATTCTCGCCAGGGTCATTTCTCCAGAGCCCAATTCAGTTCGGGAGGCACGAATTCCGGCGTCCCGGTGTGTAGCGTAGCTTTGAATGCAGAGTTTACGGTTTTGAAGGGCTTTTTATCTACTCGCCAAGGTCAACTTCACGCCAAGCGTTGGGGTTACCGTAGACATCCATCTTCTACGGCAATTGAACGGAACAGAACGCTCCGTTCCGTCCGTAGGAGTTAGGATGGAAGCCCCTATACGAATGAGAGGGACCAGTCGGTATAATGTACGGTGGAAGGTTGCCGTCTTTCGATGTCATCGGAAGTCCCAGTCATTCAAGGGGATAATTTGAATGGAACCGCCTCTGTGTTTGTGCCATTCCGCCTCTTCGGTTCACGGTCAGTTCGCCGTTCGTCAATGAGAGACGACCGCATGCTCTTCCAATAAGTATATATATATATATATATATATATTGTATTCCAAACGCTATATAAGTACACCAACGGGCATCGAATCTAACAGCACTTACCCAACAAGCATGCTTTCCCTCAAGTTCACTGCTACTTCCATCTTCGTTCTCGTCTCCGTCATGGCGATTGCGAGGGCCGATATCATTGCCTGGGGCGGAGACCACTGCGACGGCGGCGAAGGCGGCGACGTTTCTTGCGATGGTGTATGCCGCAACTTCACAGGCCGTCACTCGTTCTCAGTAAGTGGGGGGCCGATGTCCGTCCTCACCGTGCTTAACTTCCTTCAGGTCCCCGCCAGCGGAAGCCACTGCGTTACAGTCTTCCAGGACACAAACTGCGGCCACTCATCGGGCTTGTTTTTGAGCCAAGGGGGAGGGTCCTGCCAGAATGTCAACACCGGCGGCACCGTCCTGGCCTTCAAGTGCTTCCCAGGAAATACCTGCTAGGTTCGAATTCAATGCTATAGTTATCGTTTTTAGACTCACCTTCATCCAGTTACATCCGCGTATCTTGTGAAGCTCGCTGCTTTGTTTGTTGAGGAATAGATGTCAGGGGACAGATGGATTTAGGGATTCGTAACCAGTTACATGTTGAATGTAAATCTCTTGTGTGGTATAAATGTGGATAGCGGCTTTGCTAGCCAGAATTGTTTGGGCATTTGAACTCCGGTGGAACCGAAGGCGGACCCACCGGGTGCCAAAACCAAGCCTTGTGTATTTCTTTCAGAAGTTAAAATGTAAACCGGCGCCTGGCAATTCTTTGTTTGAGCAAGCGAAGATCCTCGTGTGGATCAACATTGCACAATCTAGGTGTTGCACCAAAATTATAATATACAGGAGTGTTCTCTCCCGCTCCATTGCCGTAGAAGATGGACGTGTAGACTCAGGTTCGGCATGAAGTTGACCTTGGCAAGTGAACAAAAAGCCCTTCAAAATTGAAAACTCTGCATTCATAGCTACACTACCTACCAGGACGCGTGAATTCGTGCCTCCCGAACTGAACTCAGCTAGACAAATGACCCTGGCGAGAATACGATGAGAAATTAACCACGTTGCCGCTCTTCCACATACATTCATAGTGCTGGAAATTTCCTCAGAGCTTCCCGTTCGACGAGGTGAATCAATAGATTCTGGTACTGTGCGATGTCTACTGGCTGGCAAGGAATAGATGGTAGAAACTGAACGTTTGTCATGGGGCCAAAATACCCGCCCCATCAATTGGTGGAGACCGGCAGCCTACCTGCGGCATACCAAAATCATTGTTAGTAGCGAGGAATAAAATAGAGCAGATACGGCACCTGGTGGGACAGGGCGTGTATCTGCGCATTCTTCAGTACGATGAGTTTGTACCTGCTAGCTGCTGGCAATATGAATCCCGCCAGGCGATTCGAATATTTTGGCTCTTTCGTAGGCTTTTTGTACCCCTCCACGACCCCTTCCATCTTACCCCGGCAGAATATATCTGTATAAGAATTAACAAAGGTTTGACTTTGGCCACACAACCTGATTGGCTCACCGGCTGATTGTGGTGAGACAAAGAAACTTCCATGAGGTAAACTGCCCCACAACTCCACCGCATTGTCAAGTTTTCCACCGAACTGTCGAGTTTCTATTTATAATGTCACAATGATGAACTTGAAGCCCATTCAACGTTCCTCCAGTACTTGACCAATTTCTTTCAATTCCGTGGCTTGGTTGGGTGTAATAGGTTTGCAGAACTGATATCTGATGCGGCCTGTTGCCGCAAAGTGGCCAAGTGAGGGATATCAACTCGGCCCAACCGTAGACAAATCGGCACAGCACGGCAAAATGGTATGCCATCGCTTTTGATAAGCATGCCCGCAGCGGTCACGGAACTGTGCAACAAGCTTTAATACTTGCAAAATGACCGTATTGTCGTTGGCAATCACATTTGGTTGGAAACCCGTCAAGAAATTGGTTTCTGAACGACAAGCGGCTATACCGTACCATTTCGTTCAGATCGACAGTCACGCGTCACGCACCCCCCTGTCGATGTCGAATTTTGGTTGGGGTCACGCGTCACGGGGCCGTTTGTCGAACCTCCCAAGCGTGACCAAGGGCCCAAAACCGTCCGGAGCATGCAAAAAAGGCGAGATTTTCGAAAATTTCCGCGCTGAAAGTCGAAAATTTTCGTGGTGTCACGCAAAATTTCGGTGGTTGTCGAAATGTCGAATTGGTTGAAAGGGTCACGCGTCACACCCCCCGTCGATTTGAACGAAATGGTACGGTACTTTACTTTGGATAAGCATTGTTCAGCAAATGTTCACATCGGAAGTAATGCCAGCAACATGCCGGTGAGTTGGCAGCCGTCCCCACATCAAAATTGTTGGGAGCCTTCTGCCGATTGATCGGAACCGGCTGGAACAGGCTACATTTCCGGCATTCATCAGCCACAAGCGGTGTCCTTTCAAGGGACATCGCTCGCAATAATATAAGGCGGTAAGGCCGACGAGCGGCAGAGCCCGCTACCATGGGAATCTTCTTATATCTTCCTTCATCTCCGGCTTCTGTAACAGTAATTTCGTCAACGCAAACCGAAAACCAGACAAAATGGAAGATAGCCCAAAACTCGCTCAGTCGACGCCGCCGCGTCGATCAGCTCGCATTGGGCCACAGGATATTTCCCTTGACATTATCATAGATATCTCTACTCTTGCTGTAACCAGGACTAAGAGGGACATCGAGGAACCTCTGTATGAGTGGACACTCACACAAATGCTATGGATTCCTTCTGGTGCTTTCCAGCATCTGAATCTGCTTGGTTCAAAGCAAACTCGAGGTTTAAATGATCAAAGCTACGCTTTTATATACCACGGATAACATTGGTCGTCGCATCTTTGCTGCCTGATGGACTTTTTTAATTTATCCGATGGTGGTTAGAGTTCCGTTGTGATTCCAATTTTGGATCGGCGCCACAGGGAAAAGTGAGAGTCAGAATCGGAAGAACCAAACACTGTACACACAAAGAATACCAAGGTCAGCGGTGTCTCGGATTTGCTCAGGATTGATTCGATCGCAAAAAGAGATGGTCAAGCACAACCTTGCAGTTGAAGATATACAAGGGGCTGGTCGGCCGCTTCGTGGCCTCCCATCCTCTTTTGTGGAGTAAGAATTCTAATTGGCTAGTTCCGTTGAAATTTCCGTGTTTTATTTTGGCTGAGCACTTTAGTTACTGAAGCGGGGTTGAATTGATGTTCGGCAACACACCATCTTTACTAAATTACTGTGCACTTGGTTCAGATGGCCTGAACTTTTGTATCTCTGCCCTATGGGTGTGTGCGCTCGGCTTTGTAAACACCAATATTCCTCACTCAAAATTCAAAGATCTAGTTCAATAATTAAAAATATCTCGTTCCCTTTGATGAAGCAACATCATGACACGTGAGGATGTGTGCGGTGGCAACAAGTTCAGCCCAACTGCTCAAAGACGTCAGTTTCAGGTTGTACCAAAGGATAAATACTTACTCAGCGGCACAGGAGGACGCTCAGTTGGTTTATGAGGTGAACATGTGCTGCAATAGAGTGCTAACATTGCAGGCTGAAGGTTAAAGTCTTTAACGGTGAAGCGAAATGCTCAAGCAAGTCAGCAGTTCCCAAGCCATATCGGATGAAAATGAAGGGTATCTGAATGTAGACCGATAGTATAGCCTCAGCGCTACCTGGTTCAAAGCCTATTGAAATCTGAGGCCGCTTTGACCGAGAACGAGAGCAATCTTTGAGTGGAGCCATTTTCGGGCAAAACACATGGAAGCGAAACACTTGCAAACACCTCGATTAAACTCAGTTCGGGCTCGTATAATGCCCTGGAGCACCCCGGGTTACTAAAACACATTGCATTCAACCCATGCATATATCTGGAGCCCATTATAACTTAGGTGCATAGGCAAAGACGCCGTTGTGTGTGGGTCCTAAAATGTGCAAAATAATCGTCGAAACAAAGTGGGATCGCGAGGGAGCTACAACAGTTCGTTTCATGACTCCTTTTGTCGACGGGAGGTAAACATAGGCGTCAAGCTCGTCACAACAATTGACGCTCATTAATGGCGTATAAGTGGGCGAACAACGCGGTGTTCGGTTCCCGGTTGTGTTTCGCTTCACCGTTAAAGACTGTAGTTTGTATCCGAAAATACATGGTGATTGAAAAATGGACACACTTGACGGTGTTCTCAGCGCAGCAGCCCCTGAAGAGAGGACAATGAAGGGAAGAATTATGCCAACCATGAAGCCAAAAGTACAGTCATATTCTCAGCTCGATTCATAGTCATCATCTCGAGTCATCCAATCCAACGGAGGAAACAGAACCCGAAGCAACGGTAGGTAAGCCGGGACCCCAGAGATAAAACCTAGCCAAGAGACAGGGGAAAAACTTCCGGCGCAGAGCATGGACCGACCAAGGACAAGGGAATAGAGGGTAAGAGAAGTCCATCGGCTGAGATGAAGTGATGGTTGGGGTGATTTGACGTATCTGTCCGACGTCGGGCAAGTGTTTTGGGGATTACGCGAAATAGGATTATGAGTTTGGGTCGACAATCACTCGGCTTTTGTGCCGTCCACAAATTTTGGCGGAGGGATCAGTGCTTATGCAAAAACGGATGACGAAAATGTGATGCTCTGCAAGTGGCTGAAGTTAGGGCTCCCTAAGAACCCGTACCTTACGGTAGCGGGAATCTTGAGAGGGAGAGAATCAAGCTGAAAGCATGGTACTTCTGAGATCTTTGACTGCCAATAACTCAATTCTAGGCATTTATTCTGTGTCTCATGGGATAGATTTCCGAGTGAATTCACGAATGCTGGATGCAGAGAGATTATAAGGATGAAAGAAGGAAATCCACAGTGCACGTTTCTTATTCTCAATCTCATATTCTTAGTCTCACTGTTACGAACTACGGAGGCTGATTTGCATGATGGACACTGCTGGGTACTTTGGATGCAAAACTCAAGATCCGAGCCCAGATGAACACGTTTTCTGACGGCGAAAAAGAATATGATCTACGATGGAGACCCAGTTGGAGCAGAAAGATGGGGGATTTACTTGCCTGAGTATAACACACAATTATGTTCATAATGAACACACAATTGTCTTCTGAGATGACCATGCTCTAAAGGGGCCCACATCGCGGAAAGCTTCATCGAACTTCGGACGAGCCCAAGTTCAGATCAGTGCTTAAAAACTGAATGGAAACGTATTGTACACCAGGGACACATCATCTTTCAATTTCCGTTTATGAACTTAGCCTGAAACATTTGCTTGCTCAATTATTCTGCTCTCAGGCTATGCGCAAGCAAGATAGTCAACCAGCTACATTATACACATCTCTGCAATTCTTGAATTCGATGTCAAGTGATCAAAAACACTAGAAGAATGCCCACGGGGCCGCGAGGAGTCGACCGAAGGTCGACAACGAGCGGTGGCTTTACAGGGGCCAGAGAGCCAAACAAAAAATCACCCGTAGCGAAGCACGGGCACACTGCTAGTATATATATATATATATATAAAGACAGTTCTGAACCGGTGGCAGGTGTAACAGACCTGTCGCCCAACATCTTGATGCCACCAACTTACCATCTACCCCTCGGTTTCAACAACCCTTCAACCTTAATTCGATCCTACTATTGATACCTGTTGTGGACCTCGCGAGTGTAATAAGTCCCCGCCCCCCCACTCCCTATAGGAATATTAGGTCAAGCGCGCCATCTTTGAAAGTTTTACTTCCCATAAACGACTGGTGTTCTGAAAGTGAAAAGAATTATACTATATGCCGCAATCTGATTTACCTTTCGCAGCCCTTGTTAATTGCCACCTCAGGCCAGCTCACACCCAGGTTCCTGCCACCTCCACTCGCTCGATTACGCACCCCGCGCCCCCGCCGCCCTTGTAAATTTGCCCACTCGGCTACCTGTCCCCACCTCGGGCCCACATCCGCCCCGCCTTCACTCCCGCTGCGAGCCCCACTGGCTCATCTCTGAGAAGTCGTTGACCCTCTCCAAGGTGCCAGCGGATTAGTGACGAGGATGAACAATGAGTGGGGCAGAGTAGTGGATGAGGTTCACCGGGGGCAAATGACGACGCACTGGGGCATTGAGTGCTTCCAATGCATTCAGTTGGCATGGAAGAATCCCGAGGAACAAAGGTGCCAATCACCTTTATGGCACCTTTGTTTTTCCTTCAGTCACCCCTCGGAAACAAAGATGCCATAAAGGTGATTGGCACCGTTCTTCCATGATCTGCCCAAATGCTGACTGAACGCATTGGAAGCAATTGATTTCCGAGTGCGGCGTCCTCTGCCCCCAGTGCAGGTTGTACACAATCTGGATATTTCAAACACACTGCCATTTCGACTTGATCGACAGCTGGAACGCCGGGAACACCGAAGAAGAAGCAGTGTTGAGACCCCCATCATAATCTATATGTATCTAAATACATCGCCGGAATCCTATGCTTGTATGATTCACACGAAAGAATATAATAGCCAGCGAGTTTTCTGTACAGCTGTACGATTCAACTATGATTACTGTTACACTGGATGACAAGTAAAGCCAATGACTGGCAACCCCACAACAACTAAACCTCTGTGGCCGGCGGTTTTCTGTTCATCTCCTCCGAACACACCTGTCACATTTTAGGATGTTTGACACTACTTCACAGCGAAAGCGCACCTCGGTGGTTACGTGTGTAGTGATGTGCACTGTCCGTGTTAAATCTTCGGTATTTCCCCCCGTCTGACGCCACCTCAATTCACGTTCACCAGTGCAGGGAGCAATTGGGCCATTTGGGTAGTCCACGACGGCTCGAGCATTTAAACTGACAACGAGTACGATAGCATATCTGCATGGTGAGTGGATGTAAGGGACGTCCAAAGCACGGGAAATGAGGCAAATACAGTGGTCCCAGCATGTACCCGCTGTAAACTCGTCAGTTGGGTTTCCAAGCGGGTGTGCGCGTGTTTGGGCTACTCACGGAAGTTGGTGGAGGTTGTTTGCTGGAAATTTGATGAAGAGTATGACTTCCACGATAGCGACGATGGTGGTAACGGCACCAGTCTCGACGGTGTTGATCATGAGTTTGTTAATGAATGTATGGGTCTCCGTGCCCGGGGTTTGGCAACGATACTCATTCAGCTGAGTCGGCAACATGTGAGATGACCATGATCGATCAGGGGATTCACAACTCACGATGAAAGTCATCGTCATCGTCATTGTGATGTCGCAAATGGCACTGCCGATGAGCCAGACCTGTGCAATCTAGGATCAGAGCGAATATGGAAACATGGAGAGCAGGGGACCTTTGCTCCAGTCCTAAGATGCTCGAGATTGGAGACTTCTGCTCCTGTGAGTACGAATATGATCATATTGATCATTCCAGCCAAACATTGCATCACTGCAAGCTGAGGACGTCGTACGCCGTCAGTTGAAAATGAGTGAAATTAGCACATGACGCACCAGGACTATCACTCCAGCGACAACGCGAGCCCAGAGTTTTTCTCTCTTCAGAAGGAATATCCGCCTAAGTGAGAGATCTTTAGCGAAAAGAAAACATAATAAGAGGAGTCACTGACCTCGCAAAGAATATCTGGACAATGACGGAGGCTGAAGAGAGATGAGACCCCGCGTGCGATGAGAAGGAATACTTACTCAAGCCGCCTGAGATGGGGTACACCAAGCTCGACCAAGGGAGCTTGCTGAATGCCGCGGAAACGCCCCACCGCAGCACAAGAAGCCAGTACGCATAATGGGTCATAATCGCAAATTGAATCAGTTGTATTGAAAAGACCAGATAGACTACGATGATTATAAGTCAGCCGAGTCATAGGTCAGCCGAGAACCGCAATTTAGCGAGTAATGGAACCTACCCAGGGTTTTTATCCATGCGCGGTCCTTCGGGAAACGGACGTAAAATTTGTCTAATGTCTCGGTCAGTAGTGTGCAATGCGAGAAATTTTTTCGACCCACAGACTTGGAGGGTGAGGGCTGAGACTAGAGCCCAATTTCCCTGCGATCCTGCTAGCTGAATGACATTTAAACAGAGGTCTTCGAAGAGGTGCTGTTATATTACCACGGGGGCAGTTCTAAAGAAATCATGGGTTAGAAGGTAAGAGAAACGGGGGACGGAAGTGCGTACAATAAAACAAAGTTGGGCATTGTGATTAGATACCTGTGAATTGGATCCACGCGATCCCCCGAGTTATAAGAGGTGACGAGGCAGTGGCAAAAGCGGCTTGGCTTTCGATCATGGCCAACATTAATAAGTCCAAAGATAACAGTGAAGGACAGGAGGAGCTTGTAACCGTTCAGGTAGCCATTAATAGAGGTGATTGCTGCCCAAGTGTATCAGCCGTCGCGGTCTTGTGCTAACACCGAACGACGAGAAACATGTTCGGCATGTGTTCGGGGAGGTGGCGGTGTCGTACTCGGGGTTAGAGAGAGCCCGGGAAGGAACCAAGGATGGGAGTTGTGAGCAAACGACGAGAATAAACTGGAAAACTTGGCTGGCATCAATATCAGGCCGCGCCAAATTGGGGGGCTGTTCGCTGGACTCCGTTAACTGCGGACAAAAAAGAAGAAGGAAAATGATGAGGAAGGGTAGATATGCCAGCCAGTAGTAAAAATGGAGGGGAATTGTATGCGGAGTTGAAGAGGCCAAGATAAAGTGCATAGTCCACTGGGCTGGAAATTGACTGGATGAGATTATCGCCCCTGAACCCTGTAGCTTGAGCCGCAGTAGACGAGACAATTTTTGGGCACGGCGGCGAGGTTCGATCATATCACGGAGAGAGGGAGCAGCTCATGAGAGATGTCTTGAGAGAAGATTGCGACTCGCGAGTCATGCATCTACACAATAACAAAGCCGCCGCTGCCAAACACAACCAACATCGCTCTCTCCTTCTCCCACCCATCTCCGGCATCTCACGCTATATCATGTCTCGTCGGCGCATTAATACTAATGCAGGTTTCGGACATACCGGGACCTGGCGAAAGGACACCCAACTAGGGCTGTGCGGATTCTGGGCCCTGGCAGTGGCGACCGTTGCCGACCCGTTCCGTGGCCGTCGGGGCTACAAATATTTGCTGACGGGACAGTATTTTGGGGAAGCGGCCGTCAAAATTACGGCCGTCAGGATCAGGGGGTCCCTTGAACGATGAGCTCTGAGGTCAAACTGAACTCTACTTCCACGGATAACCCTTCAAGTTTCCGCTTCGGCGCTTTTCTGCTCCAGCATTGCGTCGACAACGGTCTCTATCTGTGCTCGAATGCGGCCTGCGATGTATCGAGCGGCTCACACTGTCGACGCCCGCAGCGGAATGCACTCGACATCCGTGATTTCCTCCCGCCTTGAATCAGACACCTGTCCCCCACTGCGGCAATCCCCCAACATTGCGCAGTCAAGACAACGAATTTGATTCCGTTCACACAGCTGTGAGCTGCGGCTCTGGGAGTTATATCTTTTCTAGGCGCCGCCGTGCTTTGAATTTATGATGTATGATCTTCTCCCGCTTTTGCTGTTTACCGAACACGGGCGTATTTTTCCGGGGGCAAGGAGGACCACTGGATCCCACTGGACGCAACTCGCAGAATGTACGTGACCTCTATTTCGACGTTGTTCATGATCAGTTCTTGCATCCACTCACATCTTTTAACTCCCCAAGCTGTGCAAGCTGTGGCTTTTCTCATCGCAGATCTATCTGGTCGGATGCAAAACTTTTCTCACGTTATTGGGCGTTATTTATCCATATATATTTGCAGCCGGGAAGACCCTTCCCTCATTCACCTTCTCTACCATGTGGTCTCTTGCGATTGCCATCTTTTGGGCGGGCAGCGTATACCGATCATGTGCACTCGTTGTGCAGAGCACGCGAGTTTCTTTTCCGACTCGAGACCAACCAGTTGGAGCGACCTTGCAGGCGATTTCTTCCACTTTCCAGGGGTCGGTGGAGTCTGTTAATATTCGCGTGAGTCGTGATACTATCGTCAAACAGTCAAATTCATTTCTGTTAGTATGCCACCAACATCACGGTCAACGGACGAAGTAAGCAATGTACCATTTTGCCTGCGGCAGCTACTGACCATCCCGGAGACTTAAGAGTAGCTATTGATACCGGAAGCTCCGATCTGTGGTGAGAAAAGGCTTTTCATTTTCTGCGATAAACCTTTCATATCTGTGGATCAGGATTGTCCCCCAAAAAGACTTGACGTTCAATGACACTCGAATCCCCGTCGATGACGGCTACCTTGGTGGGGATGTCAATGGGACCATAGGATTTGCGTCGGTGGAGCTCGGAACATATAGATTCGACACTCAAGGTACGTGTTCACCTCTTCTGCTTTTTACAACCACTCCATGGCCCTGCAGCCTTCAATAACGCGACAGTCGTAGGCGATACTCAGATTTTCCAACTGACTAAATAACGTATGTTCGAGGTCCAATTAGAAGAAATCGTCGACATCGGGCTCGACGGTCTCATGGGTCTTTCCTTCGACGGCAGAGGAACATCGCCCATCACCCGAACATTACAGACGAAAGGGATGAATGCAAGCCTGGGCGAACCCTTCCTATTCAATATCTTCGACCAGACGCCAAACAAAAACAATTTCATCGGGATCTCTCTCGCGCGCACCCACGATCTTAGGGGCACAGCGGGCGCATCGTTCAGCATCAATGAAGTCGATCCAGCCTATCCCTCCGCTGCAAGCGCGCCGATCATTCCCCTTTTCCCTGGCGACAACGGCTTCTGGAGTGTCCTGCTAGATAGCATTTCCGTGGATGGCAAGATTGTCACTCTTCCGCCGTCCAACGTCAATGGAACACCGTCTGGGAAGGCGGTGGTGGTCCTCGATACGGGAACGCCTGCTGCGCAGCTCCCAAAAGCCGTCTTGGATGGGATTTACTCCAAGATCCCCGGCGCGATATTCCAGTTTGTGCCGCACGTAGGCGGCATGGCGTGGACGGTGCCGTGTCAGACGACCTCCAGCGTCTCCCTCCAGATTGCGTGTGTCTTCATCATCCAAATATCTTTCATCTTTTCCGTCTGACTCTTCCATCCGTGTAGCGGCCAGGCGTTCCCCATCCATCCGCTCGATCTGTCAGATGTCGGGCTAGGCAATTCCACCGCACTGTGTTTCTCGCCCTGGTTCGCGAGCGAAGGCGACGACCGCTTCGACATCATCCTCGGCGACTCTTTCATGCGTAACTTCTACTCAATGTAAATAAAGGTGATCCACCTGACTGAAAACTGCATTCTAACGTCGCAACACAGCTTCAACTTCGGCAACACCATCTCGCACTCGCCAACGGGGAACGCCTCGGTGCAGTTGCTCTCGCAGACGAACGCGACAGCTGCTGCAAAGGACGTGCTCAATGTTCGCTTGGGTGACCTACCTGGTCCCTCGAGCACCGCTACCGACCATCCGTCTCAGCCCAGTGGATCTCTGACCCTATCCGGCCCCTTGGGCCCCAGCAGTCAGTCTCAGTCTCAATCTCAGTCCAGTACCGGAGGAAATACTCAGAGCCAGGCGCAACCCACCAGTGGGGGTGGAGACTCGCCCTCTGGGAAGACCTCTGGCGCTACAAGTTGCAGCTCGAACCCTGTACAGATGCTTGGAATTCTACTTGTCGTCGTATTCCTTTTTCAACAATGAACTTGTAATGATACGTTCGCTGGTACGCTCTCTTCCGCCGGTGTATAGGCACGTCAAGGGCATACACCAAGATATGCTGTTACTGGGCAGACTGGTATCCAACTGATAACGAGTTTAGTTTATCCCCGCCTAGCGAAAACAACTCCTTCCTCTTCCTCCCTACCACGCTTGGGCTCCCAGATTCAGTCGTCTCTTTGGGATCTTTTCTACGTCATCCACGACTTTCCATCGATCCGCCACCATCCAAACTCTCAGCTGGCGGGGAGTAGTCATGTCACCCTACATCGGTTGTTCCTTTTATGGACCTCTCTGGTGCCCTTACCTCTCCTTTCGGCTCCTATATCAGTTTTCGAACAGCGCACTCCAGCCTACTTCATAGTACATTAAATCCAAGCAGAGTGATTCGTGCCCACAGCGGTACATGAACTCTTGAGATCTATCTTCTTTGCATCTCGCGTAGATTGGGGATGCGCTTTCGTGGCTGGATTACTACCGGGTTCTGGTTCTGCATCGCAGAAAGACCCGTTATCGGTTATCGCAATTCTTGGTTGGCGGCTAATCGCATTCAAGATATTCCCGAAATTCCAGATTCGGGTTAATGAAGACTGCACATGCAGCCTGAAAGCCAGCTTTTTCCCTTGAGTCCAGAAAATCTAGATTACTGTAAAAAGTCTTTCTAGCTCAGCCATCTCCGTTGCACCGATTGCATCGATGCCGCACGATCCGCGCGATCGGCTGCTGTCCCCCCGTGTTTCTGCATCTGATTATGCCACGGCAGCAGACGGCCCGCTCCCGCACAATCAAATTTGCCGATGAAAAGTTATCAATTACTTAGCTGCTGGGGCATTTGCTTCCACACGTAAGGGCAGTTCTCCCACATTTCGTAGTCGCGGTAAGTATACGAGTGTCATTCACACCCTGGCGGTGTGCAGGGTGTTTGAATCAGTGGTGCATGGTGGATCGTCCTTCTCCCGTTCTTGTTGTCCGCCCTTGTTCCGAGCCATCTGGGGAACGCCAGGCATATCCTTGTAGAAGGTAAATTTCGACATCTGCCGATGGCAACGTGCGTCGGCATGGCTCAACACTGTGTACAAGCTGTGACTTCTAAACGCATTCCTCTCATCATAAAAATGGTTCGAGATGGCGCCAAATTAATCATTACATGGTATTTACTTAGTCAGTGGCTTATGAAGACCGCCGTTTAGATCTATGACTTTCATGCGCTTGCTGCGACAACCTAAACCGATCTCAACACATCGATATTAAAACCGAGCATGATACGCACCTCAGACTCGGTGAATGCCTGAGCCTGGATATTATAAAGACTCGCGTATTCGCCATCCTGTTGGATAAGATCCTTGTGTGTCCCTAGTTCAGAAACTTTCCCTTCCTTCATGCATCTGTCGTGAAGTGTCAGACGGATGGGGAGAAAAACTGGGAGCGGAAAATGCACATGATCATATCCGCATATTTCGTCAAATGCCCGAATCGATGCGTGACGAATATCATTGTCTTGCCTTCGCCAGTTTGCCGCAGGCGTTCGAATAGCTCGAACTCACCCCGCGGGTCGAGCGCACTGGAAGGCTCGTCGACGCTGAGGAGTTTTATTTTTCCGGTGCGGAAACGCATGAATGTCCGTGAGCTGGAGTGTTCCACACAATCAGTAACTATACCACAATGTAGAAGTGAACACCTACGCAACGAGTCGTTGTTTCTCTCCGCCTAAACACAGGGATCAGAAGATGCTACGAATCGAAAGAAGAACGAGAGATAGCGCACCCGAAACTTCAGTTGTCTTCTCCAGCTTTTTCAGTACACCCTTGAGCGTCTTATGCTTGTCGTCATCCAGCTGGTACCCAAACGCTGTTGCATACGGTTCCAGCGTCGTCTGCGCGCCTTCCTTGAACTTGTCTATAAGCCCCTCCGCGCCGCCGTCCCTTGCAGCAGCCATGACCATGTCAAGATCATCAACATGTTCCGAGAACCCGAGCCCGATATTCTCCGCGAGTGTGAGAGGATAGAGCTTGTGGTCCTGCGTCAGCATAGCCTGCGTCTGGCGCAGATCCGCCATGCGGTAGTCCTGAATCGGCAGCCCGTCTACTAGGACGGAGCCCGTTTCCGTGTCGTACATTCTGGTGAGGAGTTTGATGATCGTGGATTTGCCGCTGCCGTTCGCGCCGACGATGACGACGAAGCTCCCTGCGGGGATGCGGAAAGAGACGTCTCTCAGCGCGGCCTCTTTTGCCTTGTCCCCCGGGTACGCGAAGGAGACGTTCCTGGCAGGAAAAATATCAGCGATGCGCCGCATTTACGCGGAGAGTAAAACACACCGAAGTTCTATCTCCATCCCCTTGTTCGCCTCAAGGCTGGGGCGCGGGTACGCAACTTCCCCGTCAACAATCTGATTCTTGATGTTCGCGGACTCGTACAGAATCTTAATGTCCGTGAAGCACTTCCCGACCTGGGAGAAATCCCAAAAGAGCATCTGCAGCGAGTAATTCAGACTCGAGGAGTACCGCTGCAGGATCGCAATCGAAGTCATGGAAAACTTCGATGGGGTGAGCATCGCGCTGAGGGCCCAGTACAACTGCGACCAATGTGAGTATTCGCGAGGCAGAGAAGACAAAATATTCACGGTCGGCAATTCGCCCGCCCACTTAGCGGCAATCTGGTTAACGGGCGTCTGTTCGGTGCTGTACAGCGACCACACGCTCTGTGACGAGGCAATTGAAGCAAGCGCGTCGCGCGCGCGGTGATATTCTGTACCACAGCATTAATATCAACCCCCTACAGCTTGATGGCACAATGCGGTGCAACAAACATACCGGCGGTGATCCACCCTCCGATGTCTCCGGCAATAACATCGCCCCGGAAGCGAGCAGCAGACATGGACTGGAGGGAACGCAGTCGGAGGTACGCCGCGTTGTCCGAATATACGACGAGTGCTGTGGATAGTCAGCATAACTCATGAGATAGTAATTAGAAGCCATGGAATGACTCACGCTTCAGCCACAAGGTGCGTTCGCCCACCAGAGTCATTATCGGTCGCACAACAGCAATAAGCGTGAATAATTTACCGCCGCTCTTTTGTTGTGATATGAAAATAAGCTGACTGACGAGCCCGAAGAGCCGCATGAACGCGTCACAGAGCCCGTTGAAGGAGCTCCAGGCGTCCCGCGAGGAAGCCTGCGATTTACTGCTGCTATCTGCGGAGAACATATCAACGGCCTGGTCTGTATGGGGTATGACAACATACCAGCGGATGTAGGCATGTCGAGCCGGAGGTTTGCTGGGGGCGAGCCTATTATCAGAGTACGGTCAGGTTTATTTTCGAAAACACTTACCCCTGAGTAGATGATCCTCGAAGTGTAGTCCGATGCGGTCCTCGAAAACGGGGTAATGTATTCGCTGAATCTGAATAAGAAAGAGAAAGAGAAAAGCAAATGAAAAGTGGAAGACCCACCGCGCCCATTTGGTAATTGCAGTAATTGTGACGCATAAGAGGCGCGCGCCGAGAGCCTGAGATATGGCAAACACGTGCGGCCGTCCCTCAGTGAGCCCAACTTCAATCTGATAATTGCCTTATGAGTACGTCCAAGATATCAAGAGCGGCCGCTACTCACGATCCGTAAAAGTCGGCCTGAGACGTATAGCATGACGACAGACTCCACTTCACCCCAGAGCTTCAATAAGATTAACAAAATGAACAGGTGCGGGTTGAGGTGGTAGATCTCCTGGAAAAACCGCAGGACTACTGGATATGCCAGCATGATCGCGTTCCATTTGTGTTTTGTCGCCGAAAGGACTCCCCCAGAGACAACTTCGCTGGGGAGCAGCACGCGCCAAACTCCAAGGTTGAGCGTTGTGTATGCATTGGGATCGTCCTTGGGCGGAGCCGTGTCCTTTGGTTGCTTTTCGACTTGGGGGGACTTTTCTGTGGGTGCGCCCATAAGAGTCAGCTGGGAGATAGAATAGAGAGCAAAAACGAGGCAGGAGCTACACGTCTCGCTTATATACTTCCGAGTCGTGCGGCCCGTAACCGCAGCCGGATCATCAAGGCTGTAAGACGCAAATCACCTTATACCGTAGAGCTGTATAAATTCTCTTGGAGACCAGCAGCGCGCGCAGACGTATTACCCTGCATCCCTCCCATGAGCGCAATGGTAATTCTGAGCGCAATCGCTTCTTTTCCAGCGCCGGGTCTCAAGACACGTTTCGGAGAGGACTACGATTAATATTGTGCATGGATCCTGAACCACCTGCGCTGGCGGAGATTCCGAAATCCCGACGTAGTAAGCAGCGAGGGCGATATAGTATTAGACGCTCGAGAAACAAAAAAGCAGTGCACGGGCTGTATAGCGCTGAATTGAGCGCTGAAGCCTGGAAGATTACTATGTGAATGACTTGGGATTGGGCCTCTTCGAGGCGGGTGCTGAACCTTCCGGCCGAGTAACAGATGGCAACGAATGTGAAACTGATCCAAAATACCGATGCCATTACCTGTTGGGTGCCGGATCGAACCCTTCAAATCCTTCGAAACTTGTGGTGTCCAGCCGAGTGGAGAGTCAGTCAGCCCAACCTTCTGCAATCTGCAACAACATTGTAGAACCACGCCAACTACTCGTGGGAATAAAGTTTGGTCTTTTAGCCTTGAGCTCGGTGCGCCTAAATGCTTCTAGCAGCTTGTGGGAGATATGGTTTTGTATGCAAGTCAGGCCTGAAGGGACGAAGAATACAGAGCCCTACAGAGCCCTTCAAGTGATTGTACACGTTGTACACGTACATGTACACAACATATGCACTCTGAATAGCTTGCCACATCGATGCCGTACACATCTAGCAAGCGGCCCTGGACATTGTGGGAGGTGAAGACAAAGGCCAGGATGAGAGAGAGCTGGGACTAAGTCATACTATAATGGAATGGACAGTATAAGACTCACATTAAAGTTCCCTGTGTTTAGAGCTGAGAGAAATAAAATCAGTTCAGAATAGTCCCTTGAAAGTACTCAAGAAAGAGCTGTAGATAGTGGTCAAGTTAAGAGGCTTTCACAGAGCTGCTCTTTACTCTGCCTGGAGACTTGCAGCAGCACATAGGAGAGTAGATCCAGAGAAACAGTATTTTATTCGTTGACTGCATAACAGTTTTTTTGATCCTCCTTAAAGCTACGTAGGAACAGACTAGGCATTCATTGATTCCATTGCGCTGAGTACAATCGGGAAAAACACGTCCGAATGCTCTCAAACGGCAAAGGAGCGCGACGCGATTCAGATCATTTCTGTGTGATTTCCGAGTAGTGGTGGGACGGTTCGGTTCGGTTCAGGTTCAGGGCCTTTCGCTCTGAACCCCGAACCTGAACCTGGCGTTCGGTTCGGGGAGTTTCTGAACCTTGAACCTGAACGCCCGTTCAGGTTCGGTTCAGCGTTCGAACGCGTTCGAACCCGACGAAGTTCGGCCATCTCGGGGACCTGAATTCTTTTCCTGAAAATAATACAGTGAGTTCTGAACCTAGTAGGGTGTCTTAGATATCTTATTTTACTCTTTACAAGTGCTCATCGCGCCTACAGAGACATATTTCATCTCATCCCGCATTGGTTGACCTGCCGTAAACCTGATCAATCCCAAGTTACAGAGCAATATCGGTGTTTGACATGCTCACGATGGCATTTAAAGGCCCAGAACATCAATGCAAACTAAGATTTATCTGAAGAAACCGTCAGACAGGGAAAAAATCCGGGGAATCCCACTCAAATTCTGGATTCTCGGGTTCGGTTCAGGTTCGGCGTTCGAACGCAAGGCTTCTGCCCGAACGTCGAACCGAACTTCACGTTCAGGTTCAGCAAAACACTGAACCTGAACGCTGAACACGCGTTCGGTTCAGGTTCGGTTCAGGTTCGAACCGATTCCTGAACCGAACCCTCCCAGCACTACCCCGAGGCCCAGGGTCCGACGCAAACGGCCGTACACAAAACAAAAATGACACATCACAAACGAAGAAAACAAAAATTTGGAGGTCAACAACTTGGTACCGCATAGAACTGTAAACTCCTTAAATTGTTGGCATCTGTTAACTTCAAAGTAAAGAGGCAGCAGCTAGCCCTTTTTAACGTTAACCCTCGAATAATCGCATTTATTGACATGGGAAAATTGTGTGATGACTGTTGACGTATGACTACAAAAAGGGCGAAATCCAAGTTCTCCAGGGTAGCCAAACCTAAAGATTCAGCAATTATGATACAAAGATTAGAAAAAAAAGAAGTCCCTTAGGACTCCAGGGAATGGAATCCTTGGATATTCCATCCCGATTTCGACACCGGGAGTCGAACCCAGGGCTCCCACTTCCTAAGTGCAGAATTTCAGGCGGAATGTAAGCGGGCGCACACTGTGCACCATGTCCGAGTTTCTGAGGTTGGTGTGTAGTGGGAGAAGTGAGGAATTTCGGTGTCTGACGCGGACGGAGGTGGAGCGAGCGATGGGCTGAGTAATTATCGAAATAAAGACCAGAGAAGGGTATTGGATGTGGGCTCTATGGGGTTGGGGTATTGTACTCTTTTGGAAAAAATAATTCAATGGCATATGAATTCGAACGCCGGCAATTGAACCCGGTCGGCCCTTTGCCGCATGAAGTTAGAGCTCCCACAAATAGTGGGCGTACACCGTACGCCACGTCCGAGTTGTATCTCTTACCGGATATTAGGGCTAGCAAGATGGGTTTTTTGGCACGGATTCAGTGAGAAGTTTTGAAAATATGGTCGGTTCATGGAGGACGGGTGGTAGTAGCATTAGTTGCGAGATCTGCGAAAAAAAAAACTGTAAAAGACTTGGATGAGAAAATGCATATGAATGCTCCCAAGAAAAGATACTGGCAGGACGTTCCGAACTCAGCACGAGCACTTTCGCAGAATGTTGTATTTGCATGGGGAATAGCACGCCCGAATCACTGTATTGCTTGTGCCAGTTGGGTAGTACGATCTAGATTCCACTTGAGAGTTTGAAAGACTAACAAAGTCATAAGAGCTGACTCAAGCCCGGGATTTATTATTTAAAACCAGTTGAAGAGGTCGCGAGCACAGGAAAAACAATCCTCGCCCGAGATGAAAGTGGAGGACAAGCCGAGTCGGCCGACCATCAATGCTTGCGCTTGTTTGCCCACGGCCTCCTACCTTGCTCTCACCACAGACGTCATGCATCATACTCCCCTGGCAAGGTGTGCGTGTTATAAAAGGCTGGGTTCTTCAGCAGATTGGGCTATAGAATCTACCCTGCTTTGATTCGTCGAAACTCTGCCAATTTCTTCGGATAGTTGACCGCCAAAACTAAGCGCATAACTTTTTTGGATATTTGACGGCCTCCTTGTTTCTTAATGCTTTGTTTACCTCTGGGATTAGACGTTATAAATAGCAGGAATGACGACGATACAGTCCACATGGTCCCAACCATTCCCTCTGGCATGTTCCCGCGGGCGGATGGGATTAACGACGTCAGGACCCAGGTGGCACGTTACACAAATGCCCGTTCGTACGCCTGGTCCTGCCGTACCCGGCTGATTCCACAGCCACCTTGAGCCCGATCCTATACCCAGCTGGATAAGGACTCCCACATTGACTTCCGAGCTTGCGAGAAAAAGACCAGCGGGAACTGGGAGGAATGGTGGGGACACTGGGGCAAGTACCATGGACGTATGAGAACAAAGAGGTAAAAAATATCTTTTCATGACAGCGTGTGGTGAGAGAAAGCCAGCTTGATGTGAATTCATTAGTTCGAGATAGCGCTAAACTAATCAGTACATTGTATTATTTCGTCCGTGGCCTGAAGAATTCACTGTCTACATCTATGACTTTCATGCGCTTGCTGCGACAACCTAAACCGATGTCAACACACCGATATAAAAACCGAGCATGATACGCACCTCAGACTCAGTGAATGCCTGAGCCTGAATATTATAAAGACTCGCGTATTCGCCGTCCTGTTCGATTAGATCCTTGTGTGTCCCTAGTTCGGAAACTTTCCCCTCCTTCATGCATCTGTCGTGAAGTGTCAAACGGATGGGGAGAGAAACTGGGAGCGGAAAACGCACATGATCATATCCGCATATTTCGTCAAATGCCCGAATCGATGCGTGACGAATATCATTGTCTTGCCTTCGCCAGTTTGCCGCAGGTGTTCGAATAGCTCGAACTCACCCCGCGGGTCGAGCGCACTGGAAGGTTCGTCGACGCTGAGGAGTTTTATTTTTCCAGTGCGGAAACGCATGAACGTCCGGGAGCTAGAGTGTTCAACGAAATCAGTAAGTCTAAGACAACCTAGAGGTGAATATTTACGCGACGAGGCGCTGCTTCTCTCCACCTAACCACCGAGGTCAGAGCATATCAAACAAGGAAACTGATGCGATGTATTGCTCACCCGAAACCTCAGTTGTCTTCTCCAGCTTCGTCAGCACACCCTTGAGCGTCTTGTGCTTGACATCATCCAGCTGGTATCCAAACGCAGTTGCATACGGCTCCAGCGTCGTCTGAGCACCTTCTTTGAACTTGTCTATAAGCCCTTCCGCGCCGCCGTCCCTTGCAGCAGCCATGACCATGTCAAGATCATCAACATGCTCCGAGAACCCGAGCCCAATATTCTCCGCGAGTGTGAGAGGATAGAGCTTGTGGTCCTGCGTCAGCATAGCCTGCGTCTGGCGCAGATCCGCCATGCGGTAGTCCTGTATCGGCAGCCCGTCCACTAGGACGGAGCCCGTTTCCGTGTCGTACATTCTGGTGAGGAGTTTGATGATCGTGGATTTGCCGCTGCCGTTCGCGCCGACGATGACGACGAGGCTGCCGGCGGGAATGCGGAAAGAGACATCTCTCAGCGCGGCCTCTTTTGCCTTGTCCCCCGGGTACGCGAAGGAGACGTTCCTGGCAGGAAACTCATGAGCGATGCGCTTTACGCGTAGAGAAAAACACACCGAAGCTCTATCTCCATCCCCTTGTTCGCCTCAAGGCTAGGGCGCGGGTACGCAACTTCCCCGTCAATAATCTGGTTCTTGATATTCGAGGACTCGTAGAGAATCTTGATGTCCGTGAAGCACTTCCCGACCTGGGAGAAATCCCAAAAGAGCATCTGCAGCGAGTAATTCAGACTCGAGGAGTACTGCTGCAGGATTGCGATCGAGGTCATGGAAAACTTTGACGGGGTGAGCATCGCGCTGAGGGCCCAGTACAACTGCGGCCAGTGTGAGTATTTGGAGGAAGACAGGACAAAATACTCACGGTCGGCAACTCGCCCGCCCACTCAGCGGCAATTTGGTTAGCGGGCGTCTGTTCGATGCTGTACAGCGACCACACGCTCTGTGAAGAGACAATTGAAGCAAGCGCGTCGCGCGCGCGGTGATATTCTACACCACAGCATTAATATCAACCCCCGACAGCTTGATGGCATAATGCGGTGCAACAAACATACCAGCGGTAATCCAACCCGCGATGTCTCCGGCGATAACATCGCCCCGGAAGCGCGCCGCAGACATGGACTGGAGGGATCGCAGTCGGAGGTACGTAGCATTGTCCGAGTACGCAACGTGTGCTGTGGATAGTCAGTATAACTCATGTGACAGTAATTAGAAGCTATGGAATGACTGACGCTTTAGCCACAAGGTGCGTTCGCCCACCAGAGTCATTATCGGTCGCACAACAGCAATGAGGGTGAACAAGCTACCGCCGCTTTTTTGTTGTGATATGAAAATAAGCTGACTGACGAGCCCGAAGAGCCGCATGAACGCGTCACAGAGCCCGCTGAAGGAGCGCCAGGCGTCCCGCGAGGAAGCCTGCGATTTGCTACTGCTATCTGCCGGGAATATGTCAAATGCCGGGTCTATATGGGACATGATAACGTACCAGCGGATGTAGGCATGTCGAGCCTCAGGTTTGCTGGGGTTGGGCCTATTATCAGAGTACGATCAGGGTTGTTTTCGAATACACTTACCCCTGAGTAGATGATCCTCGAAGTGTAGTTCAATGCGGTCCTCGAAAACGGGGGTAATATATTCGCTGAAGCCGAATAAGAAAGAAAGAGAGAAGCAAAAACAAAGTGGAAAACTCACCGCCCCCATTTGGTAATAGCAGTAATTGTGACGCACAAGAGGCGCGCGCCGAGAGCCTGAGATATGGCAGACACGTCCGGCCGTCCCTCAGTGAGCCCAACTTCAATCTGATAATTACCTTATGAGTACGTCCAAGATATCAAGAGCGGCCACTACTCACGATCCGTAAAAGTCGGCCTGAGACGTATAGCATTACGACAGACTCCGCCTCACCCCAGAGCTTCAATAAGACTAACAAAATGAACAGGTGCGGGTTGAGGTGGTAGATCTCCTGGAAAAAGCGTAGGACTACTGGATATGCCAGCACGATCGCGTTCCATTTCTGTTTTGTCGCCGAAAGGACTCCCCCAGAGACAATTTCGTTGGGGAGTAGCACGCGCCAGACTCCGAGGTTGAGCGTTGTGTATGCATTAGGATCGTCCTCGGGCGGAGACGCGTCCTTTGGTTGTTTTTCGACTTGAGGGGACTTTTCTGTGGGTGCGCCCATGGGAGTCAGATGGGAGATAGATTAGAGAGTAAAAACGAGGCAGGAGCGACACGTCTCGCTTATATACCTCCGAGTCGTGCGGCCCGTAACCGCAGCCGGACGATCAAGGCTGTGCAAGACGCAAATCGCCGATTGACTCGCTTTACGGTATAAGCCGTAGAGCTGTATAAATTCTCTTGGAGACCAACAGCGCGCGCAGACGTATTACCCTGCATCCCGCCCATTAGCGCAATTACTTCTTTTCTAGCGCCGGGCTTCAAGACACGTTTCGGAGTGGACTACGATCGTGCCTGAAGGACTGCGCTCGCGGGGATTCCGAAATCCCGGCGTAGTAGGCAGCGAGTTGGATATAGTATCAGACGCTCGAGCAACAAAAAAGCAGTGCACGGGCTGTGTAGCGCTGAATTGAGCGCTGAAGCCTGAAATACGAAAGTTGGCCCCGGATTCGACGGGACCCAGGTAAGCAATCGTGCGTGGAAGTCTTCTGTTAATCCTTTTGGGCAGAAGACTCTCCCCTCCGCGGCGGTGCCTTTTGGTACCTGTGGTTCAGAAAATTCACCCCGATAGACGCTCCGAGTCCGCGGGCGCTAAATCGGATTGAATGGCCTACTTCATCTCCGATAATCATGAGTGCCATAAAGGTAATCTCAAAGCAGAGAACGCTGATTGCTATATGGGATACAGTTCAAGTTCGAATTCTGCGAGGTGGGTTTGACATTTCACCTCTTGAGGTAGCCGTGCCATGACCCATAAATAGTCCAAGAGAATTGCGCGAGCTCCGACAGCGGGAGATCCTTTTTCTCGGTTTACATTCGATGAGTTTGTGGCAGCGGAGTCCTGGGCAACGGTTTATTCTTGGAACAAACGGGAGACAAGGAAGAAGAAGGAGAAATTCACTGTTTAGTGCTTCCCGGCGTTCTCGGGGCCATCCATAAATAGCCGAGTGCAAAATGGTAGCCTTCAGGGGGATTCCACAGTTTATGTTGCACTTACGGCCGCCATCTTTCAGAAATGCGCATTCTCGAACTGAAACGCGAGGCCCATCGACGTGATCATCGCCCTTGCGTCGACACTAATGTAGTTTCAACATGAGGCACTTGTGAGGCACCCAAGTACTTGCGCGTAGAGTGCGAAACCCGCCGCTTGTGTAGTATTGCGCATGTAGGGGAAGTCGGTAGTATATCTGGTTATATGTTTTCGTTGCCGGAAGATACATCCGGGCACTGTGCTTGCGATGGAGAATCATGGCGCTGAGAAGCTAGGAATTTAAATGGTGTATTTACCATTCAGCGGTAAGATACATTTGGTTAATATTGCAGAGATGATTCCCCCAAGCTTTCAAGTTGGGTTGCACGGTGACAAGAAGCTCACAGGAGAAGAACTTCCTACATGACAACTCAGTGATTCGGTGGCAAGAGGTTGGCAAGAGGCAACGTGTATTGTTTGGATCGGAGGCTTGCGCCCATTTACCGATGGCCGGATTATGCCGAGAGTTCCGCTTCCAACTCAGGTGTTGGCAAGGAGTACTTTGAGTTCTCAGTTTTGAGTCTTTTGAAATCATGAACAAGGTGGAAGTGAAAGCGGAAAAGAGCGTGGGAAATTACTTCCGTATCATTTCAAATTTCCGTTTCGTTACAATCGGCATCGTCGGACCGCTGATGTATCTTGATATTTTACTGTTCCAAGTCGTATTTCGGCACGATTTTCACTACGATGACCCAACGGGAAGACCACTTGATGAGTCCGCAAATTTCTGCGGGATTTGCGGTGAACTTGCCCCGGCGCTGATATTGACAGGCGGGTCGTCCCGCATTTGATTGCTTTTTGTTGGGATCTAAATATTTCTATACTTATCGCGTATCAAAGTCTCTCTTCTGTTTTTCACTCTCATTCCCGGTTTTTCGTCGTGCATACACGCAGCCCTCTGTCCTTCCAGCCGACTTTCCTCCCGGATGACCTCTTTCGCCTACTTCTGTGTCGCCGCCTTGAGTCTCGTCGCTGTGGAGGTGCACCGTTTCGTGAATCCCTGAGGGCTGGACTCACAACGATTCCCACGTATGTAGGTCCGCGCAGCGTGTGCGGGTCCCTCAGCGGCCGACCCGCTCTACCGCGCCTGGAACCCGACTGTTTCAGATCACTTCTACAGTGTGCGAGCCCACGTACTCCCACCCGTGCATTCGCTTACCTTGCCTCGCAGACCAGTCTCTCCGAAGCATCTGGTGCGGGGGGCTACACCTTCGAGGGCGTCCGTGCGCTTGTCTTCACCACGCAGGTCCCCGACTCGGTGCGCTTCTACCGCCTCTACAACGGCGGCTCTAGCGATCACTTTTACACCACCAACGTGTCCGAAACTACCGCAGGGGGCTACGTCCTCGAGGACAAGAACCCCATGTACATCTACCCGTCCCAGATCTGCGGAAGCGTCCCGCTCTACCGCCTGTTCTCCGAGCCTACAGGTGAGTTCTGGCAGGAGTCCCTCGTTCCACTCTGGAACTCTACGATTTACAGGCGATCATTTCTACACTGTTGACGCGGCGGAGCGCGACGCGGCAGAGCAGAATAATTGGAAGTTTGAATGGGTGGCGGGGTATGTTTTCCCGCCTGATGCTGCGACGACTACGCCTACGCCTACAACGACGAGCAAGAGCACGCCGACGCCGACGCCCCCGACTCCAACGCCCCCGACGCCAACGCCGCCGACGTCTGGCCCCCAGGCCCAGAGCAAGACGAGTTCGGCGCCCCAAGCGGCTGCGACGAGCTCTGCGGCACCCCCATCCGGACCAGGCACGTCTGGGCCAGACACATCGGACCCGGTGGACGTGCTCCCTGCGCCCACGTCGTTGCTCAATGATGGCTCAAGTCTCGCGGATACATCGCCAACCTCAACCCCATCGTGCGTTTGACTCTGTCCTCTCCCCTCGTGCGCTGCTTACCATGTTCCACCATCAGTGAAGGATCCAACGCTGGTACTCGTCTGCGTGCCCCCTCTCTCGCACCGCTCGCGTTTGTACTCTTTATGTACTGCTGGGTTTAACGTCCGTGGTGCTGTGAAAAACCAGGAGGGACTTGCTCGGTATTGATCATCACTATCCCTGATTTGCTGTGGTCTGGTATTGACACTCGTTCGGTACAATATTATTTTGTTTTGTTTCTAGATGGCGCTCAACGTCCCTTGGACGCATTTCTCCTGTGAAGATAACTGCGAAAATACGACCCTCGTACTTTCTGAGTGCATTATTTTGGTGCGATTTTGCGGGATTAAGCCGTCGTGTGATAGTAATGAATGGATTTTGGATAGATTCGGCCGCCTTGTTCGATCCATCTGTTGAGGTACAACCTTGTATCGTCTCTCCTTACTTACTCTCTCCCTTACGGACTTGCTTCCATATATAGCTATTCGGACGCTAATTCACGTACTTTGCACGTACTCTTAAAATTTCCCTCTCATTATGTACATTACGTATGCCCACGGCCCCACTGAGATGTAAGTCCACTCGTTATATCCTATACTTTATTACTGACTATACCTAGCTTATATTAACTGTTCTGGCACTTAATTCAGTTGGTTGTCTACATATGCCCACTGAGATCCTATATTAATTGTTCTAGTTCTGCTTTGCTGCTCAACACCATCTCTACAGTGCGTCGTGGCCATCGGCTACAGAAGCCGATCTCAGTAGGCCCGATACCTCCGAACCATCGAGTTCCACGAAAGGAAATTTCAGGGCACCGATAATCGCGAAGCACAAGAGCAGGGCACCTTAGCGGAACACAAGAGTAGATTTTCTGTAGTCCGCTTAGAACTCTGCGGTTGGAATGCTTTGAGCGTCTATATCATTTTTCTCCCACCGGCGGGGTACAGTTTTTCCATCAAGGATAGTCCGCTCCTTCGCAAGAGACATTTATATTAGAACTCAATTTTTTTTTTGAGATTCTTCAATCCGATTGGCTGCTCCACAACTTTGAGCTAATCGGATTGCAGAATCTCAGAAAATTCCTGAAATCTAATACTATGTATTAATGTAAAAGAGAGTGAGACGTCCAGATTGTAGTCACACCACCTGGTTACACGGTATTCTATTTCTCCGAATAACCCCCGGGACTCACGTTGAGATAAGGTTGTGACTCGCTAAGCGATTTGTGCGGAGCCGAGTGCGACTCATGTACAGTTCACAAGTCCAATCAGCGCAACTTTCAACCCTCCAAAGGCTCAGCGCATCATAGTGAAGTTTTTCAGCTCTTCTTCACGATGCACACGGTAAAGATTCAACGATTTGAACCCGCCTAATAGTGGACGTACGAGTCACCGCACTGCTGACTTTCGCGTCTTGGTTATCGCCGTTCTTAGCGAATTAGTAACAGACTCCGATTCTTATCACCAGAGTTCGGTGTTGCGGTTCTTTCTGCTGAGAAATCTAGGGAACCTTAAAATTCTTTGTAATCGTTCCTGCCTGTGGGTCTATAAAAGGCGGGACAACGCTACGATATGGTGCTCACCCTCATGGACTCCCAACTCACTCTCGTCACCGGCACCCCCGCTGTACGTCTGGTCTTTAACACAGACAGCATGAAAAACGCCACACTGTTCCTCGATTCAGCGCCTGTGTACACGATCTCTACTGACGCGCAAAACGTGTGCACCGAGCTTCGCACCGCAGGGACCGGAGAACTGCTGGCCTGCATAACGCGGAAGGAGATCTTTCCCGACACCGTCGCGTTTCCAAGCGTGAACAACGGCAGGGAAATGCGGCTTAACAAATGGCTCAAGAAATCCAAGCTCGCTGACGGCTCGTGCGCTATCGTCCCAGCACCATTTTTGTTACCACTATTATAGTTCGCGTGCTGACATTTTCAATTTTGTGTTCAGTTCAATTCATACCATCGAAACGGAACATGGGAACTTCGTCCTCAAGGCACACGCTGTGCATCGGCTGGCAGTATGCTCTTTTTCTTTCTTTGTTGTCTATTTAGCATGACTCAAGTTGGCGCAGTTATTCAAAGAAGACAGTCTCGAGACACCCGTAACCTATTGGCAGCGCTCTAGCGCCGCGTCCCCGCCCACACTCGTGCTGCAGGCAGGCATATGGTCCTCCGCACGGCCACAAATAATAGCAGGGTTCATTCTCCAGGAATTCAAGATGCGCATGAAGGAGCAGACGAGTCATGTCGCTCTAAATAGATCCACAGCGCAGTTCGTTGCGATGGTGGCGAGCAAACGTTAGACAGAAATATCTCCTCCGATTCGTCCTACACATGCAATATAAATATGACCCTACACTCATCCGAGACTACCGGACTACGTTGCAATAATTCATCATCCATTCAGCGCACGGGCGCGGTTCTCGCTTCAAGTTATCACATCCCACCGGCGCTCCTCGCGTTCTGAGAGGGTCCGCCCGCGGCACTGCTGGTGGGCGAACTGGTCGCCGCCGCGGAGGCGGAGGTAACATTGGCCCCTCCTCCGGTACCCGCATCCTTTACGTCGTTCTGCTCAAGCTGCCCGTCGTCCTTGTTTTAAGCTGTGACATCCTGGGCGGTGGCTGCGTCGCTGAGTCAACCGATGCAGGCTCGAGAACGATCACCCATTTAGAGTTCTTGACTTAAGCACGACCTAGCGCATGGCAAGTACAAGTCATGGAGTCCTTGACAGTGAGCTGGCAGTGAGAACTTACCTGGTCGGTGGTAAGATCCCGCCAGAGGCACAGTCTAAGGTGGCCACGGGTGCACATCTGGGCAGAGTTAGCCGAGCGGCGTGCCAAAGTGGCTTGTGCCGCTTAGCGGAGTTTAAATTGGCTGGGCTTGGGCGGGCGGGCGTGGCTTGCGGCGTGGCGTGGCTTGTGCTCGGCTACACTATACCTTCCCACTGTAAGTATTTAGTCCATTTCTCAATATCAATGCATCGCGAGCGTCCCGCTTCTTTATTGCTGCCTCCGCAACACCGAATCCTACCTCGCCGCCATCATTGATCGCACCAGCGACTGTTGAACAAGGGATCTCCCGGTTGTTAGAATGTTATACTAGTTCCCATTTCACGGTTAACTAACCGCCTCTCCCATCTTCACCACTGTGTCTGCAATACCCTAATCAACCCCGTTGCCGTGAATCGATCGCATCATTGTCGCACCGAACCAAAATTGTCCTCGACTTATGGGACTGAGACGGTTCAGTAATAACTCGAACAGGGAATTTTAAACATCGAGGACATTTCATAATGGCAACGACATGCAATGTAGGCACTTCTTAAGAATTTCATTCCACTGTACTACGGTGCTGATAGATTCTTTTGTGAAGTTTTGTCACGCTTGCAAAACTAGGTATCTCTGTGCAATTAAACTTGAAGGGAAACCCTGGGCTAATTTATTACCCTCCTGCCGACTCAGAGGCGGCCGAGAACTCAACCGAACCATCAAGCGAATGAACAAGTCGGCTCGTGCAGGCGCACTAGTAACAGGGATGGGGAATCATGCTATCGGCAAGCAAAAACATCGGAAAAAATTCCAAGTAAATGAAAAGAATACTTACTCAATACAGTGGATAACTCTGAAAGAGCAAATAGTGTTTTAACGCGCACTTCGTTTGGGTGAACTACGCCCACGCCCGTTTGATGGCATCAGACAAAGTGGCTTGTGATGTCAATTGGCATGTTCAACTTCGGTCAACCCGGGGTCGATTCATCAATATATGACTGAGACATGCTTGTATCAAGTAAGTGACATATGCCTCCGATGGTACTGACCCAAATATATGTTGAAATAATCGGTAGAGTCTTTACTCGGGGCCAGAGTATGAAACCAAAAGATATTCGTGTTTGGCTGAGCTCTGCAAACTAAACAGGTTCTTGTCTTTTCGCCCCACGACCTTTACGCACACGTGAGCGGCACATCGGCGGCCTCCTTGTAATTCAAGCCCCGATGTTCTGGCGTAATCCATCTCTTTCCTCTTACTACCACCTTGCGCTGTGCCCCCCGTTCATCAAGACCCTTCACGGTGCTCATCAATGCTTTTAACTCTGTAACACCGCTCTCTGACCCCCCTCCGCCTGTCTCGCAATGACTCTGATGGCATCCCAATGCTGGTGAGCTGGTGACACCACCCAAGTGGCAACCTTACCCAGTGAGTTTGACCCTTCCCACTTCATTATTCTCCTTGCAATCATCATAATTTCGAAATCTCCCCTTTGGCTGAAGTCGGTCAGTCCGTCCGCCGGTGGCATTGCACATAGTAATCGTCCGGTGGCGCGTTAAGCACCGCGGAACCGACAGGTCGTTATAATGACGGGATTTTCATTCGCGCGATGGTGTTTACGCCTTCGACACGTCAAATCGCGTGCAGATGGCTTTTTTTCACCACTTTCGACGCGTACAACGAGTTTTTAGTCCGCATACATACATGTACATTTTATTTCGAGCCTATTTTTTGGGTAGTTGCCAGTCAATCTAAATCAAGTCCTTCATTCATTACCCACTGCTAATTAAATCCAAATCCTCCCCAAGTCCTTATCAAACTGGAATGCCACTCTGTCCACAAAAGCAGGGCCGTGTACTGGCCGAGCGGAGTATCCGGGTGCCGAACGGCTGCATCACGTGAAGTCAAAGTCGTGGGGCGAAAAGTACGCAACTCTGCAAACACGTAGCGAATACAAATGAATGTACGCTACTTATGTACCTAAGGATTATGTAACTACTGTTCTGGAACATTCCGGCAAGATTGATATCCAACAATATAATATGACTTACTCCACTTTTCGTCAAGGGGGAATCAACGGCCGAAAATCCGACACCGGGTAGGGGGGGGGGGTCCCCCGAGGGTCTTGAAAAACTTTTTGACCTACATTTCAAATAAGTTTCAAACATGCTTGAAACACTTTAAAAACACCATTTCACAGCCAGAGACAACTTTATAGTGCCCTGAGAGCTAAGTTCCCGAAGTTTGATCGTAATTACCAGATTTGGAAAAAATTGATACAATTTTCCCACAGGCGAAGGCTGATCAAAAAAAAATGAGGCCATCATGTTAAAAGAGATATGGGAGGTGAAGACACGGGGTGTTGCAGGAATGTTGGGTATCCTGGGAGTAGAAAACGCGGCATTATCTAGGATTGTCGCGGGAGGAGGAGAAGACATGCCGCGGATGATGATGACAAATAATTGATTGCCGTGCTTACCGTGGGAAACTCCTTCCTCATGTAGGGGGGGTCCGAACCTGGGCTTAAAAAACTTTCCGAGTGGATATCCTTATTTCAAAAGTTGACTCCCCCTTGCTTTTCGTCGCAAGCCGTGTCCACGCCCGTTTTGATGGCATCAGGCAAAATGGCTTGCGCAAGCCACTTTGTTCCCGAAGCAAAGGAGTGATTTCTTGGCCTATCCCAGGCCTGAGGGGCTTCCATATTATTCATGTGTTCATTCGGATCGTGTACGGAGAAGAATTGCATAATTATGTGAATTCAACCGGTTACGGTGAAACCGTAATCCAACCGTCGTCAAACAACAATCGCTACCACCAGAAACAGGTGTCTGAAGGGTTGGTTCAGATTCTTGGGGCATCCGAAGCATTTTTCCGAAGTAATTAGCTAAAATTTCCGCCTGAGGTACCAAAACACTTGCATGGTTCAGAAGTCCAGTGAGTTGAACTTTGGTTTTGCGAATTTCTTTACATGGCAGACAGTTCCCCCAAAGTTTTCACTGCAGTTAGGAGCAACGGAATATTCTCTATCAATTGAACATCACAAGCCAGCAGGCTTGTATCTGGGCTATGAGTTGTCTGCATCATTTGTCACGGCGTTGACGAGAATTTCTGAAATATTAAAATTATGGAATAAATGATGTCCCAGGTACCTGCAGGGGATGTATAGTAATGTATCTGGCATATAAGATTTAACCGTATTGTCCTAAATATTGAGCAATGAGCGCAAGCAACTTTGCTGATGGCAGACTGGCGGAATGGCTTGCCAAGCCAACAAAGTGGCTTGCAAGCCGAAATGCCGGGCGTGGGCGGGTGATGCCACCAAAACCCACGCCCACGCCCGAAACAAGCCAATCCGTGCTGGCACAAGCCACTTTTGCAAGCCAAAAATGTCACTCTCCACATCTGGGTCAGACACGTCGGCTGGATTCTAATGGAACATTTTCTTACGCGGAGCAGACTCAGTATACTGAACGGGAAAATCTCTGTAGGGAGACCTTTGATTGCGTCGTACGCCTTAAAATGAAACCTGTATTGAGTGTTCGTTTCGTTTTGAGCTGTAGTGTTCGGGCCCTGCACAAAGGTCTTCCCGGCCTGTCCCTGCGGATAGAATGAGCGCAATTCAACAGAGGCAGAAGATGCGACTGACTTCGACCGGCGGGTTATCCACATACATCGTCTGAAAGACGCCCTGCGCCATAAATTTGATTATGAAGAGGTCCTTCTGGTCACGAATGTCCTCAGACCTGTCCACGTACACCTGAGGCGATTAGAGAAATCAGCAGTACAGCGGATCGCCGACTCACTATGCCTGTCCATTTATATTGGTCTTGGTAATGTCTGAACCAAATGGCATTTGGGTAGTGTCATTGGACACACAAACGCCCTTATCCGAACTGTAGCTTAGGAGCCCAGCGTTGGAGGACAGAGGCTGCAGCGGTGTTAATACGACCCACATTAGCGTAACCGAGGAAGGTCTAAACGTGATGTCTGCATGAGGGAACGCCAACAGGCGAACGACGAGGTACACTCACCGTGGCTGCGGCGCCCGAGATGAAAGCAAAGACTAGGGCACGGGAAAACATGACTGAATGCAGCTATAGATGCGATGGGCGGATTGGACTGAACGCAGAGAGGAGTGCGGGGGGATTGGACTGTTGCTCGCCCGGCTTTTGTACCAGAGGAGAACCCAATTTCGGTCCGCGGCGAAAGCGGGTTAGCTTGAACCAGAGATGCGATTCGGAGACACAATGGCGAGAAGTACTGGGGGGGAAGGTGGCCAAGTCCGAGGTGTGTAGCGCAGCCAAGCCACCACAGTAGTAGTAGCATGATATCAGAATGATGAGCCGGTCGAAATTTTGATGAAGCGATGGTCGGTTTGCCGGTTTGGGCTCCGAATCGACCGAATGTGTTTCAAGTATGAGCATTTCTACCTTCTACAACTATCGAACGGTCAAGTGACTCGAAAATTAGTCCTAGTGAAGCGATTTTAGATTGATAGTCTTGTCCTATTCAGGAGATGCATCAGAGAGAAGTGTTTCGCAAGGGTGACTGCCTGCGATACCCGCCAGCATCGATTGAACACCATATAATCTAACCAAGCAGAGGGCAAGTGGAAAACTGAACCAATGGTGCGTTTTCAGGACCTACACTTGTTCTTCGCAAGCGAAACCAAAGTCGGCGACATCGGAGGCGAACATTCCTCAGCGAGGCCAGTTCCTGTATTTCAACCCCGAGGATGCAACTGGATGGAATCACCGAGGAGCCTGCGGACGGCGAAAGCGTTCAGAATCGGATCCATTGACATGTGAGAGAGTGATGTGCCGAGAACAAGCCGAAAAGAGCCAAACAAGGCCAATCTTTCTCCTTCATCATGGGACGAGCCGATTCGCTACCGGGAGTTTTTAACACGCACTGCTCGTTCCAGCGTCGCAATAGTCGAATCACCCTGAATCGATTTCATGATGTGGAATGAACTTGAAGACTACTACTTGCAACTCTGACTCTGAGGACAGCAAATCGCGGGCGTGGAATTCAATACTGTAACTCTGAGTGATCCCACATTTTTGGAGCGGAATCTCATACCGCGCTGCCGGGTCCGCTATTTCTGTGGCTGCTATTATTGTAATGGAACCGTCTAGTCCTTGGTGGAACCATAAATATTTTTGAACTCATTGGAGCCCTCTCTATCCTTGGATCCTTCCCTTCACGTCCTTCGCCACTCTTTCACCAAAAGTATTCCGCAAAATGTTCCTCCCCACGCAAACCTGGTCAGTGCTGCTGAATTGTGCTACTGTTGTAGACGATTCGAATTCGTTACAGGATAACCCTCATTCTGGGAGCGAGTGGTGTCTTGTGCACCCTAACCGTCAACGCCCCCAGCTCACCTCAGTCGGGAGCAACGACGACGATAATGTGGACCAGCAATTCCACAGACCCGTACGTCTACGCATACACCTGTGGGAGCTCTACTCAGACTGCAGCATACCAGGACGTTCTCAATCGAGTTGACTCATCCGTCATTTGTACAAAACTCTATGCCCTGCCTCCGCCGTAGCTCATCTTGTCTCTCGTCCAGAATATGGCGATTGCCATCGCGAATAATGTGGACCCCACATTGGACCAAATCTCTGTCGAGCTCCCTATCGTTCCCGCGGGGTAAGTATCCTGGACACTCTTCCTTATATTGCGGCAATAACGTCCGTCATGCCCTTGAAAGCGACCAATACACCCTGGAATTCGTCAACATAACCGACATCAATCAGGTATTCGCTACCAGCGGAGACTTCAGCATCGCAGCCGCCGCAAGCCCCAGCAGCTCCGCACCCATCGCTAGCCAAACCACTTCCGCATCCTTTTCGGTTCCCCCAGTCGGATCGAGCACACCTGCGCCGTCGGGAATTTCGAGTGTCTCCGCATCCAGTGCGACAGTCCCCTCCGCGTGAGTCGCTTCTCAATTCAGATTCCCCACCGGTGTCCCGGCATCCCTCCCACACACCCTTCGCCGGGCTCACCTTGAACCGTACCAAGAATACGTCTGACCTATATATAAATATTCCACAGGACCTCGCCCTCTCCCACATCCCTCGCCGCGACGGACTCGCAGTCTGCCGGCGTCTCTGGGGCGAGTTCGTCATCTATGCAATCCACGACGCCAAGTGGAGCTAGCCCTCTCGCGCTCGTGCCAGGCGCCGCAGTTCACACAATCCTCGCAATTGGCACAGCGCTCCTTGCCGGCGCGTGGGTACTCTAGGTGGCTACCCAAGGAACTGTGCTAAGTTTACTTCGTACGTTCACAATGGACACGCACATTACGCTCGAACTTGTCTCGACAATTTTGCTTCTTGTACTACGGACATTGCACATTGTTTGTAATTTTGTATATCAACCAAGTCTCGCACACCAAACTCGATGATATCTAAAACACCATGTCCTGTACAGATGAACGTCGGTTCTCAGTTCTCATCCAAAATTGACTCCGAAAAAACTCCGCACATGGGAATTCGCAACGTTTGTGGTTGAATTCCTACAAGCGCCCAATAAGCGCTGAAGGCACCGGTTTATAAAAATCTCATATTCGACATACCACCTTCAGTGTTGCATTGGACTGAAGTAACATTCGTGGTATGTCGAGGGCAGTCGGCTCTCATTCGGCGGCTAGTTCTCGCACAAGGCTCGATAGTTCAAGAGTTAATCGGGAGGTGAGTAGCGTAACGTTTAGATTGTCCAGAGAACTATGTACGACGACATGGGTTTATACAGTAGAATAGTTAGGAGTCATATATAAAATACAAGAAATGGAATGGAGTAACGATGAGAGGAAGCGCGGAAGCGCACCGTTACACGTTAACCCCTCACGCCGCCCGCTTCACGCAGAAGGTGTTCGGCGTGAAGATGCCATCAGGATCGGCGCGCTTCCTGATCTCCATCAGCCTCTCGTACTTGGGCCTGTCCTCAAAGTACGTGTCCCAGACCGAGTCCAGGTCGAAGGACCCATACGAGCCCCAAAGCACCCGGCGGTCCTGCTTGCTGAAAATCCCGTGGTGTCTGAAAAGCCCGTGGGGGGCGCTAATGCCTTCCTTGTCGTTGGTGGCCGCCCAAGCTTCGGCCTCAGCTTTCTTCTCGGGCTTGTGGAAGTTGTCGATGGTCATGCACATCGTCGAGTCGCGCCACTATGAATGGAGTGTGAGATCATGAAACTCCAGGATATGGCGTCCACTTACGCTGTAGGATGTGCCGTTGTCCGCATTCCGCGTGAACATCGAGTTCTTCCCCCCAAAGCACTGGATCTGCGCCGACAACCACTGGCCGTTGTTGACCGGCTCAACGATCTCATCCATGCGACCCGCCACCCAGTCCACCCAGCCATCCTTGACCAGCGTCGTCGAGTTGGTCAGGTACGTGCGCTTGACATAGGGGAGGTCGAACTCGCGCGTGTTGCGGAAGATCCACCCCGCCGTCAGCTCCGACATGGGCTTCTTCTGCACGCCGCTCTGGAAGAAGTGGCCCGTCCTGAGCTGGTCGAAAAACTCCATGTTGGGCTTGTCATTCGGACCGAACGGCACGTACTGCGCGTACACGACGATCATACGTGGCCAGACCGGGTTGCCATCCTTGCCGAAGATCTCCGGGTGCTCCTCCTTCATCTTGTCGTCGAGCCCGCCCAGGAGTCCCAGGACGTCGAAGTCAGCGCTGAGCACGCTGATGCATAGGTCGTAGTTGCGCGGGTAGTTCTCGTCGTCGCTCATGTCGGCCAGGTGGCGCAGAAGCTTGCGCAGCTTAGCCGTGTCGTACAGGTGCACGGCATGCAAGCCGAGGGAGCCCTGGTAGTCGGCGTCGCGGTGCACCTCGATCGAGAAGTGCGTCAGGACGCCGAGGTTGCCCGGGCTGCCGCCCAGCCAGGCGAAGAAGAGGTCGGGGTCGCTGGAGCGGGTGATCTCCTGCTTCTCGCCGTTATGATCAATAATCTCGAGCGAGAGAACGTGATCCCCCAAAAGGCCAAAGCTGCGGCCCAGCTGGCCGTAGCCGCCCGTCTGCACATGGCCGCCGACGTGGACTTCGGTGCACTGGCCGTGGGGCACGAAGACGTGGTGCTGGCCGAGGAAGGCGTTGAAGTCGCCCAGGCTGTGGCTGACGCTGGCGCGGACGAAGCTCCTACTGCCCTTCTCGAAGTAGACGAGGTCGTCGGGGGACTGGAACGTGTGTTTCAGGTCCAGCTGGATGTTGTTTTGTCCAGTGGACGAGGCTCCGCTGTACTGGTGGCCTCCGGTCCGGATGGCGATGGCCTTCTTGTGGGCTTTAGCGTAGGCGATGACCTGCTTGATGTCGTCTTTGCCGAGCGGCTGGACAATGATGCCCGGGTTCATGTCATGATCAGCTTCGTGGGTGGAGGTCGCATACTGATACTGGTAGAGGTTGTAGTCTTTGGTGGAGGGCAGAAACTGCTTGCCCGTGACTCCTGCAATGGTCGCCATGTTTGCTGATTAGAGGCGTACACTTTACCTCTCTCTCTTTTATATAGCGATGTATAGCCTTGTATACTCCGATCAATCCGCTTAGAGGTTCATATCCGCGAGTTTCGGTTCGCCCCGCACCCCTCGAACATCGGAGCGATAGGCATCTTGCCAATTTAGACCCACGCCCCCCGTTCGGGCCCACCAAACACCGCATCTCGGTCTACTAACTTGCTTTAGAAGAGAACCGAAGTTTTGGGGCCGAGGGCCCAAAAGCGGACTTTGAAAGCTTCACACATCCGTAATTTTATTAAAGATAGATAAGGGAAGAGATATGTCTCCGCATGATATATAAATGAGAGTTTCCCGCTTCAACTTGCAGTGGAGTGAGATTTATGTTGGAGAAACGGATGTTGAATCAAAGTGGTGCTCAAACCCCAAAATGTCACGAATCGGACTCGGGTAACCTCCGGAAGCGAATTGCGCGGAAATAGCTAAATTCGGGAGGACGAATTCCAAGACCCAGAAGTCTGAAAGAAGTCGACATCTCGGGTCTTTCAGCCGCCGAGACCTAGATCATGGCTAGGTCTCTTGGCCAACATTGATCTTGAAGTTTCGACGGATTACATTATCGACACCCTGAAGTATGCTCCAAAACAGTCGTGACGGCATGATGGCTGGGCAGATTTGCATTAGTTGCTCCCCGTGTAGCCCACTGATTGAATGCCGTATTTGCACTGACGCGCCAGTAGACGCATCGAATGCATTGAATGAAAATTGGACATTATTAAATGTCATTCTGCCTCGGCTGACGGTGTCAAGTCAGGTCAGGTCCCCCAAAAACTGGTACTAGGGTCGCCGCACAGCGGTGTAGCAGTAGCTGCAGGGATGACAGAAATTAGCCAGCAGTCAACTCGTTAATTCTCTCTTCACGACGAGGAGCTTCTTCAAGTTGATGGACTCAATGATGTCAAGTTCAAGGTCGGAACTCATTTCCGACTTCACTATGCAGATAAGGCGACTCCCTCTGTTCGAACTCCGGTCCGCACCCCTGCTCTCGCGTATTTAATTCAGGCTTGACCTGAGAAAAACTTCACCAAAAGCTATCGGGTGGAGCGTCGGGCAACATTTGACGAACTTGAGGACTATTACCGCTCTCTCCCGAGGATTTGAACAGTTGTGATCCAGTCCAATGGTGGTCCGTACAGAAAACACGATTCCCTAACCTTTTTGCCTGGCGACGTTCTGACCATCCCCGGTAAGTCATTTGTGGTAACAGATTGACATGCTTTTCACGCTCGGCTGTCGCTGTTGAATGCATCTTTTCCGGCGGGCTACTATCTCTCCGTAGGGCGATTTTGAAGCCCGACAGGATGAGAACCTTAAGGGTGGTGAAACAGCGCCTTCGTCTCGCTCGGGATTCTCGGAGATGCTTAGAATGACTTAAACTGCTTTATTGACCACCTTTCATCTTGCGCAAAATTTTATTCGCGTTTCTTCTGGCAGAAAATCGTTGATACGCATGAGCTCGTGCCGCGTACGAAAACAGGTCCGGGAACGGATCCGACTTGCGGAACAACGCAATACCACGGTTGTCACCGTTCTGTCTCCGGCTTTGACTTATATTCCCGGCATCTCTCACAGATTCTCCGCATTTGCCTTTTATGTCCTCCATGTTTCTCGCGTATCTTCCCCGTATCTCCCACGGACACACAGCGAAGATCCCGAGCCCGTCTCTGCTCACACACCATATCTTGGTCATCCCGTATATCCCCGTACCCGTACTATAAAAGGCCCAACTTTGTACCCTGTACAAGGAAGAGCCGCATCCATCCCAATTCCTTCTTGGATCCCGTTCGCCCTCTGTAGCCCATCTGCACTTGTAGTCTCGCCCTCGATCACTGTCTTTCCTTTCCAGCAACCAAGTGCTATTCCAGCATTGTCTAGTCTCTTCTCTTCTCTCTCTTTATAAAATTAAGCCTATCTGAAGCTTTTAAACTTTTAACCAATCAACTCCAAATCAGTGGTATATCAGCTTTAAGCTTCACGGCGCTTATTCGTTATCTCAACCATGCGGCCTCGCATCCACTTGTTCAGGTTAGAGTAGTCTCTCGTAGCCGCCGTGCACACCACCAGTTTATATATTCTTTCATCACATGTACTTGGTAGGATTTGGAACGTCCTGGCCCAACCTCACACACCACGTCTCCGGAGTTGGCGTATCACTGTGACCGCCGGTGACGGCCGTTCCGTCGCCCGCCCTGTTCCGTACATAGAGATTTTCTAAACCTCCACGAGGGGACGGGGTTATAACAGCCCTGCCCCTGACGGGCACGGAGCACAGCCTCAACTACGTTTGACCGGATCTTGGACTTGTCACTTGATCTGTGGGGTCCTTTTGGGTTTAGTTTCGCTGCGTTCAGTACAGCGTTCTGAGGCACAGTGAGGCCCTATCTTACGGGTTTTCATCTATGTTTCTTTGGTTTTATCCTCATGTTGTATCCCCCTTCTCCTCTTTGGTTCTTTCTCGCCGTTAATCCAGACTTCAGTGTGACAACAGCATTTTACTTAATGGACCTCCATCCCCATACGATGCAAATGTCAAATTTAGCTATTCTTGCGCAATTGGATTCCCGGCTATTTGAAACCTGCGGGCGTCCAGGAAACCGCGCCCCATGCCAAATAGGTTAAATTATGGTACGCTTGTTTGAAACAATGTTAGAAATAGTGGAAAACATACCCAAGGAGTTGTATAATACCACCAAGATGTTTGGACAAAGACATGAGGGAGAAGACAGTTGTTGGATGCGAGCATGACGGGATCATAGGCGCCTAGTCAGCGCCGAAAAGGCAGTTGTGTCGTTTAGACACGCGCAGAGAGTCTGGGAAGAACCTGATTGTTATGAGTGGGCGGGCGCGTTCGAGGACCCAGGAAACCTAGTCATGGCGCGCATGCTAACTTCTGTTTGAAAAGTACTGGAAAACATACCAAATCATTAGATTCAGCTTTCGGGATCTTGAAGAGTAAAAAAATACTCTGGCTGCGAAATTTATAATGAAAGAATGAAAAGACGTAGAGACGTAAGTATGTACTTAAGCAAGATGATGTCATGGGCGCCTGATCAGCGCCTAAAATACAAACTGCACAATGAGTTGATCCAGGGGGCGAAAAGAAGCGGACGCGGTGAACTCGAATCACGGCGACATCGTTCCATACCTACTAGGCGAGGCGATTGGCGGTAGAAGTGCGGAATTAAACAAACAGGGTCGCAGTTGCCACTGGGACCAGCAATTTGCGGTCAGACATGTCAGGTTTCAACCAAGAAAGTTAATTGTTCGTGCCTGCAACAGCCATTCAAGTCACAGCTGACGACAATGTATGATCACTGAAGTCGCCGTTGCGCAATGCGAATAGAAGTCGACACGTACGAGAGAAGCCCAGCAACTCGATCCTCGCATAACGGCAATTCTACTTGGATTCAGGGCGGGATGGTAGTCAATTAATTTTACGTACGTATGTATGGTAAGTAGTCTTTCCTCTACATTCTGGATCCCGCACACGTCCAGTATAGAATCGTACCATTCGATGAGCTCGAGAGATGTGTCGGGGGACAGCCTTGATGCAAAACAGTGGTCTGGCCCGCACTAAGAGCTTATTTCCATGGATTGGGTAGCCGACTGAATTTGGGTTGGCAACAAAATCACAGATATTTAGTGCTCCGCTTGTTAACGTTGTGGAATGAGAATCCCGCCACCTGGGTCTGGTGGGAGTGGCCAAGTGCCATGGGCAAAGCGTTGTTTACAGCGTGGTGGAGTCAGAGGCTGATCGTTAGACCTGCGCGATGCCATTTCTTAATGAATTTTAAGCCCCATTCGAATTCTGGTTCAAAATTCAGGTCCATCTGGTGGGATACTGCGAGCGGCCAGTGTGCGTAAAAAGTTTGAGCTAGGGTGGAAGGCTATTTTAAGGAGTGCTCACCCTTCTTGTCTCCTGTGCCGTGCTCGAGATGCACGACGGAGGATCCCACATTGTGTACGGTGCCAAAACATATCCATAGGCTTGAGGATTTTAAAGGTGGAGAAAAATGGGGGTAGGCTGAATCTCTCAACTATAGTGTTCATAAAAGAACATCAGCAACTTGACAAATTGTCTTTTGGTCTCTTTTTCCTCTTTTAAAAGACGAAAAAGAGATGAAAGAGCCAAAAGATGATAAAGAACTTTCCTCTTTTTTTAGATAGGTCCGTTTACTTTTAAAAGAGACAAAAGATCCAAAAGGACGCGGAAGAGCGGTCATGCAAGGGGTCATATGAGCTCCGCTAAAAGCTGTTTTCAGGCGCAGATTGCGGGAAAACCAATATATTCGCAGATTATACTACATACACACATCAGGTACATGTACGGGGTACCAGAATCTCCTGCCCTCTTGACGCCCAAACAGCGAGGCCGCATCTGAATAGACACTGCATGCTCGATGTCGGAATGTCGGTGGGAGCGATACAACCTCGCGAGGGTCAATCTAAATATTTACTTGTTCAGCATATGGTGGTAATTCGCGGCAGGACGTCGCACTCACCGGACGAAGAGAACCCGACTCATCGCTCAGACCCGTCAAATCACTGCACAGAAAAAGATAAGTCCGCGAATAAATGTAAGACGCGCACATACACCATAGCAGGGCCTATCGTATCCATAAAAAACAGAACTGCACAGAGCTAGGAGGTCAGTCAGAGAATAGAAGAAAGAAAAGGTGCGTGCAAATACATGAATCGCAGACCCAGCGGTTCCATGCACGACAGTGCGACGTGTGCCGCAGTGCATGGAATCGTCGATGTATTGACTGGTTGTGCATGTCGGGTTCATGTTGTAAATCCCTGCTGGCATATTTAGTTGTGCAGCGCGGAGGTATGATGGAAGAACGACATACACGGCTGAGATCTGGCACCCCGAAAACGTGGCCAGAAAACAGGCAGGTAGATGAGATATCTTGAGTTTGGTGGAATGGAGCTCACCATTGAACATAGGAAGACCGGACACCAGCGGGGCACGGGAGAGTTAAGACCTATCAAATAAAGCGTGGTTTTCAGTACTACCTAAATATGGCAGTGGAACTAAGCACATACCTGGTTGCAGGGATCACCTGCTGTGCGGATGCGCCAGGGCAACGAGTAAGACCATTGTGTGACGATGAGTACTATATACACGCACCATTCTCGAGCTCCGTTGGGTGCTGAGCCCACACGTCAACCTCTGCACTCATACATTCAAGGCCAGAACTGCGGCGTCTCTAGAGAGACACCCGAACGTAGATGGACTGAATCTACCGAGGGCCCATGTCGACCGTTTGCAAGACCGTTTGGATGGGAGTGACATATCTGAATGGCGAGATTACGCGCATAGACAGCAGAGGAATGAAAGAATACCATGGATGTACACGAGACAGCTCATAGGGCTTCAGGGAGGGTTAAGGGAAAGCCCGACGAGGGAGGGGAGACGAGAGAAGGTGAGGGAAAGGAAGAGAGAGGTGTTTGACGATGTTGTGAAGCCATCAAAACCAACCATCGTTTCGCGCCCACGTGCACGCTTTGATCCGACGGCGATGGACTTAGAACATTTCACGCGAGTTCAGCACCACACCTGTCTTCGTTGGCGTCCCTCACGGCGCTTGTGCTTCGCTTTGCCTTCCCGGATCACTCGCAGACCAACAGTTATTTCCCATCTGTGACCAGGATCCGGTTTGTAGGGGTTCTCGGAGACGGATGCAATTTCGACTTTTAATCATTGGATTATCAAATTTCTGGACGGGAAGTTGATTTGGGGGTGCTTATGACGCTACCTTGTTCCAGAGAAGGTATTTCAAACCGAAAGGAAAACCGATCTGACCAAAAGAGACTAAAGTGATGAAAGAGACGAAAGCTGGAAAAAAACAGTTGAAAAAAGTGACTCCAAAAGACGAAAGAGTCAAAAGATCAAAAAAGCGACCCAGAAAGAACTTGTCAAGTTGCTGATGAAATCGATTGTAATTTGAGATAGCCTGCCACCGCTGAGTAGAGAGCAAAAAAACGCTCCGAAGGGGGAGAGGCGGGCAGGGCTTTCATTGAGTGGCGGTGGAGGAGGCCTGTTATGAGGTTCTTTCTTCAGAGTTAGTGCAGGATCTGCACCATGAAAGTAAGAAGCCAAGCGCGTAACGCCGAATCAATCACCAAACACAACCACACTCGGCCTCGCCAAAGCCTCGCCTCCATCACCACAAAACATCCTCCGTACAATTCTCTCAACTTGCGTCACAAACTAACCCTTATGAACGACGACGAAATCCGAGTGGATGACCTTTGGTTCACGGACGATACGCTGGTGATCAAGGCAGAGCAGAAAATTTTCCGCGTTTCAAAATCGATTTTGGCCGCTCGATCCTCCGTCTTTGCGGATATGGTCGCATTTCCCCAACTAGCCGGTGGAGATACACCCCTAATTGATGGAAAGCCTGTCGTAACCCTCTATGATCGAGGCATGAACGTCGAAGTTTTCCTTCGAGCGATCTTTGACTCCAGGCACGTCTGCAGCCATAGTAACTCAAATGTCGAGCTTCTTACCCACCCAAGCTTCTTCATGCCTCCTCCCGCGGCCGTTGAGCTTGACACAGTCCTCGGCATTCTGCGTCTGGCTCACAAATACGACGTGCAGTACTTATATCGACGCGCACTCCACCATCTCTCCGTCCGATATGGCATCTCTTCCGTTGAACAATACCGCAATCTGGCGACCAACGACCATTTCATCTATGACTGTGGATCTCCCGCTCCCCTGCGTTACCTCTCCATCATCCGCGCTGTAACCGAAGTCGGTGCATTGTGGCTCCTCCCTGTCCTTTATTACAAGGCGTCCGACTCTCCACGGGACACCCTTCGGGCCTTGATTGCGCTTGGAGCAGAGGAGAAACATGTAGAGACCTGTATCGCGGCACAGGTGGATCTCGTGCGCGCGACTGCTAAGGTCTGGAGTTTCCTTTCACTGACAGAGTTTGATGGTTGCGAAGCTGCGATGGAGTGCAGGCCTGCCAAACAGCCGATGGCGGGTTGGTTTTTGGGTACTTTCGGGGGATACAGTAACCTGACCCCCCTGGACGACTGGCCGGAGGAGTACGGGTGGGATCCAATCTCTGCAAAGCTGTGCGACGCATGCGTCGCTGACGCACAACGCAATCATCAGGATCTCGTGCAAGAGGTCTGGGAGGAGCTTCCCAGCATGTTTGATCTTCCCTCGTGGGAGGAACTGGATGCGATGAGGACGGCGGTGGTGCGTGTCAGGTCAGAGCGAATATTTTTCCATCACTCATTGGTTGTCATAGCTCGGTACTGCTGAGTCGTAGGCAAAAAGGGGAATACTACAAATCTGGATGTTTCCACGCCTAGCGGGATTATTGAGCTAACCTTGGGGCTAATTCAATCACTAACTATGTGTGTAACGAAGTGACCTTTACTTTTCGAGCTAGTTAGGCTGGGTCTGTGAATCCAATCCATTTCTAGGGTGCGGCCTCAACGCTCGTTCGAGTTGCTCATCTGCGTATGGTTCACCCAATCATCCATTACCTTGAAAGGGGGGGAAGTATTAGGAAGCGTTGTTTATGCATATTCGCAAGTCATTATGCAATTCGCCAGGTCATTGGGTCGGATTCCGGAACGTTTGGCGCGATATCGCTAAATTGACCCCGATTTAATCATGAATCCAACGGTTCTTGATTGAACTGCTATGATCACTGGACGGGTTACCTGTCGCCAAGTGGGCAGCCGCTCGAGCAAGAATCTTCGAACCAAAATGATCGTGTGTGTGGTAAGAGCAGAAGCGTAGCGGAATGGCTACAATATTTGGCAGTATCCACATCATTTCGTGTATCTCGAGGGTGAGCTTTCGTGGAATCAATGAAAATTTCATGCTGGCCCTGGTCCGTGGCTGTCCTGCTGGAGTATCTCCTCTCGCCGTTTCACGTCCCATGGTTTAAACGTCTCGCGATCTCTCGCTCGGACTCATCCTCGCTGGTGTCGCCAGAGAAGCTCGTTTCTACGGAGTCAGTTTAAACGCATGCCTTCTTGAAATCTAAGAATCAAGCTGAAACTGCTCCAGCGTATCCGGGTTGTACCCGCGAGTACCCTAACCAATATTGCCGCTGAATCCTTGATCCTTTTTTGGAGCGTACTCTTGGATATTTACGAGGGAATATCGTGTGAGTGATAATTTCCCAATTCAATTACTCTGACGTAGACAGATCCACCCCATCTGTAGATGATCGCTGTATCCCTCTGTTTTGATAACCCCGTGTCCAACATTCTGCTTTGAAACCTAGCGGACCCTTGAGCAGATCGACAGATAAAACAATATTGACGCAGCCGGGATAATTGGGCGATTTTAGATAAATCAATGTATCTGACGATCGGACCACTCTTCGATGACGACGTCTGGCTAGTGAAAAGGAATGGGCTTGATACTGAGACCGGTGCCCGATACCAGAATCGGATAATGTTTGAATTGCGATGATCTCGCACTTGAACACCACTCTAACAGTTCTGCAGCGCAGTAGCCTCGACAGAAAGGTTGGAATACAAATATAGCATGTCATGAAGTCCCATTACTATGCTTACTGGGTGATAGTCACCGAGATAACACTTCAACAGAATGGTCATTCCGGTACCAAAATCCGATGTTTTAACGCCTCATATCGAAGAAGTTGAGGTAAGGACTGGTGGCAAATACGTATTATCATCCTATCGTCTTTGAATCTCAGGAGTTCCTTCAAAGTAGCGTGAAATTGGTTCAATTCTTGAGGCTATGTACGTCCGAGCCGCTCACGCCACAAATCTTGGGGTAATTAAGCTCGATGGAACATGCAGCCTCGGGCCTTATCCGGCTTGGCTGGGCAGGCACAGATACATAGACGTACAGATTACGCCGTAAATACTTAAGATATATAAAGCCGCCTCGAATCTATGTACCTACCGCCCATACCGCCCCCCTCCAAAAAAGAAATTCAAACCGGTCATGCGGTTCATCATCATTCCCACGTTCATCACCCTCGTCATCGCACTCGCCGCCACAGCCACCACCACTCCTGCAGCCAAGTGCGCCATCTGCCCGCCGACGCTCCTCCCCGGCGTCGCGGAGATAGCGTGGGGCCTCGTATGGGATCGTGAGGTGGCTGAGGATGTGAAGTTCTGTGGGTAAGTCGAGCATCAGCGGTGTGCATGGTCCAGTCCTTCCTGATAGATATCTAGGTACAAGGGCGCCGAGCGGAAAAATCCAAACCCCGTCTACACGTTTTGCATGTACACCGTATGTCTTCAATCTCGTCGTCTTTCAGATTGGACGGCTGGTTTTTAATCATTAATGGAACGTGCAGATCAGCAATGGGACGAGGATCGAGAACGACGAGTCTTTGCAGGCCTGCCCTAAAATGGTCAAGCTAGGGAAGTGCATTTAAGGAGGAATGGGCCCAGGCTTGGAATGGGTGTAAATCTGTATAGCCACTGGTAGTGGAAAGTCGGTGCTCTCAGTTCCGATTCTCATACTCTGCGAAATGGTATGGAATTCCCGACTGTATCCGGATCTCCTGCTTCAAATCAAGGAAGACCTCCTTTGAGAATAAGGCAGATTGCCCCCCAAAGTGGTCCAATTCGGCCAAGCAAGTTCGCTTAGAGACATTAGCTAGATTTGGACCTTCAAAATAAATTAGTGGCAAAGTTCAGAACTTGGCAGGCTTTGGCATGATATTCGTAGCATATTTCCTCCGCTTTACTGGTAAATCAGATTGAAAAAGAGCTCGAGAACCATTGGATTGATCGGATCTATCTACAGACAAGGACGTATCACTAGCTAGGGAAAGGTAATCATCCAACAAGCCCTCCTAACGACACACGATCCATCCGAAGGAACAGAAAGAGTCGCGCAGCTGAAAGAAAATGGGCTTGAGCGGAAAGAATCACAGGACAGAAACAGATTCATTCATCCTGTTCTCCGCGAAGACGGCTGTCAAGTGGATGGCCTCTTGTCAGCGAGCGGTGGGGCAGGATCAGACCCAGTTGGGTACGGTCGTTACCGCCGGGAACACATATACCAAATCATAATGTTTACCTAGAAACGTATGGGGCACGTTGGGTGTGTTGATAGGACGATAATAATGTCAGGAAGCTGTCAAGACGGTCAGATTTGGGTCAGACGATGAGATAAGAAATTAAATAAGGGGCGTGCGGTATTTAGTCTAATGCTGGGCGGGCGTCGAATCTGAGGCAGTGGTGCTACTACATCAGCTAAGATCCAACTACTAGCAGCTATTATAAAAGGTTATAGTGTTGAGGATGCTTCTCAGCAGGCAAACATTGTGTAGGCTGTACGGAAGGCTTGGGTGTACCGTACTTAAGGATCGCCCACGTTGCGGCTCCAATGTTGAACAGGAAAGACTCTTGAGACCAAGGAGGGGACTTACTGTGACGGAGTCAGAATACATGCGGCCACGACACAGGGTTGAAGCTTACCATGAAGTGCAATGTGCCATGAGCCATGAAACATATCCTTTATTGAGTAAATGAGAAATGAAGGTTCATATTATCGCGTTGAGAACATATCCGCGATAATACTCTTACGCTCCGAGTCAGCATTTCATGGCAAAATGATTCAAGCCCGGGTAACGCACTAGTAGTTATCGCTAGCGATCCACTTCGAGTCCGGATCTGTGATAATAAAACTCCAGAAAGGAATAAGTGGAAGGGTACCCGAGACATGGTTTCCGTGCCTGGTCAGTTCCTGTAGTTAAGTGAGTCGAAGCCGTCGAGCATCAGTTTGAGGGTACTGTACTAATACGTTCAATTCTCCAGCGCTGTGACCCGTGACACAGAAATTCGAACTTTGAAATTCGTAAATGGGGTGCAGCAGCCGTGACACCAAGAAATTTTCGTATATTCATAAGAAAGATAACAGCCGTCCGAAACCGAAGTATGTGGGCTTATAAGGCACACTGACGACAACGGGGAGGACTTGAATGTTGCCGGATTCGAATTATCTCGACACATACTGAGGTAGGTCATTTATGCGGTGCTATATGCAGTTGAAAATTCAGACATGAGTGAGTGAACCCAGGGAAGGACCAATCATTGCATCAAAACTTCATTTTAACAGCGGCACGCACCACAAACCCCTTGTGAGCGAAATTTTGAAATTTTGACGTGTTTTTGGGCCATTTTGTGACTTTTGGGGGGCATTCGGAAATGTCCTCGGTGACCTGTGACACGTACGAAAATTTTCGTAAATTTTTGGGCTTGTGACACGTGACATATGAATTGAATGTATTAGTACAGTATCGGTATGCATGTCGAACGACTCCTGAAAAGCAAAGGGATTTCCGTTCATTGGAAGACTCCAAGGGATAGTGATGGAGGTTATACGCGTCGGATTCGAAGTTTGGCGGTGCCAGCGATGGAGGACACGCGAGAAGACGCGTGGCTGTCGCCTATAATCATCGCGGGAAGATCTTCAAACTCCGATGATTATATAATAACGGTGCGAGCGATAACACGATCGAGCTTACTGACAGAGACTATAACAAACCGAGGTCCGAGGTACGAGGTCAGTACAGTTATAGCGTCTAGTTGTCCGCCAATTGTTGTTTCTGATGGATTAGAAGAACTCGTTACACTTTGCTAAATCGTAGCGACATTCAAGTCCCCGAAATCATGGGACCATCTACTATAAGCACTTAGTCCCCCCCAAAAATAAGAACTTTCCCGCACGGCCCGCCATTGAGCGCTTGCCTCGGGCGTCAGAGGATGGAGTACCATATTGACGACAAGCTCTCGGGTACGAACACAGTAAAACAGGGTTCAAACACCAAAAGAAAGGTACCATTGCTCATTTTGCGACATTTTCGAAACCTGCCTCGGATCTGATTGCTGTCATCGGACTTTGAAATTCTGAAATGCCGGGTAACCGTAAATCGTGCCACGTCAATTTTCTTCGTTCCATTCATATCCTCTGGCGCTTTCTTGCCGCACCTTTCCCCGTGTTGATGAGGTCTCTGGATCGAGTTCCAAATGAGCTATGGGGTCGAAATCTTGAACAACGTGCCCAAGTAGGCTCGTCACCAGCCTGCCAATGGCAACGTGCTTGCACGAAGATTTTGCTGTCTCTGGGCAGACTGGTGACGAGTCTAGTGCCCAAGTGCGATTCGATCGAAGAATTTCTCTTTGGCTTGTCGCACCTATCCCGACCTCTTCTTTATGCCGATTTCGGATTCACCGTGCATTCTTGCACTGTCAGCGGCGCCGTGTTTTTTTCCATCCTCCACCGAAGTAGAACGTCGCTTGGAGCGTCTCCGTCTCTGGTGATCCTCAGAAATCGCCCCGTTTGTCGGAATTGTGATATCTATGCGTCGCGCCGCAAGACAGATTAGGGTTTTCCACGGACTCTCCCTATATCTTATTAGACACTCTGTTCCTGTTCCAGCATCTTGGTGTTTCACAGGGCTTCGTCGACCGCACGCATGCCGCATATTTCACTCAGGCTAAAGTAGATTTGATCTGCCGCTTGCCGACCCTCGCAGAATTCCACGTCTATTGGTGTGCTGTTCCTCCTGGACGACATATCGAACCCCGTCCCCATACATTGCGCATACCCCACCTCTGTATCGTCTCCACCCAAGACGAAACCGACCATTGGATTCCTCTAGTCCGACCCGATGACGCTCGGGTATTAAACGTGCAACTTAATCCTCGTTTCATGGCTCAAATTATACACATCATCCCGGTTTTCCAAACGTGCAGTGATTGACCGTGACAATGGAGCTCCCCACACCATCTGAAAACCTGACTATTTTATCCAAATTTCCCGCAGTACGCGTTCTCACATTGCGACGGAAAGGGCGCTCCACTGAGGGTGGCTTCCCGCGGCCACGTGGGGACGCCGTTTTCCCCCATCTCAATCAGTATTCTGGCCCTCACCAATAGGACCGGCTTCAAGGTACAGCGTCCCTGCCTCTTTCAATCATCCACTAATCTTGGCACAGCCAACGGAATTCTTCCTGAATCTTCTCAATGCCCATGCTTCCATCTCACCTTGAGCACCTCGCCATTGCTTGGTGAATCCATGAGAACGATGATTACGAGGATAACGAGAGCCTCAGCGCTTACAAAGTGCCCGACTTTCCACAACTGCACGCCGCGCTCCTCGCTGGATGCCTCGGTCTGACGTGACTCTGGATCGGCAGTTTCTATTCGAGTGGAGCGACCTCCCCGATGGCAGGGGGAAAGAATACACTGCGAAGAATTTCAGTAGGTATACTCGCGTTAGAAACCTGTTCTTGTGAACTCAGATTACAAATCAGAGGATACATACGTGAAGCGCGGAGAGGACAAGATTTTCGCGATTGGGAGTAAACACCGCTCGCTGGGGGGCAGAGATGTTTGGGAACATTTGGTGGGGCTCGACTTTTTGCTCAACTTCGTGTTGGACCATGACATATGTTGGGCAAACTGGGAAGCGCAAGCAGTCACGACGTTGAAACAGCTGTCTATGACCCACACGCATCTCGACTGTCTGACGATTCTTCTGGCTGAAGGCACTCATGATGATTCTGCTCCAATCCTGGAGCACTATGTCTCGTACCTATGAAACGTCGGTTCTCAGCTCTCATTCAAATTGACTCCAAGATAATTCCGCACGTGAAATTCTACAAGCGCCCAAGGCACCGGTTCATGAAGGAATCTCATATTCGACGTACCACCTTCAGTGTTGTATTGACAGGGTCAAGTAGCCGGTTCGTGGGTATGTCCCTCTGTAAGTTGCCCAGCAAAGGTCACTGACGAGGGATGTAAATAGTAAATACAATGGTGCTGATGCATGGAACGTTCTTCAAGTTATGCTTTAACAAATTCGTTTAAGATTGTACATATAAGTCGAAAAATAATATCATGCCCTCGCCCAATCCTAGAATCTCATCAATCTAGATACGCAGGAGGCGAGTCCGTCAGCCCAAGCCCCCACTGCGACTGCATTTCTCGCTCCAACATCCGTATCCGCGCCCTCAGCGCCTCATTCTGCTGCATTGCCTGCTCCAAATGCGAGCTTCCACTCCCCACACTGCTCTGCAGCGCTTCCAGCTGCTTCTGCACCGCGCGCAGCTGCGCCGTGAGGTACTCTTGTCGGTTCAGCGCCACCGTCGAAATGGAAGCGCGCGAATTTGATTTCAAATTCGACGTAGATTCAGCCTGGGGTGCATTCTGCGCCTGCGCGGTCGCAATAGATGGATTTACGATGAAGTAGGACTCGGGTTGGAGTTCTTCGGCGCGTCGCCTGCGACGGGCTCGGCGAACACATAGGGCTAGTATGAGGGCCAGAATGAGCAACCCGAGAACGCCGATGACGATGGCTGCGATGATGCCCGCAGCGAGAGGTTTGCTAGGATGACAGTCAGAGGAAAAACTCAGGCGATTTCTGAGATTTTCGCGCACCTTGAACTGAGCGTTTGTCCTACGACCGGGAAGCTTGTGTCGCTTGCTTGGAATGTGGATGAAGAACTGCTGGGAAGCCCAGGAATGGTTTGAGAGCTAGTCGAAGAAGGGAAAGTGGAAGAAAACCCGGAGCTTGGTAACGAAGGAGGCGGGGAGAATGCAGAGGTTAGAAGCGACGAAGAAGAAGACTCCTGGGTTACTGAAGATGAGGTGGGAGGAGGAGAAGGAGGAGGAGGAGGAGGAGGAGGAGGAGGAGGATGAGGGATCTGTGTCACTATTTTTGTGTGAGTCTCAGTGACCGTGTCCGTCGTAGACCTAATTCACAACCATGAGAAACTTAATTGAGATAGTTGTAAGAGGCAGCTCTAACGTTGGCGTTAATTGTGGGGTCCCATCCGGGCAATGAGGCGACCCCGAGAGAAAGACTCCGTCCTAAATTCCATCAGTGGGATTCATCTATCCTGCGATTGTCACACACCCCGTCGTAGCTACACGTCCCCGCCCCGCGCTCGTAGTTGCAAGTGAAGGTTGTTTGGCTATTCGAGCTACCGTTGCTGGAACCCGCACTGACACCTACACCATGGCCTGTCAGGAACGCACCCTCCCGGTCTTCAGTTGGACATTGAAAATCACGACGCTGTCGTGGTGGATGTGGAATCTCGGCCAGGATTCGAGAGGGAAAAGTGGAGAGGGTGTGTCTGCTCATGGAGAGGGCCAAGGACAGGACGCCATCATTTTTCTTGTGCGTGTATACCGTACGACGAACCGGTGGTAGCTGATAAAATCTGTGAAGAATCAAGGCTAGTCTGCCTGGTAACAGGGGCTAACAGATACAACTGTAAGATGTTGATTAAATGATGATGTTCTCTGGCCGCGGCTGCACTAACTGCAATCCACAGTGGGATCAGCTGACATACGATATAAAGCTGTTCCTCTCGTAAACGGGGACACTCCCTTCAAACATTTGTTCATCAAGAGAGCACGAGCATTCGGGCCATCGGGAGAGAAGATTGTCTGGAAACGTGCAGGAAAAACAGCAGCCATGAGTTCTTTTGATCGGGAGAATATCAGTTCTTTCTTATGGAAGAAATCAGCACAACCATATAGTCTCTTCCCAGAGCTTACGCTCAGACACAAATATCAGCGGGATCCATCAACGTGCTGATCCGCGGGTCTCGTGCCACAGAATCCAAATTCACATCGTAGTTGAGGACCACATTTGTGGGTGAGCAACATTTAGCCACAGACGCCTATAGCACAGTGGCCGCACTTGCGCCGATAAAAAGCACACATAACTGGAAAGTATTACTTTCCATTCCCCAAGTTCACCAAGGTCTTTGACTGAGCGGCCGCGCGACTCTGGGCCACCGTATCGGCCTTCTCGGCCATCCGCATCTTCAGCTCCTGAATGGTGAACGCGGCGATTATCTGAGGGTGGAAGTTCTCCGTTCCGGAATGAAGGATCAAGGTGAGCGGGGAGGTATCGGTTGGACGCTCCCAGTAGGCAACGGGGGTTTCAAGGTCATACTCGGTGAATAGCTGCCATGGATCAGTAACGCTGCCGACAGAAATGTACGCTGTTTGTGGCGTACCGCGAGCCGATAAAGGCGGTGCTTCTTCAACAGGCAGCTCCCCACTTCCGTCTCGATGATATGCGCATGGCTGTAATGAATTATTACGGAGCGATCCGAATGGCGGCGGAAATGCTACCTACCTGCCATCCGAGAGTTTACACCGCCGTAGCCATTTACTTAGTCTCATTTCCTTGCCGTTATTGACATTTGGGAAAGCGACTGTGCTGGGCAAAACCTCTTTCCTCGAGATGCGCGCAAGTAGTTCAGAGGTACCCGATGCTCTGATCTCTGTTGTGGACCCCTGCAGCTCCGTGGATAGCGTGTATGTGGGTCGAGCATCCCGAAAGAGGGTCGTATTGATCATGCTGTTGGTTGAAAACGCGAGGTACACCGGTGGAGCGGGATCGACGAGGGTGACTTGGGAGTCCATGTCGACCAGGTGCAAGGATGCGATCCGAAGGCAGTGCTTGTCTCAAGAATAGCCAGGAACGGTCAAGAATGATCAGCTGCCAGCACCGCCTAAATGAGAGTATGTATTTAGAATTTCCTCGGCGCTAAACTTCTTGACAGGAAATTCAGAAAGGAGTTCCAGGAAATGACCATGAGAAAATATCCCATGCGTAAAATCCAAATTCAAAAGATGGCAGGAGGAGGTAAGAGGGCGCCGGATATCTCCGCGCACAGCCATGGCATAGCCACTATAAAGGGGTCACCGGTGAGCCGATTAATTCCGATAACCCGAGACCAGTTTGCTTTACTGGGAAAAATATCTTCGAGCACGTTCGGCAAGTGGATGTCACGCAAGCCCGTGTTGTCCTTTCTGTTGCCTTGCAATTCATCACGACAGTCGCCAAATTGGTTGCCAAAAGACGCCCTGCATCGAATCTCAATTACTTTATTATTACATTCGATTCGGCCATGGAGGGGGCTGATGGCGCCATAATCAGGTACAGAAGTTTTCGGATGGTTCATTAGGCATCGCCTTGCATTAGGGTTGCCGTTGGGAAGATGGATGGAAGGAGGGAGAAAGAGAAGGTGGCCACGTGTACGTCTTGCAGCGTTGGCCGAACCTTACTGTACATGAATTCTATTTTCGCACCACACCAGAACTTTGTGTGAAATTGTTCAGTGGCGCCGCCGAAGACTTGGATGAAGTCAAACAGGCGAATGTGGGCGAACCTACCATTTCTATCAAGTGCTGTTCTTGAAATGATCACAAGCTGACAAGCACCAAATGGCTATGATGTTCCCGATAAGCAGTCGCATAGGGGAACGTATACGCAGACCAGAGATGAAGATTAAATTGTCTCGTGTTTCTTGACACAACCTGCCTCAAAAAAAAAGATGACGGACAATGTCGATTCAAGTACCAGTCAGAGGATTGTTGTAACAGAGACAGACACAAGAAAATACGACAACATATCAAAAACAGCTCAAATGTTGGCTAGAGTATTCTGGTTACTGACCCCTGCCAAAATGGCACAACGTATTCACCGAAAACTCATGCGGATGGTTTCTACAATTAGTAGCCCTTTTTCATGACTCTTGGGCATCACACTCTGCATCCATGGTACGGCAGCGGTAAGAGCGGATGGGGGAACGCGCCAAGTCAGAGAAGGTTTTGCGGGATGCGCAAGCAGGGCATTATCGAGCGCGGTCATGAGGGCGTGGTCGATGTGCATGGGGACCGGGCAGGGGAAGAGGGTGACGAGCGCCTGTGTGAGCAAGGGGCTCGAGTGTGGGGCCAGGATACCCAAAATTGTGTTTTCGAACCACGGCCCGCTGCAATGCGCCATGGACATCATAAATTCGACGCATCGCAGTACGGGCAGAGGAGGTGGTGAGACGACCGCGATCCGCGTTCCGGGTACTATGCGAACTGCGGATGGTTTAGCGAGGCGAGTACAACGTGTACTGCTGTGGACGCACCCAAGGATAATTCGAGGCGTTCTAGGTTGTTGGCGACCAAAGAAATGAGAGCATGAGCAGTGCGATATTGACCCCCCTCTGCAGTTATGCCCAGCTCACGCAGAGCTCCGGTGTGAAAACCATACTGCGTGCGTAGCAACGATTGAAAGATAGAATCGGATGAACCTCGAATAGTCAGGCGCTGAAGGAGGGATGCACTCGGGACCACTCCTAGACCATCATCCAAAATCGAAACATAGTCAAATGTGATCTCGGGTGCTAATGTTAAAAGGCCGAAGAAAGTGGAAACGGACAGCTGCTTGATGTCGACGACTGAGAGTCGGCGGAGGGATTGGCGCGCGAGGAAACCATGGACGGCGGAGGATACCTGTGCCGATATATATGTCCAGGAGAACGGAAGTATGTGCATGGGCATAGTGAGAGGGGAATTCCCACGGATTTGGCACTCGCGCACATGTTTGAGCTGACCGAGGACGTGTATGAAGCTCTCCACGTCCGAGGATGCAACGTCCTTAAGCAATATGTGGAGGATGGCGATATACGCGGCGACATGCGGGGATTCCTCCAAGAAATGTCGTGCTGCAGTGTAATTTGGCGGACGCGCCTGCAGTGTTAAGGAGCGGAGAAGAATGCGCTGGCTAGGGATTCGAAAGACAGATCCAACAAGAGAGCAAGTTTTCAGAGATTGTACATCTTCCACCTGCTGGACGATGACTGAGATGAGCTCGTTGGGGACGCGGGGCATGATAGTCAGAGTCATGCTGGTCTGAGGCATCAGGTGACATCACACGATTGGCAGTTGCATCATGATACCATATGCATCACGAGCGCAAAAAACCTGAATTACTTCAGAGAAAAAGCACCGAGGTGGAATATTATAGCTTCGAACCTTTAAAAACGAGAGGTTGAAAATTTGTACGGAAACCGAGGGGAATATCATCCTCCAAACATGAAAGGCTTGCCATCACAAACGGCCGTCGACACTTGGTCGACACCAAAGTTCAGGGATGAACAACCAGACAGAAACGGAAAAAATGCTCGCGTCCCAGCACAGAGAAGTGAGGCAATCCAAGTTATAAAATGGAGCACGATCCTGGGATCTCACGTGCGCACGGGCGACTGTGGCCTTGGCTCCGCGGGAAGACGTAACGAGGGCGTTCAATATATTTCCAAGTTGGACAGTTCGCTGGTGTCATTTTCAATCTCGCGCGGCGCGCCCAATGTCATCCAGTGGTCGTTGATTCAATAAAATAAATTTGGTTGCAGTGAAAGAATACGTGAATATTTCCCACCGCATGGAGTCACGTTCGGCATCCTAGATCTTAGTGTTTATTGCAGTGATACCTCGAGTCAAGGGGGTTTATCAGGTTGAAAATTTTGTTGGCGAACGGGTCACAGAGGGCCTTGTCGAATGCAACTTTCGTCACGGTACGTTCCAATTTTGGTTCCGGAGCCCTGATTTTCATATTTTCTTCGCCGCAGGCGCTTTCTGGGTGATTTAAATCTCTTGCGCATCTTCAAGGAGTTTTGTTATAGTATTTACAACGAGGAAATATTGTTGGGCAGAGGTGAAAAGTCTTGAAAACCTCTGAAAAAAACTGCAAGTTTTTGTCTTTTTAGGAAAACTTGTCCAGACGTTAACACGCGGGGTAAATTGGCTTGTGTAGCAACTCCTCTTCAAATGATTGCAATTTTCCGCACCTGACGAATTTTTGTCTTTGTCACGCGCAACCTCGGAGGTCAACAAAATGACGAATATGTTCCCCTCTGCCAAATTGAATGTGAGAGTACAGTAAGCAATAGACACCAGCACAGATGGAGTTTCAATTGCTAATATTGGAGGATCAAGTGTAATAAAAAGTGTATTTCCTCTCGCAATTTAGTTGAACCGAGGTCCAAGCTCCACCTATCCAGGCCGGCGCATAATCTAAGGCAGAATGTCCGCCGAGAATATTTCCCAGAACTTATCACAATGAAAGAAACCATTCATAACCTCGATTGATTTATGTAAAGATACATCTCGATAAACCAAACATAACCTCGTTCTACCTAGCGACTTATTTTCGGTTCTTTTCTGACCTCTATAAACGCAACACTCGTTTAAAATACCCCAAAAAACTGATGACTCCTAGACTGACCACAAGACCTCAGTCAAGGGACTCGAATATCTCGCGGAGGCATGCTCCCAGCTGTAGGTGTACTGTGTCAGTCTGCTGAAATGAAAGAAGAATTGAATCCGTACAAAACATCCATCCAAATCGCAGCACCCTTCGATGTGGGGCAGGGTCACTTGGCGAGGAACTGGAACGACTGGGCAGTCCCCCGGCTGCGAGGAATATGCTTCAGGTTTTTCATACAGAGCAAAGCTGAAGTGCGTACGAAACATCCATCCAGGTCACAGCAGCCCTCGGTGTGAGGTGGGGCCACCTGGCGAGGGACCGGCACAACTGGGCACTTCCCCGGCTGCGAGGAATGTGCTTCAGGATTTTCATACAGAGCAAAGCTGAAGCGCGTACGAAACATCCATCGGAGTCACAGCAGCCCTCGGTGTGGGGCGGGGCCACCTGGCGAGGGCACACCGGCTGTGGGGACAGTATCTCAGCAATTTCTGTACAAAGCCAGGCTGAAGTGCGTACGAAACACCCGTCCTCATCACAGCACCGGTCAGGCTGGGGGGCAGATGGAGCGGCAACTACCGCCACAACGTAGGCCAAGGCGAGAGCGACAAAGGGATGAAGATGCATGATTAGTATGTACTCGGTGGAGAGAAACGACCCATCTCGACCCAATCCATTATTGGGCCAATTTTTTGGAGAGGATTGTATAGAAGTACCCGATTAGTGACCCTGCAAGTCAGCTGAGAATCGGACCGAGTTAATCAGAACCATATCTTCTGCAGGAATTCCTGTCGTTATAATTATTCATGATCTGCTGTTCGTTAGTTTTATTCGCCACCGAGACCGTATTCGACTCCGCGTCCATACTGAGTTGATATCCAGGTTCGAAACGAGCTCCCATTTAGCTCTGGTTCTTCCCCTGAGGCTACTCGTTCCGGAGGTTCATGAGATGGGTGTTGGTGCGTTTCAAGGCAAGATTGCCACTGGATGGTAGACAATTCTGCGGAGCGGTCTGCCGTCTATCATCCAATAGGAATATAAACGAACATCCGTGCAATCTTGGTTGCGTTCGAAAAGCATTTGCAACGCACAATGATAATCATCGGACAAGTGAGGAAGTTCATCTTTAGGATGGGGCCGACGCGTGCCGGCGGGGAACTCGAGCCGAAAAACGGAAGACCGGACCATCGACTGCGAATCAATAACGACGGCCCCTGAACCAAAATCTCACCTTCCCCGCAGCAGTCCAATAAATAAGTACTTGCCTGTACGGCAAAAAGCTTCCCCGATGGAAGGACGCATACTTAACATCCGTAGTGTCTGCCACTGTCCCGAGCTTGGCAAGCCCACTAGACCGATCCTCGTGCATCAAGGCACCTTTCGAAGATGCGTAGATCACTATCATTGAGGCGTCTTAATGAGTTAAGCAGAAGAGCGCCTGTTCGCATGCCTCTATTATAGAAAAGAAAAAATACAACTTCCGTCCGCATAAGTGCCAGTAGGTGCCACGGCCGCTGAGAGAGGCTAACCCGTCCAGATAGCCCGAAATTTTAACACTCGATTGAGCAGTGGGGCAAAAGAGGAGGGCGTTTAAATAAGGAGTCGATCTCGGGACGTATGACCGACGATGCGGCCGCAGTTCTGATTCTGGAGGTCGTCTATATGTGCAAAGGAGATGAAGGAGGGTCCGACAATAAAAAGACCGATTTTGTTCGGACGTGTGAATCCCTAGTATCATTTTGAGCTTTCAGAGGTTGCCGACAGTTGGCCGACAGGATTGGGAATTTGGACACAAAGTGTGAGGCTAGCGGCGAAGCAGTAACCAGCTAAAAAGAGGCTCGGAAGAGCCCGCATAAATATATTACTTGCAGCCTCATGAAATTGCCCAGACTCTCAAGTTTGCAGCAAGAATTGACGAGGAACAGAGGGAGAAGAAGTTGCCAAACATTCCCACACAGCTTGCACACCAAACAAAGCTTTGATGCCACGCACGGACCACCATCACTCATTTTTCTTTTTGCCTATCCTATCCGTGCCCAAATGTTCCGAATGAAATTCTTGACGGCCATGAGTACCCACAAAATTCAACTCACTGAACGCCAGAGTCCGAGCCTGATACCAGTACGTGACGTGCTATAATTCACGCCTGGATACACTATCTAGTAAAGGATTCGCCAGTTTTCCTTTCATTCCTTAATCTTCTTGCAGTTGAAGACGTCCAGGTTCAAAGGACAGAGCTGTATCTCGGAAACTTCGAATAAAACAAGAGGCTCGTTGAACGCGTTCGCACGACGCAAAGTACAGAATCAAGCAATACATCTAAACTATCCATCCGATCATTGTAACGCGTCATCCCCCGTCGCAGGAGATTCTTCCTTCAAAGACACTGGCCAACTCCTTCGCTCTGTAGCTCCAAACCCGCCAGAGTCGCATCCCACATCTTCGGGGGTACACGGCCCTCACCTGAACGACGATTGGCAGGCCCTGCAACCCCGTGGGGAGCTCAGACGGCGCCGGGTTGGTGTGGTACGCAGCGAGCAGGCGGTTGCATACGGCCGTCGTGTAACGCTGCATGTCGAGTACCGACCATCCCTCGCCGTCGCCGCTCTCGGAGGATTCATGCACCAGCTTCTCCTCCTCCGCGTTCCCCAACAATCCTTGCTCCTTCTCCGCCAGTGCGCACAGATAACCTATCCAAGTCGGGCCATCCACTCCACCCTCCTCCACCTCCTCTGCCCCGCGGCCGACCTCGGAATCATCGAGCAGGACATCCTCGCGTGAGCATGCTTCGAAGGGGCCGTAGTATTTGCGCGCGCGAGGGTTGCGGTGCCGGACAACGGGCGGCGGAGACGGGGGAGCGGAGAGGGGGGAGAAGGTGGAGTCTGGCGACGAGAAAAGAGGCGAAGATTCCCAGGCGTTTGTTGGCCCGGAAGAATGCGGGCTGAGGACATCGTACGAGGGGAATGAGGAAGTGTGAGCGCCGAAAGGGTATGTCGAAGACTGCAGGTACGCAGGTCCTGGTCGAGCGACTGGGTAGGGATAAAACTCAGCTCGATCTTCGGCGAACGGAAATTTTGTCGGTGATGGGGATGGTTCTGGCGCGAAGGAGCTGTTGAGCGGGACCTGGTGAGCGACATGGGGATCGGCAGGGAACATCCAGCCACCCGGGTGTGGGACGACATCGTCGAGAAGGCCGGTGGCAAGGTGATATATGGGCTCCGTGTGGTAGGTGGGATTTAAAAACAGGGTGTGATATTTGGGCTCCTCCACGAACGCCGCGCGCCTCTCCGCCCCAATCGCCAAGCGGGGAGCAGGAGTACGCCTGTAAGGGATGCGCCGCGTCGCAAACGCGTGCGCCGACGCGTCGACTGGGATGTGGCGCTCGCTGACGGTGACGGAGGTCCTGGGGAGCACGACACTCCCCTCGTTCAGCTCAGCCATGGAATAAACGCGCTCAGGCTGGGAATTCTGTGCCACCTGCGACTCGTGTGAGTACCATGCAATCCGAATATTACCATGCGTAATCTACTCACCACCTCTGCCGCCTGACCAGTGCCACGCACAATCGCGGCGTAGGTGCGCCCTTGGGTGACCACTGACTGAGCCTTGAAAGAGGAGCGCATCGCATAGAGGGCAGACATTGTGTCGTGTGTTATACGAGTATCTGAAGGGATCGCGAGTCTCGTGAAGTGGGGAAGGTGGTGGCAGGAAGCAAGTGGTTGCTGAAAGCGCTCGGGGCGCGGGCGACCTCTTTATCCTCTCGCGCTTTGGTGGCCGCGGGAAATTGATGCTGCGTGTGGCCACAACAAAGCGGGAGTGGCAACGACGCGTGATCGCGGTGGACAATCCGCATTTGGATTTGTTGTCGCGCTTTCGGGTCGACGCGTGGACCTTTATCCCCGATTGATTCAAAGGAAAGTCAACAAATTCAAAACTGCGGACGAAAAGGCGGAATGCAGGATTCTAGAAAGGTAATGTCGTTGCAGAACTATGGAATAAAGAACAATTGACACGGTCTATGTAGGCTGAATGCTGTCTATGTTAGGTGATGGAGGATATTGTTCAACACAAGTCCAGCGCGACATCTGCCTGCCAAACATCATCGAACGTGTTTTTCAGCGAGATCAGGATGAGGTGTTCGAGGCGCACGCAGCTCCGCCCGATCATCCAGTCGCGCGAGGATGGCGTCTCGTTCTTAGCTTTCTGTGCATGAATGAGTATTGCGCGCTGATTGTCAAGGCCGCGGACGAAGTACGAACCTCGATAAAATACACGAAATTGGACGCGATTTGGAGACCCAGAGCCACTCGGGTAATGTGCTCGCCATTGCGACCGATAACGGGGATTATGCGGGACCATTCGACGTGTCCGTATCCGGGCCACTGGAAAAATATTAAATCAAGTATGAGACCGTACGTGATAGCACTCACAATAAGTCGGAAAATGACGCGCTGCAGCCCCGTGTGGGCGAAAACCTGATCATTCGCTCCTTGAATGGGCGTCGCCATGCCCTTGAGGTGAAGCTCCCGCATCGAGACTCCTTGGCGAGCCTGCCCCGGATAGTCGAAGAACACGGGGGAGTGGAGCTCATTCGCGCGTCCCATAGCACCCTTCCAACGCCGCACGGGGTTGTAGAGCTCCAGCGGAAGGCGTCGACGCGTCGGAGAATTGAATTCGGAGGACTGCGGAGCAGCAACATAGGAGATGGAGTAGCTTTGCGCGGCACGGGAGACGCTCTGCGGGTGGTTGGGGTAGTAGGCCATTTATGTTGAATATGCGAGAGGAAGTTCTGTGGTTGAGAGCGAGAGGCGGAATGCGGGAGGCAGTTATGTTGAATATTGGTTGTTCCAGACATCGTTTATATATTTCCACCGCTCAAAGCAAGCCGCTCAAAGCTGGAGCAAAGACCACCGACCAAAGAGCAATGGCCAAAGGGACAAGGGCCACTCAGTCAAAGCGCAGCTGACGATCGATCGGCGGACGTGGTCGCCAGGAAAAACAAAACCGATAGGAGTGATTGGTTTCATTGAGCTGTCCATAAAGGGGTTCACGATGCTACGAATTTTCTTTGAATCCTTGCATTGCGTCGCTTTTGACGCTTCAAAGACGTTCGTTTGTCATAACGGCATCCGTCCAAAGCCCGATTCAATATTATTGGTGCCAAAGAAGTTGAAAAAGGAGTTTCTTCAGTATATAATGCCTTGGTCTGAGTTATACGGGCCCCGGCGGAACGGATACTGATCGATCGGGAAGGCACAAAGCGTCGTCAGAGAATCTTTGAGTATGTGGGCCTTCCAATTAAACGCGTTACAACAGCAAGCGATCGGAAAAAGAACAAGGACATCTTTGTGGGAGTATGCCGATTTGGAGAGAAGAAATCGTTAAGGATGGTCCGGCCATGGCTGATGGCACCGATTTTGAAATGAGGTTTTTTGTCCGTTTCTTCTGAGGCTGAGATCCTCCCAGAGGAGTTTTGAATATAGCAGTAGTTTTTTTTTTTGCGGCGAGAGAAAGAATATCCAGTGGACCAAACTCGAATTCGAATTCAGATGATGAGAGGAAAGAGGGCGCCGGATATCTCCGCGCACAGCCACGACATAGCCGGACAATTCCGATACCCATTAGGCCATCGGATGTCGACGGCCGAGGGTATCTCGGCAAAACACAGTATGGTCTTTACGTTGCTTTTTTCTGGATTCAACGGCGAAAAATCGTTGTCTATAGTCTAGCGGATTGGAGGCCTCAGTGTGGTGCGAAAAAATTACAGAAAAAGAGCGAATTCTCGGATAGATATGTCGCTGGGTAGATTCGATTCATAGTGTTGCCGGGTTCGGTTAAGTTCGGTTCTTTCCCAATTTTTGCGAACCTCGAACCGGACCTGGAGTTCGGCGCGGTTCAGGTTCGGTTCAGGTTCGAACCTGAACGAACTATCAAAATTCTTTAGTTTCCCCCAGCTGTATTGGCAGGGTCGGAATGGTAGAAAATTGACCTTTCTGCAAGTTCTGTGAGTGTAAGGGCAACCACGAAGGCCCGAGGTACTCAGGGACTGACGTGGGGGATCCAAAGGTTAATTGACAGTAGCTAAATATACAGAGAAGCATACCTGACGTGGGGGATCCAAAGAGAAGAAACTCTGAGGATTCCCACGTCAGCCGTGGGTATAAGTAAGCTACTAGCTAAGACCATGTGACCGGAGTGATCGGCAGATGTCCCGGGCTTGATCACACGCAAGGTGCCATCGGGTCACGTGCCGGTTTCCGGTACCGGTCCCGGTAGACCGGTGACCGGGAGAGCGACCGGAGGAATCGGAGGGGTCGGAAGGGCGTTGGATGGGGGTCGGGACGGGGGTTCCCCTGACATCACCCCCCCTTGGAATGCGGCGCCCCGACGCATAGACCGGATGCGAAGGGAGGGATCCCGGAAGGGCAGGGAGTCGAAGGCGGCGACGGCAATGGTGCGTGGTTTAGCTGGGTATTTCCGGTAGAACTCGGCGACGGCTTCCGGGGCGAAGAGGTCGGAGTGCTTGACCCATTGATTGTGCGAGTCGTCGTACCCTTTGAAGCGCACCATGAAGTAGAGCGACTTCCAGCGCACCTTTGCATCAAGGATCTCTTCGACTTCCCATTCCGGAGCATCACCGGGTGCGTCCGGGAGGACCGGGGCCGGCTCGTCGTAGCCGGGCCGTCCCTCGAAAGGGTCGTCTTCCGTGAGTTCCAACTTCACGACCGGAAAGACCGGGTGGAGCCGGGAGAGCCGGGGCGGGAGTTCCAGCTTGTACGCCCCACGACCGACGACTTTGATGACCTTGAAAGGGCCGAGCCGTCGGTGCGAGAGACCGGGGGACGGCCGGGTTGTCTGGATGTCCGACGCGTCGAGCCAGACCCGGTCGCCTACCTTGATCTCCGGCGCGGGGGTGCGCCGGCGGTCGTAGTACCGCTTGTACTCCTCTTTGGCCTTGACCAGCGCGGATCGGGCTTCGGAGACGCCGGAGGCGATCCGGTCGCGGAATTCGTTTACCGACTCAAGTTTCGAACGTAGCCCGTTCGGCTCGAACCCCATCCGGGGGAGCCGGCCGGTGTCGGTCATGAACGGGACTTGCTGCGTGGAAGAGTGGATGTGGTTGTTGTAGGCGAATTCGGCGGCCGGCAAGAGGTCGTCCCAGTCATCCTGCATGTAGTTGGTGAAGATGCGGATAAACTGTTCCATCTCTTGATTGACGCGCTCAGTCTGGCCGGCAGTCTGCGGGTGGTAAGCCGTGGAGGTCGCGGGCTTGACGCCGATAAGGCGCCAGAGCTCGGTGGTGAACTCCGCAATAAATTGCGGACCCCGGTCAGAGATGTACTTTTCCGGCGCACCATGGAGCTTCCAGACGTTCCGGTAGTACAACCGGGCGGCGCCGGTCGCGTCGATCTGGGTGTGACACTCCATGAAGTGGGCGCGCTTACCAAGGACATCGACCACGACCATGATCGCGTCGTACCCGTGGGCCTCCGGGAGCTCGACGACGAAGTCGACCGAGACCGTGCTCCAGCGATCCTCGGGAACCTCGGTCGGGTGTAGCTCCCCGACCGGAAGCTTCCGGAGTGCCTTGGTCCGGCAGCACAGATCGCAGGTGGCGACGTACCGGCCGACGTGACGGGACAGCTGGGGCCACCAGTAGTTCCGGGAGACAAGCTCCAACGTCTTGAAGCGGCCGGCGTGACCAGCGACCCGGGTGTCATGGTGCTGCTCCAAGATCCGGCGGCGAAGGTCCTTGTCCCGGGGAACAACAATCTTGCCGCGGAAGTAGAGCAGGCCGGCATCGACGTGCCACTCGTCCGACCGGGTAGACCGGGACCGGCGGCCCGGAACCTTGAGGAGCTCGCGAGCCGCAAGGGCGACGGGATCCTCCAGGTCTGGTTCGTGCGAGATCGCGTCACGGATGTCCCGGAGGATCGGGACTTCCGGACCGGCGACGACGACACCTTCCAGGGCGCGGACGTGGAACAGATCGGGGCGTAGGAGCGTGACATCCTCGTTATCCCGACTGGAACCGTGGTCCGGTCGCCGGGAGAGCGCGTCCGGTCGACCCATCGCGCGGCCGGGCTTGTGATGCAGGGTGAAGTCGAACCGGGACAGGTACAGGGACCACCGCGCCTGCCGCCGGTTCAAGTTCTGCGACTTCCGGAAGTACTCCAGGTTCTTGTGATCGGTCCAGATCTCGACCGGGTGCTGCGACCCTTCGAGGAAGTGTCGCCACTCCTCGAGGGCTCGGACGATTGCGAGCATCTCCTTGTCGTGGATCTCGTAATTGCGCTGGACCGAACTCAAGCTCTTGGAGAAGAAGGCGACCGGATGCCACTTCCGGTCCGCGCCCGGCTGAGAGAGAACGGCACCGGATGCGAAGTCCGAGCTGTCTGCTTCCACCCGGTAAGGTTGCGACTCGTCCGGAAGGATCAGGACCGGGTCGGTGGTCACCGCATCCTTGAGGTTCCGGAACGCGGCGGCCTCCTTCTCGGTCCAGAGCCACACCAGGCCCTTCTTCGTGAGGTCGAAGAGCGGCCGGGCGACGTCGGAGAACCCCCGGATGAACCGGCGGTAGAAGTTCGTGAAGCCGAGGAACTGCTGCACGTCCTTCTTGTTCTCCGGCACCGGCCAGGCGGCGACGCCGGCGACCTTGACCGGATCCATCTCTACGTGGTCGTGTGAGATGATCACCCCGAGGTACTCGATCGACGATTTCTCAAACTCGCACTTCTCCGGTCGCAAGTAGAGCTTATGCTCCCGGAGCCGCCGGAGAACCTCCCGGACGATTTCTCGATGCCGGGCAGGTCCGAGTGTGCGATGAGAATATCGTCGAGGTATACCATGACGTCGCCGGACAAGATGAGATCTTGGAAGATGTCGTTCATCATTGTCTGGAAGGTCGCGGGGGAGTTGGTCAGGCCGAAGTACATCACCAGCGGCTCGAAGAGTCCCCGGTTCGTCCGGAACGCGGCCTTCCACTCGTCGCCTTCCCGGATGCGGACGTTGTTGAAGCCCCACCGAACGTCGAGTTTCGTGAAGTACCGGGCTCCCTTCAAACGATTAATAAGGTCGTTGATGAGAGGGAGGGGGTACCGGTTCTTCACGGTCATCGCGTTAAGCGCCCGGTAGTCCTGTACGAACCGGAGCGCTCCGTCCTTCTTCTTGACGAAGAAGACCGGGGATGCCATCGGGGATTTCGAAGGCCGGATCCGGCCGGTCGTCAACCCCTCCTCAATAAACGCGTTGAGCTCGCGTTGCTCGAGGGGGGAGATGGGGTAGACCTTGCAGTTGGCCGGTTTCGAATCCGGAACGAGCTCGATGGCGTGGTCCCACGACCGGCGCTCCGGAAGTGAGTCAAACGACTCCCGGTTGAAGACATCTTCGAATTCTCGGGCCCACTCGGGAATTTCTTCCGTACCGGGCGCGGAGTTCTTAGCATGCGCTTTGGCCAGCCGTTGCGAGACGGTACCGGTCGCTCGAATGTCCTCCGGAGGGGAGAACCGGGTGTAGAAAACCCGATCACCTTCTTCAACGGAGTCACCCTCGTCGTCCGAATCTTCCCCGTCGTCCGGTCCGAGTTCCGGTAGGTCCTCGTCGAACTCTTCGTCATCATCCTCGCTGGAGCGTTCGTCTGTGTCGACGACACATATCCGGGGAACCGGGCCGGACCGGAGCTGCCGGAGGATCCGAGCGGAGACCTTGGCAAGCTTCCGGTCGGCGCGTGCCTCGGCGACACAGGTAGCACAGCACCCAGTAGGGCAGCGGCTCATTTTTACCTCGCGCTGGGCCCAGTCGATTTCCGGGTTGTGCTTCCGGAGCCAGGAGTAGCCTAGGATGAGCTTCTCCTTCCCGAGGCGGGTGACAGCGAACTGAGCACGCTCACTATGGCCTTTGTAGCGAAGAACCACATCTGCGACCTCCCGAATGAAGCCGGCCTCGTTGGGAGAGCTGTCCACATTGTAGACCGGGATGGGCTGTGAGAGCCGGCGGACCGGGATCTTGTGCTCGGCGGCGTACTCCGTGTCGATAAACTCGGAAGTAGCCCCGCAGTCCACCAAGCCGCTGAGCGAGAGCTTCACAGCGTCGGTGGTGGATTCGATCTCGAGAGGAAGCCGGAGGGAGTTACTGCTCTCCGAGGTGGCGGCAAGGGTAAAGTGTTTCGGGAGGCGGCGCTCCCAGGCAGTTTTCTTTTGGGGGCGCGGCGTCCGCGGGAGAGGTGGCCGGGGTTCCGGTTCGATCGGAGGGACCGGAACGACCGGAACGACCGGAACGACCGGAACGACCGGAACGACCGGAGTCTCGATCGGTCTAGGGGGTGCGTCTATCGGTTCGGTGGATGCAAGAGATATATTGTCACACTCGTTACATAGGACAGCGAAACGATTAGGGGACGCGACAGAGGGCGCACCGCTCACTCTGCGCGGGGGAGAAAATCCTCCGGCTCGGCGGCGGAGGCGTGTTCCGCAGCGGCCTCCGTCGATGCCAGACGCGCGACGAGCTCATCGAGCAAGTCGTTCCCGAGTTGCCGGATCACCTCGTCCAAGACGTCGATTGACCGGACATCGACCGGCGCGGTACAGTCCCGGGCGAAGTGGTTCGGGTCCCCGCAGCGGAAGCAACCGCGGCGCGGGGTGCTACGGGCGCGCGTCCGGTCGACGTCCATCGGGACCGCGGGCGGAAGTGCGGGGGTAGCAGCCGCTCTGTGTTGCGGCGCGGGAAAACGCGCCGGAACGGAAGCGACCGCGACCGGAAGGGTTCCCGAGCGTACGGCCGGTTGATGGCGACCGGAACCGGTCGTCTCGCGGGAGGCTTCGCGCGCGCGGAGCAGCGACTCGTACTGCCGGTAGGCACGGAGGCGCCAGGCGGGGTAGTCTCGCAGGTCCGGAGGGTCGCTCGACCCGGTGATAGCGAGATTAATCGCCGGGTTAAGACCGGTCCGGTACTTCGTGACCTTGATAATCGGGTCTTCGAAGCCGGCGAGGTCGACCAGGTCTTCGAAGTTGTCGGTGTACCGGAAGACGTCCCGCGCGCCCATGTGATACGACCGGGACTCAAGGGTGCGGAGCGCGTGGTCCTGTTCGTTCTCCTCGACGAACCGGAGCCGGAACTCCGTGACGAACGCGTCCCAGGTCAAGAAGGGGAACGGGGTTTTGGCTGCGTACCGCTCGGCCCATTTCGACGCAGAGTCCTTGGCCATGAAGGACATGGCGAACCGGACCGCTTTCTCCTCGGAGGGGGCGCCGTCCTCGAGGAACGCTTCCGGCAGCAACCGGATGTACGACCGGACAGCGTGGAGGAACGCCCGGCCTTGTTTCCGGTCACCGTCGAAGACGAACGGGGGGTTCGGCCGGAGGGCCGATTTTGAGCCGGGAACGGCTGGGGGGAATAATCCTGTACCCGGGTCCGGAGCCGGACCGGCAAGGGACGGGGCAGGTGAAGCGGCGCGAGGGGGGTCGATTTTTCGTGCAAGGCTCTCGAGAATACCTTCGAGCCTGTCCATGCGGGCGGAGACGGCCTCGGCGGCTGCTTGCGCAGCGGCGGCAGCGGTACTCGCGGCGTCCATGGAGGGGTCTACAGGCAAGGAGGAGGGGGCAAGATTCAGGGTAGGGGAGGCTGGGACGCTATCAGAGGAGTCCGAGCCGTTCACACCGAAGCCTGCAATCTTGACCGGTTAATCCCTTAGAGAGTTTCTTCTGCTGTAAGGGCAACCACGAAGGCCCGAGGTACTCAGGGACTGACGTGGGGGATCCAAAGGTTAATTGACAGTAGCTAAATATACAGAGAAGCATACCTGACGTGGGGGATCCAAAGAGAAGAAACTCTGAGGATTCCCACGTCAGCCGTGGGTATAAGTAAGCTACTAGCTAAGACCATGTGACCGGAGTGATCGGCAGATGTCCCGGGCTTGATCACACGCAAGGTGCCATCGGGTCACGTGCCGGTTTCCGGTACCGGTCCCGGTAGACCGGTGACCGGGAGAGCGACCGGAGGAATCGGAGGGGTCGGAAGGGCGTTGGATGGGGGTCGGGACGGGGGTTCCCCTGACAGTGAGCAAAACTCATGATTTCCTCTTAAGTCTGTCTCAGGATCTTGTTTTCTTTCCTCATTATGAAATTTCAACGAGCATTCAAACCATTGCATGATCATTTCACAATACTCTTACCTTCAGTTCTTCTGTAGGTCTATTCTTATCACTGAATACAAGTGAAACTTGTCCAGAGGTGAAGTTCATCGAGGTTTTTTAAGACCTGGACTGTTGAGGTTCGAACCTGTTCGAACCAGTTCGGCAAAAACTGAGAATGCCTGAACCTCGAACCCCAATTTGGGTTCGGTTCGGGTTCGGTTCAGGTTCGGCTGGGGTTCAGAACCGAACTCCGGCAACACTAGATCATTCGAACCACCGACTTTCCTACGCCGTCTTGAAACAGTCGACGAGTCGGGAATGAGCGACGGTTCCTCTACAATGACTTTTCGTATATCTGTTGTTCAAACGTTCAACACCATTCCAGAGGATCCTAATACCCTTGATGGTGCCCTCATGGGATGAAATATATAATATTGCCATTTCAACCAAACGCTCCGCGTACATGCGGCCATCCTAACTGTGATTATGTTGGAAATAATGAATTACATGAGTCTCTATGCTCCGCAAAGACTTCTTACTGCAGCCTGAGGGTGAATCCTCGTTACACGTCATGTTCCTCCTGATTTTTCAATGATACCGCTGCTGTAATCTATCAGATGACATTCCATTTGAGGCGTAATAGGGCAGAGAAGAAAATTGGCGAGTAATGCTCACTGGTGATCCGCTTGTTTCATTGAATCAAGAAGAAGAAAAAGATATCATCACCACTGAGCTATGTCCCCGGGTAGATTCGAACCACGATCTCTCACACAATCTTTCTCAGCCCAATCTTGCAACAAGCGGGAGCAGTTCATACTCCACAAGTCTACTCTACATTTCGATCAGCTCAAAAGCTCAATATATCTAGATACTTTAGGGTGAACTCAGTTTCAGGAGCCGACCAGGGAGAAAGACGAAAAGAGTCTGAACCACACCAGATTACATTTCTCCTCACAACAGCCTAAAAGTATGGATCATCCAATATGGAATATTTTTACAATATTCTTTCTATCACTAATTCTGCGTGAATTAGCCTAATATATCTAGCTATGTTTCACCCGAATCCGTTGAGAACGGACCGAGATACGGGGAATTCTTTGAAAACATCCCAAATCGGAAATTTTCCGCTCGCGCCTTCGGTTCAGCAAATGGCTGTGGAACAGAGTGACTTGCCTAGAACGAGGAGAGGAAGACTACTGTGCCCTATCTCTGGACTGACAAACTTCGAATAGATATCGTTTATCATTTTGCAACTGAAATATTGGCGTTAGCACGAGCATGCTGAGAAAACGTATAGACGGTCTGCCAACGTCGAAGTTCCGGATTGATCCAGGGCAGTCGGAAACAGAGATCAGCTGCTTCACCAGTGCTAGTCCCGGGACCTAGCGGCAAGACGAGGTTTCGACCATTGAGGTGGGCGAGCAGCTGCGAAGTAAGCTCCTTGACAATGTTGGACTGGTCCGCACTGGGGAGGGTGGCAACAAAATAAGATCATAGGATACACGAGTTGTATGTTAATTTGTTGAACATCGATGTATGATGCGTGGACCACATTTCGGGCTCAACCGCATCTCGTCGTCCAGGGACGCACCTTGAGCTTTATTTTTCGCGTCTCAAAATCATCCTCACGTCACACTGCGAGATGTTGAAAGTCATAGAGGGTAGGAATCTTGTCAGTACATCCCAATCCAATGCTGGTGGGAAACATCTCCCTCTTTATAAAATTAAGCCTGTCTGTCCGAAGCTTGCTAAGCTCCGCTGATGTAGCTGCTCTCCGCCCTTGATCGTCGCCTATCTCACATTGACAAATGGCTCTCACAACATGAAAACAAAGGCGACCGCGGCGAGGCACACAATTTCCCGAGTGCGCTCAGGCGGCACTTTCTGAAGATGGTGCTTGAAAAACCTTTGTTTTTTTTAGAGAAGAGAGATGCAGAGGGAATCAGAGGTTGTGCCTTTGTGTTATTTGTAGCCGAGTCTGATAATTTATCTCCACGGTTCAATCCAACTAAGTGCAGCCTATGACTTTGTTAAACCTATATAAGCGGCCAACTAGTCTCTTGTAATAATTCAAATTCAAAGGCTATCCCGCATTCTAACACTAGTACTTTCCCCTCGGCTCTCGTCCGTACTGCGCCCTGCGAAGCGAAGGGTTGACGGTGCGGGTAACTCCTGCATCTGATCACTCGTCCATCCTAGCCCTACACGCGTGTGAATCAAAGCGTTGACTATCCCGACCACAGCCGGACTGGTGTTGATGACGAGGGACTGAACAATTGATTTTGTTGTATACGTGATGGCGAAAAAAAGCGCCCATAATCTGTGCCAGAGATGAACGATTGTGATTCGAACAAGGGAGCCGACTAACGCGTAAAGTGCGGCGCTTTCGATCACGATATTGAGGAAGCGCTGGTGAGAGCGAATCGTGAAGTTGACGGCCTTGAATGCTCTCGACACGTACCCTCAGATTGTTTCCTTCCGACAGTATAGAGAATCGGGTGACTGTCCAAATCCTCCAGCTAATAAAGGCTGCCACTTTATGCTCAGTGCTGAACGTGTGCGACCGCACGGCGGCAACATACCGGTGCAGAAAATGGTGGTTCTTGCAATCGCCTGGGTGAAAAAAACCTGAATGAAAATTGATGAAGGCAGAAAACGTACAGGAGGGTTAGGCCTATATTAACTCTCAAATATGGGTTGGAAAAGACGTCGGGGTTGTGTACATTGGTATAAGTCGACAAAGAGCTGGTGACTTTGGGTCGGGTCTCAAAGTGTGCAGTTTGACAACTCTGGCTGCACTCACTGGTCAATGTAGCGAGGCTCAAAAGTGGGATAACAAGAATCAACTTGTGGGACCAAACAACCCATAGCCGGTGAGTCTTTTCGAAATGGTAGATTAATACAGGGAGAGCCACGAAGACGAACTCTTACAATTAGAGAGTCGCCGAGAAGAATGACAACCGAGAAAACGCTGTCGTGAATTGTGTCTAATACCAGCTGGCTGTGTTGATTGACAGATATTTCGCCATCCGGGCAGCTCGGAAAAGACCTAAATGCAATGAATGCCCCATAAACTGTCATTGACCAGTGCTAATCCCGATCCACATCTAATCAGCCGCAACGTAAAAGCTCTGCACAGCTGCATTGGGACGCACCGCGGTCACGACTACAAAGAGTAAAATAGCCGAAAGGAAAACTATAGACTTGAATATGGAGTTGTTCTTGCGTGACTCGGGAGAGGTGCATTGGGCATTGTGCCGCCGGATGAAGAGATACATGGACATGGAGAATAACACAGAATAGATCCCAAAGCAGATACCTCCAACAGCGAGAGTAGCGAGGTTCACATAGATCAAGCTGAGAGACATTGGGGCGGTCCAAGCCTAGCTTCTGAAGTATATGAGTGCTGCACTGGCGAGAGCAAGATCATCAGGGTCGAGAATGCGGCTATGCTGCAATGCGGGAGGGCACGCGGAGCTCTCTGATCTTCATATAATCTCTGAACAGCGCTCGCGTCAATCAGGCGGTGCATATCAACTTTTCTTTTGGATGGGTTCTGCGGAACAAAAAATCCAGAGTCACGGCAAGCCCACTAGAGCAGGTACCATGCGCTAGCGGCTGGCTTCCCAGGGCTGGATTATTTGTTCCTTGCAAACCATTATGATATCTGTCTCTTGATAAATAAAGCATGTCCGAAGCCTTTAAGCTCCGCTTTAGGAACTTTGGTCCAGAACATTTGGTTATGTCAATTCTTTGACAGATCGCGCCGCCTGCCGGGCAGGTAATTTGAGATCCGTTGCCGACCCAATCCACCCGAGCAAGACCTAATGAAAGAGGGTGCGAGGCCGCGAAATGGCCGAGCAACTCTCTTCATTAAATAATGAGCGTCTGTCTGAAGTTTTTTAGGCTCCCGAAACTATGGATGTTCTCACAGTAGACAATGATTATCACCTTCTCTTTCACATAGACTTCGATTATGGATCAGCCATCTTTTCTACTCCACTGCACCGCCAATTCAAGACCGGCGCACCTCTGGTGAATATGCAGAAGAGGATGCGAGGCCGCGAAGCGGCCGGGCAACCGCTTGTTATCTTACACATTTGGTCTCACCCAATCCAAAGAATATTCTGATTCGCATCGTGATCCTCGTCTCATACTTCATCCCCGGTAGTGTTCCCGCTGTCCCATTCAGGTCCGGGTCACCCCCAAATTCCTTGAATCTCGAACCGGACTTTGGGTTCGGTTCTGAAAAATTTCTGAACTTTGAACCGGACCTAGGTTCAACGTTGACTCTGGTTCGGTTCAGGTTCAAACGGGGTTCGGACGGGTATACATTGCGTGGAAGTATTCAAACCGGCTGATCAGTATCATCCAGATGCTCGTCGAACTTGAACACGTCCAAATAATAGATCATACGCTTCCTAGGTACGTGCTCTTAAGTATCTGGAGGGCTTCGAACATCTCGGGAGACGGCCGGTTGCGTCGGAGAATTGCGGTGAGAGACCCGCTAGACAATGGAGTAGCAGAGCCCTGACTCGCAAGATAATTGCGCGCCATCCGCAAGAGCGTAGGATACCGCTCCGTGTAGTGCCATAAGTTTTCCAGCGAAGAAAACAATCTCCCTCCGAAATCCATCACGCAATCCCTGTTTCCACCTTTCATTCTTGCTTTCCGGCCGAAGGTGTAAGACGTGCTGCTCGATTGAGTGATCTGTGGCTGTCGTTTGGAACTTAAGAGGATCGGGAGCCTGCGGTTGACGCGTTCCAACAAAACTGCCAACACTTTCGACACTTTGACCTAAGCCAACACGGACGGCAAGTATTGTTGGCGCTATTCCCTGATTAAGCAATAATAATTGATGAGTGAGGCAGCAACATGGAGTTGTGTATATGCCACGAACCACCAGATGACCTAATACGGCCCCGCGGTCGTTGGCCTATCAGCCATCGGACTCAGTGACAGAGAGATGTATGAATGGGTTGGTTACTGACAAAATCGAGCGCGAAGCGACGTCAGGGCAAATGAAAGAAATGAGAATAAATATCAATCCGCCGGCGAGGTAGAGAGCCCCAGACTCCAAACTAGCCATTGTCAGTTGGATACGCGCATAAAGTGTGATTCTGGGATGTCACCTTTGGCCCAGGATTGCCGTGCTGTCCGCGCGAGCCACCAAATTCGACCCGCTGATGATCAGCTCATAATGGGAAATCTGCGGTGCGTAACACCAACCACTCAATCCCATCAAGAAGAAAGTAGTAGCAAGCGAAAACATGACTGAAAAATCGAATATGGGTCCGAAGGAGATGCTAGGGGAAGCCCACCGCGCGACATTCAGAGCTGCATGAATGCCTGAGACAAATTCATTCCGGGGAATATAGACTCACCCGCAATACAGAAGGTTCACGCCACGGGAAAGACTATGATAATGCGCCGAAAGTTCCAGATGGCATAACAGCGGAAAATCTGTGCTTACAGATTGTCAAAGACCTCACGCAGGTTTGGAAACAGGCGTACAAAAATGATGTCTGCTATGATGCTGGAAAGACCGATAAATGACGCGTAATCTTAATGAAGCTGATAGATTTACTTGGCCGTCACATATAGGCCGTTCATCGTACGGTTCAAAGTCGTTTGCAGGCCCAGGGTGGATGCAGGATCGTTGACTGCTGATAGGGATAGAGCCGAGACGTTGCGCGATATAGTATCGGCAAGGAGGCAGGCGCAACGCACAGTGCAGAGAATGAAAAGGAAATCGCGGCACCATGCATAAAACGAATGCTTCCAGAATCCGCGTGTACGCAGGATGTTCAGGTAAAATCTGAAAATACTGTATCACTGATAATCGGCCCAGCATAATGAGATACGGTCGAGCGAGGCTTCACCATAAAGAAATATTTCGGCCTGCGAGTTCGTCCAAAGTCTTGAGCGAACTTTCAAGAAATATAATGGGAGAAACCGACTTATTATGAGAATGTAAATGCGGACAGCAAGATCCTGGATGGGGTTCTGCACGTTGTTTGCGGGGATTAGGTTGATCATGGCCTCGCTCTCGGCAACATGATTTTCGAGGAACATGAAGGAATGAGTGGCTGCTGAGCATGCTACATCCCGTCGACCGCCAAATTATATGGTTGCGCACATCTAGGGGATGAATATCTGTATTGCTCACGCTGCATCACAATCGATCATGATGTGGAGATTCACTGTCACAGATTCTCCCAGACGCAAGTGCACGGCTGGAAGGTCAACGGACGTCAATGGATAAATAGGCAATGTAAGGGATTGAAATGAGCACCACAAAAAGGGAGCGGTTTGTGCTGCCTGCACATGAAAACAAATCTGTGCTCGATGCACCCACATCCACCCAGTTGATATCTGGTGATACATTTCCACGGCCACATGGGACCTGAGAAAGCGAGAATGGTCCAGAAGTCCAAGGATTGGTTTCAATGGCTTGGGAAGCAGTGCTGATCCTGTCAATCACATCATGATTGTGGGGTCCGCACAAATCGACATTGCTTGCGCGGTCTGGGGGCAGAATCAAGGCAGAGGTCGATGGTATGTGAGTGGCAGCGATCCTCGAGTCGGGTGTGAGTCAGAGGAACAAACCAGGAAGTAAAAGCGTGAGTTAATTGTGCACAGTTGCCAGGCGCTCTCGTACTTCGCATTTTGTGAAACTCAAGCCTCCCGATCTTTTTTTGTTCAGTGTTTATGACTTTCCGGCGAAACTCTGAAGCAAAAGGGCCGAACGCTTCCTAGCTGGCTTCAGTATCCAGCGGATTTCAGGGACGAGATCCTTCCAGCACTGGCGAAGGTGAAAGCACAGCCGGAGAGCCATAATGAAGGTAAAGACAAAGCAGGTTCGTTGTTTGGCTGCAGCGAGTTTGGTCTGTGATGACGTCATCGCCACGCATGCGCCTCCGTCTCTCATGCCATCCTTAACACTTCCTGAACTCACAAGCAACCAGCCTCGCCTCGGCGCAACTATCATAGCATGATTATTCCCATGATACTGCATGCACATCCTGAGACGAGCCTGACTGCGGCACCGCGCATATGTTCCCTTGTCCACGAACCATATGCATTGATGAAACATCCGTTTCTCATCGCGCCTGGAAATATCCAGCTCGCCGCTTCTTTTCCTGGCACCGGCCGTTCAGCCGTGCAGGGATCATGGTGATGATCAACCCCTTGGACGAAACCATGCCATTGCCAGCTCCGATCTCTCCGCTCTTTGAACGTCATGGCTGATTTTTCCGAAATTAGGTTCTGCAAGTCGAACTCTTTCCGTTCTCTTGTACTCGGCTTACAGCCACGCAGACCTCCATAAATTCAATTAGAACTTCTCCGCTTTTATTGTCGTCGAGTTTTAATGTCTGTTGCTGCGGCGCCGGGTTCTAAACGCTGTCGGTTGTGGGTCCGATGGCGTACGGAACGTTTCCGTTTTAATTCTGATGGTTGATGTCTAGGCCAAGTCTAGCCAAGCGCCACACTCGGAACTCCGCCTCAGTCTCACATAAGCCGTTTTTATTTTTGATCTGAAACGAAGAAAGGCCGATCCAGCTCCTCGCTCGATGAAATGTAGCATCTTCGAGCTTTCTTCCTTCGGCATTCAAGCTTTAAGGATCACCACGTCAAACGAGTAACGTGTAGGCTAACCAAAGGTGTGGAGATCTACCTACGCTGATGCGGACATCATAGCGGTGTTTCTGATGCAGGTTGCCAGTCGTAACCAGGGATGAAACAAGTCCCCTGTTGCGAAAATAGATCTTGCTATAAGTATCCCACAAGTAGCCATGAAACTCCGTGCCCTTTCCTTCGTTCACCACCACTTCTTCAGTTTTTGAGCCGGTCTCTCTTTTCTTATTCCCAATCTTCAAAAATGGTCTTCGTCCCCAGGTGCGTCCTGAGTCTTACCACTAGCCTTTGTTGGAGACGCTAAACGCGGTTATTTTTAGCATTCTTTTCGCTGCCTATGTGCTCCCATCCGTGATGGGGCTCACATTGAACACGCCTGCGACGACTGACGAAGATGGCACGCTTGAGGTTACATGGACCACCGTGGCCGGTGACCCGTATGTCCTTTTGTTCGCCCTTTAAATTCATGGTCCCGACTGATGACTCCGACTCTAGGACGTTCGCTCTCGTCCTTGACGGCCCGATCGACATTGACATCGCTACTGGTGTCGTCCCCAGTACACTCAAGACGAGCGTTGGCCTTGGACAGATCCCGCCGGGGTGCGTAGTACTGGATAATGCACCTGCACCGACTTATATTTGTCTGTTTAGCACCTACACCCTGTCGGCTGTTCAGGGAGACGACATCGAGAAGGTCCTGAGCACCACGGGCTCGTTCACGATCGCCCCGATCGGTGACCCGTCTGGCGCCGCGCCCCCTGCCGCCGCCGCTCCCCCTGCGGCTGCCGCCTCCTCGGCTCCCCCGGCTGCGGCCTCGCCCCCGCCAGCTGCGGCCCCTCCCGCAGCAGCTCCCCCCGCAGCGGCCCCGCTTACGTCTAACAGCAACGGCGGCCCGCCCTTCGACCCCGCAGGTGTCCCGAACGTCGGTAACGGCGCCGGCAAGCAATTCATCGGCGGCCAGTGCCTCAACAACGCCGACTGCGCGTCCGCTTGCTGTGCCGGCCCCTCGGGGATCTGCTCCGGTCCCGGCGCCCAGCTCGAGGCCGGCAAGACGGGTTGTGGCTTCACCTCTGGCGCCGCCCCCGCTGCTGCCCCCGCTGCCGCCGCTCCTCCCGCCGCTGCCCCTGCTGCCGCTGCCCCTCCTGCCTCGGCCCCGCTTACGTCTAACAGCAACGGCGGCCCGCCCTTCGACCCCGCAGGTGTCCCCAACGTCGGCAACGGCGCCGCGAAGCAGTTCATCGGCGGACAGTGCTTGAGCGCCGCCGACTGCGCCTCTGGGTGCTGCGCAGGCCCCTCGGGCATCTGCTCGGGTGTCGGTGCGCAGACGCAGGCGGGCAAGACCGGGTGTGGCTTCGTGTCGAAGCGCTTCATTACCCGCAGCCGCTCTGCGCTCGTTCTGTGATTTTATTGTGAGATGATTAAAGACGACGACCACACTTGATAACCTGGGATAAGAGATACCATATTAATGCTGTATTTAACAACGACTCTGAAGAATGTAATGAATGTTTGGCGCCCCATGACTCGTTTCTTGTAAGTTTCTGCACATTTAACTGAGCAAGCGACGATAGTTTGGCCTCGTGCCAAGCATACATATTCAGGAGGGGGAGAGGATCTATCGGTGTTGAGCCGACGAGGGTTGCAGCAAGGAGAGTCCTTATTCCGCGTTAGCTTTCTACATCCTTGCTACAGGAAAATAGGCCAAAGAAACACAGGAGAAAAGCGAGAATCCCTCCAGTACATGTCCCTGGGTGGAGTCGAACCACCAGCCGTCCTCAGAACGGCCGTGTAGATGAACGAGCATCTGTCTCCACGAGGATTCAAACAGAAGTACTTTGAGCTTGCATAATGAGTGGTAATTTGACTTTCGTGTTCGAGTTGACATTTACTATGCCTATCGACCAAGAGTCTCGCAGCCCGGCTTGCGATCGGTGCGGTCATCAAGAGACTGAATCAGTGTTCGTGTGGATTTGAGCTACCTTCGCCTGCCGATTCCGGCAGCTGCCGTATTACTGTTTTCTCTCAGCTCGCCCTCGGGTATAACGGCTGATGTCCAAGGTAAGCGGCTGTACATCTCCTCCATACCATGTTCTGAAAGCTTCACAGATCGCAGTCGTTGATTGTATGTCAATTTGTAACTTTATCTTGCTTGTTAGAGCTACATCACGATTTGGCTGCTCGAACGGTGTGGGGTTTCAGCAGTGCGCACCTCCCGAACCTCTTAAATCTCCGGTAAAAGCTTCCCTCGTAGCGTCTTTATGAGTCGCTTCGCAAAATCAGGCTTCTCCAGGGCTGGCGTCTATTGAAGCACCGCCACTGCAACCCATTGCGTTTCAATGGCTTGGCAGGAGTATATAAAGCATCAGCGCCATCATGACACCTCTTGCCTCTCTCTCCCATCCCCCATTCTACTAGTCTGTTTCGACGCCGTCACGCGCCGACGTTCCAGTGCAGCACGTCGCTATCCACAACAAGACTTTAAGTCCTTTGAACGCTGCAATACCATCGCCAAGTTCATTGGCAATCGATGCGGACCAAGTTCGACCTTTCCGTTAGAGCGATCAACCGTTCGATGGGCGTTGCCAAGCACGTCATTCGGGATCAAGATCATGTTCTTTTGCGAACATCTTGACCCGAGTTCCCCTTCTCTCGACCCACCCACCACTGGCTGGAACTTGGACAAAATTTTGAAGAAAAACCGGTATTCGCTATTCGGCCTGTTTTGTTGAACATGGGGTGGTACCGCAAGCGAAAGGGGATCTTAGTTTCACAATTTGTAAGAACATACATACGGTGAGACCAGTTTACATTTCCAGAGCTCAGACCTCGTATGTTTTATCCACCATCCTGGACATCCGAAATGTTGAACAACTGGTCGCAGTATACTTATTAGCCTATATTAGAGGCCTCATGATGAAATCTCCAACTCGGAACCACACAGCGTCGACGCTGTGTGTGTGGCGGCATCGCCGTGCCAGAAAAAGACGAGGAATGTCTCAGGCCCTCTCACCGTTCTATTTATCTCTGCCTCCGCGCCAGACACATCACCCTTTGTGCCTCATTCGCACCATGCACCTTTCGACGTTTTCTGCCACCACGGTAGCTCTCGGGTCCCCCTTCCGCTTCAAAGGGGGGATCAACTGCCCACTCGCCGACCGCAGAGGCTCTGCGCTCATCGGCTCGAGCGTTGACGATACTCACACATTCGCAACGTGCGTCTACGAGCACGCTGGGCATTGCATCTACTTCTTTCCAGTGCGTCAGCCACTCACTGACGATGGTCCCGTCGGCCTCATGTATCCCCCGCCTCGCAGGACGGATCGTTCTTGTTGGGCGCGAGGGGTTGCCCGACCGACATCCCGCGACATGTCGCCCACACCTCAATTACTGTCTCTATCTCGACCTCCACCTCGTTAGTTACCCCAGCGCTCATCTGTCAATCTCTAACATCATTACAGACCAGACGGCATTTGTCCCCCGATGGACAGTAACGGGACAGGCCTGACTGCCTCCAGCGCGGTCACTGAGGAGGATGGGAATTTCCTATCGTGCACGTACCCCGATGCCGGAGTCTGTAAATACTTCCTTGTGCGTCCGCTTTCGCTTACTGTCAGTAAACGGAATAAATATTGATGTGTCTCACGTCCTTGTCGTAGAACGGAGATTTCTCATCGGGCTCCAGTGTCTGCCCCAATGACCCCGCCGCCAAACCCACGAGCATGTACGTCTGTCATTTTCTCTTACAACCTAGATCCGAATATAGGAAGCCAACATCCACTTCTAGTTCGACGACGCTATCCTCTATTTCCGCTTCGAGGACGCCAATGTCTTCTTTCATTTCGACACCAGCGTTTTCTTCCACTTTGACACCAACATCTTCTTCCACTTCGAGTTTCTCGAGCTCTACTTTACACGCACAGACTGGAGGTAGAGCTCGCGTCAACGTCGGTGCTATCGCAGGTGGTTTTATCGCAGGCGTCTTCGCTCTGCTTGTGGCGGCCTTGATCTTTCGCTGCTGGCGTCGGCGTCTACCACAGAAAGCAGAAACGCCAGAAACACGGCCATTTTTTACCTTCATGGAGAACGAAACCAACATAAGGGTTCCTCATCCATACACCGCTACCCACTCGTTCATACAATCCCCCTCCGCGGGGAAGGCCAAAATGCATACTTCATCCGGTGAACTCGGAGGCGCGCAGCTCACACGTAGAAGCGAACACACGGTAGATGAGACTCGGACTACTCAAGTACCGTTGTCCCAACGGTTGGGAACGCAGAAATCTGAGCCTTCTCGATCTGGGGGTTCAGACACGGCAATATTGCATGCGCTCGAGAGTCTGCGGATGGAAGTTCGCGAGGTTCGATGGCTGGCAACGGAAGGCATACATCCACCGCCAGGTTATGCAACGGAGTGATTTTATTTAGTTTTCTGGACAGACGTTACAACAAAAAGACGCTCGTACTTCGCATACTGTAGCTTTTACTGGGTGGATCATATGAGTCCTGAAGTTGAGATTTTAATTAGAGAGAATGCGGTGGAGCCACCCAGCGCCACCAGGTGGCTCATCAGGCATGCGGTACTGGGTGGCTACGTCACTTGGTGGCTGTTAGGGTGGCGTGGAAAAAATCAATTGTTGACTTCGTACACGCACTATGCCTATGCAAACACGTTCTCGTACACATGCGAACACTGGCAGAGTGCCGGAAACTACTCCGAGCCCATCTCCAAACTCCGGGAGCAACCATGATTCAGACAGAGAAGGAAGCAAGGACGATTGCACAGGTAGAGGGAGCACCAAGGTATTACATGCTTAAGACATGCCCATACACACGATAACAGGCAGGCTCCCGAGCCGCCACCAGATCACATAGCCACCCAGTACCGCATGCCTGATGAGCCACCCGGTGGCGCTGGGTGGCTCCACCGCATTCTCTCTATTATCACACTTGGGTGGGAGAAGACGATGTGCAGCCAGGTGCCAAACGACGTTATACCGGTCTTCCAAAAAATATTCAGCATGTAACGATTCGAGTACGCATTCACACAGGGGGCAAAAGAGTGCGCACCTGTCATAACGGCAACCTGCTCGCACTTGCTGCGTCCTCGCTGCATCTTCGTCACACACTTGACAGGTCCTGACATTGATTTCCAGCTCCCACATCGGCCCGTACATCGGCCCGGTTTGGCGGCGGCATGATCTCGGGTGTCTCGAGGAGGACAAAGAAATGTGCAAAATCACAATTAGCTAATTCGCATCATGGCCCGGTTTACCTTGAGTTTTTTTTTTCAATTAATTTATATATATTTTTGAGGTGTGGAAGAGGCGTACACCCACTAGGAACTGCTGTCGCATGGATGGAGCTGGTTGCAAGCATTACACCAGTACCCAGTGGTACGGTGCTATGAACACGACAAGACACCTGCATGCGCACAACAGTTGAAAGTATTGCGACTTGCACAGGGTGTTCACCGGCATTGGGGGAGACAGTCCAGCAGGAAGGAGGTGTGAAATGCACAGCTGGGAACAGGCAGAATACCTGAATATCTGCCCTATGAAGCAGAAGAACGTAACAATGGTGCAACACTGACGGTGGAACAGTTTATAGCATACTCGAGGAGATTGTTATCAATGAGGCGTGGATACGACAGCCCTTCAAGGCAACCAGAAATTATATGGTGTTGCATAGAATGTGTAGTGGCCCTGTGCACCGGTTGGAGACAGTGGGGGAATAGTTGAGGCGGGGAGATGACGGAAGTAGAGGAAGGATTTCACGCAGATGTCAGACATCGGTCCGGGTCAATCTCGGTGATTAATTCATTTTTAGACATCTCAAAATTACATCTCAACAAGGCCGCGGCAAGGACCGTGCGAGGACCGGCAGAAGACGTGTCGGATGCGTGTCGGATGCGTGTCGGATGCGGGTATGCCTACCGCCATTATGTTTGCCCCCTGTGTCACTTCCTTGAATTTGAATTTTGAACCCGAAGATCTGTGGCACGTAGGTTCGAGCTCCCACCACACTCCTATGACATGCGCACATCTCTTCTTTCTCCCATCATGGTCTTCAACACGTCTCCATCCGTGGCCCGCCGTCTTCTCTAACCATATATCCTACTCACCGCGCGTTCTCTTGCTCTCTCGGAGGCTCGCATGGTAGTCATTTTTTATACCGCGTAGAATAAACTCACATACCTTTGCCCATCGCAGCACTGTCAAACATCTTGAATCTTGATCCCTGAAATATCAAAGAAAACTATACTCGAAGCCCAATTCTACTCACACGGTGGTATATTACGTCCTTCTCCGCTCTCGCGGGGATTCAGCTTAACCCGGACCAAGGGGCAGACTCAGTTCATTCTTCCTTTCGCCTTCTGTTGGAATCACTGCCTTCGGGAATCTCGGGCAAGCTGCCAGTGCTAACCTGTGCAGTGTAGAACACTGTAGATTCACTTATAACATTGTAGAACAATGTAGAATGTTCTTATGACTCGGTACATGACTCATCGAGGCTGTTCACTAGTATTTGAGTCATTGTATTTCTTACTATGAATCTAACTTATTTTGATTACAACTACCATCTGCGTGAAGTCTGACGTCTCACCACGTCCGAACCGCGTCCTCAATCAGTCTGCGCCAACACCCTCTTTCAACTTCTGGACTTTGGTTGTACAATGGCTCCCGCAGCAAATACTGTAAAGATCGAGGCCGTAAATACAACATTTAGGATGGTCCATAAGAAATACACTGTTCTGGAGTTACGAAATGGGATATGCTAGCCATATCCTTTCAGGAACATCGACCGCTTCACATAGCACAATAGGCAACTTCCTCTCCTTTAATTCCTGGGGAAGGGAGCTCGCGCGGGGCGGAGGCCGAATAGTCGGTTGTAACTTCGTCTGACCATGAAAGGAATCAGCTTTCCACCTGCCGTGGGCAAAGCCAACGCGGACAAGGATTAATGTGGGCGCTATATTCTGACATGGTTTTGAGAGTTTATGACGGGCCGCGATGTAACGTTGACCGCACCATAGTTTGTTTGAGGAGCCCGCCCGCGACCCCGGTATATACGAGGAGCTGGCTTTGTGTCAGGGATGAATACCAAGTTTGGTCGACACTTACAGAATCTGAAGAGGACCGGCCGAGAGATTCCGAGATGTTCAATGATTGGGAGATGACAAATAGTATGAGAGACAAGCAATAGAGTGAACCGGACTCCAGGCTGTCAGGGCGGATAAGAATTTGGGATCAGGAGATCCTGCGAAACACGCACATCATGGTAATAGCGGTATTGTAGCGTTTGCTGAAACTTCCGCAGCCGACGATTTTCGCTTCGCGTCTGGTGTACCAAATTCGACCGGCTGCTAAAATCAACAAAGACCGACAGCAAATATATTCGCCTTACTTGTCAACAACATGAGCAGGATATTCGAACCCATCATCATGATGAAAGGTATCCTTATGTCGATACCGGCCAGCGCCGTATCCGGCGCTGACCCCGACAGCGCCTTGATTATCTCCACTAACAGGAGCACTAAAAAATACATTTCAGTTGAGCAAGAAGCTTGGATATATTGAAAGTACTTGTAGGTATCAGGGCGAGAATTGCAGGCAGGATGATAACCTTCTTCTTTGATCCCCAGATGAGGTAACAACGATATAACTGGGGGATACTTCAGTGAAGGTGCAGAAAGAACCACAATGAAGAGTTTACTAGAAGTAAGTCTGCAGCTAAACTGAATTCGTCTCAGCGCAGCAAGCAGGCAAAGCGTAGTACCAGGGTATTGACCTGTTGATTGCTACCCGGAAAATCTCCGCCGTTTCCAAAGCCAGGCTTAACAGGCTCAGGCGCAAAAGGTCGGCGGAACCTTCGACGGCGGTTCTAGCCATCTGAAGAGCAAGCCCGGCTAGGATCACCGCAATTACCGTGGCAAGTGTTCCCAGGAGAAACATGAGCGACGCAGTGAGAAGCAGAACCCGGCGTCCAGGCGGGGTTCGATGTGCGAGTGTGTACATGGAAAAAATGAAGAGGACAACATATAGGCCTAACGCTGTTCGTGAGATCTCTGCCGCGGAACGAACGGAAATATTGACCGTATAGCACGAGCATGGTCTGAGATCTCGGTCATTTTCCCCGTATAAGACGTCCAAATGAGACATAACTTACGAAGGCGAGGGGGACTTTAATACTCACAATCTGCCGTAGAATAAAGAACTCCGAGGCAGGGACGACATATTGCATAGGGAGTGACATGGAGGAATTGATAGCGAGAGCATATTGGAAAAACGCGAGGAGATGCTGATAATATATGGGTGCCACAACATCATCTTCCACACCATACTGTTGGATCTGACGGTAAATCATCTGTGGAGATGATCAAGACGGAAGGTGCGCGAGCATACAGGAATAACTATGCTGGGAACTCACTGGTGGAGAGGCAAGGCTTGCTTACAAGACTCGGAGGAGTCAGTCTAAGACCGTCTATACTTTCCGCCATGTGTGGACCAATGCGGTTTGAGCAAGCTCTGGGCCAGATCATCATTGCGCCAACGGATGGTCTCTGCCTGCGATGCGATGCGATCGTTTGCAAGTACAGAATTGAACCATCTTCGCAATGAGATCGTCATCCTGGAATAGAAGGGCCCGTATTGCTCGCGGTCCATGAAGTATCGTTGATGTGGACCGTCCCTAGCGCAACAACGAGATATGTCGACTCAAAACAATTGATCATCCAGCACTGCGATGCACTACCGCTGGATGCGCCAGCCACTTGACATTCCTGGGCTCTTTCGAACCTTGCTCGGGCTTGTTCGGTGTCAAATTTCAAATTTCAAAACTGCGATGTGGCAGTTGGGGAAACACGAAAAGATGTCCAAAATTGGAGCTCCTTCCATACACGCCCAAAGAAAATGGCGAGCCGATAGCAACACACCGCATATGAAACTGCGATAGTAACGGGTAGGGAGGAAAGAAAAAGGATGGGTGATGATGAGAGCTGCGTCGCTTTGAGGACTGGAAGTCTGAGTAGGAGATGAAGTGAAAGGAAAAGAAGTGTCGGGAGTGGCTGTGTTTGATCCGAACTGTCTTAAAGTTCGGCTCTTCCTCATCCAGTGGTCGCGCCCCGCTGAAAACGCGCTTTTTCTCTTTTAATGAAACGTGCACGCAGTTACGTTCCACGACGCAAAGATGACGTGCGTGGTCGTCAACGGGCGTAAGCTTGGCCCACTCACTGAGGCAAAGGCGCGTTTCGTGTATTTCATTCTACATTCACGTAAAACGCACTGCTTATGAATGGAATGCCCGCAGGTCCACGTCACAAACCGCTTGTCAGTTTCGGAACTCAATATGTCATCTGCGTCTTGAATTTCGAGACGCGGAATTATTATTCAGGTCGATCCGTTGGTTCGCGATGTCTCCAATATGTCCATCTGCGTTGCTGATCCCCCGCAGGCATGTTCTCCCGCTTTCGAATATCCTCCCGTACAACCGCGCCACTTCTCGCGGTGCCTTATTCTGCCCAGTGAGACACAGCTCTGTAATTTCGCGTTTGGCAGTGTAGCCGGGGACGACGTATTGACCGTGAGTGTTTCTTATTCTTCGTCTCTATCCTATTTTTTCTTTGGGTTATAAGTCGAGTCAGTGTTTTCCGGAGTGGAGAATTTGCTTACCTTAGACTTTAACCGTTCTTTTCTTGATGCATACCGGACCGCGCGTGATGGTGATTCCCATCTCAATTATTATTTTGCTTTGGAGAAGACACAAAGCTATTACAACACTCGTACATCTTCCTCTCTCGCTGCCATCTCCCACCTGTCGCTTTTCTCGCCATGTCCGACACGATACTTGCCTCCCAGCAAAAGCCTTTTCGATCCTCCTCCTCCTCGCCCACTTCCTAGGCCACTCTTACGGCCTATGCCTCGAGACTCGGATCCCCGTGGATACGCTGATTGGGGAGAAGGACAAAGGCTCCAAGATTCTTTTGCACGGTATGAAAGCGGAGAGGTGGTTGAAAATTTTGAGCAAGCTTCTGAAACACCGCCGTGTTTTTTTTTTTTTTCAAATCAAAGTACATACCCGTGGGAAAAGTGAAAGTGACGCCAAACCCGTGTAGGTTGTATTACTGAGTATAACACCACAAAGCCCATCCCAAACGCACCATTATTGATTTAGTTTTGAAACACTCCATGGTGATCACGTCGAATCCATGGAAACCCACCCAAATCAAACAATCACACCGCACTTAATGCAGAATCCCCAAGACATAGGTATGGCCAGAAAGCCCTAACTCCTGCTTTTCATATAATATACAGCTCATATTTTGATCCGGAATCTGTATGGTCTTTGAAGTCTATTTTCGCGCTGTGGAAGGCCAGAGAGCCTCGAGAGAACACCCTTTGGCCGTCCATAGGACTCTAACCGTAATATCATTCCCACCCTAAATTGAAATACTCTTTCTCTCTCCCTCCATTCAATCAAATGTCCTGGGCTAAGCACAGGATGCGTTCCCTTTGTATTTTGGTCCGCTCATTGCCCACCCTGCTTCGACCTTGGCAGCCGGCTGCTGATTATTCATCTTACGACGTTGCTGGGTCCTCGTGCGCCAAGTAACAATGGTCCAAAGTACAGGAGTTTTTGTCTTGGCCGTCTCACGATTGTTCTATCTTTCGGCTTCGTGTTTCAATCCATATCTTCTCTTACTTCCCTAGTCGTCCTTGGACGAGGCAGTGGCATCTCAGGCGGCACTCACAAACTCGTTTTGGCGATCCCCCGTGATATTCGGTCGTTTCTGAAGCATTCGGATGGTGCCTGGCGCTCGCGACGAACGATGTCGCGCAGGGTTCTTCGAATCGTGGACACTGGAGACCGTTCGGTCGACGTTGCGGGAGATGGCTCGCAATGACCGCGTCGTGGGTCCCTTTGGGACCCTCGCAACGGGGCGACAAGGACACTTTGACTAATCCCATGCCACCTCAGAACCAGGAGCCGGGCCCGGAGTCGGTGAAAAGTATGCTACCCTGGTCCTACAATGCTTACTATTTCGTATATTCATAGTCTCTTCTTCCTATTTATGAAATTACGGGTGTCTGTCCGATCCGACCTATTACTTTGGCTGTTATGGATAAACATTGCCTGCGGACCCCACAGTGATGAATGATTGCAACTCGTGAGTGTTCTTCATGGTTTTTCCATGGCAACCTTGGCGCAGACCTTCCCCTTTTCAGCCGAAGACCTGAGGGCGCGTTGAGGAGCAAACATCTGTGCATCCTCGATCACGGATCCCACCTTGTCCCAAGCAGTCCCGACAACGGCGGAGAACGGAGTGGGAACCTATGGGTAAGTCATCTAAATCTACAAGATTGGAACAAGGCGCTATAGATGAGATGACGTTCAGATCACCACATTTATTCATTCTTTCCAAAGGTGTCAAGGCACCGGAACTAGAACGTTATTGCACAGTTCTTGGCGTACTCGGGGCCATCCGATAGACATTCTGCACACTCAGGCCCATAACCCGTCTCTGTCGTCGCCGGGGCTCACACTGAGACCGCATATGCAAACTGTTCCTGGTCAAGACACCGGAACTGCACGTTGTTTCAAAAGTTGAATCGGTCTTGGCCGGAGTTCGTACTAAGCGCGCTGAGGGAGTTGTATATAAGCTTGTGGTAGCTTGTAGCGTGGCTATTAGATCATCCGACTCCTCCAACAACCCCATAGCAATAACAATGGTTCAGCTCTCCACCGTCTTCGTTACTCTCTGCGCCGCTGCCTGCGCTCTCGCCGGTTCTGGTGGGCATGTCTCGCAGATTACATGTTCCTTGCCATTAATATTCCTTCATTTAGTGCCTGCGAAGCGCCAGACCACCGTCCCGCAGTGCGCCGTGGACACCGTTCAATACCTCTTCTGGGTGAACAATGTCGAAGGTGTACTCCAGTCGTCCCGCGACACCATTCTCGGCGCCGAAGCGTTGGCAGTCGTCGGGATTCTCAACGACGTTAACCCCAGCCTCGTCAACGCCGTCGCCAATGGCAATTCCGCCGCCTAGACCGGATTCACCACCAAAATTGCCCCTGTGTTCGACGAGGCGAACAAGCTGCTTACTGAAGCCGACAAGTGAGCTCGATCCTTGGTGCACCAGTCATGATGTTCCAACTGATGTTTTATCCTTAGCTCTTCCGCGCTCACCGCGCTCACCAATGCGCAGGATGCAGCGAAGAGCATCGCCGCTGACTGCAATTGAGTAGAATTATAGCCTGGCTTTTAGGATGTAATGGCCCTATTTCCCAGAGTCCGATATAAGATGCAATATATTGTAAAGGGGGAAAAAGGTATATTTCAACGAAGATACAGTCCAGTATTTATACCTACCCATAGAGCAATAAATATTTGTACAGTAAATACGAGAACAATGCGGAGTTCAAAACCCCCGCAGTAAGTGGCGCGTCAAACACGTAGTTGCGACGCGTCTCAAAGTGTTTCCAGGAGTCCAGCTCCTTGGTGACGTGTCGACGCGTCAACTACACGCGTCCTCCACGTCGTACTCCTACGTGGCTCTGACGGGCTGACACGTCGTCTTCAACCCACAATTCCAACATATTGGAGTGCCTTTGAGAGGTGCCGGATGTCTCCACCACTAGCCTGATGCAGCAATGCTGAAGCCTCGCTGAGCCATAACTCCTGGCTTGTTTGGAGCCATGTCCCGCACGAGTGAATGAGCCACCTATGTGCTCCGTATATATATCGGTGTCCAAACGTCCCCGTATTTACAGAGTCGATCCTACGCCATCCGCCTACATTTTGACCCCCCAAACTCCTTTTAACTGTTGGCGCTTCTAATAATGGCCAGTTTTTGGGTCGGTCGGACCAAACTCTACTGAAATCCGCCATCGTTCCAGTCCAAAAACGACCGCGTGCCCTTCGCTTTTGCATCTTACAGAGGTCCTATATCTATCTCGCCCTCTCAAAGCTAAGCCCAAGCGCCCAATTGTGGGGTCCGCGCACCACCCAAAATTCATGAATCTGGTCTTGTGGAACTCGCAGCACCTCAGCCAAGTTGGCGGTCACTCTGAAGTTTTGACCATGTGAATCCTACGTTGAATACTTTCTTGATTATATTTTATCGAAGTCGCAAAGATATCAAGTTTGGTGGGAACACGTCGAAAAATAGCATTCGGGCCACCGAAGAACAAATTCCAATTCACACACAGGGGTCAACAAGGGTGTCTTCAAGTGCCTGTCCGAAAATCCGAGCGCTTCACCAGTTCGAAAGTGGAACATTATTTTGAGTTTAAATGATCCGTGAAGGGCACACAGTTATATTTATAGAATCTATGTTTAGTTCGATCTAAGATGCCGCCCAAGCCTGGTTAAAAACCTAAAGGCCGTTCGAATCACGCCCGAAGCGAAAAATGGCGGCAGCAGAAATGCAACTCCAGATACCGCCGCTGTCTCCCATGGGCCGGCAAGGTCCCACCATGGGTAATCGCGATACCACAGGGCAAACAGGCGATCCGGCACTTTGGAAACGTGTTTGATCAAAGTCCTTCAACAGCACAGAGCTTATACACTCACCTCCGAATGTGGTAGCTATTACCACAAGGACAATCGCTACCCAGAACCCCTCAGATGTTAGAATAGACCAGTCTGAGGAATCAAACAGGCCGCTGGGAATGCGCGGGAATGTACGCAATGTCGGCCAGCGCCACTCTGCCATCCACCGCTCGGCGATGACAAAGCCGACCATCCAGGCGATCGCCCCACCGATGAGTGAGCCGAGGATGACAAACAATATCGGCGACTTAGCAAAGAAAACGACCACTGTGTTCTTGGAAGTGCCCAAAATTACGCCCAGAATCATTATGGCTCCTGCGACACAACAATCAGATGTGGATGTAGGACTTTGGTAAATATTGGACTTAGAACTGACCTAACGATGCTCCCAAAACGAGAAAATTCAGAAACGCAGTGCGCACGACTCCAGACAGGTTGTAAGTGAAGAACCAACTTGAATGGGTAGATGTAGAATCCTCAATCAAGGAGACCCAGTATGAGCTTCAATATGCGAGTGGTCAATGTCACGGTAAGTAAAGAGTTACCGAGACGCACATCAACGTCCAGAAAACGCCGATAATCCAGTCTGCCGTGGTGGGTCCGATTGTTTGGCCCCGATAAGTGGCTGCGGCTTTGTAGGTGCCCAATCCTAGAATCAGTAAACTGTTGAGGACCCTCCATGGCGTGATCTTTGTCTGAGGTTTCTGCATATTCTTTATAACTGTTTCCAGCGCTTCAATACGCCGATGAAGTGCCACTGGAGAGAGATCCGTCAATCCATATCTGTTGTTCTCTTGCACTGGATCTTCCTCCCCACGCGCCGTATCCCTCCGGCGCGGCCGCTCTCCAACAGAAGCCAGGCTGAACCCGGTCGTGATTGCATCAAACCCTACACGGGACGGAGATTCGACGGTTCTGACTCCGAAGGAACAAATTAAGACCGGAGATATGGAAAGGATAAAAACTCTCACCCATCCTGGGATCCAGTTACCACAGCATCTTCCACTCGTCTTGGAAAATTCCCGGTATTGTTGGGCACCCCTTGTTCTCTGCGACGAGTACGGTCAAACTCCAGAGAGGTGGACATCGGGGGAGCGATTGAAGTTGGCGGTAAGTGGATGCGGGTAAGTAAGCAGTAGTTGTTGAAATACAGTTGGCTTTAAATACTTGGGGTGACTTAGTCCGACGGCTGACAGCGGGTGTTGGCTGGCAGTAACCATGTCAATACAAGCGCCGGCCACGTTCGACTTCCGCCAAGGCTTTCTAAGGCGCTAATCAGCGGGTGTCTCGAGGTGTCTCGGCATCAAACCGTTGGGCGGTTAACTCGGAGTAAATTAGCCCCGGGCTCCATGCTGCGCTGAAACTCTGGTTATTAGGGCTCGAAAGTCGCTGGGATGTGAAAGGAACATCCAGAGGCTACGTACAAGGGAAAGGGCTAGTGAAGCGAGTCCCAGTCCCCGGAGGGAGGACGTCACAGTGCGGTGCCGCACGATGGAGACGCTCAGGTCATGCCGGATGCGCGCGAATCACGTCGGATCCCGAGACTCAGCGACGACTAGCATGGTGCCTGGGCGTGACCGTCGTAAGGCCGAGGCGTAGACGGTAGCGGAGGGCGGGAGGAGTGAGGGTATGTCCATCATATGAGAGATGTGAGACCGGACGTCGATGAAAAATTAAAGACAGATATAATTTTTTGGACGCAGTCGTCTAAAAGACAGCTACAGAGAATGGAGACGTACCAGCGACTATTCTCCAGTTACAACTTTACAAGTCAGCGCTCCGAGCCGCTAGCCAACTTCTCCTTCCCACCCACCTGATTCCGACTCATTTCCGACCCCCGAGTCTCCTAGTTTCGACCAAGTGCTCTGCGTCCGGCAGTTTGAAGAACAAAAAAGCAGCCCGGGAAGATGTCGATGAAGGCTGTGGCATGAGTTCGTCGTCGTAGGCACGGAGTTTGCGCTGCGTCGCAGAGTGCGGGACGATGTCGTCGTCGATGCCGCTCGTCCTCGAGTTCGTCGACGTGCACTGGCGGACTCGGCTCGATGGTACCGCCGCGGGGTCGCCAGAGATCAAAACTCGCCGACGATTGGATGTGCTGGCGTGTCCGTTGGCGGGGAATATGTCTGAAAGAGCGTCAGCGAGTGAACAAGTGAATAGATGAGACGAGAAGAAAACTGAGCAAGGCGGTAGAAATACGAGAAGAAACGGCGTTGCAGAGAAAGGATAAGGACGAAAGCTTCAAGGTTAATTTATACGAAGATAAAAGAAGAATAAATGGATACGATGAAAAGAGAAAGAATGCTCACCGACATGATTCTGCGGCGCATACCGCAGCACGTCCACTGCTCCAGCACACTCTGCTTCGAAATGTCCGTTTCCTGCACCGCCCACGCCAAAATCCGTCGTGAAATCAAAGCTCGTCAACCCATCGCCTACTTTCCTCGGATCCCGGTCGCGCCGGCACGCCCCGTCCTCACCGATGTCAATGTTCGGACCTGATTTCTCTCCTTCCCGTCGTTCGTGGTGTCTACCGGGATGGAAATGGGGTCAGCGGCGGTAATGATGGGGTTATGAAGCAAAGGGGGCGCACCGTGCGGAATGTGCGCAGAGAGAGATGTGCGGTATGTGTCTAGAAGGATAACACAATTCCAGCAGAGATGGCCAGGTATACAGCGTCCACAAAAAATTATCATTCGCGAATCGCGGAGAAAGAGAGCAAAAGAGACAACAGCAAGCGATTTTCATCACTGGCTTCGGCGCCCACGATAACTAGGCGATCCGGGGCTATGCAAGGATGGCTGGGCGAGGCTGGGCGTTTATTCGAGGGCCAAAGATGACTGGGCGTAGCCGAAGATGGGAACCGCGTTGGGTAGGGCCGGCATGGATGAGGAGGGAAAAGAAAGATGCCCATGTGGCTGTGCGTCTAGGCTTGGCTGAACTGGGCGCGCCAAACATCAAAGCGGGCTTTTGGGTCCTGACGGTCATCAGCTGCCTGGATTCCTCCAGTTCTCCATGTCCCGGTTGAATTGCGTCGCAATGTCTTGTTCTACAGGTCCGTTAATTGCCCCGCTAGAAACGGCGTCGGGTCCGACAAAAAAAAATAAAGGGCTTCCCAGTCTTAAGGCTCCAACCGTTTTTGTTTTCAGACATTTTTAAACGTTTGTAAACGGATTAATAATCCTTTTAGTTTACCGGCCTTGTTAAACGTTTTGCAAACAGTTTAGAAACGGTTTAAACAGTAATATTTGCAGGCATTTTCAACTGACTATGTACATTGATTCACTGTTCACTTTCATTTAGAAAATATGTACCTATGCCCGGGACTTCAATTTGAACAAAAATCCAAGCTGGTTCTGTGCCGCACATGGCCTCACGCTCGGTTCGATAGCAACTCCGGTCAAATCTGACTCTATCTGACTACGTTTTCCCGAAGGCAGTACATCTACATTGGGAGAGCCCGCTGATTCCCGCAGGCCAACATGCTGCTGAACTTATGCGTGGAATCTGCAAACGGTGAGGGACCTCCAGTTTCTTCATTGAAGCCAGAGCTGCGGTCTTCCACACCCAATAGATATATCTTGTTAAATATTTGTTTTTAAACGGTTTACAAATGTTTGTAAACATTTTGGATTTTTTAACCATTTAGTTTACGGGCCTTCGTAAACGAAAACTAAAAGGTTGGAGCGGGTCAGTCTAGCAGGATCAGACAGTTTGAAAAGTGTTCGAACTTATCTCTGCTCCTTCGACTCCGATTTTCCTGTGGTTGACGAGTTCTTTGCGTTCTTGCGTGCACGTCCCTCTCTCGAATGCTCGCCTCCAGCACTAGGGGACGTTTTGGGTCTTATAAATCTGGCAACATCGTCGAAATCGAGAGCGCGGGTTCTCAAGATCAGCATGTAAAACCCCACTCAACTGTGAAGTCCGTTCTCGGTCCGTCAATTCCTGGATCCCATGGCCGAGTTCAACGAATAAAAAACCCAATTCTCCACTCTTCTGTGTTCTAGTCCCCGTATTCCTATCTGTGACTCAAGCTTGTCCTTCAACGAATCTCTCTCTGAGTCGGTGCTTGAACGGACTAAATATCAGTAAAAATATCTGACCGCATTCCCACTGCCTTCATGGTAAGTACTTTCACCCGAATGTAACCCGATTCTCCGAGTTACTTACCTGGTTAGCTTCCAGTGGATGAAAAGTGCCTGATGAACCGGTTAATCGAGTCACCCGTTTAAAGCAGATGAATATGATCAGATTCTGGTTCACCAGGTTGGCTTTGTTCTAAATTAAACGTGAAAACTGATATGATCCTTCAAGGCTGTTGTCTTACGACTTTCTTCAGGAAGTTCTGATCGAAAGAGTCCGCAGCCCGACAGGCTGTGAAGCTTCCATTCAGCACACAAAGATAGTGACAGGAAACATTCTTGATCAGCCACAACCGCGTAGATTCGAAGAGGGAAAAGCACTCACCTGAAATCAATTCTTCCGCAGTCAGGATAGCGTGAAAGTATAGCAAATCGAGTAATATACCCGCCGGTGGAAAGTTCACTGGCGGCCACCAATGGCTGCCGGTGTACCTTGGTGGACACTGGTGGACATCAAAAGACATTGATGCCCACAGGCCGACAAGATAAGATGTTGTTGTACGGCAATCTCCATCGGTCGCTGTTGGCCTTCCTCACGGATCTTCACCATAATCCATCGAACACCACTGGAACTCGATGTGCGGCGAGACATTTCATTGATCTCAAGTACAGTATATCGGAGCCTTGGTATATTCACATACATTATTCCCGGTGAAAACTTGCAGAGCACAGTCACATATTTAGTGGTTGTATTTTGTGGGTCGATGTGTGTTGCAATTCAGATATTAATAGCCCCAGATAAAGGTACGGAGAGGACAGCATGCATATCACTGTTTAATTTGTTCAAGAAGCGGTGTCTGCAAAAGAGGAATCGGGATAAGAGAATTAATTATGGCAGGAGAGCATACATGCAACAATTTATCTTGCCAGATAGATGGATTGTGGTCGCCTTGAATTGTCTCTTTCTTGTAGTGGATAAGGGCATCACGCAGGATGAGTGGTGAATTTAAGACCGCATTTGCAATGAAGATTGCTGTTTAATGGCACTTTTGAAAAGCGAACACATAGGAAGGTGTAGAAATACTGATCGGATTCTTGGTTCCATACTGTCGAACCCTCAGCCAGTGGTAGTCGACGAAGGTGTGCTGCCCTGTAGCGAGTTCTACAGGAAGAAAAAATTTCGCTACAAGATGTCTTCGCTGTGGGGATATTTCCATTGGAAGCCAGCGGATTCCAGCGGGATTCAGCGGGGTCCAGCGTCAAATATTACCACTGGAATCCAGCCGATTCCAGTGGAATCTAGTGGAGGACCGAGGTTGTGTCAGCGGCCATTGGCTGCCGATGCCGAACCATGCCGATCAGTGCCGTTTCCACTCCCGCGTGTATTACTGAGCAAATCCGCATCACACTCGGCAACAGCATAGGTGTATGCGCCGTCGGCACAATGGGGTGTGAACGATTCATTTAGTCATCTTGAAAACTGAATGAGAAAGTGAACTCACCATGGCTAAGTATTTGGCTTTGTAATAGGCAAATGGCCAGGTTGCTAGTCCGGCCAGGATGGCAGTCCCTGATAGTCGTCCAACATGAGTGAGTGTGAGGTTTGGAAATACTGTATTTCTTTTGTTCAATTTGGCAGTCGCGGATCTTACTGATAAATGCAGTAAGGCGGTCCAAATACACTTTTACATGTAATAAATCTCTATAAACTTTCGAATTTTGCAATTTTCCTCTACAAATATCACGAGAACGGCGTGGTTCCTCTGCTTTCAAGAACCCAAGTCGAATCGAAAGAGAGAGAAGAAACAGCAACACAATTTTCTTGTCTGTCTATTAACTCGTTTGTGACTTCCGCTACATTCACTGGGGCAGTGTGCACTTAAATGAGCTGGATGCACGACCACAAAGTGGATGTCGTTTTTCCCTCTTTTTCCCTTTTGTCCATCGTACCATCTGTTCGAATGGGGAGGATGTAGAGATGGTACATGTAGCAGCAACGAATGGAGCCCGAACAAGATTATGCTGTGTAATGCCATCATCCACACGGCTCAGAGGAGATAGTTCCATCCAGGTTTCTGCCCGTTTCCTCTGCGTATGAGTTTCTCTGCAAACCATGAGATTTCAGGTCACCTCCAAGACTAGGTCCCGTCATTCTCGATAGCCATGAGAATACTTATGTTTTATGAATGCGGCCATTTGTTCCATTACTTGATTTCACGCAGCTCATTGCGGGTTGTCGGAGACTTTGAGTCCAGTTCAAGTTCAATACAATATTCTCGGCCTCGTCATCGGCATGATCGTGAATTGATGGTTTGGGTTTGGGTTTCTGAACAGTTCCGATAGTGCGTCACAACTGCATTTGTACAGTAAATCGTGATAGTACAGTAATGGAGTACGCGGAAACCACTCTTTCCGACTACACCAGCGCAGGCAGTATATCCGTAGAGTTGGCTCTCCATCCGTCCAAGGCAGCATTAAAATCGACCATGCCGGTTGCAGACAAGGGACTGGTGGTGGCTGAAATGTCGTCAACGAGGATGACATCGTACCCCTTGTAATAAGAACTAATGTCCATGTCAGTATGTTGCTTGCCTGAGATCGCTATGTGCTCACTCCAAAAGTGTTCCCCAGACACATTGATCTATGTTGAAACTCGTCAGACAGTTTGCTTGGGTCATAGAGATTCGTCCTCACCAATATTGACGCCTCCGAAGAACAAAGTAGTGACCATGTTATCCTCCAGGAATGTTTCCATGGGCGTCGAAGTTCCCCACATTCCGGATAATCGGTCTAGGTCCGCATCAGTGCGCCTTGCAAAGCCAATGTTGAAGGAAGGACCCACTTTTGTTGAAATAAAAATCAGTACCATTGGCAACTCCTCCTACCTGTTCCTCAAATAGATCCCCGAACGGCTGCGCGTTCCAGCTGCCCCGCATGAGCTTGCGTCCAACACTGATGTTTCCCTGGATAGTTCCCATGTCGGAGCCGAACGAAGTGGCCGAGGTACCGTCGGAAGAGAAGCCCCTCTGGTGGAATTTTAAGAAGCGCTTAGCCTGAGCGGATTTCACTCACAAAGAAAGCAGGAGGCATACTCATCACTGGTACGGAGGTGAGGGACTTTAATTCCAGGGAAAATCACGATACGCACGATCGAATTCGGTGAGCCCCCAGTTCGTCCAGAAGACCTTCATCCCGTTTGCGCGAAAGGCGTGGATCATGTCGATTGTCGTCGCTGAGGTATTTTATACACATCTCGTTCAAAGGTCCAAATCAGAAGCACTGACGAACGAGCGCTCTTCCAAGAGGGTCCCCACCGAGATCAGGATGCTATTCAATAGATGTTTCCATCGGGGACCAGAGATTCAGTCAGCCCATAACGAACCAGGAAGAAATTTTGCATGTCAATAATGACGAGAGCACTGGAAGCAGGCTGAATTGTGACATTTCCTGCAGGATGAGGCAGAGGTATTGTAATAGAATTCGTGGTATTTCCGCGAGTAAGCTACATGCATGGTTGAAGCTTCTTCTTATCAATGCGAATGATGACTCACATCCCACCCGTCAGCCGTCTTCGTCCAGAAGTTGAAGACATTTCCGAAGGTTTCATTGTTGGGATTCACAAGTTGAGCATCGACACTGCACAGTGCGGCCAATATAGAGAGAATAGTGAGGACTTGCATTGTGGTTGGTGAAGAAGAGGGAAAAGGAAGGATGGATTCAAGCGGTATACATATACTTATGCGAAGCCTCCCTTATCTCTGGAGAAGCGCCGCCCCAGGTGACATCAGCTGTGATAAGCGGAGACCCCACTGATGAGAGAACTCGAAGCGGGAAAAAAGGAGAGCCGCACTATATTAAGCAAACTTCTTCGTCAAACACAAAGCAATGGACAGTCGGAAATTTTACCCAAACCTTGAGACGAGATGCGGTCATCGCACGAAAATCTCTTTGCGCCGAATTTTTGAGCACTTTGGCGGCATCAATGTTTGGTCGGGCGTGGTTGATACGGTGACGCGTTCGTGACACGTGAGTCGCTTCTCCTAGGCTCCTCTTCCTTCTCCAAACTCTCTTCGCTGGCCTGGCGCTGGCATGCAAGCAAAAGGCAGAAATGCAAGATATTCTCCGTTAGAAAGCCATTCCTCAAGATTATTTACCCAAAATGCCGTTTCCTGCTTTTCCGGGCGCGGATGCAAAACAGTGCTACTATTTAGCGGACGTTGACTTAGTATCTAGCTGGGATCCTGGCTGGATTCTTTCGGAAACATCTCCACTATCTCGCCGCAGCGAAACGGATGTAACGCCGTAATCCAGGTACTGAAAGGAGCTGTACTGAGAAGGTCTGCCCGTCACATCTGTGTCGTATACTTACACCGAGACAAACCTCCAGGACGTTTCTTCCAGACCCTTCGTCGCATCCTTTTGCAAGATTCCCATAGTTTTACTTTCTGGATCTCAATCTCGCCGTTGTGGACAAACCTGGTCCTTTTTATTACTTCACCGAAGAAATATCACGTCAACTCTTGCGTCGACTAGTCTTACTGCCCGAGACGTTGCAGCCCGGCATTCTCTGCGCAACTGGTTGAACCCGGGGAAACACCGATTCGGCGCATGACTAGACTATCTGCTCTCCGGCGCATCCTAATTCCAGGCTCTTTCACCCATGTCCAGGGAACGTGAAGATTCCTGTGTAGTCCTTGGTGCGATCGAGAATTGTGTACGATCTGTCTTTCTGCCCCGGCAATTTATGTTAGCTTTGCAGATGAGAATGGCAATAAATACGGTCAGCAACTCGCTGTCCACGATTTTTTGGTCACAGTCCTCGACGGTGGGGATCGGCCATCGGCAAGACCAATATAGCCTCCTACGCGCAGTTTGCGGCCTAGTTCTTCCCACCACATTGCAACGGGTTTCTACTTCTTGCTTCACCCTCACCAATCTCTAACTCAAGTGCCTCGGCTTACGCCTTCTCCCCAAATGTCTTTAAGAACTTCATTTGCGCCGCCAATGCCTGATATAGGCCGACATTTCGTCTCGTGCACGGGTACGGCATCGACAACTGGCGAATCGTGTAGACGGATATAACGCCGTTGACTTTGGTGCCCAGTCGTTCAGCCCGCCCACATTTATTTTTATCTCCGGCAAGTGGGTTGACAAGGCTACTACTGCCTTCATCGGCCAAAATATAACCATTGCAGTAGCTGATAATCACCCTCTTTTCACCCTCTTTATAAAAATATGTGTGTCTGTCCGTCTGTCTGAAGCCTTCAGACTCCGCTCAATCTCCGCTGATGCCGCCCTGCCCTGGAGCTTGCCGTCGGCGATTTTCGGGCTCCCGAGTGCGCCGGCCAACAGTCAATTAACACCGGCAACACGTCACCGGTCCGACAAAGTTTGGCCGACACTGCCTCGGCGCTAACCTTGACAGATGGCTCCCACCGCAACGAAACAAAGGTTGCCGCGGCCAACGCCGGCATTGTCGGCAGCTCTCAGTTCGTGAGCAAACCTTGCGAGGGTTGTGAACGAACAATAATAGCCGGAAATTAATGCCTCAACACCATTGCCTCATATAATCACTCTTATCTCCAATAATAATCAGGATCTTTGTGTAATGTCCGGCGCAGAGGGCCTAATTTTATGCAATGGACAATGGAAAAAAGGTCGAGAATAGGTGGAATGGAGGGGAATCAAATGTTGTGGCTGTATTACTATTATCTAGATATTTTATAGTGAACTCAACTCCATTGAATTCAACCCAGTCGCATCGTAGTCTTGAATATCCGGTCCATCTATGACTTTATTAAAAGGGAATGGGAGGCCGCGAAGCGGCCGACCAGTCCCTTGTATATTCTAGACTAACAAGGGCAGCGACAAGACAAGAACAACGTCCGGTATCCTCAACAAAAGGACAGCAGCGGAGTTCCTTTCCATGGCGATCCTGGACCCACGACGAGCACTCTGGGCTTTCGGGTTATTTAAAGGTACGATCAACCAGAAGCGTTAATAGCGGACAAAGTCCGCTTGTTCTCCTTTTCTGATGCACATCCGCCTCTTCTTCCCAATTCGGATATCTCATCCCGATTAGGCAACTTTTGAGGAAATCGTTGCACATCACCGGCAAAGTACAAACATCAGTCCTAAAACGCTCGGCTTTCCGAAAACGGAACTCTCCTTGTTCGGTGGGTTTATTAGGACGCCAAATCTGCCTCTGTTCCCCATTGTTCTCTCCAAAAGTCGTTCTCAGCTCCCGAGTCATTCGCCTCACCTCTTGTCTATATCATCATGCATTGCAAAATCCTCATCGCCCTCACTGTCTCTCTGCGTACGCTGCATCTCCTTTGCGCATCGGTGTCTTAGCTAATAAAATTTATTGCAGTGACCTTCGCCGTCTCTGCCGCACCTGTCGCCTCGAGCGGGGACCTGCGCATCCTGGCACGCGGGATTGTAAGTATCCCATTGTCTCCATGTCCCCACCATGCTGAAGAATCGCGATCTGTCAGGAGCACGCACCATTCGTTGGCTTGTCAGAGGTCGCTCGCGAACCCGAACCCGAACCTGAAGACGAGACCGAAGAGGCTCGCGCGTGCAGAATGTACGCTTGCATCTGGTATGTCCACCCATTCTTCAGTCTAGCGCCCAGCTTATAGATTTCGTCCCAGAACACCCATCTACCCACCTCTACATCTCGTGCACTCCTCCCCATCCGACTCGTACTCCATCGCCCGCGATGCCACGCTCGTTTATATCTTTCATACGCCCGCTTGCACTAGAGCTCCGCTCGTGTCTGTATCGATAGTTTGCTTCCACCCTCCGCGATACCTGTCTGCCGTGCCGCGCACGGTCTCGCGTTTAGACTCCCGTTTGTATCCTTATCTCAGCCTTGTGTCTACCCTGTATTTTTTTATCCATAATTTTTCTTCAAACATGCTTTGGATTTACTCATGGATTCATGGCCAGGGTGAATCATTATCCATGCCTAAGGTCTTTGACGTGACGGGTCCAAGCTGGCGCCGTTCTGTGTGCAGTGAATACAGACGAATAAATTATGAATTCGGATAGATCGCTTCAGCGACACCCAGTGAAGTCGATTTTGTCGAGAGCGAGAGTGGAATTCCTCACCGCAATCCGAAGCAATGATAAGATCCCGCCTTTGAAGCGCATCAATGATGCGGATCAAATACGGATGCGCCATTCCGTAACGGCAATGTAAGTGGACTTAATTTGCGTCCGGCGTGGGCGTGGAGACCAGGGAAAGCGGGGTCCGGTTCACGTTATGATCTCGTTCCTGCTCTACCGGGAAACTGTCCACTGCCTCTTGGCGGATGGTGTGTCAATAAGTGTGCGCTGCCTTTGTCATGATTCTAGCTTCGACATACCAAGGCCGCCATATTGAATTACATACTGTATTCAATTATAACGCCATTGAATGCCGCATAATGGCTCCACGCAGTCAACGGCCACCATCCAATAATACATAAGTTGCGGCCAGGCCTGTCGCGGCAGGTTGGGTAATATAAATAGAGCCACCGTGAGTAGGCACAATTCAATCGTCCACTTTTTGCCAGAGCTGTCGGTCAGAACATCGATTCTTGGGTTCAAAATTGAATGGTTGTCATCATCAGAATCTCCAGTCTTCATGTGTACTTGCAGTGAAAGTAATTGGATTGCTGCGGAATAAGTTGGATGCGACAACTTGTCGACAAGTCGTCCGTAGCTGAGAAGGCGTGGAAGAAAAACACTGTTACCAAGTAGTTGCACTCACCAGCCATTTCAACATTCTCCTGGCATTTAACCAAGGACTCCGAGTACTCTTCTGCAATAACATAGCCTTCCTTCTACACTGTAAGCAAAGAGCGACGCACCTGAAATCCAGGTGCCTTAAACACACCTGGTTCAAGTGTAGAAAAAGGCAACAAAGGCCCTTTCAGAAGACAAAGGCACACTTTGTCCTCGGCGTGGGGGCGGACAAAGCCTGTATTTGACCTACATAAGGGCCGTCGCCACCTGTGAACCAAGTGCGTTTAAGGCACTTGGGTTGCAAGTGCGTCATTCTTTGCTCGTAGTGCTAGCATGGTGTGTTTCGCAAGTGGAATGGCACCGAATATCCGAACACATATCGCAGATAGGCTTGAAGTTCCCGAGTTCGACCCATATCAATTCTCGTTGAGCGGCACAATTTCATTCGGAACCAGTTTACAAACCAGATAACCCTCGGCCCCGCCTCTGATCAGTCCTCGGGCACAATGAAATCCCCAGTAGGCAGGATCCGCCATTACATCTGTCAAAACGCTAAGATGGTTATCACTATTGAAAAAATGCCAAGTTCCTCTTCGCGGCTACGAACCGAGCTCCAATCTCACCTAGCGATTTTTGTACTTTGTTCTGCATCACCGACACTGACAGGACACGCCTCAACAGCTGGTCGATGAAACAAGCGACGCCAAGAATCTTGACTCACTGCCTGACACTGCCAGCTGCGTGAAACGTGCCGATGAATATCAATTCAAGTCTTGAAGTTAGGCGAGCGATAACGAAAAGTCTGACACGACACGAGAATAAGTTACAGCCGGATAAGTGAGGATAAAAAAACGACACCCGATATGTGTGGATAAAAATATGGTCGTGCTGGCGGCATCTGTCGTGTGTTAGTCTATCTATTACAGCTCTACACATCTTGTTCAGCCGTAACGTCAATACATCTCACGTCAGGCCGTTCGTCGTCTGCGCAACCCGACGTCTATGGCGTACCTGGGAACATCTAAACATGGACTGAATGGAGAAGAGGGGCATGGCAGATAGCCGCCTGCCACCAGGCAGCGGGCTTATTCGAAACCCATTTGGCATCTGAGATAATTCTGCCGCTGCGATCTGTTGAAAAATGGCAGATAGACGCTGTGGGAGGTTTTGAATGCCGTTATGTTCAACTAAATCGTATTATGAAGCACCGACGAAGTAATGGTGTTCTGCAATGTGTAGTTCAGTTGGAAATACTTGGTAGTCATACAGCGTTATACAGAGACATAGAATAATAATAATAGGGACACTCCACCTGTGTCATCTACCACCTTAACCTCCACCACACGAATTAGTTTCGAGTTTCGGGGTATTCTAGACACGCAAGCCTCCCGCCTCCTCCTCTCTTCCTCGGGTTTGGTCTAGGGATACAATTTATACACCACCTGCCTGCCTGCCTGCGCACAGCACCGAGCACACGCCCTACGCCTCACCGCACCTTCCGGAGCCCCATTTCAATGCTACTCCCCGCCTCAGAGTGCTCCCCCACGCGCGTCGCATCCCCGCTCGTGCGCGCGCTCCCGGGTCTCGGCACGGACTTGTAGTACGAGGAATAGGCACCCTCCGCAATCGCGTACCCGCCCGGCGGGAGGCCGAAGTAATCCCCTGACTGCACGACTTGGGCGGGATGATTGAAGTACGCTGTGACCGCGGTGTCGGGGATGCCGCCCGAGTCGTACTCGCGCTGTGTGCCGTACTCGGCAAAGCTGAGGTCGGTGCGGGCGTACATGGCGTCGGCGGTCGTGGGGTGGTCGAGCGGGGAGGTTGGGAGGGAGCGGATGTTGATCATCATGCGCGATACCTGGGTAAAATAAAAATATCACACGCGTTAGCGTTGGGTATAAATAGTGAGGGAAGGTAGGGGAATAGAAGGCATACTGACAGCGATGCAGGAGATTGCGGAGGTAGGGCTGTGGTTATATTAAGCAAAGAAGCGGCAGGATATCGAGAAACGAATGCGTACCCCAGAAGAATAGAGTGGTAATATGCAGAAAAGCTGAGCTCGTAGATGATGGCGTTTGTAAGGCTGAAAGCTATTCACATATTTTTAGTTATGAAATGTAACAGTAGAAGCAGAGCACTCACTGAAAATGAAGCCGAAATAAATGAGCGAGTCGCGAGCAAGGACGTCGAGTCTAAGCATTTCGCAGTCGATTAGGTTTTGCGATTCGGGTCACGAGATGGCGACGTACGTGGGATTCCCTCCCGACCCCATCAATCTCCCCGTCCCACCCCACGTCCACCGGGGAACAAGTTTGGCCATCGTTATGAGGACCATAATGACTGCAGTCGCGGTTTTACTAACAGAGATGATATGAAGGCTGGGGACACACATTCGAAGCAAACGGGAGCGATCCACGTTCCGCTGGCATAGCGCTTTAACAAATAACCGGACATTGATTCGAGACCGCAGCTGAGGGGTGGCGGTTGTGCCGCCCCTGCGAGTTTGTGAGTTCTGGCATCGGAAGGGAATGGCGGGAGGGTAGCGCACCTTGCGTATCGCTCGTTGCCACCACCACACACACCGTCATTATGGCGACCTCACAGGTATAGAGGACCGCGAGGATCCAGAACATCCGGCGCGAGTTATTATCTGAGGAGAGGGAATCAGGATCCGGAAGAATGCCGGACGGAGGGTCACGCACAGATAGCCCACACACGGATGACCACCAACGCCTGCGCTGCGAGGATGGCGAGGCGCAGGGGGATCATCTGCCAGTAGGCGTAGATGCGGCAAAACTGCGGCACAGTGAGCACTGCAGTCGCGCGAGGGGGTGAGCTGACGCACCTCGGCTGACGTGCCCGGGTAGTCCGCGAGGATCCAGAGGCCCCTGCAGCACGCACGATCGGGTAAGCCGCGCGACGGGGACGGGGATGGGACTGGGGACGTACACTAGCATTGCGCGGATGACGTAGCGATTGAGCATGAAGAGTATCTTCGGCAGGCGCCACTTGAGGGACCACACCCGGGCGACCTCGTCGTCGAGCGAGGTGAAGAGCTCGTAGACGAGCAGACATGCGGTGGAATCTGTGCGGTGTCAGGGTCGGAATGGGATGGTATTATCGGAGGGAAGTGGGCGCACAGAGCACGTAGTTGGTGATGATCGTGAGAGAAGCATACTGCAGGGCGACTTCAGCGCTGTAGTGGTCTGGGCCATAGCGAATACCAGGGCCGGGCATAGGCGGCCGTGCGGAGGCGCAGGTGGAGTATTGTGGTATTTAAGAGGCCACTGACGACGCCGGCATGCCTGCAGCGGGGGGCGCAGGCAAGAAACGAAGGAAGTGGAGGGGATGGGCGAGCAGTCGTAGCGCCACTGATAAGAGCGCTCTTATTTCAGTCAATCGACCGCCTGTGGCCGACGCGGTGCCTTGGATCTGATCTGATGTCTCCGCTGTCAGTTATGCTGATGTCGGTGCTTTTGGCTCGCAATATGTCCAGTCTTGTCCGATCTGTGATGCAACAGTGACCCGACCCATCGGCGAGGCCACAATCTCTGACGCGCCGTCCGAGTCCCATTTGACATGGATCTTCGGACATTTGATTATTGGATATGCATCCCACCAGAAACACATGAATGCGTCCAACCTTTCGTTCGTGCTTGAAGCTTTTCGACGTAGTCAGCGTGGAGGATAAGAGCGCATTAAGCTAGAGGAGATAGATTCGTTAGATAGCGGCTGATGAAGGCGGGAGAGAATGATCACTGGGCTGGATGTCGGGATGATGACTTCATCCCACGCGATTGTTCCTGAGCCGACTCGATCAATTTGTTACAGATAAGTTCTGTAAATTCAGGTTGGAATATAAGCGAGGATCAGTTTCGAGTCATTGGAATGTCAGTATGAGTTTCAAGGAGGACTTGGGTTTCTACCTTGCCATGGATCAGAATCCATAGACTGGAACTGCCACCGGCGCCACTCATATTAGTCTCGCTGAAATTAATTGCCTTGGTAGGTAAGTTTACGGGACGATAACGGTGTAAAACAAGATAGATACCCGTGTGGCGCAGAATACACTCCATGATGGATGTTTTCTGTGGCACTGCAGACCTAATTGCCGTAGACGTCTCGTTTTCCCCGCCGCAGCCGGACAATTGAGAGCGCGGCATCGGTGAACGTGAGGAATGCACAAAATTCTCGGTCCAGACCCGGAAGCAGAAGAGAGGGTGTGAATACTTTTTGGGGGCGGTCAGATAACCCTGATTTAATTCAGTTGTACGGGACGGGATGACGCGGCATGATCAAGAATTCGGACCCCCCAAAATAAAAGCGCAGAAAGAACGGCCCTCCGAGTGTCGCGCGAAGGACCGGAGTTCTCGGCGACCTAGTCTTGCCCGCATCGGCTCGGACTGACAGATGACAGAAACTAAATCCTACCTCGAATCGGGAGGCTGAGCTAGGGTACATGCATACGTGGCCGAAGCACAATCTAACCGTCTGGAGGAGAGGCAGGCCAACGTTGAAGGGAGCTCGCCCCGAACCCGGTGTCGACGAAGATTCCGTGCTCCGTGACTGGAGTGGTGAGATTAGGTGCCGTGGCATTGGTGCGGCAGGATTCCGGACAAAAGGACGGCTCGAAGCATGGAGCGTTGGGTGACAGTGGCTGGCGGGTGCTGGATTTCTGTCTACACGAGTCTTCTAGAGGACCTCGTGCAATACTTTGGAAATCTGAGAGAAAAAACTACAAGATCGAAGAGAAGGAAAGAATGCAATGTCACGTAGTCACGATCGTGACATTCCGAATTCGGCACTTTCACTCTGTCGGCAAATGCCGGGCGGTTAGAGAAGAAAACGAAATTCGCTGGAACCTGGACTCGTATACCCTGGTTTTAGAAGGAATGGATAGAAAAAGGAGAAAAGAACAAAAAACCCCGTCAAAGGTCGTCCTAACAGCCATCTCCCAGCCAGTTCACACGACGGCCAGCGTTTGACGTGAACTTTGAAGCGTGGATTCAGTGCGCATACAGATTTGTCTTGTGACCGGCGAGCATTTGGCCATATCTCTTGGATATCGTGATAAATGCATTGCTCACTTTCAGAGAATCGTTGGAGGTTTGAACTCATTCAACGACTCGACAATAATCTGGCGAATATCAATGAACGTGAGAACGTTTAATTTTGATAATCGCATTCTACCCATCTCTTTTACAACCCGCGCTCCATTAACGACCTGTAACTGAAGACTACTTGGCTGCGAGTCTCCATATCAGATGACAAATTCAATATACCTTGCCAGTGCGAATGATGCGGCGTTAAGCGTACGACGGCGCCCTGATCATGACGGATGGCGGATTGACGTCCAATGTACCGACGCCCCGCACGCACAGTTTCTTATCTTGAGCTATCTGTGTACCACTCAAGGACAAGGCAGTCAATCAACGCCGATTATAGTAAATTAACAAGCGGGTGCTCGGCCGCTTTGCGGCCTCGCATCTTCTTCTGTAGATCCGCCTTTGGTGTACTTGTCTTTAATTGTCGTTGTGGTAGAGTGGAAGAAGTCTATTTGAAAGAAGACGTGACAATTAGCACCTGCTGTGAGAACATCCACAGTTTCTGGAAGAAAAGCCTATAAGTAGAGCCTAAAAGACTTCAGACGGACAGCCGTTATTTTATAGAGAGAGTAAAGAACTTCGATTGGGAAACACCGTTTAATGCACGAGTGAGGAGTCTCCCACAAGCAAGTAGTACAGGGTAGCACCATCTCTACGCATGCGGGACGTCTTGGCCAAATAATATAGCCTCCGATGAAAAATTAATGAAGAGCCCCAGGATTGAACCACTAACAGTACCGCCTTTGTTCGAGCTCGCACATAGCTTATTCAGCGATGCGGCCTGCCGTTAGGCACGAGATTAACTATCCAGTAGCTTCTGGCGTCTCATCGACGGAAACAGTCAACGCCGAGTAAGGTAAATTAATTTCGATTGGAAAACACCGTTAATGGAATTCGCCAACGGGCAAGACATAATGTCCACACACACGGGCTGTTCCGCCACAAGTTCTGCTCAGAAGCACAGTATCGTCATAGCCCCTGTGCTCTAAATTTATTACAGCCATAACACAAATATTGAACTATCAAAAAGAAGGATTTCAGACAAGCCTGACTGAGTTGAAAGTCCCGCACTCAAGGAATGTCCGGCTTACACGTATCTCATTCCATCCCGGGCGAGCGATGGTGGCTGTTGTTGGCAATAGCGACGAGATTTGCTATCCATGTCAGTGGCGTCCCGTCGGGGGGATCCTTGGCATGTTTAATATTACCACGTATTAGAAGCTCTCGGTCGACGTACCTTCGAGAACTTTCCCGCCGGCGTACTATTTTTGTGGCAGTGAAATGAGAAATTGCGGTACCGGTAATGATGCCGGGAATGGAAGAGATAAATATAATCCGTACCGTGGAGCCGCAACTTTAGTGTGTGTGGTACGTCCCGCCCCCCATAATAACATAGTTTTCCGGAATTAAAATTGGAAGCACTAGTACTCTGGCCACTTATTTGGATTTCCTCCTCCAAGGGAATTGTGGCTCTCAAGCGCAGTCTAGTCTGGGCATACTGCAGTATGTTCCATCCCAGTTTGTGATGGATACGTGCGCTCGACAGCGGAGCAGTGGCCGACCCTGAGATCTGGGCACCCCGCACTGCTCTGATTCCCGTGACAGGCGTACTTGAATGAACGTAACCGCGGTCTAACGGGAGTCTGGTGCGGTCTATGATGTGTACTCTGCACTAAGTGGAATTTCACGGCAAATTTTTCCGGTGGCGTAGGACGAAGAGGAGAGGATGTCCCCTTGAAGAGATACGCACTTTAAAATTTTGAGCTTCTTGGGTTTTCCCGACCGGTGCTGCAATGCCATCCTGTGTCATTGAGCTTGAACGAGAATGGAAAATGAATAACGATGAGAGTGAAACACGGTCTGAGTCCAAGGAAAATGGAGGAATCGTCATCCTAGATTTACCACGTTGCCGGAGCCTTCAACGAACTTCAGGCACCGGATCAGCACGACGGGACTACTGCAGAAAACACCAAGAGGGATTCTCATGAATTATCGTAAACAAGATTGCGCACCGCGTCTTGCGGACCCTGGGTATTGATCGCGTCCGTGACAGTTATAATCAATTGTTAACCGCGTACGTGAGGAGGGGCCTGGTGCTGTCCATGATCCGCTCTCCGCGCCCCACACGAATTCGAGTGGTACGCGTCTCGGGTGAAATTATCACAAGGCCGAAGCGTCGACTAGATAATAAATACAGCTGTCTCTCAAGGTCGCTTATGACAAAAAAGACCGAGGAAAATAATGAGGACCAAGTACCGGCTTGTGACGCTTGAAAGATTCGGTAAGTAAAACATGTCAACTGTCCCGCTCGCGGGTCACCTTAGGAACGCCGGGCCCGGGAAGTAAGTGAGTGCACAAGAATGTGCACTACGGTTCCTGGACTCCCCTATATCCCCGTAGCCGAGCTCACGGCCGCAATCTTTCAACCCGCCGCTGTAGAACTAAAGGAATATGGAGAAGTAAGTTTTCACAGATATTGGAATGGATACCTCTCAGTCAAGCATTTCTCGAGCGTTGCACGGTGATGGCGTAGAGAATTTAAATTCGAAACATCTTTCTTGTCCGGCATCATCGCGAGAAAAAGGTTTCACAGAATCGGTGAGGCTGGATCTCCTGTGAGTAGACCAATCAATGGCCTGAATGTGTCAGACTGCATGTTCCCGTCTCTGGCATAGTAAGCCACATCCTCAGCCAGTCGAAGATTGCACAACCAATAATACCCATTCGGAATGATTTCAACCGGTGTCGGTTGGTCCCTGGAGGGAAAGGTGTTGGTTGCATCGACTACTGCGACGTACAGCGTGTACCCATGGGCTTATTGTTCATTCGACACCTCGGCCTGAAGCCATTTTTCTACGGTGGAATCAGACCTCATGCTCCGCCCAGTCGTATATCCTCCAGTGTATGAGCACCGTCAACCAGTTCAAGAAGAAATTCTCGAACGCAATCAGTCCGTAGCTGTCGGGATCCTCGTGCGGTCTCATCCTTCTCAGAATTCCTATGAGAGTTGACATGAACCAAATAGCTGGTGCGTCGCCTTTGGCGGAAGAAGAGTGAAAAACAATGCATTGAGAAAAAAATGAAGGAGGCACACTTCTAAGCTTGGGTCAATGTCGGTGGTTGGCGTACGGTGCAATGCGGACCAGACTCTTCCCCTTGAATTGTAATAGCTCAACGAATTTGACGGAAAGAAGAAAATTTTGCGTACTACTGGACTCCGGAGACGACTCATGGAAAAGGATAAACCAATAAACCATGCAGTGAGAATTTAAAAGTTACACGAGGAAAAGTGACGAACTTGTAGAACTCGAAAGCATCGTGATCAGGACGACTTCACATGCAACCATACGGAGTAGACAGCACAGAATCCCCGTTTGTTTGGACGAGGAATTCCAGGATGATTGCTACACCGTGAATTTAGAGAGGATATATTTTTGTGAGCACCTCTGCAATACTGTACTACTACATTCAATTCGGCAGTCATGCATCAGAAAGGGGTTGACGGCGCCAAAATTTGGTCGGCGTCACGGGTCACGGAGGGCCTTGACGAATTCAACCTCACTTCCATCACGGTACGTTCAAATCTTGGTTCAGGAGCCCAAAATTTTTAAAATTCCTCGCTGCATGCACCTTCTCTTGCAGATTCTTATGTTTTCATGTTTTTACGTGACTTACGAATTGAATGAAATACTACAGTACAGTATGGTCAGCCTCAATCGGAGTACAGAAGAAAACCGAGGATGGGAGCCAATTTGGGGCAATCCATACAACAGGAAGCTATACAGCCGTACTAGTAGCGCGGACATGTATGCTCCGTAAATCTGCTGCCGTCAACTTATCGAAAGCGAACTTAGTCATCGAGCCAGAGGCTTGGCGGGAGCGCTCAGGAAGTGAACAATCAGACGGGCGTCTAAAACGCGGGAAGGACAAGTCACCAATTGCACGCGGGGATCAAAAATTTGGTTCAACCAACTTCTTCACTCCTTCATTTTCCTTGTCCAAATGTGCCGTGACTTGAGGTCATCTCAAAGGGCGCATATCAGCTTGCCTGACTCCACCATTCGTTTGCCCATCTTAAACTTCGCGTGTCAATATTTACGCCACAGGACAACCACAGGATCCGCTAAGTTACTATCCGCTGTCGTGCAGATCATCAATGATGAAAATTTTCACTACATAACCCAGCCCTACCCAGCTCTCACGTTCGCTTCTGCAACATGGCCTCCGAGTATCCCCAGCACTCACCCTCTGCTACTCGGGACGATACCCAGAAGTTCGAGATCACACCTCTGCGATACAAGGCTCAGGGGTCCGTCTCTTCAAAGGTCGACTCGTCGGACCGCGTGCCACTGAAGCGGGGAATAGGTGTCTTGGCCGTCCCACTCTGCATCATTGGGGGCACCCTTTTGGCGGGCCTTGTCGCCATCGCACACCACTTGTTCGACGAGCATTTTAATGGCCGCAGCGCTACGGGAGAATGGTCGCAATCAAGCAGTTCGCGAATTGAGATCTTCCTTGCGACTGTGTATAAGATCCTTTACTGTTTCTCCGCTGGAGTGAGCCTCTGCCAACTAGTACGCAAACTTAATGCTTGCTCGTCTACGATCTCACTCATATTCACCCTTAGTCTTGGTATTATTTGCGTCGGACCCCGATTACATGTGCGCCTTCCGCGATTTCTTTCCCCTGTTCCTAATTTACGTTGGCAGTGGCTGATATCGATGCGCTCATCGGTGAACCATCTTTGATGATCTTTCCTCGCCGAAACCTCATTCTGAAAACGCCCCTGGTCATTGTAATGACTGCTGCTATCTTGGTCTCTCCGTTGATCACCATTCTCACACCTTCGCTCCATGTGCATCAGGCACCAGTCGTGGATCGTGTACTCACCGTCCCCACCCTCAACACCACAACGGATGCCGTTTTGGATGACATCTACATCGCGTACGCTCCTTTAATTTGCAATGCCACTTCACTGCTGAGTTCTGTCCAGCCAAGGTACTTACAGTGCCATGTCGCAAACCTGGGAAAAAGCCGGGCTCGTCGCGCTGTTATCGGACTCCCCCGTCGGTTGGCCGATGCCTGAGGGCTGCTCTCCCGAGTGCGAGTACAATTTCACATACGCCGCCCCCGCCGTGCGCTGCGTGGATCTGCAGCCGGACCAAATCGACGACGGCGTCAGTCCGACGTGGAGATATGTGCAGCGGACGTTCCAGGATCCCCCGAGCGCGTACCTGACGGCGTACGACGCAGAAATGATCGGCGCAGGGTACCAGACGTCGCCGTTGAACTTCACAGTGAAGGCGGACACTACGTACCCGCCCTCACCGACCTCAGAGGAGTACACCTGGACACTGGCGTACGTTCCGTTTAATCCGTCCAACAGCGTCGAGACGCTCATCAACGCCACGGGCATGATATGCACGCTCTACAATGCCACGTACGTAGCGTCGACGCATTATTTCAACGGCACGCAGGAGAGCCGCGCCGCCGTGACGGAGTTCCACAACCTGCTGAACACCACATACCACTCATCTGACATCTCGTTCAACCAACTGGCGGACTCGGGGAGGTTCTTGCCTGGCGTCGGTGGCCATATGCACCTCCTCGCCATGGCCGATGCGCTTTCTGAGCACTTGAAGGGCAGCCTCATCATTGGACACTACGGGGCCGTGACGTTTACGACGCTCTTGACCGAGGCGAATATATTCGAGCCGTACAATGTCAACACCGTCGGGATTCCCAGCCTGAATACCACTGCACATGTTACGAACGTCTCCCAAGGCTCGTGTCCGTACGCATATCCACGCCTTGCCGCTAATAGTATGCTCTTCTAGCCCTTCAAGACATGGTTGGGAATGCGACGCTCGGTGAGTACCCCATCGGTCTATCATCGCCGCCACTGACTCGCGCAGGATTTGTACATCTGAACTCGGGGTTCACCACGGTGACCGCCACCGTCTCGTCCAACGACGTCATCTACACTTACAAGCGTGCCACCCTGATCGCGACTTACGCCGCGACCTTTGCTGCCCTTCTCCTCATGAGCGCCGTCGGCATGTTCTGCATGCTTAAGAACGGGGAGTCGAGCTCGCACAAGTTCTCGAAGCTCCTCGTCGCGATGCGCAACCCGGAGCTGGACACGGTCGCGGATGTGGTCGTGGGGCGGACGGGGGTGCAACCCAATAATGTGCAGCTGACGTTTGGGGAACTGAGTCCGGCAGGGGATCAAGTGTTCGGGATTATACGTCGGCCTGAGTTGGGAGGGGACAAGGTCGATTCGTAATACAAAGAACCGCATTTTCTCTGACGCTTTAATGGGGCTACTAGTATATAATCGCAGTTGGACAGCGCCACTGATTGGGACCTCCGGCAGTAAATAATACTCTTCCTGCTTCCTCTTGTGGCTCTGCAGAGCAAAATTGAGAAACAGAACAACACGCGTCCGCCGCACGTGCTGAGAGACTTGCCGTTTCTGGTTCCGTCCATGGGAAAAAGTTGGTACGAGTCTCAGCCGCGCCGCTGATGATTGATCAGCGCCACTTGTTTCCTCTCATTCTCACTCCCTCCAATTCCCCTCCTTATAAACGACCAGATGCAGGAGCAGTTTTGGGAAGACAACAACCCTGCGATCAAGTACTCAGGGAAATGGACTCGAGTGTATCACTCTATGTACCACGGTTCTGCAGTTATGAGAACGCAGGAGCTGGGCGACTCGATGTCTGTTAAATTCAAGGGTACGCTGTATCTCCTCCTACGCGACTGTGGCAGCGGAGATTCACCTCATTCATTCCACAGGCTCTGCCATCAAACTCATGGGCGCCCAAGGATTCGACCACGGCAGCTTTCTAGTCAATCTGGATGGCGAAGAAACTGTCGTCGACGGACATTGCTGTGGCCTCAACGCAGGGGTCCCACAGGTCATCCAGTTTGAGGCGATAGGGCTCAGCACCGCTGAGCATACTCTGAACATCACGAATTATGAGGCAGGCCGCTTAGGGACCTCCTTAGAGGTCGACGCACTGCTGTGAGTCCATCGTGTGTCCCTAGCACCCATCTGATCGTGAATGGATTTTGAAGGATTACTTCACATCCCGGGCGCTCTTATCTCCCGCTGGCAATAATCCTTCTCGCCGTCTGGTTCGGTATCACTCTCGTCATACGCCGCCGCCGCCTCCTCCGTGGGGCAAATGCGATAGCTTCATACCAGCTGCTCCCTCTCGCAGCGCCGCAATCTCCAAACCCTGAACACACCCCTCAGGCTCCGGCTGGACCTTCCTTGCAACAAAGCGTTCGCCGCGACAAGGGGGCACCACCCAGTTATTCCGAGGAGGAGCATTCTACAGCAGGGGCGTCGGGCAGCGGCAGTGGCCAAAACCTCCCGCACACCTACGCGCCACACATCGACGATGAACTCATCGAGCGTATCGCACAGCGGCTTGCTAGACTCGTCCAAAACGATGCCCCTCCCACATACGAGACGAATACGGATTCACAATCTTTGAATCAGGCCACTCCTTAGTTTTAGTTTTCTTGCTGTCTGTACATATATACTGTGTCGCCTTCTGCGGAGGATCGATGGATGCCACAATTTCTCTGTCGAAAAACGCGCTGGCCGACACTTGCACTTTAATCTCACTTCCGTGACATGCAATAGTTTGAATTCAGTGTGCCAATCATCTGCCCTAAATACTCTGAACATAAAAAACCCCAATAAACGCCTTAGCAGCCCGCAGGAACGGCCGTGTTGTCGACGTGGTTTGCCGCACCCGTGCCGAGCCCACGGCTCGCGAACGCAGTCCACAGAGTGCACAAGTTGGCGCCACCATAACGGTTCGCGTCGGCCTGGATCCATGCAGTACGGGCGGTGAGGACTGTTTGCCGCATATCAACCTAAATGAAATCACAAATCACAAATGGGAGCGACTTACAGGTGGGGTTGCAAGGCTGCAGCGCGAGCGCATCGATGAACAGGTGGAGGAAGACGATGTTGCCCTCGGTGCCGGCGGGGTTGGTCCGTGCGGTGGTAGAGAAGCCGTGCGCAGACACGAGTGCGGCATAGACGTTGTGCAGAATGTTCGCCCAGACCTCACCAATGTCTAAGGCGAATTACATGGAGAATATATAGGTTAAACCGATGGCACGCACCGTGAACCTCTGTGAGGGTGCGCAGGCTCGAGTACCGGAGAGGGTTGACGGTTCTAGGTAAACGATTAGCGTGAGTGGTTAATCGTGCTTTTAGTGAACGAGAGACTCACGCGGAGGTTGAGTACGGGTGCGAGCGAATGCCTGCGGGGTCGTCGATGACATATTGGCCGAGGACATAGTCCGGGACTGCAGCGCTCGTCTTCTCGTTCCAGCTTCATATCACAACATGAATATCGCTGGACGGAACGGGGCGTGGAATCCGTACTTAGCCATGGTATCCGACCAACCCTCGCCCATACCGCCGGCCTCGGTGGTCTGCAGACATCTGTGTGCATTATAAACTTTTCGAGTACTATATCTGGTTGAAGAAAGTGTACAAACCTGCCAGTTCCACCACCAGTCATGCGGTTGGTGATGCCGTGGGTGTTCTGAATACGAGGCAATCAGTTGGCGTGTTTCGTTTGGGAAGGATGGATCGTACCTCGTGGGTGACAATGTCGTTCTCGAGCGCACCGTCACGCTCGGGATTTGTGATATCCCATAGAAACATGCCTGAATCCTCAGCACGGGCCCGCTATAAACGAAAAAAAAAAACATACGCATGGCTCCGGATTGACCACTACGAACAAATCAGCGACGCTTAGAATGAAGGAGAATGACAACATACTCAGGCGGCGTCGAAAAGTCGGCGTTGTCAATTCCCGCCTTAAGAGACCTTTTGTTGAACGTCGGAATCCGGAGGAAGAAGGGATAAACGAACGGAATTCTGGACAGAAATAGTGACACGGTCGTTCGCAGCACCACCCTTCCCGAAATTGTTGTTCTGGAAGTTGAAGGCAGCCTGCGTCACGAGTTAACCGATTCAATAATCTACCGTGTTTAAAATGTCGGAGCACACACCTCGGTGAAGCCATACCGGTACGAAATGTCGTGGATGGTGTTGACGATGTAGAACTTTGGGGAAAATAATAATCAGTAAAATCAAAGACAGAGTCGAGGGGGAAACCAACAGCGTTCACGCGCGCAGCGTTGACGTTGGCGGTCGTCGTCGGCGCGGTGGTGGCGCTTTGGGGGAAGTTGAAGACGAGCCCAGCGGCGGACTCCGCGGTTGTGGCCGTGGTCGCGCCCTTGAAGGACACTGCGTTGTTCCCGCTATTCAACCCAAGATCAGGATGAAGACAAGTGCATTATAATATACATACGCGGTCGTACTAAATAAATACAACATCAGTTAGAGGCCGCGCAGGATTTTGAAAATCAAATGCGACTTACGTAGTGGTGGTGGTACCATCAGAGTGCCAGCCGTCGGGGCTGCGGTTCGTTAGAGTATAATATATGGGTTATGGACAGTAGGGCTAACCTAGCTGGGATATGTAAAAATAAATTGCGTCAAAGCTTGATACAGGCGACACTGGCGGAACTCACCAAGCGGATCCTGAGGGTCTACCAGGGTCTCAAAACCCTGCGTCAAAATCTCCTTCTGGATGGGCAGAACGAGATACTGCACCCCGAACAATGTAATATGAGTTCTTCGTCGTGCAAGCGTGTCCTGATCTGAGACCCACCGAGGCTTTGGTGACGAAGTCCGTGACGGACAGGACCTCGGCGGTGTGCGCATCGACGAACGCCTCGAGCCACGCGTTGGTCTCCGGGTTCTGGATTTGCATGACGTGCGTTAGGCGGAGGGAGCCGTCCTCGAGTGCGAGGAATTCAAGTGTCGGTGGGTGCTGGTTGAAGGTACCATCGAGCGCATCTTCGGCGGCTGTGATTGCATCCTCGAGAGAAACGGTGGGGACAGAGGGCGAGACATTGGCTGGGGATGTCTGAGTATATGCTTTAATATAAACTGAGGGTCAGTCGGCGTACTGGTTGGCACAAAGGAGGTTCCAAAAGCCACAACCTGTACACACAAGATGAGAAAGCGATGAAGATGGAAGGCGGAATTGTTAACGAACCTTGTCGTCCTTGTTGAATGCGACGTTGGCAACGGCGTTTCCGACGGGGATGCCATCCTATGGTGTAGTCGTTGAGGTTGGAGAGACACATGTCTCTTATATGGATGATACTTACGATTGTCTGGCGCACAAACGCGTGGTCCGATACCTCTCCCGCAAAGCCACTCTTGAAGGTAACGGCGTCCGACGGGATATCGAGATGCGACTGGATGAACGCGAGGGTGCGGTCCTCGAGGCTGACATCCGCCCGCTTCTGCAAAGGATGGTCGATACCCGTGCCGAAGGTCTTTCCAAGATTATGTTAGCGACGCGTCAAACATCTTGAGTGCATCCGCCCAATTTACCTCGTACGTGGACTCGGGGTGGAAAGTGTTCAGCTTCAGGCCACGGCCGACGATCCGCAGGCGGTTGGTTGCGTGCTTTAATGAAGCAGGCCACGGGGCAGCGAGGCCGGTGGAGGCATACACGATCGCAAGGAACACCGAGGCGAAGAACTTGTTGAAGGCGACCATTTCCGTGCAGGAGGGATACGGATGCGTATAATTTTTGAGGAGGTGGTCTGTGGCTTTTATGGAAAGGTGTTCTCGTGCACCACATGTTCAAACGATAAGATAGAAGACGGGGCCGTCGAGGAAGAGAGATGCTGCTGGGTCAGACCGCCGCACAGCAGGGCGTCATTTGAGGAGAAAATGTCGCACACCGGTGGGACTTTCAACATGATAGGGCTGCCAAGACCTAGGGGGACCTAGTGGGGAGAAGACGAGCCATGTGAAGGCAACTCAATGCCATCGAAAACAAATGTGGTGAGAAGCCAAGTGCTAAAAATTATTCGATCTTTGTCGGTGGCGGTCCGGACGGCATCCTCGGCAGTTATAGCATCGTTTCCCTGTAAATTTTGGGAGACGCACGACCGACCCAGCTACAGCGAGGCTGAAAAGGAGGGGTAAAACTGGAAAATGAACCGCGGAGTCTAATTTTTTGTTTTGCTATTTCCTTGTTCATTTAACGGCGCGGATTTCGCACACGAAGAAGATGCCAAGAGCATGGAAGTGTCGGCATAGATTGTGTGAGAACGCTTTTCCATGTCTGCCATATGGATCACTTCGAGTCGAAACCAAGTCGAAACAAACCAGGAGAAGGAGACAAAAGCGAACCCTGGCTCCGGTAGCCCACACGAGACCTAGATGTGCACCGCCGAGCACTATCTGACCAGGATAATTGATATGAAACCGACACAGTGTTCGGGACAGTGGCGAAGAGATCAAACAGAATCGAGTGGTGGCTCAATGGGCTAGCTAGGGCATCCAACCACGCACGAAGAACGATGGTCGGAGTGGGTGGTAGAAGTGGAAATGGTGGCGGTGTCGTCCCGTGACGTCCATCAGATGTACCTATTTAAAGGAAAGCCCTACCTCCTCGACAAGTCGACACCTTGCGTGATAGTGGCAGCATCCCATTTGTTTCATTCCCCAAGGTCCTAATAGCTGCGCTTTATTTTGTACCAGCGAGATTGTGTTCCGAAGAAAATTTTCGGTTTGTTGGATAATGCAAGGATAATGTTGGTGTCTAGCAGCATTCATGGCACAGTGTTTCAAAAAATTTAACTGGGCTGTCAGCAGGCCCGATCTCGGTGGATCCGGAGCCAAGATGGCGATATTCCACGCCGAGAATATTCGGGTGATCCTTTCGCGATAAAATTTGGTGATCTCCACATGCGACCAAGGCTTGGCTGTTTTAATCGCTGCCGTACACAATCATCTACGGCTAATCCCGGCCACCTCGAAAGCTATCAGCCATGTTCGATCGTTTCCCGCAGCTCTCGCGCTCCACCATTGAGCAAGACATGACGCCGGTTACTCCTCTTCGATACCCATCCAGAGGATGAACTTTAAGATGAACGTATCTACCTCCTATGCTTATCTTTTCCGAACTCAGCGCGGACTCCATATCGGAACTGCAGATCGTGAGCTGCCACCTAACATAGAAGCTATCGCGATCACGGAGAACGGAGCGTGGGGGAGTTCCATTGATTGTCAGGGTCTGCGGCGCAAATGGGCGAGGTATCTTGAACGATGAGTTTTGCGCATCAGTTTGCAAATTTGGCAAGGCGCTGAAGCTGAAGGGGATGAAATCCGTTTCTTGGCCTTCTTTGAATCGACCACGATCAGAGTAAGTTAATTCAGTGGACATGCATCAATTGCGCGCGGAGACCACCTGGTCAGGTTTCATTTTGCGCCAGGGTCGTCTAGCTTAGAAAATAGACCGAACCGTCGACTTCTCGGGAGGTTTTCAGCGCACTCCGTTTCAGGTCTGCGCTAACCATTTAAAACAGCCTGGCCTATAGCTAGCAAACGTGGGTGAAATGACTATGGAGCTTACGTGACACGAGTGAGAAGATAGGTTTGATGAGGACCCCTGATAGTACCCTGGGAGGCCTGGGCCACGGCCGGACAAAAATTTGATATTTTGGCCTCAAAATCCAGGTCCTGGCCGGACAAAAATTGGAGGTTGGCGGCGGAAAGCCAGGTCCTGTCCGGACAAAATTTCTGAAATCTCAGCCATTTTTAAATTGGGCTTGGGCAAAATTTTGGCCAGAACGGCGTCTTTCGTGCAAAACAAGCTTGAAAATGTTAAATCAACCCATATCAGTGCGGAAAACGGAGCGGTAGAAAATTTTGGGCATTTCTAGGTCGTGGGAACGCAAAATTACCCTTTTCGGTGACCTCGGCTAGGTCCCGTCCGGACAAAAATGCCCCAAGTCGTCGCGAAACCTGTCCGGACAAAAATCGGCTGATTCGAGATTTTTGGGACCTGGCCTCCCATGGTACTATCAGGGGTCCTGTTTGATGGTCGTGACTCGATGGAGTTGTACTTTCGTATCCTTGGCCACCTGCCCTGATTTGCAACCCCCAGTGTTCTCTCTGAGTTGTGTTAGCGAAACCGTTAGTTTGCTGTTGTGAGTGCGATCGAAATACTTAGAAGTACGCGTTGAGCGATTTGGTAGTGCCGTATGGCAATAAACTTAGTTCGGAAATCCCTTCAAACAACTTACGTCTGACTGCGAGTCTATCTTAAGCAGCCGTACAACGAGAGCGGATCTTCGTTGTACACGGGCGCGAGAGCGAATCTTCGTGACCTTTAAGACTGCTGTACTAATCTTAGTGCAAGCGCTTGGCTTTGCCTCAAGATAGCCGTTGATAAACTTACGATTCACGGAAGGTGATGATCGAGATGATGATGGTTAAGGGTAAAAAGATTATTCTCATTCACATGGAGGGAGCCTCCTTTAAATACACTATCTACAGAATATTCTACAATAGTCCTCCATGTTCCTTCAAGTTCCATACATGAGTCGACGAGGCTATGTTCGAACAGCTGTACAAGCTGTGCGAGACACGGTCACGGGACCGGCGCTTGCGCGCGTTCGAGTTTTATTGAGACGGTGAATAGCTCAACTGAGGTAAGATCCATGACATAACCCCCCCAGTCTCAATTCACTCGAAGTTTGAGAATAAATAACACTTGATGTTACAATTCATAGGCAATAAATATAAGGTTACAAGTGGTAAGTAACGAGTACGACGGTGATCGCGAAGCCTACACCATGATGTCGTAAATGGAAGAGTCGCCTTCCTCGGTAGCGATGACCGCGGCATCCAAGTCAGCGATGGAAAGCCCTCGTGCATTGAGATACATGCGCACGTACAACTCTGCCACTTCGTCTCGACAAACCGAACGATGTCCAGGATCCGCCGCTGGCAACGGCCAGACGCACATGTGGACGTTGCCGTTATCCTCCGTGAGAAGGATGCGTCGCGCAAACTTGGAAATAAACTCGGCACACACTGAAAGGCATGAGTATGAATGCATGCACAACCATCAATGAACATACTGAAGTCCATAGAGTTGGCATAGACAGTGTGGCTCATGAGGCGTCGAAGCGATTGAGCGCTGCCGTAGAAAGCGTACTGGCTGACGCGATGGAAGAATTCGGTGTCCTGCATGCGGATGGGTGCCCCGAAATTCAGTCGAGAGTTAAAGCCATTTTCATGAGAATGGATCATGGCGCAGGCGAGCCAATGCATGAAATAAGTCCAAATCTTCGCGCCTTTGGTCAAGTACTCGACTGCCGCTTCGCGCGTGAGGAAGAGAGGCGAGTCGTCCATGCGGCTGGGGTCGTATCCCATGAAGATGCTGATACCGGGCATGGTAGCCCCGAGCTCCTCCAACGCGTGGACTGGAATGGAAAAGGGAGTACGGCCACGTTGCGGAAAGTGTTTGTTGGCGGCGCAGTGAATGACGTTAGCGAGACGCTTGAGCGCAGCCCACATTTGGTGAAGGACCGTGGACTGAATACGAACGCCAAGAAGACTGCCGCAGACATGGATCGGCTCGAGATCGTCGTCGACGAATGGGCGTAACGGGAAACCGGGGCCGAGCTCCAGATGGTAAAGCATTTTGAGAGTCGGGTCGCCTTAATTATGTCAGTCCGTGAGAACTATAGCGATGCGGATCGTACCAAGGGCATTGTCTAGCCCAATGAACGGATCGAGGAGGCTGAAGGTTGGGAGCATGGAAAGCGTCTCGGGAGTGGAGGGCGATGCGGATCGCGTTACTGGCGCACGCGGCAATCCTGGAGTGCCGAATTCAAATGGAAATTCATCGAGTCCACTGCCACTTAGCGGAGGAAATATTTCCAGCGGAGTGCGAACTGCGTCCCCGAACACGGCTGCATTCGAGGCCAAGGTGACTGAGGAACCGGTATCGATATTGAAAGTGCGGTTGGTGTGAACGGGCATCGAATCCAAGTCGAATATCTTGCGTGGCGAGTGTCCCCTCAGCACATATTCGCTGAACCAGTCCGCATGCCCCTTGCGAAAGTCTAACTTCGTGGGGAACTGAACCGGTGACGTTTCCTGCGCCCGCATTAATGCAACGTATATCGTTCCAATGAAGCGAGTACCTGAATGCGCTCCGTATGGAGGCGGAAATCCTTGATGTACCGGCGGATGTCCTCGGGGTCGGAACAGTTGTTTGGCTTCTGACAGTAGATGCCTGGCATGGTGATACAGATGAAAAGAGGTGGCGAAAAGAGTAACGGATGGGGAGCGAAAATAAATACAAGGTGATGAGGCGAAAAGAATGGCGAATGAACCGATGACTGTTGGTTTAAATATTACGAATGTTGCCTTTTCAGGTTAATCGGATTCTTGAACTCCATTCTTCCGGTTTTTGGAGTTGAACCAATTTTCCAATACACGTGGAGCGTTTCTGAGCCCCTTCTTGGTAAGCCATTCATCGTCTTCGGGTCCGAACCCCTTCCACCTGACTTTGAATTGATGGATGCGCCTCCCACGAACCTTGCGGAAGCGTTCAGCGATGATAAAGTCCACTTCAACTTCAGGGTTGACTTCAAAATCATCACGGTTAAGATTTTTCGTTGGTCTATCTCCGAGTTCTGGGGGAGATTTATTGTAGGCCTCAAGATGAGCGATGTTGAGAATAGGGTGTATCCCATAAGATACAGGGAGCCGTAGTTGGTAGGTGACGGGGCCAAGCTTCCGAATAATTTCAAATGGTCCGTCATATTTCATAAGCAACTTCTTGCCGCGCCCTTTCTCGTTCCTCAACAGCTCAAGTGAGTGAGGGTTTAAAACGACGAGGTCGCCTTCTTCAAACTCTGAAATTAGCCGACCCTTGTTGTATGCGCGCCGTTGAAAGACTTGAGCGAGTAACAGGGCTTCTTTCGCACGCGCTCGGTTAGCTTCGAATTCTTCAATCATTTGCTGTGCCTTCTCATTTAATACCAATTTATCCCCCCCTTCCTTTACAGGCTCGTTCACGGGGCGTTCCACTGCATCAGCTCGTGAGAGAACAGTGGAGCCTGTAATAGGATGGAAGCCTCGGAGTAAAAATGCAGGTGAGAACCCCGTGCTGGAATGTGGGGTTGAATTGTACGCCAGTTTGAGAGCATCAAGATACTGGACCCAGTCATTTCTGGATGGCCCAATGTAGGCTCGTAGAGCTATTTCGAGTCCTTGGTTGAGAATTTCGGTCTGGCCGTCAGCTTGTGGGTGATGCGCGGTTGTTAGCGCGCGTTTCATTCCCATCAAGCGACAAGTTTCGGCCCAGAATTGATTGCGCCATCGCGTATCACGGTCGGAAATAATCTGAAGGGGAATACCGTACTCCGCAATGACGTACTTGAAGAATAATTGTGCGGTCTCCACTTCAGAAATTTTTGTCGAGCAAGGGATGAAAATTGCGTATTTGGTGAGTTTGTCGGTAATAACTAGAATATTGTCGAATCCATCCGAGGTCGGCAGCTCAGGTATAAAATCCATAGAGAGGACCTCAAACGGTTGAGTCGGAATTGGTATAGGCTGTAGAAGCCCAATTGGTGCGTGTCGTCGGGGCTTCGATTTCTGGCAAATATCACAGGTTGAGGTGTACTGCTTGATCCGGCGGGACATCCTCGGCCAGTAATAGGTCGAAGCAAGTCGATTGTATGTCCTGTGATACCCGCTATGAGCACCTTCACTGACGACATCGTGGATTTCTGATATCACAGTAACCCTAAATTTTTCAGGCACGCATAAGCGATTGATTCCTTGCCAGTCTTCGAAATAAATTAACCCCGTTTCGCTATAGTGATATTGGGGATATTGCGGATTGCTCCAATTTGTTTCGCCTTTCCACCCTTCTAGAACCTTGGAAAAATGAGGATCGTCGTGATACGCGGCGACCCACTCCTTGATTTCTGATGGTGGAATTCCCACAACTATGGAAAATGTACGTGCGCTGATATACGGGCCACTGACTGATTCATCAGCAGTCAGTGCGACGTTTTCGTGAAGTTTGCTATCTTCACCTGGAATATCTTCCTCTGTCCGCACACAACGTGCTGCTACGGTGAGCATTTTATCTTCGAATTTGGGGCCCAACTCATCGAACATGTTCTTGATTGGATCTTCCGAGTTCAATTCAACGGCAGTAATATTATCCGACGTAGGACCTTCCTGAAGGGGAACCCGACGTCTAAGCCGTGAAATCGGATCAACGTTGGAATGGACACGGCCTGCACGATGTACAATTTTAAGGTCTGGATAGGCCGCAAAAACTGTACCCCAAGTCAGAAGTCTCCGGTTGACGTTCTGGAAGGTTCGGCTCCAGGTTAGAGCTGCATGATCCGTAATTGCGAGGACCTTTTCTCCCTCTAGGAATGGTTGAAATTCAATCAAGGCTTCCTTGAGAGCGAGCGCTTCACGCTCTGTGGGAGAGTAATTACGCTCAGGGGATTTCAGTACCCGAGACCAGTAGCAGATTACTCGTTCAATGTGAACCACGGTATCCTCGAAATTACCGGCCCATTTCCCCGGTTCAGGAACATCATCTACGCCTTTCACCGCTGCAACCAGAACAGGAATCGATTCCTTATTGTTGAATGCACGCTGCAGACGTTCGTAGATGCGAGTACCACGGAGGTCACGAATCAGAACCGGTTGAACTTGCTGCAAAATACCTGCCAGTCCAAAGTCACAAGCATCACTGTACAAACGGTAAGGCCTACCTCGCATCGCATATCCCTTCACAGGCGCGTTCGTCAAGACTTGTTTTCCAAGTTCGAACGCTTCCTGATGCAATTCGTTCCAGTCCCAGATCTCTCCCTTTTTCAGCAGCTGAAAGAAAGGATGAGATATCCAGGCATAGAACGGAATGTACGATGAGAAGTATACCATCATACCCAAGAACTGTTGTAGTTCATGCACATTGCGAGGCTCTGTAAGTTGAAGGATGGCATCAACCTTCTCCTTGTGGGTCGAAAGGCCGAGCCGAGAAACTTTCTGGCCAAGAAGTAGCAGGGACTGATATGCGAAGTGACATTTTGATGGTGAGAGAGTCACGTTAGCTTCTGCAATCGCCTTGAAGACCTGGTCCAAGTGCTGGATATGATCTTCAAAAGTTAAGGAGAACACTACGATATCATCGATATAGACTAGCGCAAAAATCCACAGGAAAGGCGCGAGAATATTTTGCATGACGCGTTGAAATACACTCGGCCCATTGCGGTAGCCAAACGGCATTCGCCGAAATTGCCATAGACCTCGGTGAGTACGGAACGCCAACTTCTCTGCAGACGATGGAGACATTGTGAGCTGTGTGAATCCAGCCAATGCATCCAAAGTGGTCAGCCACTGCGATCCAGACAGAGCCTGTAATATATCTTCTTGCCGGGGCAACGGAAATTCATCGGGTATAACCATCTCATTAAGTTTTCGAAGGTCTATAACCATTCGTGGCTTAGCATTACGATATACGATGAACACCGGTGCAGCCCATGGGCTTCTAGACGGCTCTATCACGCCCAGCTGAATCCACGAATCCATTTGCTTGTCAATGACTTCCCTCTTGGCAGGTGAGACCGGAAATGGTGGTAGAGAAACCGGTTCAGACCCAGGCTTCATCCGAATTACCACCTCTTCCTTGTAATTTCCCAGCCTGCCATCGATCCCGAATGCAAGTTTATTCCGAAGAATCATATGCTCCATTTCTTTACGTTGTTCTGCCGAGAGATCTGGGGAAATATCCACTTCAGCAAGTAAACGCTCTCCTGGAATGAAATCTTCCGGTACTTCGGCAATTTTAGGGCCACCTTCCACAGGATCTTCTGCCAAAGGATCATCTGGCTCATTCTCATTGCGGTATGCCTTCGAAGTCACTTTTGCGTGCGAGCGAACCGTTGACACCGAAATTGAACACGGATCAGATCCGTGATCAATGATCGGACCATTCCCGATCTCTTCTTCTACGCTCATCCGTTCTGCGACCAGCGTCCGCATCAAGGTAGCATGTGCATTAATCCTGGTTTGCTGATCTTGTGAAAACTTCCCCATCTTGTCAAGCCAGTTCTTAGGGTTTCTTGCTGTACCTAACCTCTGACCTGCCGAGATGACGACTGGTGTCTGTGAGAAGTTCGCTACGTGCAAAACAGGATTCTCGCGGCAAATCATGGAGTCCGGTGATGCATAGACTTCATCGACATTTCCGTTTGCTCCAAAATAACGCTCTACAAAAATGGACTCTTGATTCTCCGCAAATGAGGCTCGTACCGGCACGGTAACACTTGTCTCCGGTGGGATAACCACTCTCTTGGCAGCCCAGACTCCGCAAATCTGTCGCCGAGTCTTGCGCTTAAGCTTCTGACTCCTGCGATGGACCTTTGCCTTCAGACCTCGCTGCATTAATCCCTGCTGGACTTTAACTTTGAAAGCGTGTCCTTCTTCATCCTGCAAAGATGGAGATGTGGAAGTATTGACTTTCAGTCGTCTTCCAGAATTTCCAAACTCAAGGTACGCCTCGCCTTCATCACGTATGACCGAAATGGAATATTGATCGGCGAAGTCGTTCCCAAGGATGAAAGGTGCAGTCATTCCTTTCACAACGTAGGCTTCGACAGCTAACTTCACAGGCCCCTCAGGAGTGTGGAAGAATAAATCCAAGGTGATGTATCCTGAGATTGAAGACCTCCCAGTGACCTGAACAAGCTTGATGTCTTGACCACCCTTGATTTTTGGCGGATTCAAAAGCCTGTCTAAAGCCTTCTGTGATATTAAGGTAATGTCTGACCCTGAGTCAACGATAACTTTAATGGGATCGACATTGAGTCCGTTTACAGTAGCCAGCGCCTCGGTGGGTTGTGAGCCCAAAAACGAGCATCCCGGCGGCCGTGCCATATGTCTGCGAAGTTCAATCAAAGCCTTCTCCGATCGAACGCCAGGTGAGTGCTTCACATGATAATTCTTCGCTTCAATTTCCCGTGCTAACCTGCGCCGTGTATTGCGATTCAAGGCAGGTTTAGCATGGTAACTAGCACATGCCGTCTTCTCAGCTGAGTTCGCGCTCGGATCCGTTATTTTTCTAACACCTCCGCAAGTCGATTCCGAGACTTCACTCTTGCCAGAATTTGCAAGGTATGTTTCAGATTCAACTGCCGAAGTAGATTGATCAAAATCTTGTTCCAAAACGCCGTTGAGCTCGTTATTCCCCCCCAGAGCTGAATCAGCGGACTCACTGTTGCCAGTGGGCGATTCAGTAGGCTGAGGGGGCTGTTCAAAACCCTGCTCAGGCGAGTCCGAAACCTCAGAGTCATCCGAGTCTAGTCCATAATACAGGTCATTATACTCGTCCTGAGCATGCAGATCTTCACTGGCGGAACTCGCAAGATTTGTCCGTGCGGTTTTGTTCCCTTTAAACGAATGCTTACATTCATTGTCCCAGTGTTTACCACTACCGCAGTGACGACAAGGGCGTGCACCCTTGGACTCAGGTGTGGCCTTCTTAGACACGTTCCTGTCGTCCTTCGGGAATTTAGGTGGGCCGATATTTGTTGACCAACCCACAAGATTGACACGGGCAGTGTGAGTACTATCTCGACGATAATCACGTCTGTCCCTGTCACGATCTCGATCCCGATAAGTGCTATCTCGGTCATAGCGGTCCAGCTTTATTAAAGCATCCTCATGGTAGCGAATCGCAGATTGGAACTCAACCAGATTACGATACATCTGTGTGGTAAGGATGGTATTCCAAGTGGAAGGTGCACCGTCCATTACCTCCAAAATAACCTCTGAATCGTCCATTGTATAGACAGTGTTTAACAGCTCAGTCTTACGAATGAAGTACTCACTCGGGGTCTCGCGAGAGTGGCCCGAATCTCGGTAAGTAGCTCTATTTGCTCGGCCGCGCTGACTGTCCAACCATTTACGATTCAAATAGTAAGTCTGGAATGCCTTCTTCAAAGTGTCCCAATTTTGTTCAATCTCTGAGCGATAATTTATAGGTAATGACCAATACCAGATCTCGGCTTGACCTTCTAATCTCTTAGGCACTACACGCCCCAACTGCTTGAAGACAGTTGTTGATTCTCGTGCAATGTCGTTGATCTTCAGCATCCACCGAATTATGGTATCAACATTGCCATCCCACTTGGGTACGTTATCGTATTTCAGTTTCATGTCAAAATGAGGCTCTTTGACAGAGGCCGATCCACTGCTTGATTGCGTGCCACGATGACCAGCGTTATTACGGTCCCCTGGAAGTCGGAAAGGAGTTGAACGGCGACGATTAGGCTCTGGCTCATCGTCGTCATCGTCATCTCCATCGTCTGGGTCACCAGCTGGAGGTGCTCCTTCCTGGACTCGCCGGAACGGCGGAGGCATCTCAGTCTGACGGCGGCCGCGATCGTGCATATGAGGAGGTAATTCCCTTCCTCTGAAATCGCCTTGAGGAGTCATTCGTCTCATCTGTTCAGCCTCTTCAGGTTCAACGGGAAGAGTATCTCTCGGATAAGCTCTCCCAGTCTCAAACGTCGGTGCTAACGGATTGAGAACTTCTCCCATGCGCCGATTGTTTGCAGGCAGCCCTTCGTTTGGAACTGAACTTCCAAATCGGACACCGAAAGCGGGTCTTAGAGGATAGCTAGTGGAATTACTAGCCTTGGAAATGTAAGAATTGTCCGCAGACCGTGAAGCCTTCAAGTAATCGCTTGCAGCGTTGATGGTTTCCAGGTCTCGATCTTGTGGTTTGCCCTCAGAAAAATCGTAGTACTTGTTCAAAAGCCACAAGTAATTTTCAACTTCCACTCGGAAACATACCGCCGCAATCTCAAAGCTTGTAGGTTTGTATGCGTCGGTGATATCCTCCTCGTCACCCCAGGTTGGTAGGGACGGAGGTGTTTTCCCAGCCAGAAGAAATGATTCTTTAGCAAGCTTTCCGAGATCATGTAGAACGCGAAGCAATAAGACATAGCGAGACTTTTGGACTCGGTAGACAAACTGTCCTGCTGTAGTCTCCAGCCTTTCAACATCGGTGAGCAAGGACTCAAGTAACTCAAGCTCCTTGGAGAAGGTTGTCGAATAGAACCTTCTCGAAGCCTTTTGTGCAGTGAGGAGAAATCCTTTGCCCATTGACTGCGCACCCATCAGGATTGCGACCTGCCTTCGTGCAACGACCTCAGCATTCTGAGAGATCTTTGTGAAGGGTTTGAGGATGGGAATGTTAATCTGAGTCTGTACCAGAGGTTCAGAGCCATCTATTTCCCCATCCTCAACAGGGCCGTCATATGCTTCGAGATTCTCTGTCCCGAACATCGATGAGTCAGAAATGTGGGAGTCATCCTCGGGAGTTCCCGAACGACGATGGAGGGGAGTAGAAGTAAGAGGGGTGGTGCTGCCAGCAGAGGCAGGATCGTCGATCTCCGTAGACGTAGCCATGAAGATCTTTGGGATGATAGATTCGCAGAGAAACTAATAGGTGCTTACCGGAGGGATTTCCCAATGTGTCCACCAATGTTAGCGAAACCGTTAGTTTGCTGTTGTGAGTGCGATCGAAATACTTAGAAGTACGCGTTGAGCGATTTGGTAGTGCCGTATGGCAATAAACTTAGTTCGGAAATCCCTTCAAACAACTTACGTCTGACTGCGAGTCTATCTTAAGCAGCCGTACAACGAGAGCGGATCTTCGTTGTACACGGGCGCGAGAGCGAATCTTCGTGACCTTTAAGACTGCTGTACTAATCTTAGTGCAAGCGCTTGGCTTTGCCTCAAGATAGCCGTTGATAAACTTACGATTCACGGAAGGTGATGATCGAGATGATGATGGTTAAGGGTAAAAAGATTATTCTCATTCACATGGAGGGAGCCTCCTTTAAATACACTATCTACAGAATATTCTACAATAGTCCTCCATGTTCCTTCAAGTTCCATACATGAGTCGACGAGGCTATGTTCGAACAGCTGTACAAGCTGTGCGAGACACGGTCACGGGACCGGCGCTTGCGCGCGTTCGAGTTTTATTGAGACGGTGAATAGCTCAACTGAGGTAAGATCCATGACAAGTTGTCCTACGGTGCTCGTCGAAGAATTTCATTTTCATCCTGACCTATTTCGAGTCGACCCAAGCCATGATGACCTGACCGCGATGAAACTGGGACGTTTGGTCTTCTGGTCCCTGAAAAAATCTCTCACAACATTCGCCGTTGCTATATACATCTCACGTTCCTCATTGACAATCAGATACGATACGATACAGAAGAAAGCCATGGCAGAAGAAAGCCATGATGCAGTGACGAGTTTCAAGATGGAGAAGAGGCAATGATTGCTTTTCTGAGAATTCCATAGACAGAAACGAGTCGTCTTTCTAGTTTCGGCTTCAAGGTCGGCTTCGCGCCGGAGAATATCCGTTTTGGATGCGGAGAAAGGGAGTTGTGGCGGTGCATGCACAGCCGCTGATCGACGACTTGCACTTGACGCAAATCGCGACGGACGACTCTCGAGCGTCTACAGATGCGATATTGTCCGTAGCAGCTTCCTTGGTCTGAGGTAGCAGCGCCTGAGCTTCTCTGCTCGAATGGCTTGCTATACTCGACGCCGTGGCGTCTCAGGAGTCAGAGTCGCTATACTCCGCGTCTGGAATGATTCGGGCGTACGCGCGTGTCCTCGCGCACTAGGATCCCGTACTCTTCTCGGTTCCTTTGCTTCCCACCCACCCTTCCGCCTCCGATCTCCCTTTCCTGCTCGGCGGGCGAATGCCGACACCTTCTCCCAATCCCTGCGAGCGGCCCGGGGATTGAAAAAAATCATATAACAACCTCTTAGGGTAACATACTAACCCCCCAGCCTAACGTAAATGAAAGGAAGGGTGGCCTCTCAGTACTCATGGCTTATCTTTGCGCCTACACTTTCGGGACTACATCCGAAGAGACGAAAGGACATCGGAATGTGTCAAGATCTACGGCTGCGTCTGCATACCCTGGTCCGTGTAGCCACGCGTTCCATACCAGACAAGATAGAATGTTCTCCTGTCGTACGGTGCCAGCGGTGCGCCTTGTTCCATCCTTGTCGGAACGTCAAGCTTCGCAGCAGGTAAGGAACATGTTCTAGTACGAGTATCGAGCGCTTACATTGGAGATGAAGAGCCGCCCGACCGCGATCAGACTGCTATCATCGACCGCCGCCAGAGCACTGGCGCGGTCAACTCCGCCTGCGCGAATGAGCGGCCGCGGCGGCGGCCAGATCGCGCGCAGAGCATCGCTCGACTCGTGCGCGCCGATGGTGCCCTCCGCGCGCAACCCATCCCCGCTTATCCGCGGCTCGATGCCCACGGCTGCATGAATATAAAGGAGCCCTTCGTGTTTACCGCCGCCGCCACCTGCATTCATTCATTCGATCAGCCAGCATACCCCGCACTGCGGCGTCCATACCTCTCTCCAGGCGTCGATCTGCGCCGGGCCTCATATGCCCGGCACGTTTGCTAACCCACCCGCGCGTGCGGCGATTAGCGTGGACTCGATGATGAGGAGCGTGCCGGGGCGGGTTGCGCGCTGGGCGTAGTATTCCGCCACGAGGGGGAGGTACGGGATGTGCTCCCCGCTCGTCTTGCAGCGCGTTAGCGGGGCGAGCACGACGCGGTGCTGCAGTGCCACGGTTCCGATTTCGACGGGCTCAAGACGGGCTCGAATAGGTGGGGAGCCATTTTGAGATAGAGGGGGGCTGGTTGTGGCGCAGGCCGAAGAATCGAATTACATCTGTGGTAAGTTAGGCGGTGCGATCCTCTCGGATGTCAGGTCAGCCTCACGGGAGAGGTGTGTACCAACATAGCCAGTTATCAGAACTACGTGCTCATTAAATTGATTTGCGTCTATCCTTCTTCACTTCGAAAGTGATGTCCTCCCTTTCGGCGCTCCGACTCGGATGCAAAGATCCTTACCGCTTCGGCAACTTTGGCAGAAAGAGCACTCCGATCACCGGGATAGCACTCGGTCCGTTCTCATAGGTGAGAAATGAATGTATCCTTCGTCTGTTTGTTCAGGATCCGACCGTCTCGCTCAAATTTGTTGCAAGATAAATAAGCAGCTTTGTCCAAGGGACAATTACAACGCTCCCGCAGAACACCAGCACAATGGAACTTGAAGGGATCGCAATAGTGGGTCGTCGCTGTGAACTCCTTTGACTTCACTGATCCAGCATAGGTTGGGCTCGCCGCGCAACTACCATCTGGGCTCCTGTCTTCGACGGACTTTGACTACGCCTCCTTCTGGGACTTCCTTGTGACCAGCGGAAAGGCGTACGAGCCATTGGAAAATGTATTGCCGGATTTCGTTCGGTAGGCGAAAAAATTATCGCGACCTGCCATGATTATGAACGATTTTTTTCAGGGCGAGCACGCAAGTCAAACTTCCGGCCCAAGGCAGCTTCCTAAAGAATGTCGCAAGCTTCGACAACATATCTCTAGGCATAAGCACGAAAGACGCTCGGATGACCCCGTATTGCGCGAGACGTTTGTTGGATTTGTCCTTCCAGGCTCTGCTGGATTCCGGTATCGACTCGCGGCGCCGTAATATAGGATGCTTCATGAGCGGGAATAGGCCAGGGCATATGAATGCGCCGGTAAGTTATTTTGAGAAGCACAATCGCGTCGTTCATTGAACCAAGTGGTGTTTAGGGCGCACTCGAAAAAGGGATTGACGCCGAGGGGAGTTTCTCCGGTACACCGTATTCGATGGCGAATCGGATTTCCTACGCCCTCGATCTCACTGGACCGTCCCTCCAGTTGGACACAGCTTGCAGCAGTTCTCTCACGGCTCTCCACCTTGCCGCCACTGCGATCAGGCAAGGAGACTGTGAAGCTGCGCTTGTTGGGGCGGCGCAGATAAATCGAGAGTAAGTCAGCCATCCTAATAGAAAGATTTAAATCTTGATGCATAATATACAAGGCTGTCCGAATGGACGACCTATGTGCAAGGTGGTATCTTGGCGGCGGACGGAATGAGTAGACCGTTAGATGCCGAGGCTGCCGGGTTTGTCCTGATTTGTCTCGCATCACTGATCCGAACCTGACTTGTCTTCCTCTGCAAAGATTCGGCCGGGGCGAAGCCGCGGTCGTCGTCGTTCTCAAGCCTCTGAAAGATGCTATTCGAGATCATGACCACATCTATTCTGTGGTTTTAGGCTCGGCCATCAAGGCCACCGGGTCGCAGATGCCACTCTACGTTCCGAACGGCGTTGTGCTAGAAGAATGCATTCAGCGGGCGTATGAAAGATCTGGTCTCAGCCCTAGCGATGCGGATTACGTCGAGCTACATGCCACAGGTCTTTTACTTCCATTTTTTCTTATTCCAAGAATGCCCTAACTCGGATCCAGGAACGTCTGTCGGAGATCCCATCGAGGCCAACGTGGCTGGACGGCTCTTTGCAAAAGACAAGCCTGAGGACGGTCCTATTGTTCTCGGAGCTGTGAAAGGCAACATTGGGTATGCTTGTCGCAAGCGATACTTGGAAACCCGCGCTGATTAACATCCAGACATCTAGAAGTTGCCGCCTTTCTTGCAGCACTCGTCAAGGCCTGTTTGATTTTCGAGCATGGCATGATTCCGCCCTCGGTTAATTTCTCTCAGCCAACGATGACGATTAACTGGGAAACCTTCGACGTCACTGTGCCGGTCGAACCTATTCCACTTGGCTGCCGTTCTTCCTCGGGCAGATCGATCATCTCTATCTCGAGTTTTGGAATCGGCGGCTCTATGGGCCACGTTGTTGTGCAAGCGCCCCCCACCCCTATTCCAACTACGGCTGAGGTCGCGAGGACAGTCCCGATTTTATTCTTGGTTGGAGGCTTGTCTTCGAGCGCGGTTGACGACATTTCGCGCGGCGTCCTGGAACTGGCTGCAGACGATCCCAAAATTCTTCGCAACTGCGCTGTGACGCTCTCCCGCCGCGCACGCCAGCTTCCATGGCGCAAGTTCTTCACAATCCCACCATCACTAAGCCCTACCGCTGATGCCGCGACCATCATACCCCGCGAACCCTTCCGCCTGGCGTATGTTTTTAGTGGGCAGGGCCCACAGTATCTTGAGATGGGGCGCCAATTATTCGTGGAATATCCTGTTTTCCGAAATACCATCCTCGAGCTGGATGATATCTACCGGCGCGTCACAGGAGCGTCCCTGATTGAATCGACTGGGCTATTCGCTCCCTCCGCATCGCCGACAATTACACTCCCAGACCTTGGGTGGCCCACTATCTTCGCTGCCAGTTCCGTCGCCATGGTCCAGATTGCACTGTGCGACCTATTGAAATCGGTCGGCATTGTTCCTGATATGGTGATGGGGCACTCGGCTGGGGAGACTGCCGCTGTGTATGCGTCTGGCGCTGGTCCCAAGGCCATGGCTATCGAGATCGCAATCGCTCGGGGAGAAGCGATGACATGCACAGAAAGCAAGGAGGTCGGAATGGTGAGCCTCGGATGCAGTGCCCCACGGGCCGAGGAGCTCATCGCATCTGTCACTACCAACGATACCGGAGTCCTGGAGGTGTCGTGCTTCAACGCACCAGATTCCGTCTCCGTCTCAGGCACCGCCATTCTCCTCGACAAACTCGTTGACTTGGCCAAGCAGAAGAATATCTTTGCGCAACGGATTCGCACCATGCTGCCTGCTCACTCCTCGTTCATGGACGGCATTAAATCCAACTACCTCGCCAAGATGAACGACATCTTTGCACGCTACCCTGGATCTCATGTTCCCAAAATCCCTGTATATTCGACATGCCGTGCAGATCAGTTCGTGGACGCCTTCACACCGAGCTATTTCTGGGACAATTGCAGGAAGCCTGTCCTATTCAGCAAGGCAGTTTCTGATTCGCTATCTGCATCTCCAATTTTTTTGGAGGTCGCCTGCCATCCTGTATTGGCATCGTTCATCCTGGGGTGGGGAGTTGTAGATAGCCGCGTGATGTGCCCCATGCGCAGGCCTTCCGGAAAGACGAGACCTTCCGTGTCCTCGAACGAGTCGACATTGTTCTTGAATACTCTCGGCCGCCTGTCGCTCCTTGGATCGAATTCCCTTGACGTCAGTGGCCTCTATGGAGCGTCTGCATGTAAATCGAAGCTTGTCGAACACCCACTCGCTCCCCGTACCATCCCATCTCCCAAAGTATTGTCTTACCAAGGCAACATGCGCATGATGGAGGGCAGAGGCCCACTTTCGTCCGCGAATCTGCGCATAAACAAGGTCACTCATCCAACCCTCGCCGAGCATGTTATAAATGGTTCGTGATACGACTTTCTCACTGCTCTCACATGAATCACCGCGTTCCGTAGGGGAACCGATATTTCCAACAACCGGGTTCATCGAAATGGTGCGCGAATATCGTCGCAGTGGTAGATGATGACTGACTCGAGAGGCTTAGCTTTTGGAATCTGGGGCAACCTCCTTGAGAGAGGTGGAGTTGGTGTCGATTTTGTCCCTGGCTGCGACTGCGCCGCTCGAGGTCAGTCTCCAGAGACTCAAGACGGCTTGGTCCATTACGACGGGTGTGGTGCGTGAAATTCCAAACAGTTTCGGGCCTTTTATTGAACGCGTTGACACGACAGGGGTCCCGCGAACGCGAGCACGCCCGTGGATTTATGGAAACTTCAACCCCAATGGAACCTCCGGTTGCGATAGATCTTGAAGCCATTTTCAAGCGCCTACCGATGTTGGACTCTGAAGGTGCGTTTGATCACAGAAGTCGATCACGTCCGTCTCATGCATCGCAACCATAGGGTTCTATCCATCATTGCAGCCGCTGGCAGTCTATGGCCCATACTTTCAACGAGTTGTGAGATGCCACGGAGGCCCTTCGGAGGTGATCGCAGAGATCGAGGGCCTTCGTGCAGACGAATTGTGCGTCACCGAATGCAATCATGCTAGTCTACTCACGTTTCTATCCTACTCCAGAGCGGATGCGTACTTGTTGCATCCCGCAATTATGGATGCCTGTATTCATATCACGTTCCACCCAGACGTCTCCAAGCAATATTCCAAGGACATCATCTATCTCCCATCTGCCATCGAGCACTTCATCCTCTATCGTCCTGGCAAGAATAGTGCTGGAAACTGGTTTTCTCACATCACTCTCCGTCAATGGACACCGGGTAATATTGATTTGGTATTCCTTTCGTGTAAATGACTCACCAGCTCGCAGATTCTCGATCATACAATATCTTGATCACAGATTCATCTGGTTTGGCCCTTTGCGAAATTCGGAACCTGAGAGTTCGGAAGTTCATGCCCGGCGGGCCGATTACGGTGGAGCGCAGATTTGAGTTGATCTTCCAGCCGCTCTCAGCCCTCGATTCTGCTGACCCTTCCCCGGCTCCCGATTTTCTCTTCCTCGCGCAAAAACCACTCTCTTCTGCTGCTCCTGCTTCTGACGACCTCCGCCACGTCTATCCGTACATATTCAGCCAGGAAATGAAATTGCAGCGGCAACTCCAGGAGCTCGACACATCCGTCTCGACCACCATTTATCTCCTGGTGATGCAAGGACGAGATGCAGATGCCGCGCTCGGTCTGTGTCCCGTACTGAAGCGGGAAATCCCATTGTGGGATATCCGACTGGCCATTTTCGAGTCTTGGCTCGACTTCTCCAACCCGATCCCGTTGCTGACTCGGCATATGGGTGCCTTCAGTGATGGAGAGAATGTTTTATCGTTTGACGAGGACGGTGCTCCGCATGTGCTGCGTGCGGTATTCTCTTCACCGTCCGATTTCAAGCGGCAGGGCTTATTGAACGGGAATGCCGAACCAGGCTGCACCGATACTCGCGTCACCCACTCAGCTGCTCCCCCTTTTCGTAGTGATCGCACCTATATCCTCCTTGACGGCATTGGCGGCCTTGGTGTCGACCTCGCTGTGTGGCTATACGAGGTGAAATTCATCCGCCCCTCGATCGATAGACACACGGTCTAAAGAACGTTCTTAGCACGGGGCAAGGAGTCTTGTTCTCACATCACGTAGGGGCATTGACTCACTGGACACAGCCAAAGATGCCATAACGCTGGCGAAAGTCGCATATTTGGAAGGCCGAGACGAGCTGACTCTTCGCCTCGAGAAATGTGATGCCACGGATGTTGACCAGATGAGCGCACTCCTGCGCACCTTACCAGCTCCTCTCGCCGGCTGTTTTTACCTGACAGTGGTCCTCTCTGACGCCTTGTTTCTCGACCAAACTCCCGAGGGCTTCCAGGCCGTATATGATTCCAAGCTGAGGGTCTTTGAGATTTTTACGGAGCTAGTCGAAATCCAGAGACTGGATTTTGTGGTCGCGATTTCATCGTTCAGCAGCCTCGTTGGAATACCAGGGCAGTCCAATTATGCGAGGTGTGTATCATCGCTAGCTTGTATGAGTGAAAGTCAATTAATGGAGCGTCGCAGTGCCTGTACTGCTCTGGACGGCGCTTTGTCTCGTTATCCAAATGCATTTTCGCTGATAGCACCAGGAATTTTGGATGCGGGGTATCTGGTTGGTTTGCGGGATGTATGCACCCATAACTCCACTGATAGATGATTGTAGGAGCGGACCGGTTCTGTGGCTGTCGACTGTCTTCCGACCTGCTCTGCGGAAGGTGTGTAGAAATTTAACTTGGTCGAGACATATAATTCAGGCGACGATGTTAGCTCTATGGGTTTTTCTGGAGGACGCACTCCGAAAGCTGGATGAGTCCCCATTCACTCGCTACATTCCGGACGTCTCCCGGACGCCAAGTAACCAGACAGTCTTACCTGGCTCCCCGCACACCGCGGTCAGTTCCAAATCGCCACAGGAACAGCGAGAAGAGATATTCCTTCGGGTATTGGAGCTCCTGGAGGTGGAGGAGGTTGATTTTGACGCCGAGCAGCCTTTGACCACATACGGCCTGGACTCCATCAGTGCGGCAAGATTGGCATCCATTTTGCGTCCGTTCGCCATTTTCTCGCAATTGCAGCTGCTTGGTGGTATCACCTGGTTGGAGATGGAGAGCGAGCTGGTGTACTCCACTCAGAGTGACAACGCGCTGGGGGAATCCGTCCCGCTCGCCGACAGCAGCCCAGCCACGAGTATTCTCCTCGATATCCTCGGCGTTTCGCCAGAGAACTTCTCGCCCGGTGTACCTCTCAGCACCTATGGCATGGACTTGCCGGAGGCCACGCGGGTCTCGGTCGCCTTGGAGCCATTTATGACCGTGACTGCGGTGCAGCTCATGAGCAGCGAGATGAGCTGGGCGGATTTGCTAGCAGTCGTGGAAGCCGAACGGCTCGCGCAATCACTCGTTCAGATCTGCCACGGATCGGGCATCCCCCTCATCATTCTGCCTGCCGGAAATGGTTCCATCGGTATATTCTATTCCCTCCAAGCACACTACGAAGGCGAACTTTGGGGCCTGCAGATCACGGATTCGACACCGATGGACTCACTGACGGGGTTGGCTGCATTTTGGAAGGAGCAAATCTGTGCGAGGTGGCCGCACGGTCCCTATCGAATCGCCGCTTTCTGTGGCTCTGCAATTCACGCAGTCGCCATGGTCAAGATGCTGGAGGACGCCGGGGAGGAGGTCCTTCAGCTGACATTTATCGACCACAGCCCCACCTTGATCCTTCAACTCGAAGAGATGTTCAGGGACCCGAGCGCGGTGGACTACGAGACCTTCAGGACTAAGTTGGTGCTCGATTTTTTGCAGACCGATCCGACCATCGCAGCTCCAATTTTGGCCAACTACGAGGCTGCTGTGCATGACCCGGACGCACAAATTAGCCCACGCCTTGGGTTTCACATCGAGAAGGCGTGGGTTCCGATTTTATTCGAGTTTCTGCATGAGTTCTACCCGACGGGCATCGACAAGTCGTACGACAGCTTCGTAGGTCCATACGATGCGTGGGTGTCATCGGTAAAGGCACGTATGACCGTGCTGGTTGCGGAATGGGGGGCTGCGACCTCGCCGCTGTTGGGCCGCTGGCCTGACCTGGGAGCGAGCTTGATCTCCAAACCAGTGCGCGTCGACTATATCAGCGGGGTCAGCCATTTCGGGATATTTGGAGATGCACGCACCGCGCAACTGCTCGCCCTGAGTCCTTGAAGGAATGCATCCGTCTAGTTGAGTATTATGTAGCAATACCATGTCATGTTCGGAATGCGAAAGATTAGTCCAGAAGCCTGAGTTACTCATCCCATTCGAAATGCGGCCGGAAAGAGAAATGAAGATTCGACGTGACAGGTTTGCGGCCAATGGGCCTGCAGTATATTTTACTCACACACTTACAAGTTATTTCTGCATACCTTCTTGACTGCGAATTTCGTCGCTATTTCCTCCCCGAAGAAACACTTTTCATTCCTCTACGATTCAAAACGACCACACAGCCAAGTACGAAAAGGGATTAATCGATTATCATGCAAGGTGGACACGCAAGAATATCTTTGAGAAAAGGTTTTAACAAGATACAATAAGTGGGACTCTGCGCGAGAACTTTGTGAATCATTGACAGTGACGGCGTTGAATATCGGTGAGCAGATTAATCCGACCGGTTAACCCCTCCTCATTACCGGAACTCCAGGCTGAGAATTACATTCTCCAGACGAGCGTGGACCAATGATCTGCGCGGCCACCATTCGCGAAGGTCCTTGATGACCCTGCGCGTAACCTCTAGCGACGATACCTCAGAGGGTTTATCAGCAACATCGACATAGCGGGATCCGCTCTCAGTCCTCAAGAATTCGTTTTCCCACCGAGTTATCGCTTCGTCAGCGGAAGGGGCATGGAGCTGCGCCTGAACGAGCTTGATCGCAGAGGCGCCGGGTTCCCCATATTCCTGGACGAGCTGGTGCACAAACGCGCTCTGCTGCTGGTTTAACGCAGGAACCAGCATTTCCATCACCGCTGCGATGCATCCGGGGTCGCCGGTGGCCATCGCCGTCTGCACGGTGAGGCGGAAGATGAGGCGCAGCAAGAATTTAGGAATCCCAACAGGCTGAGGACCCATAGGAGTGAAGAACACATAGTCGCGCGATGGGGTGGCGTCCAGATACGTTATCTGCCGGACAAGAGCGGCAGAGCGGACGTATCCGTTGTGTGCTGGACCGATGTGCCACAAGAGGAACACGGCTTCCGCTAGCGATGCCTCAGTGTAGAGGGTGGCGTCTTTGACGATGGCACAGGTGAGTGCCTTGCCGCAGATCTTTTTGTGGCTCGGCCAATCCGACACTTGGCAGGGTCTGCAGTAATCGTTTCCAAAAAGGACGCATTAAAGGGAGCGAACGGCTAACCTTGAGCAGTAGTAAACCTTGCGCAAGACGTTCTCATTGCATGTTTTGCAGACGGAGAACTGGGCGTCGCTCCTTTCCTCCGATTGACAACCGTCGCAGATGCGCGCGATACGATACACCGCTACCGCGTTTGGTGATTCGCTGGTGAGTTTCTTCCTGGCTGAGTCGGATTTGACTGTCTCAGATGGCCGGATGACGCCAATGACCGATGAAATGGTATGATGCAAGAACGCCGCTACAGAATTCATCTCGGATTTTGACAGATATATTTAGTCGGGAGACTCACAAAGAAACTCGTCGCGGACTGCTACACGCCCTTGCACTTCTACTTCGTTTCCAGCGCTCTGAAGACGCCCCATTGCTTCATCGGTCCATCCCGGATGCGGGTATGATATGCACCCGCCCTTTGACATGTTCACCTCACCGTCCGGAACATATCTCCTCAGGAGGGTGAGAAATCCTTCGCCGTTGCCGCTCTCCAGAGACGAGAGGGTGATGTCGCAGGTAAGCATCCGGGAGTGTGGCCCATAAATGGGTTCCATCGAGCACGTTCGCAATAGTCCCTCGAGCATGTGCGCCTTTCGCGCTGCGGGTGTTAGTCTTTTCCAGCAGAAATTCGGCTGGAGGACACTTGTAACGGCGAATGCGCGCAACTGCTCCTGCACCCTACACAGTCTGCGCACGGTGTTGTAGTTATGGACCAGATCCTGCTGCGCAGATGCTGGGGAGGATGCCGAACCTGCAACCAATGCTTCCAAGTTGCCCACTGCCGAGTTGAGCACAGGAAACCGAGCTTCCCAAGCGGCGTTCCACTTTGCAATATCGTCTCTGAAATCTGGTACTATTCCGGGAGCCACAGACACCGATTTCTGTTTCGGGGGCGGCATGAGAGATGAGCGTCCTGGAAAAACGTGGCTTCTTTGCTTTGCACTTGTTGAACCTGCAGGTGCGTGGGTTGTCCAGAACATTCTTGTTTACGTGTAACGTTCTTCTGCGTCAGCCACATCAGAAAAGTCTCTACGGCCGTAGTTTCCCAGTTAGTTACATAGCAAGATATAATCATCGGAGAGACAGACGGTCTGTAAGATGGCGGGTCTGATTTTACGGTCATAACTCACCACGGCATGCTCTTCCGTAGAGTTTCAACATCTCATGGGCAAAACTGACCCATCTGGATCCGATGGAGCTGATATGTCCGTCTAAAGGTTGGTCAAATCACCGAATTGAACCGTGTCGTGGTTGTTGGGCCTGTAGACTTGCGACGCGAACCTAGCCTCAGACGACGCTGAGACCGACATCTGCATTCAGAATTGATCAACAAATGTTACGGTGAGAGTCAGGGTAAAGTGACACGTTGAGGCACATACAGGATCTTTCCAAGCCAGCGGATTCTACGGAGGAGAAAATGGGACAAAACTCTCGCCTGAGCGATCGAGGTTGTACTCTAATGTAAAGTGCAGCACAGGGTCGTATTGTAATCTATTGTAATCGAATGCACAAAAACATGGACAGATGCTTAATGCAATAACGTCGCCAGAGCTGCTACAGCTGTCTGCCTGAAAACAGTCGCCAATACCGAGTTTTTTGAGGTGATTGATTCTGATACGGCAATGAGGGCAATATCGCGATCTAGATAGATCAATTGTAGATCATAACGCGGTAATAAGTTCAGAAGGGGAGGATATACCTTGTGCTTCGATGCTGGACAGGAACTGGATTGCAGCCTGACGAATCTCCAACTCGGAATCCTTCAGCAACTCCACCATCAGAGGGATTGCTGGCCTGATCAGCTGCTGCAACTCCGCTACAAAGTATGGGAAACAGCTCCAGGCTAGCACGGAAATCATACATACCTTGTCCTCGGAGGCTGAATAAGTATCCAATTGCAGCTTGACGAACATTCCAATCAGAATCCTTCAGCGATTCCACCACCAGAGGGATTGCTGGCCGGATCTCCTGCTGCAACTCCGCTACAAAGGATGGCAAACAGCTCCGGACACGCAGGGAAATAATATTTACCTTGCTCTTGGAGACTGAGAAAGCATTCAATTACTGCCTGTCGAACGTTCAAATCGGAATCCTTCAGCGATTCTAACACTAGCGGGATTGCTGGCCGGATCTCTTCCTGCAACTTCACTATGAACCAGCCTAAGTATCGCAAATAGTTGGCGGGAAGGCAACATATACCGTATGCACCGAGACTGGAAATGCACTTAATCACAGCTCGACGAACATTCGAATCGGAATCCTGCAGAAATTCCATGATCACGGGGATCACTGGCCAGATCTCCGGCTGCGGCTTTACTATGAACCAACCTCAGCATGGGAAATGGCGCCAGGAAAAGAATGAAGGTACATACCTATACCTTGTGCTCCAAGATTGAACAGGCACTCAATGACGGCCTGGCGAACGGCCGAAGAGTCAGCCTGAGAATAGTTCTGCAATTCCCTGATTATGAGGATCGCTGGGCGAATCAACTCTGCTGTAAAGCAGCGTCACTATGGCAAACAGCTTCGACAGGAGATATTTACCTTCTACGAGACTGGGCAAGCACTCGATCACAGCCTGACGAACATTCACATGGGAATCCTTCAATAAAGCGACGACTTCAGGGAGCACAGGCTGGATCGCCCGCTGGAATTTCGCTACGAAGCACCAGCTTCAATATGGTAAATGGTTTCGGACATACAGGGAGATAATACCTTGTGCTGCGAGACTGGACACACACTGAATTGCCGCTCGACGAACAGGCCACTCGGAATCCTTCAGCAATGAGACAATCACGGGGATCGCTGGCCGGATCTCCTCCTGCAACTCAGCTAAGAAACAACTTCAGCATAGCAAACGGGGCCAGGCCGACAAACTATTCATCCACCTTGCGACCCAAGCCTAGACAAGCACTGCATCGCAGTCTCACAAACAAGCGACTCCGAATGCTTCAGCAATTCCACAAGGGTCGGGATCGCTAACCGGATCTCCCGCTGCAACTCCACTAAGAACCAATCTCAGTATTGCAGACGGGGCCAGGCAGACGAAATATCCACCTTGCATACCAAGCCTAGACAAGCAATGAATCGCAGCCTGACAAACATCCAATTCGGGATGCCTCAGCATTTCCACAATCACCGGGATCGCTGGTCGGATCTCCTGCTGCAACTCCGCTAAGAACGACCCTTAGTATACCAAATGGGGCCGGGTGGCCAAGGAATCCATACGTTGTTCCCCAAGAATAGACAGGCACTCCCTTACAGCCCGACGAACATCTGAATCGGAGTCCTTCAGCAATTCAACAACCACCGGAATCGACGGCCGGATCTCCTGCTGCAACTCCACTTAAAAGCAGCCTGAGTATAGCGAACGGGACCAGGCAGACAAATACTCACCTTGCATCCCGAGACTGGACAAGCACTGAATTGTAGTCTGACGAACACTCCAATTGGAATCCTTCAGCAATACCACAACCACCGGGATCGCCGGTCGGATCTGCTGCTGCAATGCCGCTAAGAAGCTGCCTTAGTACAGCAAACAGGGCCAGCCAAAGAAAATATCCACCTTGCACTCCAAGCCTAGACAAGCACTGGATCGCAGCCTGAGAACCATCCGCCTCGGAATGCTTTAGCAATTCCACTACCACCGGAATTGCTAACCGGATGTCCTGCTGCAATTCCACTAAGAACAAGCCTCAGTATACCACGGGCCAGGCGACCAAGGAATCCGTACTTTGTTCTCCGAAAATGGATAAGCATTCCATTACAGCCCGACGAACATCTGAATCGGAATCCTTCAGGAACCCGACAACCACTGGGATCGCTGGCCGAATTTCCTGCTGTAACTCCACTGAGAATCAACTTCAGTATAGCAACTGGGCCAGAGGCAAAGTTATCCACCTCGGCCCCAAGACTAGACAAGCACTGAATTGCCACCCGACGAACATCCAAATCGAGAGCTTTCAGTGATTCTACAATCGCAGGAATCACTGGCCGGATCTCCAGCTGCAAATCCGCTAAGAATCAACCTCAGTATAACAAACAGGGTCAGGCAGACAAAGTATGCACCTTGTGCCCCAAAACTAGACAAGCACTGAATCGCAGCCCTGCGAACATACAAATCCGAAGCCTTCAGCAAATCCGCAACCACAAGGATCGCTTGGCGAATGTTCTCCTGCGATGCTGCCAAGAAGCAACCTCAGGATAGCGAACGGGACCAGGGAGATAAAGTATCCACCTTGCGGCCCAAGAATAGACAAACACTGAATCGCAGACCGACGAACATTCGGCTCCGAATGCTTCAGCAATTCCACAAGGACCGGGATCGCTAACCTGATCTCCGGTTGCAATTCCACTAAGAACCAGACTCAGCAGAGCAACCGGGGCCGAGGAGACAAGACAATCCGTACTTTGTTTTACGAGACTGGACAGGCACTCAAATGCAGCTTGACGAACAAACAACTCCGAATTCTGCAGCAATTCCACAACCACGGGGATCGCTTGACGGATGTCCTGCTGCAACTCCACTAAGAAACAACTTCAGTATAGCAAACGGGGCCATGCCAACAAACTATTCATCCACCTTGCGACCCAAGCCTAGACAAGCACTGCATCGCCGTCTCACAAACATACGAGTCCGAATGCTTCAGCAATTCCACAAGGATCGGAATCGTTAACCGGATCTCCTGCTGCAATTCCACTAAGAACCAGGTTCAGCAGAACAACCGGGGCCAGGCAGACAAGGAAATCCGTACTTTGTTTTCCGAGACTCGACAGGCACTCGACTGCAGCTTGACGAACATGGAACGCCGAATTCTGCAGCAATTCCATAGCTACGGGAATTGCTAACCGGATCTCCTGCTGTAACTCCACTGAGAACCAACTTCAGCATAGCAAATGGGGGCAAACAAGGAAATTCATACTTCGTCCTCCGAGACTGGCCAGGCACTCACTTGCAGCTCGAGAAACATACTGATCCTTCAGCAGCAATTCCACAACCACCGGGATTGCTGGCCGGATCAACTCCGCTGAGAACCAGAGTCAGTATAGCAGACAGCTTGAGGTGCACAAAAGAATATACCTTGCATATTGGGACTCGACAGGCCCTTAATTGCCACCAGACGAACATTTGAATCTGAATCCTTCAGTGACTCTATAACCAAGCGAACCGCTTTTTGTCTTGTTTCTTCGTACAACTCAGTCAAACAAGGAGAGCTGGAAAGCAAACTGTGCCTACCTGCCCTCTCCGATTCATTTCTGCTCTTCCCCAGGAGATGAGCAGTTCCAAGATGGTTCTGTCGAGCAGCAGTATAGAATGCCGCTCCTGATTGTGCGTTAGCCTTGTTGTTAGACAATATAGCACCCGTTGCTCACCTTGGCTGTCCTCCACCCCCTTTCCAAGCAGATATTCAACAAGACCGCCATTCCCCTTGTATGCTGCGAACTGTAGCAGCGTTTTAAATTCAGAGGCCCCTGTCGGAGTTATTCAACATCTGGGAGACAATATACATCATGTCTACGTACCCTCCAGCTCTGTATTAGGATCAGCGCCCTGGTCGATTAGGCCTTCAAAATCATGGCCATCAATGGTGTCATTCATGAGGGCTTGCCAGAGATGTTCTTTGAACTCGCTCTGAATGCCCTTCATTTTTTCTGCCGCTAGATTTTCTCGAATGTCCAGAATGGATGTCACGAAATCACGCAGCGGAACAACCAAAAGAAGCAACGCGAGGACCTGGCCAAAGCCTCACTCATCCTCTTCGCGAGATTCGTGAGGTTTATTACGTCGGAGGGTGAGTTCAACGTCGACGAGGAGGATGACATTGATGACAGCAAGGCAGACCAAGCCGACGGCGAGAAAGGTCGTGTGATTTACTGCCTTCACGCCGCCAGATTGTGCGGGAGTTGGAGTATCACTAGCCTGAGTAACTAGATTGTTGCCGCGGTTGTTCGAAGGGGAGAGACTGCACCGAGAAGGAGCAACCCTTCGTGCGCCAAGCTCCAAATCACGAAATGGACTGTGACGCCTTCGAAATAGAGCACTAATTGATCTTGGAATGCTTCGGATAGACCCGGCGGCATGTACGGTCGCATGAACCTGTTGAAAATCATCTGGAACGCGGCGAATCAATGAGATCGAATGCTCGACTCGTCTCCAGAAGTCGGGATGGCGCCGCCGAGATTTGTTGTACGTTATGTGGACTGTGAGGAAGAAGAGGAAGGGAGGAATGAGGTTGAGACCAGGAACGACAAGAAGAGAGTAGGTCGCCAATGAAAAAATGCGCAATCCCGGCGATGAAAACGGCACAGCACCGCCGACAACCGAAATCGATGGAACACATCCTTCGAGGGGAGTACCAAATTTGGATGGATCGCTCCAGAGCCATAGACCAATCGCGCCCATAAGTGAGAGGTGGACAGAACCCAAGGTGAGAACGGGGTTGTGAGAGACAAAGTACCAGGCACGGTGAATGACTGCAGCCAAAATTTGAGTGTGACTCGGAGGTGCAGTGTTTCGCTTACCAGCAGCACGTTTCTCTTCTGCGTCAATGATCTCCTTAGGAAGACCGGGTCCAGTTTTACCACCGTCCTTTACAAGCCGCCGAAGTGGGTCGAGAAGGACATCAATCCAGGCCGACCAGATCGCAGGTATTGGCTTCCTTTCTGTGTCGTTAGGGCGCTCCTTTCCCTCTTCTGGCTTGGTGAGATGGTGGGCGTATAACAAGAACCATATCCAGGTGCTGGTATTGTTCATCCAGCTCAAATCCAGGATGACGGCGGCGTGGAATCTGGTTAGACCTTGTCCACTGATAGTTGTGGTGGTGGCCTCGATGATGGTAGAGATGAGGATTGCAAAGGCAATGGCGAGCATGCCGATGGATTGATCCTTCACGCCTTTTATCTCGTCGGCCGAGACGTTCCCATCCCAAAGGTGCGCGACGACCGGCGTGAAGCACAGGAGATTTTGGGCGTAGATCGCTGCGCGAACGCCAATACCAGATACGTCGGGGTTGGGGGGAATACAATCGCCCATGGTGGTCGCAGACAAAGAGTCTCGCTTGTGCAACGGGGACTCCCACGTCACGCAACTTTGGCTGTGCCGTCACGGTGGCTGAGGACGGATCAAAGACCCAATCTGCTTCCATTTCCTTCCTTCTCACTTAATCCATCCGTCTAATTGAGGGTCAAAAATGCGCATTTAATCTCATCCAGTGATATTTTAGTTGCACCTAGTCGTGTAATAGTATAGGCGAGGGAAAAAAATCCCACAAAACCATTCAGAAATGATGAACTTGAGCGCTGGAGTTGCACCTCGAAATGGCATTGTCGGACTGGAGTGGTAACGAACTGCGAATAGTGTTGCTACTCTCGATGTCCCTTGGATGATCCTGAACTCTCCAGATCTCCAGGCAGCGACGCATCAGACCAGCGTTTCTCAAGCCTTGTCAAGTTGTTGCCTCGTGCCCTATGTTAGCAGCGCCGCAAAGCTGTGACTCCGCACTGTACGACTCTTGATCGTCATCCTGGGAGTCCATTCGCAACCGTTTAATTCTCGCAATGGCGTCGATCTCTCGCTCGTTTGCTGCTTTCAATCTGTTTAGTTTCCTCTGCAAGTCCGCTGGGATACTATTACCGTGCCGCCGGGTTTCAAGAGTTCGTTCCCGCGGCCTAAAGTTGCAACGTGCTGATCCTAGGAATGCTTCAATTTTCGCCCGCAGACGAACTTACGGTGTAATTTGTGGAGCTTTGTGCTGTCTCATTTTTGGTTTCGTCTCCTGTCCAGCTATATTTGTCTTCCATTTCTTTCTTGCGAATTTCCCTTTCGCATTCCGGCCTAAAGTTCGCGTATTCGCGACCTTCGCGGAGTGCCTATTCCACTCCTGTGTTCTGAATGTGGCTTGAGTCCTATCTCGTGTGGGAACTCAATTTATTTAGTAGCACCCCAGCGCGCACGATTCGAGGGCATTCACCCCCCTGACTTGCACTTTGCCTCCCGGCTGACCGCCACCCGCAATAGATTAGTTAATTCACCTTGCAAAGACAAGGCTCGAGTGAAAGAAGATGGATTATGCCATTGAGTGGATTCGAACCACCGACCGCCGCAGAATGTCGATGCCATCAGGAAAAAGCGAAATTGCTATGGGCTGCCACATAGACACTGGAACGTTGCTACGGCCTCTATGGCCTCTAGTTGGTCAATGTAACTGCCCATAGAACCCATAGCATTTGGGATTTTCCGGATGTGCCCAGGTCAAGGAATATACTCAATACATTTTATCGTTCATTTTTCATGTGTTTTATTGAATCTCTGGTTTCCAGGAAGTTCGAAAACACGGGAAATTTGTGGCTACCCAGGTGGCAGACAGGTGTAAAGAGTTCAGAATTTGAGCTGGAGTGCCCACATGAAGGCCTGTTGGAGCCAAGCTGGATCTAGGTTTCAACAAATTTAGCTTGCAGCTGAGAGCGCAGGTGGAGGACACGTGAGGGCATTTTGCGATTCGGATCAATTTTAGCCGAAAACAACTCAACCAACAATTGATGGAACCTTGTGAGATTGTACGCCGGGAGGAGACCTTGCATCTCACAGGTATCGAGGAGACAGATAAAATTCAGGAAAGAAGCTACCGACGAGTTACACTGGGATACATATGGGCTGTCCGGCATCATGGAGAGAACTTAGTTACATATTTGCTACAGCGGTTGAAATGGTGCCAACTGAATATGGATCTCGGTGAGAGTTGACGAGCATGAGCTCGAGGATGTTCAATAGAACCCGAGAGCCAATTATTGAGTATACACTGTGAGTTCGGTCAGTAGCCTTCCCGCAGCACAATCCTAAGTATAACGTACACGATGGACGGGCTTTGCCGGGGAACTCACGTGAGAACAGTATTGGAAGGGCGAAAATGTGCTTACATGACGAGGAGTTCCGTCAGAGTAGCGCGGGCAACAGACCAGAGTATGATTTGTGGGGGATTGACCGCTAAGAGAATATTCCCATTAACCATGAATGCGTGCTGGGTGGCGTGAGATCCACTAACCAACAACAGCGAGGAACCAGTATATCCCGTCGCGGAGAAACAAATTCACCAACGGCATAGTGTTCCGCGAAGAGAAATCCAACCCGAGGCGAGTTTTGCAGTTGTAGACGGTCATAACGAACATAGTGAATGTCTCGGAGAAGATTAGTAGGGTATTAAGTCAAAAACTTTCACATACCACCAACAGGGATGGAACAGGATACACCGTGAATAGCTTCGGCACCGCTGAGAGTGGGGAAATGAGGGCAATATTGGCCAGGGATGGTCGACCTACTGTAGGAATAACATCCAGGAAGGATCGGCCTATCAAGATAGCGGTTCTGCCTGAGTTCGAATCGTATTAGAACCATACGCACCCAACATGGACGTATTCTGAAACAGAGATCAGTTCAAAACGGATCAGATTCTACGAAGCACCCACTATCCGCATTCATGATGGTAAAAATACTGATGAAGAACCTACAACTCAGATTCATGAACAAACAGTAACCCCCGATTCTAATAGATTTCGCACATTACACTGATCTCGGCTGTACTCGTCTCAGTCGGGAATTAACTTGGACATAAATGGGACATTGCGCACCGATCATCAAAGGAACCAGGAAGTACATCATGCGCCGTGACTTGCCAAAAAGTATCCAGACCCTGATTGATACCGCTTCGGAGTTGCGACCAAAATGTCCAAAAGTTAGGCCCACCTCATCAGTAGAATGAGGTCAATGGTTGCCGCAATGAGAGTGGACGAGACGCCTTCGAACTGAGTATTTTGGTCAGTAAGCTACTATCAACCCCGGGCAACGTACCTGTGTGTATATCTGGCAGCTGAAGGAGAAGGGCTCGCTGGGTATCATTTCGCGGTTTGCATTCAAGTTGAACTTACGACTTCAAATATAGTTCAGAACGACGTAGCGCTTCATGAAGGAAATAACTACCCGGTCCGTTTTGATTTCACGGAGAACCACTAAAGATCAGTTAGATTCCTGCCCAGTTACTGGTAGGTGGCGCATACTGCTCGTGCTGATGCTGTCAACTCTATGTCAGGGTTCATTTGTCCTTGGGCATGAGTGAATACGTACGTAATACATATCAAAGCAAGATATCGGTTCTAATCATGGTTTACTGGTAAAGACCGGGAGAGAATTGGATGAACATACCCAAATCTAATGGATGCATCAGTAGGTGCAGCGAGATGCAATGCATCAAACACATACGTATATGTAACTCGCAAAGGACAAGTTGGTGCATCTTTTCCATATGAATTCGATCTTCAGGTGCAAAATGAGAGGAGATGCATAGAAGTGGGCAATGGCACCTCTTTATCAAGCGAAAGGATGTGGTCATATCTGAATCGTGGGCTAACATTAAGTGTAGAGTGAGGGATCCAGGCCGACAACAAACATGAGAAAGGTCAGTGCAGCGACTAGTGATGGGATTCGTCAGAGAAACAACAATGACCAGCAGGCCGCCACACACACACACCTGCAAAATAACTGGTGGTCTTGGCATCCCCTACGAGTAGGAGAAGCTTTTCAAGCTCGGCGGGCGTAGGAGGAAGAGGGGGCTGTGGAGTGCTGGCCATGGAGTGGAGGGTGTGGGTCAAGTGGCGGCGTCTTTTGTAACCCAGACCAAGTATCAAAGAAGACTGGAGGATGCATCATGGCGTTTCAGATCTACAATTTCCGGCAGAGCAAGTATAGCATGGCAAGGATGATCACCGACAGGGAATTCCCTTTCGGTGCTCGTTTTTTCACCAAGCACCACCAGCTCTTGTGGATGTCAGGATTTCTTTGTGTTCCCGCAGTGGGTATCGGTTGTCCGAAGGACTCTGAAATTCACTCTAGAATTCTATCATCTCATTCGGCAGAATCATAGTTGCGTACCACGATGGTGTACCCACACTGACACACAGGGAAAGATGGTGATAGCGGGGCTCTGAGGTAGGTAGGTATACGGCATTGAGACGGCAAGCAGTAGGTGACTTGTGGCCCGAGGAAAATGCCTCGGCCGGTGAATGCAACGATCCAGCCTGAAGTCGGTCTGTGAAGCGCGACAGCTGAAACTGTCGTGGAAATAGTACCGGCTTCAGCACACCGATCTAAATAGGGAGACCAAATAACCTAATGGCGAATTGCTGGAGGTGGAGTTTTGCGCCGCGGAGCTGTCGGCATCAACCACGCTTAGATGGAGTCGAGGCCTGGGAAGATATCTGGAGCAAGAGGTGAGATGCTTTCCCACCATCATATCGAGATGAAGATTTATTTAGTGCAATCTCCCGCGTTCCACAGTGTTCGGGAGACAAGACTCTCCAAGCCGCCCTCGATTGTTTTCAAATGTAGCACAGATTCAAGAACAACTTGCTGTCCTTCACCTTTGCACTTGACCGACTCTGTAGCCCGAAGGATAACGACTGCGAATGAGGATAACTAATTATAAGTGTCCTCACGGGAGATGAACAGGAAGATCGAACCCGGCTTAAAACGGAATGAAGCCACCAACACGGCACACCGCACCTTTGCCTGATGAAAAGGCAGCACAACAAATCTTTTGGACTGGTGAAAGAAAAATCATCTTTTGCTTTCGAGTTGAATTATTGATTGGCTACCCACAGGTACCCGATATTCAGGGAGCTTCCCTGAGAACCTCGCTGACATGAGAAGGACGGGAGAAGACGGAAAAACCTTGGAGAGCGTCTATTTCTAGTTTTACGTGCTGCTCAGTGATCTTTCTTCGTGTCTATTGCGAGCCTGGTGTAGTTCGCACACGATTTCTGATATATCGCAGAAGTGAGCGAGTTTCAATCTTTCCACTGTCGTCCTCGCCAGCTGAATCGTGAACCTGAATCCCGCGTCCGGTTCAGTTCGGTTCAAGTTCAGACCGATTTTCGAACCGAACTCTCTCAGCACTAAGTACGTGCGAAGCTGGACAGCATCGATGCGGTCGTTATTGATGAAGAACATGGTGGAAGGAACACGGGCACGCAAACTTTCGTAAAGCCCCGAAGCGCTTTGACATTTAATGTATGAGGTGACTTTTTTTTGTGCGGCCTTTGACCTTACTGACAATGTTATAGATGGGCTGAATCATTCCGCTCTCTGATTCGTATAGGTAGTCTCGTCTGCAATGTACCTTGTTTATTAGCGAGAAACGGTGTTGTCTTTCTCAATGTGACCGCCCAGCTAAGAAAATCCATTGCATGTGGAGGACCTTAATGACCCTCTCAAGTGATAATCCTGTACATTGAATTCAGTAGTAGTCCACGGATGATACAAATAGAAATACAGGAGTGATGATAAGTGTGCAGCATAAGACATGGGCATAGACATAGGCCGGCATAGGCATAGGAAGGAGTGAGGTAGGTGCATAGATGGATGAATGAAGCAAACGGACTGGTGATCGGTAGCGCGTGGGATGAGTAAATGCAGGAGCGAGCAGGAAGAAAAGAGAATGCAGCGTGAAAAAAAAGGTAGCAATAAAAAAAGGAAATCTTACAACATCTCCACCTACAACGCCACCCCAATCTCCTCCGGATCCACTGCCGTAAACTCGAACCGCTCGTTGAGCCGCAGAACCGTCCCAAGCGCCTCGAGGTGTATCGCAGTCGTCTCCGGATCCGTCTTGTCCTCCTCATCTTCGTCGTCGTCCGTGTCCGCAGCGTCCACGAGGTATCCCGAGAACGAGTGCACGTGCGCGTGGACGTGCGGGCGCTCGGGCAGTGGCGGCGGGGGCGGGCGGTTCTCCACGCCCTGCGCAGGCGTTTTGCCCTTGGACTTGCTGGATTTAAAGGAGCAGATGCTCAGCACACGGGTACGCGTGAACTTCGAGAAGGAGGTGGAGCGCGTGAGGGTGTGGGTCGACGTTGTTGGGGACGCGCTGGACGTGGGCTCCTGCATGCCACCCGCCTTCGCATTCGCATCGAGCGCTGTCAACGCGTGGGCGTGTTATATCCAAGAACGACGGGGAATGATGCCGGAGATCGGAGGTTCGGCGGATGATCGGAGGAAACGCCACAGGAGATAAGGGCGTGCTTACTATCTGGGCTGACGACAAGACAGGAGTATAGGAAGATCGTCGGAAGATCGGAGGTTGACTTAGAGCAAGACGAATAGCCAAGCAACGTTAATAATCAAACTGAAGAATACATGAGTAGGGAAAGCATATTTATACTAAGTATCTAATTGTTAAGGCATATAAGGAAATATCAAGATGATCAAAGGACATAACAATAATGACAAGCCGTATGGAGTTGAAGAAGTAAAAGACAATAAGAAAGAAGCCGGATAAACGGGAAACGCTCAGTAATCCTTCACTGCGTAAAAACCCGCGTGACCGATGATTGTCCGAAGAGTATGTGAGGACTCTGACATCGGACATCGGAAGATGTCGGAAGATATCGGAAGATACTGGAGGATGTGCACGGATATAACAGGGCGCTTGGAAGCAGGAAGAGGCCCGGCACGATCTCTTGAGGACCTTCCACCCACTACGCTTCGCAGGGACTGGCACGGGCGTCCCAGGCGTGGGTTCGCGGGGCACGGCTTTGAGCGGGGCGATGACGGCGCAGTCGGTTCGGAGGCTCGTGCCCGTGCCGGTACTAGTGTACAGCAATTTGACACTCGTGGCCTAGCGGCGCTTCTTTCCGGGTGGGGGCCTCGCGATGACAGGCGGGGGTGGGAAATCGAGTAGAGTAGGAGAGGTAGCGGTGGCGGCGGGCGTTAGGCCGAAGCAGTTGAACCGGTGAAACGGGGGACCCAACCGCATTATTAAGCCGAGCAGAAAGAGCCAACAAACAAAGGAAACGGCTTCGAGCTGAGAGCAAAAAAGCAGTTTCTAGGATCTGACAGAATATCTGAGGAGGCGGTCCGCTGCGTATTTAAAACCCGCATCGATTGGGCCTATAGACCAAGCAAAATATTGAAATTTGAGGACTGGGCGGCCGTCCTAGTTGTGGGGATCAAAAAAGTGCCCCAAAAGGCAAAAAAAACCTGCTGTACTGCAAACGGCTGCAATTAGATTGCACCTTGGCCTTTTCAATTGGAGAAGGGATGCAAAGTGTAAACCTTTTTCACTTGCAATTCCGAAACTTGTCTGGTTGAAACTGTATAATTCCCAAGCTGAAATCACTGGTTGGAGAATTTAAGTTTTTCAGTGAAAAATTTGGCGAAAACATTTGGGATTTTACAGACATTTTTCACTGAAAAAGTAGGTGGGAAACTTAAATTATAATACTTCGGAAATACAGGAAATCACTGGTTGAAGATTTCAGATTTTTCACCCAGATAATTGGTGAAAAATGTGCATTATTTTCCACCTTCTTTTTCACCCATAAATGGTGTGAGAAAGTCGAAATGTTTTTACAGATTTTCCACCCTTACTCGAGTTTTTCATCTGATTTTGAGTCACAGGTGAAAATTTCATAAAAACCATTCAGATTTTACACCGAAATTTTGAGTGAAAAAAGGGTGAGAAATAATGAATATTTTTCACCAATTCTTCCACTGAAAAATTAGAAATGCTTAACCGGTGAATAGGACAGATAAACGGACATTGTTACACATTTCTTTATTGTCATAGTTATGGAGGTCAATGTGCACCTTTAATAAAATTATATATAAACTGTGTTTTTTGTCGACAAACTGGTTGATTTGTTTATGTAAGAAGTCAATGTAAGTCAGTTCGAATAACACACCCAACCTGAGGTTGCCAGCAGTTGCCATCAGCAGAACACAACCACTTTGGCAAACTCACACAAAATGCAACCGCTTCGGCCTTTGAGAGAGCTTATAGTATACAAACAGCTCAGGTTATGAGCAGGATTCAATGGAAGAAGGGTAAGAAAAAAAAACTTCCCAATGTCAGCGGAACACCTGTTTCTGACCCCAATCCTCTGATCCGACCTCTGGTCGAACCTCTGCTATCCTCTGATGTCCCTCCCGCCAAGCCAAACCCCGTCTGGACAGATCCCCACACTCTACGTGGCACTCCGCATGTGACTGTGCCCGGGATTACTGCCATTTGCCATGCCATCCACAGAGCATGTGCAACCCGTAGTTAGCCCTACAGTTGCGGACAATCAAACCCAGCAAATGTGATCCTGCATTTTTGAGTAAAATTTAGGCAAATCTGAGTTCAGAATCAGATTCAGAAGGATGAAATACCCCCAAAAACGATTTTTTCGGAATTTTCCCACGACAAATAAGGGTTGGCGAAATTTTGGACGGGTTTGAACAAAATTGTGTGTACCTCTGTAGCCATATCGGATGGCGACAACATAAATTATATGTCATGTAGACATGTAAAAACACTATTTACGCATCCCAGCCTTCTCCAAATCCTTCAAAGTTGTTGCTGAAACCTGTCGGTGGGACTTCTGCCTTCGAACAACCCATGCTGCCAGTCTGCCAGTCAGCCCAATTTGGTAAGCACTCATGAAATGCCAAGAGCGTTGAATAAAGTGTTGTATGACCTCTGGGGGGCATGCATCTAAGTACTGAAATGCATGATCTTTAGCTTCTTGAAGGCTGGTCTTGGGTGATTGCCGATAGCGATACTTGCACCAACCCCAGCCGAGGTTCCCATCAATGCCATCAAACCCGAATTGTGGACGAACGGCTCGAGAGAATTCCTTCTTTCATTCACCAAATGATAGCCCTTGACGAGAGCTTCAATTTCCGGGTACTCCGAGGTTGATTACATAAGATTTGGGGGGGCGGCGAATTTTTGCAGGGTCATCAACACTATTATGTCATTTTTCCCCAATTTGACGACATGGAAAATTCACAATATATTCTAGTAGTGCTATTACAACGCAAGAAGACAATCCCACGAGCTGTTCTCTCGGCATAGAAAGTTGTCATGTTTGATTGTCCGCAACTGTAGCTGGTATATAGGCACACACCTGGCTGGGGTATCCTTAGACTTTCTCCTCTTTGGATCCCCCCTGCCAGATGTGCGTCTTCCTGTAGTAGTGTACACCAATTGACTTTGGATCCCCCTACCAGGACTCTTGAGCCCTTACACCCAAGTTGTAAAAAAAAGTTGAAGTTGTAATTTTTTTTGTTTGAAGTTGTCAAATTTCTCACATCCATCACTTGGGGTTCAAATATTTCAGCACCGAGGTTTCAAACTGACTTTCATTGACTTCTTAAACAAATCAACCAGTTTGTCAACAAAAAACACAGTTTATATATAATTTATTTTATTCAAAAATTTTCAACCTCATTGCTACTATTTCAGTCTACACTAGGCTGCGCTGTTGAAAACAATAATACTAGTTTAACACCTACTAATTCACCTATGCCTACGCTAGCTGACACTCGGCTTAAACAATTGGCAAGTTATATTGCTGGACTCTTTGAAGGTGATGGCCATATTTGGATTCCATCTACTTCGTTCTCACCTTCGGGTATACAATATAAACCACGATTTCATATAACTTTTACTCTTAAGGATTTACCTCTAGCACAATATCTAAGCAATTTACTGGGGGGTGTTAAAATACAAATTAAGGAACAAGAAAATGCCTGCGCTCTTACTGTTAACAGTATAGATAAAATTATCATACTCGTTAATCTATGTAATGGGTTATTACGTACTCCTAAAATTTAACAATTGGATTCTCTAATTAAGTGATTAAATTCTAACGGGTCTGGATCTTTTAGCCTACTTCCTATAGATTCTTCTAGTTTATTAAGTAATTCTTGGTTAGCAGGTTTTATCGATGCTGATGGTGGATTTAAAATACGCCATACACAAGAAATAAGAGATGAGTCTGGTAAATTAATCCGTAAGGAACGAATTGCTTGTTCTCTAGTCTTAGAACAACGTATGGAAACTAAATCAGGTCTTTCATATTTATAAATCCTAACGACTATGTGCAATACATTTAATTGTAATCTTACTACTTTTATTAAAGGTGCACATTTATTACCACAAGATGTGCCTGCGCTACGCTCCGGCAATGAGATTCAAGAATTTTGCGCATTGTGACAATTTCGAAACTTCAATTCCAGAACATAAAAGTTGATAAATTCTGGAAGACATGGTAAAACAATGTAGATGCAACATTACATGATTCGCAGTTTTGGACCGCTGCTGTCTGTTCTGCATCAGACGAGACCTCGAAAAAACACAATTGTTTTCGAGGAGAGAAAAATATGTTGAGCCCTTGGTTAGACAGCACCGGAAAACAGACCAGTGAGTGGAATTGGTTTGTTACGCCTGCATAGAAATTGTGAGGGGCAAAATGGAGGCACACCGACAGCGAAGGAAGAAACAGCAAAGCCATAGCGAAGATATTGATAATTGGTAGAAGGGACCGAGATATGGTGAGTGAAGAGCAACACTGAAGAAGACGGCCGAGCCTGAAAGGAACTATTCCCGTCGGCATGTTGATCCAATAGACTGATGAGGAAAGGGCAGACTATATCTGCAAAGATTCACACCAGAGAGGTCGAAATAATTGAGAGGAGCGACTCGGAGCGAGCAAGAACCACGGCAGAAAGAAGTATTGTCCATGAAATGGTTGATTAGAAGAATTGATGTTTGAGGACGGCAATGGCAGCAAGGAGACCTCCCAGGATCGGTTGAGCCCGGTCCTCGGCAGCCATAGACAGAAGCAGTCCGACACGAGATCTAGAGCCACATATACTGAGAAAGGGTTTTGCGATTCCAGGGAGGTGAGGACAATGAAAATGAGGGAAATGTTGGCAGTCGAATCAAAGGCGCCGCCTTGTTATATGCAGATTCGTCGGCAAGGATTGCATGGCGTCATGGCCTGATAACAATTGAATCAAGCTGCGCTGTAAGCAGCAGCAACTGCGATCTGCTGCGTCCTGTCAAGAAAGACTGCGTGTAGGTCAGCAGCTCTGCCGAAAATTAAAAGGCTGTGTAAGAGGAAGAGCAAAGGAACAAACCAAAGGAGTTAAAAATGGCACGAAGCCAGAGGAAGGGCAAACGAGCAGCGCTATATGGGGCTTGAGCACAGGTTTCGAGGGATCTTGTTAAAGAACGGGTAATACATAGTCATATCATGGTTGTTATAAGTACTCGCTAACAAAAAAAGTAACTGCGCGGGGTGGTTCTCCATGTCAGAGCCATCAAATTGTTCCAATCAACTTGTAAATAAAAAATATGAGTGAAAAAAAGACATTTGCATATGTTAACTGGTTTCCATAAAAGGCAATTCCTCCGAAATGAGCCAATTTTGCTCAGAATTTGAAATCGACTTTTTACAGAGGGACTGTGGGAAATTTTTGATTGCACAGTCTTAAAGTGCTTGTTGAGTAGTGCAGAATACCACTTTGGATATCAATATGATGTGTTTTGAGCTCACAATCACTGTCATAAAGTGCTCATTTTCACCAAAAACAGGCCAAAAACAGTCAAAATCAGCAAAAATGGCCATCTTGTGACAGCGATTGCAAACGCAAAAGACATCATATTGATATGATCCAAAGTGGTATTCTGCACTACTCAACAGGCACTTTAAGACTGTGCAATCAAAAATTTCCCACGATCCCTCTGTAAAAAGTCGATTTCAAATTCAATATTTGAGTTTTACAAGTCTCAGATACTTGTAAGGGCGAATATTGTACAACTGGGAAGGAATAGAAGCTTGGAAGTTTGTGATTGAATTGAATATCTGGTTTTGGACTCAGAAACTTGTGTGAAGAAGTGAAAATGACTTGTGAAGTGAACTGGGATTTAGATTTGACTGGACTTGATTGGATTGGATGAGATATTGAAACTGGGATTTGGATTCGACTTGGCTTGGGATCAACAAACACACTTTTTGGAACAACACTATCATCACAGATCTTTGGGATACACATTGAAACAACAGAAACCTCACGTTTCTTGCATTTCACAACTTGGTTATCATATTTTTGTATTTTCATCATCCAAAATAATTGTATCCTTTGGATTGTCTGTTTTGCTTGTATTGAAAGCACAGTAAATTGTACAATGCCTCCTTGAACAATTAACTTTCCCTTGCAACCTTTTAAAGGTTCTCAAACTAGGGACTGATACTCGTCAGCTACCTTAGAAGCTATCTCACGTTGTTTCTGGTGTTGATCTGGGATAAATCCAATCTATCTTGTTCTAATAGAGAGCCAAAACATGGATCTGAAAAAAAAGCTGACCCCCTCCTTTACAGCCGTGAGAGATAATTCAAAATTCCGAATTGGCTAGCGTACAGTATATGACCTAAAGTGTATCCTCAAATATTTTCAGAATTTTTATTGAGTGTTTGTATCGCACAGCACCTGAACTTATTTGGCTGATTTCCGAGTTTGACCTAGATCTGAAAAATGCCGGTGATGCCAGATCATAGTGACATCTAACTTATGGTCGTGGGTGTGGGCGCGGTCACATTTGAGGGGCACCTGGAGGGCGTCGCAGGGTTGGAATGGGGAGGGGCAGGTCACACAGGACATGAGGTGACAGCTCTTCAGACTCAGATGGGGAGAATGACGACGGCAGTCGATGAGCCGATACACTGCCCAATAATGGTCAGGAGTAATGTTGTAAAAACTCGAAAAGTTGAGTTACGACTCGCAAAGTCGACTTGATTTGAAAGTCAACTCAACTTGACTTGACTTTGTGTAGTGAAGTCACATGAAGTGACTTCAAGTCAACTCAAGTCGGCCAAGTCAAGGTCAGTATTTGATAAATTGGCTAAAACAACCACTGTGTCAAATAGGAATACTATACGAGTGCATATATCTTGAACTCAATGAAAGTTGACATAGAATAAATAAAATAACATTTATTTCATGGTGATCCCAAGCCCCCGTTGTGAGTATGCGGGTCAGATGCATTTTTTATAACCTTTCATACAGAATAATAAATTTATCTGATATATTTCTGGGTTTAATCGCGCTCAGAAACTGAATAGAAACACAGTGATGCCACACAGTGACAGGGGTGTCACGCACCAATCACATATGTCACACTTGTGACAATCACTTCAAAGAAAAAAATTGAAATAAATCCCAATCATTGTTATTCATGAAAGGGAACAGCTGGTAAAAATCACTGACTCAAGTCACTCAAGTTGACTCGAGTCAACCTCCTTCGACTCACAAGTCACATCAAGTCACACTTGCAACTCAACTTTGACTCGGTTCAAGTCGACTTTGAAAGTCGATTTGGGAAGGCCGAGTTGCAAGTCTTGAAAACATTAGTCAGAAGCATTGAAAAGTTACTCCATATAATACTCACTCTAGAGAGCATTGTAGATATGAATAACCATGGTTTAGTGTCAAATGTGCCGTAACTGGCAAAATATGGCCATTTTTGGCAATTGCTTGATTTTTTGTGGATGCAAAACACTGAGATGGGACTGTTTTTTTGGATCAGATTATTCCTAGTCCTTGCCAGTATTCTACAAAAAAACCCCGGCTGAGAGGTCCCACGGATGCTGCTCAAGATCATTTTTTATTTCGGATCTGGGTCTTTTTTGGATCCGGGTTGGGGCTCTGTATTGGTTGTGGGGTTTTGGGTTTTGGTTGTTTTGTGTATTTCCATAATAGGTTCTGAGCTCGCAAATCAGCATCAACAAAAATGATGGCAGTTGGCACAAGGCACACAAGACTGGAGGATCTATTTAGCTTTCATAATTGGCGGCAGCTCATGTCTTGGCAGAAGATTGTCCCGAAGCAGATGGCTGAGAACATGAAGGAGGCACAGTTGCATTCAAAGTGTTTGATGCCGCTTTGAAAGAAGCAGCACCAGATTCGGTGACGTCTTGGAGGGAGTGGGTGCACAAGCTGACACAGCACAGCTCCAACACAGATTCACCGTTTGAGGTCACAGAGAAAGGTGCATGATGCACTTGACAGGTGAATCAAATACTGATCTTGGTATATGTAGCCATGACAATGCACCAGATCCGAGGCAAGGTGGCTGAGGAAGAATTGCTGTGCAGCAGCAAGGGGTACCCGGGAACATTTATCCTCATGGAATTGGAGATAGAGGAGGTGCAGTGAGCTCATTAATTACACGCAGACAAGATACTCATTTTATTACCCCCAGGAGATATATGCCAATTGACATTGGGGTGGTTGCAAACCTGACGGACCTCCAGACCATTGATTTCTCCAAATGACAAGTGGCCTTGGTCAACTGTATATGTGCATTCCACAAACTGCAGTGCACCTACATGCCGAATCTCTGCAAATTCCTCACCCCTACACAACCCACCCTGTGAGATTCAGAAACTGAACAGAATGGTAGAGGTGGTGCATCTGTTCCTGCTATTGGATATATTCAACTGCATTAAGCGCATCCGAGCATGTGCGATTGTTGCCAGATGTCGAAGTGGATCTTTGGACTGCTGAGGCTTGGGCAGCACTGGAGAACCTGCACCAGGGCCTGCAAAAGTGAATGATGAATGATCACTTCTGTCTTCAGCATTGCACAGGGCAGCAAATGCTCACCTAGGGACAAGAGGTCTTGTGCCAAATCAATCTGAAAATCCACAGGGCGAAATTGTGGTACCAATATGTGCGCAATGAATTGATTTGTTTGAGGTTGCACGGTGAATGGCTTGCTCAGATTCTACGACTAAAACACCACACTAATGTTGCCACGACTTGAAAAGTCGAGTTGCAACTCGGTGAGTCGACTTCAGAACCAAGTCAAGTCGACTAAGTCACTTGCAGTCAACTTGACCCGCAGAATTTTACAAATTGTTTCTAACACCTCTGGAGCTCATCAAAATGCGAAAGATGAAAAATAGTCTGACCTGTCACAGAGTGTCACGCTAGGAGTCACGCCATCTGCCATGCTGTGACGGAAATCAGAAAATTTTCTATCAGCCTCAATCGCTTCCTCGCACAAAAAGAAACACCTAACTGGGACCCGACTTGAGTCCCTCAAGCTGACCTTAAGTTGGCCGGTTGACTTGACTTGACTCGGCTTAAGTTGGTGCGTCTGAGTCGACTTGGAGTCGGTATTGCCTAAGTCGCGGCAACATTACACCACACTGCAGAAGGTTTTGTGATAAGGTAGTTGGGCTAGATATGAGCTACAGAGTAGACTCAGATCCTAAAACACAACCTAAACCACTATCACCAACAACAATAGGTATTCCAAATGATTGAATAGTCACAGATAATCTGATGAGTTCTGAACCTCGGATCAGAGTATAGTGTGAGTATATAAGTTGAGGGATGAGACCAGATGAAGCCAAGTTGCAATTCAGAAGGTTTTCCTGATAGGAAACCCTAATGAGTCTGTGTTGGTTGGAAGATGTACAATTTCAACGAAGTTGAAATAGAAGCCTTCACAAAATATGGGACAATCAAACACACAAAACACACCATTCATAAGTCAATAATCACATTGTATCCCGTTCCAAATGTGTCCCCTGATATCACAATAATCATGTCGTATCCCATTGATCTTATCATGTCCCCAAAGTATAGTTGTAGTTGAGAAGCCTGTTAGATTGGCACTATCACGAAGGTGAATAGCCCGATGAGACGGCCTGAGAAAAACTAGGGTCAATATCTTGCATTTTTGCGACTTTTCGTGACTATTCATATGGTCCGAGGAGCCTACAAAAGCATCCCAGCTTCTGAATGGCAGAGCTACAACAAAGAGTCAGAGTGAGCTTCGAGCTGCTGACTGTAGTATTACAAGCTACACAAGTTAAACACTCAGTGTTAGCTGGATACATGCAATAAGAAGATATATAACAAAAGCCCAGAGGTTCCAAGGAGGTAGAGTCAGTACTAGAGGTACCAAAGACTACACAGGAGAGGTCCGAAGAGTGGACTAGTCTCGTCTAGGGACTCGTTCATTGACAGATAGATGTGCCGAGGATTGTCACGGCTTCTATTCTGCAAAGAGACATAGTACGAATTGGACTACAAGGGTCGAGGAGGACTCTCTAGCGTATAGGGCAAGTCTCTATGAACTCAGAAGGTCCTCGGGGCTGGTCTAATACGATGGGGTTGCTCACAGAGCCAAATGAGGAAACGTACACTATGGGGATTGAACCCACGCGAAGTAGGATGACACGTGAAAGTCCACGGAAGTTTCCGAGGAGCGTAACAGAGACAAGCAAGATGCCGATCGCAATTGATCGGGACCATTTTGGGAAGTGCCGACGCATGGGTGTTGACGCGGCATGGTGGCCCGCTAGAGAACGGACATATGAGAGCAGAATTACCTGAGAGGACTGGATTATTAACCAGGCTGGCAGGTTTCGTCGACCTCGGGTGCAGACGGCATTCGAAACTGACATCATTATACCCAAATAAGGGTTCTTGGAGGTCATACAAGCTGACTTTCACGGCAATCCATCATGACAAACGCCTCGGCCGTCGTTTCCTTGGCGGACAATGACTCAGATATCGGACTATTTATCATATCAGTTTTACATCATCAGTTTTGTTCAAGTAGTATAAAAGGAGTAGAAAGACCCCGCAATGCCCCAGCTCATCGCATCCCCACGGATTCAGCCTCACAGCTAATCTCTGTTTGGTGTTGGTGTGTTCGGGTCAGTCTCGCGGAGATATAAAAACATATAGTCTCTGTTTGTGATTGTTCTGTAACTCAATATAAAAAGAAGTTGGTTCTAGAAAGCTCGAGTATGAGAAATAAGGAATTAAGTTTCGAGTTGTTCGTCCGCGGAGGCAGGCGTCCACGTATAAAATCTAAGTGTTAAACGTTGGCCCTAGTGTTTGGTGTTGGAAAGTGCTATTTAGCTTTTGGACAATTGGCTCATCTGTCTATTAGACTTACATCTGTCTTTGGCATCAGAAGGTGGTTAGCTTTAGGTGTTTGACGATGGTGCTTTCATTGCTAGTACTCCTCGGAGTAGCTGAGTGAGTTTGCGACTGTCCATCTGTCCTGCAGTAACAATCTAAGCACCAGGTGTAACAAAGTTGCGTCATTTCTGAGGCTAGTGTGCGGTCCTCGGATCTATAAAACCTCCAATTCTATATCTATAAAATCCAAAAACCTAGTTCACTAGGTCCTCGGAGATGTATTTGAGTCAGTTTCGGCTACTGAAGTTCCTATAAGACTCTATTGAGGCTTCCGCGGAGAGATTGCTCAGTGTTTAAGAAGTGAAAGTTCCATTCCAGCTGTCTGCATACTACGGACCGGACCCAAATTCAACCGAGGAGCGCATTATAGTTGAGGGTAGTGTGTGTGTGTGTGTGTGTGTGTATGTGTGTGTGTGTATGTATATATGTATATGTGTGTATATATGTGTATGTGTATATATGTATATATATGTATATATATGTATATATGATTTGTTGAGTGTGTGTTTTGCACGCATTTAGCAGGTTTCCTAGGCCTACCTCAAGCGCACCGTTTCACCGAGTTTGACAAGCCCAGATGCTACCCACAGTGCAAGAGGAGCCTTGTGTAAGGTGTCCAGATGCTATCCAGGTGCGATTCCGTGCTTGTAACAGACTGGGACCTCCCCTCTATATACTGTACAGGATAGGAGCTAAACTATTCTTAGAACAAACAGTTAATAAGCTACTCATTTACACATGAATAAAATGTATAGAAAACAGTCAGCAGATGTCCATGAGTTAGTCAGACGTCTCCAACAACACTCTAAATTAAGATGGTTGCCTAGAGATATTATTTGAGGGGTTAGGAGTGTTCCTAGTGCCAAGCTCGAATAATATCCCAGTGGTATAGTGTTCTCTCTGAACCTCGTCCCTTTAGTTAGAAAGCCCTGGCTTATAGCTTTCCACTGATACCAAACACTTCATGTTTGGGGCCAGAGTGGAGTTCACAATTGCTTGAGAACCTCTTGAGTCCTAATCGGGAACCGAAACAGTTACCATCAAATAGCGATTGCAAGTGCCTGGATTGCCTTGGCGGCTCATGTTCCTCCAAATGGGTCATGTGATTTGTTGTGTCTCATTCAACACGTCAATACACTGCAACAAAGGACTTAGGCTTTTTACCACGAACTTGGTTCGTGATAAACTCATAGGTCACTAGAGTGGACCCGAACTCCCCCCTATTCATGATAGCCACTGTGCCTTACTGCGACCTCTTATTAGGTTTTACGCAGCTTGGTCAACTACTGGTTTGGCTTTTATCACATATGTGGTTTCATGATAATTGACCTGTGGTGGGTAATATATCCCCTATGCTTATTGTATTGATCTAAAGGTAGGGAAGTACCTTAGATCCTCAAGATGTGCATATAATAATGGTAAGCCCAAAGAAAATGAATTTTTCAGGCCTGTTTTATTACATGGCTTATCAACGGTATGTGGGCATCTGAACTGCAGATCCCACTTGACAGTGATGTGTGTACTTAACAAGCAGGCACTTATGGAGGAGGAGGCTGCACAGCTGCAGAGCATACATGAGTATGGGGATATTCCAGAGGAAGCCAGCATCACAACATTTGGCGTGGTGGCAGCAGGGGAAGGGAAGCTGATGCTATCGTGAATTTGATACCTGACAAGGATGGAGGACCCAACAGAGGCCGAGCTGGTCAGAGGTACGTAAGAATGCCGTGGGGTTTGGTTGTACTGAGGCGTACTTGCAGCATTATGTGTTGAACGGTGTAAGGCATATTCTTGGATGTGCTGTTGGCATGAGGACATCATCTTTGTGGAAGAGGATGTACAATGGAATACAGCTTTTCCATGGCAGCCGAGTGGGCGGTGCAAGGGACAGCACACAACAACATCAGTGCAGAGCTGAAGGAGGGCCTTGTAACCTACACCAGAGAGCAGCAGGACCACAAAATGCGGATGTGCGTATCACTGAGCAGCAAGTGGCTACAGATCTGGCAGAGGGGTCATGAGTATCTAATGGAGCAGGGACCGGTGGGTAATGATGTGGTTGTGATACTTGAGGAAGGCAATGATGAGGCACCAGATGATGAGGAGGAGGGCCTGCTAGACTACAACCATGAGGGGGACAATGAGATTTGGAGTGATTTTCCTTTTTGGGTGTGTATTGCCTAAGCAGGATGTGCAAACTGGGGGGCAAACAATAATTATAAATTTCTTTTATTGTGCATTCCTGGCATGTAAAGGTGTCACTGGGGGCAAAGGACGACGCACTGCGACATTGAGTGCTTCCAATGCATTCAGTTGGCATGCAGGAATCCCGAGGAACAAAGCTGTCAATCGCCCTTATGGCACCTTTGTTTTTCCTTGAGTCACCCCTCAGAAACAAAGGTGCCATAAAGGTGATTGGCACCTTTCTTTCATGATCTGCCCAAATGTTGACTGAATGCATTGGAAGCAATCAATTTCTGAGTGTGTCGTCCTTTGCCCCCAGTGTGTGGATCAAAGGCAAGGGAGTGAGCAGAAATCAAAGAAGACGGCAGGGCTTTATGCCTGTCACAATGTCTAGAAGCTGAATTGATGGGATATTGGAACGATGAGCAGTTGTTGAGTTGCTATGAGGCTGCTGATGGGAAATAAGGCACAGATCATTAGCTGAGCAGTATATTATTGATGTGGGTCAATTTTCGGTCATGTAGCACCATATTGAGCAAACGGGAAGGTTTTGATTGAAAGTGCAGCTTTTTGGGGCAATGTGATCAGAAGTGCTCAATGCCGTGCAGGCCGAGACAATTGGGTGTGAAAGGAGGGAGTCACTTCCAGATGAAACTATAGTGACATTGCATTGCAGGTATAACTGGCCGCCCGGCTGGCAATCGTGGATAATGCATTGCGGTCATAGGAAATGGCTGCTATAATACAATATAGCTACTTTCCTTGGTGACAACACAACTTGTAGGTCCTATAGTAGGACCAGTACAAACAGATGAAAATAGCAGGTAGGTAAAGAGTCCATGGTGAAAAGCCACAGCTAAAATTAAACCCCCATCCAATGAACCATCTGGGAGCTATGTGAAGACAGCATAGGGAGAGTACATCCCCTACAAGATGTTTACACACAGCTGCCCAAGCTGCTGTCAGCTCAAGCCCTGGCCTAGTCTGAGAAGGCCACCTCTTTGTATTGGTGGTCTGTAGGAAGGAAGGTGAAAAGTATGTGGCAAGTAAGATAGATCAATGTAAAAACAAGTAAATGAGTGCAAGGGCTCAATATCCAATATTTCCAGCATGGCTGAAAAAGTTTTCATGAGATATTGTGTGAATTGGCTCAGAAGTGAAATGTGTGCAAACAAACTCACATGGCTGCATAACAAATCTACGAAGTAATCCGATGGGAGTGAGGGTATATGGGTAAAATAGTTGGTGAAACTTAGATGGCAGACGTGAAATAAAATAATGAGTGATCTTGCCAATAGATGTAGTGCTTACAAGCACTAGATGCAAAGGGCTTCACAGCAAAGGGGGCACAGTACCGTTCTATAACATCATACCAGTCCCCTGGTGACAGAGGCTAACATCCTCAAAGGGTGTGCTTGACACTGTGCCTGCGATAGATATGTTGGGAGCGTAGGTATATAAAAGATATTGAATAACAGAAAAACATTTACAGCTCTTTGCGGAAGTAATGGCACTCATCAAATTTTGATGAATAAGAACAAATTTGATGCACTGGATTGCCGGGCTCGTTTCTCAATCATTTCTTGAGCATTTACCCTGACTTTAGGTGCGCTGAAAAGCGGTTAAACAGCGCTTTCAAATGCTATTCATTATGCACGGTAGATTGAAAGAATTACATACCTGAAAATTCAGGCTGTCTTGTTCAAATGGGACACGCCGACAGCACGTTCTCAATCAATTAGGGGCCAATTCCCTTGAATCCAGATGATATTGAGAGCTGAAACAGAGGCAACCGAGTGTGAAATGTCAAAATTTGTGGCACACCCCACCTGCAGCATCAAGAATGAAATTAATTTCTGCTATCATCAGTTGGTTCTATAGTACTGATTTCGATGTGTAACCAAAATGTCAAATGTGTGCAGCCTGTGCCTCTACATCCCTGTTCATATGAATCATAAATTATTCAAATTGGCTCAGAATTGACCGAGTAATGGCCAATTTAAGCTGGGGTTTGAAACGGGTAACGGGAAAATACAAGATTCTATATTTGAGGGATTATCCTCCGTGGCTTATACGAATAGGAATCCCTGTTTAACCGCTCTCGAACGCACCTAAAATCAAGCAAAACGGTCAAGAAATGGGCAAGAAACGAGCCCGGCAATCCAGTGCATCAAATTTGTTCGTATTCATCAAAATTTGATGAGTGCCATTACTTCCACAAAGAGCTGTAGTTAACTTCATAATTTTTTCGAAATTCAAGGATGCATGCCGCAGTGCATGACCCAAAATGTGAGGGCAATGATGGAGATCAATGAGGCAGAAATGGGGGTATGATAATCACTCAAAAGTTTGAAAAAGCTGGTTCCAGGGTATGAGACAAAGGATTGAGGATGAAAGCAATCAACCAAGATATATTATTCAAACTGTTTATTATTTATCTAGAATTTTCTGCCAGGGTATAACACTTTACCCAGTCTGTGCCACATACAAACTTGTCATATGAAAGTAAGGTCTGTTGTTGGCCAATAACAAGGGTGTTGTGTGGAGACCAGAGTCCAACCCTAAGAGGCAGAGGAAGCCATAAAAGGTGTTCCGAGGGGAGACAAGAGACCCAACCATTGAGGATTTGCCAATGCAGAGGTGCAGAAGGTGACTTCAGGCGAAGAGACTGGAATAGACAACGAGTCAATACAAAAGGAATGTATTGAGGAGAAACTCACATTGAGTAAGGTCAATCCACTTGCAGAGCTAGAATATTGAGGACATGGGCTATTGGCACCACTATCAAATGGACGAGTAGTGTAACCATCAGATCTGGAAAGAATAAACCTGTCAACAGGGGAGAAGGCAACTGAGTTGACCAAATTGGTGTGCTTCTTCAGTGGGTCCATGAGTATGGCTCCAGACTCTGCATCCCAAATGCGCACAGTGGAGTCCCTGGAGCCAGAGACAATTCTCTTGCCATCAGGTGAGAAGGCAACTGAGGTGACCCAATCGGTGTGCCCTTCCAGTGGCTCCCTGAGTGCAGCTCCAGTATCTACATCCCAAATACGCACAGTAGAGTCCCAGGAGCCAGAGACCATTCTTTTGCCATGGGGTGAGAATGCAACTGAGGTGACTGCATGAGTGTGCCCCACCAGTGGCTCCCTGAATGCAGCTCCAGTTTCTGCATCCCAAATGCGCACAGTGGGGCCACTGGAGCTAGATACAATTCTCTTGCCATTGGGTGAGAAGGCAATTGAGTTTATCCAATGGGTATGCCCAACCAGTGGCTCCCAAAGTGCAGCTCCAGTCTCTGCATCCCAAATGCGCACAGTGAGGTCATTAGAGCCAGACGCAATTCTCTTGCCATCAGGTGAGAAGGCAACTGAGTTGACCCAATCAGAGTGCCCTGCCAGTGGCTCCCTGAGTACAGCTCCAGACTCTGCATCCCAAATGCGCACAGTGAAGTCCCTGGAGCCAGACACAATTCTCTTGCCATCAGGTGAGAAGGCAACTGAGTAGACCCAATCGGTGTGCCCCACCAGTGGATCTCTAAGTGCAGCTCCAGACTCTGCATCCCAAATGCGCACAGTGAAGTCCCTGGAGCCAGACACAATTCTCTTGCCATCGGATGAGAAGGCAACTGAGGTGACCCAATTGGTGTGCCCCACCAGTGGCTCTCTGAGTGCACCTCCAGTCTCGGCATCCCAAATGCACACAGTGGAGTCATCAGAGCCAGACACAATTCTCTTGCCATTGGGTGAGAAGGCAACTGAGTTGACCCGATGGGTGTGCCCTTCTAGTGGCTCTCTGAGTGCAGCTCCAGTCTCTGCATCCCAAATGCGCACAGTAAAGTCCCTGGAGCCAGACAGAATTCTCTTGCCATTGGGTGAGAAGACAACTGAGTTGACCTGATCAGTGTGCCCCACCAGTGACTCCCTGAGTGCGGCTCCAGTCTCTGCATCCCAAATGCACACACTGGAGTCCCTGGAGCCAGACACAATCCTCTTGCCATTGGGTGAGAAGGCAACTGAGTTGACCCAATCAGTGTGCCCCTTCAGTGGTTCCCTGAGTGTGGCTCCAGACTCTGCATCCCAAATGCACACAGTGGAGTCCCAGGAGCCAGATACAATTCTCTTGCCATCAGGTGAGAATGCAACTGAGCTGACCCAATTGGTATGCCCCTTCAGTGGCTCTCTGAGTGCAGCCCCAGTCTCTGCATCCCAAATGCGCACAGAGGAGTCCCAGGAGCCAGAAGCAATTCTGTGGCCATTGGGTGAGAAGGCAACTGAGCTGACCAAATTGGTATGCCCTTTCAGTGGCTGCCTGAGTGCAGCTCCAGTCGTTGCATCCCAAATGCGCAGAGTGGAGTCATCAGAGCCAGACACAATTCTTCTGCCATTGGGTGAGAAGACAACTGAGTTAACCGACCCAGTGTGCCCCACTAATGGCTCCCCAAGGGCAGCTCCACTTTCTGCATCCCAAATGCGCACAGTGGAGTCCTTGGAGCCAGACACAATTCTTTTGCCATCAGGTGAGAATGCAACTGAGCTGACCCAACTGGTATGCCCCTCCAGTGGTTCCCTGAGTGCAGCTCCAGTCTCTGCATCCCAAATGCGCAGAGTGAAGTCCCGAGAGCCAGACACAATTCTCTTGCCATCTGGTGACAAGGCAACTGAGTTGACATGGTCTGTGTGCCCCGTCAAGACAGCAATTGTGTTTGGCCACTGTTTCATCCTCCCCTTTATAACAGATACTAACTGCGGGAATTCACCTGAGAATCTTTCACTGATTTTAGACTCCTCTGGTGCTAAGGCTAACGCTGATAGATAAATGTGGGGAGCACTTTGAGTGATTGCTTCTCCAAAGAAGGAGACAAATCTTTTGGCATCAGTCACAAACTCGAGAAGGGGTTTGCTCTAATGATCTTCAGTCCTCGCAACATTTCATAAGATCGTTCCTAGACATACCTCATTTGCCCAAAGTATGACATTAGACAGAGCCTCCTGTCCACAGCTCACAATCCCAAGCAAACTCAACACTTCCAGCCAAAACATAAACTTTTTGAATAGCAAGCTCTGCACTCTTTGGGCACTACATGAGTCATATGCTGTCTCTAATAGATGATCCGTCCAAAATTCAGCAGCATATCGGAGATGCAATGGGATGTAGTTGTCAAGTCGCCACTGGAAATCTGGCATGTCAACGTTTCGCAAGTACGAGGTTGGTAGATCACAGATATTGAATTTCAGCCGCCTGTCCAACACCTTCATAAGGGCAGACACCAGGGCTTGCTGCTGATTGTCTGTTCCACAGAGGATTTCAGGCCGGTTTCTTTGAACAGAAGATGTCATGAACTCTCTGAATGAGAGATGTATTATTCTGATTGCTGCCCCTGGAGCATCAGAGACATGGATTACAGCACTCAGAGGGAGCAGTGTCCCCAGAAGAACTTGTTTATCCAGTTCAAGCAAGTCTGCCAGACTCTGGCAATCCAAAGGTTTCAGGAGGTGCAAAATTGTGCTCAAAATTTTCATGGCTCGATTGTGAAAACCTTGACCACGCCGGTCTCCTGGTGCAGCCGATGGGATTGCATAATTCATGATCCGGAGGTATAGATCATGCAGGTCAGTGAGAGCCTCACCATCAAGGAGGTAATCAACAGATTCTTGGGGGGGTACATGTGGCAGTCCTGCAAGAATATAACGAACAGCTGTAGCTGCAAAAACAAAGAGTCCATTTGCAAGAGTTGTTATTTCTTCTGCCTGCTGACTCTTGATTTTCCATGGATCACGTGTAATCCAGTTGGCCCCATCAAGTGATTGCTCAACATAGCGGTGGATGTCATGCTGAACTATAATAGGTTCAATTTCATCAAGGACAACCCTATGCATCAGAGGAAGAAGTTTATCGAATTTCAGATAAGAAGGAACATCAGGACGTCCAGTCAGAAAGAATCGGATATGAGCTGGGATCTGAGCTATGCTATCTGATAGCCACCGCAAGAAAATCTGGCCACGGTCTTTTCCACATTCATCCAGAGCATCAAGACAGATCACCCAGGGTTTTGAACAGCTAGGTAGTTTCCCAAGAATTTCTACAACCAGCTTCTGGAACTGCAGGCGTGGTTCTGCTTCGCAAATGCCAGTACAATCTGTCTCTAGTAATTCAATGAGATGCGCCTGAAAGCCAGGACTATAGTCTGCAAGCTGCTTAGCAAGTGTTGTAGCAAGATGATTTATCTCCTTGCGATCTGTGTGGTCATGGGAAAAGAAAAAAGATGCTGCAAGGATATTTTTCTCCTCAGCCAAGATAGTTGCAACTGTTTTTGCAATTGTGGATTTGCCTGATCCAGCAACCCCACTGAGCATGACCAGGCGGATTGAATCAGGAGTGCTGGTCAAGCATGCAACAAGGTCCCTGATGATGTCAACTCGTGTACCATCCATGCATTTCTCAGGTGTGTTGACAGCATTATAGCGAGCTGCGACACAATTGAGACCTGTTAGAATCTCTCTGGTGTTGTCTCTGTCACAATCTTTGTCAATCCCTTGGACTGTGGTGTTGACACTCAACATACCTATCATTCACAATGAACTGTTGAGTCTGGATGTTACCATAGGTCATTCTGGCACCCTGCCCAGTGCCTCCGCTGCCACCCTGTCTGCCACCCACTCCACCGCTGCCCCCTATGCCGCCTGAGGATCATAAGTAATAAGATCTATTCTTGCCAATTTGCCACGCACCATAGAGATTAACTGTGTGGAATTCGCTAACCTGGTGAGACATGATACGGCCAGTTTCAATTGGTAGAGACTCCGAGCAGAGTTTGGATCTTGTGTATGCAGTGTGGTAGATGTGGAGGTGAAAGAACAAGGGACTGAGAGCTCACTGACAGCATGCGGCGGCCACGTGTAACGTTTCCTGATGATGGGGTGCCAAACTTCCGGGGCGTGGAACTTCAGTACATGCTCTCGCCCTGCACGCCGTACGTGCTCCCTGCGGAATAAATCCGATATTCAGTCCGCCCGATAAATCCGACGCTGCCACCTTCTCAAGCTATGCGCCCGCCTTTCCGCTCGGCCCCACCTTCGGCCCGAGGCGTTACGACTGCCACGTGCTCTCCGACTCTCATCCTCCTTGTCTGGATGCCCGCCCCGCTATGCGTAGAAAGCGGCTTTCCCAATCCCACTTCAGCCCTCTAGTCGCCTTCTCCCGCGCGTAGTTTCCGGCTGGGCTTCAGCGCCTCTTCTCGCGCTCCGCTGGTCTGCATATTTGCGCCGCACCCGTTCTGCGTAACCGAGAAGCCTCGTCTCATTGCGTGTGCGCCTTGAGATTTCTTACCCGCGCTGCGATCCCACATCGCGAGCATCGTACGTGCCCATTTAATCCTCGCTCGAATGACCTGCGCACCTCACCAAGTACGATTCGGAGCCTTTGTGGGTACGTTTCTCTTCCTTTTCCCCCCTTCCTCCTTTCGCCCTTTCTTCATCTTCCATTCTTTCGCCCCCTCCTTAGTCTCTTCTCCCCTGCCCTTGAGGTATATATACTCACACTTCCTCGTCAGCCATCCTACGCGTGCGCACCCCGTCTGCATCTCAAGTATCAAGAGGGCGTGAGCCCGCACTTGCGACGATCTTCAGCCTCTTCGGACGCCCCCCACACTTCCACGCTGTCGATGCCTGCCTCGGACTCAGTGCATGGGCGACGCCCGTGTTCCCCCTGCACTCAGAACCCTCTCCACGGCGTACCCCGCCCTCGCCCCGCGCTTCCGCACGTGGGTCCTCACCACCATCGCCAGCGGCGTCATGACCCTCTCGACTCTCCCCTTCGTCGTGGATTACGCAACGCGTGGCGGCGTCGCTGGCGTGCAGATGCGCGCGGACGCGGTGGTAGCTGTTAATCGGTTCTTTCGGGTGCGTGGCCTCCCACTCTCTTGAATGATTGCTGTTCACACTGATACGATTACTCGCAGGCGCACCTCTGCGCAGACATGATCGTGGTCGGGCGCTCAGATCGGCTTCCTGACGGCGTGGGCCCACCACGTCGTGTACATCGGCATCGTGCAGATCGCGATACGGTGTGCTACTATGGAGGTGCGTGCGCTCCCTCTGCCCTTTCCTGCTTGCTTTTCTTTTCTTTCCTTCGTTTTTCTTGCGTTCTTCCTTCCGTCATTCCTTCCCCTCCCTTTTCTGGTCTTGGTCTAAGCCGCTTCGCCACGCCATGCTGGCGCTGTCACGCGTAGGCTGTGTAGCCCACGAGCACTGCCCTCCCGCTCTGCGACGCATCCATTTCGTTGCCGCCTACCCCCTTCTCGTCCCTCCCCTCCTTCTCCCTTCTTCCCTTCTACACACGATAACCTACTCCCGTCGCAGCTCCCAACCTTCCTCCTCGGCGCCTCCACCCTCCTCCCCCTCCTCCGCTCCAACACCCTCTTCGCCCTCACCCTCCTCGCCACGCGCATCCTCTTCCACATCGTGCTGCTCTTCTCTTAGACGTCCCCGCCCTCTCCACCTCCCTCTCCACCTCTCCGTCCTCCTCCACCTCCCCGTCTCTGTCCGTCGACTACGCGAAGGCATCCGTACCACGATTCCCCGCGGTGCTGCTAGCCCTCGTCTCTCCCCTTCATGCGATGTGGTTTAAGGGGTGGGTCGCGGCGTTTGTCTGCCGCTACCGCCAGGGCAAGGCTGAGGTCGTCGAGACGAGCGAGGTGGATGGAGGCACGCACCCGCACCCGCTCACACGAAACGTCTACCCCGACGGGCGCTCGCGTCCCATCGCCTCTATTCCTCCTGTTTCCCTCACCCCGTACGCGTTGGCCGGCGTGGGCGTGGGCGTGTCACCACGCAGGTTCTGCGCGATTAGCTCGTCTTCTTCTCGCACTTACTCCCGCACGCGGAGGGCGAGCGGTGGTTGGCGGGGCCGGTGATGGCACGGCGGATGAGTGCGAGGCTGCTTGGGGGGGGGCGGAGGTCATTGTTGGGTATGTCAGGTCGTATTCACGAGTACGACTACATTAATTGTCTTCTCGCCACTTGATCATCTCCATCGTCGTCCATGGCCAGGACCGGACCATCGTAGTTACTCACTTACATGTCGTCTACATTCACCTAACTACTTTCACTACCTAGCTATTCGTGCATGTACTGAGCTATACACCACGCACCCGGCTCACCTCACTTTGCTCTTTATCCTGTTCATGATATGATCACTTTTGTTGTTGTATCTTTTCGCGCTTTCCTGGGTGTATTTTTGGTACGACTTTTTGGGAGTTGGACCCTTGTAGGTAGAGCTGTATTATGAATGTGGATGGACTCGGTTTATTAAATTTAATTATGCCATTCGGAAACAGCTGCGACAGGAGTGAGGTCTGGCGCGTCGTCGAAGTAGATGGAGCAGGAAGTTGGTTTCAGTGTGCAAGGGAAGCAGCGCAAGGTGTTGACTCAAACGGCAAATATACATTATTACAAGAGGTGCCTTCGCTTCGCTCCGGCATGTGAGACTGACACCGATGAAATTTCAGAAATTGTCATAGTGGACCCAGTTGCGAAAATTATTACAGGATAGCGAGTCATTGGCATACATGACTCTACATATTGAACGGGAAGTGCGTCTCATTCAACTGCAAAGACTGCAGTGAACGGTACGGGGCGGAGGTGGATGTGACTCGAATACAGTGTGCGCAATGTTCCCAATGGCGAAGCTCAGATTCCGAACCGTTGTCAATTCGCCTTCCCCGAGCGCCTATTATTGCGCTGCAAATCTTCAAGATAACGTCGTCGATGAGGGCGAGCATTTCTTTACAGTTAAGTCGGAATTCAGAGGCCTGCAACTAATGAAAGGACGCACTGCTGGTATGGAGGATTGCGTTGTTGTCAGCGCCCTCAATGCTCTCACAACCAGAGATATGTAAGTGTATTTTGCGTATCACGCGGAACATACAGTATTTAGCACGATGCCAGTGGGTCGAGAATCGGTCTCACGGTAGAGACTGCCTTTGGGAGAGGCAGCAAGCAGTCACCGATGGTGCACAGGATGAACCATCTATTGAGCATAAGGCTATTAGTTAGCTCGATTTTCAGGGCATGAAGAAGACTACCTGTTCGCACGGGCGTTTTAGCAATTAGACGGCAAGGTAGGAGAATCTCGCGGACACTCGAAATAAATATCAGACCACTGTAATAGTGATCATGAGTTCTCTCGGTGTGAGAACACGATGGGCGCAAACGTACCACTGGACGATTTTTGGTGCTATATTCCCGACGGGTACTATGAACCTAAAGAAAATCATCAGTAGTATTCGCCTCGCGTTCATCAGATAATCGCTCATTGATCAACTCCCTCAAATCAGTGCATGGCTGAACGAGAAGGAGAATGTTACCGTAGAATTTCCAGAGTTTCAAAAGGCCGCTCGTATATCTTGGACGGCATTTTTGAGCGCATCAGAAGTCTTCCACAGATACCTACAAGTCTTGAGGATCAGTTCTTGAATGCGCGAAGTATTGATGAGGGGACGGCCCCGCAGAAAAAGTTTTGCATCCGACATTGAAGAATTTGACCATCTTCTTATGGAGCGAGGGCTTGAAAATCTCACAATGGACGTCAGAAGCCTTGAGCATAGTGATTTATTCTGCGTGGCGTAGATTGCTGCAGGAGTCGCCAATGAGAGAACATATCTGCGGTTTAAAGCGGAGTAGTCGAGGCTTCATCAAGGCTTGTTCAGTCTTGCGGCAACTTGATCAAGTCAGAGCAGCGTATTGAGGACAAAGGGGTCGAATATTTTGCAGGATAGAGAGATGACGAGGGAAGGAAGGAGCAAATGATGGGGAAGACGGCAGCTGTCCCTTTTGAACGGCGCTTTAGCGCTAAACATGTACAATGTGATACGAGACATCTGCTTAATATACGAAGTATCAGCTTAATATACGAAGTATCTGCTTAATATACGAAGTATCACTGTATAACGGTCCGCCGTTCAAGCCTGAGCATCTATCCTCCTCCAGCTGAGCTGCTCAGTTACCTAATCTCTCGTCTCTTGAGTTTCCAAGTGTACTGTATGCTAGCTGAACTTGGATTCGGAGTCCTTTGCAATCGAAAGGAAAGTAAAAAATCTTCCGCTGCCTCTTATAGGGTGGTGTTGAATGAACAAGTGGTCATATTTCTTGCAGCAGCGGCTGTTGGGTTGTCGACATATTCAAGGAGCTGTTGGTTGCTGCGATGCATATTTTATTCTTACGGAGACAGCATCCGTTGTGTGAAGCTGTTGAAAAAATAAATTGTCGACATCTGCAGGCGCAGCGTTGAATTACACATATGATGCGCAAAAGTCAAAGTATCCCCAAGCGTGAGCCACAGGTCTGCACGACTCATAGGCCGCAGGGCGGCTACCTCTATTTCCCAAGGGGTTCGATCCGGCCTCTCCAGTCTTAAATTACCAGTGTCGGAAATTATTGATTCGGAATTAGAGCCTTGACGTCCACAAAGTCATGTTCATGTTGTTACGCCACGTTGTGTTGAATATTAATTAATCTCCGTTGGGAGAGCTGAGTTCCACTTCTTTTCCTTAGACTCCGATTTGAGTTGGACAGCCCAGGACTAGGAGGTCTCGGAATTTCAAGCCAACAGGACCCAGTGGCCTATGTAATTGTATGTGGGAGGGGAAGAGGAGCGTTACTGTGCCAATTCCAGTGACCAATCTATCTGTGAAGCTTTTAGCTGCGTCAGGAGCGAAACGGAGTACATCATGTCGACTCCGAGTTTAGGGAAAGAAATTCAACCTTGGTTTCGCATAAAAACGTGCCTTGCAAGATTTTTTTCATCTTTCAGATTGGGAAATGCATCGATTTTTAGCGCCAGCAATACAATAATCCGAGTTGGAGTTCACAAAGAATCCTTGCGATCAATCTGAGTCCCAACGCTGCCGCAGATCCAAGCCGCAGGATGCCGTAAGAGCTAAAGCTTGAACAAGTTCGCTGCGCAAGATTAGATTATCGACATTCACATCCACAAGTTGATCCGCAAGAGTCGGTTTCGTCCACACGACTGACTGACTGTCTTGCCCAAGGGGTGCGACTCGGAAGTATTTCGGGTTTACTATTGCAATCAATTCGTCAGTCACGTGTCACGCGGGCCCTTGACGTGACGAATTTTGAGACTTGGTCACGCGTCACAGAGGGTCTTGACGAATACATTTTTCGTCACGCCAGATTCAAAATTTGGCTGAAATCACATAAAATTCAGATTTTTCAGCGCTGCAGACACAATTCAACCATCTGAGGTCTATTCTCGACAGCTAAGCTGTTATAGAGCCAAAATTCCATTCTCTGTACATGAAAAAAGGTAATTCCAGTACTAAAGTCTTGGTTTCTTCAGCTTTGATGTTTTGTAATCTATAGAGGTGTTTGTTTAGCTCTGCTCACTTCTGAAAAACCAAATCCACATGCCCTCCACTCTCAGGAAGACTTCCAAGACTTGACAAATTTTTTGGGTCTGTCACGCGGTCAAGGACCTCTTGACGAAGTGACGAAATGGTATTTTTGGTCATGCGTCACACCCCTTGACGAATTGATTGTGATACTACAGTAATAAGGATCACGGAAGGACGATGAGTCGGTGCTGGACGCCAACGGCCACCCACGTTAATAAGTACATCGCCAATTAGTTGAATACACCCATCTGAATCCGATTCAAACACATTCTTGATTCGCCACTACGTTGGCAAACGCGCCAAAATTTGGGTGCCTGATAAGGATACTCGAAAATTTAGAGCAACCCCGAGGATTATCAGCCAGCCCTAGATATTGAACAAGCCCTCGAGCTGTGAATGGTGTCACACAGAAGTAGAGGGCAGGTGTCAGGGGAACCCCCGTTTCCAACCCCCGATCCTCTGATCCAACCCCCGGATCCTCCGATCCGACCTCCGGTCGGACCTCCGCTATCCTCCGATGTTCCCCCCGCCGAGCCAAACCCCATCTGGACGGATCCCCGCACTCCGCATGGCACTCCGCATGTGATCGTGCCCGGGATCACTGCCGTTCACTACGCCATCAACGAACCATGCGCAACCCGTAGTTAGCCCTAGCTGGTATATAGGCACGCACCTGGCCGGGGAATCCTTAGACTTTCTCCTCTTCGGATCCCCCCTGCCAGGTGCGCTTCTTCCTGTAGTAGTGTACTTCAATTGACTTCGGATCCCCCCTGCCAGGACTCTTGAGATATTTTGGGCCGCCAGGGTTGCCCTTACAGCAGGTGCGCACATTGGTCCTTGCTACATATTATGTTTTGGCCAGCCTGTAGACCAAATGCCAGTGGGAGTAAGAGGGTCTTCTCCGGAAGATGGATGCATCTTGGTGGTGATTTGACGAACGAGATCAAGAAGAATGAAGTGCGAATATGGCCACAGCGGCATGCAAAGATGTATGAGAGACGGGAACTCGGTCTGCACGTTGATTTAAGATTTAAGAGGCATGCTTGGCGGTTTTCCTGTCCAGTTTTTGCATGTATATCTAGAACAAGATTGTGAGCATTAAGAGGTGGTAAGTCTGTCAAAAAGAGCCTGTTGAGACTCAAGAGCCTAAGACAACCAGGCGTAACTTCTATTTTCTGGAGTGTTGCCTGCTGTTTTGTCAAGAAGGAGGTACAAGTTCCGTGAACTTGTGGGCAGAATAGAAAAGGATCCCAGAGCAATACAACAGGAGAAGAAGAGAGAAGAAGGAAAAAATATGTATCACATGATTGACGCGACGCGACACATCAGGCAAGCACAGTCAAACAGCGGGACCAGTTATTTTTATATATAAAAGCGCTCGCCGGCGCTCTGCGCCGGCTCCCACTTGCTGATGTTAGTTTTTAGAGCAGACAAAAAGGCGGCCTTTAAAGCTGAAGAAAAAGATGTATGTTGATCCGTTTCAAAACAGAAAATTTCTGTTCGCGCCTTAGGAGTATGGGGATATGGCTCCAGACAGGCTTAATCTCATAAAGAGAGTGAAGTGAAGTGTTGCAAAGCCGAGAAGAGCAAACATAAAAAATAAATCCTTCACAAAAACTGTATTTCACCGATCCAGCATTTCCGCAAATCGGCATCCGAGCGGGCTAAATATATTGAAGTCCCACATGGCGATTGGATGCTAATAGCTGTCGTGCCGAGCGGCTGGTGGTTTGATTGGGCAGTGTATTAGGCAGCGCAATATAACCATATGGAGATACGGCTTCAGACAGACAGAGAGGCTTAATTTTATAAAGAGGGTGAATCTCACAAACTCTCACATTCATGGGCTAATTGCGTACATCATTTTTTCATTCTCCAGGATTCCGGAAAATGAGTGATTGAAGTTAGGATCAAGAAGGGTCGGCGAAACATACCTTTGTTGTCCAGGCAAACAAACTGCTTGGGAGCACGACCATCGCTGCCTTAAAGGGGATATCTTGTATGTTGGCGCCTTTTCAAGAGTTTTGTAAAACTGGAACCGCAAGACACTCCCCATCACTGCTGCTTGGCTCTAGTGCACGGATGTGCATGCACTAGTGAATCTCAGTGAGTCTGACTGAATTCTCAATACCAAACACAACCCCAGAAATAGTCAGAAAACATAGACACCTCCCTCGGCTAGTCTCTGCTCTACTTTGCATTGTCCTAACCCTTTTTTTACTGCCTGTGATTAACCCAACAGCACTTGGATTTGAAGTCATTGGTAAGATTTGATATCTGACAAGGTTCACGAGAATGCACCCTCCTAATTACAGGTGCAGGGTCCCCTGCTGCGGTGTATCAGAGCAGTGTTTATGGGGGATCACCCCAGTGCTTCTCCTCTGTTTGCAAGATTGGAGTTGGCCGGCATGAGATCCATGGAAAACCCTACAATGGATGTGGCTCACCTGGTTGTCAGCCTGTCCGGCGGTCTCTTGGCCATCTTTGCCTGCAATTTGGAGTAAGTCAACTGAAAAGGAGTTCCACAATTGTCCTCTGTAAAGTCTAGCAATAATTGGACCTTATTGGACCTGCTCAAGTTTTCCGCCTCCAGAAAGAAATCTGCAAGATGTTCAAACCTTGAAGAAATTACAAGGAGCATGTCCATGCCCACTTAGCAAGATATTACACCAATGAATGTCAATGAGCATCAATAACCCTGGCAAGGAAGCAAAGACGTCACGGAGGGAAGGGGTACTTGACAAGTTAAAAACCTTTGAATAGATGAGTGTACACAGACTTGATGGAATGAACCAAATATGAATGTGCTGATTCCCACTACTCCAAGTTTGCACCTCAATCAAGCAAAGCACCCGACCAACATCAGTTTCCACAAAAGCACTGGTTATTGGATACAGGACATAATCTACCAACAACTTGCCCTTGGAATTGTTCATTCCCTCATCCACCAGCACTAACAGCAGGTACTGAGTGTGAAGCTCGCCGACAACTGCCCAGCTTGCACCAGCAATATACAGCACACACAGCACACATGCACACACATCCTTCATCTCTCAATGACAGACGTCTCCACCAGCATATCCTGCTGTTCCCACTCTAATTAACCCCTGGAGGACGGATGCATTGTTATTGTGATAACACAAAATTTCCAATAGCAGCACCACGGTCCTGATCACACTGCAAAGAAAACTGCATCAATGACAGCTTTGGCACTGTCATATATGAGCAACCTGGGCTGAGAGAACTCTCACATTGGCTATTCAGCACTTGTATGACTGTATCATTGGTCCTTGCATTTTGCAAAAACAGGGCTGTGATATCCTCTTTCCATGGTAAATTTGATATTTTCTGACATTTCCCACCTGTCTGCATATTCCTTCATGTCCAGCTTGCGGTGAAGTGTGCTATGTCACTCAAAGGCGCACATTGGGTCTGGATCCTGGCTTCACCATGTCAAGCTGTTAACACCTGAAACTGGTTTCTTCACCTCTTGTGTTGATGTATGTGCATCCATAGCCTAGCCTTGCCTCTGATATACAAATTTGACAATGGTAGAAGGCATGAACCATGTTTTCTTTTGTAGAAAAATCAACATGTGGATGTGGCCGCTTTATGTGTGTTTTCCAAGCCACCTTACTCCTCATTTCCCTTAATTTTTTTGTACTAGACACTTTAGATGAAGGAGGTGCTCCTTATAATTTGTCTTTGCAAAAATCGATTGAATTACTTGGGTGTGGTTGTATACATTGCAAATCACCTGATCACGTGCTGGTTCCACAGCTTTGGGGTAACATCGGACATCTGACAAAAATCTATGAAATGTGTGGGCATGATATAAAGAGATTCACAAAAAAAAAACACTACCCAAAAGTCTGCTCTCTGGGCCAACAAAAAAATAAAATGCAAGGACCATAGAATTGCTGTAGGCTAAATCTGTTTCACTGCTGTCAACACCCTGTAGAATTTATTCCCAACTTTTGGTGTTGTTGTTGTCCTCATTGAACAGAAACCTCAGGATATGGACATCTTCTATGTCTGTGATGACAACCTTGGGCATGATGTCTGCCAAATATGCTGCCACAATGTGCTGGAGACCCATGGCTTTTTTGACTGCGGTGTTTGGACTGTCATGCTGGTGAAGGGTTAGAATGGTGAAGGTGAAGATCTGATATGTGGCGGCTATATTCATCTGATACTCAGCTGGGATGACTGTCCAGTATGCGTGGAGGAAGACAATCCAAGGGTAAAGACAGGGTCAGAAGTCCACATAGGCAGCCGGAGGCAGGACCCCTAATTCCAACAGCTTTGAGGCTGTGCACAATGCCACCAATGCCCCAGAAAGGTGACAAGGCTCGGGGTGCTGCTTGATATCATCACTTCACTCTCTCTTTATAAAATCAAGCCTCTCTGTCTGTCTGAAGTTGTATTTCCATTTGTAATCCTCTCTCACACGTCTGTGGTCAGCTGACAGGCATCACTTATTTACAAAGTGGGAGCCAGCACAAAGCGGTGGTGAGCACTTGTATAAAATAGTGTCAAGCTCTGTTGACGTGGGGATTTGTGCAGGGGAAGAACGTGTTTGGGATCTGTGGCTTTCACCAGCCACAGCAAGAACATTAGATCTGTGGGCAAGCCATCTGCCACAGACTTGGCACAGGACTATTGGAAGTGTCAGTCTCAAACCAATCTCATCTGGCCAGAAAACTTGCACATAAATACGAGGGTAGTCCTGAGAGATTGCTGATGGAAATGCAGGAATGCATTTTGAGGACAGTGCTTCAAGTTGTCGTCGAGGTCAAGAAGACAAATGTGGCAGCACAAAGTGCGATTTGACATAATGACAGCTTTTGCTTTGGAAGCGCCCATTGCCATCGCATATATGCAGCGTATTCCATTCACATAAACGTGTCCGCAGAACGACGTGGAAGTCCTTGACCAATGCACTTGAGCTTGCAAGATTTCGACAATCTTCAAATAAATCTTTCCCGAGTTCCATCCATCTGTGGAATCCGAGGAGGAGAGTTTTGAGCCAACTAACTAGCAGTACCAACACCATGCACATTGTCTTTGAACGCACCCCTGGCCCCGCTAGATGATGCAAGGGGAGGCAAGGGCAAGCAGGCTGGCATCACTGATTCATAAATAAACGACTGATGAAATCAAGTACATAGTGATGGCCGCTGCGCGCCGCCCATCACAAAGTCCAGTAATATACGCGGCGCTAGCAACCGGCTGATCGGCAATAATCGGCACTGGACGAAGCCGGCAACCAGTGCGGGCGGGTGATAGCTCACTGGAATCCAACGAAGCTTAGTGGGAACCGGTGGAAACGATCGACTCCCAAATATCACGTACAGACGTGTCTCTTCCCCTAGCACCTATTGGATTATAGTGGCGAGTAGTATGTTGAAACTGTCAATATTTTGCAACAGTTTCCAGTCCCAAGGATGATTTCATGTCCTTGGAACCACACATGATTCTGTAATCCACTTCACGGTCTCCTCAATAGCAAATCGTTCGATGCCGGCATCTGATATGAGAAGTCCAATATCGGGAGACGATCCAATATTGAATTTTCGCGGTATTTGTTGCAGCTTGGCTATGTAGATCAACGCGTTTCGATCACGGGATCACTTAGTCTCTCTTGACAGACGCTATATATCAGTTCTAACTCGTACCTCGTTTGATATAGAGTCTGTTGGTTACCGCGCCTGATACCCGGTACCCTGCCTTATTATGTAAGCTTTCCTTTTCAGGCACTCACGTGATCAGGTCCTTGACGCGACTTGGACGCGTCGTGAGCTCCCTCGAGGACTCAAGGCAAATATTACGCTTCAAAACTCAACCTCAGTCCTGAAAAAATGTCGTATTAATTTTGTGGATCATTTAAAACTAGTGGAAGGCCTTCTTTGAATATCTTTGCCCAAATTCCGTGCTTTTTGTGGAACACTGGAAAACACAAGGAAAACACCCTCTCGCACCTGGGAATAAAACATTATGGCTCCTAGTGTCCCAAAGTAGGAGTTCTTATGGTTTTTAGACTATCTGGGGGTGTGCCTACAGTAGGGAGAGTGGGAAACGCGTCCAGACGCGTCTCGCTAAGGACTTGTTTGTGCATGCATCCATGATGCTTATATAATAACGCAGGATACCGGGTATCAAGCGCGGTAACTAATAGACTAGGGATCACTCGGCCGTTGTCTCTCACCATGTCGACGGATTCAAGTCACAAGCCGAACTCGATCTCTTTCATGGAATCACCGTTCCGTGAACATTTCGACACGAACTACGTTCCCTCTGACCTCGAAATCGAGCGAATCCGGGCCCACTTAGGGCCCTATGAAGCGGAGCTGGAGCGGCTCGAGTCGCTCATCCGCGAGCTCACCACGCAGCGGGATCGACTCAAAACATACATTGAACCGCACAAAGCCCTCATATCTCACCCTCGCCGCCTGCCATGGGATCTCGTCGAGACAATATTCATCGCCTGCCTGCCGTCACAATGCACCATGAGCCCCGCAGAAGCGCCGCTGCTTTTGGGTCACATTTGTAGCGCATGGCGGTCCATTGCGTGGGCGACGCTGAGGCTATGGACCTCCGTCCATCTTAAACAGGAATTTTCGGTTCAAAATGAGCGGAGGAAGGCCATTATAGAATGGCTGGAGCGCTCAGGATCTCTCCCACTTGCACTTTCCGTCGTCTTCCGTCCTCGGCCTCACGACGGCGCCATGATTGATCTCCTTCTTCCGTTCCGCGGCCGCTGGCGTACCCTTCGTCTATACAGCATGGGTTTGACGGACTTCGCCAAGATAGCAAAACACAAGGCGCCGTTGTTGGCAGATATAACGGTCGCGTTCGATAGCAACGGACTTCGAGCACTTAGCCGGCAGCCGCAGGAGATTCTATCATCACCTCTTCTCAAGGGCATGGACTCCGGGCGAGTTAACATAACCGGCTCGGAGCTCAATCGTCTAGTGCCAACCACGCCATTTACGTGGAGCCACCTAACCTTCCTCACCCTCCTTTCACGCCACAACAGATTTCTTTCTGTTGGAACTGCGTATCGGCTACTGAAGGGGTGCATGAATCTCATATCATTTCAATCGCATCTCGGATTGGCGTCCGCGTCCGACGAAAATCCCTCTTTCTCCGAGGTGCTGGAACTGCCATTCCTCACATCATTGGTCATCCTCCCCACTGATCAAGCCTCTCTTGGAGCTGTGGCTGAACTTGTCGAGTGCCTTGTAATGCCAAAGCTAACCCGATTCCACGTGGTAGGCAACTATTTTACTTCAAGCATCCCCGTGTCACGGGGTACAGATCTTTTTCGCTATCTCTCCGAGCGCTCGCCCTTGATATCCGACCTCCGCTTAAATGTATTGGATTTCCTCCCAACTGCCCTTCTTCTCACCTTGCAGCTTTTCTCATGCCTCACAAAACTCGATTTGGTTGTCCTAACTGGCAACGGGCGAAAAACACAGCCGAATGCGGGAAAATTTCTCCAAGCAACCACCTTTATACCGAATCCTTTCCCTGCGCTACAGGAATTGATCATCGAAAGCGTATGGTTTGAGCATGTCATACTCAAGGAGTTTCTCCAGCGGCAGCTGGATCGTGAAACCAAATTGCGGCGATTCCGACTGTATCTCCGATGTGAGGTGCCTGAGATTATTCCTGATCTCAGCCACTTCCTCACTCGTGGACTCGACGTTACTGTGTCGTACACACCCTTTTCCCGTACAACTATTCTCTGGGAGCGCCTGGAAAGGTGATGTTCAGGCGTCAGATAGTGGGTTTTATTCTTTTTTCGACGCAGAAACATCCATTATTCATGCCAGGTTAAATCTACGCTTTCAACTTCATCCATGGATGACCGACTAGTTGCCTGTCTACATACCCCTTACCTGACATCCAGCCACTCTTCACGTGTAGCCATCATACCAACCATCAAAGCCCTATCAGCACAAAAATTAAATAATAAGCACTATCGATCATTCACCTTCCCAAAATTGTGTACCGTGGTATAATTCCGTCCAATTTCCTGAGGAATTATGGTAAGAAAAGCGCCTCGGGCCTTCAGCCCGCCCTCAAATTTATCTCGAAAAAATCGAGAGATCCCGGTTTACGATATTGATATCTTAGGCATCTTGCGTCTCGATGCCAAGGCCCATTCGTCCAGAGGAGCAAAATATTAAATATTAGCCCCAGCAAAATGCCATCGACCCACTTGAGAGCAAAGATAGGATTTTGATTCTATCGGCGACGACGGGACCACATTTTCTACTGCTGACCAGCATGTCCGAGTCAATGGTTTCAAACTATAACTCCTCCCATCCAACATTGAACTATATTTCCTCTGACTTCGCGATCGCCCAAAGTCACGCTCATCTTGTGCCATACGAGGCAGAGGTGCACCGCCTAGAGTCGCTCATTCGAGATCTCATGGTGCAGCGGAACCAGACTCGTTCTCTCTGAAATATGGCGGTATGTTCGACGAATCGGACGGGGGCAACAGAGTGTCGCACGATGATAGCTACACAGCTTGCAGTTCTCTCCACCTTGCCGGCGCTGCGATCAGGCAAGGAGATTGTGAGGCTGCGCTTGTCGGGGCGGCGCCGGCGCAGATAAATCGAGAGTAAGTCAGCCATCCTAAGGGAAAGATTTGATACATGATATACTGTATTATTTCGACCAATTGTTCAGGTGACGGTGACACCTCAGTTTTTTTGATGTGTGCAAAAATCGCCGTTAATCGAAAGGAAATTTACCGGCCATCCCGGACATCGAAAATCTCGAAATTTGTGGACAATTGGTCGAAAAAGTACAGCAAAAGGCTGTCCGAATGGACGACCTACGTGCAAGGCCGTATCTTGGCGGCGGACGGAATGAGTAGACCGTTGGATGCCGAGGCTGCCGGATTTGTCCTGATTTGTTTCGCATCACTGATCCGAACCTGACTTGTCTTCTCTTCCCACTGCAAAGATTCGGCCGGGGCGACGCCGTGGTCGTCGTCGTTCTCAAGCCTCTGAAAGATGCGATTCGAGACCATGACCACATCTATTCTGTGGTTTTAAGCTCGGCCATCATGGCCACCGGGTCGCAGATGCCACTCTACGTTCCCAACGGCGTTGTGCTAGAAGAATGCATTCAGCGGGCGTACGAAAGATCTGGTCTCAGCCCTAGCGACGCGGACTACGTCGAGCTACATGCCACAGGTATTTTCCTTCCAATTTTTATTCCAAGAATGTCCTAACTCGCATCCAGGAACGTCTGTCGGAGATCCCATCGAGGCCAACGTGGCTGGACGGCTCTTTGCAAAAGACAAGCCTGAGGATGGCCCCATTGTTCTCGAAGCTGTGAAAGGTAACATAGGGTATGCGTGTATGCGTGTCACAAGCGATACTTGCAAACCCGCGCCAATTAACATGTGCTGTGCCTCATGCGCAGGCCTTCCGGAAAGACGAGACCTTCCGTGTCCTCGAACGAGTCGACATTGTTCTTGAATACTCTTGGCCGCCTGTCGCTCCTTGGATCGAATTCTCTTGATCTCAGCGGCCTCTATGGAGCGTCCGCACGTAAATCGAAGCTTGTCGAACACCCACTCGGTCCCTGTACCATCCCATCTCCCAAAGTATTGTCTTCCCAAGGCAGCATGCGCATGATGGAGGGCAGAGGCCCTCTTTCGTCCGCGAATCTGCGCATTAACAAGGTCACTCATCCAACCCTCGCCGAGCATGTTATAAATGGTTCGTGATGACTTTCTCACTGTTCTCACATGAATCACCGCGTTCCGTAAGGGAACCGATCTTTCCAACAACCGGGTTCATCGAAATGGTGCGCGAATATCGTCGCAGTGGTAGATGATGACTGACTCGAGAGGCTTAGCTTCTGGAATCAGGTGCAACCTCCTTGCGAGAGGTGGAGTTGGTGTCGATTTTGTCCCTGGCTGCAACTGCGCCGCTCGAGGTCAGTCTTCAGAGACACAAGACGGCTTGGTCCATCACGACGGGTGTGGTACGTGAAATTCCAAACAGATTCGGGCCTTTTATTGAACACGTTGACACGACAGGGGTCCCGCGAACGCGAGCACGCCCGTGGATTTATGGAAACTTCAACCCCAATGGAACCTCCGGTTGCGATAGATCTTGAAGCCATTTTCAAGCGCCTACCGGTGTTAGACTCTGATGGTGCGTTTGATCACAGAAGTCGATCCCGCCCGTTTCATGCATCGCAACCCATAGGGTTCTATCCATCATTGCAGCTGCTGGCAGTCTATGGCCCACACTTTCAACGAATTGTGAGATGCCACGGAGGGCCTTCGGAGGTGATCGCAGAAATCGAGGGCCTTCGTGCAGATGAATTATGCGTCACCGAATGCAATAATGCTAGTCTACTCACGTTTCTATCCTACTCCAGAGCGGATGCGTACTTGTTGCATCCCGCAATTATGGATGCCTGTATCCATATCACGCTCCACCCAGACGTCTCCAAGCAATATTCCAAGGACATCATCTATCTCCCATCTGCCATCGAGCACTTCATCCTCTATCGTCCTGGCAAGAACAATGCTGGAAACTGGTTCTCTCACATCACTCTCCGTCAATGGACACAGGGTAATATTGATTTGGTATTCCCTTCGTTAAATGGCTCACCAGCGCGCAGATTCTCGATCATACAATATCTTGATCACAGATTCATCTGGTTTGGCCCTTTGCGAAATTCGGAACCTGAGAGTTTGGGCCCAGCGGGCCGATTACGGTGGAGCGCAGATTTGAGTTGGTCGGAGATGGAGAGCGAGCTGGTGTACTCCACTCAAAGCGACAACGCGCTGGGTGACTCCGTCCCGCTCGCTGATAGCAGCCCAGCCTCGAGTATTCTCCTCGATATCCTCGGCGTTTCACCAGAGAATTTCTCGCCCGATGTACCTCTCAGCACCTATGGCATGGACTTGCCGAAGGCTACGCGGGTCTCAGTCGCCTTGGAGCCACTTATGACCGTGACTGCGGTGCAGTTCATGAGCGAGATGAGCTGGGTGGATTTGCTAGCGGTCGCGGAAGCCGAACGGCTCGCACAACCACTCGTTCAGATCTGCCGCGGATCGGGCACCCCCCTCATCATTCTGCCTGCCGGAAATGGTTCCATCGGTATATTCTATTCCCTCCAAGCACACTACGAAGGCGAACCTTGGGGCCTGCAGATCACGGATTCGATCCCGATAGACTCGCTGACGGGGTTGGCTGCATTTTGGAAGGAGCAAATCTGTGCGAGGTGGCCGCACGGTCCCTATCGAATCGCCGCTTTCTGTGGCTCTGCAATTCACGCAGTCGCCATGGTCAAGATGCTGGAGGACGCCGGGGAGGAGGTCCTTCAGCTGACATTTATCGACCACAGCCCCACCTTAATCCTTCAACTCGAAGAGATGTTCAGGGACCCGAGCGCGGTGGACTACGAGACCTTCAGGACCAAGTTGGTGCTCGATTTTCTGCAGAGCGATCCGACCATCGCGGCTCCGATCTTGGCCAACTACGAGGCTGCTGTGCATGACCCGGACGCACAAATTGACCCATGCCTTGGGTTTCACATCGAGAAGGCGTGGGTTCCGATTTTATTCGAGTTTCTGCACGAGTTCTACCCGACCGGCATCGACAAGTCGTACGACAGCTTCGTAGGTCCATACGATGCGTGGGTGTCATCGGTAAAGGCACGGATGACCGTACTGGTTGCGGAATGGGGGGCTGCGACCTCGCCGCTGTTGGGTCGTTGGCCTGACCTGGGAGCGAGCTTGATCTCCAAACCAGTGCGCGTCGACTATATCAGCGGGGTCGGCCATTTCGGGATATTTGGAGATGCACGCACCGCGCAACTGCTCGCCCTGAGTCTTTGAAGGAATGCATCCGTCCAGTTGAGAATCATATAGCAATACCATGTCATGTTCTCGTCGGGATTATTGGAATAAACGATCGGCTCTTGCTCTTGTCTCAATTCTACGCAAATTTTCTGGTTTTACTGGTCCAAAGCTCGATAAAAGATAACCTAGATTCACATAGCGGTCAAATTCTGAAGAATCTCTGCTAGTACCTTGCGAATTCTGCACTGCGGATCCGGAAACGACTTCGAGGACTTTGTAACCAACTTCGCTGTTTCCATGGCTTTGAAACTGCTATTTCTAATAGTATCACAAATGTTCAGCCTTCCAAACCTGGCTTGCCTTGAATTCGCCTAAACATCCGAGTACAGCGTACCGCAATAACGACCGTCTGACCGGTGTCTCCGAGCCCGAACATTCTCTCTGAGGACCCACTTGACAAGGGGTTTTCAGATTTGTCTGTCCGGAATGCGAAAGATTAGTCCATTCCGTCGTTGTTTTCTCTCCGGCAAAGAAACATGTTCATTCCCCACGATTCAAACCGACCACAGAACGAAGTACGAAAACGGATGAATCGATTATCATGCCAGGTGGACACGCAAGAATATCTTTTAGAAAAGGTTTTAACAAGATACAATAAGCGAGACTCTGCGCAAGAACTTTGTGGATCGTTGACACTGACGGCGTTGAATATCGGTGAGCGGACTGATCCGACTGGTTAACCCCTCCTCATTATCGGGACTCCAGGCTGAGAATTACATTCTCCAGACCAGCGTGGACCAGTGATCTGTGCGGCCACCATTCGCGAAGGTCCTTGATGAGCCTGCGCGTAATCTTTAGCGACGATTCCTCAGAGGGTTTATCAGCAACATCGACATAGCGGGATCCGCTTTCAGTTCTCAAGAATTCGTTTTCCCACCGAGTTATCGCTTCGTCAGCGGAAGGGGCATGGAGCTGCGCCTGAACGAGCTTAATCGCAGAGGCGCCGGGTTCCCCATATTCCTGGACGAGCTGGTGCACAAACGCGCTCTGGGTTAACGCAGGAACCAACATTTCCATCACCGCTGCGATGCATTCAGGGTCGCCGGTGGCCATCGCCGTCTGTACGGTGAGGCGGAAGATGAGGCGCAGCAAGAATTTAGGAATCCCAACAGGCTGAGGACCCATAGGAGTGAAGAACACATAGTCGCGCGATGGGGTGGCGTCAAGATACGTTATCTGCCGGAGAAGAGCGGCTGAGCGGGCGTATCCGTTGTGTGCTGGACCGATGTGCCGCAAGAGAAACACGGCTTCCGCTAGCGATGCCTCAGTGTAGAGGGTAACGTCCTTGACGATGGCACAGGTGAGTGCCTTGCCGCAGATCTTTTTGTAGCTCGGCCAATCCGACACTTGGCAGGGTCTACAACAATCGTTTCCAAAAACGACGCATTAACGGGAGCGAGCGGCTAACCTTGAACAGTAGTAAAACTTGCGCAAGACGTTCTCATTACATGTTTTGCAGACGGAGAACTGGACGTCGCTCCTTTCCTCCGATTGACAACCGTCGCAGATGCGCGCAATACGATACACCTGTACCGCGTTTGGTGATTCGCTGGTGAGTTTCTTCCTGATTGAGTCGGATTTGACTGTCTCAGATGGCCGGAGGACGCCAATGACCGATGAAATGGTATGATGCAAGAACGCCGCTGCAGAGTTCATCTCGGATTTTGACAGATATATTTAGTCGGGAGACTCACAAAGAAACTCGTCGCGGACTGCTACACGCCCTTGCACTTCTACCTCGTGTCCAGCGCTCTGAAGACGCCCTATTGCTTCATCGGTCCATCGCGGATGCGGGTATGATATCCACCCGCCCTTTGACATGCTCACCTCACCGTCCGGAACATATCTCCTCACGAGGGTGAGAAATCCTTCGCCGTTGCCGCTCTCCAGAGACGAGAGGGTGATATCGCAGGTAAGCATCCGGGAGTTTGGCCCATAAATGGGTTCAATCGAGCAGGTTCGCAATAGTCCCTCGAGCATGTGCGCCTTTCGCGCTGCGGGTGTCAGTTTTTTCCAGCAGAAATTCGGCTGGAGGACACTTGTAACAGCAAATGCAAGCAACTGCTCCTGCACCCTACACAGCCTGCGCACGGTGTTGTAGTTACGGACCAGATCCTGCTGCGCAGACGCTGGGGAGGATCCCGAACCGGCAACCAATGTTTTCAAGTTGCCCACTGCCGAGTTGAGCAGAGGAAACCGAGCTTCCCAAGCGGCGTTCCACTTTGCAATATCGTCTCTGAAGTCTGGTATTCCCGGAGTCACAGATACCGATTTCTGTTTCCGGGGCGGCATGAGAGCAGAGCGTCCTGGAAAAACGTGGCTTCTTTGCTTTGCACTTGTTGAACCTGCAGGTGCGTGGGTTGTCCAGAACATTCTTGTTTACGTCCAGCGTTCTTCTTCTGCGTCAGCCACATCAGAACGTTGCCCAGTTAGTTACATAGCGAGATATAATCAAGACAGCAAGTCATTGGAGAGAAAGACGATCTGTAAGATGGCGGGTCTGATTTCATGGGTCAATATTTGCGGTCATAACTCGCCACGACATGCTCTTCCGGTTGGTCAAAGGACCGATTTGAACCCGGTCGTGGTTGGGCTTGTAGACTTGTGACACGAACCTTGACTCAGACGACGCTGATACCGTTATCTGCATTCAGAATTGATCGACAAATTTTAGGGTGAGAGTCAGGGTAAAGTGACAGGCTGTTGAGGCACATACAGGATCTTTCCAAGCCGGCGGATTCTACGGATGGAGAAAATGGGACAAAACTCTCGCCTTAGCGATCGAGGTTGTAATGTAAAGTGCAGCACGGGGTCGTATTGTAATCTATTGTAATCTAATGCACATAAACATGGAAAGATGTTTAATTTAGTAACGTCGCCAGAGCTGCTACAGCTGTCTGCCTGAAACCAGTCGCCAATCCCGAGTTTTTCGAGGTGATTGATTCCGATACAGCAATGAGGGCAATATCACGATCTAGGAAGATCAAATGTTGATCATAACGCGGTGATAGGTTAAGAAGGGAGGATATACCTTGTGCTTCGATACTGGACAGGAACTGGATTGCAGCCTGACGAACCTCCAACTCGGAATCCTTCAGCAACTCCACCATCAGAGGGATTGCTGGCCTAATCAACTGTTGCAACTCCGCTACAAAGTATGGGAAACAGCTCGAGGCTAACACGGAAATCATACATACCTTGTCCTTGGAGGCTGAACAAGTATCCAATTGCAGCTTGACGAACATTCCAATCAGAATCCTTCAACGATTCCACCATCAGTGGGATTGCTGGCCGGATCTCCTGCTGCAACTCCGCTACAAAGTATGGCAAACAGCTCCGGACACACAGGGAAATAATATTTACCTTGCTCTTGGAGACTGAACAAGCATTCAATTACTGCCTGTCGAACGTTCCAATCGGAATCCTTCAGCGACTCCAACACTAGCGGGATTGCTGGCCGGATCTCTTCCTGCAACTTCACTATGAACCAGCCTAAGTATCGCAAATAGCTGGCGGGAAGGCAACATATACCGTATGCACCGAGACTGGAAATGCACTTAATCACAGCTCGACGAACATTCGAATCGGAATCCTGCAGAAATTCCATGATCACGGGGATCACTGGCCAGATCTCCGGCTGCGGCTTTACTATGAACCAACCTCAGCATGGGAAATGGCGCCAGGAAAAGAATGAAGGTACATACCTATACCTTGTGCTCCAAGATTGAACAGGCACTTAATGGCGGCCTGGCGAACGGCCGAAGAGTCAGCCTGAGAATAGTTCTGCAATTCCCTGACTATGAGGATCGCTGGGCGAATCAACTCTGCTGTAAAGCAGCGTCACTATGGCAAACAGCTTCGACAGGAGATATTTACCTTCTATGAGACTGGGCAAGCACTCGATCACAGCCTGACGAACATTCACATGGGAATCCTTCAATAAAGCGACGACTTCAGGGAGCACAGGCTGGATCGCCCGCTGGAATTTCGCTACGAAGCACCAGCTTCAATATGGTAAATGGTTTCGGACATACAGGGAGATAATACCTTGTGCTGCGAGACTGGACAGACACTGAATTGCCGCTCGACAAACATACCACTTGGGATCCTTCAGTAATGAGACAATCACGGGGATCGCTGGCCGGATCTCCTCCTGCAACTCCGCTAAAAAAAAATTATCTCAATATAGCAAACGAGGACAGGCAGGCAAAATATCCACCTTGCACCCCAAGACTAGACATGCACTCAATCGTATCGTGACGAACATACGCGCCCGAATGCTTCAGCAATTCCACGAGGACCGGGATCGCTAACCGGATCTCCCGCTGCAACTCCACTAAGAACCAAGCTCAGTATAGCAACGGCGCCAGGCAGACGAAATATCCACCTTGCATACCAAGCCTAGACAAGCAATGAATCGCAGCCTGACGAACATCCAATTCGGGATGCCTCAGCATTTCCACAATCACCGGGATCGCTAATCGGATCTCCTGTTGTAACTCCGCTAAGAACGACCCTCAGTATGCCACATGGGACCAGGTGGCCAAGGAATCCATACGTTGTTCCCCAAGAATAGACAGGCACTCCCTCACAGCCCGACGAACATCTGAATCGGAATCCTTCAGCAATTCAACAACCGCCGGGATCAATGGCCGGATCTCCTGCTGCAACTCCACTAAGAAGCAACCTGAATATGGCGAATAGGACCAGGCAGACAAATATTCACCTTGCATCCCGAGACTAGACAAGCACTGAATTGTAGTCTGACGAACACTCCAATTGGAATCCTTCAGCAATTCTACAACCACCGGGATCGCCGGTCGGATCTGCTGCTGCAATGCCGCTAAGAAGCGGCCTTAGCACAGCAAACAGGGCCAGCCAAATAAAATATCCACCTTGCACTCCAAGGCTAGACAAGCACTGGATCGCAGCCTGAGAAACATCCGCCCCGGAATGCTTTAGCAATTCCACGACCACCGGAATTGCTAACCGGATGTCCTGCTGCAATTCCACTAAGAACTGGCCTCAGTATACCACGCGGAGCCAGGCGGCCAAGGAATCCATACGTTGTTCTCCGAAAATAGATAAGCATTCCGTCACAGCCCGCCGAACATTTGAATCGGAATCCTTCAGCAATTCCACAACCACTGGGATCGCTGGCCGAATTTCTTGCTGTAACTCCACTGAGAACCAACTTCAGTATAGCAACCGGGCCAGAGACAAATTTATCCACCTCGTGCCCCAAGACTAGACAGGCACTGAATTGCCGCCCGACGAACATCCAAATCGAGATCTCTCAGTGATTCTACAATCGCAGGAATCACTGGCCGGATCTCCTGCTGCAAATCCGCTAAGAATCAACCTCAGTATAACAAACAGGGTCAGGCAGGCAAAGTATGCACCTTGTGCCGCAAAACTAGACAAGCACTGAATCGCAGCCCTGTGAACATACAAATCCGAAACCTTCAGCAAATCCGCAACCACAAGGATCGCTTGGCGAATGTCCTCCTGCGATGCTGCCAAGAAGCAACCTCAGGATAGCGAACGGGGCCAGGGAGCCAAAGTATCTACCTTGCGGCCCAAGAATAGACAAACACTGAATCGCAGACCGACGAACATTCGGCTCCGAATGCTTCAGCAATTCCACAAGGACCGGGATCGCTAGCCTGATCTCCGGTTGCAATTCCACTAAGAACCAGGCTCAGCAGAGCAAACGGGACCAAGGAGACAAGGAAATCCGTACTTTGTTTTACGAGACTAGACAGGCACTCAAATGCAGCTTGACGTATAAACAACTCCGAATTCTGCAGCAATTCCACAACCACGGGGATCGCTTGGCGGATGTCCTGCTGCAACTCAACTAAGAATCAACTTCAGCATCGCAAACGTGGCCAAACAGACAAATTATTCATCCACCTTGTGACCCAAGCCTAGAAAAGCACTGCATCACAGTCTCACAAACATACGACTCCGAATGCTTCAGCAATTCCACAAGGACCGGAATCGTTAACCGGATCTCCTGCTGCAATTTCACTAAGAACCAGGTTCAGCAGAGCAACCGGGGCCAGGGAGATAAGGAAATTCGTACTTTGTTTTCCGAGACTAGACAGGCACTCAACTGCAGCTTGACGAACATGCAACTCCAAATTCTGCAGCAATTCCACAGCCACCGGAATTGCCAACCGGATCTCCTGCTGTAACTCCACTGAGGACCAACTTCAGTATAGCAAATGGGGCCAGGCAGACAAGGAAATTCATACTTCGTCCTCCAAGACTGGCCAGGCACTTACTTGCAGCTCGACAAACATACTGATCCTTCAGCAGCAATTCTACGACCACCGGGATCGCTGGCCGGATCAACTCCGCTGAGAACCAGAGTAAGTATAGCAGACAGCTTGAAGCATACAAAAGAATATACTTTGCATACTGGGACTCGACAGGCCCTTAATTGCTACCAGACGAACATTTGAATCTGAATCCTTCAGTGACTCTATAACCAAGCGAACCGCTTTTTGTCTTGTTTCTTCATACAACTCAGTCAAACACGGAAAGCTGCAAAGCAAACTGAGCCTACCTGCCCTCTCCGATTCATTTCTGCTCTTCCCCAGAAGGTGAGCAGTTCCAAGGTGGTTCTGTCGAGCAGCAGTGTAGAATGCCGCTCCTGATTGTGAGTTAGCCTTGTGGTTAGACAATATACCACCTGCTGCTCACCATGGCTATCCTTCACCCCCTTTCCAAGTAGATATTCAACAAGACCGCCATTCCCTTTGTATGCTGCAAACTGTAGCAGCGTTTTAAATTCAGAGGCACCTGTCGGATTTATTCAATATCTGCGCGACAATATACATCATGTCTACGTACCCTGCAGCTCTGTATTGGGATCAGCTCCCTGGTCGATTAGGCCTTCAAAGTCATGGCCATCAACAGTGTCATTCATGACAGCTTGCCAGAGATGTTCTTTGAACTCGCTCTGAATAGCCTTCATTTTTTCTGCCGCTAGATTTTCTCGAATGTCCAGAATGGATGTCACAAAATCGCGCAGCGGAACAACCAGAAGAAGCAACGCGAGGACCTGGCCAAAGCCCCACTCATTCTCTTCGCGAGATTCGTGAGGTTTATTACGCCTGAGGGTGAGTTCAACGTCGACGAGGAGGATGACATTGATGACACCGAGACAGGCCAATCCAACGATGAGAAAGGTCGTGTGATTTAATGTCATCGTGGCCCCAGATTGTGCGGGAGTCTGAGTAGTTGGAGTATCGTCACGGTTGTTCGAAGGCGAGAGAGCGCGCCTAGAAGGAGCATCAACCGACCGCGCGCCAAGCTCCAAATCCCGAAATGGGCTGTAACGCCTCCGAAGTAGAGCACTGGTTGATCTTGGAATTCTTCGGATAGTCTCGGCGGCACGTCGTATGGTCGCATGAACCTCTTGAAAATCATCTGGAACGCGGGGAATCGATGAGCTCGAATGTTCGACTCGTCTCCAGAAGTCGGGATGGCACTGCCGAGATTTGTTGTACGTTATGTGGAGTGTGAGGAAGAAGAGAAAGGGAGGGACGAGGTTGAGACCAGGAACGACAAGAAGAGAGTAGATCACTAATGAAAAAATGCGCAATCCCGGCGATGAAAACAGTACAGCACCGCCGACAACCGAAAGCGATGGAACACATCCTTCGAGGGGAGTACCAAATTTCGATGGATCGCTCCAGAGCCATAGACCAATCGCGCCCATAAGTGAGAGGTGGATAGAACCCAAGGTGAGAACGGGGTTGTGGGAGACAAAGTACCAGGCACGTTGAATAACTGCAGAAAAAAATTGAGTGTGACTCGGAGGTGCAATGTTTCGCTTACCAGCAGTACGTTTCTCTTCTGCATCAATGATCTCCTTAGGAAGATCGGGACCGGTTTTACCAGCGTCCTTTACAAGCCGACGAAGTGGGTAGAGAAGGACATCAATCCAGGCTGACCAGATCGCAGGTATGGGCTTCCTTTCTCTGTCGTTAGGGCGCTCCTTTTCCTCTTCTGGCTTGGTGAGATGGTGAGCGTATAACAGGAACCATATCCAGGTGCTGGTATTGTTCATCCAGCTCAAATCCAGGATGACGGCGGCGTGGAATCTGGTTAGCCCTTGTCCACTGATAGTTGTGGTGGTAGCCTCGATGATGGTGGAGATGAGGATTGCAAATGCAATGGCGAGCATGCCGATGGATTGATCCTGCACGCCCCTCATCTCGTTGGCCGAGACGTTCCCATCCCAAAGATGCGCGACGACCGGCGTGAAGCACAAGAGATTTTGGGCGTAGATTGCTGCGCGAACGCCAATACCAGATACGTCGGGGTTGGGGGGAATACAATCGCCCATGGTGGTCGAAGACAAAGAGTCTCGCTTGTGCAACACGGACTCCCACGTCACGCAATTTCGGCTGTGCCGCAGTGGCTGAGAACGGATCAAAGACCCAATCTGCCTCCATTTCCTGTCTTCTCACCTAATTCATTCCCTCCCTCCTCTAGTTGAGGGTCATTAATCCCGCCCAGCGATATTTTGGTTGCGCCCAGTCGTGCAATGGTTAAGGTGAGTAAAAAGAAATTCTCACGAAAACCATTTAGAAATGCTTACGACGGATGATGAACTTGAGCGCTGGAGTTGCACCTCGAAATGGCATTCCATGCGCGCAGAGGTATACCGCGAGCACCGAAAACGTCCCCCACGCTGGTCTGTTCCTTCACTTCCACCCATATCCAGCCTAAGGATCCGCTAAGAAGTCCTCGTGGAGTGCAGTGAATTCGCTCATATCCTTTCATTCTCAATTTCCCGACGAGGGAGAGTTGGTGGTTCGAACCGACCCAAGACGTGAGCGGTCCATCCGATCTTTTTTTATTCTCTCATTCTCTTTCGTTCGTGCTTTAAACGGATGTGCACTTAACGGAATCTTGTCAGCTGAACACCGAGTCGCTAAAGCCCAACCAAATAAGTTCATTCCGGCGCACCTGTCCACATCACATATATTTGCTAATACAAAAAACACAGGGGAGGTCTTTATAGTAAGTTGGGTAGATGAGGCCGAAACCAAATGTCGGGAACCAGTGTGGGAGATACTCCCGGTGTCGCGGGCATGATGCCCATCGTATAAAAACGGACATGACCCGCAACATGCTCTACTTCTTACAGCCCGAGAAAAAGAGACGGCGAAAGTGAGCCTTTTCTTTTTGAAACGAAGTTCAAGTGGTTGATGTGCGGTAATATCGCGCTACTGCAGACCATTGATTTTAATTGATATACAGTGAACACCGAGCTATTCCCACCCTGGATATAATAGGGAATTTGCTCAAGGTGCTCTGATTCTCACATATATAATCATGTATTCATCCACGTCTACCGTGTTGCCTATCGGCTCAGAGCTGTGCCGGACTCCAGTGTAGTCTGGAGCGCCATTTTTTTTCCGATCCTTGAAATGCAGGTACCATGTGCATCCCGACATTTCTTGTTCTAGCCTCCAGTTCACTGACGGGAGGGCATTCGGGGGAAGCTCGCGCTATTATCGCGCTAAGACGCCGGCTTGAGCGGCAATTGGCAATGCTGGACGGATCAGCCAGCCGATTCGCACGTTTGTCTGTACCTCTCATGTAGTGCGACCCTTTAATTCCCATCTGCCCTCCTTCCTGGCTCACAGTTTCCCCTTTTCTGTACAGATGTCTGGCAAGATCTGCTCCTACTCTTCGCTGTCCTCGCCTACTCAGCAGCGCTACCCCGCGCATCGGTCGCGCATCGGCCGATGGCTGGCACCTCTTAGACTTCTTCGTTATTCCCATTGCTGCATCGACATTCTTCATTCCCTCGGGCTATGTTTCCGCCCTCACACACTCTATAGCCTCTGCGGCTTATCCCACGGTTCTGGCGGGCTTGGCGTTGTCGTCATCGACTGTAATATCGTGGTCGAAAATAAAGTGGCGCCGCTGAATTTTACCTTTCGGAGTTGCTTCATCTTACTTGGAGCGTAATTAGATATACCAACGCCGACATTCCGTACCTCTCTTCATCGCTTATGGCCAAGCCAACTCATTTCACTTCTCTTCAGCGCGCACTATCGAGCTCAAAACTCTGAACTCTGGTTTGATGACCACCGGATTGTTCAGAATATTTTCGTCACTCACAGCACCAACACAGCTCCACTGGAACCCCTTTTGGAGGAACCGCCACTTAAAAGGAGGGATGGATGTCATCGTCAGCGCCCAACAGCTGTCTCTTATCATCCATGAGCGACGAACCCACCGTGCCGCATATCTCAGACTCCCAACCGCCTAACGACCCAGAAGACTCCGTCCGGTTTGTGCGCTGTTAACGTACATATATCGTCTCATAATCTTCTCATTATAGATCTGCTGGTGCCTTTTTCTCCGATGCCCAGCACTTCGTCGTCGCTGGCGGAAATTTCAAGAGCATCACTAATATAAACCACGCAGGTTCGGAGAGTGATTCCACTGGTAAGCATGAGGTTCCACCGTGGCCCGTTGGTTCGATACCTGACTTACTGTCACCCCGCTCATCAGACTACGAAGAGATTCCCTTTGGCCATTTGGATCTGCTACACGAGATACGACTGGACGCTCAAGATCATGTTGTACGCTACGCGGGCGGCGCGCAGGTTCGCAGACTCTACTCCGCACGGGTCCAAGGCTGCAAATCGAAGATGCTGGTAATGACTTATCAGGGAGACACCGGCGAGGAGGTGCGCGCGAGTTGTTTTCCCGACCTTCATGTGTTGATTTCTATGCAAAGGAATGGCGGGAGGATATTTCAAGATACTCCTGGCTGCGGTTGGCCATCTGTTCGGTCTGAAAAGCTATCATTATCTTATCGTTTTAGGCACCCAAATTTTCCTCAACTTTACGGAACATCCAGATCCTCGGGTCTACAAGCCACAATTTTCCACGACGGTGGGCTTTCCTTTCGAATCGAAATGATGGATCTGAGAGTTTCTCTGGAAATGGAGTAGATTTGATACCCCTGGGAGAGATAATGAAGAACGCCTGTGTGTCCCCAATATCCACCGTATACTATTGGGGGTATCTGGTATGTACGCTGTGTACCATGGCTGAGCGATGTATCGATTTTCGCAGGACGAAGAGTATACTGTACGAACAATCTACGGTCATTCTCCCCCCCACCCCTTCTCAAGGAATAAACCCAGGATGCCTACGATTATTTCAACTCTATTTCTGGAGAATACCTTGCAAGTCGTCCCGGTCCCGTGATTGGTCTACATCTTACGATCGGGAACAGAGCATTGTAGGAGCAAGCAGCTGGATGCGACCGTCAACCGGACGCCTCTGCATGATTCTCACATTTAGCGGCACAAATGACGATGATCGGTTCTCATTGGAGTATCGATGTATTGCATATGTGGATCCGTTTCAACCGCATCCAGATTCGACGTTCATTGCCTCAATCCCGTTGGATCGCTATCATACTATTTGCGAACGGCGCTGTAATTTCGCCCAGTGGCGGCGGGAGTTCTCGTCTGTGACCGTTGGATCAATCATCTTGGGACCCAATTCTGAAGATCCAGTCACGGTTGGATATCTCCCGGTCGTCGAGCTCAAGTACTTTTGGTGGACCGTTGATGATGGAAGTCCGAACGTCTTTTTCACCGTCAAAAATGAGCCTAGCGACGCTTGGCTTCGGTATGTTTGATCTTCTCGCCCCGTCGTTCTGATCATACGACTATTCCCAGTATCGACTCATGCGACATTGCGGGAATCAAGGAGATTTCCTGCCTATTTAACGGCACATCACTGCCCTCTGGGTGGCTAACCCAAGCCGACTATGTTTTTCATCAACTACAAATTCCCGCCTACCACGAGGATTACGGTAAGCATGTCAGTGGATCCAATGCGAAGCCAAAGAAACATACGGCCCCGCGCACAGTTCTTGTAACGGGTGTCTCCTACGCACTCAGCATTTCTGAGGCCGTAGAAATAAAACCCGCGGGCTATCTGTTCGTATGCCCTTTGGAAGATATTCACTGCGGAATTGCATCACAGCTAGTATATTATTGGTCGCGGGATCCGTCAGACGTTGAGCGTTTGACCCCAGAGGAGGCTGAACAGATTGGGTTTCCTCGCTTTGAATTGGAGATGGGGGTTACGGGGAGGTATTGGGATGGGCATATATATGCGGGACTCCGCCAGTTCTATGAAGGCAAAGGTTTTGATCCCTATAGCCAAGATATCGCACGAGAGCTGGGACTTCCGCTTCTGCAGCTCGCTTGGGATCCATTTGACGTTGGTGAGCGAACGGTGGGTTGTTTACTGGTAGCCTCAGGCTTATATTGCACGCACAGTAGAAGATAGTGGGAGCGAATATACAGATACGTCCAGGGACTCCGACGAAGAAGAAGATCATGAAGTTGGAGATGAGATGAATTTATGCGAAATACCGAGTGTGCGCGACTATGGTACGTGCTTTATACCTTGACTTTAGTTGAAACGACACCAGCCTGAAACTCTCCAGATGTCGCCAAACCTCTCCAGATCTCACGGTTCGACGAGGTCGAAACGCTTCCTCCCTCCATGATCTTCCAGCTCATAATGTGGATGCAGTTTGCACTCATCCTCACCAACATTTTATTCTGGCTCTGCAATTCCTGCACTCAGTAGTGTCCCTTTAAATTGACCAGAATGAGCCCTATTCAATGCATCTAACCTGTCATCCACTAACACTGGGGCGGATTTGTCCATTTCGGCCACCAAAAAAAAAAATCATCGCTTTAAAGACGCATGTCCTCGGGTTGATTTGAACCACAGACTCTCTCAATCTCTCGTACCCGAAATGAATTGGGGCGAGTTACTGGACTCCACGAGGGCTTGTCTATGTAATTCAGAGCGTGCATCTCACAGGCGGACTCTTCCAGTCGTCTCGGAGGGACGGCTGAATTCATGAAGGAGGTTGAAGTGAGACAAAATGAATTAGAAAGATTGGTGGGATGGCGAGATGGAGTCGAGTGGAAACGTACGCCGTGCTTCTCGAACCAATCACGATAGAGCGGTACTTTATGACCACCAATCATGAATTCTGGTGCTCATACTGTATATAAGAGTCTCTGCTTGTTTGGCATTATTTTCCCATTTGTTGTTTTAAACTTGATGAGGTTGCACCCGAGAATCAGGCCCCAGCTCAGACGCGGCCAGTCTGAGTAGCCGTATTTATAAGCCCATAATCTCGCACAATCAGTGGCACTCGTTCGAGTTGGTCAGGCCCTCTGATGGAGACGATTTCTTTTTGCCTTCTTCCGGACCGGATCGCCCAAGCTCACTGGTATCATGCTAGTATCTGCTCTTTCAGAATGCAGGGAGACTGTACATTGAATTCGGTAGTGGTACACGTATGATACAAATAGAAATACAGGAGTGATGATAAGTGTGTAGCATAAGGCATGGACATAGACATAGGCCGGCATAGGCATAGAAATGACATAGGTGCATAGATGAATGAATGAAGCAAACGGACTGGTGATCGGTAGCGCATCGGATGAGTAAATGCAGGAACGAGTAGGAAAGAAACGTAGCGATAAAAAGGGAAACCTCACAACCCCTCCACCTACAACGCCACCCCAATCTCCTCCGGATCCACTGCCGTAAACTCGAACCGCTCGTTGAGCCGCAGAACCGTCCCAAGCGCCTCGAGGTGTATCGCAGTCATCTCCGGATCCGTCTCGTCCTCATCATCTTCGTCGTCGTCCGCGTCCGCGGCGTCGGCGAGGTAACCCGAGAACGAGTGCACGCGCGCGTGGACGTGCGGACGCTCAGGCAGCGGCGGCGGGGGCGGGCGGTTCTCCACGCCCTGCGCCGGCGCTTTGCCCCTGGACTTGCTGGATTTGAAGGAGCGGATGCTCAGCGCGCGGGTACGCGTGAACTTCGAGAAGGAAGTGGAGCGCGTGTGCGTGTGGGTCGACGTTGTTGCGGACGCGCTGTACGCGGGCTCCTGCATGCCACCAGCCTTCGCATTCGCATCGAGCGCCGTCAACGCGCGCGCGCTCGGACGCGGGAAGAGGCCCGGCACGATCTTCTTGAGGACCTTCCATCCGCTACGTTTCGCAGGGACTGGCACGGGCGTCCCAGGCGCGGGTTCGCGGGGCACGGCTTTGAGCGGGGTAATGACAGCGCAGTCGGTGCGGAGGCTTGTGCTCGTGCCAGTACCAGTGTACAGTGACTTGACACTCGCGGCGTAGCGGCGCTTCTTTCCGGGTGGGGGCCTCGCGATGACGGGCGGGGGCGGAAAATCGAGTAGAGTAGGAGAGGTAGCGGTGGCAGCGGGCGTTAGGCCGAAGCGCGCAAAGTCGAGGTCGGGGCCGCCGAAGCCGGGGAAGTCGATGATGGAGCCGTCCATGGAGGTGGGGCGGGAGCGGACGTAGAGGCCCTTAGTGGAGCCGCCGGGGGAGGCGGGCTCCACCTCTGTGTCGCTGGTGGCATTGTCGAGGAGGAGCGAAAGTTTGGAGGATTGAGCATCGGAGAGCAGGGTGGCATTCTCATCGGCTTCAGACATGGTGGCAAACGCAAAGTGCTAGCGCGCAAGGGAGGAAGATGCGAAAGGGTGTGCAGTGAGGTGCAACAAGGGTAATGGAGGTGGCAAGGCGGGTTTTATACGATTCCATTGTTGGTTTTTCGGGAGCTTGGTTGATGCTACCGGACAATGAGAATCCTTTTTGGGTAACCTGTATCGTCTCCACGTGGAATAACCACCGAAGCGTGGCACGCTTTGTAGATAGCGCAGAATATTCTCCGCGGGAAGTCCTAGGGACGTTTGGATGCGTAAGTGTCAGAGTTTTGCGCCGAACTCAAAGGAAAGGTCGTTCAGACAGCCATCTTTTGATTTTGAAGAGTTGGCGTCCGTCGCGTCAACGCGCACAACCACCCAAGCGTATTGCGTCGTGCGACGCTTTGGATACAGCCCAGATTATTCCCGGCGGGAGTTCCTAGCGACCACTTTGGATGTATAAGGAGAGTTAGCGACGAAGCCGAAAGAAACGAAACCGGCAGCAAAGCACCAATTGAGTTTGAAGACCGTGAGGAGGATTGCGAATCATCCGAATCGTGGATGTAAAGATATTGGACCAAGGATCAGTAGAACATTTGGACCGGAGTCTGCAGCAACGAGTTATTTGACGAAGTGCATATAATATAGGCAATCCAAGTCCTGTTCTCCCCAGTCGCGACCGGAAATCCTGGGACGGCAGCGAAGAAACAGTATATCCAACCGCGGTGTTCAAGGAAGAGCACTGGGATCCGTAGTTTTTACGCTTCATTCAAATAGCAAGTTTGTTGAAGCAACGGTCTTCGACGAGAAGGACAGATGCAAACGCCGGGTGTGTATCAGATCCAGTCTCTGCTTGAAGCCGACCCGGCGTAACAGATATCAGCTTGTACGCGAATATCCTGGTGGTAATTTGGGCGGTGAATTGAAGGAGTTTTTTCGAGAATCCTTGAAAGAATCCGCGCAAGAAAAATCAATGGTGGTGGTTTGGGAGAACAGGTGACGTAACTGTGACCGTTACGGTCACATCTCTTGCTCTCTCCATGTCGTGGTAGTCGATTCTATTGTGCAGTCTTGTCAGTTCGTTTTTCACTCCGTTTCCGCAATAGTTACTGGAACTGGTCAATACGCCTCCTGGGAAAAGCTTCTTTACGCCATGTCTCACCTCGATCTCACCTCGATCTTTACCACGTTTTCTGTGCCGAAATTTGTACTCGCTGGGCTCGCCCGCGGAAGCAAATCATGTCTCGGAAGCAAAATTTCTCCTAACGCGAACGCCTTATAACCCATGCAAGGGGCTTGGTCTCCTTAACATCTTGTTCTTCTCCCACCACGTTGATCGTGGTCTTCTATTTACTTTGCCCTCGACCGCTTTTACCCTCTCATTTCCTTGAATCCTCCTCTTCTCTTTGCTCCATCCTCCCTCAATTCCTGTGTCACTTCATGTCTTCTTCTTCTCAAATCCCCGACTTTACCGGCCACCTCGTTGACGAGGGTCGTTTGCGTCTCACAGAAGTCCTCGGTTCTGGTAACTACGGCACGGTCTACAAGGCTCTCGATATCACCACCACTCCCGCCACGCCCACCCACTACGCCGTCAAGTGTCTAGGGCCCGTCATACCCAACACGACTCAGGGGTCTCGGTACGACGAGCGCGAAATCAAGTTGCATACCCTCTGCAACTCGCATCCCAACGTCGCCACCCTCTACCGCCGGTTCTCTCACCAAGGCTTCCTCTTCATCGTCCTCGAGCTGTCCGCGGGCGGGCACCTCTTCGACGCCATCGACACCGGTGTCTTCCGCCACAACGACGCCCTCGTGCGAGACGTCTTCTTGCAGCTCATCGATACCGTGCGATCCTGCCACGAAAGGGGCGTCTACCACCGGGATCTCAAACCAGAAAACATTCTGTGCAACGCCGCGGGCGGCGACATTCGAATCGCAGACTTTGGGCTCGCCACAGACTCCGCAGTTCCCTGCGCTCATGGGGGCGGCAGCGCTTCGTACATGTCTCCAGGTGCGTCTCACCATCTTCCACTTCATGCATCTCCGCTCATTTTCACTTCATTCGTTCGCAGAGTCCCTCACGTTAGGCTCCGACACCGAGACCTACGAACCGCGACAAAGCGACGTCTGGGCACTCTGCATCGTCCTTCTGAATCTAATGTCGGGTCTGTACCCCTGGCGCCGCGCGCACGACGACGACACGGGCTTCGACGCCTTCCTCACCGACGCCGGCTACCTGCGGCATATCTTCCCCATCTCCGACCCGCTCAACGACCTTCTCGAGCGGTGCTTCCGCCCTGTACCCCACACGCGCCCCACCCTCCTCCAGCTCCGGACGGAGATCGCCGAGATGGAACGCCTCTTCTCTAGCGCGGAGACTCGGGAGGAGCAAGAGAAACCCGAGCTGCTGCGCCCCATCTGTCTTTCGGCGCCGGCGTCGATGTCCACAGGCGCTTCGTTCGCGTTTAGTACCTGGTTGGCGCCGGCGCCATCCACCAATGCTACATCGAGCCCGGCTTCGCTCATCCCCACGCTTACTCCTTCGGCGTCGTTCGACTCTAGCGCCCTGCGGCCCACGCGCACCCTGTTCGTTTCGGAGACGCGATTCCCGCCCGTGTTCGTAGTTTCGCATCCACACTCTAACGTTATCCGGGCTTCGTCACCCTCAACCAAAGGACTACTGAAGCGCATGTTGAAGTGGATCAAGAAGGCTACGCGTGGCACTAAGAAATCGTACGTTCCCCTCCCTTCCTTCCGCACTTCTACTTTATTCATCATTCATCGTTCGTTCAGAAAGAAGTCGAAACCCTAAGTATTTGCTTATTGTGCGACTCGGCGCGGGCGCTAATAAACCGTACGTTCCTTTCCCTTCCTTCCGCACCTCTGATTTATTCATGGTTCATTATTCGATCAGAAAGAATGCGAAGGCCTGAAATGTTTGATATATTGTTTGTGAAGAATGCGGGAGCTTTCTCAGGTACGTTCCAACTCCATGCCCTCGCCCTTCGCGATTCTGAACAATATCCAGATAAAATCGAAAACCTCAAAACATTATATACGGCGCGAAAATCACCCAAAATATCATATACGACGCGAAAATTCCCGTCCTTGAGCTGGACTCGACGGCGTGGAGCCATAAACAGGCGGCTGTAGATTTGAACGGAGGTGTAGGCGGAATACTCTGATGTTGCAGCGAATGTTTATAATTAGTTATGCTATCGGTCGGGATTGCAATACTAAAGAACCGCGGAAGGCAAGTGACAGAAGGGTGTTTTGATTCTCTGAATGAATATGGAGCGAAATGAAGGCCGATCCTGCGGCACTTCTTTTTTTGCTTGCCAGCTGGAACAAAAATCCATCTCGGATTTCTTACGAGCATGGCAGGACTCGAACCTGCAACCTTTCGGTACGGTTTACGCAGGCAATCGAAGCCGAACACGCTAAACCATTGCGCCACACACCCAGTACAGGTAGGCTGTGAAAGGTAACTAATAAAGGCAAAAAACATTCATAGTCCTCTATCAGCCGCATGCTGGTCGCCTCATCTTCATACTCATCCCATACTAATAGAGATCGTCGCGTCGCTTAGGCAACGGGGGATCGTGGTAAGTACATGGCTTCTGTGTGTCCCTCGCCATGTTTAATTTTTCCACCCTTTCCCCGGAAGCCCTAGGATGCGCCTCTAAGTGTACCGAGCAAACCCTGAGCCTTCTGTACTTCTCCGGCGCGTCCATGGCGTACAGAACTGCACTCGAGTATCGGTGCGCGACGGGCACCTCGCGCTCACCTCCGTCGAGGCACGAGTCGCCGCTGACCATGCCACCGAACGCAGCGATTGTGTTTCATCTCACCGCACGCATGTGCCTTGTTATCCACCTTTGCTCTTCACCGTACATACTGTTTATTTCCTTAAAATTTATATTTCTCTGTCATCCAGAAGACCTTCGGCCTGCATGCACATCAACTTATTTGAAAAGGACAGTATCCAAAAGGATGAGTTTGGCTTGAGATTTTTCAAAGGCTAGGACGCCCAAGTGGGTGGTCGGCCAAGAGAGCCGATCATGGGCTTGTTCTCCGATCGCGCATCACACCAGGGGCAAAGACCAACACATTTGAATTCGAATGCGGTGGACGCATTCCATTCGCCTTCAGTGTGACAGTTTAAAATAGGGGTCAAAGGCGGTTTGTACGGACAAAGGATACACAATGGAAGGACAAAGAAAAGATAAAGGTTTCCTGGGACGCCGCTGGCGCTCCTAGAACCCCCCAGGGTGTCCCAGGAAACCTTTGTGCTTCCTTTATCCCTCCTTTGTTTGCCCTTTGTGCATATAAACTAGCTTTATGTGAGTGGTCACTCTGTGACACCAAATGCGTCCGCTGCATTCGAAATTGAATGCCTCGGTCTTTGCCCCCGATGTCACTCACTTGCTTTTCGAGCAGTGTAATGGAGAGGGAAACCAAATTCCTTTTTCAATACCTTTGCCTATTATAATGCATGCAAAATTGATGGAACAAGAAAGAACCGTCTACGAGGACCAGCTTGAGTCGCCAAATTCGTGAAATCCCGTCCGTTCTTCCCCCTTCCAGACTTGCGACCGTCGCTTCCTCTCAGTTCGAAGGCTCTAAACGCATCCTCCATCCGTCCTTACGGAATCATCATCCGTCCTTTGCCGCACGGAGTGCACAAAGTGTCGCGATGGGGTGTTGTCCGTGTCAACTGCAGCGCCAACGTTGAAGGAAGGAGAATGGTTCTGCAAAAGTACGAGTTTTGTATGTCGAAAGACCCGACAGGCCATGAGTGTGCTTAGCATGAGGTTTGGAGGTGAAACGAGGCTGCGATACGTCGGGCCGACCCCAGGCGCATAGATCATCACGGACGCTGCAATATTGGTCACGACGGTAATCCTGGCAGCGAAATATTTTGCAATGGTCATCGACGTAGTTGTGGGTGTAAACTTACATGTAATACATCTGACCATCAACAAGCATGGCCCTGGAGAGATGGGGCAGATACGCCCCGCGGAAGAACACGTGGAACTTGTCCCGCCAGCCGTGAACGACATATACATTGCTCGCGAGCCGGTAAGATATTGCAACGAAAACGCCCGTGTCAAATATGGACTGCGTTATACACGCTGCGGCGGAATAAGGCGCAAGCTGCGAGAGGATGCAGTAGCGCGTGGCTCCAATGCTGGTGGCTGCAGTGCCGAATACGACGCCGATGCACGCGACGAGTTCTGCGAGCCAGACGAGGCTGAAGAGGACGGTCACGATTTGCGACCCGGTGTATACTGCCCGGACACGGTAGAAGAAGAGTAGGGATGTTGACGGGATGACAATGGGATAGAGGATAATGAGGGCCCGTTCGAACTCTCGACATCCGCCAACAGGAAATGCTGCATGTGATATGAATTTGTATGAAACTCGTATGTGGGGACTACCATCACGCACTAAGGAACGTTGTCCATCCGACCAGGAACACAAGGAGAAAGTACCTGAGCACCACATGAGTCGCGTGTGTGTGAAAGGGTTTCCCCCTTGCCTGGCGACGAAGTATGTGAACCCAGCCCACCGGATTCTCGATCGCAACAGCAGAACGTCTGCCCCGAGATTGTCTAATATGTCCCAGAAGTATACCTGCCTCAACGGAAATGAAATAAACTTTAAAGTGTGGTTGAAAGAAGCTGAAGATAAAACTCGCACCGCGGTTGTACCAATCCAGATGAATCGTAGAATCTTGAGCTCCGCCAGCTCAGACGGCAGAAGGGAAAGAGGCGATTCGGAATCGGCGAGAAGACTGTGATTCCCAGAGGCCGCAATGACCATGATCAGCGAGTCGTGCAGGATGGAGGCGACAAAGAGTGAGATGGATTGCGGAGCTCGTTATTTATTACCTTGGACTCGAGACAGCGAGAACGGCACTGATCGTAATAACTGGAGCGATTTCCGTTCTGAATCTGAGAAGGGTCGCCGGCAGAAGCCGTCTCCGATCAACAAACAAGCGGCCAACTCGGAGAGGATGCTTCGAATATGCCAAGGCGATAGGCGCTCCTGAACGTCGCAGGAGGCGAGTGGGGTGTTCAGTTGGAGCCGGGGAATCCCGGTTGGGTGAAGAACGTCAGTACAACGTCATAAAGCCTGATGGCAATAGCCAGCCTTCACACGCTGCCAGAGCTCCACAGTTGACGAGAACGAAACGGTTCTAAATTAGAATATTGCATTCAGCTGGAAGGTCCAGCTGTGAGGACACGGTGGTGCAAAGGAGACCTCGGAAAGTCGGAGTCACTTGCAATGGTGTGACAATGAAATCAAAGTGACGTCGACCCAACGTCGACCCACCGATTAACACCGGAAATCATCCCCCACATTATCTCTCCGCCCATTGGAATCCGCTAGCTTCCGTCGTGTACTGCAGGACATCGATGGCTTTGAGCCTCCACAATCTTCCGTATAATTATGCTTGCACATGAACTACCAGTAATATCAAGATGAGCTCGTGGTCAAGCACATGAAGCAAAGATTCAAGCACGCTATGAGCGAGCACAGTCAATTTTTATTGTACGACGGATATAGTACGGCCACGGTACGGTTAGCACGCTTTACCGGAATCGCTGCACGGTACGGTACGGAAAGAATATAGCCGGAATGCGGGTTACGGAAGGATACAGAAATGAAATATTATCCGCCTCCTCTAGAACCTCAATTTTTCAGATGACGTAAATAGAGAGAGAGTATTAGGAAGAGAGCAGAATGCGGGCTGCCTTGTATGGCAGGGTTCAGACCGAGACTGAATTGCGATGCGGCGGAGGGTCGCGAGCCGAGCACGGTGGAGCTGCTGGCAGCCAAATTGGGTTGTCGGATGGGGTAGAGGCAGCTTAAAGAGCAAGGGACGTTATGTCTTGCGAATAATGGCGTTGTCACCGAGCACGGTGGAGCTGCTGGCAGCCAAATTGAGTTGTCGGAGCTCAAAGAGGACCAGGACCAGGACGTTATGTCTACAATCGATCCAGTCATTCTTTTACCAAACATTGTTCTATCATGTTCTCCATTACCATGCAATATGTGGCAGTACTAGTGCTTCGACTCCAGGGGAACACGGTCACATGGTTACATCAGGAAAGGACGCGATTTTGTTCGGATGTAAATATAGTATCAAGGAGCGTCGGATATTCGGCACCTTCCCTGACTTTGTTCCTCGTGACATAGCAGACCATCAAGATACATCGTATTAAAATCTCTTGCTTTCCATGAATCTTTGCTCGTGAGGGTTAGCACATCGCATATGATTTACGATTTTCGTCATCTTGCAGTCTGATAGGAATTATTTTGCGTCCGCCATACGTTTTCTAGTCACAACACATACATTTACTCACAGCAGAAGATTCCGTAGAATAACACATTTCGGGCAAACTGACTAGCCCTTCCAAATATACAATGGGTTTTTCAGCCTACCAAGACGCGTTGATCTTCCTGGGATATTACCCCTTCATCTTACTCTAAATTTGACCGACCACTGACCCTCATCCAGAACCTACCGGCCGGGAGCATTACCCTGCAACAACATGACACCTTTCAAACACTATCATTAGAACTAAGTCATCGTGCCTGACCACATGCACTCGCGGGCCGATAGCTGCTGTTATTGTTAGTGTGCTTCTGTGTAGGTTATGCTGTCGCCATGCGTAGGGGTTAAGAGGCTCAGCCCAGCTAGATCCAACAGGGCTAGAAGACACTTGACTATATCAGAATCTGGAACCTTCGGTAGTAACTTGGTGCGAACGACACTTGACCACTGCCCCTCTACTCCCACATACTCAATTACAATACTTCTAGTGCCACGTAAGTGTCGAGAGCATCACGTACTCATAACGTGAGAGCCTGCCCTTGCTTCTCCCATAAAGGCGGGTACCACTGGGAAGAACTTCGACCGACCTCTGCCAGACCTCCGACATGATTTCACAGATACTATACCCTGTTGCTGGAACACTCTTCTGCTTTGCGATGTTCCATATGGTGCAGTTTCTATACTACGAGCTTACCTTTCCACTGCGCCACGTTGTCAGCCCTAGGAATCCCAGCTTCGCTTTCGGAAATTTCAAACAGATGGGGGTGAATTCCTAAACTTCCGCGCTTACTTAGATTGAACCATACATGTCTAGGACAACGCCCAGTTGATCTCAAAGTGGCGCAGCGAATTTGGTCGCACCTTTCGCTTTAAGAACCTGTTCGGTGTCCGTTACATCTCCAACATCCTGCTGCGTTTCTGCTGATGTAGGAACAGATCAGCGAACTGCACACCTCCGATATCAAGGCGATAAACCAAGTACTCACCAATGGCACGATCTATCACCGGGTGCCGTTTAGGCGCGATCATATGAAGCGGATTTTAGGAAACGGTCAGCCGAAGCTCCTTGCAGCACCGTTTATCACTTAATGACTGCATTGCTTAACAGGAATTCTCTCCGTCGACCTTGATGAACATAAACGCCAAGCGTGTCCTCCACATTTCTATCCATTGAGAATTCTGACTGGTTATATGCACAGAGGCGAATCCTGGCAAGTTGATTTTTCTTTCAGGTGACTAGACCCCTTTTCTGACGCTCGGTTCAGAACCCGGCCTTCGGCATCACGCAAGTCCGGCTTCTGACGGAAATATTTGTCGAAAAATCCATCCAGGTCCGCGATGCAGTGTAGTAAGTGTCTTGAAACATCCGTCTGATATTCCATAAGCTTCGTGACATCTGGGCGCGCCAAATACGTTCCGGGGAGGCACACCATGTAATAGATGTACTCCCCGGGCTAAGACGGATGACCTTGGATGTGATTGGTCAGGCTGGTGCGCTGCGAAATTCTCTATTGAGTAATGGGTTGACCTCGGTTGGAAGGCTTCGACTACCAGATTGATTCACTCAACGTGGAAGGAAAGCCGAACGAGCTTGATCAAGTGTTCACCGAGCTGCTGCATTCCTCACATGCGCAGAGTGATGCCGCATTCAGACTTGCGCAGTCAATTATGCCAATTCTAAAATTTGTGGTACGTGTGATCAATCTTTTCCGAAGCCCGACGCTGTCTAATCGCACGTTCCTGCAACAGCCGCTCCCGGGCACGCAGATGAGGAGGAGAGCGCGGCGTGCCATGGATTGCATTGGGAGGCAGATAGTTGCCAGCAGCAAGGCAGCATTCTCGGACTCCGAAGGCGGGCAGGCGTTGGGTGGGAAGAGAGACTTGCTGTCTGTTCTTCTCGGATCGACCTTGTCTAAGGAGGTACCGGACAATCAGCGATTGAGCGAAGCCGAAGTTGTCGCGCGTAAGGATCAGTCCTTCTTGACCTTCAGCGACTGAGCTTGCTTCTCATCAATATAGTGATACCCACCTTCCTCTTTGCCGGGCACGAAACGACAAGGTGTGTTTACGACTACGGAAATATCCCGTGTTATCGACCGCCGATCAGTTCAGCGGTATCTTGGGCGCTGCACGCCCTTTCTTTGAATAATACTGCTCAATCTAAACTCCGGCAAGAACTCTCGACCCTTTGCACTGAAAATCCATCAATGGACGAACTCAATACGTTGCCGTATCTCGAGAGTGTCGGTATGTTGGTCATTCCCTTTAACATAATATTCGACTGGCGCTTCACGTAGTTCGAGAGACATTGCGTGTTCACTCGCCGTTCGTCTTCAATCAACGTATGGCGATGGAAGACGACATCCTCCCGCTAGCTAAACCTTATGTTGACCAAAAAGGCAAATCACACGACAACCTACCGTAAATTTGCCGATTCTATCCATGCGTCTTCAAAAATATGACACAATAACTCTCAGAATACCCAAAGGACAGATAATACACATTCCAATCTTAGCTGTGAACACAGACAAGGAAATCTGGGGTGAAGATGCAGGCGAGTTTAAGTAAGTGTATTAGAGTTTAGGCTTTGAGGTATTAACAATTTTACAGGCCTGAACGTTGGGAACATATTCCTGAAGCGGTCAGCGAGATCCCGGGTGTGTGGGGGAATGTTCTCAGCTTTTTCGCCGGACCTCATAACTGTGAGTATTTATCGCGCTCCTGGTATAAGGCTATTGAGCTGTCCAAGGCATCGGATTTCGTTTCTCCCTCGTAGAGTACGTACGCGCTGACTCTCTACTATTGTTACGACTAACCTGGGTGATTTTGATCATTCAGAATCAAGGCCCTGCTCTTCACGCTGATACGCGCGTTCGAGTTTGAGCCGGCGGTACCGATTGTACCCACCTCCTTCGGGTTGCAGGCACCAATGGTCGCCGGCACAAACAAGGGTTCCAGCCTACCCTTGGTTCTGAGAGCATACAACGGGCGATGATAGTGAAGATGGCGTCTTGAAAAATTTATGACTGGCATTTCATGTTAGGAATTTAGGTTCTATAGTCTTGTCCCTCTGGATGTAAATATTGACCGGTGGCTCCTCTTTTTCTTCTATCGCTCAACGTGAAGCCGAGCAAGACGACCCCGCCACGCCATGATTTTATTCCAGATCACCGATGCATACAAGTGACTCTCAGTGCAAAGGCATGCGACCGTCGGAGTAAAAAGTTACCAATGGCCACTAATATTCCCCGGCGGAGTCCAACCGCCTGCGACATCGCATGTGCACGGTCATCGCTAACGAATGTGGCTACGTCTGACCTGTCCTTTAATTGATGGGGTCTTCTCTGGTTGAGAATTCCCATGGAATACGATGCATCTGGGTCGAGAATTCTGAACTACGAGTTTCTCTGTTCAGGTTTGATCCAATATTCACTGATGTCTCTATTTCTCTTTCTTCTCTTCCTCCATCCCATCGCAGGGGCAATTGCACAAGAGACAATGACCTGCGTTCAAGAATTGTTTTGTTTTATGCCAGAAGAGCTCAACCCAGCGGCGGCACATCATGCCGACATGAGTCCGCCAGTGCCGTGTCTGGTGGTGCCGCAATGGCAAGGGTTACCGACGCTTTGCCACCGCGGCTGATCCCGCGGTGAACATCAGGGCTTGCATCTCCTTTTCTTGAGATCTCCACCATCGGTGAAAATTCAACTCGGCGAATTCGAGTCTAGGGGGTTCTTACAGCTGTTTGCAAAATTGATGACAGTCGGCCCGAGAAATAAACAAAGAATACCTTTTGATCCGCTTGATTGCCATCCTCGGATCTCGCTCAATTCTTGATGGATCCTCTCGGTTGAGGTACCGTTTGAAAGTGTTTATTAACCAACATGGTATTCATTTCAATGAGTAAAACTCTGGATTTCAGAATCTGACAAATATTGCTATCTGTTCAGTACAGCACCTTATTTAGGCTGCAGAACCATCAATTCTGAACCGATTCAATTCATTTCGGATGCGTTCGAACACCACCAGGAAGACAATCACGAGCATGCCGAGAAATTTTGAATCACCCTCTATTCCACTGCCCGTGGGGCCAGGTTCCGTTTCATTTGGGAAAACCAACGCAGGAAACCAAACTAAAGGCCAAATCATTTTGTTCTCCCATGGAAGTGTATGACTGGGTTACAGGTTTACAATGGGCCCAGAATCAAGCATAGTGAATGAGAACTGATTGAATTGCGGGCCGTTGAAGTTGTGGTTGCAAACACTGGACACGAAATTTCATCAGCCCAAATTTCCTACGGTGTTCAATACTGTTTAAAAGCTCTCGTTAACCGCTTTCTAACGCATGTCTAATAAAATGAATCCGTTAGGAACTGACTGAGATCTGAGCTTGGTAATTCAGCAGATCAACATGTTTTGTTTTGTTTATTTTTAGCCGGACTGTCATCAATTGTGCAAACAGCTGTAAATGATCGGAGCGGGAAAGAAATGGGCCGGTGGAAGCGTATTCCCGTGCCTGTCTATATTTAATTTTAGGAACCTCGCAGAGGACATGCGGAGCACTTACGTATCCGGACCCACAGGCCAGCCTCTCAGCATCGACCCGTCGACCCCCATCGAAGACAACATCGACTTACCACAGCGATGTTCGTCCCCAGCCATCCATTTACCGAGGCTCCTGGTGCCGATGCAATCCTTCGATCTTGCGATGGTGCAAATTTCTACATCGTCCGAGCGATACTATCTCTGGTGTCGCCGGTCTTCGAGACGATGTTTCGCCTACCCCAGCCGGAATCGACTCCTGACATCCCAGTCGTTGACATGCAAGAGAGCTCGGCCGCTCTTGACAAGGCTCTCCGATTTTTTTATCCCGGGACACAGCCGACTGTCGCGTCGTTGGGCGACTTGCGGGATATCATCGAGATCGTGATCTCGAAATACGATATGCAGTGCGAGATCCCGAAGGCTAAACAGTATCTCCAGAGGTACTGCTCTTCACGGCCTCTCGGAGTATACGCTATCGCATCCAAGCGTGGGTGGAAGGACGTCGGGATATTGGCCGCCAAGGAGTCTTTGAGATATCCACTTCGATCGGTAACCACAGAGGCGCCGGCAGAGTTGAATGGCCTAACGGCCATCTCTTATCACAATTTGCTCCATTACCACTACCTATGCGGCGAAGCTGCGCGGAGGACAAGTCGGGATCTGGCATGGGCGAGCCGTATCTTCGGCCCCTGCCTCTACGAACCATGCTCCCCTCACTCAACGACTACCTTCAACTTCTCGGGGATTGTTCATTACGTGCCGCTGTGGTTCGAACAATATCTCACTAAGATGGGCAACGTCTTGAGAGCAACACCCATCGTAAATATCGGGGGAGATGCGATATTTCACGCAGCGCTGGGCAACGGCCGGTGCACAAACTCAGAGTGCAAGGCTTTCGACAAGTTCCGCAAATTTGTCACTGTCTAGTGGCCCACACAACTCGAGGCGGCGATCAACAAGGTCCGGGACAGAATTGTTTGTTTTCTACCATTCTCATATTATCCTCAGGTTGAGCTGCAGTTCTGATACTCGCGTTCAACTTACTGAGTAGTTGAGAGTTTGTGGTGTTCAAGTTGGTTATGTTTTGTTGAATTTCACGTTGGTCAGTGCCGCGTCTCGCGTCCCGCTGAGTCCGTAAAACGGCACACCCGGGATCACAGAAACCCTCCGAGCCAACTTGAAACATCGCCTCACGTCTTTCGTTATACTCCCACAACGTCGCGCCGCTGCTTGTCCCTCGTTCCCCGATGCCGTTGCTGTCGTTCACCGCCTCCGCCTTTATTTACGCCGCTTCCATTTTATTTCACAGGATTCTGGCCTTAGACAGGGTAATCTTCCATTTTTCTCTTATTCTACCTATTATATATTGTTATCGCTAATAGTACCCTCAACACGATCCGCTTCGCCACAAGTCCCTCGTCGCTCTCAGCGCTGGCCCTCGTCGTTGCCGCGCTCACGCTCTCGCTCTCGGTTTCTCGGCACAGGCTCTCTGAACGTTGTTTAATCCAACTCGCACACTTAAAATATCCTTCCTTCATCCTTTCTGCTCACCTGTTCCATTCTAGGTTCAGCTCGCGCTTGGACAACTGGCTGGCGTGTCATCCGTTTTTTGTTCTGTCCAGTTTAGGTCGTTTCCGGCAGGAGATCATGGCAACCTCCCGTAGCTCACAGCTGGAAACAAACTAGTCAGCCCTGCAATTCTTTTATCCCAGAACACATCCCAGTATTGAGTTGCCGGACGACCTACGGACACCATCGAGATCTTGTCGACATACGAGATGTAATGCGAGGTTCAGAAGGCCATTCAGTATCTGGAAAGGTACTCAGCGTCACAGCCTCTTGCAGTATATGCCATCGCATGCAGGTATGGGCCGAAGGACGTCGCGGAGGAAGCTGCCAAGGAGTGTTTGAAATACCCGCTGAAGTCACTCAAAAACCTGCCTCACCAGAATTGGATGGCCTGACGGCCATCGACTATCACGATTTTCTGCATTACCATTATTTATGCGGCGAGGCTGCGCGAAAAACCGCTGAAGAGTCGAGATGGGCGACTCCCATCTTTGGCTCTTGTAGCGAGCCCCAACATCGACTCCCACATCGCGAATCCAAGTTGTTGGTCTTCTCGAATGGTATACAACACGATCCACCTCACTGATTCTCCGAATACCTCAAGGACATGTTTGATGTGTGTTTTGGTAACAACACCCGGTGTAGATATCCGGCAACATGCCATATTTCACGGCGCCTTGGTTCATGCGCAGTGCCAGGATTGAAAGATGTTTGGCAAGTTCCATGATTTTGTTACTGTCTAATGGCTCACGAAACTCAGGGCGGAGATTGCCAAGGTTCGCGACATGAGTCATTCGTTTCCAGCCATTCTAACGCCGTCATCAGATCGAGCTAAAGTTTTGACTCGCATTCAGTTTCTTAAGCAGGATATAATCTCGACAAGGTTCAGGATATAATACATCTGTTCCCAGGTCGAGCTGGAGTTCTAATACTCACGTTCTGTTTCTTCAGTAGAATGCCACGATGAGCATCACGGAGTTGTAAATGTTTGCCTGTTGCGGAATTCAAGTTGTTTAGTTCATTTCTGTATCCACGGGTTTCCGAATATGAAGGCATGCAACCGTCTGAGTAAAATTTACCAATGGCCACTGATGTACCCGGGCGGAGTCCAACCGCCTGCGACATGGCTTAGAATTCCTGTGGAATCGATGCATCTGGGTCAAAGGATTCTGAATCACGTGTCGCTCTGCAAGTCAGGCGTTCAGGTTTAATCCAATGTTGTTCACCGATGTGTCCTGCGTGCTTCAAGAGTTTTTTTTCTTTTATGCTACATGAGCTCAACTACTGGCACCAGCGGCAGCTCACTCCGACATGAATCCGATGGTCGGCACAGCAGTTGCGTCCCGGCATCTTGGCCAACATTGCGATGAATATTAACGCGGCCCTGACCTACGTCTCTTTTTCCGGAGGAAAAACTGTTGAAAATTCGATGTTCAGGTGAATTATGTTACATCGATGTCTACGCAGCGCTCGGCCTCTCACAGGGATACTAAATTCGTTTCACTGGGGGCAAAGTGGGACGCATGTGAAAATATATGCCGTCGACGCATGCAATTTTGCATGTGGTAGGTCGCCTTTATGCAGTTTATGCAGGCTTTGTTCTTCTTGCCCCGGGAAACAAAGCATGCACAAAGGCGGCCTTTGTCTGTTCAAAGGGAATTTTTTGCCCGACTTACCGCTTGCTTACCGCATGCAAAATAAATGCGTCGACGGCATGTGAAAGCACATGCGTCGTCCTTTGCCCCCGGTGTTAGTATAGTCGACTCCTTTGAAACTCACTTCACAACTCGCAAACGTTTTGCAAAGTAAACATTTGTTCGTAGAAAATTTGCAACTAGCATTGTGCTCTCGATATTCGACCACGCTAACAAGACTCACAACTCCGAGTCTAGTGAGCTCTTAGACGATGCCGCGGGAAAGAAATGGGCCAGTGGAAGCGTCTATATTTCCGTGCCTCGTGTCTATCTTTAATTTTAGGAACCTCGCAGAGGACATGCGGAGCACTTACGTATCTGGACCCACAGGCCAGGTTCACAGCATCGATCCACCATGTCATTGTCGACCCCCATCGAAGACAACATCGACATACCCACTGGCACACCGATGTTCGTCCCCAGCCATCCATTCACCGAGACTCCTGGCGCCGACGCAATCCTTCGATCTTGCGATGGTGCAGATTTCTACATCGTCCGAGCGATACTATCTCTGGTTTCGCCCTTCTTCGAGACCATGTTCCGCTTACCCCAGCCGGAATCGACTCCCGCAATCCCAGTGGTGGACGTGCAGGAGAGCGCAGCCGATCTTGATAAGGCTCTCCGATTTTTTTATCCGGGGACACAGCCGATTGACGCCTCGTTGGACGACCTACGAGACATCATCGAGATCCTGATCTCGAAATACGACATGCAGTGCGAGGTCCCAAAGGCCAAAGAGTATCTCCAGAGGCACTGCTCCTCACGGCCTCTCGGAGTATACGCTATCGCATTCAGGTTTCGGTGGAAGGACGTCGGGATGGCAGCTGCCAAGGAGTCTTTGAAATATCCACTTCGTTCCCACAACAAAGCGGCCTCTCCAGAATTGAATGGCTTAACGGCTATCGCCTATCACGACTTGCTTCATTATCACTACCTTTGCGGCAAAGCTGCCCGTGGGACAATTGAAGAGGATTTGAGCTGGGCCAGTCCCATCTTCAGTTCTTGCTGCCCTCGCTCACCCGGTGCCAGTTACATTTTCTCGGACGACGCTTATTCTAGTGCACCTGCATGGTTTCAAAAATACCTCACCGGGATGGCTGCCATCTTGGAAGTGACACCAGGCGTGAATATCCGCGAAGATTCCATTTTTCACGCCGCCCTGCGCGATGGACAGTGCAAGGGATCAGGGTGCAAGACGTTTGACAACTTCCGTCAATTTGCCACTGTCCAGTTGCCCGCACGACTCGAGACGGAAATGAACCAGGTCCGGGACAGAATCGTTTGTTTTCAGTCATTCTGATATCATTCAATAGATCGAGCTGAACTTCTGATACCCACGTTTAGACTATTCAGTACAGGAGCATCGGGGGAGTTCAGGTTGAGAATGTGTCTCTGCTCAACAGTTCCTGAAGCCGCTCAATTTTCTTTTTTTTTGTATTTGATCGAATGTATGCAAGCGCAGAAATTACGAGCTCACACCGGGCAAACCGAAGGGCCGACGTTCGGCCGAAGCTCCCGATCAGATTCTGATCCAATCACGAATGCGTCTCGCTGTCTCTCTCCACCATCAACTCTGAGTCTACATAGCTCGCAGCCGCCGTCGACAGGGCAAGATATTATATTGGTTGACAAAAAGCTCTTTTTTTTTCTCGCCGACGACAGAACAAATTAGACCAAAATGGGCCGCGGTGGCATGTATCTCTACTCGCATCTCGTATTACTATACCAACTCCGGGGCATTCTACCGTTCAAGTACAGGCTGGTTGTGGTGTCAATCCTTTGCATGAGCATAATTGGAGTTTCTGATCTATTTTACACACGAGGATACAGACGTTGCTTTTCCAAAGACAAAAACAGAACCGCAAAACCTAATCAATAGTAACCGTCCAATCCTCAGTGCTATTCATGCTCGCCACGCGCCCGAGCATCCACTCGAGCTGGCGGAACGCCGCTGCAGGCTGGTACTGCGGCAACTGATGCCCCGCAAGAAAGACGCTCACGAAAGTCAGCCCGCGCTCCTCGTGGAGCGTGCCCATCAAGCCCGTACCCGCGAGCGGCCACAGATTACCCTGCGAGTCGCCCACGGTCGCCGCCGCCACATACGGGACGAAGAATGGCCCGTCGAAAGGCGCGCGCTGGAAGCCGAGGGCGCCGTTCCAAGTCATGTTTTGGATCGCCAGCCTAAGCGGACGGGCGTCGTTAGTTGGGCATTGACGAGATGAGAAGGTAAAGGTGCGCACAAAGTTCCATTGGTGGGCAGGTCGAGGTCGAGCTGTCCGCTGACGACGAGCGTCTTGTTTAAACGTTCAATTACTCTCGGGAGGACGCCAGCGGTCGGCGGCGCTGCCGTGTCCACGTTCCCATCGAACACGCCCAGCTTACAGATCTGCCAATCCGTCGGTGGCGCGTTGATCACCCTCTGCACGTCAGAGCGGTTGAAGTACTCCACGCCGTCCACGGGGTTGATGATGGGGTCGTTCGGGTAGGGGCAGCCGTCCGTGATGTGGTACGGGTTGAAGCACGGGTTGAGGAAAAGTATCCCGTTGAAGAGAACCTCGAATATGCCGCATTCGCCGGTGGAGCTGGGGGCTGCTCGTTGTGGACCCTTGGGCGGGAAGACGAGGTACTCGTCGAGGAAGGCGGTGAATCCGCATTGCTCGTCGAGGGAGTCGAGCTCCGCCGCAAAGGTGGCATTGAACGGGAAGAGTTGTGGGAAGTTGCGGGTCATCGCACGATGCGGGACTTGGCAACAGCAGATGAGCGATTCCGACGTGTGCAGATAAATTCCAGCTTACCCTGCTGCGCCGCGCCCTTGTCGCCGATGAGAGGATCGATGATGATGGTCCCTTCTACGTTGAAGTATCGTGTATCGTGGGCGTTCAGCATCGCGTCCGCGATATATGGGACATAGAATCCTGCGTATGATTCTCCCATAATGAATACCTTCTGTCCTCGCAGTTCAAATGTGTCCACGAAATTCTTCCAGAAGCCGAGGAACTCTTGTGCAACGTCGGTTTCGCTGTGCAGCAACCCCGGCGTCCCTTGTGTGAATCCAACGCCAACCGGCTGCTCCTACACGCAACAACTCAATCAGCTAGAGTGCTGGAATCAACCGTAAGTTATAACTTACAATATACACCACATTGCTTAGCTTATTCCACGCCCAGGAGTTCGGGAACGCTGCAGCCGTCGAGGGCTGCCACAGGACCGGACCGTTCTCCTCCAGCACGGCAGAGAGCGACGAGCAGCCTGGCCCGCCGGTGAGCCAGATCACGATCTCGTCGCCCGCCGCGGGGTTGTCGGATGGAAAGAACCAGAAAAAGAGCTCGCGCGCGTCGGTGCCGTTCGGGTACACGCGGTATGACTGGGGGATGGGGAGAAGTCCTGCGTAGGACTCGCCTAGATCGTGCGAGATGAGAGGGAGGGCCGTGCCGTTGACGGAAAATTCTGCCATCTCATAAGTTAGGACATCCTCATTCGCGCGAATACAGACGCAGGTATGTGCTCACTCGCGGTTTGGTTGGTTAGATATTGAGACGATGTAGCACGGCGCGCGGGCCTCGGGGGCGGCGGAACGCGACGCGTATGCTGCTGCCCTCTTCCTCGAAAGCGGGCGAAAGCATCGACGCCCAACACAATGGCCAGAAGGACAGTTCCAACGGATGAGCGCATCAGAAGGAACACTACGACTGGGTATGTACTGAAGTTCTTTTTAAGTAACTTATAATTATTACTGATCTCTGCGGTGATCTTCGGACTCCCCGGCGTTTCGTATGCTATACTTGAGACTACAGCCGTGGCGTCTACAATGCTCTGTCGGGATTTAGGGATAGCCGGGACTGCGGATTGACGATACGAATGGTCCATACGACTGGTGGAACCCATGATTTTCTTTCTTGTCCCAATTCGGTGTGATTCTCGCCGCTACGCGAAGTTTGAGCGCCTCTGCTTTCGCCTGCGGAATTGATGCAGACAATCTTGCGCGGTGCGCAGTCCGTGTATATATACCTGTCGACTGTAGGGCATCGTTTTGACGGGAGGGCATCTGATGGGTGGGCAACAGACAGGTCCGTCCCGTCATGTAGCGCCCAGAGAAAGCTCTACGACACCGCACGGGCGCGGAGACAGCCGTAACGAACGACATGACGGTGCCCGCCCTCTCTCAGTTGGTGAAGCCATTATTATAGCGGGAGATATCCGGTAACTTCCCTCTCAATATAACTTTCAGTAAGCTGAACATTGATGTCCACTTTCATTGCGGGTGCAGCAAACATTCGTATAGCTGTCAAACCACTTTCTCTGTCGAGAAAACGACAAAAATTTCACGAGGGAACTTGTTGAACAGGTCCTAGGATAGCTGGTCTACAGCGCAAAGAAACAGCACGAAGAAATCCATCCCCCTGCACTGTGCTCACGGACGTATTGATCAAACGCCGCGTAGAGCTCTTCCAATGATTCCACATACAACCAGAATGCATTTTTCTTTTGGCACAGTCGAATTCGTTCAGGCGTCAATAGCCGCCCAGGCTATTCTCTGAAGCGACTCCTTCTGCAGCAGTTTTCGTCCGCACCCAATCTCCCTGGGATCCTTGAGGACTACCGCCTTCCTTCTGATGTGAATCGGGCGGCGCATTCGCCTCATCTGATTCTTGGTAACCTCGGCTGACTGTTGCCGTCGGCAAGATCTATTTTTTAACTGACTGGGGCCGGTTTCACCTATCCAAGGAATTGGGAACCCATAGGCCTGAGGAAGCTGCTTTTCTTTTACCCTTTTTCACAATTTGTGCCCTGATTCACCGATTTTGATCCACATCATGCCGCAGCTCGGCAAGATTATATTTGTTGACCCGTCTAGGAGAGCCTAACAAATTCCTAGCCAAATGAATATACCATTTTCAGTGTATTTCTAACTCAGAACGAAAGGAAACAAATCCTCACGACCGAACTAAATTGTGAGCTAGTCGTAATATCATGAGAGAAAAGTTTGGTCCGGAGCGTCTTGCCAAATCTGTGGCAGTGCAGTACCTTCCTTCCTGCGACCACCACACAGCGAAAGACATAGGCGCGCGCTTCAACATTTGCAGCGAATATTTACTAATATGAACTCACACAGGCATGGATGATCTCCCCGCCGAACTTTTATCCGGCAACATGCGGTTAACCGACGATCAGACTAAGTAGCTACGCGCACCAGCTAATGCTGGGTTGAGCACCAGCGGGAGGCTATAGATCTGAACAATACCGTGCTACCTATGCGGCTCCGCTGGATATGGAGCCACGGCAGCAACGAAACCAACGCAATATTAAGGCCTAGTGCTGGCCAAAATATGATATGAATACGAAAATTCCGTATCATATTCATATCTGTATCATATTCACCATGGAGGCCCTTTATCATATTCTTAGCGAATTTTATTCATATTGAGGTCGTTGAATACGATATGATATGAATATATTCAAATATATTTTACTTCTCGTGAATTTTGATGAAATCGGTGTAGTTCACCCCCTCCGCAAGCCCCGACTTCAACCATTCTTTGGCAACGATATCCGTGGACGCCGTTTCCGCGGTCATGGACGACCGAGCATCAGACAGAGTGTGCTTCAAGCTCGAGAAGAGGCGCTCAATAGAGATGCTGACACCGGGAATGGCGAGAATATCCCGTGCGACACGCCCCATGTATTTCAACGTGCCCAAATTCTCCTGCCAGAAATATTCATACCGTGTTCTGGGGAGAGAAGGGAAAAAACTGTCGCCCTTGGTCAGGCCTGGGGTAAGATATTTTCCAAGTGGATCATCGCGGCGCCCAAGCGGGAAGATTGTTGATGGCAGTAAGCAAAGTTTCCAGATCCTTGTCAATTGACGTTGAAGCGGCCATTGATGCGCCCACTGGTGAAGGAAGTCTGTCTTCGGTCATCAGTTTAATCGTATCCAAATATATTTGGATACGCTGACCTCTGTATTGTATTATATCCATATCATATCATATCATATTCATCCGTATTCATATTCAGCGGTAGGTTCCAGGGCCGTATCATATTCATTCATATTTGAATATATTCAAAATTAAATTTTTCATATCGTAATTTTGGCCAGCACTATTAAAGCCCTCGGCGCTATCTTCGCATCCATACGACGCATCCCACTCGAGATCTTGGTGGAGATCTTCCAATTCTGCGTCGAACTTTGCAGCTCTGATTTTGGATACTTCGGCCATTAAACAGTTGACGATTCACGGGTGGCCCCCGTCGTCTTGACCCATGTGTGCGCTGTGTGGCGTCACGTCGCAATCACCACGCCGCGCCTTTGGGATCGCCTCTTATTCCACTTTCCAAGACGGAATTTCCGAAACAGAAGGGTTAATATGCTCGAAACCCTCGTGCATAGATCGAATCCTCGTTCTATCACCGTTGAAATTCAGTCCAACTCTGAGGCGCAGAAGCTTTACCTGCCTATGCTGCCGACATTGATGGCTCTGCCTGAGTTCTGTGAGAGAGTAGAAACTCTGGCTATCAATCATCCTATCTCTGATTTCCAAAAGCTCGTTGAGAACTCCCATCCCACCTTCCCTGTTCTACGATATCTCTATTTAAACCCTGGAACGGGTCGCTACGGGTCGCGTACTCTGAGCGCGGTCTTACAGCTGTTTTCACTCTCCCCGTTGCTCTGGCGGCTGGGATTGCACTCTGGGATATTGGATCCGGTACAATCTCATCTCCCGACTTTCCCTGGTCTCAACTTACAGATTTGCACATATCGTCTTCGCTGCATATGTCCACAGCCTGCACGATATTATCTCACTGCACAAACTTGCAGACGTGCGGATTCTACGTCATCGGATCGTCCTCCCTTGATTCTTACCGTAACGGCATCTGCATCATGCCCGAGCTCCATCAACTTACCGTCCTGACCGACACCGCATCCTCATTTCTACTCTTCACCGTCTTCTCATTTCCAAAGCTCCGCGATTTGGATATTAATTTCTGCAACTGGCCTGAGGACGGACTTTCTTCCCTACACCAACGCTCCCATTTCGCACTCACCTCTCTCGATTTGCGCAACATCGGCCTTAGCGCAACTGCGGTCATCCGTTTTCTCCAGGGAGTTCCGACAATAGAGCAGCTCGACCTCCGCGACTTCAGAGACCAGGGCATAATTAATGCCCTCGCACATCCCCCTTCAAAATCTCCCATTCTCCTCCCGCGTCTAGGATCCAACTGGGAGATAGCGGTGCGTTGGCAAGTGGTGGGGAAGAGTTGGTGGAGATGCTGAAGTCCCGCTGCGCATTCGGACAGCGCCGCCTGTTGTGCGGTACTGGAAAAAATCGACCCGCACACTCCTGTTGCATAAGCTGCGCAACATGCTCCGGTCCCTTGCTGAGCTCCGTCGCGGAAGAAAGTATCGCGCGCCTAGAGTTTATAGGGATCTTGAACGATCGTATGATGCGGGAGCAGAGAGGTCTTGACGAATCGAGCATGTGAAACTTCTAACCGTTCGTAGAAAACGCATTTCAACTTTGTCTTCATCTGGTAGTGCCGTACACGGATAACAATCAGCTCAATGATCGCCGAGCCACGATAGAAGCGCGCTCTCGCAGGAATAAGAAATTCGATTCCCATAAATTGCAACGTCAGTGAAATAAACTTCCGCAGTGTGCCGAAACACGTGTCGGCGGCTCCGAAACTTAAGCGCCGCGCAGTCAGTCTCTGTTCACAACCTCCATCTCGAAATTTGGACGCCATGTCTCGCTGTGTGTCGCCACACTTTGAGTCGACGCAGAAAAAGCTGATGGGCACCGATCCATCTGTTCACCCTGAGGAAAGTCGATTCTCGTCGGATCTTGAAAGGGAAATCTTCGAGATTACTTCCCTCTCGTGCCCTGTCGTAATCCCAAACCTCATGCTGGTTGCACATCGCATAAAGGCTTGGTGACTCAATTCACTTCCCTTTAAAATACATCTCATCCTCACGCTCGCAGGGTCGAGCCACTCTATTATCGCACCATCTTCATCTCGCGTTCGAAGCCAATTGACGACATGCCTCATTTCACAGTCGACGTCGTTCTTCGATTCATAAAACAAAAACCCAGCGCTTTCTTCGCCAGAGGTGTTCAGCATCTGTATTTGGGCCATTCCTTTGCTCAAGTGGATGCCATCCTCACCGCCTGCAGCGGTGTTACGGACCTATTTCTCAATTTCCAGGTCGAACCAGATATCCGGGTGCTGTCCGCAATGTCCAATCTGCGCCGGCTGACGTTGGAGATCGATCGGCTCTTCGGCGGCATCCCGGTCGATTTCGCGCACCCGCTTTTTCGCAACCTCACTCATCTCGAGGTTCTCGATTCCGCGCGCGACCGAAACGAGTCCGTGTGGTCTGGCCTTACCTCCATCCCCAATCTCACGCATTTGGCCTTCAGCGATCCCGCATTCTGTCCTATCTTTGATGCTGTGCTGCACAGTTCTGAACGACTCCAGTGCGTTGTATTCTTGTGCGCGAGTGAAGAGGGGATTTTGCGGCCGTTGGCGGAGGATAAGCGGTTTGTCGTTAGTGGTGCGGTCGACCTGCATCGTGATTGGCAGTCCGGTGCTCTGGAAGGCCAGGACTATTGGGCTAGGGCCGACGCGCTCATCGTCGCGAGGCGTGCTGCCAAAATAGAACGCGACCCCGAGTCCCGCTCACGTAAACTGGAATAGTAGATATGCAGAGGACTAAAAAAATCAGGCCCCGTTGATATTGGTGCCTCGACAATCTAGAATCCTGTAGTTTATCATTGTGTAATTATCATCGTATAGCCCGTTCATGTTCATCTCAGACTGATGCAAGCACGGTCGAATACTCTAGATAATCTAATTCTCCAGAATGAGGGCGCCTTCCTCGTTGGCAAGCTCTACGCGCTATGCAGCCAAAAGAAAAAGAACCCTCTTGGAAGGTACGGTATCCAACAAGCTCAAGTAATTTTTTACCCTAAGTCGTCGGAAATTTCAATGACGCCGATTTGCTCCAGATTCCCTCATGTCTCTCAGTGGACGGCAATAATCGAGATGAGGATAAACCTGTGCTTTATCCTCCAAGGTTCTTCTAGTACCTTCCTCTCTTCCTCGCCATTTCAAAGAACTTCGTGGCCCATAATATAGCGCTCGCTCGAACTTGTGATCCAGAAGGTTGAGTAAAAGCCAAGCATAAGCGTCGTACCATATTTAGGTCTCTTTTTTTCCTCATCTTCTCTTCGTCGGACTCGCAGCCTCTCCTCTTCTTTCACACCATACGCCTCATCCAAACCGCCGCCCTTTTTCTGGCCTGCACCCTGATGCAGTTCACTAGCAGCAGCGCTTCCAGCGCTGTATCGCCCAAGTGCAACGTGTGCGACAAGAGCGCCCCCGTAGGCGTGTGTGGTACCTGCTGCCTTGACTTCACGGCCGATGCTGACCGCAAGGTGAATATGTTTGCGTAGCTCCTCTGCGACCTTGCCTCTGTCTCGTCTCAGTCGCTTTGCCGTTGCCTTTGCTTTTGCTAACGCAGGCGTTTAGGCTCCGAAATCCACAAGTTGCTGGTGCACCACCGAATTCCAACAAGCCGCCATTAGCTGCTTCAACAAGTACTGCCTGCAGTCTGAGTTCAACGACGATACCAAACATATGCGGGAGCTCTGCCCTGGACTGCTGGTATGTGTTCCGCGTTATTAGCGGCCCGTTCTACGGTAGAACGGGCCGCTAATAACGCGGAACTTCTACCACCCGCGCTTTGATGGCCTCGGGGTGTTTTTCACCTCTTCCCATTCCATACCTGATCTCATATCCACACCTCATTTTCATTATGAATGCACTCAACCGGCTTACATTCTTGCTCCAACACTAAACCCATAATGGATGGCCGCTAGTGTATGATTCTACTGGGACTATTTACATACGTCGGCGACGATGGAGCGCGAACTAGGAAACAGAGCGCATATGCCCGAGATGCCCCAGGACAGGCTCTGTTGGAAATACTCCATGGCGGACTCTGCCAACCAAATGAGAAAATCAGGATGCGGGGACTTATCGATGAGTATCTCGCTGGAAGACTCGCTACGTGACGAAATCAACTCGGTCAACACTAAACATCGCCGAGATTCCCCAACTGGATTAAGTCTTTCACAAGGTTCTTCGGAGTGTAGTCGTTCATAGCTCGGAAGTCGACGTTCAGAGGTCAATTTCTGGCTTATACGGCGGCACTTACAAGCGGTAGCTTAACGTTGTGATCCCGAAGGTGGATTAAGCGTATTCCAGGCCGCCTCGGGCTGGACAGACGCTTTATGTTAGCGCGCGCGCCTGGCTGTATCTGTATGAAAGGATTAGTTCTCGCCCCTCGCCTCAGATCTTTTCCGGCTCCCTCTCAGTTTCTCTCCAGCGAACTCGCGCCCTCCTCTGCTCCTCGATCCCTCCATGCGTATCACCGAAACCGTTCTCCTCGCCCTCGCCTGCACCCTGATGCAGTTCTGGTACCAGCGCCTCGAATGCCATGTCTCCAGGCTATTTTTACACTCAAGAATGCACCCTCGGCCGCCCATCGCTCGCGGCCACTCCAGCCGTGTGTGCCGAATGCATATCTGGAGGCATGTGTTGTTGGTGCCTTTCATGCCTTTGCCATTCCTTTAATACTGCCTCTAACCATTGCTTCCCTCTGTGTTTTTTTCTTTCTCATCCTGCGTGTTTTCCTTCTTACCTGACACACCGGTGAGTAGGCGGCGGGTCCAGCTGCTGATCCATTCCACTGAGGAGTGGCTTTTCGAGCGCATGCTTCCGGGCTGCCATTTGTTTCGTGTAGTAAGCCATAACTTCCGTTTCGTTCACGACACTGAATCAAAGACTGTGTCGCTGGTACGGGCTTATATTGTGGGCCATGGTGGTAGTTGAGACTTTGTGGGAGCGGAGGCACTGGTGAAAAGAGGTTCTCCTTCAAGCTGCGACCGAATACAGAGAGGATATTCGTGAACAACAGATTAATGTGTTACTTGCACTTTCAAATTGATCAAGTCCCAAATCCTCGTGGAAAACTCCTCCAGCCCGTCCGAAGTGGCGCCCTGTGGAAGTGTCTCCGCAATCGCTCTCAACCCTTGAACAAATTCCGAGCTCGTCAAACGCAGAGGAAACGGCCAGGTGCGAGACTCTTCCTGATCTCCATCCAACACTTCCATGAGATGCAGCTGTATCTTTCCGTCGCTCGTCGCCGCTCGCTCCACATCGTGGTCGAAGTCGGACTCGAGATCCTCTAGCGCCCCGATTTCGATCTCGCAGCTGCCTGCGGTAAAGTCAAATATGGTGTACGGCACCTCGCCCGCGTTCTGGTGCATGAAGAGCAAGTGCATGCGGGCAATTTCCTCCCGCCGCGTCGTATACTCGTGATGTACGAGGGCACGCAAAAAAGACCGATCTCTTACGCAGATATGCGAATACTCTGCGACCTCTTCGTCATTGATAAAAGACATTATTAAACGGCTGAACTCACGTTTTCGGCGCACTGAGAGATCGTCACACGATTGACGGTGTCCCCCGCGCCGCCAGTCATTGATTTGACATACTTGTGAGCAATAAAATGTGGTCCGGCATCCACTACAGCGCTTCAGCTCATGCTTGTGACAGATTTTGGCGCACTTTGGACAGGTGAGGAATATACCAGACGCGCGGAAGAATGGAAAACACCTCGAGGTTTTCGCATGCACATGTGGACGTTAATGTGCCCGTACGGTATTCATCCGCAACTCAGAGTCGCATGTCCACGAGTTCCAAAAACGACTCCCAATGCTTGAGCAAGCCGACGTCGCTGAGGGTCACCGCGTCATCCAATTCGCGCATCTCAGTGAGGGAAACTCGGAGCTGCAGGAGAACCGAATGGTAAACGGTGGATGCGGGAAGGATATGTTGAAGGATGTCCTCCAAAGACACCCCAATTTCCTGCAGGTATCGCCCTGTACCGCAAGTGAAAATGGCGTGAAGAAGACCCGCGCGCAGGGACTCCGTGATCCATCTATGACGCGGAAACGAGCAGAGGTGGTCCACGAGGGCCGAGAGAAGCCCCTTCAGCTCGATCTCGGCATTAGGCACGGTGCTCCGGCCCAGGGCTCGGCAAACCGTCGTAAGGGCTGTGATAATTCCGTGTGACAAGAGAGAGTCTCGGAGCGCAAGATCCCGGTGCCCAGTGACAGCCTCACTGGCGACGATGTAGACGATACCTACGAGATGATAAATGGTTTGGTCCGTAACGGCGGAGTCTGGACTTGAAAGCACGCGGTTAATGTGCGATACGACGATTGAAGCGAGGTCCATCCGGGTGGCCACCAACCCCGGCAACGAGGTCTTCAAACGCGACAGGGCCCCAGTCGGTATTCTTGAACCAAACCCCAAGGAAATATGAGACGTCGGTCCAAGCTCCTTCTTCGTCCACCGCATGAACAAGGTGACGCCATGCCCTCCCGATCACAACATACAGCCCGGATGATGCGTCAACCAACGGTCCAGCCGCCTTGTTTGCATGAAAAATTTGGATTAACGACACGAATCCCGAGTATCGCGTCTCCGCGTCGAGGAAATCGGCATCGGATAGAGTTTCTTCATATTCGTCCAGAAATGAGATCCATGGCCAGACGTGCTTCCAAAAATCCGGAAAAGCACCAGGAGAGATTACCTGGTACCTCCAAAGCTCCGCTATGCCACGCAGGCTAAAGTGTGCCTGCACAATTTCGGACCGGATACTCATCCACCCAGACGAATCAAACCGACTCAGTATCGTGGAGATCGGTGCTGGATCCAGGACGGAATAGAATACAGGTAGTAGGAAGGGTAGATTCCTGGGAGCTATATCCGAGAGTTCATCGACGAGGGCCAGTGTTTCCTCTTGTGACCCGGAGGCAGCGGCGGTGGCACGGATCTTTAAACCAAGAAAATTGATGAGGGCATTGGAAAGCGAAGGGTTCAGGTTACCCTGAGAGATGGGGGAAGCCTGGAGAAGTTATCAACTTTGAGGGACGGGTGCATACTTGAATGGGAGTGGTGGCGGTAAGAAATGAAGACCGTAACATCACGTTTGATGTGACGATTCCCATCACCAGTCGCAATTGCCAACCGTGAGTGAAGAAATTGAGGAGAATAAGAAATGTGTGCCGAAATTCCAGGGACTCAAATCATCTGGCCGCCACTTCCCTTGGTTTCCCTCTGTGTTTTTTCTTTCTCATTCCGGCGTGTTTTCGCTCTTACCTGACGCGCCCGTGTGTACGCGGCGGCCCAGTTGGGGGAAAAAAAAGTCTACAACTGTCTACGGAGCGCTACAGATCCAGGGGATCACTAATTGAGAAGTAGGCCGCGGAATTTTTTTTGAAGGAGCAGAACTGCACAGGAGGTACGTTATTTTTATCTCCCGTTTGACAAGACGACCTGAGTCCGAAGACACGATATAGAGAAGCTCTGAACTATGTCAGTGGTGCCAAAGGATCGTTGATCCATTGTTGAGAGATTTTGAAGCAATGCACCCTGCGTAGAAGTCGGAGACCCGAAGAGAAATTTCACCAGCCGCATGCAAGTCGAGCATTCAAAGCCTGAAGTGATGCCCGCGGCCTTCTTTTGCAGCCGAGGACGAAGCTTGCTTTACAATGCTTCGCAAGTGGAAGGAGTTGGGAAGGTGAGCAGTCGCAGGTCTGGCACGTGCTTCAGACGCGATTGAGTATAAGCGCAAACAATACCAAACTTCACGCTCTGTTTTTACTGGGAAGGTTACTTACAAGAGAACAATGCGATGCATATACCCAAGTTTTTGCAGATAAATTGGGGAGGAAACTTGTAAGGACGAATCTCCATCTTAGCACGCATCCAAGTTTTCTTTATGTACTCTGGAGACAGAATGAAGGTAGCCGCAAGTTTCAACTGAACATTCATTACGATTTTAAATTATTAAAGAACATGAAATGCGTGTCGGTTTTTTACAGTCGAATGTCCTTCGACATCGGGACTCGTCATGTGTGGCATGTGCAAAACTTCATGTAGAAAAAAAAAAAAAGGAACCAAATTCATCGCCGCAGAAGCACAACAGACATCATCAACACGCCCGCCAGCCCACCGAGAACACCCAACACTGCCCAGCGCGTATAGTCCTCAAACCTGACCGCTCCCGCTCCCGCGTCCACGCCGAGGAACGAATACAGCACCACCGCGGCGACGAACGCAAGTACTGCGTAAGTCAGTAAGACTAAGGGCAGGGACATGATCACGCTCCGCGTCTGAATATCCAGAATCAGCTACGCTGTTAACAGAAGACGGAATTGGGACCCACCGAGATGAGCATCAAGCCCTCCCCGCCTCCGCCCACCAGCGCCGGATTCAGCTGTGTTCCTGCAGCTGCGGCGGCGGTTGCGGTCGCGGTTGCTCCATGCCCATGATCAACCAACTCGGCCTTCCACCGAAAAAGCGCGACCAAGCCCGAAGCCATCGACCCGGCGGCGAGGAGGACGACAACAAGCGCGACAACGCGCGCGGCGCTGTGTAGCCCTGGGAGCGAGAGGAACGTCACTGAGGCGCTGAGAAGAACCGCCGCCTTGCCAGCAACACGTAAATGGGAAGTGCAAGGCGGGGGGAGGGGGAGACTCACCAGCAGGCAGGTGCATGCGCCGACGAGAAGAACGGGGAGTAAGCTGCGCGCGGCGGCGCCGCCTTCGGCATCAGCGCGGTGGTAGCCGCCGCGCGTGTAGAAGAGATAAGGTACGCCGAGGAGGATGCACGAGAGGAGGACGTCGGCGGCGGTGCGCAGGAAGCCAGGCGAGCGGGTGTATTGGTGGTGGAGGTGCTTCCCCGCGGACTCAACAGGAAGAGACTTGTGTGGCCGGAAGTGATACTGGCGCCAATGGGCTGAAGAAACATCAGAACGGTAAATGATGTGAGTAGAAACGACTTGCCGACTCGCAGTAAAATTCTGGAAACGATGCGTGTGAGTACGATGCTGTGAATCCCGCTCTCGGTCTGTGGCATGTCTTTGAGGATTCGTTAAATAAAAATCTCGAAGGTTTATTATCGGAAAAAGTGACACACCAAACGAGCGCAGCAGCCCCAGGAGCTCTTGGCATTCGTTCTGCGTGAATGGCGGAGGGAGGGGTAGCTGCTGCGGTGGAAGTAGGCGATCTAACGTTCCGAATGAGTGAGCAATAGATAGTCTTCGGAAAATGGGATAATTCACCCGTCCAGGCCCAAGTCAAAACATCCATCGCCTCGCGACGGGCAGCAATAGGCAGCGCCGCATGGGCGGGGTGTGACTCCATAAACGCCCAATAGCGGTATTCCATGTCCAGATCTGGGTCAGAAAGAAAGCCATGAATAATCGCATCAGGGCAAAAGCAGAGAGAAACGCACGGTCCTCGAGCCCCACCACATCCTCCGCGGCCGACACTTCCCGCTTCGAATGGTCGACCCACCACCGCGCCAGCCCAAGCTCCGCCAGGTCCCCGCGCCACTTGCCCTTTCCTTTCGCTTTCACATCTTTCCCCTTCCCCTTGCCACTCCAATGCACACGTCTCCCCGCACCCCCGCTCTCCCTCAACCACAGCTCCATGCCCGCCCCAGCACTGCGCCCCTCCCTCCCCCTCCCCGTCCCCTCTCCCGTGTATCCAAGCGCGCGCGACACCCCCGCTAGCACCATCCCGTCGCGCAGGTCTGCGTCCGTCGTGACGCGCAGTGTCGGGTGCACGTAGTAGGTGGCCGACACGTCGGGGAGGACGTACGCAATCCAGCCGAGGTCGTGGAAGCCTTGTGGCTCGTCTGCGTCAGTGTGCGTGTTTACGTTGGTGGGGTTGGTGGTGCGGTAGGTGTAGCTATCGGACGGCTGGCGCTCGAGGAGCGGGAGACGTTCGCTGTGCGTAGGAATTGAATCAGTATTTTGATATGCGAGGAGGAAGGTGGAGAGAAGAACGCACTCGGTAGCATGTCCGTTGTGTCTCTGCCCATTCCGTGTTAGACTCTCCGCGGAAGGCACCGTGCGGATCGATCTACCGCAGATCGATATATTAGCATCTCCATCCCAAGGTATTGCTTTCGCGACGACGTACCCCAAAGGCGGCGCCAGTCCCGGAACAGGCATGGGGATGCTCGAAAGCCCTCCAGCATCGTACCCTCTTGCTCCTTGCTCTTGACCTACCATCGGTACAGGGCTGTCCCATGCTTCAGCACAATAACGAAAGGAATGGAACCGAATACGCACAGAATATGGAAGAACCCATCATCCCCAGTAGTACTCCCGTCCCGTGCGCGCACGGCGTTCGGAGGATCCGCGAACGGGTCCTCGTTCACATCCCTGGTCAAGATAATAGATTTAGCTTCAAATCCGAATCCACGGCAAGATGAGCAATGGAGACTCACGCAGAACCCGCAACAGGCATGAACATCAGATCCCCCACCCACCCCTTCCCGCCCTCGCCCTGCGGACGCGCAACGTCAACGATGGGCTCCCACGCCCTCGGTTCTTGTCCTCTGTCCCGTTCCATACGTTCCGGTGCTTGCTCAGAATCTGGAATAGAAGGTATCACTGTCGCTTCCGGCATGGCAGTCGCATCCGCGTCTACAACCACCGGCGGCGCGGGCACAGGCATGGTGGGGCGCAGGTCATACGGGTACGGCTCCACATGCGCATGCTCGCGCTCGTGATGGTGCTCGTCCCCAACGACGGTCACGCTCCCGCTCGCGGGCGACGCGGCCGCGACGTCGTGCACCGGCGCGCCGGCGGGGACGAGGTCGAAGTACGCGGGCTCGGCGAGCGCGGGGGGCGCGGGCACAGGCTCGGGCGCGGGCGCGGGCGCGGGCGCGGGTTCGGGCGCAGGAATAGCGACGGGCTCTGGTGCAACTGGCGGCACGTCGGACATGGGAGGGGCCATCTCCATATCGAGCGGCTCGTCCGTAAACGCTCCTGGGTTGCTGCCACCATCCAACATCGGCGGAGGGGAACGTAGGGTGCTTCCTCCGCCACATGCGGCGCGGATTGTTCTTCCGCAGCTGGGGGAGGGGGAGGAGCTTCCACGGCCGGTGCAACCTCCTCCTCCTCCACGTCAAGCGCCCTACTAAGCCGCGATGGCCCAGGCGCCGTTGCGTTTTCCTTCTCCGCTTCTTCAGCCGCCGCCTCGCGCGCAGGGGACTCCGCGATGGGGCTGGGATACATCTGGTACTGCGAGGCGATCGGGAGCAGGCGCTTCACTGCCTTGGGCGTGCCGTTGACCTGTGGCGCAGCTTCGGGCGGGGGAGAGGGAGCGGCCTCCACATCCACAGTGAGCACGGGCGGCGCAGCTTCCTCCTGTACAGGTGCTGCTGCTGGTTCGGCCGTCTCGGGTGTGGGCTCAGCTGCGACGGGAGGCTGCTGCGGGACGGGTTCCGGCGGTGGGGCAGCCTGAGGCGGCGGATTGCTTGACGGGGTGAGCGACGACGTCGACTTGCGGCCCTCCACGGATTTGGAGACGGATGATCGCCGGGAGTCTTCTGCGGGTACGGGCGTCGACCCAGGCGTCGGTGTCGTGGGGCGTGAGTTTGCCAGCGCGAGCACGGAAGAGGTTCGGCGCATTACGCCGCCCATCCGCGAACGGAAGGACTTGGGGGTGCTCGGGCTGCTCATGGCTGACTGGAGGGGTTAACGTGCGGGGTACCAGGCGAGGGCCGGTGGTGGTATACGATGAAGATTATCAGAGCTTGGGCGAGGTGCTGGGAGTGTAAATACTGCAGAGAAGAAGAAGACGCAGAAGGTGGAGCGCCTTATAGCTTGGGGGCTGCGGACGCCTAGAGGCTGCATCGAGGTGCACGGCATAGTGAAGGTCACAGTGCCACGATAATCTCGCAAGGCTCCAAGCTCATACGCCTACGCGTGATACACGTGTGGGACGCGCGATACCTGCGCCCGTTCGTGTCCAACTCCGGGTCCCCGACGCCAGGAACGAGGCAAGTGTATTGGTAAGCTATTCAGAAACCCTTTGTTCAAGCGCTCGAGCAAGAGTGTTCAACTAGGTCGATTTCAAGTTGGGGCTGTTAAATTAAAGATAGCGGGGAAGCGCATGCTGCGCGACAGGAAGAATGACCGCATACGCAAGCCAACTCGTTGAAACCACGTTGCAGAGGCGGTGTCGGTCCGAGAGGCGATGAGAATTGGGTGAGGACATCAAGAATGGGGGCTGTTTTACGAGAATATTGGACCTGGACGGCGTGGAGAGCATCGAGAACGTCGTTTTTGCATGCATGATGGTGGTTGGGAATGAAACACGGAGCTATCATGTGACGGGATATCATATCAACACGTGGTTGATGGTTCAAGTTTACCGCTTTACGACGGCCAGAGGGATTGTAGAGAGTAGACAGAGATTCTATTCCTCTATTTTCTTCTTTTTTGCCCGCCCTCTTGCTCACCTTTAAATTCTTGGAGGTGTTTCGCTTCAAACCGAGTCGAGTTTAATAGTTCAAATTGCTATCGGTAACTGGTCGAGGGGACGGACTTTCAATTTCAGTCCTAGTTTACATTGTGTACCCTGTCTCAGATAGCTAAATGTCTCATTTTATTATTTTTCTGCGAGGTCCAAGTATTATGTAATTCTAATCCCCAAGTCTCAATTTCAGTCTGCAACACAATTCCAGAGATGTCCAATTCTCGGACTCAGAATGTCGACTCCGCAGCTGTGGACGTGGGTTTCTGGGGCCAAGCAGCGCTTGAATGTTGACTCCCGCGACATCTTCAGCGAGCTCTTCTTCAAGTTGAGGTCAAGTCGACCTTGCAACGCGACTCATTTCGAAGCGAACCTCAACAAAATTCATTGATTCAAACGAGCAGGAGAGTGAGACGTTACGGAAGCCTCTTTCACTGGCGTGCCAATTTATGGGCATCATATTTCCGACTTCGATCAAGCGCTGAGTGCAGGACTCTTTTGGAAGTCAGAACACGATTTCGCGGAACGAATTTGAGATATTATCGCATGCCCTTTTGCGTCCAGAATCAAAAATGGATTAAACCCGCGCCATACGGTCCTTCAAGATCCCCATAGACATCAGGCGCGCGAGACCTTCTTCCTCGTCGGCACTCAATAAAGGGCCCGAAATGTAGAGGTGGATATTCTCCAACACGGCAGCGGGGGCATATTGCACTGGTATATATTTGGTGTACTCTCTCCTCGTTTCCATAGTGCCATCGATTGGTTTCAAGGCGGAAGACTAGAGGAATTTATCAATGAGAGTTGAGCTCGGCGAAGTGTCCGGCATTGGCGGAATGATTGACTGAGTCGTCAGGGTCTCAGCCATCACATATAAAATGGAGGGCTCCGGCAGCTGCTTTGATTGGCATGTTGTGAACGTTTGCGGCAAGCAGGGCAAACAACAACTTATACTGCAACTAAGTACGAGGGTTCTTTGTACAAAAAATCGCGAAAACCTCAGAGCGTACAAAAGAGTCCACATTTGAAAATTGGCTATCTAGGGTAATAATTGTAATCCTCCAAACTACCGCGTCAAACCTGTATGGACACGGTCATCTTGAATGGACGAAGGACGACGCTCAGATTGCAATTGATCCCATCGGCTACGGCGCCACAGCCGGCTGATCGGCCGCCGTCGGCATTGTCCAATATTAACTGTTTTTTTATGCACAGGAAACCACTCAAAATTCAATGGTGAAGAACCAACTGTTGTCATAACTTGTCAAGCACTTTGAGTCTTTGACCGTACCTCGATTAGGCTCTCCACTTCTTGGTCAATGACACTTCACTCGAGACCTTTTGTAGGACTCATTTCAACTTCTAAATGCGATCCCAGAAGCAGGCGCAACATTTAATGCTTTTTCAACCATAGTATCTGGTTCCTGGCGTTTGTCCCGGCCGAGCGGCATATGGCTAGGAAGGAAGGCATAAATACAGCGTTCGAGGGTATCGCCGCGTGATAAAGTACGGGATCATACAGTTTTGCCCACTATCAAATCCATTTCGCGCGCTAACATGTTATTTATTATACAACGGTCTCTGACCTAGGCCCAAGCCAGGCCAGGTCAAGCCCTGACGGCAGCCTAGGGCTTTGGCCTGAAGAATCCCTAGCACAAGCCCACTCAAGCCAGGCCCAGGCCCAGGCTTTCAGGTCAGGCCAGGCACTGGGCTTGACTGGACGCGCAACGTCAGCGGCGGGCTCGAATGTCCGCGGTTCTTCAGGCCCCGGCTCCGACTCTGGGACAGAAGGGATGGCTATAGCTTCCGGCGTAGCAGTCGCATTTGCATCTACAACGACAGGTGCTGCAAGCATAGGCGTTGCAGGACGCAGCTCATACGGATACGGCTGCACATGCGCGTGCTCATGCTCGTGGTGGTGCTCGTCCGCACCAACGACGGTCTCGCTTCCGGTTGCCGGCGACGCGGCCGCGACGTCGTGCACTGGCGCGGCGGCGGGAACGGGATCGAAGCATGTGAACTCGTCGAGCGCAGGAATGAGGGCGGATGCGGGTTCGGGTGCGACGTCGTGCGCTGGCGCGGCGGCGGGAACGAGTTCGAGGTATGTGGACTCGTCGAGCGCAGGAATGGGGGCGGATGCGGGTTCGGGTGCGGGAAGAACGACGGGCTCTGGTGCAACTGGGGGCTCGTCGGATACGGGAGGGCTCATCTCCATATCGAGCGGCTCGTCCGTGAACGCTACTGTGCTGTTGCCACTATCCAACATCGGCGGCGGGGGGACGTAAGGTGCTTCCTCCACTACATGAGCGGGTTCCACAACAGGCGGGACGGATTCTTCTTCCGCAGCTGGGGGAGGGGGAGGGGCTTCCACGGCCGGTGCAACCTCCTCCTCCTCCACGTCAAGCACCGCACTAAGACGCGATGGCCCAGGCGCTACTGCGTTTTCCTTCTCCGCTTCTTCAGCCGCCGCCTCGCGCGCAGGGGACTCCGCGATAGGGCTGGGATACATCTGGTACTGCACCGCGACCGGGAGCAGGCGCTTCACGGCCTTGGGGTCGTTCGCCCGCGGCGCAGCTGTAGGTGGGGGAGTCGGAGCTGCTTCCACATCGATCGTAAGTGGCGCAGCTTCCTCTACAGGTGCTACTTCCGCTGGTACGGGCTCGGGCGTGGGCTCAACTGCGACGGGAGGCTGCTGCGGGACGGGTTCCGGCGGTGGTACAGCCTCAGGTGGCGTCTTGTTTGACGGGGTGAGCGACGACGTCGACTTGCGGCCCTCCACGGATTTGGAGACTGATGATCGCCGGGAGTCTTCTACGGGCCCGGGCGTCGGGGTCGAGGAACGCGAGTTTGCCGTTGCGAGCACGGAGGAAGTGCGACGCATGACGCCGCCCATCCGCGAACGGAACGACTTGGGTGCAGCTGCTGCGGATTCGCGCTCAGGGGTGAGCTCAACTGCGATGGGAGCCTGCTGAGAGACGGGTTCCGCCAGTGGTGTAGCCTGAGGCGCCGTCTTGTTTGAGGGGGTGAGCGACGACGTCGACTTGCGGGCCTCCACGGATTTGGAGACGGACGATCGCCGCAAATCTTCTCCCGGCGCGGGCGTCGCCCCAGGCGTCGGAGTCGTGGGGCGTGAGTTTGCTATGGTGAGCACGGAGGAGGTTCGGCGCATGACGCCGCCCATCCGTGAACGGAAAGACTTAGGGGTGCTCGGGCTGCTCATGACTGGCTGGCGGGGTTAACGTGCAGGGTACCAGGGTCGGTGATAGACGATGAGAAATATCAGAGCTTGGGTGAGGTGCGGGAGTGTGAATACTACAGAGAAGCACAAGACGCAGAGGGTGGGCCGCCTTATAGCTCATAGAGGCTGCGGGACGCCTAGAGGCTGCATCGAGGTGCACGGCATGGTGCCACGATAGTCTCGCAAGGCTCCAAGCTCCTATGCCTATGCGTAATACACGTGTGGGACGCGCGAGGATGTGGAACATATCCAGAAAATTCGAGTCCAACTCCGAGTCCCCCGGGCCGACGCCAGGAGGGAGGCAAGCGTATCGGTAAACCATACCCCAAAGGTTCAGTTTAAGGCTGGAGCTTTCAACTGAGGCAGATTTGGGCCTGGTGCTATGAAAGATAGCCAGTACTTAATCGCGTGCTCGGTGACAGGACCGCATTCACACGCACGCCAACTCGTTGAAACCACGTTGCAGAGGCGGTGTGGGTCCGGGAGGCGAGGGGCGAGAATTGAGTGATGACATGGCTGTCTTCCGAGAATATTGGACCTGAACGGCGTGGACTCGGAGAGCATCGAGAAGGTCGTTTTTGCATGCACCACGGACATGCCAATGTGATGTGACGGAATATCATATCAACACGTGGCTGATGGTTCGAGTTTGCCGCTTTACCACGGCGGAAGGGATTGTAGGTTGAACAACAGTCGAAGAGATTCTACTCATCTGTTGATATTTTTCGCACCCAATCTTTTAGGTCCTTTCACGCCTTTGAATTCTTGTAGGTGTTTCGCTCGTTGTCGGAATATGTTGCACTGATATATTTGGCGTACTACCTCTTCCAAACTCTCCTCGTTGCCATACCATCGCTTTTTAAGGAGGGAAACCAGAGGAATTTATTGAAGGGGGGCTTGGCAAAGTGTCCGGCATTGGCGGAATGATTGAGCCGAGATGGCGAAGTTTAATAATGCATGAAGCCACCTCGTTATAAAATTACGCCCGTCCGAGGCCGCTTCACGGCCTCGCAGCCCCTACCTTTGGTTTGAGATTTGATGCACAGCGAGCCAATAAATGATGGTTGATGACTTTAGGGTATGTCTCGCCAAGCGATGCCGAAGTGCTGAGTACTTGATTTGGCGCCTCTCTCAAAGCTTTAAACCGGATCTTCCAAGGATCTGAAGCCAATTAACCTGAATCTGGATTCAAAGGCTTCGGAAGGGCTTAATTTTATGACGAGTAGGATAGCATAGGAAATAACGCCTGTCCGTCTGAAGCCTTTTTAAACTCCGCTATCAACGCGTTGGTACCGCTTGCCGAGTCATCAACCCTTATTTATTGGCCCACTGCGCAAGAATTCTCAAACCAAACGAACAGGATGCGAGGCCTTTAGCAGCCACTTTTAGTTCAACAAAAAGGATGGGCTGAAGCAGCATCTGTCCCTGGTCCAAATAACTTGTCAATCTACCGATATTTAACACACTATTAAGGCGATTGAACACCACAATCGACATTACAATTGCCCCATCTCGACATCACAGGGAAGGGTTGGACTAAAGTGAGCAGCAGCCGCCGTCTTGGCTGTAGCCCCAACACTCTGTACACCCGCCCCGATCCCCACTCGTACGATTATCAAGGTCGGTGCAATTCCCTACGGCTATGGGTCAACGCGGAGCTCCAATCTCGAATAAAGGTCTCACCATGATCTGGACGAGCATTTGGAAGATGGGCATCTGCAATATTTGTGCGCCAGGGATAGCGGCAAGTATTAACCATGCCAACACAGTTGCTGAATATAGCATCCCTGATTCAACTCTGCGCATAAATCAAACATTTGTCGAGGACGGACCGGCGCAGGTGACGTACAAGATAGCAATTGCAGAGACATATCGCCGTTGGACATCGGCCTGCAAGTATAGGCGAGCCTTATGGTATATCCACCAGATACGTCCATTCTTAGTGCGCACCCAAAGCTGGCTTATAACGAACCAGAGCTCAGTCTAAATCTGTGTTAGATTTGCAAGCAACCCCCCAAGATCGTTTTTACGTACCATGCTTAGAAGAGAAGGAAAATGGCTGAAGAAAAAAGAATGTGGAAAGCAAACCGGGCTTCCTTTGAGAGGGTTGGGCAAGGTCATTGAATTTATAACGGCTCATCAAGTCCTGAGAACAAGATCCCTGTGACGGATACAGGAATTCGGGAGGGAAAAAACCGTCATGAAATAGGGGAGGCATAAGCATGGTTACGCGGCAGCCTTCTGACTGCTTCGCCGAACATTTCGCGCATTCGGCGGATCCCTAGTAATAGATTCACATTGTATCGTGTGCTTTTGGGTGCCCGATTGATGCTGCCTCGGAAAAGCACTCAGATATTCCCAGCAATATCTCAATGCTTATCATATATGCGAAGTCATCCATTCGCCAGTCGTTTTATCTTATTTCATCTTTTTCGCCTATGAAGCAAGTCAGAAGACTTCCGCCCTCTTGATCCCTCTATAAACATGTCTGCAAGCCAATGCGGCAGTTGGACAACTCAGTGAAATCGCATTTCGGGTCACGATATGTCAGCCGGTACCGTTAGCTCAGATATTCATTACCTTGTGTGCTCATTCGTCGTGAATATATTAGGGTGGAAATCAATCAGGCCCGTAAATCAAGGACTTAACCTATGCCTCAGTCAGGGCATCCGTAGTCGGATGCGAGCTTGAGAGAAATAGCTCTACCGGGTATTCTGTCTCGGATCGGGCACTGTTCCGAAGAGGTTTCGCGGAAAATTCCCAATCGCCAGACACCTGGCTCGTCATCTCACTATATGTGAAAATCAATGCAATAACAGCCGGGAGTGACCTTGTCTATGGTGTCGCGCAGTGCCATTGTACACGAAAGGAAAATTCGGGTCAAAAAACACAGCAACTAGAACCTAAAAAAACAAGCATGAAATCAATACAAGGGACATAAACCCAGGCTGAGCACTCACCGTCAGCTGTCTCAGTCCGGCGCGCTACGATCAATTCGTCTGCCAGTTCCCAGTAATCTCTGCCCGACTGCGCGCCGCGAAGCCACCCCTGGCGAAAATCGGTGCGCTGATGAACGCATACAAAGCGACTGTCGGATGAAAAGAAATCCGCTTTCTCTCTGTCCTGCAGTTTTTGGAACAAGAATACAATGCACTGGAGTCGCGAGTCGAGTTGGTGGTGTGATTCGAGTCCGATGTATAAATCGCCGACAGCGCAAGCAGAGTTGAAGGCAATGTGGGTGAGACGGGGTAACTGCGCCAGGTCTGCACATAGATCTGGGCTGGTGGAGCCGAGGAGTAATTCGAGGTGTGTGAGGCTGGGAAATGCAGTGTATGAGATGGCAGAGTGCAGCGCGATGGCTTCGAAGCCCGTCGCAAGGCGACGGAGGTACTGCAGAGAAGCTAGCGTACATAGATGTGGGGCAGTTGGGAACTGCGCGAATGAGTTTGTAACACGATTGCACACTCCGAGGATGCGTTCCACTTCGGATGGTCCCGCAGCATAATCGAGGAATATGTTCCTGACACTACCCTGGAGAAATTGCCCTGTTTTCTGCTGAAACACGCGGTGAAGAGCCTCGGCGGTCATGCAGGGAGCTTCGCGTGGAGGCGCGAAGGACATCACAACGACGTTATACAGGAGAGGTTCGACCCTGCAACAGCTTACAGCAAGGAAATTACAGTGATTCACGCCACATACCAAAATTTGACCCCCCAGGCGAGTAACATGAGCTTCGGGATTGTCGTTGGATGCGAGATAGCAGCAATTTCGAAGATTATGCGCTCTAAATCAAGCGGAAGCGTGGGATCGGGAACGAATGCCTGTTTTCCCATTGGTCTTGAGTGCTGTTGCGCAAAAAGTGGGGGATGTATCGCGAGGACGAAGGAAAGGTGGGTCTTGTGGTACAGTGGCATTCCACTTATAAATAGGATTGGGAACCTGACAATTCGGGCGTCGAACCTGTACTATTACGCCGTGGAACGTACCGTCCGACAAATTTCCATGGAGTCTCCTTCCTGGCCATGTCAAGCGGCGACATGCACGCAGATGAATCAGCTCTTGACAAGGCAGATTGCGTCTGCAGATCAATGCCAAAGGAAAGATACGGACAGACCATCAACTTGTTCTATTCGGGTCGCAATCGAACGACCGACGACCAGTCTAGATGCTTGAAGTACAGAATATACCCGGTCGAGCGGTCCGATAGGATCAGGCTGACGTTCGATTTTTTTCTGAAAGCACCTTGAAATCCGGACTAGTATTTTATAATGGTGGCCGGTGAGAATTGCGCTGTTGTACTTCCCGCATACACCGCTGGGGTTGATGGCTTTTTGGGTCCAAAACACGAGGTCCAAACAGGTCTTCCTTTTTAGGCATATTTTTGAGGCAGAAGCAAACATTGACCAAAAAACCGTCCCATCTAGAGTATGGTTTCGCACTGAAACTCGCCGAAAACCTCTCACATTTTTGGATGCCAAACATCGAGGTCTATTTCGGGGGGGCAGACATCGTTCTTTTTGAGACAGAAACAGCAGAAGAACAAAGGAACATACCATTTTTGGCCCCGGAAACGAAGTACTAAAAAGATGGTGCCGTGTTTGGAAACCAAAAGGTGATATCTTTGGAGAACATTCTCTCTTGAAAATTTTCAGGAAAAGCTATCCGGTTTATTGCATTTTCCAAGTGGCACGAACATATGGCCCAAAAGCAAGACCTGTTTGCAGCCGATGTTTTGGAACGAAAAATCCATCAGTCCCAGCAGTGATAGTTCAAAATAATGATTTGTGCCACTCAACCATCACCTGAGTAAGCCAGGGCTGCGGGTAAGCTGCGCTGTTATGATCCATTATCCACATGATCCAAAATAACAATCTCTGTGCCACCTGTGTCTTACCTGGGTAGACCAGTGAAACACGCCTTCTAGACAGCTTGACTTGAGGGAAAATGCAAACGGAGCATAAAGGCGCGAGCGTCGCTGGATTTTTGGCGTCGATCGAGAACAAACGGCCTTGGTTGCACATCATCCATTTCGGCATCTTGCTGTTCCGCTTTCAAGGACGCAAGTCCCTGTAAATCACAAAATTTACCAAATGAATTCTCAGCGAATCCAGATTGAAGCGGACCGGGCGCAACATGGTTTTAGCGTATTATCCACGGAGGTTACTAGGAGGAGGATGATATATAGCGTTGGTGGTCCGGGTCAGTAACATAAATCACTAGCACGGACCGAGCAATCATTGAGATCGTTTCATACGAGAGGTAATTGTGATGCCTCTATGTCGGCCCAGAATGTCACTGACTGTTAATGGGTTGTCGGAGAGCATTGAGGGTCCCTCTTAGGAGTCTAGGCTTGGTCGCAGAGCTTTGTGGGGGTGTATGTGTCAGGCCTAGTCCAGGCCTTGTTGTCGACAAAGGAGGGAGTGGTGATCTAGGAGAAAACGGTTCCAGCCTCGAGTTGCAGTTGTATTCGGAATGTGGATCATATCAGAGTATTTACACATAGCATAAAGGAGCTTTTTAGCCATGTGATTTTCTTGCGAACCCAAGGACTCTCAAAGTTCCTTGCCGAAGCTCGCGGAACGGCAGAAGAGTTGATTTGTGGATACGGGGTTTCATGCGGAGCATGTGTGTAGACTTGGAGATGGGAAATCGTTTCACGGGGAGGCGGGATGTTAATTTTGAAGCGTCCAGGTCGATTTCTACTTCCTCAGTTCTCCTTTGCAGCCAGATTGACGCGGTGTTGACGCGGCAACAACGCGCGAGTGACGCGGAGTCGACGCGGCAACCCCAACTTCATGTGCTCTTTAAACTCTTGCAAAACCAGCTATTTGTCGCACCTTTGCCTCCCCGAAACATAGGATCCTTCATGGCATAGTCCAAGAGCCAAATACACCTAAAAACATGCACCCATCACCTAAAACATAGCTGTATGGTCTCAATATTACCTATAGCACAGTGCATTGATCCGAAATACTGCAGAAGACTCTTCAGCAGAAAAATCTGGGTTGTTCTAGATGTGAAGTACGGAATTTAGTAAAACATCGGGATGCCGCGTCAATGCCGCGTCAGTGCGCATCACACCGCGTCAATTTCTCCTGACCCCCAAGCCTCACATTTCCCAGGTTACTGGTTTCTAAAATGAATAAAAGCTTGGGTTTTTATGCGTGCCCCAGCACACGCCCTATCAACGGCTTCTCAAGAACATGTCCAAACCCAAAGTCGCACACTACTGGGTGAGTCCAGCCTGATTTGTACCCATCGGTATGCGTTTTACTTCATCTTGCAGTGGCTGGAGAAAACCCACTCAGTACAAGTCACTCGAGGCCCTGTACTGGCTCATCCCTGCGTAGATGGTGATGACGCTCAGCGGTGCAATAACCGTGCAAACATTCTACGAGTATTTTCGTCCTCTTTTCCTCCTTCCCCTTGCCAACGTGATCGATGGTAGAAGTACGTTGGCCCTTGCCTTGACCGAAGTTTAATAACACATTATTAGAGAAGTGGATCAAATAGGAATGGAATAATCATTAGGACCTAACTACTAGGCTTTTTATACTCTACAAGATGTACTAGAATCTTCTATATAACTGAGTAAGACAACGGCGGGCTTGGTAAGTTCAACCCCGGGATTGATCAGCAAGAACGGGCGGATCATAAATCCATTGATGGCGGCTTGATCTTTATTCCAACACACATGATGCTATTTGAATAGCTCAACAGAAGGATGGGTCGAACAGCATCTGCCCCTGTTCCAAATAACTTTATGGACATCTCACATACTATCAAGGCTATCACCCTCTTTATAAAATTACACGTGTCTGTCCGAAGTCTTTTAAAACTCAGCCATCTCTGCTCGATTGATTACAGCAATAATACTCGATCCGCATGGACGGCTGCTCAATTCCCAGTCTTCCGCCATCTGATATGATCACTTGCCACACGGCCCGCTCCCCCACAATCACCTTTCAATCAATTCTCCTTCAGATAGCTTCGCGACATGAGAAATTAACCCTCAGCCCAATAAGGAATCACTGGTGACACCAGCCAACCACTTGCAGTAAGCTCATATTATGTAATAATTTAAACTGAAGCTGTGGGTCGCGAAGCGCCCCGCCACGCTCTTGTTGAACACTACAATAATGTAATCACGACATTAAAATTGCCCCTTCTCGACATCACCGGAAAGGGCTCTCGGACTAACGTAAATAGCCGTCGCCGTCTTGGCTGTGGCCTCAACGCTCTGTACACCCGCCCCGATCCCCACTCGTACGATTATCAAGGTCGGTGCAATTCCCTACGGCTGTGGGTCAACGCGGAGCTCCGATCTCGAATAAAGGTCCCACCATGATCTGGACGAGCATTTGGAAGATTGGCTTTTGCAATATTTGTACGCTAGGGATGGCACCGAGTATCAACCATGCCAACACAGTTGCTGAATATAGCATCCCTGATTCAACTCTGCGACATGAATCAAACATTTGTCGAGGACGGACGGGCGTAGGTGACGTACAAGATAGCAATTGCAGAGACATATCGCCGTTGGACATCGGCCTGCAAGTATAGGCGAGCCTTGTGGTATATCCACCAGATACGCCCAGCTACCAGCAAAATAAATATTGGTGGATGCTCGTGCACACTGATCAGACATACCTGTTATGACGGTGACAAGTATATTGGTAGTCAGGGTAAGCACAAGAAACGGAGTAGGAGGACTCGACAAGTCAAAACCCAATACTAAAGCAAGAGTATGACGAAGGGACGAATATGTATAATATAAAACACTCACCAGTTGTGACAATCAGCAATATTATCGGCACGCTCACGACATATATATTGTTATTCCATATGCAATAGCAGCGGTAAATCTGGGAGAGTAATTATTTCTCCGTCGAGTGCAAAGTCCAGCAAAGACTCACAACAAGTCCGTCAGCGATCGTACTGGATATTAATTAATAAGTGGACTGCACAGAAAGGCCTTCAACGTACTTGTTGATGGCATATATGATGACCGTCGCTTTTTGGAGCCGTTCAAATGGAATAACAATTTCTCGAAGGTCGACTGCTCCGAGGACCAGGTTGATTACGACCTGGACGGTGGAAAGGGTGAAGAGTGCGATCGCAGTGACAACTAGGACAGTATTCCCCAGACTGAAGGGTCGGCGTAGAAGGATGTAGATGCAGATACAGAAAAGTATGAAGTATATCCCTGGGCAACATGAGCATATTATTTTTCCAAGTCGAGGCTAGCCAACCGTAGAAGAAAGTCCCGACCTGCAGCGACAGGATACGGTTAGAGGAGAAAAAAAGGCAGCATTCTGAGTGCGCACCCAAAGCTGGCTTATAACGAACCAGAGCTCAGTCTAAATCTGTGTTAGAGTTCTTTGCAAGCAACCCCCCAAGATCGTTTTTACGTACCATGCTTAGAAGAGAAGGAAAATGGCCGAAGAAAAATAAATGTGGAAAGCAAACCGGGCTTTCTTTGAGAGGATTGGGCGAGGTCATTGAACTTATAACGTCTCATCAAGTCCTGAGAATAAGATCCCCATGAAGGATGAGGTTTGCAACAAACAACGGGGATCAAAGGTGGGCGCATTTTCCTGACAGATCGACAACTTGAATGGGAGTAAAAAATCATTCCCTGATAAACAACCGATGTCTGGGAACTGAGCTGTCTATCGTGTCACACCAAACTGAGATGGAACAACGAGTTCCCTGAAAATCCTTCGGGGTTCTCTGCCGGAATATTTATCGGGCTTTCCTCCAATAAAAAAAGGAAAGTGAGTAGGATTCTGGTGCCGGTACCTCATCCGTCGTAAGATTTCATTTCATTAACAACATCAATCAAGCAGGGGGAGCAGAAAACCTGCGCAGTATAATTTTGGTTCTGTATTGACGCGCGCTTACCGTCGGACGCACAAATTCCGACAAGGAGCTCGAATCTGTGCGCTTAATATATGATAAGTATCCAAGACTATCAAAGGGATATAGAAGGTGAAATATCAACGGATCCATTGTCATCGCGCCTATCAACTCCGTGAACCTGCATAACACAACTTGCCGCAACCTGGAAGCTCCGTGCATATTCCTCACGTTGACTCGAAATGATTATGTTCTAGTAGTAACACATACATATTTATCTTTCAACATTTAAAGGGCGCCGCGCGGCCTCTTCGGAAGTATGCATCTAATCATGTCACTACAACAAACGATATACGAGTGGAACTTGTTGTAGCGTCTGTTTAGAAGAGACCAACATCTCACTTAGAATCCTGCCCCGAGTATGATATGATCGTCCACCGGTAACGTTGTAACGCAAAGGAGACCTTGAATTGGCAGCAGCATCACCCAAGTATGCATGTTGTGAATGGGAACATAACGACGAATAACTTGCCGTCCGTGAGAAGTACCATTCAGACATTCATATTGCGAAGAACACGGATGGAACATAACGGCGGGTAACCTGCTACGCGAAGGAGAGCTTCATAGTATCTCTCATTCAGACATGAAACACGACGGCGACTTCCCGATCGAGAATCCTTGACGATTCTCATCAATATCATCCAAAGGGATTGTTGTCTTCCCACGATCGCAGGGTTTCCTTGAAAAACCCGCTTAGCTCTAGGTTCAGACATTCCGCTCTCTTTCAACACTGTTCGGCTAGCCTTCCATTCTCTCAGCTGTTGACCGGCCATACATATCTTTTACCACCATGCACATCTTCTCCGCGACATGCCTACTTTACGCCGTGGCGATGATCGTCATCGCGTCGCCAATCCCTAATCATCGGACCCACACTTCCAGCATCTCAGCGCCTGTTGCGGTAATCTTTCCTGGTTGAGGAAAGTACAAATCTCATACCTTTACCAGGCCAGTACGGGATTCACAATCGCGGTCGATCCTCCGATCTCGAAGGCCACTCCAGCGGCCGGGGGGGAGACCCCTGAGGCCTCCCCGCCGGACGCTGCCGCCGCTGCTCCACCGCTAGTGGACATAACGGATCCGCTGCCTGATCCAGTAATTGACTCTAGTAGTAATCTCTTTGGTTTCTAGAAGCATCGATTCGACGATTTCGGAATTTCTGTAAGTTCCGGTGTGCGTGGTGCCTCATTCCGCATAGCTGATCTTTATGTGTATGTAGTAAATCAATTTTGGCGGCCTTAGAGGGCCTATAGTCAACGGAAATGTGTAGGATATAGATGTATGATGGGTCTATTTTAGAAATTGTTGAGGGCAGCGGGGAGAACCTCTCGGATGTACTCAGCGCAAAAGCAAATAAAAAAAAAAAAACACGAGGGCGTCTTAAGACGAGAAAGGCGCGAGTTGGATTACAGGTCACCTTCGGCGAATATGGACAGAATCAAAGTCTGGTTCAGTGGCTGTGACTTTATTTAAACCAAACCCAAGATAGTTGAACCTCCTCCCAATCCCGTACCGTTTATTCTCGTCATTATTGTCATGAATCCCAATGAACTGGGTTAAAGTGAACCGAACCTGGCCACTCGTTCGGGCGGAACTCAAAGATGCTTATTGTCCCCGAGGACTAACCGTTCCATCACCGCGTCCTTGAAAATGAACCGTACAGATTTTCCCTGTTCCTCACAGCCAGAAGTTGAAGGGAGACCATTTGGGCATCAAACTCCGCGATTCTGAGGAGATTCCGATACCAGGATAGAACGTAAAGAGGTACGAGTTTCAATGTTGAAGTATCTATTTACGAGAGACTAGATGAAACGCACATTTTTTTTCGCCTGCAAATCGTCACAGTTGCGAGAGTCACCAGCATACTGTGCCCACTCTAACTTATTTAGGGTGAGCGTTTGAGACTCTCCAACATCGGGTTCACCCGACGTTTTTGCCGAGTCACCCCAGTCGATTGGAGGACACGTAAGTTTTCTAGTCCTTTTCATGTACTCAGCATGTGTCTAAAGCCTTTTCTGGTATGTTTATTAAGAAGGAAAACTATAGGATTGGGAGTAATTCCGACGCTCATCTGTCATAATCCGGAAGACGGAGCATGAAACTTACGCATTCTATTTCTGGTTCTGTCATGACACGCGCTTATCCTCGGACCCACAACGGCGATCTCGAATCTGTCCATTTCTTGTTATATGATATCAGCCAGGAAGGTGAAATATCAAGACATCCCGACTAAAATACGAGCGGATCTATGATCGTTGCACGGATCCTGCAACTCAATTGAACGAACTTGCGTAACACAATTTTATAACACGCATCCTGACCACAGCCCGAAATCTCGGCGCTTCAGGCATCCGGCGACTCGGACGCCCTGTATGTTCCTCCCAATGACTTGAAGTCTTACTAATAAGTTAGGCCGGTAATGACTGTGACTACTTTCGCGTAGTCGCTGAGACCCACTCATTTCCTGAAATGTATAAGAGCGCGCTGCACGTTAACTGGTCGGGAGACCGAATAGAGAGCATGACGAAAAAGGTTAGAGCTGATGGCGGAGTTTGAAAAGGCTTCAGACACCCGTAATTTTAAAAAGAGGGTGAAGCGGCGCTGTATATATTTCCAGACCAACATACATAGCTCATTATCTCGCTCGCAGGATGATGGTAGACCGCAACTTTGCGACATCAACGAGAATGTGAACACTCTCATGCAGATACGCATGGAGCCAATATAACGAGGGACCTTCTGACAGAATGAGGGCATTGATAGTATGATCCAGTTTCACTCATGCATGTTAAATGAATGAATGAATGTTGCGCGAAAGTACGGGGAAACCATAACGGGGGGTGATTTTCTCATCGCCGATGTCATTCAGACCTCCATGCCAAGGAAAACACGACGGCGAACTTTCGCGAAGGAGACACTTGACAGTTCGCACCAGATATATAGCGGTGTCTCATGTTTTCTTTCCACGATCACAGATGTCGGATTCGTTGAAAAGCCCATGGCCCAGCTCGAGCTCCAGACATTCCTCTTCCCTTCACTACCGCTCGGGCTAGCCTTTCCTATTCTTAACCGTCGACCGGCCATCTCTCCTCTTTAAAACCATGTATATCCTCTCTACAACATGCCTGCTTTACGCCGTGATCACTGTCGTTGTCGCGTCGCCCATTCCTCATCGGATCCACACTGCCAGCATCTCATCCCAATCTCCTGTCGAGGTGACTGTTTCTTGCTGAAGAAGTACTACAAAGCTCATATCTGTGCCAGGCCAATCCCGAATCTATCATCCCAGCCAATTCTTCAGTCTCGAACCCGTCCCCTCCGGTCGCCTCCAACAGTTTATCATCCTCCGCTCCTGCTGCCGCCGCCCCGCCCACAAGAGTCGACATCACTGACCCGCTTCCTGAACCAATAATTGACGACAGTGATTTCTTTGGTTTCTAGAACCATTGATTTGACGATTTCCCGATGTGCGCGATGAATGCTGCTGCCTCAATCCGCGTGACTGATTATTTATGGGCAGTAAATCGAATTCGGCGACCATGTGGATGGTCAGCGGATACAGTATCGAGTGAGATAGAGATGTGTTATGAGTCAATTTTAAGAATTATTGGGGCAATGAAGAGAACCTGCAGTTGTATAGGGTCAGTGCGGCAGAGGTTATACAGCTGTAGGCTCCAAGAAATACACACGAACATGAGGTCCCATTGGATGAGAAACAACCGCTGGCGAACATGAACCGTCAAACGTCCCGTTCTGGCTGTGACTTTCTCTGAAGAGATGGTTGGATTCGAACTGGAATTAGCAACCAACTCACACAAAACTGGCATGGAAGACGCTTACCCGGGGCGGGACTAGCTGTTCCATCGCAGTACCTTAAACAACAAATGGTACAGATTTTCCCTGTTTCTCATGGCTACATCAGCGAGCCCTGATTTTTCCAATATTAATTTCACCTCAGGTTTTTGTCGACTCATAATACCCTCATTTTTCCCCGGAGCATGCCTCACCTGGAGCTCACAGAGTATTAGTTAGACACCCAACTAGACGCCCATAACACAAACACATACATCACCAAAAGCGGGAAACATTTATAAGGTCTTACAAACCCAATAATGTCCCAAAACCACTGTAAAGGTCTATCAGACTGGTGAGTTTTCACCAAGGATTATAATCGACCTCGGATCCCGCAAACCTTATAATGCTTATGAGGTTTATAAGGGCTATCAGCTTGTTCGGGCCTTATAAAGCATTATAAGGCCCACAATTGCGTATAGGCGATCACCACAAATACTGCAGGTTCCTCTCCTTGAATACTCATTCAAACACATAAAGAAACCAAATATATATATATATATTAAACAAGCTAAAGTTACAATACTGATCAACCCGCGCCACCCGCGTTCACGAGACTGAGACTCGAAAGACGCTGGGCTCGCGAGAGCACAAGTGCGACGGGAGAGGCGATAGCTCCCGTGCACCACCTTGGCCTCCACATCCAGGGCCATAAGCAGGACTTGAGATTTGACGATGTGTTCATATGGCGAAGGTATCAAGAATTGTTTGATGGGTGAACGGGCTTGACCACTCGAGAGGCAATGATGACATGAAGGGCTTGCGGAGCTTGCGACTTGAGGAGGGCTTGAATGATCGCATCGAAGCCTAGCTCGGAACGAGTACCCAAGTCCACGTTGGCAAAGTTTGAAGACTTGAGGGAGCTTGCCGACATATGTATGGACAACTTGACGCTTGAGGCAATCGGGGTCCCGAGACGCTTGAGGGCCGCTTGATATGGGTTTAGGGCTTGAGGATACAGACAATGAGACCTTGGATGAGGGCAGTGGCGGGAGAAGGGAAGGGGGGTGGTGGGGAAGATGGTGGTTAAGGGTGTGTACGGCAACAGAATCTTTTGAGGTTCTGGTGCTTTGATGGGCAACTATTCCCTTTTCAAGTAGTCAGCTGCCGAGTGCGTGACTTTCTCGCATCTTTCATCAAACAGCATCCAATGCGTCCGCTCACCGTGCCCCGCCTTTCCCGCCCTCTTGGCGTTGTCAAACCAGTGCCCGCCCTCGACATTCCGTGCGTCAGGATAACCCTCGGGCTTTGAGAGAAATACAATTGATGATTACCCTTAACAAGCTGTGGGCAGAGATAAAAAGCGAGGCGGTTTGCGACAAATTTTATTTTTGTTCTCGTCGTCGCCCACGATGAGCACGGCAGTCAACGATGCGGTGGTGATGCATCAGAGCTGTGACTCCTACGTGACTGAGAAAAGTTTGGACTACTTGAAAAGGGAATAGTTCCCATCAAAGTACCAGAATCTCAAAAGATTCTGTTGCCGTACACACCCTAAGAGGAAGAAGCGCGATCAACATGCATCAAATCATCAACAGCTTTGGCAGCAAAGCACGGACCGTTCACGTGTTGATGGTTCTCACGTACATGGTTCTCACGTCAACACTCAGGCCTCAGGCGCGACGTCGCGTCAGCGGCTCCTCGCGTCTCGCGCACTTGCGACAATGCGAGTCCCGTTCGGCCTAACTCGCGTCCTGCGCGACACAAGCCACAAGTCGTTCACATTTAAAATTCATTTGTCGGCATTGAATTCCCAACAGTGTCCACATGACACTTGAATATTCTTGATGCGAGTCGCGACACCTGCTGCGTTTTTTCGTTAAGATTAGGGTACGTAGCACAATATTGAAAGGGGTATGTTTTACAAAGATTCACTCCATAAATATCAACAAGAATTGTTGCAAAATTCTGCACAACGCCGCAATATTTAAAATAGGCAGCGTAGCACATCAAGCATTATAAACTCTCTGGCGAGATTATAGTATCTGGCCAAATCTTCCACTTCTTGGTGAGTCTCTATAATGCCTGGTGACACTTTGCCAAAGCACCAAAAAGCTTTATAAAGGGTCACCTGCCTGATGCGATCTCACCGGGTATTACCAGAATCCCCCGCTTTTGGTGATGTATCACGTGCAACTCCGCTTCTAGACCTAAAACACACTAGGTACGAGTGAGATCTGTGTAGCGTCCTTCTTGCTTTCTTTCCCAATTGGCTGTACCTTGCCCAGACCAAGCCCAGCTCCGAAGCTCGGCAATGGTTATACACCGGATATGCCCATACCAACGGCCACGTTGTTCTGACGTAATAGACTTGGGCGCAGTCAGGCGCGGCGCCCAAGGCGACCTCGACGTTCGTTCCCCATGCCCTTTTTTCGCCCACAAAGATGATACAGGCCGCCGATATCCTGAGAGAAAAGGCTCTATATGAAGCTTGATGAACGTGGGCACTGGCAGGCAACCTCAGGCATTTCCCGTACGTCCCGGATCTATGACTCGGACCCAAGCAAGCTCCGCCTGCTGCAGGTGGCGGGGATCAAGCTGACCGCTCGATAGGGCGACATCAGTCATTGTATCGCAATTTTAGAGCGCGAGCGCTCTTCTAGAATGCCTGATGACCGGTCGAAGGTGCCTTTCGAGCTGCCTTGGGATTATGATCAGCACAGCACTGCACAGCGTGTACACTCTGTCGCTGACGCCCATCTCTCCTGCGGCCTTGCCCACTACTCTCCTGCGCTAGGCTTATGTCGAGCAATCGCGACGACACGGCGGAGCTTCTGCAGCTCATCGCGGATTCACGAGTTACGGGGTACTTTGCTGGTATGTGTCGCGACCTCTTTGTTTTCGCACACACACAACTCAGTCGTTCGTGCAGTGGCCTCACTCTGCGTCTTGGTGTGAGCCACGCCAGCTCTTTGCCTGCGAAGCTCATGGCTGAACATCCCCTAGATATGACCACATCGTGTGCTTCCCTCAAGAGGTGAATAGGTGTCTTCCAAATATTCGCCAATTTTACCAATCAAGACAGGTCGAGCTCATGTGGAGTAGTCGCTGGGGCCTGGCAAAGTTCATTTATGTGCGATGATCGCGCCTTTACTTCGCTTCAGCCAAACCTGAGTATAACGATTCAGCTGTGGAACCGATATTTCAGCTTGATTGCCATCAGGTATATACGGGCTTCTCCACATTGTACGGTGAATATTGACTAATGGCTCTAGTCTCAATACAAGCGGTAGGGGCGAATGCTCGAGTATAATTTTTAGTCTGACACCAGTCAAGTCATCGTCCGTGAAATTGGAACTGCATCTGTGCGTTTCTATCCTGTGATTTTGAGTGAAATGTGAAATATTCACTGTGTTCTGCAGGCGTATGTGCCGTATCCACTGTTCGGACAGGTTCACTGACTGTAACGCAGATGTATTGGCTGGTTAAAGGTGTGTGGCCTGTAAAGTAATGCTACTGCAATAATCCATAAACTATCCTAGGTCCAGGGCATAACATCTACGATCATCATTGCGACGGTGGACTTCATTCTCATGCTCAGGTATTCTCCTTGTTTTCGATTCTCCTCAAGATCTGACTCTGTAACGCATCGAAGGGTGTGGATAATGTACGGACGGCCGCGGCTGTTTATCTGGCTATTTGCTGGTATGGGAGTCGGTACGGCTTCCCATCTTCGCTTCCGGGGGACCGACTGCTGATGTCTTTTACCACAGTGGAAATCGCGACCATGTACGTGTGGTAATCCCGGTCAATGCTTAAATCCAATTGACTCTCCACATAGGATCGTGGTAGACTTTTTCGCGTATGCCCAAATGACAGGTGGGTTTATCGCAACTTTAAAAAGACCGCCGAGCTGATGTTCATCCACTTTGACCAGAATACGTACACCTGGGGTATGTGCCACCGATCGACGAGGAGTATCTCTAACCCTCCGCAGACCAATTCTTAAGGGCTGCTACGCATACAGTGCGCGCCATCCGTTGGCTTCGGATTAACCACCGCTGACTCTTACCGGTTGCAGATGTTCCCCGATTTCTAACCATCTACGCGGCCCTCCCGCTTTTCGTGGTACGTCCCATTTCAACCACATGCATACTCCATCTTCCATTCGTCCTCATTGCTCCCTCCAAGACATTCGTCATGTTTGCAATGACAGTGTATAAATGCGGATGGACGCTGTGGCGCAATTTACAAGGGGTCATGCCGGTGTGGAAGTTGTTCCTGCGGGATGGTGTCCTGTGGTTTCTCGCTGTATTCGGTGTGTGGTTTTCCCATTGTTCGGCGGTTAATAGATTAATAACGCGGATATGCAGCCGCTGCCGGGGCTGCGCTCCTCATCTGGACGATGCGCAGAGAGACGTTGAAGCAGTTGCTTGTAGTGTACGTCTGCGCCCTGCTAACCTTCACGCCCAGCTAATCGATTGAACTATCCATCCACAGACCCTCTCTCGTGTAAGTCATCTCTTCAGCGACTCTGCCATTCATGTATCCAACTGACCGAATCTTTACCAGCGTGTATTCCACTGTCGGATCCCGAACGCTTCTCAACATAAAAGCAATCATGGCACAGGACCCACCGATCACCGACTCGGAGCGGAGCGAGTTACAAACGGGAGAGCGGATTGTTTTCGTCTCGGTCCATACAACTCCCCGCACGAGCGTGACGAGGTCTTCTATGGGCAGCGGTATGGCTGATAGTCACTGATACTTAAGTATGTAGATGTATAATGTAAAATACTCGGAGCAGTTTCTTGGATAATGCCAGATGTACCACCCAGAGCGCGATTACAGCAGAATAAGTTTTGCAATATGAGTTTCGTCTCAGACTTACTATTCGCCAAGAAACCATCTACCGGTGCTCCCATTGCTTCAGCTCAAGCTTCTGCCAGTTTGAACGTCGTCGATTCTGTTCATTAGCCCATGAATTCAGATCGGGATGAAGTATCCCGCTATGCCTCGTTCCTTTGTCGACTCTCGGACTGTACTCAAATCCTCTCGCACTCTCATCTTCAATTCAGTTACATTATGTAAAACAATGAAACGTACCTCCATGCCACAGTTTCGAGACCGATAATGCTCCCGTTCTGTCTAACTGTCCACAATCATAATATGAATGTATAAACCAAGTATAAACCGATTCATTTCAACCCAGAACAAAGATACAGTAACATATTCGAAATAGGCACACTACACAGAAGAGAGTCGCCTTTACAAGATTTGTATAGATACCACAGAATTTCTGGAAAACTCAAACCGCAGTCAGCTCAGGATTCTCAGGATCTTTCTCGATGTTGGATAAATCATTGTCTAACCCCTGCACAATCCATGGAGGTATGTTGAGCTGGCTCAAATCGCCCGGTATTGCTCTCGCTCATCCTCGCCAATATCTGCCAACCTTTTGTCAATATCTTTAACCTGCTTGCCCTGGGATGACCGTTCGAATAATGGTCTGGCTGTTTCCCAAAATTCCACCGCCTTGGGTAGGTCGCCACGCTCCTTGGAAATGTCTCCAAGCCGGAGCATGCATTCCGCTCGACTCCGATGGACATCCATATATGTAAATCCTTCCAGAGCAACTGTAAATAATGCGACAGCTGTATCTTCATCCTCTTGGGCACAGAAAATGTCTCCCAGAAATTGGAGAGCTTTATGAATCCCAAGCTTCGCTTTTAACTTCAGAGAATTTGCAAGAAAGATTGTCGGCCAAGGCGATAGACCATGGAACCCATCCCACCTACTGACATCGGCGAGTTTCTCAAGGCAACTGATTACAATGTCAGACTGTTGTCCCCATGATTGGGTGAGACTTTTGCAAAATAATGTGTTTGCACCCAAGAGATCTCCTTCCCTGAGATTGAGATGTGCTTGGGAACATTCGCAAGCTCTGATCAGCCTGTAGTCCTCGATCTTGAGGAACAGTGATTTGGCTGCATCAATATTTTTCTGCACATTATCCCTAGGAGCATCCATTGAAATATCGATTTCTGCCATGTTGAGTGTAGCAAGAGCATGGAAATAAGAATCCTGAGCAATATATTGTTCATGAAGAATTTGAGTCTGAATGTTGCGGGCCTCAACATATTCAGACTTCAACTGGTGAACCTCTCCTTGAGAGCTCAGGATGCCACGGTTGAGAGTAGGGATCCCACAAAAACCTGAGAGATGCCTTGCCCTATTGTAAAGGTGGACACTTTGCCTGTAATTACCCAATGTATACCAGCAGATAGCTACCATATGCAATGCTCTTGCTTCTGTGTATAAATCTCCAGAAAGCCTGGCAATTTTCTGGCACTCGTTTGCATACAATTGGGATGCAGAGTAATCACCAAGTCTCCACTTGATCAGTGCAAGGATGTACAATGCATAGGTATGTCTTTTCATATTGCCAGTTGATATAGCCAGAGACAGGGCACTTTGAGAAAACTTTTCTGCAATGAGCAAGTCTGCTTTGCATTCACAATAATAGTGTGCCACGCTGGTATAGAACTTGCCTGGAAAGTTCGTTAGTCCCAGCATACAATATTCCATGGAGAACATACATTTAAGATCTGTGTCATCAAGCAGCTCCAACAGCTCTAAAGTCTGGGAAATCCGTGTCTGCACATTGGAAATTGGATAATTCCGCCATGAATTCAACACCTCAGTCATAAACCAAACCTCCAATCTATGATCACTGGAAAGTGGCAGAAGATGATCGATCTGACCAATCAAGGGGAGAATCCCTTGCCCAGTGAGCCGGCTGAACGCATTCAGGCTACATGTGCAGTAAATGCTATCCTTCAGATCTGGATGGTGATTTTCAAGCCCAATTCGGAGGAGGTTCTGAATGTTTGCAAAATTTGATGATATTCGAGGAACTGTGTTTGAGCCTGACAGAGTTCCATAGTATTCTGTGTAAAGCTCAACTAGCTGCTGAAGATGTTTTAGGAGGGGTCGAACAAGGCGACTTCCTGGGGGTTGAATTTTCTGTATGTATTCCCTAATTGGTGCGAGCACTCTCAGTCGTTTGTGTTCATCACGGTAAGCCAGAGCAGTACGAAGCAATACTTCTGTGCAACTCAAGATATTCTCAAGTGGAATTTTGCTTTGCACCAAGTCCACATCTGAAAGTCCGTCTGGCAGCATTGATAGGAGGCTAAGAAGATCATGTGCCTGGGGCAGGGACTTGAGTCTAGGGCTTGACAGTGACATTGAAATGGATAATTCAAGATTGGATCTTTTGTCATGTCCATCTGAAATCAGGGCTGTCTTCTCCCCTTCCCAGCGCAACAAGACACTGTTACAACCTTCCAAGTCAACAAGGTTGGCAATGAGATTGATTGTGAGGGGCATATTATCTGTCAGAGAGAGCACTCTGTCAACCTCCGTAGGCTCATGTATGCCATCTGCAATATCAATGAATGTTTTCCAGGCTGCATCCTGGTCCAGTGGCTCCAAAGGAAGTAAGAATGGGTGACTCCAGCGTACTTTAGCTGGTCTTTCTGCTCCTCGCATTGTAATCTAATAGCTTGTAAGAACAGGATAGAAAACAATTGATGCTGCACCTACCATCAATGCAAGATGGTCAACATCTGTGAGAAGGGACAAAAATTCCTCAATCTCGTGGCGAGACTCAGTTGGCTCCCACACTGTCTCGAGATTATCCAGAATCAACAGACTTGGTGGGGCATTTGAGTAGTGGTGCATAACTGCTTTAGTGAGATCTTTGCTTGGCTTGAGTCCCAGATGAGCTCCGATGAGCGCAGCTAGTTCCACTTTGTTTGCTGCAGAGTCACTGGCAACAAAATGTCGAAACTGCCCATATCTGGATGTGATGTCCGTATGATGAACCACTGCTCTGGCTAGGCTCGTTTTACCCATCCCACCAGCACCCAAGATAGCAATCCTGGGAGATTTTTGGGTGAACAGATCAAGGATTGCTGCAAGCTCTGAGTTTCGGCCATGGAATATCTTGGGTTCTGATGGTAGCATCGAGATCGACATCGAGCTTTTATATATGTGTCAGACTGTTTACAGAAAGCTGGAAGTATCAGATACCTATTATTTGTACTGGAATAAACACCACTTGTCTGTGTACAGGTTAGCACTTGCTCCGAAGGTTCATACAATATCATACAGATGATGCTCTGTCGGAATTGGATGCCTCGGAGAGAGCCTCAATCATGCTGAGGACCTCCTTTTGTTTCTTTTGTGCATCCTCGTGCATCTCTGTGATATTTTTCATGAGAATGCTTGTTGTAATCTAAATATCCATTGATAAACTGTGCACTTTTAAATAGTCAACTTACCTGAAAGAAATCCAGTCCTTGTTGTAATCCTGCTTTGCAGTCCTTGAGTAGGGTGCTCATTTGGCCCTGACGTAAAAACTTTTTGACTTTACTGCCATTTTGTTGAGCTTCCACAAAAGTACGGATTTTGTAGAGGGTCCTAAATAATGGTCGTTGTCAGTCATAAGACATCCATCCAACAAGTCCCATACTGCATGAATTGCCCAATGTGATGCAACACACGTGGTGGCAGTTCTCCTCCAATGGTATCTGTGTTGATATGCACACTGATAATTGCCTCGAACAATTGATGAACTTTTTCCGTCAACTCTGTACATTCTTCCTTGTTCTGTTTCACCGTCTAAAATAACTCCCTTAGACCGAAGCCAATGTCGAATGCAAGGCCAAAAAAATCACCTGAATGTTGCTCAGGATAGACTGGGTTGTACTGGAAATAACCTCCAAGAACGGGGTGTTGGTCATACCAGCGAGAATTTCGAGGGTTTCAGTGGTCACAGTCAAACATGTTGTGATGTTTTTCAGTCGGACTTCTGTCTTGGTAGGCTGGGAGGGCATCCGGATTTTGAGGCATTTGCTTGCCAGATGTCCGACATTTATGGCCCGCTCCCTGGGGAATTTCACTTTCATTGGCCGCTATTTAGGGTCGGATTTCCCTGAAGATCCTGGAACATCCGCCAATGTGCTTCTTTCATTCAGCACGGGCTCTGTGTAATTGTCCTTCGATCCAAATCACTAGGTCTGTTCCCTCCGCGGCGTTGACCTTTGCTGGTGCTCGCGGGATGCCAAACCTTTTGAATAACCACCATTTCAAGTCGCACGGACACTGTTTACTCCCATCAACGTCCTGTCAAGCATCTGTGAAAGACAGATGATGAGAACGGACATGGAATCCAGACTCACGTCGCCAGGATGTCCCCTGTTCCTTGTCACATCTTCTTCACCTGAATGATCCAGCTGTCCGTCAGCCAGAACCTCCCATTGTGAAATATAGATGGTGAGAACGGATATGGTATCCAGACTCACGTCGCCAGGATGGCCCCTGTTCCTTGTCACATCTTCTTCACCTGAATGATCACGCTGTCCGTCAGCTGGAACCTGCCACTGATCAACAGTTGGGATTCCTGAGCCAAATCAACGAGTTTCGTGGGCAGGTAGCGTCTAAATGCATCGCCTTGCTCGATGTGGGTCGTGGAAGAATTCGCCACTGTACGGACTGTACGATTCCGCCGAAGAGCGATCTGCATACCCGACGTAGGCTCAGAATAAAACTTCACAAAAGGATTCTCAGTTTATGCTTTACAAACAAATCCGCCGATCAGAATACAAAGTCGGCCCAAGTCTGCGCGCATGCGGAGGCAGATTTCAAGTCCACGAACTCACTTGAGCCTTCAGGTAAGTCGCGACCCAGAACGGGACAAGAGCGCAAACGATTCGATTATACCCATGATGCCGGTAAGAGGAGTCGATGAAGCATCATAATTTGGAAGACTGAGATTCCCGGATGTGGGTAGTGTAATCGCCCGTTGTGAATTAAGCGACATCTGATATTTTTGGAGTGCACATTATTAGTCTCCTCCAACAGTTCTGCACCGTATGTACTTCATGGGCGATCAATAATTTGCGAGGTATCCAGGACAGATGCGATCTTCGACTTCAGAAATGTGAGCACAGTGAACGGTGAGTTCCTGGTTTCTATTTTTTGAGACGAGACATCAACGCTCATGCCCAGGAATGAAGCATTTCAAAGAATTTGGTGTGCATACGGAACAACACCGACTTTCCTAGTGAATGTTCATGTGAGTAGGTGACATTGCGGGGTTCGACTCCCGGCGTTCGAATGGATCTCGAAGGCGAGTATTTTTTCTCTATCCGCTGTGTTTATCCTATTTATGTTGCAGGTTCAGCCATATGCAAGACAGTCCATTTTGCATAAAATCACCCATGGCGACAGGCATGTAGTTATGCCCACGCCAGTAATGTGTTAAATTTAATCTCCCTCTGAATCGCTCAATCTACCCAGAAACAAGGCTACTCAACGTATAACCAAGAATAGGCCGTGGTGTACAAAGCGCCGCAGGCTCTTTTCGGGCATCTTTCCGCATCTAAGCGGTTCAGCTTCCCGCGTCCGAATCCACTTCTCGATCCGAGCCTTTTTTCCTCTTAACTCTCCCGATCCAAGGTTTGTGTCATTCCAGTAGAACGTGAAGGTTATTTGAAGATTAGTCAACGTTTTCGAGTCGTCGCAAAAGACACACCTCCTCGCGGTCGATATTCACCTTTAAACTTGTAATTTGGGAAGGTCTTCGCAGTTGACCCGCGGTCGATTCGAACGGGAAAGAAAACATCAAGCGCTTGCAGCGAACTTGAAGAATGCAATAGTATTGATTAACGCAGGTTCAGATCCAACGCGTCGTCCCGAATTTATGGATTCATGGCAAGAGGACCGCATGGTTTAAGTACATCTGCTTACTAGGGTTAACCCCATTATATACTTTTACCATGTGCTCCCGTTTTGGTGATGATTCTCAGGGCTTCAACTTGGGAGGACGGCATTTCATCGGTTCAACAGCCTTTAATTTAGGTGTGGTCATGACCTGCTATGGTAGTATCTTTACGCAACGTGATACGGTTGATATTCATCTTCCGACGAAGAAACGAAGCTGGAGGTTCCCGTCCGATGTTTGGGGAGGGTGGTTATGACTCCTGTAATGATCCAGAATTAATTGATTATTCGGTCATGAAAAGCCGAGGTCCGGTGCCGTGTTTCACTCGCAGGGAGACCCAGACACCGCCGCCTTTTGACAGCGTTCGTAACAACGTTTCGTCGGGCCGTGAGAGGTTGACCTGATGGAGTGACTCATGCACGTGACGGATTCCTTCTTGCTTCCGCTCCACCATGGCGCTGAAGAGATACAGCTTTTCAGGATGCACCGTCTTGCGGCGAGCTGTGCAGATTAGATGTTTTACATCCCACGATACGGAGTCAGTCCCAACGAACTGCGCCTCGTCCGGGCGTCTGGTCTAAAAAGAGGTTACTAGGCGCCCCGCATTTGTCCGGTCTCTGGTTGCTATTCTGACCGAAGCGGGATGCCTGAGCAATTACCGCGATGCTCGAATACTACCTCGGTAGCAACATACCCAAGAGCGTACCAGCTCGATAGCAACGGGTTCGGATCACTGCTGGGCCGATCACTTTCTTGTACTAGGCCTCAGTCTCAAGTCGACGTACGGCCTGCTGTCGCCGTATTAATTCAAACCAACAATGCATTCGGCATCAAATACCACTGCCATCCTCAAATAGCACTCTGTTTAGTTTCCCGCTCTGCCGAAGTGAACTTGGCTTGGGGATGAGTATGTCGGAAAAATTCCGAATGTGTTTAGACGCCTTGCAACATGTTGCAAGGCGTCTCAAGCTGATTTGGTAATGGTGGTTTGCAACACATAGGTTAGGTTTTTGCGATGCCTTGAGAGCCGCGGTGTGGGTCTCAAGGTGTCTCAAGGCACTGGGGTGCCAAATGGGCTTACAACACGTCTCAAGACGCCTGAAACCACTGCTCAAATAACAGGGCAGCTCGCCGCTACCCCACTGTCCTATGCACTCAAATCACGGCAATGAAATGAAAAAAAAAAAATTTGTATTCGCATATTTAGTACTACATGGGCACAGGTAGGAGGGACGAGGGAGGAGAGGAAGGGTATGGAAAAGAAAAAGACCTATAACATTAAGTCAGCATGTAGATAGGGCAAAGTTGATGTGCAACACACATGTAATGAACCATCATGCCAAGTCGAAGTGTTGCCTGTAAGACAGCAGTCAGGCATAAGAGAAATAAGATTGGCATGTTGGCGTACCTCGAGATGACACGGCGACCTGTGCAAAGAGCATAAATAAGTCAGAGAAATTTCGGACGTTGGGGAAAGTGACGTACCTCTGATCGGGTTGACCCGCAGAACAGTCGTGTTGAGCTATGCGAAGGGAGAAGCAGGTTGGCAAGGGGAAGGACCAGAACGGACCTGTGCGTGGTGAAGGGACAAGGGGAGATGGTGGTGGGACGGAAGAAAGAGAGGTGGAGTCACAAAGTCACGTCGAGGTGGTTGATATAGCGCCATGTCGAAAGTGACATCATCGCGCTCCACTTCGCCCAAAACGGCTCTGCAACTCAGCAAAGGACCTCAACACCTCTGCAATGACCTACATGTTAATAACATCGATTAATGAGGCTCACAGTCAGAAGATAATATTTAAAGCATCTGAAGTACTGCCTGAGCCTGGGTGCCTTGGGTCGCTTTGAGACGGTTTGGAACTCCCCCCCTGCCTTGAGACATGTTGACACCTCTTGAGATGCCTTGAAGCCATTGGCTGAGCCGCTTGCAACTAGTGGCAACCTGTCTCAAGGTCTCAAGCAGCATCAAGCCGTTGCAAGTTATTTGGGTTTTTTCCGACATATCAGACTCGGACTCGACCCTGTTTCGGAAACGATGGTACAAAAGTATAAAAGGCTCAGGCAAAATTGACGTCTCGATAGTTCTTTTTCATACTTTTCCTTCTGTGCTCTCTTTTTAATGGCTCCTCTCACTGCCGTGCTTGCTCTTTTCGCATTTTCTGCCTCGGTACGCGCCGTGCCAGCCACTGGCACGGTATGCCCCGATGGAACTCGCGTCGGCGACGCCGCTTGCTGCCCATTCATTCCTGTATGTTAGGGGTCTCTTCTCTGTGTTTTATTCCATGCTGAATGTCATGATTCAGCTCGCCAAAGACCTCCAAGAGAACGAGTGTGGCGAAGACGCCCACGAGGTTATCCGTCTAGTATTCCGTACGCTGTCGGTTTCGACCTTTCTTCATGCTAAAATCTTTCTCCAGATGACGCTATTGCGATTAGTCAGAAGAATCCTTCTGCGTAGGTCATCTTGCTTAGGATTATTCGCCCGAATTCACCTGTTTCCGCAGCGGCGGTGGTGCTGATGGAAGCATGCTGCTATTTCCTAATGTAAATCTCTCACTCTGGCACCTGAGCTTGAAGTTAAAACTCATTTTAAAACTTCCAGATAGAGCCCAACTTCAATGCGAGCGAGGGAGTTGAGGACAGCGTGCAAAACTTGCTGCCGTTCTTGGCCAAGTATAAAGTCAGCGCTGGCGATCTCATTCAATTCGCCGGTAAGCGCTACAATTCGAATTCCAGCGAGCATATTTCTGACTCCCTATTTAGGTGCTGTAGCCCTCAGTAATTGTCCCGTAAGCATTTGATCGTATGCATTCGTACACGTTTTACTCATCCCCGAAATAGGGTGCCCCGCAGCTTGAATTCATGGCAGGCCGTCCCAACAAGACATTCGCCGCCATTGATGGTTTGATCCCGGTGCGTATTTCAGTAACGTTCAGGCTGTTTTAAGTGTCCTGACATCGAACGTTGCAGGTACCGGAAGACCCAGTCACCAAGATCCTCGACCGCTTCGCCGACGCAGGCAATTTCTCCCCGTTCGAAGTTGTCGCTCTTCTCTCCGCCCACTCAATAGCGCGTGCGGACCATGTCGACGAGAACGCCAAGGCTGCTCCGTTTGACTCGACGCCCTTCGTCTACGACACACAGGTCTTCCTCGAGGTGCTGCTCAAGGGCGAGGGGTTTCCCGGCACTGGAACCGGAAAGAACATCACCGGCGAGGTTTCATCCCCGCTCCCGAAGAGCAAGGGCAACGATACGGGCGAAATGCGCCTCAAGTCCGACTTCGCCATTGCCCACGATCCGCGCACGGCCTGTATTTGGCAAGGATTCGTCGGTTCGTGTCTTTTTCCCTCAAATTTCTGGTGACCAACGCTGAGAATTATCGGGATGTACAGACAAGCAGGAGTTTATGGCAACCAGTTTCAAGGCGGCGATGGCCAAGCTGGCAGTACTTGGCCAGGATCGCAAGAAGCTGGTTGATTGCTCCGACGTCGTACCTCCGACCGTGAAGATGCCTGTCAAGCCTGCCAGGTGAGTACTAAATCATGAGATTTTCTTATCTTCGTCTCTGATACATTTTCATCTCAGCTTCCCCGCAACTAAATCGGCCTCGGACCTGCAACTCAGCTGCTACCAACCGTTCCCCTCACTCACCAACGACCGTATGTTTCGTGATCACTGCGTGCGAATGAAATCCATACTCACGAATAACAGGCGGCCCACAGGAAACACTCATCCCTCATTGCCCCGACGGCAGCCAAGTCTGCTAATAATCTATTCGCTCTTTCTTTGGGATTTACTTGATTGGACTGCCTATTTATTAAATTAAGTAAAGACTAACCGTTCATTTGGAACAATATAGACCACAATATATTTGTAATTCAGCTGGGTAGTAATGTGAACTCGAATTAATTAAATATTTGCGGGTATATATTTGCACGGACTTGCCCCCCTTTTTTTTTTGAACGACGTGTGATTTGTGCAAGGTTTTCTGTACGGCTGCTGTTGTAAGATGCACAGGTGCTTGTGCTTGCAACCTGGGGGTGTCAACCTAGTATTCCTGGCTGTGATCCGTCCACATAGCGGGCGTCGCAATGAAACACCGCGGGAAAGGATCTTTCGGCGCTGACAGCATTCACACCGGAGTTTGACGCAAATTTTCATCTGGCAGTATTCTGCGGATACATGGTATTTCAGCTGAATATTAATGAAATATTATCACAAATATTAGGGCGGCCAATATTTCCATAATACAGCATGTATTCGCAAAATATCATCCGCATATTGTTCCGACGGACTTGCGCAAAAAAAACTAAGTGTACTGTATACGTGTCGCGTATATATGCGCCAACGCCCGATCGCGGTGCCGTCGACCGTGCGTGCACGTAAACCGGATCACCACGATCACCACAAGCTCGAGCTCTGCTCTTCGCGAGCGCTGCTGTGTCTTCGAATTCCTCCCGTCGCTCGCGATTCATCCTCGTCAATGGGTCACTCAGAATCGGAAATGACCTGGTGCCTTTGCTCTGTCTGCTCTCTCAGCGGACCCAATGGACATCCCCAGATGAATCGTACGATGCGAAAGCATTTGCGTGCCGACGCCAAAAAGCAGGGGCTGAAGAACGTCCAGAGTTCTGCCCCATCCAGTTCTCGTTTGAGTGGACAGTCTCGTTCTTCTGGGTCATTTCCTCTCTCCGTTGATTCACCCACCGATGCCGAAGAATCTGTGCAACAACTTGACTACCAAATTTTGTCCGCATCCCCTTCAAGTTTCCCGCAATCTGACGATGAAGAGGACTTGTTTTTCTTTGAACACAATTCGGATGGCTCGAGAGATGAAACCATTACTCCGAGGGACGAGTTCGCATGGCCCGCCAGTAACAGTGACTCAGAATCCTGTCGTTCTTTCAGATATTCCTCGGACTCTGAGAGCGACAGTGACTCTGGAGGTCTGCTAGTGGACCCTAGTGATTCCTCAGACGACGAAGATCCCACGGATGATTCTCCCAATCCCGACGACGTTTTCATTGACGACATCACCTCTGATCCCTTGTTTTGCACGCGATCTTCTTTGTTCGAGCGTTTTCAGTCCGACCAGGACAATACTACGGATGATGCCCCAGTTCCATGGGCATTTGATGACCACCCCGCCATTCGTAATGCGTACATTCGTGCTTTTGTTGGCGCTGTATTTGAAGGTATGACGCGAAAGGCTACCGCAAATATGCTTGACAGTCATCGGGTCATCTTTCTCTCTGCGGAACGCGCGGGTGTACCATACCCCGGACTTTCCAATTTTGCGCGCACTCTCCCGACTGTTGAGAAGCGTCTGGGTGTATCCACCGACGATCTCATCACATATTATTTCCTCTGTCCGATATGCTGGAAACCACATCCCCCAGCAGCACTAGCCCACCTCCCTTCGCCGCATTGCCAGGAACATGATTGCTCTGGAACTTTCTACACTACCAAACGCCTCGCAAGTGGTGCAGAAAAGCGCACCCCCCTTCTTACCCTCCCGTTCGTCCCTCCAGAAAAAGCAATACAACGAATGTGCTTGCAGCCGGGTAAAGTAGCTCAATGGCAGGAGTGGCGTGGCTCAGGCGATGCGCCAGGCAAACGAGAGCCTTCGCAATTGAAGGGCTACGAAGCATTCTCGGACCTGGATAAACCCATGACCGACATCACCGATGGATGGGGTTGGAGAGCGATCCAAGCGGGCCTCGAGCGACGTCGAAACGGGGTGTGGGAGATACGTGATGTAGATATTTTAGAGCTACAGCAGCAGTTTGTTGCATTGCCAAACGGTCTGGTTGTCCAGATTAATATTGACTGGTGAACTACCATTTTGAACGTCTGTCTTGAACAATTTTCTCATTCTTTGTCAAGGTTCCAAGCTGTAAAAGGTGCTTGCCATTCCACCGGTGCGATGTACGCCACAATCTGCAATAATCCACGTCGTGTTCGCTTTCTACGCGAAGATACAAGCCTGTTGATGGTTTTCCCTGGACCGCACGAGCCAAACTCAGAACAGTACAATAATGTCATGAAGATCTGCGTACGGCACTTCAAAAAATTGTACAACGGTATGTTTCATTAATATCTAACTTTCCTGTAGCCTTAAATTCATGTTCGTCAGGTGTGCTCTTCAGCGTTCACGGCAAACCCGAACCGGAAGCTTTTCACGTTCAAATTGGAAGTGATGTTTCTGATCTTCCTGCGAGTCGCAAAACCAGTGGATTGCTCGCATGCACATCAAAGTACTTCATGTGCGACCACTGCGACACCCCATTCTATGCACTAGTAGATGCAGCCGCGTTTGATTCGACGAGTAAGCCTGCACTGCTTCGTTTGCAAAAAAAAAAAAAAAAAACTTAATGAGATGTAGAGCTCAACGAACGAGATCCCTGGCGGTATTTGAAGTACGCTTTCCGAGCTCGCGATGCGTCTGCAGAGGTAGCGGAAGAAATCAGCAGACGTCGTGGTGTGCGCTATTCTGTTATGGATGAGCTTGTAAACTGGCTTCCAGGCGTGACGGGTCTTTTTGACCTGATGCATGCAATATTCGGTTGTACGTTCACTTTATCTTTGGATACTATCAGGATCTAATCTCTCTGGTAGCGGTGATAAAGCATCTGTTCAAAAACATCTTATACAAGAACGGAATGATCAGCGCCGAGGGAATGGAAAAGATTGAGGCATTCTTCAAGAGCCTCATCTGGCCGCCGTCTATCAGCCGACTTCCTCCATCTGTTCGTGCTCATCTGATGCTGAGAGCTTTAATTTTACCATCCGTTCAGGTTGCGCGTGGTGCGGGATCAATCAAGGCCGATCAATGGCGCTCTCAAATTACCGTACTTTTTGTTGCCTTGTTCTATGCATGGCAAGTGGACGGAGAGATCCCGGATATCGACGCCGAACCCTCGCCGCCAAATACCAAGAACGCTGCGGCCCAGACCGCACAGGAGAAACTCGTTCAGGCCCGCATGCGCGAAAATCTCCTCGCAACTAACCCTAATGCTACAGAAGAAGAACTGGAGCACATCAAGACCGTGCAGATGGATCGTTCGCTTCGACGCTACTATGAAACTGTGGTTCAATTCACCGCTGCTGTCCGCATAATCACGTCTAACTCCATCAGCCCAACCGAGGTTAAACGAGGGTGTAGAGCTCTGGAGCTCGCGGTTCAAGTATGGGCTCGAATGAATTGTCACCTTGTTCCGTACTTCCATTTCGCCGCAGTACATCTTGAGTGACAATATCTGAAGCATGGACCTGCACCTGGGTGGTGGACGTTTCCGTATGAGCGAAATAACGGGTTTCTTGGTCGCTTTAATCACAATGGGCACTCTGGCGGCGAGATGGAAGGGACTATGATGCGTGGCTGGTGGAAGACCACCCTAATCCAAGATCTGGTTACATCAGGAAAACACAAAGTTGCCCCATAGACCATGATAGCGCCCCATAGAAGCCATAGCTGTCATAGCAGATGGCCAACCCCATAGAAAGGTGGGGGGGGGGGGGTCAAAATTATAGCACTCCATAGCACCTCATAGTATGGGTGGAAGCTATCATAGTGCACATAGTCATAGTGCTCAGAGTGCTCATAGTACTGTATAGTAGCATAAGTAGAGTCTCCTCAAAAAAAATATATATATATATATATATCTTGTTGCCTCGAACCAATTGATTTTATTTCTATTACCTTGGTTAGTTTCAAGTAACTACATAACTAAGTTGACTAACTTGGGACAGATTGATAACATAGTTCAGTGATTAAAGAAATGCACCTTGGGGAATTGAACACACGACCTCATGATTACAAATAAAATGTAAGACAGCACACTTTCATACTAGACTAAAGAACCATTAAGGATCTAGATATTTGATAATCTATGACGCTACCCTATGCTCCTTCTACTTTTTAACCACAATTCAACCTCACTCCCCTCATAACCTGATTGACATTAGGTGCCCTAGCAATGGTAATGATATTGACAGATAATTAAAGTGTTAATTTGGTTAACACGGTCAAAAATGGGGTGTATGGGTCACTCATCTAAAAATAGACCCAAAATGAAAGTTGTAGAGCTCAATCAGAGCTACAAGACATCTCTAAGGTCATTTTGCCTCAAAAGCCTTTGTTAGCCTGTAAAATGCAAAATACTTTTTCAGACGCGGCGGTTTTCAGAAACTCAAAGCTTTGAACTTGGCCCAGATGTGCACAAATACTGTCAGAAAGGTGAAATAGGATTCATATTAACACCTAGCATTGTTTGAAATGCTTGGTGCTACCTATATTTTCTGGGACCTGCTACATAGCACTATATAGTTCCAGCCAGTTACTATAAAGTGCTATGTAGTGCTCACTGGACTATTTGATAGACAGCCATAGAATGTCATAGCTGTAGCAGTAACTTTCATAGCTCTTCATAGCTCTCCATAGCTTGCCATAGTGTGCGAAAAGTCTTATAGCACCTGATAGCACCTGATAGCTTCCCATAAACACCCTCTGGCTATGGGGCCATTTTGGATTTTCCTGATGTAGTACTCCGGGGATCTTTCTTTCCTTTTTTGCGACCTTACATTCAACAGATCTCGCGTCTGGAAGCAATAAAGAATCCAGCTCCCGAAGACATCGATTCTATTAATGTCCTTAAGTCTTACCTCAAAGGAGGAAAATCTGAGAGGCAAGGCACCCTCCAACGCTATATTTCCCAGGTTCAGACTGAACACGATTCTCGTTGGTATTTTTCACATATCTCCTTGTGAGAGGTTAATAATGTCTCAACAGATACTATTGAGTTCACGAAATCTTCCCAGACCCAAATCTTGCGCCAAATTGGGCCTGGGTACTATAATCTCGTCTTCAAATACCTCAAAACTCTGTGGTCTTCACAAATCAGACTTGTCTCTGATATTGATTTGACGGAAGGTGATGATGACTTGAGCTTTTCAGGCGATGTTCGATGCTTCTCCCATGTCTGGGTCGAACGGCGTCGGTACGGAGCTGGGACCCAACACCGAGGCAAGTCCACTCAATATGCCTATATGGACACCCGAACACCTGTGCGCATCGACTACATCTTTCAAGCCCAAGAATCCCTGGCAAATGGAGGTAAATTGACAGCCAACTTTGCAATCGTTCGGCGATTCCAAGATAGCACAGTTGTAACTGATTTTCCTTGGGATTTATGGTAAGAGAAACTGAATCGGATGCAGGCAATTGGCCCCTAATATCATTGACATAGGGCGACCGACATTGGCGTAAGAGTCTGGGCTAAAGCCTTTGGGTCTCCCGAAGTCATTGCATTGGAAAGATTCACCGGCCATTTTATTCTTGCACCACTGACCATCCGAGGAGAAGATCTCTGGATCACAATTGCCTACGATCATGTGAGTTCTATTCTTCTACAAGAGGTGCACAATCTGAACGGAATACAGGATTCTACAGAATTGGATGTGCCGTGGAATGACGATGAACCAGACGATTAGGGTAGCAGTATTGTAGCAAAAAAAAGTCAATCATTCTCATTATCACCTTCGTATGGTTCATCAGCTTGCGTCGTTTCCTCATCTGGTTGAATACGCGATGGGGTATCTTGCTCGGAATTGGATGCGAGCCAATTTGGGTGGACGGCGTTTCGCGGTATCTTGAGCTTGGACGCTGAAAGAAAGGGCAGCGGGACGTCTTTCCAGTCCCCTCGGACTCGTGGGTGCGCCGCTGTCTTGCCCTTGTTATTGCGCTCGTATTCAACTCGATACTTTATAACAAGCTCCTCCATAAAGGCGACCTGGTCGTCACACTGAAGCCAAGATCAGTTAGGTTAGCACGCCACTGAATGGTTCAACATGCCTCATCAGTGCGGTACATTGGGGCGCGGGATTTCCATGGCTTTCGTGTAGATTGAACAGGGATCTCGTCAGCTGCCTCGGTATCGGTTTCTGGGTCGATAACATCAGAGCGGTCGGACTCGTCCGTCGATTGATACGCGGGCTGTAATAAGAAACACCATTTAGGTTCAAGTTCTATCCCGGCCTTCTCCAGAACGAGAATACGTTCTTCAGATTTCTGTGTAGGCTACTTAGTCTTAAGGGAAAGAATGACTAGGCTGTACGCACCCGGAATTTTCGACCTTTTCGGCGGTTGTCCCGCTTTTCCGACTCGTGATCGCCGTCTTGGACCGTGGGTTCTTCATTGTTGTTCTGAGCAGTGGTAGCAAGCAATCCCTTCTTATCTGCTTTACGGTATTCAGCAGCGATGTTGCGAAACACAGTCTCGAGCCGATCCAGGATGTCATCATCGGACTTTGCGGCCATTACGTCGCTAGTTAGTGAGGGAGCATATTTCGAAACTTGCTGCCGAGTGTACTTGGTCATACGCGAGTGCCACGCCGAGTTCTCGCTAAAATTGGTGCTCCAATCTGGACGTAGAAGGCGACCGTCAGTTTCTTTGTCAGCAACATAGCCGCCGCCAGGTATGCTCGGATGCACATGTGCTGCATCCTTGAGCTTCGCCGTCTTCGGGAGTCCCATCGCAACGAGCATCGCCTTCCGTACGGCCAAATGCCCTTACAGAGATCAGAATGAAGCCAGAGTTAAATCTCAAGAAGTGCGTACATTGAAAGGATTGTCCCGTTTGGCCTTGGAGCTCGAGCTCTGTTCTTCATCGGGTCCATCGACATTTTCCACCCCGTTCTTGTCTAGCATGTCGAATATTTGATCAATGGTCTTGGTCTGGCGCTCGACGAGACTTTCAAGTATGTCAATTCGGTGTAGGAGAGTTCTATTCTCGTTATCGAGGTCTTCAACGTCGCGCTCGAGCTCATAATTGGAAGCCTGCAAATCATCGATGGTGCCGGAATTTTGCTGGATAGACTTTTCTAATTTCGAAATGCGCACTTCCTGCTCAAGAAGTCGGTCTGTAACTGCTTTTGGAACGTGTGCAGGTGCAAAAGAGCGAAGAGGTGCAGGAGGGGCACTCATGGTGGATGTGGCAGATCCGGGAGTTGTGAAGCGCGGAGTGCTAGGAGATGTACAGCTCAGCTGATTGTTAGGGACAGTGGATGATTGGATTGGGAAACGAGGGCGGGGAGGACGAGAAAGAGGCTCTGGGGATGCAGATCTGGTGCTAGCTGACGACGGCCCAGCATCGGCGTGGGGTGTAGGTGCACGTGTACGTGGCAAACTAGAAGCAGTGGACGATTGGATTGGGGGACGAGGGCGGGGAGGACGGAAAAAAGACTCTGGAGATTCAGATCTGGTGCTAGCCGAGCCTGGGCCTGCATCGGTATGGGGTATAGACGGCAGATTTGATTCGGCGCGCGTATGTGGCAAACTGGGGTCAATCTGGTCGTTACGCGGGAAAGGATTCTGCGGAGGCTCGCGAGGCTGCGCATTCGGAGAAAAATTCGGTTGTGGCAGGTAAGCATTGGCTTCCTGCTGTGATATCGTGAGTTCAGGTGTGTAACCGTAGATCATCTTGTCAGGAGGTACATCAGGAAAAAACCTCCTTCACTAATTTAGTCCTAATTTAGTTCCCGATTTTAGATTATGGTAATCTGGGGTAAAATCACCAAATTAGCTGTATTGCTCGGTTTTCCAACATTACCGGTTCCCAACATGGCGGGAAAATTTTATGCCCGCCAGAAGAGAGTGGAGTTTGCCGAGATGATCGCTGGGTACAGTCTCAATGAAATAGTTTTGCCCATGGATGGTCAAAGACGAAACCGATAAATGGTGTTTGTTGAAAAAATTCACGAGTCCTTTGCCGAGGCACCGGCCCTAAGTCCAGAGCCACGCACGGACCACAGAAACGCACACGTGCCATCAAAAAAAAGTGGTTGGTGTCTGGATTTGGACAGTCGACAACAGTTGTCAACAACTCTTTCTTCCTTTCCCCCCACTTTGTCGCTCGCTCACGTCCATTCCACAGGCCCGGGCTCACTTTTCAGTGTCTTCATGACCACCAATTCGATGGGGCGATCGTTGTACATGGACGTCGGCTTCGTTCGGTGTATATGGTACGCAATTCGCTCCTACTTCGCTTGCGCAGAGACACAGGTTTACGCTCCGCGCCCTCTGTTGTCCTTAGGGAATCTTGTCAAGTACTGCATTTCGGCAGTCTGCGTGCCTTGGGTCTTGGTTGTTCTCATAGTCGTTGCTCTATGTGCGTCCACTTTTTCTCTTCTGATTCCCGCTGATGACCCGGGTTGGGCGGTACATCGCTGAAATCCTCTGGAACAACGTTGTTATACCGAAGTTCAGCGCCGTTCCTCCCTCCCCTTATTGTCCTTTACGATTCCATAAGCTGCGCTTTCCCCTGTGCCCGTACGTATGCGTACGTGCGCGTCTTCCTCGCGTGCGGGCCTAGAGTATGGAAGCTGTATGACGTTGGCGGGTACCCCACCATGGTTCGTGCCCGTTCCTTTTTATCTGTGCTAGACTGACCTTTCGTCCGTCTAGCGCGCCGCCAGCTGCCTTTTTTGAGAACACCGATGTGATCATTTTCCTATGTTGGGTTTCGTGTTTGATGAGCGGCTGGACGAGGACGTGCGTGTAAACCGTCTAGAGGATTCGACGCTCCTCTAGCGATCTATATGTTCCTCCAAGCTGTTCACCCAGACAGCTTATTCTCTTCCTTGTACGTTGTATCCACCTTCCCCATCAAAACCGAGACTGACTTCGGTGCCACAGAATAAATGCGACCTTGGGATACGTAAACTAAAGCAGAGTATCTAAGATAAAGACATACATGCCGAGCTACGGCGACCACCCAGTACACGACGACTGTTACGGTGAGCTGCATGCCTGCTTCATGCGCGTACAAAGGGTTGATGCTTGCGTGTAGGACACGACAGCGAGGACGAAGATGCTGCATTCGAGTACGTTTTCTTTCTTTACCGGCTCTGCGTACGTACGACTTAGGCTTATTTTTATTTATTCCCGCAGTCCGCGATCGCGTGCTGCGCGAGCCATATAACCTCGTAGCATACACCGGCCTTGGGTTAATACTCCTCGCCCCTGCCCCTGCCCCTATATGCGACTGCGGAATTGTAAGTTCTCTTCCTCTTCACGGTCTGTGTAGTATCTCACTCACATCACTCTCAGCCACGCCACACCAACGCCTACACTGAGTGACCGGAATTTTCAAATCAAGAGATGGCATGGTTATGTAGATATATGTAAAATGCTTGACTGTAGTCGCTAGTCTCTGAATAATAAATATTGTTGCTCTCAAATTACATTCCGCCCAATTATAAGCGACCAATGTAAAGCAAACCGCCGGTATTCCTCGCGAACCTGGCTAATTAAGGTCTAACTTCCCCCTAATTTATCTCCAACGTCACTAGAAAGCTAATAGATCCAACCGAAGTAATTTGGCTAGATTAGTGCGATTTTAGGGGAATCTGGCCTTATTAGCAAAGGAGGTGTTTCCTGATGTAACGGCACATAGGTCGGACGTAACTCTTCGAGGAGAGACGGATCGGCTGGGGTAGAGAAAGGATTGAGAAAGCTCGAGGTCACAGAGGAGCTGGAATCGATTCTCGCTCTTTTGCGAGGAGCAGGGTCATCATTTTCGTTCGTTATAGTAAGCGGCTCAGTTGTGGTAGAAGAACGGGTGGATCGGCGCGTTTGCGACGCATTCTGAGTGCGTTTCGATAAAGGCTTGGGTCGGGACATCTTTCAGGGGAGAGTTAGAGGACAAAAGCAGAGAAAGACGCGTCCAAGGGTGGTCGAAGACGCGAAGAAAGCAAGTCAGAAAGATGTCACGTGGGCTTATCATCTCTCCCATCCACCATGACACGGCATTCAGTGCTCCTCTCCTCTTCATCCCTGACTCTTCAAACTCTGGAAACCTCTAGCTTATGCTATTAACAAGGCCCAGCGCAACTTTCAGACCCCCATCTTCAAAATTGCCCACATATTCGTCCAGTCGATATTTTGATCAAAACCGAAGCTGCTTTCCTTGCACGTCGTCTGTCTGGGTGCGACTCTCTCCTGGGTAGCAAACACTCCTTCATACTCACATATTTTGTGGGCTTCCAGTCCGTCTTGCATCCCTCTACGAGCCGCTCGTCGTGCCAGACACACCCACGGTGCGCAGCATTTTCATCCTTACGATAAACCTTGACCTGCTCAGCAGGCAGGTCCGAAAGAAGCTGCCGCAGCTGATGAATGTGTATAGGAGGGACACGACGTTCTTCTAGCTACACACCCTGGAAATACTACGGAATTGGTAGCCGTTTACTCTCTGCTTGAGTATTGATTTCTCACATGCGGAGTCAGGACTCGATGACCATCTCCTTCTTCCGGACCCTCAATCACCAGCTGCAAGCACACGCGAAGTCCCTCCGCAGCACGCGCAAGACCAATGACGAGGACGACACCGCCGCGAGCTCAGTGGGATCGACAAGCGACAGTGTGTGCGTGTGTCACCATTCGTGCCTTTTCTTCTTCTATTTACTCATTTCAAGCAGCCACACGGCGCGCCTGGACGCGGACGACCGGTAGACAGCATACGAGAAGGCAACCTTTTTTCGGTTCGCCGCTCATTTAAATATTTGCTTCCAACCCTCGTTAATTTTTTTTGTTCCTTCAGTGTCTCCGAGCTTCTGTCACTCCGGCCACCATTGGTTACAAAGCCAATTATCTGTCACCAGACACTCCAGACCAACGCCGCAGAGCAAACATTGGAGATCTCGTATCGCAGGTGCCTGAGGTGTGTATATGCTACCTTCTACTCATCCCCAGTGACTGATTTCTACCTAGGTTGGGATGGTATTGTAGTTAATTTAGCTGTTATGTAGTCGCGTAGCTGTTTAATAAACTGGTTCTATATCGATATCGTGCAATTGCAGCTGCAGCGAATGATCCGAGAAGTGGCCAAAAACAGTCGTGATAATATTCTGTTAATATGCCGCCAATATGCGGATAATATTCTGCGGGAACAACCCATTTTTTCAAAATATTGGCACAGACGTTATTTTGCTGATATTTTGCGGAAACACCATATATTAGCTAGATATTGGCGGAGTGATATTTGCGTCAAACTCCGGTGTCAGTCCGTCGATGAAGCCACCGAATGCAACGGGTTTCCGTGTTGCGAACTTGTCGTTACTCGTCTGGTCAACCAATTGCAACGCGGTTAGCAAGAGGTAGGCGGAACTAAAGTTCCCGACATCAACCTCCAAAAGTTCTGGCATGCTGTGCATACGAGGAGGAGGAGGGTCCGGACCACGGTCCGTAGGAACCTCAGTCTTTTTCCCGGAGATAACACCTTTTTTCGGCGATATCGCCGGATTCGAGTTGCGTCCGAACCGCTGTCTTACGGCATCTATCTTCAAGATCATTTGCTTTTTTAGGCCTTGTCCATAAGGAAAGAAATTACTAGGTCTGTGTGCGATCGGAAATTCCCGCGTACCTCTTGGCATTTGGTCGTGTTTGTCCCGTCTGACGACGCGTCAAGGTCACGAGGAAGGTCTGGGCCGTGATGGCTGTATGTCCTATCAACGCCGCCGCCAAACACTGCCGCATTCATGCCTTGCCTTCAACTCTGACCTGGACGCGGCGGCCACCGAGCATGCTGCAGGAACTGTCGCACATGGACCGTATAACACAGCTCCAGGACGAGATACAGCAGCTCCTCACCATCATGGCCCGCACCATCGCGTATCTGACCTCGCGCGCCAACTTCGTGCAGGTCAGCGCGGACGTCCCTATAACGAAGCAGCGCAATCCGGAGAAGTACGATACACCGGAGGTTTTTGAAGGCACGCTGTGGTACTCTCTTGAGCTGTACTGCCGTCGCTCATGATCATCGGCGATTTTACCAGCAAACAAAAAAGAGCTGGTCACGGACCTCATTGTGAAGGCGAAACAGGTTGAGTACCTGATTAAATCGCTTCCCGAGTCAGAGCCAGAGGAAGAGCAGGTTCGTTCGGCATTTCCTGTCCGAAAGAATTGACGGATTACGCTTCCAGGCCAAACGGTTGCAAGTGCTCGACGACGAGATGACGGTCGCCAATGAAGAATATATTCAGGCCGTCGCACGATCTAGTACGTTCTTCTTATGCGAGCACCTTGGATCGGCAACTCACCCTTGGAATCCCAGAGGATCTGCACGCACAAATAGCGGACGTCCTTCGACTCATGCTCGAGGAAACGGATACCGGCCTTGCGTAGAGGCCGCGGTAGCTGCAGTCTCGAGGCTGCGCATCCGACGATTGCAATTTGTACCATACGGATGGAGCAATTTACCATTACCTTGATTCAGCCTTTTCCTCCGTATACGCCGAATCGCTGAACATTCTCTCGTATTTCGCGCCTTTGGTGTCTTGGATTGCACGACAAAAGACGGAAGAGCAGAATAGGTTGTCCTTCCGATGATAATATGTTGCTTTGCGAGGTCTCGTTCAGTACCAACAAGGGCAGTTCGGAGCCCGTTCTCCTAGCTGCCTCTACTCAGCTTCCAAAGGGCAAACATTTCAGTTGTGTTCTTGCTTTGATCTCGCGCGCCGTGTCTGCCCACAGGAAAACAGGCTTCTGGATCCGAGAGACCTGCGACACTTGTCCTCGGCTTGCGCCTTGTCTTGTGTGGAAATATCTTATTTTTGGATTAACCTAAGAAGAGACCTTGAACATTTTGCTCCAACAAGTTCTTATCCTGATTCCCCGCATCGTATCGACTTTTTGCGCTAATCAACGGCTTCTCGCACGTCCTGCGTAGATCGCAAATACGACGCCGGTGAAGACGACGCCCGAGAATATCATCCTTCGCCCAACTCGCCAAAAAATCTCCGCCATGGTCGCCCCGAGGCGCGCACGAACTATCTGTGTATCGTTCGTTCGCGGAAACTCCATGTTCGGCACGTCCTTCTCCAAGAACGCGCACAGCGGGCCCCACCCCTCCTTTACTTCGTACTCGAGTAGGCGCTCCCTCGGGACTAACTTCCTGACATCGTTGTAGTGTTTGATGAACCTCTCCTTCGCGCCCTCCTCCTCGATGGCCGGTCCCACCATGACAGTGAAAACGAGGCCCGCCAGCGCTGCGACTCGTCCCAACCCCGGATCCAACCACGCTGCGAGGTGGAATTGGCGGCTGGTCGTGATGGCGCCTATGGACTGGATGAAGGACGTCCACCATTTGTCGGGATCTCGATTCGTCAGAATAACCTTGGCATCTGGGTACGCGGCCACCAGGTCCGCCGGAAACATGGCGGCAGGCGCATCCGTGACCGCCTGCGCATCACAAGGTAAATCACAAAAGCTCTTCCGTGCAGCGAGACTCGAACCCACCTCACAATGTCCAAGCAGCTGATCCCACTCCGCCCGCCCATACGGCGTCCCACGACCGAAAAACCGCGCATTTATCGCCTCTACCCACATCTCCGCCTCGGGCGGATTCGCAAAGACAGACATCATGTGGTGAACGTCGCCATATCCTAGAATCTCGAGTGCCGCGCGCATCGCTGATTTCTCGCTTTAGCTTCAGGCTCTCCATACATGACGAGTGAAGATGGATGGACTCACAGGCAGTGCCAGTCCGCGGGTAGCCGAGCACCAAGACGCGCATTGGGACGGTGCGCGACGCACCCCGCCGGTCAACCCAGCGCTCCTTTGGTACCATCATGGATTGTGCCATTCTATTTGGGTTCGGAATGTCGGTCCCATGCGTTCCTGCATTTGCTGTATTTATACCTGGTTTATGTACGTTTCTCAGGCTTCCGGCGGTGGCGTATCTGTGCTGTCACCGTGGGGTCGTTTTCTATTCGAGGCGTCACATGAGCGGAGAAGGAGATCCGCCGCGCGGCAGGCATGCGATGGATTCGATGTTTCGACTGGCAGGTAACGGAGACTCTTGCACGAATTTAAATTACTCCGATGATCTAATTACGCATATCTTATTTACTTTACTGATCTTAAACAGATTCGAATCACATTACGTCTGTTTGTTGCCTCCTAATTCACGCCTTTTTCCCCATCTACCGCATCGTTCCGCTGTAGCGGATGCGTACGTCACGCGCTACTCCCGGTTCCGTCCCTATTTCTTTCTTTGCTTATTCCTTAGTTTACTGACTCGTTGCTCATTTATCGCTCCCGTTTCTGTGCGGACACTCCTATCATTCATGTCAGTTCATACTCCTTTACGCCTATTCTTTCATCCGTACTACTGTATCATTTCGACCGAGTGTTCAGCCCCTGTTAGTAACTTAAGGTTTTCATTCTCCTAAGTGTTCAGATCGTGCTTTGGACTGATACCTCCGGTAAAGTGTTCATTTCGGAGTGTGAGAACGGGATTGTGGTGACCGCAATTTCGCTTCAGCCCTTATATAACATCTGAATACTTTGGCACCTGTGGATGCCAAATATAATTATCCAATAAAAGATCGGCGCAAAGGACGAGTTTTTTTTTTTTTTGAAATACCTGTCTCATCGTACCAAACCCTACGACCCCCTATGGGCCAAGAAATAGCCTCAACATTTCTGACTGGATTGGGAAAAAAAGTACCTGTCCCCCGCGCCGCCACGGGTCCACAGAATGGCGAAAGAAGAATTCACTGTCCCTCAGCAATAGAATGGCGGTTTGGTTCGTTCAGGGGATGCCGAGAAGTCTGGTGCTAAAGAGGAAGCCGTACCCTCATCTGCACCTCTTAGTGGTGGCTAGTGCAAGAAAATCGGGACCTCGCGCTATCAGGGACCTTTAGGAGGAGCACTATTAGATATTTTTAGGACATTTCTTTTTTATACAAAACTTTCCATGTTTTAGCACCACTTTTTAGCCCTGTTTAGGACTACAAAAGATTAAGTGCTCATTTACCCAGCGTTACCATTACGAGCGTCCCAAGTGTTCAGTTCAAAGGCCTGTGTTGCGCGTTACTTGAACACTCGGTCGAAATGATACAGCATAGTATAAAGCTGACTGTACCGAGCGTAGCTCTCCGGTCAATCGTACATCTATCCCAGTTATTTTCTCAGTGTGACCACCCGAATCCTGTGTGCCGGAACTACTAGGCCGTCCGCTCTCCGTCACATCCGCCCACTTCCCTCATCTTGATCACCATGAGGCCTGTGTGTTGACGCAGTGATTTTTCAAACACAGTTTAGCTTCAGAGAACCTTCGACCGGCTGTGTGTATGCCGTGCAGCCTATTTTTAACTGACCACATGCTTGTAAATGACCGCTCCAACGGGAGACCTGTCCCAGTGTCCCGCACTCCTTTCCCCATCATTGTCTCTCCATTCAGCCGCCGTCCTCCCCCCTCAATGCATCGCTGAACCGCTTACCCTCCCTCAAAATATCTTGACGTCCTTGGAGGCTTCTGCATCTGATCTGCGCAATGGCGGCTCTCGGTGATCAAGCCCTTCGCGAGCATCAATATCAAAGAGTACTCAAACCTCTCTCCGAGCTTCGTAGCTTGGGTTGTAAATTCTCTCGGAACCTGCGGACAGTTAGCAGCTCTCCTTCCCACTTCAAATTTGATGCTGTCTAGTAGCCATCCTCCATGATCAAACCCTGGGCGACATTCTGACCTGGGCGTCAAGACTCTCGAACATCAACACCGCGAAGACTGCGTCTCGCGACCGCTGTCTGAAAAGCCTCTCAAGAGCGCACTAATATCAAGACTTCTGCGGTGGGCTACAAGCGCCGGAACAAGACCCGTGCATCCTGACGATATTACTTGAGTTCAATGTCAAATAAGCTGTCCGAAGTCAGCAAGCTGTCCCATAATGAACAGGCTGCCATCAGGGGTGCCTTCGCTTCGAGATGACAGACTCGCAAATTTCCGTGACTTTCTACGCACAGTTGACCTGTCTTGACTGAAAGTTTATAGAAATGATTCACTGCACTGACATACTCTCCTCGGTAATCTTTCACAGGTCTCACATGCAAGGGCCAATTGATCCACATAGTTTCTCCCGGGTCCTAGACCGATTCTTATTAACGCTATTCTGGAGCTATCTCATTTTAGCTAGTGGGTAGGTAGGTAGGTAGATACGTTGGTCCTAGGGATTAATTACTCCGATGTACACGCGTTAAGTAGCTACATCATCTTCCCTGGACCTCTCTGGAGTTCTGATATTAGTCAATAATCGGTAGTGCGTCTTGTCCTGTCTGGAAATATCTTATTTCCGGGTTAACCTAAGAAGAGACCCTGAACATTTGCTCCAACAAGTTCTTATCCTGATTCCCCGCATCGTATCGACCTTTTACGCTAATCAACGGCTTCTCGCACGTCCTGCATAGATCGCAAATACGATGCCGGTGAAGACGACTCCCGGGAATATTATCCTTTGCCCAAAGCGCCAAAAAATCTCCGCCGTGGTTGCATCGAGGCGCGCACGAACCATCTGTGTATCGTTCGTTCGCGGAAACTCCATGTTCGGCACGTCCTTCTCCAAGAACGCGCACAGCGGGCCCCACCCCTCCTTTACTTCGTACTCGAGTAGGCGCTCCCTCGGGACTAACTTCCTGACATCGTTATAATGTTTGATAAACCTCTCTTTGGCGCCCTCTTCCTCGATGACCGGTCCCACCATGACAGCGAAAACGAGGCCTATCAGCGTTGCGACTCGTCCCAACCCCGGATCCAACCACGCTGCGAGGTGGATTTTGCGGCTGGTCGTGATGGCGCCTATGGATTGGATGAAGGACGTCCACCATTTGTCGGAATCTCGATTCGTCAGAATAACCTTGGCGTCTGGGTATGCGGCCACCAAGTCCGCCGCAAACATGGCGGCAGGTGCGTCCGTTACCGCCTGAGCATCAAAAGGTGAATCATAATAGCTCCTCCGTCCAGCCAGACTCAGACCCACCTCACAATGGCCAAGCAGCTGGTCCCACTCTGCCCGCCCATACGGCGTTCCACGACCGAAGAACCGCGCATTTATCGCCTCTATCCACATCTGCGCCTCGGGTGGATTCGCAAAGACACACGACATGTGGTGCACGTCGCCATATCCTAGAATCTCGAGTGCCGCACGCATCGCTGGTTTCTCGTTCAGCTTCAGGTTTTTCTTACATAACGAACGTGAAGATGGATGAACTCACAGGCAGTGCCAGTCCGCGGGTAGCCGAGCACCAAGACGCGCATTGGGACGGTGCGCGACGCACCCCGCCGGTCAACCCAGTGCTCCTTTGGTAACATCAGAGATTGTGCCATTTTATTAGGGTTCGGGATGTCAGTCTCATGCCTTTCTGCGTTTGCTGTATTTATACCTGACTCATGTGTTCTCACACTTATTTCGGCGGTGACGTATCGACGCTCTGCCTCCCTGTTGTTTTCTATTTCAGGCATCACATGAGCGGAGAGAGAGATCCGCAGGCATGCTTGGGCTTCAATGCTCTGAATTATTTTGACTGGCCAATAACGGTGGAGACTCTGGCACGAATTTACATTACTACAATACTCTAATTACTCATATCTTAATTACTTTACTTGTATTAACCGTTCTTTAACGATTGCCTTGGCGATTCTTTAGATCTCTTTGCGTACATCCCCATCTAGCCTATCCCCTTTCTTTTGATTCTCTCCTCGTTGTAACGGGGCGTGTCACCCACGCCTCAGAGGACAAGAAGCCAGATGGGATTGAGACGAGAGCAACGGCGAAAGGTGCTACTGGCATTGCGAAGACAAGGAGAGTAAGCTACGAGCTGCCGAATATATCCCCAAACATACAAATCCGTAAGTAAAATGAACAACACGAGCCTTCAGGCACTCTGCGCAGTTTTTCATTTTACACTTGAAAGCCCCATATGGCTCAACAGTTGACCGACGCGCAGCAGAATGCTGTTCATCGCAGCGGCTGTGCCACGCCTACGACGCAGCCCAAAGATTGTAGTCAAGCCGGCAGGCCGCGGAGTCACCCCTACATACAAGGGGGCAGAGTTCTCTACTACCTGTCCTCAAATCAAGACTGGAATTCCAACTATTCTTTCTGGTATTTCCGTGGCAAGTTCTGGGCATCTCTCTCTGTTCTCACTGACATCAAGACTGCTCTGTCGATCCTGGACCATTCTCCCGCTGGCCCTGCGGTAATTGGCATTGTCTTCTCAACTAAATTATATCGCGGCCAAAAATTCTCACCTCTCCCTGGCGCTATTCTGATTTCTCCCGTTGGGTAGTGAGGATCGATCGCATTTCACTCTTCAAACCATGGGACTAAAATACTGCCCGACTACGTCTCCGGGCACGTTCCATCGATGCTCCTGTTCGGATATCTTTATGGCTGAAGCCATTGCATTGCTCTTGACGCCACCAATCAGCATTGAAGCTATTCAATATCACTGTCCCTCAATATATCTGTTATTCGATTTATTGGTCTCAAATGCTGGACGCTATCTCTCTTGGTTCCCAATCACCAGGAATCTCAGTGCCTTTTTGGATGCCTACCATGAATTCTTCTGATACTCTTCTCAGCACCGGTTTGATTCACCCATGATTGATTATTCATTCATCAATCGTTTAACTGCCCGACATGTACTACTTACTGTGTCGTAATTCTGATTAAGCGACACCCTTATCATTTACCGCACCTTCCGGAGAGAAGCAGAAGCGTGGCTTGTCGTATCTTGAGCAGATTCCTCGAGTCACATTAGATCTGTTTGTTGTTTACTAATTCACGCCTTTTTATCCACATTGTTTCGCCCCCTTCCGTCATCTCGATCACCATGAGGCCACATTTCATCACAGGTTAGCTTCAGAGAGCCTTCGATGAACAGTGCGCATGCCGTTCAGCCCATTTTTAACTGACCACATGCCTGTAAATACCGCGTTCAATGACCGCTCCAAAGGGAGATCCGTCCCAGTGCCCCACGTTAGCGCACTCTCCTTTCCCTATCATCGCCTCTCCATCCAGCCGCCGTCCTCCCCCCCTCAATACATCGTTGAACCGCTTACCAAGCCAGGCCCTCCCTCAAAACCGACTTTGGAGGCTCCTGCAACATCTGATCTGCGCAATGGCGGCTCTCGGTGATCAAGCCCTTCGCGAGCATCAATACCAAAGTACTCAATCCTCTCTCCGAGCTCCATAGCTTGGGTTGTAAATTCTCTCGGAACCTGCGGACAGTTAGCAGCTCTCCTTCCCACTTCAATTCGATGCTGTCTACCAGCCATCCTCCATGATCAAACCCTGGGCGACCTGGACGTCAAGATTCTCGAACATCAACACCGCGAAGACTGCGTCTCGCGACCGCTGTCTGAAAAGCCTCTCAAGAGCGCACTAATATCAAGACTTCTGCGGTGGGCTACAAGCGCCGGAACAAGACCCGTGCATCCTGACGATATTACTTGAGTTCAATGTCAAATAAGCTGTCCGAAGTCAGCAAGCTGTCCCATAATGAACAGGCTGCCATCAGGGGTGCCTTCGCTTCGAGATGACAGACTCGCAAATTTCCGTGACTTTCTACGCACAGTTGACCTGTCTTGACTGAAAGTTTATAGAAATGATTCACTGCACTGACATACTCTCCTCGGTAATCTTTCACAGGTCTCACATGCAAGGGCCAATTGATCCACATAGTTTCTCCCGGGTCCTAGACCGATTCTTATTAACAATACTCTGGAGCTATCTCATTTTAGCTGGTAGGTAGGTAGACAGATTTACACGGCATCAGGAACGCTGGTCCCAGGGATTAATTACTCCGATGTACATGCATTAAGTAGCTAGATCATCTTCCAATTTCCATTTATGCCGCGTGTATTTCGGTTATACAATGCAATTTGTATTCAACTACGATTATCTACAGTATGCTATGAACTGCTACTAAACCGTGAGGCGAAGGCTACCAGAAGCTACCAGGCGCTACTGAGCCAGCCTGCCATTGCTACCAGGTGCTACTGAGCTTTGGCGGGGAATGTGGTAGCCCATAGTATCAGGGGACTAGACTACCAGGATACCCTGACTACTGACACTACCGAGCGCTACATACCCAAGCCATTTTTTCCTGATGCAAGACGCGCATTGGGACGGTGTGCGACGCACCCCGCCGGTCAACCCAGTGCTCCTTTGGTGCCATCAGAGATTGTGCCATTCTATTTGAGTTCGGGATGTCGGTCCCATGGGTTTCTGCGTTTGCTGTATTTATACCTGGTTCATGCGCGTTTCTCAGGCTTATTTTGGCGGTGGTCTATCGGCGCTCTGCCTCCGTTCTATTCGAGGCATCACATGAGCGGAGGCGGAGATCCGCACCCATGCAGTGGATTCGATGTTTCTGAACTATTTAGACTGGCCAATAACGGTGAGAATCGGGCAATAATTTCATTACTCTCATACTCTAATCATAACCATCCCGCTGCGCCAGAGCATCAACATCCACTCCAAGTGACCACTGATCTAAATAATGTGAGACGGACCTCTATTACCATCGCGGGAGGTCAACAAAACATCGACACCCTTCAACGCTCTCAAGCGCTGCACATACTCGTCCGCCATGGCTCTATCCGACAAGCCAAGTTCAACAGAATTGAGGCGGTTAGGAATGTGGTGCGCGGTTCGCGACTCGAGCATCTCCACCAGACCAACGTCGCCGAACGCGCAACGTCCCATAATAACGAGACGCCGCAATTTTGGAAGTAGGGCAGTGTTCTCGGGTCGCATTGTAAGCAACTCGACGATCTCGTCGGTAAGTATTGCTTCAGAAGCCCCGTAAATGACCGCGAAGGTATCCAGGTCGGGGGAGAGCTCGCAGATATGCAGCAGCTCCTGGTTAGAGACATCGGAATGTTGTAGGCTCAGACTGCGAAGGGTGCATTGAGATCTTTGCAAAAATGCGGCGATATTGGCAGGTATCACAAGGGAGGTGATCTCGAGGGATTCGAGCAGAGGTGTTGAAAAGTAGTCGAATAAATTCACCGGGGTGTCCATCTCGTTTCCGTTCTGGAAATCGACCTTCCAGGAGGTCAATTTGGGCAATATAGCGTGCCGCACGGTCCAGTCTGCGGCATGCATTTCGCCAGCGAAGATGGACACAAGTGACGTCATATTGGAGAAATTGAGCAAGCCTGCAGGGCTAATGTCGCGAAGGATATGAACTGAGCTCGCTTGGGCGATCGGGACGCCGTCCGGAATGTCGGCGCTTTGGAGGATGAGTGTATGTAAACGGGGGGCGACGTTGAATTGTTGATACGACTCGTCATCCAGGTCCGAAAGTTGTAGAACTTCCAGAGACGAGAGTCGACCCTGGAATCCGCTAAGCCCGATGGCGAGCCAATGGGATCCGACCAGGCTGAGACTGTATAGTCGCTCAGAATGCTCTGCGATGAGCTCAAGTGCCTGCAATGTTGGCACGGATTTTCGAGAATGCTTTGTCGCATCCACTTCAACCGTCAAGGAAGCGGCTTTGGATCTTGCCAAATAGATCTTCAGCCATCGAAGCGCCAAAGGGTCTGCATCGAAGAGCGCAAACATGAACGTCGCCCACAAAGGCGAATGATCGGATGCAACCGCCCTCCATTCTTGGCACACCTGCGAGAGAAGTGGGACGATGCCTCGTCCGACTGGTTGTAGGTGTTTCGGTTTGGCAGCCGTGAAGATCTCGACCATGAGATCTGTGGGAACACGACGAATTGGTGCTGCGCGGAATTCCTCCAAGGTGAGTGGGACGCGAAGGGCTGTTTCCTCACGCAAGAGGGCCCCTCTCCGTTTTTCCAAGACCTGCCGGGTTTCGCCAGCAATGCGGAGCTCAGACTTGAGCCCGGCAATTTGGATCCTGATGTCCTGAAGCCTGCCCACGCGAATTGGTTCGCCGGCCTCTAGGACTTCGGCCACACGAGTCTCCTCCACAGTAATTCTCGATTCGAGGTTTTCACCTTCGCATCGGATTTTTTCCAACTTATCATCCAGTTCGCGGAAGAGAACCTCGATCTCCAATAAACGAGCTTGGGTTTTTGTTTCATGGTCTCTGAAAAGCTCGTCGTCCATTTCCCTGTGCATGGCCTACGCTGGTGAGGTTGCGGGCTTGCTACGAAAGTCTATGTACGCACAGAAGTCCAGGGTTCCGTCAGGGTGTACTCCAGAAGGGTTTTGCACGCGACGAAGAAATAAGGGTATCCCTCGTGAGTGTTGAAGGCAAGGGGCGAAAATCTGAAACAGCTGTCTAAGATGGCAGGTGATTGTATCAATTGCTTTTAGGGGCTTGATCAATCATGATTGCAAACGGATAACTCCGGGCGGCAATCACAATGCCAAGAATGCGCTGTAGGCGCTCTGTCAGTACGTGAGAACATATGGGAATTGGGATTACCGGGGAATGAAACCGGGATCAATACCGGGATCAGCACCGGGATCAGATTGATCAGATCGGCAATCACGGCAACCTGCTCCTTACTTTCTGTTGCTGCTCTCATGGGGCCGCTGGCCTACTTCAGCTAAAAGATCAGCACATATGCAGCACATTTAAGTGTTACATAGTCTCATGGTTGCATTTGGTCTTTGACTTGTTGTTGACGGTGTGGAGGAATCTGTGACATGTCACATCGAGCTCTTGATGTGACGTGACTGAACGTGTCGACAGGACTGACAAGGTGCCTCATTCCATGGGGAGAATACGAATACAGGTAGTAATAAATGTGGAGGTTGAAGTAATAGTCCGATAAAATAGGAGTACTCACTTTATCTTTGCAAGGGAAAGCCCTTTGTCCATGCCATTCAAAAGCCCACGGGGTGTCTTGCCCAGTCTTAATGCTTGTTTGCGAGCCACCTTGCACAATCTTGCAGCTGCATGACGTGTGGGGCGGATGTAGAGGGAGAGAGCGAGAAGATGATATCCAAATGCGGACATCATCAAAATTCGCCTAATGCCGATGCTGCCGCCGGTTTTGATTCCGGTCGATTCCCCGGTAATCCCATAACCCATACTTTCACCAGTACGTGACGGCCGGTTCTTCACAATGCCTGGGTTTGCAGGACACGTCATGGCTATGTGTTTTTGAATCGTTTCCCAGTCCTCGGTGTGATGCCAGTTGTCCGCACCGTCATATAACCATGTCGCGACGGAAATAATTGAAGAGCGCAGATAAAACTCGCCAATCCTTGGCGGCGCAAATCTTCCGCAAAGCTGTTCCTCTGCATCATCGGTGGTGCTGTGTTGATTCCGCCACGGCCACTGATAAATGGTGGATTTCCACCTGACTTTGCACTGCCTCCATACCAAAACTGGCACAGCCCGACTGGGAGCCGGTGTTTGGTTGTCGAGCAAATATGCGCCCACTGCCACCTCCGTGAACCGTGGCTCAGGTATGTATGTTTGGCACTGGTGAGTTTTTTTTTTTGTTTTACCTTCACGCGTTCCAGCAATGCTTTCCTAGTCAATGCCAAAATGCTGCAATCGTAGCGAGCTGTTTTATTTAAGGCTTGCACCTGCGTCAGGTTATTTCCCTCTCCTTTGGATGTTCAATCCCTTTGCTCAAGGCGGATGGACGAACGCGGCAAATCCTAACTCAGTTTCCCCCGCCAGCACCCTGCAACAACCGTCTATCTTCGGCGCCTTGCCGTATCCCACGCAGAATGCTCGCCCAATTTTCACGTCTTTTCGGTTCATTTCGCTGGGCACAAGTATCCTAGACTCCACTGTGACAGATCCACACCTGCGAACATATTTCCGCGTCCAGACCGATCTCCCGACGGCTGGATTCACGATAATCCATAATTCTTCGAATTGGCCGATCATCATCATCGAATGGCTGAAGCACCCCATCGTGGAAATTCGGGACCGAGTATCAAAGCGGCGAAGCTCGCACTGGCTGCCGCTGTCGGTGGATAAGAGGTACGTTAAGCCCTTTCCCCCCAATCGTAAAATGTTCATGCCATTCTTCAGTTATCGAACGATGGTTATTAAGGGAAGAACTTTCATCTGGGCACCGGAGGGAAAGTTTATTTGCGTACGTGTAACGGCTTTCTACCAGTGGTAGTTACTCAAGTCGTGTCTCAGCTTTACTCAGTCTGCCTGCGAGCCCCCCAAATTTACGCACGGGTGAGCAAAGAGGACGGGATTGTAGCACTGGAGCTGACCTCGGAAGCTATCCAACTTGGCATTATTGAGGAATGCGTAGCCTCGGCTTTTCTCCTCCAATGCGGACGTACGATCGACTGATCAGATAGCAACACCTACGCCGCACCATGGACGCCTAAATATTTTTTGGATCTCCCCGCCGAGTCAATGTAATATGTGAAATGTACATTATCCCCCGCATGTGCGAATGGACTGGGCCCACTAGCATTAGTCTCCTTATAAAATTACATCTGTCTGTTCGTTCATTCAAAGCATTTTAATTCAATACTTTATTAGCTCAACAACCATCTCACAGACCCTGAATCCCCAACTCTTCCGCAATAATCAGCGCTGCTTTCTCCCCAATAATCAGTGCGGTATTGTTAGACGTTGCCCCAACCATCGACGGCGCAATGCTCAAGTCCGCCACCTTCAGGTTCTTGAGACCATACACATTCAACTTCGAATCAACCACGCCGGAGGCTTCGCGCGGTTTCATCGCGCAGGTCCCGAGCTACATGGGGAGGGACATGAGTCAATTGATGGAAGGCAGACCAGCGCGTAACTCACAGAATGCCATCCCATACCGGCTGTGAAAAAGGAGTTAGTTCCTATGACCAGAAATCGGGCAAGACTCACCCTTGGCGCGATGAAACGCGTCAATCGCTGCATCGTCTCCTGGGGAATATCTGTTTCGGATGAGAATCAGACGCCCATGGTATACATTTCTGAGAACCCACTGAATTTCTGGGGCACTAATATCCACTGGGCCGTTGGCCTCTCCGCACGAGGCTTGGCTTCCAGCCACAAACTGAGGATGTTCCGGAACAAATTCCCCCGGTAACAATCCATTCGACGCGCAAGCTCACGCACCCATTTGTACATCCACCGCAGAATCACCAAGTCTTCGTCCCTGATGCGCGGCTGTAAGCTGATGAATGGTCAACTGCACTGAAATTCGCCGTACAGATCGAGCAAGCCGGTTTCCACCTCCAGCGGCGCAAATGGGTCCCGCGATGTGATGTGCACAGTTCCGCTCGACATCGGGTAGGTCTACCATGTCCGCTTGAATAAATATATCGATATGCGAAGCGGAGCGTCTCACTATGAAATAAAACATGCTAGAAATTGCATAGTTTGCGGCCGTGGAGGGGCCGAGGTAGCTGTAAACCGAGTATGTATCAGAAGCGGACTCTTGATCGGTAGATAGACGGCGCCTACGCGGCGACTGGGCAAAGGAAGGCTACAGGTTTATCTGGAGCGCCGACGAAAAATGTCTTCCAGCGCTGGGCGAAATGTGGTCCCAATTGTTCCAGATCCGCTGCGTTAGGGCGGAGCTTGATTCCTGCATCGACGCCACTAGTTTGAAACGAGTTAAGGTGAAATATACTCCCCCGATAGCTGAAGAAGGACAAACTTTGTAGCGAGGAGCCCCTTGCCCTCACGATGCCACTGGGCTTCGGCTATAACTCACCTGTTCAACGCTGCCAGGCTGGTATGGTTGTGACGCACCTTCGCTGTCATCAGCTAAACTATTCAGTGTCCCACCCTTCGGGACCAGGTAGGGAGCGAACACAGCATGATGATCTGTCAACGGTTCAACTACTGGCGGCCATCGTGTCCAGTATACTTGCCATTGTAATTCTGCCCAACGCCAGGAAGATCACAGACCAGCTCAATTCCCTGCTCGGCCAACAGGTCCTTGCCGCCGATGCCGGATCTACGCAGCCGAAATTATATATGCGGGATGGAGAAAACAGACGAATTCACACACCGTTCCAAAATGGCCGGAGACCCGAATGCGCCGGCGGAAATCACGACTAGGCGCGAAGCGCGGGCAGTCTGCATTGCGCTCTCCCGTCCTCCGACCTGATACTCGACTCCAACGGCGCACTTATGTTCGTTGAAGAGGATGCGGTTGACCCGGGCGTGGTCCACGACCCGGAGATTGTGGTTGTGCGCCTGAGGATATATGTAACAGTGGGCGGAATCGGAGCGGCGACCAGTTTTGGCATCGATGTATCTTCATGTCTTGTCAGCAGGGAGTACTGACAAAAAAGCCAACATAGCTTGCTTTGGCAGTTTCTGTGATGCATGGTTAAAATGCGAATTTAATTCAGAGATGAAACGCCACCGACCCCATACACATCGCAGGTCGAAAAATCGTTCATGTCCTCGGCGAAACCACGACCGCGCGAGAATCCTGCGGCAGCGTGGAGAAAGTCCTCTCCCAACTTTGTCTCGTGGCCTCCGTGCGAGACTTTAATCGGCCCCGACGATCCGTGTGTGGAATCGACGACGCCAGCTTGGTATGTCTCGAGCTATGAGGAGATCAGCGCTCACAATAAAGCCCAACGGAATCCCAGACCTTCTTCGCAAGCGGTATCAGATCCTGAGATCCCCATCCCGGGTTGCCCAGTCGCATCCAATCGTCGAAGTCCGATGCGGCAGCGCGAGTGTAGCAAAGGACTTTGGGAAGTGTAAGTGGGCACAGTCAACGTAAATGACAGCGAACGTACCATTAACACTGCTCCCACCGCCGACGCAGCTGGCGTTGGACACGATAGGAGAGCGGTCAATATTAACGGCACGCTTTGCCTGATGGAACGTGAAGGTCGCGGCACCGGGCGCCATTATGGACCGGAAGTTTTCTACGAAGCGACCTGGCTGAACGTAGGTAGGGTTGTCTCTGGTAGGAGGGCCATTCTCGAGAACCTGGATGTCAAATCGATCAATCTTGCAGGTAAAGAATGTAGTGGAAGATGTACGCACCAGGATCCGCAGTGTGCTGTCTGCAGCGGCAAGGCGACCCGCAACCACGCACGCAGTTGTTCCACCTGGATATAAGAACGAATTCAGCGTGGACTCGGCCAGTTCAGTATATAGTCACCTCCAGCAAAGATAATATCGTAACTGTCGTCGGAAGAGGGTTTCATTGTCGATAGATTGTCGGGGGGTATCCACAGCTCTGAGCGTTGCCGCCTTTATATCTGGCGCAGGGCGGAGCAAGCAAATACGTGGCAATGAAGTGAAGGTGATATTAAGCCTGAGAGGTGAACGGAAGTAAGCTGTTCCCGCTGGGATCCGAGTTGGAGGATTAGCCGGCAACCACTGCGGTTGTAGATCGCACTCGGAATGACGTTAAAGTGGGAATCAGACCGAAGTAGTCGAGTCGACGTGTCATGGGGCAGCGCTACAAAGGTGGGCGGCAGGATCTTGTTATCTTGAAGTTCGGACTGCGGCATAGACTAATGCCATTTGGTACTTAAGTAGTGAAACACGTCGAACCTATCCTTTGCTTATCCTTGTCATCCTGTCTATTACAAGTCTATCACCTGCGCTGCGGTGGTTTTTATGCTGACTAGAAGACGCCGGATTGTGATTTACGAGTGGGTTGGGCATGAAGAGACTAATGTCGCAAGTGTTGCTTAAGATCCAAAATCTGGCGGAGGACAAATGACATGGCGTGGCTCCTGTTTGGCTGTGGCGTCTTTGGCTTTGGTGTCTCCCGGATCAAACCGGTCCCTGCTTTCGGTCCTCAACGTCGACTTGCTAAAGTCCTGTGGCAAGCGGTCGACTTCTTACCAGTCGTTTTTCTTCGTGAATGGCTTGCCTGCTCGATGCAATGCCCCGCAGCTCAGAACGCAGTTAAGCCGCCTCAAGCCCCAAGCGCAGATTTCTCCCCATATTTGCTTCTATAACAAACCGAGGTACGAGATTATATTTGTTATAGCGTCTGTTTATAAGAGACTAATTGTACGATGGGAAGGCGCCGGCCGTCCACATCTGCTCCGAAATCTTCCGGCGGCATACGGCATTTGTCTATTACTGCTGGCCATGTCCGCATTTTGGATCTCGCTCCTCCAATTCTGGGTGTCTTGAAATAGCCGTACCTGAGAGTTCTCATCGTTGTGCTCGCCCCCAGCTCGATGCGACCCTAGGGATCCTCAGATGATTGACTCACTGCCATGAGCATGCTCGCAGCTTGATTAGCTGTCGGTGGCCTACGCCTCACGTTCCAGTGCGCTCCCGCTCGACGCTCACTACTCGTCCGACGTCTATTTCACCTTTGAGATTTCCGAGTAAGCCTTTCACTGGAAGATATTCGACAATCGGACCCAAAAGAAATCATGATCACCGATCCATGTCCTCGGATGGAGTCGAACCACCGGCTCTCCTCGCATCCGCAGTGCTTTCGTAATGGGTAGGAGGGAGCTCCACGAGGAAGTTGTATGATTTGAATAGGTGCGTTCGAATGAACGATTTATTACCTTGCTAATTTTACTCATGTGAGAGACCTGTACAAATATGGGGCTTAAGTTCGCCGCCAAATCCGGCATCCCCTCCAGCGTCAAGGCACGAATCATTTGAGCTTTCAAAGTCAGCCAATAGCTTCTCTTTTTCACTGCGGGATCTAATTCAGGTTCTCAGGCATGCCAAGAATCCCGTTTGGAGCGCCGGAATACGCGACAAAACCTTTCGGAGCATGAAAATTTGCGGAATGGCGCTGAAAATCAGATCAACCATTCAATTGCTTCTCTTCATCCACAGTATCGCTCCATATGGGGTACCTTCATCTGGCCAACTGCGCTGTAGTCCATTCATTCTCGAACTTGAAAAGAGGCGCAAGCTGGTATGTTTCTTCAACCAAAAATGATGTTCCCGTTTATACTTTTTGTCTGCCTTGCTACTGCTACTGACCACGCCCAAGCGTATATCTGGCCCTCGCCGCAACTGGACGAGCTTGAATCCATGCGCTTTGATCTGGGCATGTACGGCTTTGATGGTTTTCTCCAGCCCTGCGATTTCTTCGATTCCGACGGCACCGGAAGGTCCAATGGCAACGACTGGATCCGCACTTCGTACCATGTCATGGCGACACACAACGTCGCGGATGGTACGGGAGGCATGGACGCTTCGATCCGCTTTGCCGAAGAGCAGGCCCGCGCTGAGGTGGGTGACCAGGTCCAGGAGTCCTGTCCGATTTAAGCGCGCCGTGTTATCTCTCAGGATGCGGGCGACGGTTTTCGCAATACCGTTGTTGCGCTGTTGCGCATGGCGAACCAATATGTTTCGAGTATGTCCCACCGTCAAAGTTTGGGAATCTCCTCCCACATACTGATATCCTCCCTGGCAGTCGCTGACATCCTGGCCCTTGCGGCGAATATCGCCATCGAGATGGCAAGTCCAAGGCTATATTTTGCTCGCATCAATGCTGACACTGGACTGCTAGCGAGGGTCCCCAGATTGCGTTTCGGGGTGGCCGGGTTGACGCAGTCGAACCCAACGCTCCGGGTGTCCCTCAGCCTCAGCAAGATTTGGACTCGCACATAGCATCCTTTGCCCGGCAGGGATTCACGCAGACCGAGATCATCGGCCTCGTCGCATGCGGGTAGGTGCAGCCACAATCGACTCTCCATTGAAGCTTGATATCTCTAGCCATACATTTGGCGGTGTGCAGCACGTATTCTTTCCCGATATTGTCCCAGAGTTGTACGATCCAAACAGTACGCTATCCGTAGCGCACTTCAATCCCACCTTCGTGCATTTCGACAACAACATGCATGTATCTCTTAATTACCATACCTAGACACTGCCGCTGACGTACACCGCAGAGCCACCGAATATATTTCGGGTAGGACCCAGAACCCTCTCGTATGAGACAACGACTTCGGATAAGCATATATTCGCGAGTGATGGAAACGCCACTATGCGCTCGTGAGAAATCGTCTTCATGCGGCTGCTCCACGCTAACTATTCCCAGAGTCACCGACTCGTCTGAACTATTCGCGTCGACATGCGCCGAGTTATTTGCACTGTTCTACCATTCCGAAGGGCATTCAGCTCACCGACGTTATCACTCCACTTCCTGTCAAGCCATTGCAGCTCAGTCTCATCCTAGCTGGAGATACTGTACTATTTCGACCAATTGTTCAGGTGACGGTGACGCCCCACTTTTTTTGGTGCGTGCAAAAATCGCCTTTAATGAAAAGAAAAATTATCGGCCATCCCGGACATCGAAAATTTCGAAATTTGTGAACAATTGGTCGAAATAGTACAGTACGCTTCAGTTTTCAGGACGAGTACGGGTATGTCTCTCTACACATCATCGACATACTCCAAATTCAATTCTCACTCACCGTCCTGGAACATGACTGAAGTCTCGGATATTGTGCGCTTCCTCTGGGACGATCACGTCGGGGGCGGAGGTAACGTTATGTTGAGCCTATCCCCCATCTCTAGTGGGCGTGACCCAGCGCAATGGTATTCCTTCCCCGACGACGCGGCTGCGGGAATTACCTCGATGCGCTTTACCGTGGATGCCAAGGTGGAGGACGCTTGGATTCCCTGCCAGGACGACATGGTTTTCTCTGCTTCGTCATGTTCTAATGCCGAGGGCCCGAGTCCTGGCCAGTTCGACATCACGGTGCGTCCCGGGGGTGATCACTGCGTTCCGCGGTCATGTCGGCTTATATCGGCTGAACGCAGTGAAGCTGGCGATGATAACCGTGGCTCATTCGGATTCATCCCATAGGTACGAACGGGAGTTACGCCAACGCGCGTGTATCTCGAAGCAGAGTCTGAGGCGCGCGACAGTGTTGATCGTCCCATCGTCGTGGAAATCGACATTCCACGGCCTTCTCAAGCTGTGGCCGCCAACGCTTCGCATGCTATATGGAGCATAGAATTTAATGCAAACCAAATATTCACGTTCTATCCCGTCGGCGCGGAAATCGATGGGATTAAAGGAACACGAAATGCACAGCTTTCGTTTTTCGATTTTTCCCCGTGTTGATCTATCGCGGCGCCGAGCCCGTATCCGTTCCTCGGTTTCTTTTTGCCTGTGGTTTGAAATGTTGCTCCGATTTTGTTCCAATATATTCATTGAATCTTTGGACTCTAGGATCTGTGTCAGCTCATCTAGCGCATCGGCGGCGCCTGACTCGGCTTCAATCTCGCTTCGACCATATAACATTGTTGACGTATAAGAATGCCTCCTCCTGAATTGTCCTTGTGTTTAGTAAAGTTTCTATAGCTTCGGATTTGGATTTGGTCCGGCTCGCTGATTTATCCTGCCGTTCCGGGCAGTTCCCAGGGACATTATGTCTGCAATCCCTACGACGTCGTCGGCATCTCCGGACTGACATTCCACTCGGTTTCCGACCCTTCACCTTGTAATATTATCACTGCCTTGGTGCGGAATTACAGCCGTGATGGTTTTCCGTTCGTCATACTAATTACCGACACGCACGGCAATTCCATATTTACACGGTATCGCTTTACCGACTGGTATAACCATTAGGACCCGGGTTCAACACCAGCAATGCTGTTATATTCTTTCCCGCTAGATCCTCCTATGCTATCTCGCTTTTCACCACCCGCCGATCAAGATGGAAATGCATTTTAGAAATATTACCACTATGCGTGATTTTACCATCGGAACAAGCTACCCGCCATTCGCTGACATTCATTTTCTTTCAGCTGGGTTCCTATCGTCCTATTGTCCCACAGGTACACAGACCAACCAACTACGAACCTCTGGTGCGGCTAAATAATTCGCTAAATATTGTGTGGAGCCTAGACTGTTGCGATCCCTACCTCTATTGAATTCCTAGCGTCGGCTTTGCCGCCATGACAATAAGAGGGCCGTCTTTCTTCTCTAGAAGCTGATACAGCCAAGATTCGGGATTTTCTGGTCGATATTCCAAAATACCAAATGGGGATGCGCATTTCCGTATAATACCTGTACTCGGATTTCGTTCTCCTCTCGTGGCGGAACTTGGCCGAAGCCGCATGTGCTTTCTTGGCCTGTAGCAGCCGCCAGCAAGACACCTATATTATACAGATGCGCGGTCACCGCCAGACACTTTCCATGGCATCCCCTACCTCCCAAATGCGTACACGTCCACCCACAGAAATCTGGCGACACATATTCCGCCTGGCGAGCAACTCCGACACCTCTTATCACGTCGACTACCTCCCATTTCAGCCCATCCAGGAGCTCGAGGAAACGGCAGAGTTGCTGCAGCAAGAATCAGAACGAGTGCGGACATGTCTCGCCCTCATGCGTGTCTCGCGTCAATTCCGCGACGTCGCCGCCGAGTTCATGTATGAGGACGTGCGGATCTGTGATGCGCGTGGCCTCGACATTCTCCTCGACGGCCTTCGAAGGTCATCTAGGGAGGACGGGGCGAACGCATATGGAAGATATATCAGGCGCCTGGAATTACCGCGCCGCCGGAAGATCACGCCCCAAACCGTCTGCCGCAGCTCGCCATTGCCCACACACCCCATTTCATGCGATCCCTCCGCCACGCGCCTCGTCGATGTCCTGCGCCTGTGTCCCCATCTCGAAATTCTTGTCCGGCCGTGCCTGCGGTTGGATGCCGAGAGCATCACTTTCTGGGCCAGTCTAGTGGGAAAGATATGCGCGGTGAGCCTGCCCCGTCTCATGCGCCTGGATTGGCATGAAACCGAGCTCGACACGCGGTTTTACGGACCGAACAACAAGGACCGGCTCAACGAGATCGTCTCGCAGGCGCCGAACCTCCGCTACCTCTTCCTCTCCTCTGACCGCCAGAACTCCCTGGCCGACCTATACCTCCCCCCTTCGCTGCATACCCTCCGCCTCAGCAGCTCGCATTTCCGCGCCATGAATTCCAAGAAAGTGGCATCCAAGTCGCGCTATCCCTGCTACGTGCCGAACGTCCGCAACCTCGTCCTCCACACCACGCTCCCGAGCGCGCTGTTGGACTTCGTCGCTGCCGCTGGCCAGCACCTCCGCGTGCTGGAGCTGGCGTTCGCGCCGCAGATGACCTTCTCCTCCAACCAAATGCAGCGCCTCCTGAGCCGCTGTCCGCGCCTCGAGGAGCTCGTCTACTACATCGGCGCGCCCGAGATCTCGCCTCTCGTTACCTTCCAGTGCCCCTCTATCAAGCGGGTGCGCCTCAGGATTAACCCTGACGAGTGGAATCCGTACAAGCCCGTTCTGCGCAGCCAGGTCGAGATCCTCGAGGGGCGCTCGTTCCCGCAGCTCGAGGAAATAATTCTCCACGACCCGACACGGTGGTTTTCACGCAGGGATACCGGGAAGGAGCTCCTGCGCCGAATGCTGGGACGTGGATGTGCTGTCAAATACGAGGATGGATCGTCTGTTGTCCTCCCCATATAGAAGCTTGTCTGTGGGCCTGTCGCGGGTGAGTCATCTGCACGTTCAATGGACGTATTCTCACGTCTTCCTCCAGTGCCTTTGTGTCTTCTGTTGTCAATGTATTCTTGTTCTGCATCGTCATGTCTGGCTCCCCGCGTTATCTATGTTGCATGTACTTTTAGAATCCAATTATTTCGTCCTTCTACTCACGGCGTTATCCCGGCTGTCAGAGGATTGCGTTATATAAACTCTTACCTCTGGAGTTCCGATTTGGGGTTCCGCATCCCAGTGGTGTCGGGTTTGAGGCGGATCTATCCGGGAATATTGTGAGATTTTTCCCTGCATTCGAAGCACCGAACGCTATCATGTTTGTCACTTTCTTTCCACTCGTGTTGCCAGCGCTTCACCTTGACCTTGGACGAGCACAAGCGTTCGGCTAACATTCTGTCGGGATCAGGTAACGGATGGACTGCTGGAAGGATCCTGATTTCTGACAAGAAAAATGGCAGCCGAGACGAACCATCAATATAATTGAAGCGATGTGAGACATGAGACAAGAAGGACTGATATGAGTCTTTGATCACCCCACAACACGAAACTGCACCACATTCGAGTATCGTCCATGTTCCGTTCCCGTCTCCATGACCGAGATGTCGAGAATGCCGCGTACGGCCTTCACGGCCACCTCCGAGGACCGGATACCCGGACGGCGTACGTCACAGACAGACCGCACGAGGAAGCCATCGGGGATCGGTACCGCGGGGAGCGCACCAGTAAAGCGCAGCGCACACCGTGCCGCGACATGCGCCTTCAAGCTGTCTGCTGCTTCACGCGCGGTGGAGCATCGGCGGGGATATGAGTCGCAGGCGCCACGAAACGCGAAGAGCGCGGGATGTGGCGTTGCATCGGCGGACGATCCCCTGTGGCTGTTGAATGCGCGAAATCGTGTGTAGAGGGCTTCAACCAAAGCGGTGTCGTCGGCAAACACCTGCGAAGTTTGCGGGAAGGACATCTGCAAAAATTAATAAGTACACGTTGTCATTTATCCACCAGGATAGAATCATGTACTGGGTGAGAACTCGATCCGGAAATGTGGTAGCGAGTCGATGGTAACGGAATTTCGGCCGCCGTCAATTCCGGCTTTGTTGTATTTCCATTCTCAGTGGAACAGCTATCCTAGGGTTCGAAACGATGAATTAAATATAGGCCAAGTCCGAGATGATGATAGTCCAGATGGGAATCAAGAAGAGAGAAGTCTCGGAAAGGATAAGGCGCCAGCGGATTCCACAAGATGAACGAAGTAGTACCATGGCAAAGGTGCCAAATTTAATCAACAACAAGAGAAAGACCTACCTCCACATCCTCTGGATAACCTAATTCAAGCGTATCAAAATCCAAGAGTTCCAAATCGTCCTCAGATGGGACATGCTCGAAATCGACGTCGCACGAGAGGTACAAGTCTTCCTCGAGCGTTGTGCCGCAATCTAGCGGTCGGGGGTGAATTTTCGGCGAAACCGCCTATTCGCGGCACATGAGCTCAGTCAATTCCCTACCAAGGAGCGTATTTGACCGCCCAATGAGGAGATACTGACCCTCCTTTCGCAGAATGTGTACCCCATGCCTTCGGGAAGAATGACAGCCTCAAGGGAAGCAAGGAGCGCCCAATCGAGAGGAAGAGACGACAGAAAAGACAGATTCAGTCACAGCGCTAGGAAACCCCGGTCCTGGCGTCTCGAGGTGAAAAGCAAAGGAAGATGCGTCACAGTCACTTGAGTGACACGCGAAGACATGCCGAATCGGATCACTGGGTTTGAACTAAGTTATCTCGGCATTGCGGCATCAGTTTCTAATTCTCCATTCTACAGTCGGATTCCAACGGGAATCTACAGAACAAAAGGATGTTTGATTACTGAATCAACCAAGTGGCTCCTGCCATTCCAATCATTTTTCTATGCGTTTCCACCCCTGAAGTCTTGATGGCAAAGGGAGCACTCGAAGCCCATACCTTGTCGGAAATTAATGATATTCAGCGTGTAGCCGCCACTAGGTGCCGAGTCCATTAGCATCTCACATATAAGAAATATAAAACAGTGTTCACATCGCCGGCAGCTCAGGAACCAGCGTGTGAATCTGTCCCAGCTCCGTCTCGAGGAAACGACCCATTTGAGATCGAAGGCATTTGTACTGTTGACCATGAAGATATCGATGATCTGTCGGTCCGACTCGGTGAAGGTCCACTGGGTCACGGTGAACTCGTCGACGCTCGGGTTGGTCGGAACGTCAATGGTCAAGGCATTGGCGAGGGGCGCTGCTGTAGTACAAACTATCTTGTCAGTTTGTGCAGGACTGGGAAAGCGGAAGGCCGACCTGAAGAACGAGAGGACGCGCATGCTTACTATGATCGGGATTTGCAGTGGAGGTGAGGGGAGTGGATAGGGTTGGACTTGGAATCCTGCGACCTTACAAGTGACTTGACTCGCTACATAAATAAGCGAGTACAAAGCGATTGTTCAACCCGCACTCTTACACACGGGTGAAACCTGTCAATGCCAAGAAACGGATCATCACGACCCCCCCCCAACGCATACGAAGATCTTTATCCAGTGTTTAACTCTGATCATGGCGCTTTATGATGAAACAGAGTGAGTTAATTTGATTCTTTGTGGGACTCGAACGGGGACCAGGCATCGGATTGCAGGAACTTGGAAGTTGTTTCTGTTTGAGCACCATGTGTTCAGACTGGGCTTAGCGAGAAAGGGCCTTACACACTCGGAGTTGGGCAATCTTTCGTTGGATCACCAAGAGGCTCAAACACCGCTCACGGAACACGTAGTACTTGCGAGAATCAGAGAAAGGCTCACAGACGGCATCACTTAGAGGGGGGGGGAGGGGTTACGGAATCTTGTCCTGTCAGCGATGGAAAGTTCTGCACGGGGTTGTTTGGGCCCATTCTGGGTCAAATAAAATTCTGGCATGAAGGGTGAGTAAATCCAAGACTATATGCCTTGTTTAGCTCCTGCCATACCGGTTTGGATATCCCTCAATAAATTATTTTCGGTATTTCGGAAAAATCAACTTTCTGGCGCGCCAGATGGAAAAGTGGTGTAGGAGGCCGAAAGTAGTTGTAAAGTGACCAAATCCATATCTTGGTTCACCTAAATTGATTGGGGTTTGAGCCCACATCGCGCAGACAAGGTGGCCGTTTTGAGCATTTGGCCGTAGTGCTGGGGTTCGAAAATCGGTCCAAACCTGAACCGAACTGAACCGGACGCGGGGTTGAGGTTCATGGTTCAGCCATTCTCTGAACCTGAACGCCAGGTCCGGTTCGGCGTTCGGGCTGCCACAATGGTTCGAACGCTGAACCTGATAAATGACTGGATGCGCAATTTGTAAACGATTTTCTAGCCTCTCTAACTTAAAATCTCTGCAAGGTCGCACTTTTCAGGAGGTTCTCTATCTCTCAACAACCCAATCTGCCCACCCAAAAAGCGGAAGAAATGGACAGATGGGAGCAGAAATTTAGCAGATTTGATTTTGGTGGTAACATGTCGAGACCTGCTCAGGTCTGCATTTTTATGCTCAAATCTGCTGTTATCCGCATAGATATGCCCTGCTATAATCCCTGATTGCTCTGTATATATTAATCGGAGAAATTGCATAACTACAACACGATAGCTACGTAACACAGAACCGCCCCACCCCTCTGCAGCTGCAACCAATTCTGATCCTCGCATGCACCCAATACGCATCGATGGCAAGCGACTTGGGATCGAGACTGTATATGCGCGCAATTGGTTCTATCGACACGACGTACAAGCACCCCAAGATGGTTTTAATCAGTGTACGGCGGGAGCTACGAGTGGATATCGGTACATGCTAACCTCGCCAAGTGTGAAACCATGACTCACTTGGTCGTGGTATGTTCGAGCCATCAGACAAGCGAAGATTTGGACCAAGGTCGGCGAGTGCATGTGCGAGGAATTGAGGTACTTGCCGCGCATCGCACGAAGCTATAAGCCCAAAGAGAACGTGCGACGCCGATGGGGAAAACGAGAGCGCAACTCGGAGAAGCACGATTAAGTCAGAAGATTTACGAAAGTTTGGATAGACGCACCCTGTGACCACACTACAACGTCCCATTATAAGCCATTCCAAGCGCCAGTAAGACAAAAAGAGGGGTCGTAGCGACATGGGTAGGATCCAAACGCTGGATGACCAGAAGGGAATTAGCACTTCAGACCTTCATGAATCTGGGTGGAGACACGCCCGATGGCTCAGCGTGACACAGAAGGACCCTACAGAAGCTTCCATCGCGTCAAGTAAGAGACCACAGTGAGAGGGAGTCAATGACCGTGAAGAATGAGTATTGGCGGCGTCGGTGGCGATTTTGGAGCACGAACCTGACACCGGGATCGGGCCACGTACGAGGCGGTCATAAACACGCGGCATAGCCATGAATTAGCCTGCAATTCTTCACAGACAAGTGTATATAAACATACCGAGTTGAGTTTCCCATTTTCTACGCTGAGGATCTGGGGCGGCACAGACACATAGCGAGCGAATACAAACCGATACGCACCAAGAGACCTCATCAGCATTTAGCGCGATGCAGGACGAAGATTCGAATTGTCTCAGTCGCGTGTAGAGTTCACGATACGCGTCGAAAATGCTAAGGATACGCCTCAAACACGAAATAAAGGAAGCTTTGCAATGTGGTTACCGCGTCGTTTGTAGCGTCGTACTAGGGACCGACGACGCGTCATTCGGGAAGGATAGCATGAGAGTCGGGCACGATGAAGGACAGAAGGGATGTGAGAGGGAAAGGAGGTTGAAGAGATCCCTGGCGCGCGGGGAGGGGGATCATGATGGTGGTGGTAGGAAGCAAGAAGTGTTTCAAACTCTGACCGCCGCGCGGCAGTTACGTACTTCCGTTCGCGGATTCTGGACAGGATTCAAACCTCCTCGGTGGAACTTATTAAATTTGAGTTTGAGAAGAGTACTTTTGAGGTTTTTAAGTGCAAACCATGGCGTCTGAGCTGGGCAGATATGGACAAAAGTTGAGCAGATTGGGGCGGACGTCGGCAGATCTCGGCATACGGGATTTTCACTGGGACGTTCAACAGTTGTCCGAACCTCCCCAGAACTACACTGAACCTTGTCGAAGCAGCATTGGCCACACCTTCGGCGGGATTATCTGTGGGCTGCATGACCCGTTCGAAGAACCGCAATCCTGATTATGTACGGTGTGGGAAAAAGAGCCATCAATGCTGGACATCTCTGGCCATCTCGGGTGTCGCAAGGAATCGTATGGCATCGTTCAAGATTGCAAATGCCTGACGATCCCAGTCGAGACCGGTTTCTTGGGGCTTCATGTCTGAGTCCAAACGTTGCTCGAATATTTCTTGTCCCTCTCGGAACAAATACGAAGGAAAAACCCCTGATCGTCACGTCTTTCACTGGTATTCATCGCTTCAGACAGTATTAGCGCCGTTCCAGTAAAGCGAGAGAAGATCAGACACCGCTAACGTGCTGGGAAGCCAAGCGGGTTGATTTTCAGTGTATAAAAAGGGATTCGCATAGGAAGAAACGTTGATTTACCAAGCTCAGTCGGGCTCAGAGTTCTTTCATCAGTGAAAAGTGAAAAAAAATGGCCATTGGAATTTTTTAAAAAAAATCCAGGCAAATGTATCGCTCTCACAGGACTTCTTTCGGCCCAGAAATGCGTGTTTTTGGCTCATGAAATAAAAGAGGACAAAAGACCTTGCTTCGTTCCAAAGAGTTGCGTGAGATCCATTTTTCTCTTCTTCACTGACTAAGGATCCATTTGATAACTTATATGCTGATTATTCATAATGTCCGACAAGGACTCATGAGCAGCTCAACAGGAGATCTTTCCACAGCTGCAATGTCCAAGGTTAATACTGCGCTGTGTCAGAAAGCCAAACCGATCTTCGACGCAGTCATTAAATTCATGTTGGTACAATAGTCCTCGGAGAATAATGATTTCACTCCTTCCTATCGAGGTAGACTCACATCATCGGAGCGCCGGTGATTCGATTCCACTCAAGGATATAGCGTGTGGTATTATTCTATTTTGTGATTCTGACTTTTAGACAAGGAAATTCACCAAGTTAAACTACCCTATTCATGCCAGTCTCACCGCTGAGGCCCGGCGGTACTGGGTCCCGCGTTCAAATCGTTCATGACGCTGAAATAAACACCCCAATCATCGACCCTGCAGCAAATCAACGGGTCAACAATTAAATCAAACTTGAAACACAACAAAACACACTCGAAGCCCGTCGGCGCACTCGCCCACATCGCCATGATCTCGTCACTCAGTCCATCCTCAGACATGCCAAAGTTGAAATTCGGCACACCCATATCTCCGCCTTCGGGAGCAAAGACAGACTCGCTGTTGAACACGTTCCCAATGTCATCGGCGGTGCTATGGAGAGGCGTCGCGCTGACGCCGACCGTAAAGCCTGGGTAGCCGAGCGGAGCCGCTGACTGGGTGGGGTACCAACTGCTCGTGCTCGACAGAGGCGGCGGAGTACGCTGGTGGAACACCGGCAGCCGTCCGAGGTCGGCACCGTACGTCGGGAGCGGGGTAAACTGCGCTTGGTGTGGGGACTGGGCGCCGCTGACTGCCGACATTGACGCGGATGGTGCGTGTGGATGCGTGGGGTGATAGGTGTTTCCGTAGGGTGGGTATTGCACGGGCAGTGCCGGCGTGCGCGAGTACTGCAACACATCATCTTCTTCCCTGCCTCGCTTATTTGGGTTGGGCGGAGCACCGCCGGGAGCCATAGTTTGGGACAGCCCCTTAGGCAGTGGCAATTGACTGACGGTCGCCAGCTCGCGTAGGAGATCACTGGAAATATTGATCAGATTAGCAGAATCCACGTCCCATGATACAAGACATACTAGAAGAGACCCGCAGTCTGCCATCTTATAGATGTTTGAGTGAGGAAAGAGTAAACGATGTATATGCGAATGTCGCACCGTTTTTCGCAAACACGCAAAGTCGTCATGCATTTGTGCACTTCCGTCATGGCGCTGTTCATGTGCGGCGGCAATCCCGTGCGCTTTCCACTCCAAACGTTCAAGAGCAATATAACGGCGCTAGTGAAAACTGGGGACTGATTTTCCAGAGAGACATTGCGTGTGAGTTTACACCAAGGATCCAGAGCCAGCCTACTTACAATGAGCACTGGGACGGGCACACCATTCTTGCGGAGGCGCGACATTTCGGCAACATGGCTAGCCGACCGCCCTGCGTTGGTACAGATCGCCAGAGATGGCAGAGCCTATGAGATATAAAGATCGGAAGTTGCGAACATGATAGCTCCGACGCACTGTGGATGTACGGTCGTGGACTGTGGAAATGAATGGCCGGTGGATGCATATCTGCACCTGGTAGTATGTGCAATGAAGAAGTGCCGACTGATCAAAGGATATATCATCGCGTCGATTCGGTTCCCAGCGGACTACAGATTTGGCGGTCCAAAATGTTCAGTGCTGGAATACGGAGGAGAAGGATTGTACACACGATGAGCAGGAACCGAATCTAGCCAGCGGTTCAACCCCGAATCGAGCTCCGCGATTATCTGCTCTTCCCACATTTCGTTTTGCTTGGCAAGGACCCTTTTGGTATTGTTGAGTGCGTACTATGTCGATAGACGGATGTGAGCTCCTGGCGGCTATTTTGGAACTAAAGACGCCCAGAATGCGAGATGCGAAAAGGTGAAGGTGAGGGACAACCTCAAGAAACAGAAGAAACAAAAGAAACACCAGACGCACAGAACAGGCTGAAAGGGGAAAGATACTCACCACCATCTTCAACGCAAATGCAATGATATCACTGAGCCGCAGGCAGCAGTTGAAGAACGTGATTCTCGACGGCTTGCCCGCAGGCTGCACAAATGCTTGGGCGGGATCCTCAGGCTCCCAGAATTCGTCGTCGCACTCTATGGGCAGTTCGGCGTCGATGCTAAGACCCCGAAAAAAGATAAATCAATACAAATAAATCGATAGGGAAAGCGAGGAAAATAAATGGTGGTGGAGGAGGCCCAGGTAGAATACAAAGTGAAATAAAAAAAGGAGGATGTCAACGAGGAGCAGCAAGCACTGAAGCGGGCACGTACTCTTCATACGTCGTCGCAGACGGTCGCCCGAGCGTCATGCTGACATGGCGATCGTAGTAAACAAGTACCCAGAACCCCCGTTTCCACAACTCCGATTCGACTGTCGGCCGGCGAGCCGGCTGCTGCTGATGATGTATGCCGATGATTTGTGCGAGGCGAATGCCTATGCCTATAAACGTCCAGCAAGTCGCAGGTGCGCAGTACCGCAGGAACCCAGCTACGAGCTGCGAGGCTATCAGCGAAATTGAGGGCAATACGGGCAACCAGCTTATACGCACGCAGTAATATTGCAGATGGTATACTGAGGGGCCCTCGAAGATATGGTTGAAGTGAACCGGAATCTGATCAACGAATTCCCATCCGCAGCGTAGAGGCTCTGCCCCGGGCGGGGATAACCGAGGGTCGTCGGAATAGCGAGAGCCGATGGCGCAGACCATCAGGACGACTGCACCGAGCGACGGATCCCGGATGTGCAGCCCATCAGCTATGAAACGATCGAAGGTTGGCCGGTGGATGACCGGATAGTAGAGGTTTTGGTGGACGAAGTAGAGGTCGACGAGGGCAGAGAGCAGGTCGGGCTCTGGGAACACAAACGGGCCCAAATGAGGGACTCGATGTTTCGCCTAGAAAGCGGGATGAGCATATATCCAGTAAATTCACCATTTGCATACGGGCTTATAGGTCCAGTAGTGCATCCGACGGGACGTCCATCGCTGCTCTTCATACCCATCGCGGAGCCGAAAAGCAGCCCGGCAGAGCATTGCCGTGGCCGACTTTCCCTGGAAACGATTACCAGCTCGATTCATGGACAAGTTTTCGAAGTCTTCCACCAAGGCGATGTGAGACAAGTCATCTTCATGCAGGACAGGTGTGGGGACATTCATGGACCGAATATTGAGGGTAGCGACCAAAACGCCGGGGCCAGCCTCAGAACTTCCGGGAGGCATTATAGCCATGCTCGCATGCGGCCCCACAGGCGTATCGTTACTTCCGGGGCTCGCTCCAGCAAGGGTAGGTGATTTAGTATTTCGGGGTGAAAGCTGGTTGGGGGTAAGACTCAGGTTCTTCGGATGTAAAATTCCGTCTTTCCTTGCGCAGCAATTGCTCTGTCAACTCGAGTCGGGCCTCCAAGGCCTCGACATAGCTGCGAGAGTATCGATAACGGTGTCCGATACCTTGTAATACGCTCACCTTCGCCGCTTTGTCGCTGCTCCTGTCAAGCGGCATTCCAGCCCATTTTCGATGCAATGGGTACACCTCCTCTGTGCATTCTGTATGACATCGCCTGAGAACCCCCAATTCAGCAATCAAGGTTGTAACGAGCTGAGAAACAACAATTACAAGCTCCTAAAATTTGTGTCAGGCTCAGCGGCAAAAAGACATAGGAAACTGCAAACTCTTCCTGCGTCGGCAAATATCACACGCGCGCTGTAGCCGTCTCTCCCTAGCAGGGGCAGAAATGCCCCTGGGCCGATCTTCTTCATCTGACATGAGAGTGAAGCAAAGAAGGTTGGGGGCTGTGCTTCGGCTGTGCGGTTGTTTGTATCGGCATTTGTTGTGGATCCAAACATTTCTTGAGCGTTTCTTGCCAAAAAAATATAAAAAATATAAAATCTGATTCTTGCAGCGCAGCGTATACGTCCGACTGTATAACCAAACTTTCTATTTTTCACTAACGGTCCATAGACTCGTCACCAGTCTGCGCTACGGCAAATCTTAGTGCAAGCACTATGCCGTACGTAGCGCAGACTGGTGACGAGTCTAAACGGTCCATATCAACCATTGTATTGGATACCGTGCACCAGGCTTGAATAATGGATGCACGACCCCACCAATGGTGTCAGCGTAAATCCGCTGGAGGTATCACCCGTATTGATCTTGAGGTAACGGGGAATTCGAATAACTTGCGTTTATCCAGGAACTTATGTTCTATTGCAAACGCATAAGGGACACATGACAGGTACGCGAAAGTACACTACGCTGATGTACGTAGCTTTTGTGTCGTGCTAACAAATGGGTCCATGAGTAGGGAGAGCGGGTGATTCGACTCCACCAGCGGACATTATTTATATTGTAAGAATGGACGTTTTCAACAATGATGAACCCTGAGAGTAATTTGAGGGGCCAGACGGGTTTACATGGGTTCACAGATTGATCATGATGTACACTCCAAGTGATAATATCTTCATAATATAAGCGCATGGGGGTATTGGCGTGGAAGGTGTCCAATTCTAGAATGTTGTCCCATGCAAGCCGGTTGAAGGTTGACTCCGTGTTTGAGGTACGACAAGTATGTTTCGATGGATTCGTGCATGCAAGGGGAAGAGGGACCACTACGCGGCTGTGTTCTTGGATTCAAGAACGGAGTAAGATATGCTGTTTGTTCATAATGCCCAGGAAGCTCGGTAAGTGATCATTCCGCGGTGGCGATGCCAGTGCCCAACAGTGCACTCACTCACAACAACCAGAAACCCCTTCGGACAAATTAACTTCATCTTAGAGTTAGCTCAGCCGAGGCTCAGCCTCCAGGTCATAGAGTAATATGCTCACTCGTTACCCTCTTTATGAAATTACACTGGGGGCAAGAACCAACACATGCGAAATATGAGTGCGTCCAACGCATGTGCTCCGCAGGTAGTCACAGGCCTAATAAAGCCCATGTCACAGTTTGGCAATTGTTCTTTGCTGGACAAAGGTCAGACAAAGAATACACAAAGGATAGACAAAAGGCAGGATGCACCCGGGAAACATGTCCTGCCCTTTTTCTGCCCTTTGGCTACTCTTTGTCCCTCCTTTGTCTGGTAAAGAACCATTGTTGAGCTGTCACACATCTTTTGTGTGGTAGATCCTGACCTGCAAAACAGATGCGTTTAACATATGCAGCTGTTGTATGTGTAGGTTCTTGCCCCCAGTGTTAAGCCTGTCCATCGGTCCGAAGCTTTTTACACTCCGAACACTTCTTTTGATGACTGTATGCCGGCCTGATCCACAGAGCCGGCTCCTCAGCTCAACAGTGCATACTCAATTTCAGGTGATCCGCATGGCGGCTCCTCTCTTCTCAATCCTCTGCCATCACGGAATCACTCCCCCACGATCAGCATTCATCACTTTGTTGGAATTCGAGTTGGTCGCTCGCTGTCACCAACACAGCAACCGGACACATTTATTCAGGGTACAAGGATAATTCTAATCAGCAACCCCCCTTGCTGATGTACGGGGTTGCTGCTATTCAGCAACCCCCTAGATTATGAAATAAGATAAGATTGCCGGGCCGGTAATGGGCCGGTATACACGCAATCGCATTGGCGATGGAGTTGTTGTACCCCAAAGTCGAATACTGTCATTTACAGGAACATCACTGACCGATCAAACCAATACAACGAATATTGTTGAAGTGCAAAGCTCAATTTATGAGGTTTACAAACTAGTTTAAATTTATCGGAAAACCCGACGGTCGGCGCGGCGATTTTCTACCTATGCCGTGGCTTCCCCTGGACACTCGACCGATTATGGCCCGGCTTGTGGCAGCGTGAACAAAAATTCTGACGGCATGTGCCATTCACACCCCGATTAGATGTCCCCCCACCACCCTGGGGACGTCCTTCCGTTGCGCCAGTAAGCCGCGTGGTGAGTGGTCGTCCCTTGCGCCTCACCATTGGAGGATCTTGAAGTGTGTCATGACGGGCCTCAGTATCCAAATCTTGCCTGTAATAATTGAGCAATCATCCAACTTCAAGTGGAACATGAATACACATACCCAACCCGTGCAAGCCTTTCCCGTAAATCATCCAATTGTTCACGAGTTTGAACGCTACTCATCAAGGACTTGTGTTCTGCCTGGAGATCATGATAAACTACGTGTTGGGGAATTGATTGTGTGGGCGGAGGTTGCAGAGGTTGTTCTTGGCCTCTCAAAGACGAAACCGGCTTGACGACAGAGCTTAATGACAATGATTTTGCTGTGAATTCAACCAGACGGCTTGCCGGCCTATCTTGGAATGTAATGGCACTGATCTCAGCGGCGTTTAGATTTGGGTCCTGATACCAGCTGTAGAATAATCAGCTGGGGTTGATAAATGGATATAGTAGAATGTACCGTGCTCTGATTAGTGAGATATGGAATGGAAGCCCAGGCATTTTCGGCCACACTGCAAAATAATGACGACAGACCAAGCCTAAATTGAGGCCCATGCAGCAGTTGCAAATGTACCGTCCATCCGGGAGGATAGCAATTATGTGAGCAACACCTGTATTTATGTGGGTGACTTTGACCAAGTGGATGGGAACAAGACCCTGGTTCTGCACCAGGCGAAGAAGCCAACGGGTTTCTATGTATGCGTTGTCATTTGAAAAATCGTTCATAGCACGCTATCATCACTTCAGTGCTTGGCATGGAATGAGAAAAGAGAAACACACATTCTCCTCATCTCCTTGCCATTGGTAACCTGAATCCACCTCATTTCGACGAACGGCGTACTCTGTCTGAATGAAAGATAAGCCAGTTTATTTTAATAAGATGGATGGGACTCACCCAGTTTCTGGTCCCATCTGGGAGCTGAAGAACGTCTGCTTGAAAATACACCTCAAGTTCCATTTGTTTGAAGCACCCGTTAACGGCAAATGGCCCCACATATTTGCGCAAATCATTAAGAAGAAGCGCGAACATGGACTCAGTTTGACTGGGATGTTGTCTGCGAGACGACTACAGAAGATATTCAGTTGCATATTACTGCTGAGAAATGGTCTTACCTCTCGGACGCGAATTAAATCTGCTCCTGTTTGTTGCTGAGTTCGTGCATTCAGGGCCGTGAAGAGCTGAAACAGGGTCTTCTTCGCGCCACCGAGTGCTTTGGTAATTCGATTTTCCGCCTCTACACGGCCATTGGTACGTATACCAGCAGTGAATGTGTGGCTGATCCACGGCCATGCCCAGCGATCACGTACTGAGTGAAGCTCCTGCAAATAAGTTCTAGCGCTCGGATAGCGTGCGACAAGTGCTGCCCAAAGTCGTTCAAATTCTGTGGGAGAGACGGCACGGTAGGCAGCCCAGGTCGAACTCTGTCCCCACTCTAACTGCCCCAAAATTGGACTGAATATCTCGGCCTGAAATGCGAGATTGAGTCTCGGTTTCAACCTTGGTACGAGCTCGAGGGGGAGAGCTCAGATCTATTATATCCCCAGCCTGAGTAGATGTCTTGTGGGGACTTGGCAACTCTGCAAAATTTGTCGCAGAAATTCCGCAACTTCCACCACCCGCCAACGCAGATTGTCGATCAATGATGCCAGGCTGAAACGTGGTATTGGGGCCAATCTCGTGGCTGGGAAGACCCTCCAAAACCCATCTAAGAATGGCCAACATGTCTGTGGCCAGACCCAAATGCAATGAGTCACCGAACTCGAGATCCTGCAGTTCAAAGTTCACAAAGGATGCATAGTGTTGCATAGTCCAAGCCAAGAACGCAAGTGTTTTGACCTTCCCAGCGCGAATGCGCTCTCTAAGTTCAATAATATTCTGGCTGTATCGTCGTCGGCCTGGAGGAACATGGTAGAGAGTTCGGCAGTGATTGATAAAGGATGTGGGAAGGAACAAAAACGAGGGCTCGTCCTCCATGATGAGTGCAGCCCGTCGAAAGTATGTCAACTCTGCACGAGCATTTAGAATGTCCTCACCAGCCCAGCGTTCATTCAATAAACACCCGAGTCCAGATTGGGGTTTGAGTAACAAGGAACCCGGCAATGGGTTCGTTGACTCGGCTGAGGGCAAAATCTCGTATCAGATGAGGGTGAAGCAGATTCTTGTCCCAGAGATGATCCAGAAGATCTGACGCTGAATTGATGCCGTATAAACTGTTGTTAATATTCATCATAAGGCGAATCTGGGAGAGAAAGTGAGTGATGTTCATTTCTGTGACAAATTTTGCCACCTTCGAAAGATGGCACTGCACCAGAACATTTGGCTTGCCAGTGAACCGAAGCAAAACGGAGCGAGCACCGTGGGTATGATAGGCATATTCCATTGCACTGATAATTGGCAGGAGATCATTGAGGCTGGGAATTAATTCTCCGAAACCAAGATTAATGTCTTCCGACTCTCTCTCGGATTGCCTTCATCAAATCTCCAATCGAGAATGGAGCCGTTGGGTAAGACACTGGGGAGATTATCATTTTTGACCATATCGTCAGCAGTTGTAACCGTCAATTGAGTAAAGTACTCGGCAGAAAATGGAACACTGGGCAGGGGTGCTGTGTACTGAGCGAATGACATTGTCTGCAAGAAAATATCAAATTTTGTGATCTGTACTCAAGAGAGAAATTGAATCTTACCTGGATTAGATTCGCAGGTTGGTTGTCGAAAAAATAATAGGTTCACCTTTGGCTTAAATAGTACTCCATGATTAGATGAATGATGTCCTGCAGGGTAGCAGCTGAAAAATTGGAGGTGTAAGTGCTCAGTGTTGGCAGACGGTAAGCTCGGTACCTTGTGAGCCGCACATAAATTGATTGCGTGTTGATTGCCTGCAGGGTTAGCGGAATTGTGGTCTGCAGGGAAAGCGGCAAATTGCTCCTATATTCCCCTTTTGGTCATATTACGGTACTTTACTTACTTATCCTTCTAGTGGGAACGGGCATCGCCCGTGATTTGATCGGCATGTTTGTATGTGTTTGCTCTCGATTAAACTCTCTGCTCCGATGTTCCTCCTTCTACCTCTTTATTCACTCACTATGGCGACATTCTTTGGCTGAAGGATACTTTTTTTTAGTGTTTTCCTTCACAGCCTTCAAATAATATGCAGAAAAGCTTTTTGCATTTCATCTCTTTTGAGAGGGCCAACCGGTGAATCTGCTTTCATGATGGTTCTTTGGTCGCGGACTATAACACCAACTAGAATATATTTTATAACGACTCAAAAGGTGTAATTTCGCCGCACTCACCATATTTTTGAATGGTTGACTTGTCCAAAATTTGATACATAACAGCATTTCTTGCCAAATTCAAAGGATTCAGGACCGCCAACCTGAATCTGAACCACTAGAGTCCGTCCTACGAGGCCCTACTGTGTATTTCCTTTTTTTTTTTTGGCAGCAAGCCGAGTATCTGCCGCGTACCTGGTGGAACTCTTTGAACCAGGATATTTGTCACAAGCGTGTGACATATGTCACATTTCTAACTTTTCCGTATGTTGGAAGTTTTCTGGCAGTACTATGGCCTTGTGACGCACTTACATTTTACCTGAGACATGTAAATGCCCTTCCAGCTCAAAAAAATGAGGTTCCGAGAGTTTCCTGGACAACCATATTGATTTTGCATTGATTTCAAACAAAACTTTATAACTACTTTCCAAAGCAGTGGATCACCACATATTCGTGGATGGAAATGCTGATATACATAGACTCTACAAAGTTACGTAGAGATATTGTCGAATTTTGTCTGCACCGCCGCAGTAGCCCTCGCAGTAGCGTTGAAATCCATGGCATTTCATGTATTGGGCAAAAAATAAGAATCAGGCTCTGTTCAACTATTCTCACAGTAATTTCACTTGTAGTTTCTCTTTGGAGTTTGTGCCCAAAGTCCCTCGCTCAACAGTTATAAACTTTTGAAGTTTGGAACCGTGGTCTATCGAGAGCAAACACATACAAACATGCCGATCAAATCATGGGCGATGCCCGTTCCCACTTCTAGTTACCTTACAGATTATTGGGGGAGAACTTATATACGTCCGCAGCCGCATCGGTAGGAACAGGGGCTGTACCCATCGTTGCTGGACTTCGTCCCGGGTAGCTCCAGTGACAGAATCTAGCCGAGATAAAATCACGTGGGGGGTTGCTGAATAGAAAGTTCTATTCAACAACCCCCCGTACATGAGAAAGGGGGGTTGCTGATTAGAATTATCCAGGGTACAAGGTCCATTCATTCTTTCAGTCATTTACTGTACCTTTCCGTGCCTCACTTACACTTTACATGGTTTAATTCGCCGTAGTAGGTTTAATTTGTGCCTGTTCACCTACGTATGAGTAGCTATTATACTGAATGAATCCCCTGCGCGTTTTTGAGGGTCTTCTGCCAATTCCCCAGTAAAGGCCGTGGTTACCTTTATTTCAACACACTTCTCCTTCATATAATGGGAATTCTATCCTTTGCCAATGAGAAATTCAACTGTAAGCTCTGGTTCACATTTAAACCGAATTGGTGGAGCACAAAGTGCCCCGCTGCACTCTTGTCTTTCATAAACAGACGCTACAATGGAAGCTCGTGCCTCGCATGTTGTTAGCCGTCCCGAACAATTTCCAAGGACAGGCTTACGGCAGCGATTAAAGACAACCGCAGTCCTGCCTCAAACACCCAACTGCAAACTTATGGGGCTTACTCTCAATATGCTACAGATCACGTAGCCCCATGCATTGAATTATTCTGTGAGATTGCTGTGAGGTTTAAGGTTTAGCTTAGCAAATCGACGTCTTTCTTGGATCAAAATGCGCTGGCTTTTCGAAGTTGCACGAATATAGGCATTTTTTGGGGTTCAGACATCTTTCTGAGAGTACTTGTTCGTCACTGAACGTTGCATTTGTAAGTCAAGGCCATCAAATTCCCCTGGATAGGGGCTTGCGGAGGTGCGGGCCGACACGTTATCCGGCTCGCGATGGCACACAAACACAAACAAAAAAGAAGTCCCTGCATCCGCGTCCAGTTCGCAAGGCGATTCCACCCCCAGTCCTAGTTCTGCTCGCACTGAGCCAGGGCATTTTTGCGCATCCTCGTCCACTATCAAGCCTGATCTCACGCAAGACCGCGCCGGCGAACCTCGATTAGGGAACGCCGGAAAGTTTCTACATCTCCTTACATTTCATTGAAACACGGTTAAAGTTTCGACTCCGCTTGGCCGTCGTCCGAGCGTTTTAAATGGATCTCTTCTGTTCCTGGCCTGACCTGGGTTTCTGGGTTTCGGCGGCTTTGTTTACTGCAGGTCAGCGGCTCGGGTCTCTGTCTCTTCTTGGGTTCTACTCGGGTTCTGCCGCTGTAATTACGGGGTTCCTGTCTCAGTGGCCGTTCCCTCGCGCCAATGGCGCGTCGACGTATTTAAAGGTCTCCAAGTCAATCGCACGGTGTGAGGTAAGAATTCATTCCCTTCTGCCGCCCTGACTCTCAGCATCTCCACGTGCCCAGATGCGAGTTTCCCCTAACTGTCGCTATTTCCTTCGGCCTTCCTAGAAAATACCCTAAACACACAACCGCGGCACAAAATTCATCCCGGTTAGCCAGGCTCACGCTACACCCTCCTCGAGGTCGTGAATGTTCCCAAGCGGCGTGCGCGCCGCTGCCCGTGGGGCTCGCAGTATTATTGACTACGGCTCGGGAGTCTTCTAGAATCTTTCGTGTTCCTCAGAGCTGGTCCCTGCCATCTTCAATCTTCTGACCTATGTTTGTAGGTCCCGCGGACTGTGGTTAAGCGCCACACATACCCACGCATGTCTCTGCAGCTGTTGAACACTAAACAATGATCGCCGTCCGGGGGTGAACATCCTATTTCTGGGGATTCGGATCCCATGCGAATGAAGGCGTGGAATACTCCCGCAACACCAGCGGGTGAATGATGAAGTCCTTTATACGTTCTGCCACTAATGCACATGTACCAGTGCAGATATCTGTCCGTAACCACCCAGAGCACGCCCCGCCCGTCGTCATCTGTCCCGCAATCATACCGATGCCCGCCGCACGTCGGTCTCAAAACTTCACCGATGTTTGTTGCGAACGTCATCGCCCACAAGAGATCCTCGGCTTAGCTCGGCGTTTGAAGTCAGTACTGCTGGCATTCCGTTTCAATTCGCGAGGATAAATCGCCCAAGGGGCTCCCGGCTCCGGGTCTGCTCCGCAGACGCAATCACAGGCAGGGGATCTTCAAGGCGCATCTTAATCGGGATACAAGACCCGTGAATCTGGCGGAGATCGGACCATGGCAGGCTGATGCCAGGTCACATTCGACAAGATGTCGAGAAAAACGTTGCGGAACCACAGAAAAGGTTAGTTCATTTTCGTTGCCGCTGTTGGATGCCTATTTGTGACCGATGACCAGACAAGACCAGACAGGTGCCGCAGGAATAACAGATTCATTTGTTTCTGCGCCCCGAGTCGGCCCGCTAGTTTTTGAGTCGCTGATCCCGAATCTCCTTCCGTAAATCTGTCAAACTGATCAGTTTGGTTTAGCGGTAAGAATCACATCGCTGGAGAACGCGGGCGTCAGAGGTCGCTTTGCCAAGTCAGCTTCTGCACCCGCCCTCCGATTCCCCAGAGGCGATAGTGGATCGCTAGGGCTCGCGTAGGTTGCGTCTCGTAGATCGTACCTGGAACTTATCGGAGTGGGGCGACCGGCAATGAATATTCCGAAAAGCCGGTGCCTGTACGACCACCGAAAGTCGACGGTCCTAGGACAATCACGACGGATCGCCGCAGAATTACTGAGAAAGACCTTGTGCGCCGTACCATGAACTCTGGTGATGCAATGGTGATTCAATTGGACTCTCTCTTGACTTATCGCTTCGGATCTACCCTCGCAGCCGAGTGTTCTGACGGAGGATGCCGTACTGCGGCAACGGCATCGCAGAAGACTGTGAGGTCCGATCACCACCGTATTCTGGAATAGTCCAAGGATAGCGTCAGTTCTGCACAAATTCATTGAAGGGGTAAGGATTTCTCTCACAGATGGGCGGAAGCCGGCGCTATCGAGGGATTTCAATAGCGACAAAGCAAAGCATCAATCAAACGTAGCGTTCAAAAACAGCAGCTTCGCATCGGCAGCTAGCGACGTCGCTTCGTTAGACTCCGCCTTCTTAAGTCCAGGGATTCGCACTCCGGCTATGATCTGATTCCCCCTCCCCTCCTCTCCGCTCTTACCCTCGCCGTTAAGGATACCGCTGAGGTGCGCAACGTTCCTCTCCAATCCTTGTCCATTGCTAACATTTCCCTGCTCTAGTTTCTCGCGACCCTTATCGGTTTCCTCCCTCCGACCTGTACACTTACGGACACGACGATTCACATACCCAACCCCGCAATCGTATAGCCCCGCCATCGAAACCCTGTATATATCAAATGCCCGCCACCCGCGATTACGCTCCTCCCTCTCCGGCAGGCTCCTCGGCCTCCGATGGATCGGCCAACTCTGCGTCAACCGGTCCCCCGCAAACTCCACTATCCACTGCGCTCCCACTAAACATGCCGACCTTCATGAACTTCACTGGGGAGGACACGATCAATGGCGCCATTGGCGCCAAACGCACAGTCAAAACCACGCGTCGCGTCAACACGGCTGAGCGGCGAGCTACGCATAACGCGGTCGAGCGACAGCGTAGGGAAACTTTGAACGGGCGGTTTCTTGTGAGTCGTGTGACGTTTTTCCTCGGGCTGACAGACTTATTCTTTGCCTTCAGGACCTCGCCGCCCTGCTCCCAAACCTCAACCAAATCCGCCGCCCCTCGAAATCCGCTATCGTCAACTCTTCCATCGCTCACCTGAATGCCTCGCGTCGCCACCGCATCCTTGCAGCGCAGCAACTGCGGATGATGAAGAACGAAGCCGACGCGCTCCGCAACGAAGTCAACGAGTGGCACGCGCGCGCCGGTGTGGCCTTCGTCGAGGAGCCCATGCGCGGTGAAGGGTTCGGCATCGTGCTTCGCGGCGAGCTCGAGTTTGAGGCGGGCGACATGCTCGAGGGCGACTCGGGCGAGGACGACGAGGAGTCTGCCGCGATGTACGGCGCACCGCACTACCACGCCGAGCCCATGGACGACTACGCGCTGCTCCAGCAGCAGCAGCGGGAGCACGCCGAGATGATGGCAGCACAGGCGCAGATGCAACAAGCGTCTTTCGCACACGCCCCGCACGGATATCCCGTGCATCCCCCCTCCACTCATTACTATACCGCATCACCGACCATCGCGGGCCCATCACTTGCTGTGTTTGACGATCCCGCCATGGGCCTGGAACACGTCGCACATACACGCTCCGCCATGCAAGCAGAGCTTGGCGCCAAATGGGCGCAACAGCAGATGCTTCACGCGCACCACCGACAACAGCAGCAGCAACCACAGCGGCAAGGCACCTGGTGATCTACCTCCTCACAGCCATCCCCATTCCTCCCGCTCTCGGGCTCTGCCCCTCACGCTCTTTTCTTCTCAAACTTCTCTTACATAGATACACCATCCCTTTCAATCACTTGTCTGCATTGGTCTAAATCCAATGCTCTTGTTGTACACTTGCTGTATTGAGTGAAATACTATCCCGACGGATTGAACTTCTTCGATGCTGTCGCTGCGCCACTCCATGTGCGGCTGTGAGAGTCTGTCGCGGGAGTGGTACTTCGACGACATTGGATTTAATGCGATGCCGTACGTGCGTTTCTGGGAGCTCACGAGGTTATTCTCAGAATTCGGATGCAGATAAAGTGCTGCTGGTTCGTCCACGAAATGTTGAACATTGTCGTGACAATCTGGCAGCAAAACGGGTGCAATGTTAAATTTGAGACCTCGGGAGCGGGGGAGATGCGCAGATATTCCAATTTAACCAAAACAAATCCGAGGATACACAGAGGACTTTCGGATTATTGCATTGATTCCGCCATCAACTCCGAGGCCATACGGGATGCTCATGGTGAGCAACCTTACTGATCATGAATCTCTTTATAAATAATATTTGTAGCCGGATATATGTATTATTATCTACGCCAATTCTGCGGCCTAGGCACACCGTGAAACTTGAAATAAACACGTGAAGGAAAGATCTTGCACACAGTGGGAATTTAAATGCCCCGGGATATTTGCGCCGAGACTTTGAAACCTTAATCGGTGCCCCTCTCCTTAAACCGTCTCGCCAAAATCATCTCCTTTGGTAATAGCCTCGGCGACAGAAGGGTTTTGGCGCCTTGAAAAACCGTGAACGACCCTCCAGTCATGTCCCTCGGCGGAGTTGAACCACAGGCTCTGTCTGAAATCAGTTATATTATCCGGCGCCCACGGGACTTGTTGGTATAATTCCGAAGCTCGCCAGATGTGTAGGCAAATAATATGACTGCCTCAAATGCGCAATCGACTCGCGGTACGAGAACGTTCACCACATCTAGTGCTGCTTCCATGCTCCGCCGAGGGCTTGCCAGTATAAAGTCCGGATATGAAGGATTTCAAACGCTTGCGCAGCTTTTTAGTATTGTCAGATTCAACGTAGGACACGTCATGCATCTCCAGAAGACATCGCAGAGGGCCTGTTTTGAGGACGGGAACAAGCTGCCTAAGAATGATGAACCGAAGGGTCGTTGTGATCATCTTCATTCTCGCCAAACTGGGATTCGACGGAAGAACAGCCGAGGTGAGACATTTGAGCTTCCCTAAGAGCCGCATCGTCCGGTACCGAGATGTTTCCACAGAGCGAACCTCAGAGCCTCAGACGTTGAAACTCGAGACCCATCGCACACCGATAGCCCGTGGGATAATGGCAACGCAACCAGACTCCCTTTGGGAACTCGATCGATTGTTTCAAAAATCACACGGGCGGGGTTTTGGGACGAATGTAGATCTACAATTGCTCGTCGGCACCTTGAAAGTTCGCTGATGAAATCGGTGCGTGAAAGAGATGACGAATTTGCAAAGCCTAGGGCACTCGCAGCGACGGTAGGGTGAGGTGGAGGCAGGCGCTCGACGGACGCAAAACCATGTTACTAATTGAATCGAATGCCATGGACGCTCGAGTGGCATAAGTGGATGCAAGCTTAGAGCAATGACACGAGTGCATACCAGCGTCAACGACTTCATCGCACACACAAAAGATCCGAAGAGTACATGAGACAAAAGAGCGTGCCGAGCCTGGTCTGGCGAAACGTCTTCCGAATAGGGCGAGTGGTGACACTTCAACATGTATTCGAGGGTCGGTAAAACAGCCAAAAATATATTGACATCAAAGTCCGGTGATATCAGCAGTGAGGACACACTCGGGTGGACCGCAACAGGAGTAACAGAGGCTTTAAAACTTTTTAACATTTTTATTATGATTTTTTAATGACATGGGTATTTGTGACAGATTGCCAAAAGCTGCATAGATAAATCAGCTGGTGGGTTCGATTAACACAGAAATAAATGTACGTGTACGCGACGGAAGAGACTGCAAATGAGGCGGGACTAGAGAACATTCAATGGGGAGAGTAGATGCTTCGATCGTCGACGCACCAGGTCAGGACGATGACGCTGACGTACAATGAGAAACTGAAACTTGCCTCAAGGGAAAAAAGCATACCGGGTAGCGGATGGTCCACGGACATCAGAAAACCCAAGTGTCGAATTTATTGCCCGGAGTATGACCGTCGAAAATGAGGGACTCTCGGAGATGAGCTGCCCAATCGCTTGTGAGAACCAAATGGTTGCCAATGTCCTTGCTAAACTCCACGTGGACCAAAGTAGAGAACCGGCCATACGAGGGGACGACCGTCGCTAACAGTAACGTTTAGTCCGTGGAAGACGGAGGTCGCGAGCCAGAGAGAACCCAACAACGGTTCGCGAAGTAGCAGAAGAGCTGAAGGACGAGATGAGGTTGCCATCCAGATACAGAGACATGGGGAGCAATGGGGAGGAGAGGAGGAGAGATTCAAAAGCTGCACGACGCAGGACAAACATACCAATCTTCAGGGGGACGTCAGTCGTTCTGGCAACAATCCTTTAACTCGGACAGATAGGGGACTCTAGGACAATTGCCAAAAAAACCGTCCGCAAACCAGTTAGAAAATAAAGGTGTTTGTTCAAGGAGCGGAGGAATCCAGGCATGTTGAAGGATGGAAACAAGGAGCCACCAGAAGCATAGGTTTCAAAAAAACGCCGACGATTGGTCACGGTGAACGCGAAAACGAAAAATGAAGCGCCTTATGCAAGGTGACGTAATGTCATGCATTTTCTGACGTAATTTCGACTACGATCGCTGTTTTGAAACCCCTGCAAAAAACCCACTACTAAAGATAGCGGGACGGCTCTGTGCAGCCGAGGAGTTGTTCCTTTTCACTTTCCCGAGGACAAGAATTAACTTCAAAAACCGTTTGGATCTTACGTTCTGCTGAGCAATTTTTGGCCGCACAGCCGAAGCACAGCCTCAAACCTCCTTTGCTTCTGACTGTCATGTCCTCTGATGAAGAAGATCAGTCCGGGAGCATGTCTGTCCCTGCTAAGAAAAGACGGCTACAGCGCGCGTGCGATATGTGCCGGCGCAGGAAGAGTTTGCTGTTTCCTATGTCTTTTGCCACTGAGACTGACAGAAATTTTAGGGGCTTGTAATTTGCGTCTCCAGGCTTGCTACGTGCTTGATTGCTGAACCGGGCATTTCCAGGTGATGGATTGCAGATGTCGGAAAAGAAGTGTACCCATTGCAGTGAAAATGGGCTGGAATGCAGCTTTACGGGAGCAGTGACAAAGCGGCGAAGGTGGGTATTAAGCGGTATCGGAGATGCTTATTAATATTCTCGCAGTTATGTCGACGCCTTGGAAGCTCGACTCGAGGTGACTGAGCAATTGCTACGCAAGGGAGGATAGGGTTTTGCATCTAAAGAACCTCGGACTGACGTACAGTTCAGTTGTCCCCGCAAAATAATGAATCACCCGCGGGTGCGAGCCCCGGGAGCAGTCAATGGAGCAGTGACTCGCCTATGCGGCAGCATACGAGCATGGCTATTATGCCTTCTGAAGGTTCTGGAGGTTCTGAAGCTGGCCCCGGCGTCTTGGCCGCTACCCTAAATATCCGGTCCATGGATGCCTCCACACCTGTCGCGCACGGTGATGACTTGGCTCACATCGCCTTGACAGAAGACGTGCAAAACCTGGCCGTGAATACTGTTCGGGATCGATTCCAAGGAAAGTCGAGCGGCGCAATGCTCTTCAAGGCTGCCTTTGGTCTCCGTGAAGGGTATGAAGAGAGGAACGTCCAATGGACGTCCCGTCGGATGCACTACTGGACCTATAGTCCAGTACGCAAATGATGAATCTGCTGTATTAATGCTCACCTAGCTCTCCAGGCTAAACATCGAGTTCCCCATGTGGGCCCGTATGTGTTTCCCGATCCCGGCCTGCTCTCTGACCTCATCGACCTCTACTTCGTCCACCAAAACCTCTACTATCCAGTCCTCCACCGGCCAACCTTTGATCGCTCTATCGCCGATGGGCTGCACACGCACGATTCGTCTTTCGGCGCAGTCGTCCTGATGGTGTGCGCCATCGGCTCTCGCTATTCCGATGACCCTCGGGTATTCCCGCCCGGGGCGGAGCCCCTACGATGCGGATGGGAATACTTTGATCAGATTCAATTCCACTTTGACCACATCTTCGAAGGCCCGTCAGTATACTATCTGCAATATTATTGCGTGGGTATAATTTTCTTGCCAGTATTTCGTCATATCGCTGATAAACTTGTAGCTCGTTGCCGGATTCCTCCAGTACTGCGCACCTGCGGCATGTTGGACGTTCGTCGGCATAGGCATTCGCCTCGCACAAGACCTCGGCGTACACCGCCAGCAGCAGCCGGGCGTCCGCCCAACAGCCGAGTCGGAACTGTGGAAACGGGGATTCTGGGTGCTTGTATGTTACGACCGCCTGGTGAGTATGGCGCTCGGGCGATCGTGTGCGACGCTATATGAAGAGTACGTGCCCATTTTGGTGCTTTGCTCTCGCTTGTTGATATCATCCCCCGCCTAAGCATCGATGCGGATCTGCCAATAGAGTGCGACGACGAATTTTGGGAGCCGGAAGATCTCACCCAAGCATTCGTGCAGCCTGCGGGTAAACCATCAAGGATCACTTTTTTTAACTGTCATCTGCGGCTGAGCAATATCCTTGCCTTTGCGTTGAAGATGCTGGTGAGTGTCGATCGAATTCGGTTTATTTTATCGCGAGTGGACTTCCGGGCGTAATCCGGGCGCGTTAGAATACAAGTTAACCACCGTGCACTCACCTCTGTCGATCGACACAGTACGCACTCAACAATACCAAAAAGGTCCTTGCCACTCAAAACGAAATGTGGGAAGAGCAAATAGCCGCAGAGCTCGATTCGGCGCTGAACCGCTGGCTCGATTCGATTCCTGCCTATCGTATCGACATTTCTTCTCCTTCATATTCAAGCACTGATTGTCTGTACCTATAGTCCGCTGGGACCCAAACCGACGTGACGAGGCTTTCTTCGACCAATCAGTGCTTCTTCACTGTAGCTACTACCAGGTGCAGATATGCATCCACCGGCCATTTATTCCCACTATCCGCGACGGGGCCCCGACAGTGTGTCACACCCATTATATGCATTCGCCAGCCCTCTCTCACTGTGTTTATCATAGTCTCTGCCATCTCTGGCAATCTGTACTAACGCCGCACGGTCGGCTAGTCATGTTGCAGATATGTCGCGCCTCCGCAAGAACGGTGTCCCCGTTCCAGTGCTCATTGTAAGTGGAGTGGCCGTTCATATCTCTGTACACTCACACGCAGTCTATCAGTCCTCAGTTTTTACTAGCGCCGTGATATTGCTCTTGAATGTTTGGAGCGGGAAGCGCACGGGACTGTCGCCGCACATGAACAGCGCTATTACAGAGGTGCACAAGTGCATTGCGACCATGCGCGTGCTTGAAAAACGGTGCGCCATTTGCCTTATTCTCATTCTTCGTCGTGTACTCATACGTTTATAAGATGGCAAACTGCGGGCCTCTTCTAGTGGGTCTCCTCAGTACTATCCTACCTGGAGTCAGCTAATTTGATCAATCTTTCCAGCGATCTTCTGCACGAGCTGGCGAACATCAGTCAATTGCCGCTGCCTAAAGAACCTGTTGGCCCAGCGGGAGCTCCCCCCAACCCCAATAAGCGCGGCAGGGAAGAGGACGATGCATTGCAGTACTTGCGTGCGCCGACACTGACCGTGCAGTACCCACCCTACGGAAACACCTACCACCCCACGCATCCACACGCACCGTCCGCGCCAACGTCGGCAGTCAGCGGCGCCCAAATCCCGCACCAAGCGGAGTTTACCCCGCTCCCGACGTACGCTGCCGACCTCGGACGGCTGCCCGTGTTCCAGCAGCGTACTCCACCGCCTCTGACGAGCACGAGCAGCTGGTACCCCACCCAGTCAGCGGCTCAGCTCGGCCACCCAGGCCTTGCGGTCGGCGTAGGCGCGACGCCTCTCCATAGCACCGCCGATGACGTTGGGAACGTGTTCAACAGCGAGTCTGTCTTTGCTCCCGAAGGCGGAGATATGGGTGTGCCGAACTTCAACTTTGGCATGTCTGAGGATGGACTGAGTGACGAGATTATGGCGATGTGGGCGAATGCGCCGACGGGCTTCGAGTGTGTTTTGTTGTGTTTCAAGTTTGATTTAATTGTTGACCCGTTGATTTACTGCAGGTTTGATGATTGGGGGGTTTATTTCAGCGTCATGAGCGATTTGAACGCGGGACCCAGTACAACCGGGCCTAAGCGATGAGACTGGCATAAATAGGGCACTTTCCAATTGAACTATGTTTTCACTTGCGTCGACTCAGAACCGTGATTTACAGTGTTTCACCGGTCAATGAAACACTAGAAGTAAATGCGGAATACAATACATTTTAGGAGGGCTTTCCCACATCTGAGTCGGCAGAAAGTTTCTTACATAAGTTTTACACCTCTGAACAAAGGCTCTTAATTTTTGAGCATCCTCCAAGGGAGCCTGAACGCGAACTACTGCCACTAGTCAATGAAACAGTGACATAATGTGACGAGCATCTGTTTTAGGGCATCGGGCCGGTGGGTGTTGGATGAGCGCTTACCACACAGCTTTCTTTTTTTGTCTTGAATCAATTGCCTATGTGCAAGTAAACAGCAATATAGCTTTCCTAGTTCTTAAACTTTACCCCCGGACCATATTAGAGGCTTTGGAGTGTGAGTTTGATGGGGCTTCCAAAATTGAGTATGTTCCAAATTGGGTGTGACATGCCATCATTCCCAAAACGAAAGGCTGAAGCAGAAACAGTTTCCTATCCGCCATGTACCCACAAAGGCTCGGGAATGAGATTGAGTCTCATCTATATGCTACATGAGTTATGTTATGTCTTTAGTTTCCAAAACTCAATGTACATGTTTTTATTTTCATTCCTGTTGGCCCAGCCTGGAAACATGATTTTCCATAGCACGTCGAAAGGACGGAAAGTCTTTAAGACTTTGTCCAGACATAATTAACTACTACAGGACTGTGTATATTTTATTTCAGAATGATACAGGTAGATATAGTCCTTATATGAGAGAAATTGTCGCACTGTTTCAGTGACTAGTGGTGTTTCATTGACCTGTGGAACACTGCATATCGAATTTATTTGTCTAAAATGCAGAGTCACATAAAAGCACAGTACAACACATTATTTGGGTGGAGTTGAACCACTTGCTCCGAGAGTTCCGTGATGTGTCTATCTCAATAAGCACAAGTGGTTGCCTTGAAGTTTCGCGGTTTTTTGAGGACTTTAGTTACTGTACCAAGTTGTAGGGGAGCAACGGTCACGGTCACGGGCAGCCTGTTGCGTTGCCTCTTTTCTGGCGGGTCACGGTCACGATGGGCTCCGTCGCTCAAAAAAATCGTGACATTGAAAAAGAAATCGTAATTTTTTTCTTCGAGCTTCCAGAATCACCCAATCGTCGCCCGAGTCATCGTTGTTCGGTTGGTAATCGTTCCCGCTGCCACTGATCATTATCTTCCGACTTATTCTGAGCTATTTTGAGTGCATAGGGCCCTCCGATACAAAACTGCTGGTTGCCTTGTTGGGCAACGGTCACGCTCACGATGGGCCCGTTGCCTGAAAAAAAGGCAACGACCATGTCACGGTCCTTGGGGCGTTGCTCCCCTACAACTTGGTACAGTAAGTGAAATTAAACTGAGAGCCGGCACTGTGGATAGGGCCGGCATACAGCCGTCATCAAAAGAAGCGTTCGGAGTGTAAAAAGCTTCGGACAGATGGACAGGCTTAATTTCATAAAGAGGGTAACGAGTGAGCATATTACTCTACGGCCTGAAGGCTGAGCTCGGCTGAGCTAACTCTAAGATGGATTTAATTTGTCGGAAGCGGTTTCTGGTTGTCGTGAGCGAGTGCACTGTTGGGCATCGCCACCGCGGAACGATCACTTACCAAGTTACCTGAGCTTCCTGGGCATTATGAACGAACAGCATATCTTACTCTATTCTTGACTCCAAGAACATGGCCGCGTATTGGTTTTTCTTCCTCTTGCATGCACGAGCTGGTATTAAACGAAGTTGACTCCCGAACGAGTACAACGCGGACATATTCACTACCGCCCATGCCCGAACCCATCGAAACATACTTGTCGCACCTCAAACACGAAGTCAACCTTCAACCGACTTGCACAACATTCTAGAATTTAACACCTTCCTCGCCAATACCCCATGCACTAGTTATGTTATGAAGATACTATCACTTGGAGCGTACATCATGATCAATCTGTGAACCCCACGTAAACCGTCTGGCCACTCTCAGGGTCATCATTGTTGAAAACATTCACTCTTACAATATCAATAAGGTCCGCCGGTGGAGTCGAATCACCCGCTCTCCCTACTAACGGGCCCATTGGTGGGATTGTGCATCCAATATTCGAGCCTGGTGTACGGTATCCAATACAATGGTTGATATGGACCGTTAGTGAAAAATAGGAAGTATGGTTATACAGTCCGACCGAGTCGCACGTACACGCTGCGCTCCGGGATTCAGATAATTCGATTTGATTTTTTTTTGGCAAGAAATGCTCGAGAAAATGTTTGGGTCCAAGGCTGATCCAACAAACCGGATTTTTTGGCCGATGCCGATACAAACAACCGCACAGCCGAAGCACAGCCTCAAACCTTCTTTGCTTCTGATTGTCATGTCAGTCCCTGCTAAGAAAAGACGGCTACAGCGCGTGTGCGATATTTGCCGACGCAGGAAGAGTTTGCAGTTTCCTATGTCTTTTTGCCGCTGAGACTGACACAAATTTTAGGAGCTTATAATTTGTGTTTCTCGGCTCGTTACAACCTTGATTGCTGAGTTCGGGGTTCTCAGGCGATGGCATGCAGAATTCACAGAGGAGGTGTACCCATTGCATCGAAAATGGGCTGGAATGCCGCTTTACCGGAGCAGCGACAAAGCGGCGAAGGTGAGCGTATTACAAGGTATCGGACACCCTTATCGATATTCTCGCAGCTATGTCGACGCCTTGGAGGCCCGACTCGAGTTGACTGAGCAATTGCTGCGCAAAGAAAGACGGTTTTATATCTGAAGAACCTGAGTCTGACCCCCATCCAGCTGTCACCGCAAAATGATGAATCACCTGCCCTGGCTGGAGCGAGCTCTGGAAGTAGTGATACGCCTGTGCGGCCGCATGCGAGCATAGCTATCATGCCTCCCGGAGGCTCTGAGGCTGGCTCCGCCGTCTTGGTCGCTACCCTCAATATTCGGTCCATGAATGTCCCCACACCTGTCCTGCATGAAGATGACTTGTCGCACATCGCCTTGGCGGAAGAATTCCAAAACCTGTCCATGAATCAGGTTAGAAATCGCTTCCAGGGAAAGTCGGCCGCGGCAATGCTCAGCCACGCTACTTTTCGGCTCCGTGGTGGCTATGAAGAGCAGCGATGGACGTCCCGTCGGATGCACTACTGGACCTATAAGCCCGTATGCAAATGGTGAATTTACTGGATTTATGCTCACCTTGCTTTCTAGGCGAAACATCGAGTTCCTCATTTGGGCCCGTTTGTGTTCCCAGAGCCTGACCTACTCTCTGCCCTGGTCGACCTCTACTTCGTCCACCAAAACTTCTACTATCCAGTCCTCCACCGGCCAACCCTTGATCGCTCTATCGCCGATGGGCTGCACACGCGCGATTCGTCTTTCGGCGCAGTCGTCCTGATGGTGTGCGCCATCGGCTCTCGCTATTCCGACGACCCTCGGTTATCCCCGCCCGGGGCAGAGCCTCTACGCTGCGGATGGGAATTCTTTGCTCAGATTCCGGTCCACTTCAACCATATCTTTGGGGGCCCCTCAATATACCATCTGCAATATTACTGCGTGCGTATAAGCTGGTTGCCCGTATTGTGCCCAATTTCGCTGATACCCTCGCAGCTCGTTGCCGGGTTCCTGCGGTACTGCACACCTGCGGCTTGCTGGACGTTCATAGGCATAGGCATTCGCCTCGCACAAACCATCGGCATACACCATCAGCAGCAGCCTGCTCGCCGGCCGACAGTCGAATCGGAGTTGTGGAAACGGGGGTTCTGGGTTCTTGTTTACAACGATCGCCAGGTCAGCATGACGCTCGGGCGACCGTCTGCGACGACGTATGAAGAGTATGTGCCCGCTTCATTGCTTGCTGCTCCTCGTTGACATCCTCCTTTTGTTATTTCACTTTGTATTCTGCCTGGGCCTCCTCCACCACCATTTCTTTTCCTCGCTTCCCCCTATCGATTTATTTGTATTGATCTATCTTCTTTCGGGGTCTTAGTATCGACGCGGAACTGCCCATAGAATGCGACGACGAATTCTGGGAGCCTGAGGATCCCGCCCAAGCATTTGTGCAGCCTGCGGGCAAGCCGTCGAGAATCACGTTCTTCAACTTGCGGCTCAGCAATATCATTGCATTCGCATTGAAGATGGTGGTGAGTATTTCCCCCCTTCAGCCTGTTCTGTGCGTCTGGTGTTTCTTTTGTTTCTTGAGGTTTTCCCTCCCCTTTACCTTTTCGCATCTCGCATTCTGGGCGTCCTTTGGTCCAAAGTAGCCGCCAGGAGCTCACATCCGTCTATCGACACAGTACGCACTCAACAATACCAAAAGGGTCCTTGCCAAGCAAAACGAAATGTGGGAAGAGCAAATAATCGGGGAGCTCGATTCGGGGCTGAACCGCTGGCTAGATTCGGTTCCTGCGCATCGTGTGTATAATCCTTCTCCTCCGTATTCCAGCACTGAATTTTTTTTGCCCGCCACACGTGTAGTCAGCTGGGACCCGAATCGAGACGATGATATATCCTTTGGTCAGTCGGCGCTTCTTCATTGCACATACTACCAGGTGCAGATATGCATCCATCGGCCATTCATTTCCACGGTCCACGACGGTACATCCACAGTGCGTCGGAGCTATCATGTTCGCAACTTCCAATCGTTATATCTCATAGGCTCTGCCATCTCTGGCGATCTGTACCAACGCAGCGCGGTCGGCTAGTGTGATGGATACCAGTCATCGTTACAACTCAACGATCATACGTTCCGTTTCAACTATCTATTTCATACTCCCATTTTATTTCCTTTCTTCCACTTGTTACAATGCTCACCATTCCCTTCACTACTTATTTCAACTCCCCTCGTATCGCTAATATCACTATTGCTCCCCTCGTTGCGTTGGATATTGTATTTCACATTATATTCCAATGTGCTGTTCTCATAGTAGCCTACATGTATTTAAACCGCGGGTACTGGTTCACAATACATCTTTTCACCCTTCATAACCTCTTGCCGCCTCCGCGCCCTCTGCGACTGCTTAACAGCCTCGCACTCAGTCTCAACAGGTAAAGTAATCGTCTAGCACTTACTTCTTACCTAGGACAACTTACCTCTTGAATATTCGACGGCCTGTGGCCCGGCTATTCATTAGGTTCACGCGTAGAGAAAGTACACGGGGATCTTGAATCGTAGTTAGATCAACCCTTGATCCATAACAGCTAGCCATATTGCCGAAATGTCGCGCCTCCGCAAGAATAGTGTGCCCGTTCCAGTGCTAATTGTAAGTAGGCTGGCTCTGGATGCTTGGTGTAAACTCACACGCAATGTCTCTCCGGAAAATCAGTCCCCAGTCTTCGCTAGCGCCGTCGTATTGCTCTTGAACGTTTGGAGCGGAAAGCGCACGGGATTGCCACCGCACATGAATAGCGCCATGACGGAAGTGCACAAGTGCATGACGACTTTGCGTGTTTGCGAGAAACGGTGCGTCATTCGCGTATACATCGTTTACTCTTTCCACACTTAAACATCTATAAGATGGCAAACCGCGGGCCTCTTCTAGTGGGTCTCCTCAGTACTATGCTACCTGGAGTCAGAATTTGATCAATATTTCCAGCGATCTTCTGCACGAGCTGGCGAAAATCAGTCAATTGCCACTGCCTAAGGGGCTGTCCCAAACTACGGCTCCCGGCGGTGCTCCGCCCAACCCAAATCAGTGTGGCGGGGAAGAGGACGATGCGTTGCAGTACTTGCGCGCGCCGGTACTGCCCGTGCAGTACCCACCCTACGGAAACACCTACCACCCCACGCATCCACACGCACCATTCGCTCCAACGTCGGGAGTCAGCGGCGCCCAGACCCCGCACCAAGCGCAGTTTACGCCGCTCCCGACGTACGCTGCCGACCTCGGACGGCTGCCTGTGTTCCAGCAGCGTACTCCGCCGCCTCTGTCGAGCACGAGCAGCTGGTACCCCACCCAGTCAGCGGCTCAGCTCGGCCACCCAGGCCTTGCGGTCGGCGTAGCCACGACACCTGTCCATAGCACCGCCGATGACATTGGGAACGTGTTCAACAGCGAGTCTGTCTTTGCTCCCGAAGGCGGAGATATGGGTGTGCCGAACTTCAACTTTGGCATGTCTGAGGATGGACTGAGTGACGAGATTATGGCGATGTGGGCGAATGCGCCGACGGGCTTCGAGTGTGTTTTGTTGTGTTTCAAGTTCGATTTGATTGTTGACCCGTTGATTTGCTGCAGGGTCGATGATTGGGGGGTTTATTTCAGTATCATGAACGATTTAAAAACGGGACCCAGCTCAGCAGAGCCGCAGCGGTGAGACTGGTATGAATAGGATAGTTTAACCTGGTGAATTTCCTTGTCTAAAAGTCAGAGTCACCAAAAAGAATAGTACCACACGCTATGTCCTTGAGTGGAATCGAACCACTGTCGCTCCGCTGATTTGAGTCTAGCTCGATAGGGAGGATTGAAATCATTATTCTCCGAGGACTATTGTTTTGTACCAAAATGAATTTAATGGCTCCGTCGAAGATCGGTTTGGCTTTCTGACACATTCACCTTGGACATTGCTGTGGGAGGATCTCATGTTGAGCTGCTCATGAGTCCTTGTCGGACATTATGAATAATCAGCATATAAGTTCTCAAATGGATCCCAAGTCAGCGAAGAAGAGAAAAATGAATCTCACGCAACTCTTTGGAAGGAAGCAAGGTCTTTTGTCCTCGTTTATTTTATGAGCCAAAAACAAGCATTTTTCTGGGCCGGAAGAGGTGCTGTGAGAGCGATACATTTGCCTGAATTTTGTAAACTTTTCTCTGATGAAAAGGAAGAACACTGAGCCCGACTGAGCTCGGTAAATCAACGTTTCTTCTTATGCGAATCCCTTTTTATACACTCAAAGTCAACCTTTTTGGCTTCCCAGCACGTTAGCGGAGTCTGATCTTCTCTCGCTTTACTGGAACGGTGCTAAGTCTGTCTGAAGCGATCAATACTGAAAGACCTGACGGTCAGGGGTTTTTCCTTCGTATTTGTTCCGAGAGGGACAAGAAATATTCGAGCAACGTTTGGACCCAGGCCTGAAGCCCCAAAAAATCGGTCTCGACTGGGCTCGCCAGGCATTGGCATTCTAGAGCGATGCCACACGATCTCTTGCGACACCAGAGATGGCCAGAGATGTCCAGGGAGTGGAAAAAAGGAGAATTTTGTCTGTCATCCCAGAAATTGAGCAAAAAGAACAAAATGGCGAAGAAATCTTGACGTCATCGATGAGGCGAATCCTACCGCACGCGGCACTTTCTGAGAATTTCGAGGCCAAATAATACGCGGAAATCCCTGGCGAGACCGGTTTTCACTGGGCCTGAAGTTTTTTTCAAGTTCAAAACCTGAGTTTGAATCAGATGACAGCGAATACTACGGGCTGTGCAGCCGAAGCACAGCCTCCGGCCCTCTTGCTTCTTTACTCCCATGTCGTCGGATGACGATCAGCCCAGAGGAATCTCTGTCCCTGCCAAGAAAAGACGGGTGCAACGCGCCTGCGATATGTGCAGATTGAAAAAGAGTGGGTTGCTTTCTATGTCCTTTGCGACTGACACTAACTGAGTTTTAGGAGCTTGTATTTTTCCATTCTTTGCCTCGTTACGAACTTGGTTGCTGAAAGTGGGATTTCCAGGCGATGGCTTGCGGATGTCGGAGAAGAAATGCACGAATTGCATTGAAAATGCGGTAGAATGCACCTTTGCAGGAGCAGTCACCAAACGGCGAAGGTAATCGATCTACATAGGCGCGCTCGGAGACCCTTATCAACATTCTCCCAGCTATGTCGACGCCTTGGAAGCTCGACTCGAGTTGACCGAACAGTTGCTGCGCAAGGGAGGATCGGATTTTCCTTGTGCACAAACTCCACCTGACGTCCAGTTCAGTTGTCATCTCAAAATAATGAATCATCTGCCCCCCCAGTAGCGAGCCCTGGAGGTAGTCAGTGGAGCAGTGAATCGCCAATCCGACAGCACCAGAGCCTAGCTGTTACGCCGTCGGAAGATTCTGAGGTTGGGCCTGGTGTCTCGGTCGCTTCTCTCAACATTCGGTCCATGAATACTCCAGCACCTGTCCCGCACGGCGACGACCTAGCTCACATCGCATTGACGGAAGACTTACAAAACTTATCCATAAATCAAGTTCGCGATCGTTTCCAGGGAAAGTCGAGCGGTGCGATGCTCGTCAAGGCCGCTGTTCAGCTCCGCGAAGGGTATGAAGAGAAGGAAATGCCTTGGGTGTCTCGCCGTATGCATTACTGGACCTATAGCCCCGTGCGCAGGTTTGCAACATTCTGTGCTGTTGCTAATTTGAATTCCTAGGCGAAACATCGAGTTCCCCATGTGGGTCCGTTTGTGTTCCCAGAGTCGGACCTGCTCTCTGCCCTCATTGACCTCTACTTCGCGCACAAAAATCTCTACTATCCAGTTCTCCATCGGCCCACCTTTGATCGCTCCGTAGCCGATGGGCTGCACACACGCGATCCCTCCTTTGGGACGGTCGTCCTGCTCGTGTGCGCGATCGGTTCTCGTTATTCCGACGACCTTCGAGTGTCCCCGCCGGGGGCCGAGCCTCTGCGCTGCGGGTGGGAGTTTTTCGATCAGCTCCCATTACACTTAGATCATCTCTTCGACCGTCCCTCAGTATATCACCTGCAGTATTATTGTGTGCGTATATACTTTCGCTGCCCGTATTTTCATCCGTCAAAGTTGTTTCCGCTGATACACTCGCAGCTCGCTACCTCGTTCCTCGAGTACTCCGCACCTGCGGCATGCTGGACGCTCATCGGCATCGGAATTCGCCTCGCTCAAGATCTCGGCGTGCACCGCCACCAGCAGCCGGGCACTCGCCCAACAGTCGAGTCGGAGCTTTGGAAACGCGGATTCTGGGTGCTTGTATCTTACGACCGCCAAATCAGCATGTCGCTCGGTCGATCTTGCGCGACGCATCACGAAGAGTGCGTCCCGTTCTGTTACCTATCCTGCAGCCCGTTGTCGTTTCCCTTCTGTTCTCTAACTGATATTTCCCCCCTGAACATCTATGCATCTACCACCCATCTTTTCTTTCTGGGTGTCGCTTTTAACTGATATCTTCTATTTCGATGGCAGCATTGACGCCGAACTACCCATGGAGTGCGACGACGAATTTTGGGAGACTGAAGACCCCAGCCAAGCATTTGTGCAGCCTGCGGGCAAGCCGTCGAGGATCACCTTCTTCAACTGTTACCTGCGGCTGAATAATATGCTCGCATTTTCCTTGAAGATGCTGGTGAGTGTCTTGCCACAGGCGGCCTTGTATTATCTTTTGTATTGTGTATCATTTATTCCTTCAACTCACATTTGTTCACCCCCCACAGTACGCACTCAACAAGACGAAGAGGTTGCTTTCACATAGGGATACGATGTGGGAAGAGCACATAGTCGCGGAGCTTGACTCTGCGCTGAACGGCTGGGTCGATTCGATTCCTCCCCATCGTGGGTACAATTTTTTCTCCTTCATTGAAGCACTAATTATTTGGGACACACTGCACCTACAGTCCGCTGGGACCCCAATCGACGCGACGATGCATTCTTTGACCAATCGGCTTTTCTTCATTGCAACTACTACCAGGTGCAAATCTCTATCCACCGGCCGTTTATTCCGACCATCCGTGAGGGAACGCCGACTGTATGTGCGACCTGATATTTGCATCTTTCCTCGCTCATCACATCACAGTCTCTGCCATCGCTAGCGATCTGTACCAACGCCGCGCGGTCGTCTAGTCATATTGCCGACATATCGCGCCTCCGCAAGAATGGTGTGCCCGTTCCCGAGCTCATTGTGAGTACCCTGGTTATTTCGACGGATTAGCTGGCATGCGTTTCTACTTACGCCAAATTAGTCCTCAGTTTTCACTAGTGGCGTGATATTGCTTTTGAATGTTTGGAGCGGGAAGCGGACGGGGTTGCCGCCACACATGAACAGCGCCATTGCGGAAGTGCACAAATGCATGGCAGCTATGCGTGTTTGTGAGAAACGGTGCGGCATTTGCTTTGTCACCTTCTTCGTCCGCTGATACTTCCACAAGATGGCAAATTGCGGGCCTTTTCTAGTACGTCTCCGACTCTGCGACCGGACTCTGCTAATTTCAGCAACCTTGATAGCGATCTTCTACACGAGCTAGCGAACATTGGCCAATTGCCACTGCCTAAAGAGCCGTCCCAATCCGCGCCCCCAGCTCCACTTAAACCCAACAAGCGCGGGAGGGAAGAGGACAATGTTGTGCATTATCCACGTGATCCTATGCCCGTGCAACACCCGCCGTACGGCAACGCGCACCAGCCCACGCATCTAAGCCCTACCTCGATACCGACCCCATCGCTCAACGGCGGCCAGACCACACAGCAGTCGGCTCCGTTGCCGACGTACACCGCCGACCTTGGACGGTTGCCTGTGTTTCATCAGCGCACGCCACCGCCCCTTGCGAGTACGAGCAGCTGGTATCCGACCCAATCGGCGGCTCCACTTGGCCGCCCCGATTTTGCGGTCGGCATGGGCCCGAAGCCCTCCAATAGCACGGCCGAAGACATTGCAAATGTGTTCGACAGCGAGTCTGTACTTGCTACGGAAGGGGGATATCCTGATATCGGTGTGCCAAATTTCGGTTCTGGCGGGGCTGGGGATGAGCTGAGTGACGAGATAATGGCAATCTGGGCGAATGCGCCCACGGGTTTCGAGTGGGTCTTACGTTTCAGGCTTCTTTTAGTTTGCTTACCGGTGGATTTACCGCAGGGTCGATGATTGGGGGGCGTATTTCAACGTGATGAGCGATTTGAATGAGGGACCTGGTCCAGTTGGGCCGCGGCAGTGATACTGTAATAGTGTACTTTTGAAGATTCCGTTCGACAATGTTCGTAGCCCATGAGAGATTCCTACTCCACGCTCTGCCTCTTAACTTCCGTTTGCCCTGAAAGACCTCAAACAGTAGTCCTTATTGCTTTAGTGAATATACTTGTCTGAAACGCGGACTTGCAACAGAAAAACAATTTACACAACGCTCCATGGGCTTGGTGAAGAAGCGAAGAACAATATTGCATCGTTCACGTACCGAGTTATCGGAAACGACGGGATGTCCTCCTGCACTGAGTTTGCACATCACATTGTTTACCCTGCGGGTTGCTGAACTCGCGAAAGTTCACAATAAATGCACTTGATACCACAGCGGAATGTATGGGAAAAAAAACCTTCTTCACGCACTGGGCCTGAAAATGGATAACATGAACTCTGCATTGCCAGTCAGTCTGAATAGTACACTAATGCATAATTAATTCAATCTTCAACGGCCTGTCAGCGATCACCAGTTCTGAAGCGACCTGTCCCTGTGTATTTTATGTGGCACTGGCACTTCCCCCATTTTCGATGAGAAACTGCACCAGAGAGGGATGTGCAAAACACCTAGCAGCTTGCAGTGCCGTTCCAAATTCGCCTCCTGGAGCATTTACATCCGCTCCCCTTTCAATGAGAAGCTGGACTGTTGGAAAATCATTCCGGCGGATAGCCGCTTGCAGAGCTGTTCCATATTCTCCGCCGGAAGCATTCACATTAGCACCCATCTGAATCAGACGTTCAACGACAGATTTGTGTCCGTTATCTGCCGCGGCCTGAATTGCGGTGCCATAGCTCCCGCCTTGTGCATTCACATTGGCGTCATTCTGAACGAGAAGTTCAACCACAGGTATGTCTCCGTTGGATGCAGCAGCTTGAATTGCCGATCCGTAGTCTCCTCCCGCTGCATTTATATCGGCACCCTTGTCGAGCAACAGCTGGAGCACCGACTTGTTTCCTCCCAAGGCTGATGCAATGAGTGCAGTCCAGTAGAGCCCCCCTTCTGCATTTAAATCGGCACCCCTCTCGATGAGCAGCTTAACTGTAAGATAGTTTCCTTTGTATGCCGCAGCCTGGAGTGCGGTATTATAGTATCCCCCATGCACATTGACATCAGCACCTTTTGTAATGAGGATTTCAACCACATAGTTGTGTCCTGAGTAGGCTGCGGCCTGCAGAGCTGTTCTATATATACCACCTTCAACATCCGTATCGGCACCCCTCTCGAGAAGGAGATCAACTACGGAGTTGTGCCCGCAGTATGCAGCAGCTATGAGGGCCGTTGTATATTCGGAATATTCCTCTCCTTGAGCATCAATAACAGCGCCATTGTCAATGAGAAGTTGGACCACAGATTTGCTTCCATGATAGGCTGCGGCAATAAGTGGTGTCTTATACCTTCCTCCCCGTGCATTCACATTGGCACCCTTCTCAACAAGGATTTGTACCACAGAGTGACTTCCCCGAGATGCAGCGGCCTGAAGTGCCCCACCAAATTCTCCACCAGGACTGTTTATATCAATACCCTTCTCGATGAGAAATTTGACTAAAGGATAACTTCCGTGATACGCTGCAGCTTGCAGTGCTGTTCTATAGCGTCCTCCTGTGGCATGTACATTGACACCTTTGTCAATGAGCAGCTGAACCAGAGCCTGATTTCCTCGGTATGCAGCCGCATGAAGAGCTGTCCCATATACTCCACCGCTGGCATTCACATCTGCACGATTTTCAATCAGAAGTTGAATCACAGAATCCTTTCCGTTGTATACAGCAGCTTGGAGTGGAGTTCCATAGCGACCATTCCCTTTGACATCAGGATCAGCACCCTTCTCAAGAAGCACTTGTAACACAGAATGGTGTCCTTCAGATGCAGCTGCCTGGAGTGCTGTGCCGTACTCTCCGCCTTGAGCGTTGATATTGGCATGCTTCGTAATGAGGAGGCGAACTACAGATTCCCATCCACGATATGCAGCGGCTTCAAGTGCATTTCCATAGTATCCTCCACGAACATCCGGATCGGCACCCTTTTCAATGAGCAGCTGAACCAGTCTTTCGTGTCCTTCAAATGCGGCGGCAGTGAGTGCTGTTCCATATTTTCCTCCCTGAGCATTTACATTGACACCACGTTCAATGAGAAGTAGAACCATTGAGATATGGCCATAATATGATGCAATGTACAATGCCGAATTAAGACCATAATGATCACCGGAAATGGCTGTCTTGCTTAGCAGATGTGTTGCCGTGGCTTGCAAATTGCACGAAGCAGAGATCCACAGGGGTGAGGCGTTGGTGGGCCAATTTATATCACGCCAAGGATCAATGCAGTCCTTGTACGGCAAACTTTTACACCAGAATTGTTCCCATTTAGACCCATGCTCCAAGAACTCTAGGATCTTTGCCTGAAGAGCTATTTCAGCTCCTGCAGCATGTTGAAGACAATATTGGCTATATGCGAGGAACGGATGGTCTTTCATGAGCTCTTCCATCTGATCATCATGGTTTGGCAGAGTGTCAAATTCTGTGAAGGACAGAAAGGTGAAGCATCTTAGCGCGATCATTGCTTGAGGGTGGGAAAACCGCTCTGTCCGAATGCTGTCCAAGTAGGTCTGTGTGGTGGCATGCATTAAACGGACCATCAAAGTGCTACGATCAACGATGACCAGACCGGCACATACAGATAGGATTATATCTATGTCCAAGATATTGTCCTGGTCGAAAGTGGTGGTGCCTGGTTCAATGGACAATGCTTCTCGAAGCTCACCCACGGATAAAGCCCGCTGTGAATTTGCAACCCAGACGAGAACAATATGAGCAAGTTCTCTTTTGTCCTCTTTCTGACTGTCAATTCGTTTCATGGCACCATCATATGCTTTGTTCAAATCTTTGGACAGATTTCGCAAGGTCTCTCGGACGGCTTTAATGCTGAGTTTTTCCGCGAGAGAGTCCATGTGCAGTTTTGCCAGTAAGAACCTCAAGAGAATTAATTAATTTCAAGTTCAACGGGGGTCTGCCGCCGGGACTTACATTCCTTCCGCGCTCTGGATAATCTGTGTTCGAATTTCTTCGTGCAGAATGCCCTGGGCCCGAACACTCTTTGACAACTGGGCAGATTTAGAGATCTGCATGTCAACATATTTACCAATGTCAGTGTCCGTTGCCCGGATATCCAAGGTCAATAGATCTGGGAACGAGGAGTTCAGATTGATGTGTGGGCGTGATGTAATCAGCATGTTGACTTTGGGTCCTACAGTAGCCAGAAACCTGGCAAGAACGTCTCTTCCATCTTCTGAATATTCGTCAAGTGCATCGATGATCAAGTAAACCTTGACAAAGCCAGATATGACTGAAGGAAAGATCCTGAGTAGTTCGTCAAGGGTGGGCTGGGTTTTCCGTCCTTTATGATACTGGTATAGTTCCCGAATTGGAGATGGTACCGACTCCAACTGAAATGTGAGCTGCTTCAGAAAGCTCCCAAGGACATTGACTGATGTCTGGATTTCTGCCTCTTTGTGGTCCAGATAGACCCATGCGAGTCCGATAGTGCCATTCTGAGCCTCAAGATGTTGGATAACAAGTGAACTGTGAGATTATCGGTTTTATAGAAGGATTTTGGACGCGGAATACTCACGTCAGGACAGTCTTGCCGACTCCAGCTATTATTGCTCAGTTAGTGGTTAGGTCAAACGAAGGATAATGTGTACATACAAATTCCGCGGCACCACAGAATGCGGCCTGCCCCATTTTCCCAGTTCTTGAACATTGTATTTGTGAGAAGCCATTGTCCAGTCCCCGGTTGCAAGCTGCTGAAGATATCTGCCTGCCGTTGGAAGGAATTGAGTGGTGATATCCATTCAATCATCTTGCCGCGTTCAACAGCTAAGGAAGATGTGGATGCTCAGATTATGAAATAGTAGTGAAATTTGGCCAAACTCACCGGCATACTTCTCTTGTTGCTGATTTGCGGAATCCTGTACTGCTGCGAGTATGCCTGCATAGCTATCGTGTTTGAATTCTATCTCCAAAAAATCTAGGAAAAACGCACGGTAATGGTCTTGTCGTTGTTCTTGATGGATAGGTTCAAGCGCTTGCCCAAACACTAATATGTATCTCACGTACCATTGTTAGTTGTTTTTTGTTGCTGCCTAATGTCGCTGACAGACGTGAGGATACCTGAGCACCCTATCAGTATTTGACACCCTGAGATGGATGGTAGCTGACGATAATGGTCCTGCCTCTGCTCTTCAAGAAATCCGTTGGACTGGTCACTGAAAAATGACTGATATATTTCCGCTCACCGTTGTGATTTTTAGCCTGTTCCTGGCCTAGATCCCTGATTTTCACAAAATGAGCATCCAACCTCGAATGCCACGAAAAATCCGCACCAAACATCAATGGCCAACCAAGAATTGAGCAATGTCTTGAAATGTTCGATCCTCTCGAGGTACTCTTTGGCCTCTTCCTTGTTCCACAGGGTCCAAGAGATTGCCCTGGTCAAGGGCCCGTTCGTCTCCAATCTCTCGTTACAACGCTTCATCACCGCTTCGAGTTGACCCAGCGGCTCCTGAAGATTGCTGATGCCTATCTTCGAGCTGCCGGTGCCTACACGGCCTTGCAAAGCAGTGATGAGCGGCTGAAGGGACTGAATCTCGGAGAAGAGCTGTAGCTGATCTTGGGGTGCATTGTACAGATCTTTCATAAGTTTGACTCCAGTTGCAAAGGCATCGACGAGCTGGACCACGCTCGCAATGAGCCCGACAAGTTCAGCCATGGGGGGAAGACAGTATGTGTACACCCTTACAACGAGCCGAGGCGGTTGCGAAGCAGCGTGGTCAGTGTCATACCACAGGGTCGAACATTCAAGCTGTCAATCCATCAACACGCTGTTCAACTCACCTTGGTGGCTAAAATAGGATAAATTTGCCCTTTATTGAACGGCATGTGGCGGATTCATTAATCTTCCTTTGACGACATATCCCTCGGGCGGTGTACCTTCTCCATGCAGGTTTATCGAAACTTCCTCAGATAGGTTCATTGTGCTTATTAATCGTCTCCACCAAGGGGGACCGGCGTTAAAATTTTGGATATGGGGTGGGGGGGGGTCCGAGGTCGGTCGATTTTTTTTTGTAGGGTCAGTTACAAAAGAGCTTTGGGAAGTTTCAAAAATGTGTTTTGTGAGTGTTAAATGGTTCAGAGAGCAAATCACAGTGTTCTTTCTCGATCCGTGACCCCAAATAGAACAGAAACCCCGATTTGGGTGGTGGATTGGTCTCACGTGCAAAGCACAGCCTTCCAAAATGTTTCTCCTCAGCTCGAAAGCAACGCCGCAAGGAAGAGAAAAAAAAAAGAAGAAATAGGTGTGAACATACTAATTGATTAGTGAAAACTTCAGACCTATTCACACAAAAGGAGCGCACACCTCTTGTCTTGAGCACTGTATCCACTGTACTACTCATTACCTCGACTTACAAACAACGCGTCACTCACTTTTCCCCAGCACGCAATATGTCTCTGATTTCCCGACCTTTACGAGTGACGTGTCGCACTGTCGGCAATGCGCCATGTCTGACGCGTCGCACGCGTTGGACACGCGATCCCGGTTCGTGACGGCACACCTATTATACACTACATTCAGACCCCCCCATAGGCACAGATGTGCCCACCTTCGACGATCTCCGCCTATGGATTGCCCACCCAAGCCAACGTTGGTCTACGCTAATAGGTGTTGGCCGACGTTGGTCTAGTATCCCTGCCTAGGCAAAGTCTGCCCACTTTCGTCAATCTTCGACGACGGTGGTGTGCCTATCTTGGCCGACCTTGGCTGACCTGGGTCTAGATTGGTGTTGGTTGAACTAGCTGGATGGGTAGAAACCATGTCAAATTTTGAATTTGGCTAACTAGGCTTAGATAGGCTCATCCGCCTATGTCAGCCTATGTGTGCCTATTCTGCTCGCAACACCTAGACCAACCATGGTGGGGATGGGCGGATGGATGGGCAGGGGTCGGCACACTGGTCTGCCTACGTATCTGCCTATTGGGATCCGGCAGACCTGTGCCTACAGGGGGGTCTGAACGCAGTGATACCCGGACATGCGGCCCGGCGCTAGGGGTGGGAAACTCCTTCCCTAGGAGGGGGGGGGGGTCCACTCGAGGTCGAAAAAATATTTTCGACCCTATGTCCGTTTTTCGAATCCCGGTTCCCCATTGGTCTCCACGGTAGGCTTGGTGTGGATCTCGAGCGGATCCGAATCAAATAAATAAACCCTTCCCGAGTCCAAATGCGCATTGGGCAACGGACCCGGAAAAACAAATCCCATGACAGCCATGCGCGTCATTCGCCACTGGCTGCTGTCCCTTAGATTCAACTTTGCGATCATTCAAGCCGGGCTGGCCCAGCCCGGCTGGGATCTGTGACCGATATTCTCATCATTCAACCTGGATCAAATTCGCCGCCCGAAATTACAATCTACTCAACTTATTGCTCGAATATGGTGATTCAAGCAGAAATGTAGAGAGTTGGACGGGTTGAAGACCATATCTAAACCCTGGAATGACTGCAGAGGATTTTTTGAGTGGTAAGACGCAAGAATGTCCCGTCTTTCCACCCCTTCGGTGACCTGTGACCAAAATTAAATAGCTTCAATTCACTGGCCATTGTGACCTATATGGTTTGACTCTCTCCGACGGTGAAATATGGCGGTCAAAATGCACTTTTAATATTCCGACACTTTTTGGACATATTTTCGACTTTCCGACACTTTTGTTGACAAGTTTGATGATTCCCGACACTTTTATGCGTTTTTACGGCATTGATAAAAGTGTCGGAAACATGGCCGTTTTCGCGACACTTTTATTGCCCCAACTTGACTTCCGCCACTTTTGTTGACGGAGGCTAAAAACCCGACACTTTTATTAACCGAGCTTGGATCACCGACATTTTTATTGACCAACCTCAAATCTCCAACACTTTTTATTGAGTTTTTTTGAATAAGTCCATAGATTCACAGTTGGGCTGCCAGTACTGTATGTCCACAGCTGAACAACTGAATTGAGCTCTCAAACGGCTACTGAACAACTGAATAGAGCTGTCTAATATAGGGTTTTGAGCTTACTTTCCGACATGGCTGAGTCTCTGCAACAACTGCAAACTAGTAAGGTTAAAGCTGCTCAACCTGATTACCAGAGTGCGAGCTTTGACCATCCAAAAACAATCTGATGTACGAGTGACGCGGTCACGTGGTGAATCTTGAGCCGCACTCCACATGTAGTCGCCGAATCGTGACCAGAGATTTGGCGGCATTTTCACCAGAGTTATAACTTTTAAACTCAATTGGACACCGTTGAACTCAGATCCGTCAGAAATAAGCTGTGTGGCTCAAACCCGGAGGACTATATATTAAAGTGAGATTGCCTGGACTCTTTGAACAAGCCGAATTTTGCGGTCAATCGGGATGACGTGTCGCTCTCTTTAATTCCCTTGGTTCAAGCTATGTGTACCCCTCTCTATGCACCTCCACGCGATCCACTGCCGCCTTCTCAACGCTGAAAATTCGCCTCTGTTGAGTACTTACCGCGACGCTCGGCTCTGGCCCCTTCCCATTGCATGTCAAGGTGCTCGACTGCCCCCTCATTAGTAAAGCGGCAACAATTGCATCGGGAAGCGCGGCTTTCCAGAGGCAATGTGAGTGTCCTCACTGAGGGCGAGACCACTCGCTCTCTATGATGCCGCTACCCCAGCCAATGTCACCTCGCACATACGGAGCTCTCACGAACTTAATGCAGCGTTTTCACTCAACTGCACACCGGCCACACCAGCGCTTACCTGCACCGCTTCAACCTCACCACCTCACCCCTCTGCCCACTCTGTTCCTCCCTGAGATCATTCTATACTACCTCTTCCTCTGCCCGGCCTACAACGCCTGCCGCTGATCGTCTGGCTCAGCACTGCCCGCCTCACGCCCAAAAATCCTCGGCTTTTTCAAAAATTCAATAATAAGTGTCGGAGATTTGAGTTTGGTCAATAAAAGTGTCGGTGATCCAAGCTCGGTTAATAAAAGTGTCGGAAGTCAAGTTGGGGCAATAAAAGTGTCGCGAAAACGGCCATGTTTCCGACACTTTTATCAATGCCGTAAAAACTCATAAAAGTGTCGGGAATCATCAAACTTGGCGACAAAAGTGTCGGAAAGTCGAAAATATCTCAAAAAAGTGTCGGAATATTAAAAGTGCATTTTGACCGCCATAGTGAAATGTCTCTTTTTTTTGGGAGGGATCTCGGAGTCATTTCACAAGGCGACAGAGACACAGCACGCTGAAATTGCCGGTTGGCTTTGGCAATAACCATCGGCGTTGACAAGTATCCTAGTGCAAGAAAATCAAGTTCATCGGCGCAGTGCGCATGAATCTTTCGGGATACAACTGCGAAGCAGCCTCCGATGCCCGGGAAGTGAGCATCTTGAGACAACGGAGTAATATTCGTGGGTGTGAGCCTTTATACATATCCTGCGGGATGGACCAATGCATGACAGTGAACTGACTATACATCGGTGCTCTTTAACGGCATCCCGCTGGACTATGGGATGCATAGGAGAAGAAGACGTTTTACCCGTGTTCAACAGCGCTGGATGTCGTTTTTCAATTGAGCGGAACAGGCCGCCTACTCACCAGTGAAATCAACGAGAACGAAACTGCGAATCCCGCCGGCATACGAATAGCACCATGTCGATTGAAGCACCACATGATGATGCGCCCGAAGAAAAATCTGTGGCCGTAAAAATTGCCCATCATGGCTTTGAAAGGAGAATCCATGAATCGTGAGTAATCTACATGTGCTTGAATCCAATGCGCGCTCTTCGAGAACCACTTTTGCTATGTCGAGAATAACGACTGGTTTGCCATCGTCTGCGAGAAGAATTGGTACGCTGCCTGGCCCACCGCGAGGCCCGTGTTCTGTGTGGTGGCACGCGTAAGTATCAGTATATCGCGCGAAAAAATAAAAATGGAGATGGAGATTAGAGAGAATGAAGATGAGAAAGGGAAGGTGGATTTAATGTGGCATGGACGGACGACGAACCTTATAAGCAGGGACCTCATGCCCCGCGCCCGCAACCCGCACGTACGAGATCGTCCCTGCGGTCTTGAACACGCCCGCCGCATGCCCTGCGACGGTGTACGCCTGGAACGCCTGCTTGTTTAGCGGGGCGGTCGATTTGGAGGTCATGGCGGCGATCTGCGGCGATATTAGCCTAACGAAGGGCAGAAAGGCAGGAAGGCCGGAAGGAAGAGACGCACCATGTCCTCAACCCCCTGGTAGTTCACGATAAAGTCCGCGTCGCCGTTGTAGAGCAGCACGCGCACGCCTGCGTCCGAAACGGCTTCGAGCGCGGGGAGGGCACTGCGCATCCAGTCGCCTGTGAAAAAACCCAATCAACATCATGATCACCGCAAGTAGAAGAGGAACGAAGAGGGATTTGAAGATGGAGAGAGGAACTTGAAGGGAGGGAGGACGCACCCGTCTCCGCAAAGTTATTATACACATCGTCGTTAGTCTCCTGCCAATCCACCTCTGCGCCGATGGAGTCCGCGATGGACGCAAGGTAGGACGAGATATCGGGCGGGTAAGCGTCGTTCTCATCTGCGAGGACGTAGTAGATCTGTATAACCGTAAGTATTCGCAGTTCAAAGGGAGGAAATAAGAATAGGACTGACGTCGTGGTCGCCAACGAGCGGCGACAAAATATTATTGTTGCAAAAGTTCTGCGCGCTGGAGCAGACTGAATTAGATCCGCCGTTGTTGCATGCTGTGATCTGCAGTAGAGCGCAAGTAGATGTTAAGTAAACGGTAAACTCAATGCGCATGGGAAAGGGGGAGAACACAAGAACGCGAGAGAGCACGTACCTGCGCCTTGCACCCGTTTGACGAGCTCCACGAAGTGTTCGCCGACTTGATGGTGGTGGTGGAGACGAGGCGCTCGTAGGGGTTCGCGTTGGCGTACGAGATGTAGCCGGGGTATTGCGAGAGGCCGTCCTGTTGTTCGACATTAACATTGGTGGTAAAAATGGGGAATACGAGAGCTGGGCTGAAATGCGCACGCACAGTGAGACCGTTCCCAATACCCAGCGTCTTGAGGTTGAGGTTTAAGCCAGTCGCTGTGCCAGCCTTGATGACGGCGTTCTGCGAGAGGAAGTAATTTGCGAAAATTGGACCGTAGTGGCCGCCATATCTGTCAAATACTTAGTCTACGACGGGGAGGAAAATATGAAGAGAGAGAAAAGAGGAAGACGCACGACTCAGTCCACAGCGCGAGATCATTCGTCGCGAGGTGCGCGAAGCGCGCGTCCGCGAGGAAGATCTGCAGGAACTTCCAGATGTCTGACGCGGCCTCGAGCGATGTGCCGACGCTCTCCGTCCCGTGCGAGAAGCCCACGCCGACGGGCTGGTCAATGAATAGCATGTTGGCGGCGTTGTTCCAGGAGTAGGGGTTCAGTGTCACGCTGCGGCTGTTATTGGCGATGCGGCAGGGGCCGAGCTCTTGGAGCAGGCCGATCATGCTGGAGCTTCCGGGCTGAGACGCATAGTCTAAGGTTAAACTATAGGGTACACGGAAGGAGGGGACGGATGGACGTACACCGCCGTTGAACCATAGGGTGAGCGGGGCCGTGGAGGCATTTGTGCGCGCGTCGAAGTACCAGAAGCTGTGTGCGGATTGAGTTACAACTAGGGCTCGGCACAGAAACCTGAATAATTGACGCACAAGATGCTCTCCTTCGAAGTGAGGTCACCGTACCCGGACGCCTGGTAAACGTTCTTTGTGGTCTCTGTAACGAAAACATATTTCAATAACTTGACGTCCAAATGTGAGAACAACACACCACAAACTCCCGAGTTCTCAACGATGCGCAGCTTTCCCGGTGTCGTCGCAAACTCTTTCAGCGTTTCTGATTTCAAGGCTGTCTTGTTGCCCACACCGCCTATGACCCCATTCCGTATGGGAACCTGGCCGGCGCTCTTCAGGCCGAGGACAGCAGATGGCAGCGATGCGAGGAGGGTGGCCCAGGGGAAAAGCATCGCGAGCGGATTGCCGATGGATAGACTTCTCGGAGGACGCAGCCCGCGTTATATACCTCTATTACGGGGCTGGAGTAAATCACAGGCAGACGCCCTATTCTGGGATCGGCCATGCGGAATTGAAGGCAGGGGCGGATAAATATAGACAGTTATCATAACAGCAAGGGAAGGAAGGATAGTGCGCATATGGCGGAGAATGCGACATCAATTGAGAGCGCATGGAAAAGAGAGGCGAGGTGACGACGGTTGGTTGATCCATCACGGTGGTCATGTTTGGCCGTAAACATGTCATGTGATCAGTCGCGTCGCGTAGTCCAGACGCGTAGCGGGGCACGTCGTGTCGCGCCACGCGTTTTATTCCGGAAAGCCTAAGGTAGTGCCCGAATTATAACTATGCCGAGTTCGGGAAACTTTTAGAAAGTCTCAATTTTTTTTTTTTGAACGGCAATCTTGAAGTATATGTAAGTACTCAAAAGCGGCGGGAAAAAATTAAACGACGTAAAGTTATTCGGAAGGATCCGATCTATAATTTAGTATAAAGGGATAACCGGGAAGATCGGACTACGTCGGCAGAGACCTTGCTTGATCAAGTACAAAACGTCACTAACGGCCTCATGAAATTTTGGATTGTCGTCGCACTCCTGACAACCCACAAAAGAATCAAATATGCTCATATTCAAAACTATGGACATACCTCAAGTTTTTTTAGGACTCGCGCCATCATCTTTGGCTTGTCTTTAGCAATCTTTCGCTTGTCTGGGCTTCCACGGCTGGAGCTTGAATGAGCACTGCTTTGAGGGGCCGGGACAATGATGTGAAAGGAAACGATGCACAGAAGTAGAGTAGAGGTGTACGAGCGCGAAGACAAGAGACAGCGCAGAAATATTTTGAACCGATGGGGCTGTGCCTTCGGGAAAAGGGGGATCAAGGCGGGTTACGCGAAATAGGGGGTCATTATGACCATGACAAGCAAGGTAATTCGGACGCCTGGAAAAGTCCTCTGGACTTCCATCTAAGTGTGCATTTCCTTGATCTGTTTTCAGGATATTCGTTCATTCGCATTTTCTTTGAATAACGGTAATGGGGATCAAGCGGCGTCAAAAACGCGTAGAGGAGTAGTCCAAAAGGATAAACAAGTTATTAAGTGGTACGTAAAGTAGTAAACGCGTTCCGAATTCGTAGCGAGAGCGTCCGAGTTCATCGAGAAGATTTTTTTTGGGACTCATCGCAGATCAAACAATGTTCCACACTTGGTTGGTATTGCCGGCTGTGCAATCCCACATTTGGACCTGCAAAACGGATAGACAGACAAATTTCTCAGAACCCAAAAATAATCACTGGCACAAAAACCCCACGCACCTGATTGCCGCTGGCGAGGCTGCCGTCCGTGAGGTCGAGGCACTTGTTCTGGTTGACCCACTGGATGTGCTTCGCGGCGGTCACGGTGAAATGCTGGTTCGCGTCGCCTGAGCCGGGCGTACACGACCAGATCTGCATCTTCACGCCGTTGGCCGTGCTTCCGTTGGTCACATCTAGGAAATCCCTTCAATCAACACCAAAAATACGATGATGTGGAATACGCAATGCACGCACCAAGACACTTATTCCCATATACAACGAGCGTCTGACCGTTTTGTGTCCACGCCTGACCGGTAGAGCCACTGCACGGTGTGACGGTGACTGTCCCACCATTTGTGTTGGTGGCCGCGGTGAGGCACGTCGCACTGCTCGCCCCCGGGTTGATCTTATGGCCGGGCGTGGACGTGGGTCCGGATGGCGCAGTCGAGAAGACTGGCGTGCCTGTTTCGCATGCAATGGAGCCTCCGCAGGCTGCGCCGGGGTCGGGCGTGCCATTGCACGTCCAGGCGGCCTGTATGCGGTTCAGTCGTAAAGAAAATAAAATCGATGCCTAGGATACTTACAGACTGCTTCTGGGGAACTCCGATGGCTTGATAAGGGTCGACCCCGAGGCATTGGGCCAAGGTCACGAGCTAATAAACTCAGTAACGAAAGTCGTTATGAAGAAAAGAAGACTTGCGTTGTAACCCTTGCTCTTGAAAAGATTGAGAGCGTAAGGAACCAGCACATGGGCGGTGGTTTCTGATTCAGAGGTGCGATCAGCGGGAAAATTCTGGCGATGTGTCAGAATTTAAGATGCCCACCCTCAGTTTCGTGCTCCAGAACCAACGCATTCTTGGGCTTCGAGCTCGCGATATCGTTGTACACCGCCTCCGACTGCGCCGTAGTGTTCCCATCCGCATCACCCGTATCCCAGTCCCACAGTGCAAGACTCTGGCCACGCGCAGCCGCGATCGACTGGATGTTGCCGTTGTAGTCGCCGAACGGCGGACGCATGAAAGCGGGCTTGATGCCGAGGATCCGCGAGAACGCCTCCTCCATGCGGAACATTCCGTCTTGAATTTGTGGCGTCGAGAGCGACGTGAGGTCTGCGTGGCTCCAAGTATGCGAGCCGATCATGTGTCCGGCGGCAAATGCATACTGGACGTCACCGACTCGGGCAGCGTTGTAGATGCAATCAAAGTTGTTGCCGTTCATGAAAAAGGTCGCTTTCGCTCCGGCGGCCGTGAATTGGTCTGAGATGCTGCGAAGGTAGATGTATGGGCCTGGGTGTCGTGTAAGAATAACGATGAAGAGGTGAACATGATGCAATACCATCATCCTGTAAATATGAGCATAGACCGAGGCGAGAGAGAGAGAGTACATACAAAAGTTAGGGCGATATCGTTCGCGTTGATACAGGCTTCATAGACTTTAGGAGTAGCCCGGGGTTCCTACAAAACAAGGTCACTCGGGACAATGGGTGCATTAAAATTAAACGTACCAGATGCGGGTGGCCCCAGACAGCTGAAGCCGTCAAAAGAGTGGACAGTACGAGCTGGATTGACATGAGGACCGTAGGAGGGGAGAAGGAAGGGGGACTCAGGGCGACTGCAGCAACGACGCGCGCGCGGGTGTATTTAAAGTGGTGCGAAAATAGCCGTTTAAGTCTCTCCTAACTGTCAGGATCAATACCCAGTCCAGACAACGAGCCTAGCGTCAAATGCAGATGATGATCATTCTTGTATATTACGCCGAGCCATTCCTGTAAATCTATGGCTCGAAGATCTGCACGAGACTGTCCTGGATTTTGCGGCATCGAAAGACCCGCGCTCGGCTTCAAGTTCAGTTCCCGCATCTATGTTGAAGAAGTCCAGGAGATGCCTGAATGCTATGGGCGTACTCAAGATCCGACGGGGAATGAACCCAGTGATGAGTGTCAAACATCATGGAGAGGTCAGCCGAGATATTGGAGAAAGAGCGGGAAGTATCAAAAGAGGTTTCATTGATTTGGACTTCCATTGCGCGCGCTGACATCACCGTCACTGACGCGAAAGAAGAGTTGTCTTAGCAGAGGGCCGAGTTGACAGGCGTCAGTGTTTCATTAGCCCAAGTCAGGGCTGTGGTAGATACATACCATGGGTCCTTCCAGCTTTACGCCAGGTCAGGCTGGACGAGCCTGCTTCAGTGAGATTCTACAGGATACAGCCTTCGAGGACCTTCAGGAGAGCGAGCTCGGCGCCAACCTGCCGGCAACGTGGAGAGAGCAGAGTGACAAGGCGCATTGATCGCTACCGACCAAGCCGAATGTTCGCTGCGGCGATCTAACGGCGATCAAGTATTACACCAGCCTCCTAACCACTCCTAACTTCTCGGGAGATAAATCCTCGAAAAAACAAGTTGGGCCCAGGCGTTCAGTGGGTTTTTCTGTTACCTTCTCTCGTCAGGGATGGTCATTAATGCATATTTTTATTCAACAAGCCTGATCTGACTCGGAGCCGCCATGTTGTGGGCTAGCTAGGATCCAGATCCAGACACAAAAATGAATGGCATCAAAAATATGAGTTCCTGGACTAGAACAAAGCAAAGAGCTATGGATCCATATCACTTGTTATGACGCAGTTGAGCGCCACCTTGCTCCATACTCACCTCCACTTCGAAAGATTGTTGTCCCCGTTTTCTATGGGTATTGAAATACATTATTCCATGAATCTCAACCCGTAGCCCAGCCCGGTCCTTCCTTGGCAATGACTAAGTCCAAGTTTAAACTCCGACAGTCTACTCTGGTCCCCGAGAGGATCGGAATTTGAAAAATCGGGCTGCGCGTTCAGCGAACATGAAAGTGCCGCATGCACCGTCGAATGTCGGCCGGGGCCCAATATCCGAACTTTCATAGAAATCTGTTCTCTACAGAGTACAGAACATGGAGTTTTGCAATTCTCGTCAGTGGGTTTTGATGCTCAGGGCAGGATCTCGCCCAATACTCACCCGTTTCTCCTCCATTCTTTTCGTATCCTACAACTATACACCTGCCGGCTTAATTTCCGCCACTTACGAAGGCGAGATTGGACAAAACTGAGTCGAAGAGATGCAATCTTTTACTTCTAGAGGATTTTGCACTCCAAAGAAATTAATTGGCGCTGAATCTTGGGTGTTCATCCTGAGCAACGGAGAGTCGAAATCAGGATGCATTATTAGGCTGATATTCTTTTATAAGCTCTGCGACCATCAGAGAAACTCTAAAAACCTACAGGTCTCTTCTGCTCATCCAGCTCCTTGCCCGAGTAGCCGGGCCTATTGTGTTGAAATCAACTCGTCCGAGAAGCCCGAACCCGCAGCAGTGCTAATGTTATCGATTTTGGTCGTAAAGTGCGGCAGAGTCACACATATGTGCTGCTCTATTAGCGCTTCGCCAGCCAGACCTGAGCTACTGCATCATGTTGTCACAAATAGTTCAACCTAAGGTTCCAAGTCGTGGCTTACGGATGGTATGTCATAAATTTAAAGTTGTTCTCATTTTGGCCGACGTTTAAAATGTTTCAAATTTGAATTGCGGCACTCGGGTTATTCAATGACTATACCGATGCCCAAACTCCGAGTTGATACACCTGTTTGTCTCTGCTTGCCTTGCCGGCCGATTGAAGACGTTTCTGATCCGAACACTGCGTTCAAACACAGCCTGAGCTCCAAGCACAGCTTTGAAGCCAATGATCGCATCTGATGTTTTAGCGAAATTTTGGCGAGACTCGTTGTAGCTCGTTGTGGACGGTCAACATTCTGGCCTACTTGTTTATCCAATGGCGTCCGCGATATATTTTGAATCGAATCCCAATAAGCTCTGATTGACCATTGCTTTCACCTCGACCCATACCAAGTAGTTCTCAACGTCAATTTTGGCAAGGAAACAGGGATCAGACTCAGAGTGACGTGTGAAGCATCAGGATCTGCGCTTAGCCTTGTCGCCATGAAGTCCGGCGGCTGGCTCTCTTCTTTTTGCCCCACCTCTTGCTTATTTTTCTTCCTTCGCTCTCCTTCACTTTTTCTTCGCTTCTTCGCGTATGACTGCTCCCGTCGGTTCAATTCTCTGCATCCCCGGCATTCACTGATCCACTTCCTTCAGACCGTCGTGACCGTTGATGTCTCACTCTCACCCGATAGCGCCAACCCTGGCGGCATTTACCAGTTCAATCCCCACGTTATCAACGTCGCCAATGGCACTGTCTTGTCCTTCCGCTTCTCGGGAATGTGCGTCCCCGCTTTCAACTGGTTCTGGCGGGCTCCTCTGGTTGATAACACTGCTTCCTCCAGCCCCGGGAACCACAGCGTCACCCAATCGAGCTTCGCGACGCCGTGCCAGCCACTCGCGGGTGGATTCGACTCTGGTTTTATTGCGGGCAAAGAAACCGCGGAGGGAGTGTTCCCCGCGTGGAATTTCACGGTGGTAAACGACCAGGATCGTGCGTGTCCATCCAGTTCTCGTGTCCGTGCATCCATTCACGCAGCGGTTATCCAGCCATGTGGTTCTATTGCAAACAGCAGACACCCACGCCACATTGTCATCAAGGCATGTACACCATAGACGGATGGACGTTGAATTGACTCAAATAACCAGGCATGGTTGGTATGATCAACGGCGCGACCTACCGCTTCAAGAGCTTTCAGGCCAAGGCGCAGGGTGTCACGCTCTCTTCCTCTTCCAATAACTCAACGTCCGCGACAGCGCCCAGCGTGCGTCTGGATCTTGGTTTACTCTCCACAACCCCTCATGTCATCTCCTCTCGCAGGCCTCAGACAGCACCTCAAACGACACTTTCTTCGGCCCCCCGAAGGGCCCACTCCCAGTAGGCGCCATCGTCGGCATCACCCTCGGCACGCTCGCTTTCCTCGGCCTTCTCATTTTCGCCCTGCTCTGGTGGCGGCGCCGCTTACGCCGCCGTGCGCAGTTCGAGCAGCGCATGCGCCCTGAACCGTACCGAAAGCTCGCGTCGGACGCTGAGAACGCGGCGCCAGAAACCATGTCCATATTATCGACGATTCTAAGAGAGGTGCGGGGACTGCGGTGGCAGGTGCGTGGTGGGGCCGCCAGTGCGGGTGCGGGCGGGGCTTCCGGTGTGGGGGTGGACAGTACGCGTTCGACAGAGCCGCCTCCAATATATTCCGTTTGATATTTTACAGTGGTATTAGATCTTCATTTGTTCGTAGTGTCGTGGACATTTATATTTTTAGCATTCCGACAGAGCGATTTTACGATGATTGAAAAAACTCCCTGCGCACTTCCTCACGCAGATTTGGCATGGACGACAGGCCCTACACAGATAACGAGTTCATCTCTGACTCGACAGCGGACCATCCTGATCGGCGCACCTGTTAATGAACGGAATAATCTAGTCTCAAAAATATATAGATGCTCCAACATTAAGGTCATACCTCGCTTGGTAGAGAGCAAATCCGGAATCGATCGAATTGTGCTTTCGCAAAATTCACCATAGTACAAGGAATTTATTCTATTTGTACAGTAGCAATTATAAGGAAAAAAGTAACTAAAACTCGTTGAACTTATACTATGAAATTATCATTGGTTTACAAGGCTTCGCGAGATATAGCCGCTGAAAGCATTCGCTGATAATATCCAACGAGGTCGGCGAGTCGCCAATCAGAGTGAAAATAGTCGACCCTTCATGCAATTCAGGGGAGAGCTGATCGCCTATAAGCGGGCGGAGCGCGATCGTCCAACAGACCTAAGAACGTCCATGCCAAGTAAGTATGGGCTCGACGGAGGCGACAAATAATATTTGGAGGGAACACCCACCCCAAGAATCGGATCGAGGTGCTTGAAGTCCTTCCCTGCAAACATGCTCGTTATGCTCGCGATCTCATCAATGACCTCATCGTGCTTCTGCTGCGACTCGGCCTGGAAGGGTGCAAACAGCGCATGGAGATGAGCGAGCGCCGCAAGCGCGATGATGATGCAGGTCTTGAGCGTGCAGACCTGCACCACATGGATGAAAGACATCTCTAGCAGGGGTGTGTTGGCGATGCTGAGATGGGCGTGGATGTCCTCAATGAGATTCCAGTAGCGCTTCAATAACGTCGTCCCAGCCATGGGGTCACCTGTCCGCCATTTCAGCAAGAATGAAAGGAAGATGGGCAAGCAGTCGTACCAAACTCTAATTTCCCCCATTCTGCGACCAGGCATTGGGTATCATAGACAAATAATGCACTCCTCGCGCGCATAAAGTTCAACTCCGTGTCTCTTCGATGGATGGCCTGGTGCGGAATGAGCGTGCGATGAGAGAGAGAGAAAGACACGAGGACTTGCCGCCAGTCTGCGGAACTTCGCCAAAAACGACGGATCGAGTATCGGGGGGGCCCTGAGTTCCAAGCATACCGTAAGTTCGACAAAAATCATCGCCGAAAACGCGGAGCGTGTCTCCTGCGCCAGTCCATGCGGGCAACATGAGGGCGGATCCATTTCGGAGGACGGATCCAGTACAAGACTGTCGTCCGACCCCAGCACACTGTAGTTCTGCAACGCAAGCCAGCCGAGCTTGTTGAACAGCTGGGTGAACATCACGAGGTTCCCGTTCAGCGCGTAGTAAACGCCCAAGAGGTTGTACACCTGCATCTCGGTCGTGAGATCCAGCGCGCTGTCTTCGGCATGTAGGGCGTCGAAGATCTGCATCGTATGTTCGGCCTCGCGCCCGTCTGTGGGGCCCTGACAATACCGTAGCGTCCCGAAGTGAAAGCGGTGAGCGAGCTGGTATCCCAGAAGCTGGCAGACGTTCACAAGGACTGGGTGGACAACGAGCCCGGAGGTATCTCCGCGGGAAAGCGCGTCCCGCTTCTCCTCCGTGACATTGAGTCCATAGTGCCAACAATGATCGAGGAACAAATTCCGCCTAAGAGTCAACCGATCAGCAGCGTTGATATGTTTCGAAACAGGCGCACCCACAGTTCAAAGAGTTCCGCCATCCGATCTATCAGTGGGGCGGGATCCAGAGAAAAGTCTACAGGACCCGGGATACGAGGGGACTGTAGCAGACACGGTAACACGATTCCATCAGAGAGGGTATAGTCAGGAACGTCGATTCCTGCGTTAGATTCTGAATGGTCGCTGGGCACCCAGTGGGTATTGGTAGGTGCGGAATACAGACCGCTCGATGATTCCGCCTCTGCGGGGTGGAGGTTGAGGAGAGATGGAAGAAGATTAATCTCGTCTTCCGTGTATGTAAGAGGGAGATCGAGTGAGCGTGGATGTTCCGGCGTATAGGGCTGTGACGGGTTGGTCGATCGAGAGGAAGTCGTGCTCGCGCCATCGGCTGAACGGCGATCCCGATGATATGTCTGCTCAGCAGATTTGCATTTCCTGGTTCGAGGTCTGTCCTGGTATCGGCATTCATGCGCACGAGAGGTCGAGGTGCACGTCGAGCATGGCAAAATCCCATCGCACCTCTGGAAAGTTGATATTCAGTAACAACACGCAAGATATGGTTCTGAGACGCACCCTCTTTCGTTGGCTGGGGCATAAACTAGGTTAGAAAGAAAGCCTGCGTTCTAAAGAGTATATATACACACCGGCATGATAAACACGCCCCGCCCTTTGGTAGTTCTGATCGCAGCTGGCCGGCTGTCTTGGGAACATAGGTACAGATAACCAGTGTCCGTGTCCTACCACAAGGCCCACAGGGATTCCCACCATCGCAGCGCTGGTGAACGCGTCAGCCGTTGGCCACTCGCAAAACCGCTGCACCCACGAGCTTTCTCTGGCGACATAACACGCAGGTAGCGGTCTTGAATTTCACAGTGGGTGTCGACATGGTTTGGGTGAAGCCGGGTAGGGTGCTTTGCCTTCATTTCTGGTTTCCATTTCTATGCGTGCCGGCGCAGGGCTGTTACGCAGGTGCCTGAGCGCGACCGAAGTCTCCGTGCGCTGACGGCAATCAGATGGGAGGATATTACCCCATCTGGTTCGAGGATCTTTCCGGCTGGAAGAATCATCGCACTTCTAGAGACCAAATAGTGTCTGAGGCCCCGCTCTTTCTCCCTCAGAGAGAAGATAAAAAGTGCTGATTGTATCAAGCTGGATGCATATTTGACGGCTCTTTGCATCGGTCTGTAACCAATTCCCGGCAATGACGGGGTTTCATTCTCGGGCCTGCAGCGGGAATAGCATCGAAAACGAATATCCTGCTTTGGAACGATTTAATTCTGCCCCCAAGGTAGCCGTTGCCCTACTATTTTGATGCCAACAAATATTGACGTAGATTGCAACGGAAGGAAGATCCACGTCCGCACCGGTCCACAGACGACATCACTACTTCTGCATTATGTGAGACAATCGTTGTGGAGCGATGCTGCGATCCGAGATCGACAATTCGAAATGGGCGTCGTACATAAAATTTCGCCGATATCTGCCGACGGCTCGGACGCGTGGACAAGGCATGATCGAGAGAACCGGGACGGAGCGCGTCCAGTTTCTGTCGTTCTGGCACCTCACTAGTGTGTGCTGGTACCCAAGCCTCTCGGCGTTTGAACGTCGCCACCTACGATGCAGTACTTTTTTTTTTTTTTTTTTTTTTTTTTTTTTTTTTTTTCATGCGCGCCTAAATTTCATGCCACATCACGTAACTTGACTGCAGCGCGCGGAGGTTGTACGGCAACCCTCTCCAGACCAACCACTCCAAGCAAACTACCAATTCCAGCTCCTCGTGAAGTCCGGGTCTTGGCGGAAATGTAGCTTAAGTATTGACAATGAGGTCAGGGTTTTGTTTTTTCCCATATCAGACTAGTCTCTCCTAGACAGACACTACAACGGCATGCTCGTACCTCGCATGTTGTAATATCAGAGCGCATTCCAAGAATTCAGTCTCAACTGATTCTGATTGTAGAGCGGCGAATTCAAATGCAGCTTGCCACGTTTTGCGGCTGTGCGCGGTGCGCGAGGTGAGCAAAAAAGGACGCGGAGTTGAAACGTTAAAAGTACACAGTCAGGCAAAACTACTTGGAGCGCCCGGAAAAAAACCTCTTCTTCGACTTCGGCGCCCGGACATAACTGGCGCCGTAGGGAAAGTATTCATCTGAAGAAGCACCACGAGAAGGCAATTACACATTTGGGCCGCCGGTGACTTTTCCACAGCATCAATTTAAGTAGCGAACAGGTGGCGGAGTTGCGAGCCCCACAGAAGCCTCTTGGCACCAGTGGAAATTTTTATTTTCAATCCCCTGGATAACGATCATCGCGCACGGCATTTCGCTGGGTCTAACACAAGAATATGTCATTGACTACGGTGACAAGAGGCCGGTGGGCTTTTCAGGCCTCGTGATGTCACCCAGTATTCGTCTTTCATGTAGAATAGCGAATATTGAGGTATCGTATCGTATCGTCATATCATGCACAGGGGATTCCCGCTTACCCCTTGATGTGCTCTTCGACAACATATCTCCAAAGAAGAAAATATCTTTGAATTTATCAAGAGCGCGCCGCCCACTCGTTTATCTGCTGCACCAGAGGTCCGAGAACCCCGTCTTCCAACTGCCAATCGCTAGGTACTTGTCGACAGTGCCACAGTTCCAGGCCTCCCGCTTTGCATGGAGCAAAATTTAATCAGCCACGGGCAGTGGCCATGCACAGGGAATTCTGAATAAACATCGCCAACTTCATTGCCTCATTTTGAGTGCGCAGTTGCTTGGGTGATTTTAACGTTCAATTTAGTAGATTCTTCCACCGAGTTTGGGCCACTCCAAATATATCCCCAAGGACGAAGGCAAATATGGTCCTCGGTTCTTAGATACTTGCCGCTCAGCGCTCATCCCCAGATCTCCTACGCGAGAAGCACGAGAACCCCGTCTTCTTTTCAAAACCTTATCTGTCCGTATGGTTGTCAGCCGCGCCTAATCCCCCCGTCGGACCCATTGGTTGGGGTGCGCACCGGAGCCAAGGGGCGGGTATAATGGTTTCGATCTCGCTCGTCATAGCAGCAACCACAAATTCAATCTGCCAGTTTGGCAGGACCTTAAACCGCCGGCGAACACATATTAGTCCCTATGCATACATAATATCCCAAAAATAAAGCTCAACGTTGAACGACATTTCCACGTCAATAGCAGAGAGAAAAACAGAGTGCAACATGTGAGCAGAGGTAAAAACACGTTGAAAAAATCTGAAACTAGCAATCGGTCTCACCATTAGAAGACAAAGAAAGACACACAATGTGGACCTGGTTCCTGTAGCTCTACCTCATTACCACCTAATTTATAGTGCAACGTTCAAGTTATCTGAGCCCATAAGCCTTAATATCCTGTTTCTCCACTGACAACGTAGCTCGAACGATGACAAGAAACCCTCTCTATTCTCCGTCGGATACTACGCCCGGTGAAGGTAGAGCTTTGTACCCAGGGGCAGGTTCGGAAATAAAGGGAAGAGATGGAAAATGTGCCGACTGGTAGGTATAAAATGTAGCAATAAAATGCGGTGTGGGTGAAAGGATTAAAGGAAAATGAGACGAGGATGTTTAACACACTAAAGGGGTTTTCAGTGCTGAGGCACGGTCAGATGACCGTGGTGTTATCGAGAAGCGAGATTTGATGATGTGCAATAGTTGAGTGCACCATGCACTCCATGAAAGCGATGTAAGGTGCGGAGAAGACGAAGGTACGATGCAAGGTAGTTAATGACATCCCATCCAATGTGTCTGTCTCATGAACTATTGGGGCTGTCGTTATGTACAAAATGTAGGTACGGCCATTTCAAGTCAAAGCCGTGCGTCCGAGCGATTAATCACCCCACCAGCTCACGGAATGCTTCACAGAGCAATGACTCAGTCTATGAGCAACCCAGGTGAAGGGAACTGCCCGCCAACAGCCCCGGGTGTGCCCCGTAAAACATTCCCATGTTCGAGGCTACGATCCGTGAGCCCCAAGGTGGCGCACCACCAAAGATGGGTAAGTGAAATGACAGGCAGCAGGAATTTAATATGCCTCCGAAACCGTCCCAGCTAGAAGAACTTCATTTAGAGCCTCTTGCGAGCTCGGGGTCAGACCTGGATGAAATACTAAAGAATCTGAAGGTATGATTGGGACGAAATAGTGGCCGTAAATAAAGCAAGCGTGGAAATCTGAGAATTCAGAGGAGCGAATATAGATCCTGTCAGACCCCCTGTCAGCGCAGATGCCGAGAAACCGAACATGCGGAACAAGTCCACACGTCAGCCCTCTGCCCCCGCCACGCCGAGGCAACAGTTATCTCGCAGTGGTCAGTAGTTCAGGTTGAGGCTTACAATCTCCACCTATCTTCAACCTGCAGACATGTCACTAGTCGCTTCAATCTTCTCGCCGGCTTGGCGATCCCTGACCGAATAATCGGTGTTGAAATGGAGCGCCACTTGCGAGATGAAGACCGAACACAAATCTCCTCGCACATGGGGCACGACAGCACTGGAAGTAACTATAGCTTGGAAGTTACTGAATCTTGAACTCCCTTGTACGACAGACCTTCCTCTCAATGTGAGCATCACACGGCTGATCATGCGTATTCCGCGAAAGTACAGAAACAAAACCATAACTGACATAACAGTTGTACAACTGAGCTGATTCCCGGCCTATGCAAATTTTTTCTGCTGCTGTTCCTAACTAATTCGCAGTCACGCCGCGGCCGACAGTAGGTCCAACTACACCGGAGTTTGAGGCGAATACACGTCGATCAATATCCCGACAATACAAGGCATATTGGCCAAATATTGGTCAAAGATTGTCGCGAATATTGGACTCACATTATTTGAACAATACACAATGTATTGGCCAGGTATTGGCCGGACATTATTTCTTTTGCTATATATAATAACGTAAACCGGCCTTCGACGTCCGTCACCGCTACAGCTATCTTCCCTCCACCATCGAGAACAATGCACACCGATAACTACAGGATGGGTAGGTCAGATTCTGAGTACCACCAGTGTACTTGCAGCGAATGTGTTCAATTCCACGGACCTGCTGCGGCCCAGGCATCCACAACTCCTCCGCACGAAGCGAGCACACAAAAAATCTGACAGGAAACGACTGAAAAAGATCTCTTTACTGGAAGTCGGTCTTTCTTCTGGGTCGTCTTCATCGTTGCCGAACCGCCGGGGCTCCACTGGCGCCTCAGATTCAACAGCACCATCGCATTTCGATGCCTATCCTGACGATATCGACTTCTACCCCTTTGACGATGTGTCCGATGACTCGCACTCGCAGCACCAGCCGCTTGAAGACTTTTGCTGGGCTCTAGATAACACAGATTTTCCATCGGACTCCTTCTGCTTCTCTTCTGACTCTGACGATTCCGAATCGCACACGCACAGAGATGTACATTCCTCCTCTGAAGATGAAGGAGATGGCGGGGAAACACCAGCGTCGGAGAGTGATCTTGAGGAAGTCACTCAGGATCCCTTGTTTTGCTCCAAATCGTCCTTGTTTGACTCTTTCCAGCCTAGCCATGATCCTATGCCAGATGAAAAAGAAGTACCCTGGGCTTTTGACGATTACCCAGCTATTCGCAACTCTTACATTCGAGCGGTTGTTGGCGCTGCATTTGACGGATGACGTCTGGCGCACGTCCATGTGAGTACTCTCCACTTGTGCTTGCCGCACTATCCTCATTCCGTCGCTCCCAGAACCTTTCTCATGCTTGTGGACCTCGCCACCGGCGTGCGCATGCCTGTGCCTATAGGTCGTCCACTTTGCGCGCACAGCCCCGACTTCAGCGTCAGCGTTTGGTGTTCCGGACTTCGCACGCGCACGACGTGGGAGTTCCGTCGCCATCGCCGTCCTCGCACCACTCCGTTTCCGCGTCCACATAGATGTGACCAGCATACGCGCGGTATGGCGCGTGCGGATGATACAGCCATGCCTCCTCCCCCTTGGACGACATTGACGGCGACCCCGCCGTCTCCGATACCAATGCGTCCATCGAGCACGCGACGGAAAGCGCATCGATCTGGACAGGGCCTTGCCCTCTCACTCTCCCTCCTTTCCCTCCCCCTTACACGCAACAAACTCTGACGCAAGTGATCCACATGTAAACACCCTCCGATGCAACAGCGCTAATGAATCGGGTATGTTCTCATTCGCTTGGCTCTATATAAAACTGATTCTATTTTTTATCTCCCCAATCGAACGAAGATCGATGATACTGTTGGACTATCCTGCCTTGGGCGGATTACAGAGGGCCATGTACGGTCGTGTACCTCGAGGTATGTCATCAGGAGTGCACTACAAACCTCACTGACTTGACTTGACAGCTGCAGTATGATTGAAGACAAACGGGTATGTCTCTCTCATTTTATAACTAAACAATCTTCTGAGTCTCTTGTGCCGGGAGTGCCGGCCATATTGCCCTTCAAGCGCGCCGCCCAAAATGCAAAGGTACGTCGTCCATATGCCAGCTCACCGGGGTATTGCTGATTCTGTTCATGCAGGTCTTGTCATTTGGAGACGGTGTTTAAACAGGTATAAATTCTACTGTGGGTGGGACGGGTGTTACCAGACATAATTAGATGATTGTCTTTGCATAGCATTTGAATGCATTGAATTGAAGACACTCTATTCGAAGCGTGCGGTGAGGAGGAAAATGTTAGAATAATATTGGAGTAACATTCGAACAATATGCGTGAAATATTTGGGTTATACAGCCCGTTTGGCGCGAACATTGAACGTGCGTTATTCTCTCAATATTTGGCCAATATTCGACCAATACACCCCGTATTGTCCGGATATTGATTGACGTGTATTCGCCTCAAACTCCGGTGCTAACAGCTAACTACGAAAAAAGCTGGCCAACGCCACCTGATGTCAGTTCCCCTTTAGGCAGTTAGTTTCACTCCCTTCGCCACTCAGCTCCGAGTCATAGTACACCATGCAATACAATGCCTGTCTCTTCCGCCATGTCGAACAACTACCGCTACATCTCACCCGAACAAAAGAGGCATGTTGTAAAGCTGGCCGCCAAGGGATGGAAACCCCAGCAAATTGCCGATGCGTTGGACATGGGCGTGAGCACGGTCAAGAGGGTCAAGCGACTTTGGAACACCATAGGCTTTGTTGTCGGTCAGCCAGCTTTCTACTACATTCTACTACACAACCGCTTCAGGAACGCGCTACTGTTCGAACCACGGTGTGACCGTGTATCGTGGGCGGGTGGAGCTGAGCGTCTAAACGAGGGAACTGACGTCAGGTGGCGTTGGCCAGCGTTTTCTGTAAAGGCTCTCCGGTTTTGCAGTTAGCTGAAATAGGATTATTGTGAAGTGAGGGGGGGGGGGGGATATTACTCGCGCGGTCCACAGGCTGAACAGCGAGTTTACGGGAGACAAACAAGTACAGTTGGATGGCTCATAATGCATAAGGTCCGTTCCCTGCCAAAATGAGCTGAATTTGGCCAAATCCTATGCATTATGAGCAATATGCATTGTGAGCACTCTTCTACAGTGGTCAAAGGCATGTTGGTGGATCCAAAATTCTATGCGTTATGAGAATTTTTGGCAGGTATGCATTATGAGCTGATGCATTATGAGCCATCCGACTGTAGTACTGTACAGGTGTTTATCCTTACAGAATCCTACAGGATGCCAACCGAGCACCACTTCATTCCAGGGGGTCGAACGTACAAGACGCTCGCAATTCAGGGACTGGCTGGCCCTCGCATGGGCTGAACCTCTGGTTAAAAGTGAGTACATCCAACCAGCACAAGACTAAAACAGAAAGGATCAGTCAAAGCTTGGTCGCAAGTAAAGCCACTAACGTTCCGCAGGCCCCGACGATACCAACATTTGTGTCCATCGCTTTCTTCTTGCCCTTCCCGGCTCCACCGCTCTTCTCTCGTGCCATGAGCGCTTTGACAGCGGTCACAATATCGACCGAACGTCCGTTGAGTGTCTTGAAGTGCGCGCTGGACTCGTAGATATTTGGTAACACTGAGTGTTTCGTGGGGAAATATGCAGGTAACTGCAGGTGGGATTAAAGGTTGACACGCACAATACGCGTCGAGTTCGGGTGCTGAGGAGGATGGGTATTTCAAGTTTTTCCCAATCCAGTCTTCGGCGCGGAAGGGCGGAAGTCCGTTTTCTTCCAGAACCTCTATAACGGTTCGATCTGCCATCTTGAGCGACTCGAAGACAAAAGTTGAAATGTATGGGTCCGTTTACAACACACGTGAGATCCTCACACAACACCAGATTTAGTCCAAAAAATCCACCTCCTGCCAACGCCGGCCCGCCGTACAGAAAATTTTATCCGAATTAGTCTGGCCTGGTGATAGTGATAGTGATAATATTATACACAGCATGGTTCAGTCTCTGAACACTGTGTTCCCAAGAATACCCCAGCATGCACAAGCCTCTCGTGCCTTCGCCTTGGCACCGCAACCTGGGGGAGTGATACATCATGCACTCTCAAGAGAGATCGGCATCCATGTATCAGGATGTCTCCTGAGAGATGCGCCATGATGTATCATGTGAGAGACATATACCTTTTAGGTACGAAGTGCCCATGCGCTTACCGGCGATGCCAGCACATGCGAGCTCGTCGTTGATGACGGTGTCGAGCGTGGTTGGCATTGTTTGCCAAGGTCCTCAGAGCGGGCTGACATAACATACCAATTTGGCAATTATGTGCTTGGCAACCCCGAATCCGTCGCGCGGCGCTGGCCGCATTTCTACACCGATCCCGCTGAAGATTTGGGTAGTAGATATTAGATGTATCTACAACATGTTTACAAATGGAAGCAGGAAAAAGTATGAAATAATTTTACCCTCGTATCCTCGTTGCGAGCGATTCGCCGCCCTCCCGCTCGCAGATTGGACCAACGAGAGGCCACCGCTGGCGCCCGGTGGGTAGCAGAATGAGTACGCCTGTTTCGCACATCTCCAGCTTTTCGCGCCCACAGCCGCCGATCCCTGCACCCATCGCGGTCGTTGGCCGCAGCGGGTCCGTCAAATACGCAGTTGCACTCCATGAGCGGGCCCGCCACGACGCCACGCATACGTGAGCACGGTGGCGCGCACGCACTCGATGAGGGCGGCGCATCAGCGCATTGGTGCATCAGTGCCGCTGTGCACCCTGCGCCGCACGTACGGGCCCCGTGCGCGGCGCAGACTTCTTGGTGCGTGGTGCGCGCTTCAGCACATTGCTGTACCGGGCGCAAAGCTGCCAGACCCCGCGCCGGATACGGGCGAGCATGGAGATAGAAGTGCCTATACAAAAACACACCAGCCGCGGATGCGGCGCATTAGCGGCTGGAGTCGTAGCGTGCAATGGGGCATCCAGATTAAAGATCGCCCCATGTCAAGAGCCGGGTGTCCGTCCATTTCGGACATTCCGCAGTGCCACACTAGGAAAAGGACGTTGCTCTGTATAGAGAAAGAGATCGGGGACGCACCTTGGAACCTAGGGGCATGAGCGTATGCAGTACCTGCACTCGTGCACGTCTCAGTGTGCCCTTCTTCGTCCAGGATGGCCCACGAACATGGGGAAACCGGGGCGCGGAGGCCATCGCAAGTCGCATGCTGGAGGGTTCAGAATCGTTTGCCTAGCGTGTAGGATGCGTTTGAGACCAGAGGGGACGAAGGCAGCGTGAAAAGGGCGAGATAGTAACCGACGTGGCAGCGGCATCAGCGGCATGTGTGACCGGCTGTGATACGTATGAGCACAGCGCAATCCACTTCTCCTACGTCCTCCACCTCATCAAATAAAAGTTCTGAATAGGCGGAGTTTCTTAGAATGGTTGACTGCAACTTCCTATGAAAAATCGAAATTTCGAGTTCAAAAAACCATGAGAACACAAAACCTGTCATATTCCGAGAGATTCACTGGCTATTTTTGCGAATTCCGACCAGTTTCAGGAAGAGGGGAGCGAACCAATTGATATATGATCTTTAAATCCGAGATTCTCGGACACAGCAACAATTTTGGAGGCAAGTGTTCAAAAAGCGCAATATGCTCTATATAAACATGAGAGAGTGTCAGGGAAATCAATGGAAAAGGGCTGTGGATGGATACATTCCAGATACACAACATATTGAAAATTTGAGGCAAACGGGGAAGTTTTACGAACAGAATAAAATGTCGAGTCGAATCAATCGTGATCAATGTGCCCAGAATAGGAAGTCTTCCCTTTCCACTGAGAAATGACCGGGTCTCGAGTGAAAACTTGAAACTTGAAAACACCTAAGACAGAATGTGAGTGTAGAACTTGACAAATATGAATCTGAATCAGTTCATGTAAGTAACCGGGTGTACGACTGCAGAGAAAAAAGCAAAAAAAAAAATTGCACATTGATCGTTTTCAGCAAGATTTTGCTAACTTCACTTAGAATAAGTCGGCCAGCTATCAGGACCTGATATTTCAACGTATATTGGGAGTATATAATAGGCTACATGTGCGGAAGGACTACATCAAGAGGAAATACAAGAGCGAAGACAATAACAGACAGTGACTACCGCCGAGGCAAAGGAAATATCGGACGAGAAGAACGGGAAAAAGAGAGCCCGCCGTGAAGGAGACGCGATAAGAATGGTCTGATATCGGGAATTACCAGATTGATGTACTGTGGGTGGCGCTGGAGCGCGGCGGGGAGCGGCGGGATCGGGCACAGGGAAGGCGTGCAGGGGGGGATCAAACACAAAGGATGGATGGGCAACGTTGCGCACACCCGGAAGAACAGCGCTGTAGCGCAATCAGTCGCGGAGGGGGGGAAGCGGCGGGAGCGCAGGGTGGGAGGGGCTGCAAGTAGCTCCCCGAGGTGTATCTGAGGTGTGCCAGGCAAAGGCAGGCACAGCAGGGCGGAAAGCAGGCGGGACGCCAGCACGCTGGGTGCACTGGCGGGCTGGAAATGGCGGGAGGCGGTTCCCAAGGGCTTTCCGAGGGGTGGATGAGGTGCACCGGGCGGGGCCGGGGGCAGGCGTAACAGCACGGCGGGAAGCGGCGGGAGCGCGGGGCGGGAAGCGGGTAGGGACACCGGTGCACTGAGCGCGCTGGCGCGCTGAAAATGACGGAAGGCGATGATCAAAGACCTACCAGAGGGGTGGGTAAGGTGCGCCGGGGCCGCCAGCGAAGGAAGGAGCAGCGGGAGCACAGAGAAGGCCAGACAATGAAAATGGCTGTAGAGGGCCAGAAAACGAGCGGAAGGGCCAGGATCTGAGTCACCAGAGATTGATAGGTTTATTCAAGAGCCTATATGGCTGGATCGAGCAGAGTGCAGCCCCAGGAGCCGGGAGCAGTGGGAAATGGGAATGGTGGGAAGCAAAGGATTGATAAATAACAACAGCAAACAAAGCTCCTCCCTGCCAAATCATCGTGTTCGCAAACACATTCGTGCCACCTGTGGGTGCATTTAGGCCATGCAAACGTGCGGGCAGGTCATTATATGATCTGCTAAAAGTATCATACAGGTAGATTAAGGGCAAGGACGCCTAGGGGCAACTGCCATTCCGGGAAGGGGCCGAAGGGCGGGCATGCACCGCCACGCGCCAACGAACAGCGAGCGGGGAAGCGCGCGCAATGAATTACTCAAAAGATTTGGATCTCTCATCTGATACATCATGGCGCATCTCTCGCGAGAGGCTTTCATACATGGGTGCCGAACTCTCCCGAGAGATACGTGATGTATCAGAACCCCGCTATAGCCTGGCCTTGGACCCCAACTACCCTACTTGACGAGCTATTCGTTATCAGAACGTCTATTCAAAGTAGAATGCGAAGTGGTAAGTAAAAGAATCTAGTCATTGTGCTGCGGTAGTGTCAGCCAGTGCAGGGGAAGAGGGGGAATAAACATAGGAGCAGCCTCAAACACTTGAGTAATTTCATACGCGAATTTTGCGACCAACGAAACAGTCTCTCTGTAAGCTATCATGTGAGTGAAGAATTTAGCAGACGGCATGGAATCCAAGGTTGGCAATTCCGGTACGTCATTCTTCATTCGGGTGAAAAAATCTTTGCGGAGCTCAACGAGGTCGGCATGTGCCTTACACTCCAATAGTGCGTGCTCCGGAGACTCGATCTCAGCTTTACAAAATCTGCAGACTCTATGGTTGCGGTCAATCCGCGGGCGGCGACATTCAACCCAACGTAATCTTTCCAAGGCTAAACAGTGGCTGGATAGCAGTAGTCGAGTGAGCGCCTTCCAATGCTTGGGGTTTACCACATTAAGGTAATGTCGGAAATGGAGCGTCTTCTGCACTGGAGCTCTGTCTTTCTCCGGTTCTAATCTTCCTCGCAGGAGATATAGTTTTGGCGCGTCGAGATCGTCGATGGACCATTGAAGGTACGCTCGAAGACCGGCATTCACAGACTTGATCACCTGGTCGACCATCTGGTCGTCTGTCTACATCTACCGTTTCTTTAACGAAATGACCGGCTTTTGTTTGCATGTCTTTGGGTTCACCCCATAAGGTCTATCCCCTTTCATTTCTCTCTCTCCCTCTAGTTACTTTCAGCATCAAATGGTGTACGAGTTGAACAACTGATGGACAGCCCCAAGAATCCGTCTAACCAGATGCATGCAATTTTTCCCACCTAGCTCTAATTCCAGATCTCTCTGCAGTGAAATCAGACCAGATCTGGGACTTTTGCGCAGTTGAGGGCGATCCGATGAAGCTTGAACAGCCTTCGGAGCTATGGATCTGGCAGATGACCAGTAAAAGAGTCATCTCGCCAGATGTCTGTCACCGTTCCCACTGAAGCCGATGCAAAGCTGTTGAATCCAAGCCGAATTGGGACTTTTGAGCTAGACAGGGAGATCTCGTGAGGTAACAGCCTTCGGACTTCAATACTGCGGTCACGTACCGTTTCACATAAAGGACCACGCCTCTCCATTTTCTCGTGCTCCCTCCCTTCACTCCCCGCCATCTGTGTATGCTTTTTCGACGCGAAACTACTGTCACGGTGTTCTGCTCTCAAACTTCCTCAAGCTGAGCTGTGCTCCTCTTCTTCAAGCCATTCAGCAACGAATGATACTCCGGCTATGCCTCGTTATCCAATGCTCAAGGGGAATACCATGTCAAGCTTGCGATTAATTGGATCTCTTTCTCAATGAACTTTCCGGCTGCTGTGTACTCCCTCCTCAATTGATTGCATTAATTCAATCACACGGTTACTCCCGCGGCTTTCCGCCAGCACGATAAATCCGTGGTTCATCATTCAAAACTCGCAAGTACCTTCAACTCAGTAATTGTTCAGTTTCCCTACAGTGCTGCTTTTCTTCCCTTCTTCTGCGGCTTTCTGCAGCTAATTTGACCTGTATCTCAGGCGATGTGCGACACACCCTCATCTCTCGCGCTGGAAGTTGTTACACAGGAAAAAAGTAGCGGGTTACACTCGGTTGACGTTGGTGCGTTAATGCGACCTGGTTTCCGATGTGCGTTTCTTTATACGGCTCCATCTGCCATCCCTTTGTTCACGCCGTTGGCTTATCAATAGCACTTCTGCTTTGAGCGGCGGGCAGTACGTCGCGTGGATCGCATTGCGCAGTATTGACTCGCCTCAGTTTGATGTGCCTAGTCTCATGGATGGAGGTTCGTTTGGCGTTCCCTTTTCCCGTTCGCTATGTTTGTGCATTATGGACTTTATCTGTATGCTCCGAGTTCTCGAGTATAAACCGGGGTGAAGTTCCGTCACATCAGTACATGCATTGTCGTAGCCCTGCCTATTTGATGAAAATCAATTCCGACTCTAATTTCAATGAATCTCTATTACCAGGTCGGGGTTGCGTGTATCACCGCCGGAGCGAAGCGCAGGCACATCTTGTAATTTATCCGAATTTTGGACTGGATCAAGGCCCCAAATCGATTTTTTTCATCCGAATCTCGGTTGGGATCGAGGGGTTTTGAGGGGTTTTTTATCCGAATTCAAAATTTTGCTAGACAGGCTTTTTGGTTGATTGGGTCCTCTATTGGGACACTATATAAAAGCCGCAATGTCCTGAACATGAAAAGAATGTCAGATGGCATTGCCTATTTTTGCAATCTTAAAGAACGGTTAATAATAACGAGGCTTGATTGCCATGTCAGCTGCCTTTGGGGTGCTTCTTTTTGACATCCCTGGGTCATACTTGTCCACACGCTATTAACGAAAGAGTGGGCGACTTTTCATCGGGGTTTCTCCACTTTTCTCGCGTGCGCTCGCCCAGACAGGACATCGAAGATCGCGCGCATGCGCGATCACGAGCTCACGCGAACTGTTAAAATTTGATTTTTTTTTGGCATGTAATTATCTGTCTCTTACGGCCGATTGACCCAGCCAAGCTAAAGTACTTTGAAGTAGTTTTGGGTATAAGTGAGCTTATAATTGTCTACCAGCAAGGCACATAACAGCGGAAAAGGATGCATCGCTCGCGTTGCGAGCTCCACGCGACCAAAAGATCGCGTATGATTTCGATCACACCACGCTCTCTCTATCCACCTTGCATCCTCTATTTTTATATCTTTTTCCCTCAGTCCTGAGCTTTTTCCCGAGGCGGCCAAGGCTGCCGAACGATCACGTTTATTATATTTCACATTCATCCTTTATCTTGTCTTGCACGCGCGCGCAAGATCTCTCCAGAGCGTCCGATCGAAGCCTCCCTTATCTTCTCTTGCACGAGCGCGTGCGAGAAAAGTGTATCGGCCCTTCACCCAGTCGCGTGCTACGGCCCTGCTATCTGCAAGCCCCGAGTGGTCGTCTTTACATGGCTCCACAGCCAAAACGGACGGTACTGGGCACGATGGCTCTCTGGTTACGGGATCAAGAATGTAGAAAAGGTATATAAGAGTTCTGACCTCCCGTAGTCCTCATCCCTCGATCAAGCCATCTGATACCCAGGTTTCATCCCCTGCCTCTGTGCCCTCTTTGAGCCTCTCTCACCTTTTAAGCTAGAACTCCAACTATTTGTCCAACATGAAGGCTGCCGTCATCACCGCCCTCCTCGCAGCCTCCCTGGCCACCGCCGAGGTCACCTGGACCTTCCAGAAGTTCGAGAACGGCACAGAGGTCCCCTTCTCGGCCGGCCCCCTGACCAGGTTCCAGTCGCAGGCCATGATTAAGGTCGGCGAGGCCCGGAAGCGCAACCGCCTCAACGGGCGCGCGTCTGCCGCCACGGTCACGTCGTCCAACTGGTGCGGTGCCGCCCTCACCGGCTCGGGCTTCACATCGGTCGTCGGCACCTGGACCATCCCTACCATCAGCGTCCGCTCCGGCCAGTCCGCCTCCTCGGACCCTGCCATCTCCCAGTGGGTCGGTATCGATGGCTTCAGCGACTCTGCCCTGATCCAGGGTGGTACCCTGTCTCAGCTCGTCGGCGGCCGGCAGGAGAACGTGGCCTGGACTGAGATGCTGCCCGCTGCGAGCCGCGACGTTTCCCTCACCGGTAAGGCTCTCCTCCCACTCATGATGGACGATGAAATATGGCTGGCTACTAACACCTCACCCGCACAGTCGAAACCGGCGACAGCATCACCACCACCGTCACCATGACCTCGACCACCTCGGGCACCGTCACCATCAAGAACAACAGCCGTGGTACCTCTATCGTCGGCACCGTCAGCGGTGGCACCCGCCTGTCCGCCACCTCGGCCGAGTGGATTCTGGAGGACTTCGAGTCAGGCTCCAGCTTGGTCTCCTTCGCCGGCTTCCCCACCTCCACTTTCACAGGCTCTGCCGTCCGCTCCGGCACCTCCGTCACCCCCTCGACCGCCACCCTCATCGACCTCGTCCAGAACTCTGAGCTCTGCTCGGCCACGCTCTCAGGCACGACCGTCTCCGTCCGTGACTCTTGAGCAAGGACTACTACTTCTTCATTCTGGGGAGTTTGGAGAAGGGAGATCTGTACAAGCTAGTTGGGGATGTAGCTGCCATTTCTGCATTGGAGCATCTTCACGCTCGTATCTAGTCGGGGTCTAGCGGACCCAAGCCTATTTATAATCCGCATGCTTATTCCTGGATCAATGTTAAACTCTTTCTACCTCAACCATCGAATGTGGGTTCCAGGTCTGAAAAGCGACATGTAAAGTTCCGTACCCCCATCCCGTAGTGTCCTACGCTTTGGACTTTGAAGTTGGCTTCTTGACGGTGGTTGAACAATAGTCTAGGCTTCACGAGAGGACTGGAGGATCATATGGTAAAAACCTATTTCAGCAGCGAACGAACAACACAACGGACGAGCTGCAGAGCAGTTTGCGGACGAGCATTGAATCCGGAGTGGAACGAGTTGGCGCGGATACATACTGCGTGTAACGAAGACTCGGGGGGCTAGACGGCTCTCGCTAATCTAATTAGGAGAACATTGGCGTCAGGAAAGAATGAAATACGACCAACAGAGCCATATTATTTCCTGACTGTGGGCAATCTGGAGAAATAGTCTCAAGCACTAATATGAAAATTGTGCGCAGCGGGGATGTATACCTCAACCAAGTTTTTGACTTCGAAGCCTAATTGGAATTGGATTCAAATTGGAACCCGGCAAGAGACGTCAGTACGCCGAGTATAGAACTTTGAAGGGACAAAAATTTATGTAAGACGATTGACAGCCGAGTTCGTTGACGTCGACGCGGACGATGAGGGTGACGACGCGGGGAGCAACGGTGGGTGATAATGGAAAAGAAAGAAGAAAAGAAATACGAGAGTGCGCGGCGAGTGGATCGCATCCAAAAAAAAAGGAACGTAGCCGCGACCTGGGGCTCGACGCCGGACTCGACGATGATCGCGAGGGCGCGCCATACAGGTCCCAGGAACCTCATCGGACGTGCAGAGCAATGATGCTTGGCACATCCGAGAGGGCCAAGATGAAAGCCCAAAGATAATGAAAGCGGAAGACAAAATGGAAGTGCAAGGCCCCCCGGGGAAAACAAAAGGAAAACGAGGCCTCGAGCGCACTACGGCGACCGTGTCCAGCAAGAAAGGCTGCCAATCGTATTCGCGATCTGCAGCCAACCTCAACGTCGACGCGAGCGACGTAAATGAAAGAAGATGCGAAGATTTGAAAGAAAGCCAAATGCGGGAACTTACTCAAGTCTCAGGAATCCCCGCAAATCTTCACATACCGATGCCTACAACAGTGATCATGCGTTCATCAAAGCGTGGAATTTCCGGTTGACGAGTTCGCGAGAGCATGATAAGGTCGGTGGCAAAGACGGTAGAAGCTAAGGAATACAAAAAACGGGGAATCAGGAAAAGAAACGAGGGAGAAAAAACTCGAAGTCACCAAGAAATGCCATTTCCATTCTCCCCGCGGCGAAAAGGAGAGTGCGGACGCTTCCAACGCGTCCTTTCTAGAGTCTTGAAGAGGGTGAATACATTTCGTCGGGCTTGGAAGCGTCGTATCGGTGAGAGCGAAAGCCAAGTCATTTTTTGTGTGCGCGCTTACTTGACTCGGAGGGTATCGTCGACAGTGACGATTCTGATGCGAATGGTGAGCTATCTAGCGTCAATCAGGTGAAGTCTGAAGACTTGATACTCGCTGCTGACGGTGTTGGAGAGCTTCTGCTCTGTTTCAACGCAAACTTCGGTGCATGCACCAACGCATTGTACTTGGATAACACCTGCACCAACGTGCCGGTGAACTTCCAAGATAACGTTTCAGCTGTACAGCCAGCTGCAGGAGTCGTTTGCACTCTTTATGCGTCAACGACCAGCTCACTGCCTTCGTTTCCTCTTAAGCAATTAATAATGGTTCATGATAGTTTACTGAAGGAGTCTCATGGGTCAACGGTCATGGAATTTGTGTAGTCATTGTCCAAACAAAAAGTTTGCCTTTGTTCCAGAGGGCTAAACCGATATCTAATTCAATACGCGAGATTCCCTTTCGGAGTCGCTCACACGTGTCGTCTGGAAGACATTGTCTCTGAGGTTTACGAGGTTCAATATTGCTTTATCTCCCGCCTTTTGTCACGGAATTTGACACCTTCTGGTATTAGGCCCATCTGCCCTACGCCGACCGTCCCTGAGCTTGATGAGCGGCCATAAAGCCAGTCCCAGGAAGAATGAACAGCGTGTTGGGCATTCGAATCCATTCGAAAGCCACGAGATCCTAGGATGCAGGAGGAGCCACCCAAAGACCGAGCTGGAAATCACAACGAAACCGTCTGGCCGCCGGCGCTGACTGTTGGACTCAATGCACTGGTGTCCTTATCCATTCTTTCGTTGTGTTCTCTGGCGTCTACTATTTATGGTTACAGCATAGGCGACGCATTTGAATATACTATTATATAGATGCCGGCCAAAAGGGTCACCGCTCCTCTCGCTCCCCACTTCTACTGTGTTGTCCAGCCTATCCGCTGCCTTATACTCGCTGCTGGCTTAGTTTGGTCTTCGTATAGATTGCCGACGGCGAATCCAACGGCAGTGAATTCTGCGGCAACCAACCCGTATTGCACGGGATTATTCTGTGGACTCGAAAATCAGCTCTGCACCAGTCAACTAAACCCTATGCTACCACTCATCGATAATTCACCTAGATTTGTGGTCCATGCGTTGCCACTGGACGCGCTTGCTTCAATTTTTCCTGCTGCACCGGGATTTGCGGCTCCGATGTTGAGAGACATTTTGCATATAGACCTTCTGCCATTAGGTTTCGGTGACTGCGGTGCGTGCGGAACTCTGCCGGTGATATTTTATTTTCTGAGGTCTACCAGCTCAGAATCTCAGTCATTGTATGTCTCGACGATCCCCCCGCCTCCTTCTTGTGTTCAAAAATGGTCCTGGAATGTTGTAATAGTTGAACTACCTGTCTTTTGTATGACCATGAAATGTAAATCCTCCGCGATAGAAAATTGGTCTTCATCTCTGCCTGCTTGGAACTCAGCCAGTGCTGAAGCCTTGGCCTCACGGGCTTGCCCGAGTTTCACGGCATCCCTGTTTGATCCAGTCCTTTGCGGCTGTTCGGCATCCAATCGGCCGTTGGCAAGCCGTGAATATGATGTCATCCGTCCAATCAACTTTTCTGCCCAAACAATGCCAATGATTCTCGACCTGCCCGTTGAGCTCCTCCAGGAGATTGCGTACAAGGTACGCCTGTTTCAGTAAATTCCATACCAAGCTACTAGTAACTAGTCTCAGACTCCTGGTGCAGCGCGGATTCTGCGTGCGGTATGCAGACATCTCCGCATGGCAACCGATCAAGTTTTCTTCTCCTCAACGGCAGTGGTGCTCGAGATGCGCACTTGCTTCCCGACACTATACGATGGGGTCTCGTACCTTGCGGCCCTGGCCAGCGGAACACTGGCTGGTCACGCTACGGCAAAACACTAGAAATCCGGGATTACGAAACACCGAGTCTTCCCGCCGATTGGAGAGAGGAGGTTAAGTTGTTCCTCCGCCCCGCGTTGAAATCGCTGCGCAACAGCATTCAGACCATAATCTTCGCCCAGCACAGTTGGTTGAATTCCTCTAACGACTCTTGTCCACGTCGCAGATGGAACAGGCGGAGCGTCCGTCACGGCGTATTCACAGATATTCAGGTCGAATTCTTGGACTCTCTTGTCGTGCTCGACGAATTGCAGCTCACGTATGCCGATAATGCCGACCAGCCGACCGTGGAGCTGTCGCATCTGATGGACTCACGCGCGCTGAAGATCTTCGCACCGCAGAAAGCGGGCCTTTCGGTTGTCCGCCCTATCCTTGATGTGGTCATGCGGAGTCACTCTCTGTCATGCCTCCACCTCCAAGCATTTAACTGCGACTTTTCAGATGTCTAGAACGCCCTGCACGAGCAGCATATTGGCCTTTGCGAGCTCAAACCCACAGGCGGCGGGATTGATGCGCTCTTAGCGTATCTAGGATCGTACTCGGGACTCATCCACCTCCATCTTTTAGGGCTGGATGTAGGACTGGAGAACGAGCGCGCAGATGACTTTTTCACGGATGTTCTGACGCTGCACGCCAATTCCCTCCAGAGCCTCATCTGTCATCCCGCTCCGGAAGGCCGCCGGTGGTGCTTCGGCGCCCATAATGCCAGCGCGGTGGCCGCGCTCCGGCACCTCGTTCGCCTCGAAATGAGCGTTACGCTTGCAGATGTAACCCCACCCAGTAACAACGCATCTGATTTACCGATGCCTTAGGAGCTCTTCATCGAAGTAGCGACGCAGCTCCCGGCTTTACGCACGATGTGGCTACTTCCTGACTTTGCCAACCAGGCCCCGTCTCGCTCGCCGGGATACGCTGGGTCAATCGCCGCCTACCACAAGATTGTCCACCGTCAGATCCGCAAAGCTCTTGCGACCTATAACTACACTGCAGCATCTCAGGCAGTCTCGAAATGGATGAAGACACTACGAGCGACTCGTAAAAGGATAGGGACTGTCATGGGGTGCATCAAGGCCGTTGTTTCAAATATTTCTCGTTATAATTCCTCTGGAAGGATGGGTTCAGACATGCTGAATGAACCTTCTGGTGCGCTCGTCTTAAGAGCTGAGAAATCTTCTGGCGCCGTCATGTCGAAAGAGGAGAGTTTGCTTTCACAGTATGAGCAGAATAAGGGTGAAATTTCTGTGACGGTGGAACTGGGCGCCCAGACCATTGCACTCGCTCATATCGCGGTGTATCAAATACTGGGTGCACTATCGTCGTCATCAGATTCGGGCATGCTAGAGAAGCTTACCTACGACTCGGCACCAGTTCCTCGCATCTGCCATGTCTAATTTCTGTGCAAAAACATACAGTAAGTAAGCCACGAGGATAGTTTCGTGGCTCAGAGCGACGAGAGGAGACCGTGTTTTTTAGGCCGGCGCCCTTGAAGAATCTCTCATGTGATATCCTAGGGAAGCGCTACTGGTCAGAATGAATGTATACGACGTAGCACCGCTCACGCTTCCGAAGGGGCTTTGACATGGTACATTACACTTAGCAGCCCCTTTGATCCCGCTCCACCTATGGGAGGCTTCGGATATCCAATATCACATTGCACCCACCGTAACATGCGCATCAATAGCTTTCCTTCCTTCCGTCTTTGAGTGCCAAGGATTCAAATACGATCACCAATCAGAAATATCCGGACGTACGCTCTCACCCGCGGATCCTATTGAGAATTGCTTTTTAACACGCAGCCGTAAGGTACCAGAGTATAAAGGCAAGTTCCTCGTTCCTTATAGCATTCATATCTCCCCTTTCAGCAGACATGCAACTCAAAATCTCTTCTCTGGTTCTCGCCTCAGTCTTTTTTGTCCCAAAGGTCGCGGCCTGGAAGGATAGCCACAGTAACAAGTTCATGGCACCCTCCGCGACCGACCAACGCTCGCCGTGCCCTGGACTCAATACGTGCGCTCTTTGATGTCACGTTCCGACCATGATTCGCTAATAGTGTTTCACAGCCTCGCCAACCACGGGTATCTCCCGCGTAATGGGCGGGACATCACCGTCACGGATATAATGAAGGCCTCGATAGGTTTCGTCGCACATATATTGTCTTCAACGATTTTATTCACGATAACCCAGAGGCTTTCAATCTCAATTGGGACAACATTATCTTTGCGGCCAAGTTTGGACTACTCAGCAACTCCACTGCGGACACGTTCGAGACCATGAGCCTTGGCGCTCTGTCGCTGTACGTTCCTGTTGTACCTCTCCTATCCCGTTGCCTGATTAAATTTCCTACCCTACAGCCACAACCTGGTCGAGCACGATGCGTCCATCTCGCGCAATGACTGGGGTCCCGATGGGACGGGGGACAACGTGCACTTTAACGAGACGGTTTTTTCCACACTCGCGAACTCCAACCCAGGAAAAGACTACTACGATCCGATTGCCGTAGGAAAGATGCAGCGCGACCGCCTGGCGCACTCCATCGCTACCAACCCCGCCGTTATCAACACTGAGAAGGAGTTCAAGCTCCGCAGCGCCGAGTCCTCCTTCTACCTCGGTATCTTCGGGAACTATAGCACCGGGATCGCGCCGAAGAAGTACGTACATGTTTTTACCATCGCTCAATCCGCCGGTTAAATTTAACCATTCTTCTCTTTTCTAGATTCGTCAACATCTTCTTCCGCGAGGAACGCCTCCCCATTGCGGAAGGATGGAAAAAACCCGCGGCCCTCATGACGGGGGACATGCTTTCGCCCATCCAGCACATAATTCGTAACGCGTCGGAGTGGAACGCGACGCAGGCGTGCGGGCCGCTGGTTCTCTCGCCCGACACCACGTTCAACGACGGCCACTGAATGTACCTCACATGCGGCCATCCGTTCTCCAAGTTGTGATAGCGGTGCTTGCAGGTACTTAGAACGCGAACAGATTTCCCTAGATTGTCCTCCATATTTAGTGCTAATGATTATGAAATTCTTTGCCTTACACCGTTATGGCTGCTAAAGTAGTTAACGAAGAAGCGAGCCTGCCTGAGACACGACTGGCTATGGCAAAGATTGGTCCCACTATCAAACAACTGCTAAGCCGCCCAATTGAGGATTCTAACTCTTCCTCACACTCCAGAGGACGACAGAGTCCAGATTAATATTAGCCCCAGCCAATTTCTTTTTTGAAAACGAAATACATGAATGAAACAAGCTGTTCTGCCTGCAATCAGTCGCATGGGGTGGGGAATATTGCTCGGATCCCTTCTTGTTCATGAACTAGTCTGTTGTGTCCTCGCTGTCGTGGAGCCACTTCTGAAGGGCATCGGCGCGCGACAAGGACATGATGCTCGGTCAAATTCTCCCATCGGGTGGGGAGACGCTACTACGGAACGGAACCCCCGTACTCACCACACACTCGCTGGCGTCGTGGAGCGTATTCCCTTCGACCATCTGCAAGAACTCGCGGAAATCATATCCGCTCGGCCGACAAACCTCGTGGACAAGGTCTGGCGATGACATGGACCCATACGAGTTTTTAATTGACAACATTATCGGCCATGTTGGTACAGATATCTGAAGCTTGGCGAAACAGGAAAAGTGGTATATCGGTACATTGGCCGATATTAGCCACAAAGGCAAGTAGTGGAGCGTGAGCCACCCTTCCTGTATTTCTTTGCCTGCTTATCTCAAGAAAACTCGGACAGCTCTCAAACAGTACCTATGGAATTGATAATTGTACACTCTGCCTCCACTTGTCTCTACTGCATACTAGTAGTCCGTGATGAATTACCTACAAAAGCCCCTGTGATGCATAAATTGCGAATACTCGTCACATTGCTGCCGAGCCAGTCTGGTTCAAAGTCTGAAGACCATGGTTCACTCCCCCTCAAAGCGAGAGTCATCGAAGGTGCACATCAGCCTTCTGTACAATCAGAGGTTAGAATACATCCCATTTGGCAGGTAAGCTTTCGGGCATACCGCGCGAAAGTGGGCCGAGCTTAGTTGACGGCTCATAAAGTGGATATCCAAGATTGGTGGCGGCGTCCTGGCTGTCCGGATCGAACCCCTTTGTCTCGTGAAATCGACGAAGTCCGCCATAAACAACATCATCCCAGAATACCCCTTGAATAATTGTTTCCATCCGAATTTTAGGATATCCGAGAGAGTTGGCATCCTCCGGGTCGAGACGCTCGACACCAGTTGGATCGAGCGACCAGTATGCGGGGCACTCTGGCCACCGAAATGACGACGGCCCGAGCTTTAAGTCTTTTGCAGGACGCAAGAAAAGGTAGCTTTCTGGCGCATGAGGGCCCCCGGTCGTGCCGAGGACTTGGAGGCGGAAGTTGAGTTGTTCCACGAAGACTGTTCGAATAGGTTACCGAATATAATAGCACTGAATGGGCGGATACTAGCCAAAGGTGTCGAAGGAGGATGTTATCTGCAGGTCGTTAAAAATATGGTTGGCCTGAGCCAACCAGTAGTTCCGAGCATCTGAGTGGATAAAAATGTGTGTGCAGAGGTCGATATCCTGCACATCACTGGCTTTATAGCTTCGACGTGGCCCTCATCAGAGAACCAAATTGTCAGACACACGAGATGACATACCGGATCCAGGAGTTCGCCATGACGCGGCCTTGAGCCATTCCGGCATTTTCCCATCTGTGCACCTTCAAGTCAGGCACAGAACATTGCGCGATCACGAGGAAGTCCTGAGACTTTCGACCGGGGCAGAAAAGTATCGACCCTGGCGCGACCGTCCTTTGATTAGAAGTAGTGAGGGTGCAGCGCTGTGCAAATGGATATCTTGAACAAATCCCGTGAAAGTGGTCTTGCGTTAGAGATGAGATGACTGCCGCCTCTGCAGTCGGAGTCTCCAAAGCCAGACCGTCGAGTCGTGCAATACTGTGCTGGGAGGAAATCACAACAAAGTCGAGTACGGCGCTGGGATCTCCGGTGAGATCTACGACAAGCTGGCCCGTTGAGCGCCGTATCCAGAATGTGCGACGGTCATAATCCTGCGGTGACGCATCAGTGACGAGCGAACTTCGCTCGTCACTGTTGAACGGATGGCAGATGTTGTCGATTATCACCATCGATCGTTTCATCAGCAAATGTATTGGGCAGAGAGCACGAATATAATTGAATGCTTCCTGGACACAATCCAGTCAGCCTTGGTGAGATGGAATGAGCTCTGTTTACCCAATACTCCGTGGTCTGAGCATCGGAGTCAGTATCATGAGGGTCGTCCGCTGAGACACACTCACACAATATCCAAGGATGTAAGCAGTCAGGATAGACGAATGACGGAAGCGATTCGAGAACTGCGTAAAGGGTATCAATTCTATCGGCAATGTCAGAGGTGGTTCAGATCAAATTTGAAGGCGAACCATCGTGAAATATCATCGCGCGGAGGTCCCCGGTGGTCAATACGCCATAGAGCTGCATGAAATTGGGATGGCTGGGATGTTCCTCAACGATAGGCAGGAAAGATGTTGGTCGAAATTTACCGTATCAATTCGTATTTCGAGACGTCGTGACGCCATTTCTGTGAAATCCAATTGAGAGATAAAAGGGAGGAGCGACTTGAATTTTACATAGAACCCGGATGCGGTCTCACCTCGTTCGTGTCGTCCCCCTGATACACCACGACAGTCATGGATCGCGATTCACGACCTTCAAGTCGAGCGGAGTAAATACGTCGAACGCCCGCCTCTTGAGTCCAGTGATCCACAACAGAGTCATTTAATCGTATCTCTTTCAAAAGATTTATATCTCCCAGTGGAACCGTCCGAAATGCTTGTTTGGGGATTAGATTTGGTGTAATAACGGCAGTAGACAAGTTCCGCACCAGAGGAAGAGTCATGAGGAACAGGATAAATATTATTGGTCACATTATTTGTGAATATGCCGCCAGAGACGACGAAATGCTTCGCGCGCGGGAAAAAGGCGGCGGTGTGTCTGGATGAATCATTAGACACCGTAAGACACGCGTGACGCGCTATATCAGGTGTGTAGAAAAATGGCGCGTACGGTGCAGACTTGCAATTGCGTATCATCGAGGCCAAGACTCCAAGATGGTGGCGAGGGATGAAGAGCTGCGGTCACGAGGCAATAGGCGCCCAAGTCGCGGCCCAGACAGTTACAAAGCCGCCACAGCCAAATAGCGACCCACGCTTCCTCCTCTCACTATAAATTCTTCGTTGCAGCATCCCGCCCAGTTAACGAACTTGCAATTGTTTCCGTTTCACTCATGAGGTCAAGTATGCGAAGCGTTCCTTCAGAAATGAGCGCTGGCGGCTCGTTGCTGCACGAAAGGATCTCCCGGCCAGTCCCCAGCCTCTAGCTCCGGCTTGCATCCGCATCCTTCGAGAAATGGTAAATTTGGCGGACCCTAGCCTCCAATTTCGTCTAGTGTACCGCTTGGGTTTTTTTTGGTTCAGACTTCCTGAATCCACTGCTGAAGACGCGAGATTTGCAGAGATTCATCGGATGGCTGTCCACTGCTTAACAAGCCTTATTAATGCAAACTGCACGCTCTGAATCTGAACATCGGTCTTACTCTGGCTGTGGTCGGTATTTTGGTCCCGCTGTGGAGATCGACGTCATCATGACCAGAGCCGTACAAAAAACTGTGGTCCCGACAGAGCAAGAGAAGCTTTCCCGGAAACTCCACAGACTACGAATTTTCCAATGGTTCACCAACACGGCGACGAACATCATATCCCTGACGAACCCAGGAATCATCAGAAGTAGCCCTCGTACTCACCCTCAGTCCCATAAAGCGATCAACATGTTTGGCGTGCCGATTGTGAGGATTTTTGACTACTATCAGCCACCAGGTAGTCGGCCACCCCTAGGTAGTCGGCCACCCATGAATATTTCGTGAATGAGTTGGGCATTATAGCCCTTTGATCTCGAGAGATCAAGTACAACCTTGGGAGACTATATGTACCGATTTCGGGCCAAAGTGATGTCTGGATCAAAATTTACGTGAAGTCAGATCGGAATCCGAAGGGTGAGAACCATCCATGGCTCTTTCTTCACCAATTCTCCACCGTTTCACGACTTCTCGGGCTCGTTATGATGCCCTGATGCAGGACGTCGATCTGTAATACCGTGTGAAAGATATGGAAGCAGTGTGGCTGTGCGGGACCCCGAAGAAAACTTTGCCGCTCTTTTGACCCACTCCAGTAACCTACGCATATACCCCGGGACCCATTCACACTACGGGTCTGGTATCTCGCCTGGGCCTTCTTCATTAATTATATTTCATCCTCCGATGTCCATCCGCTTTTTAACTATTTAGGCTCCCTCTCGGTGTTCACCATTACCCCAAACCAGCCAGTTTCAGTGTAGCAGGAGTTCGAGATTTTTGCAGGAGTTGTGAGTATCTAGAGATTGAAGTTTTGTGCCAGATATGTTTGAGTACATCCTATTAGTCCAACCGTTGCTTAATTTTAGCTCATACCTCCCCTATCTCTAACTAGGCACTCGGTTTGTTGACACCTGCCATCTTGGTAGACTATCCACCGTTCAAAATATATTTTCATACTCTTCCTGTAGCTCATATGTACACACTAACCATCCAAAATCCTTCGTTTAGACCTGACCGTCAAATCTGGACACAATTTGCCGCCAGTCCATGCCTCAGCGGCTCATTCAGTGAGGTGGCCGACTACCCTGTTTATCCCCTTTTGGGACATGCCGGCAGAAAGAAATTCGCTACAGCACTGGGACGTCACCTAAATTCGGCTGGGTTACCTCAAACGAATTGTAGGATGTGCACCTTCGATTTGGCACACACAATCCAGGGAAATCCTCTGAATGCATTTGACAATTACCGATAAAAGCTTAAGGTGGCCGACTACCTGGTGGCTGATAGTATGACATGAGCATCCCGAGGTGAGATTATTTTAAAAGCTGTCTAAGAAGTGGAATGCGCTGAGACGTGTTACAGGGGGCACGTCGCGTTCTAGATCCCGATTTTAACAAGATGCTCAAGAAAGTCCTCAGCGAGTGGGGCAAATTCTTGAATTCGCCAGAGTCGGCATACGTGCTTGACGATCAAAAACAAGGTTGGTTCGGCGAAAGTGCGAACAAGGATCTCATGCAGGTTTTCAACGCTCCGCTCCAGACGAACCACAAGGTCGAAGAAATGTTCATTTGTGATCCTACCAAGAAATATCACGGCTATACGTCTTGGGATGGCTCGTACTTGCCTTTAATTGCCCTTCAATCTCCTTGGCTGGCGCCCTTGAAGATTTCTTCACTCGTCGAGTCCACGGGAGCGCCCGGCCAGTGGTCTCTCACGCGGACGACAGCATTGTTGCCAACAGCTGCGAGTCAAAAGTCTTCAACGTCGCGCGCGACGCACATCTGTGAGGCGGAGAACAAGGATATTGGGCTGATGGCGTTCGTTGGCATAGGCATGGACAAGGTGAGTACTTGCGAGATCACGGTTAAGGTGGGTGCGCACGTCAAGAAGGGCGAGCAGTTGGGCATGTTCCACTTTGGGGGATCGTCGCACTGCTTGTTGTTCCGGAAGGACGTGAAGGTGGATGGGTCCCGGAGGTTGGAAGGGATGCGAACTGCCGGTTCGCAGCAAGGTTGCCGTGGTTCACAGCAGCTGAGGGGATGGTCCGGTGCGATACGTCGACCCGACACTCACACGCTCGGGTCCCTTTTCGCCACAACCCGGTTATAAGCCTGAAAATCCTTCTGACTTGCCCAAAATGCTCATGCCGCTTTCATGCCGAGTATCCTAATTAGGCATTTAGCGCAGCAGTATCCGAAATCCACTCACACGCTCGGATCCCGTTGGGGTTTCAACCTTCGGGCCCGTAAGTATTTAAGTGTAAAAGCAATGCTTCCCAATATCCACATACCTCAGTACAAACATGCAGCTTAAATTCTCCTCTCTCGTTTTTGCCTCGGTTTTCCTTGTCGCCAACGTCGCCGGTTGGAACGATCCTCACAACCACGCGTGGATTGCGCCGACTGCGACGGACCAGCGCTCGCCGTGCCCGGGTCTCAATACGTGCGCGAGTTTGACGTTTCCCACCTTGTTTGACTAATAGCTTTTTTCTTTTTTGTGTAGCCTCGCCAATCACGGATATCTTCCGCGTAATGGCCAGGGCATCACCGTCACGAATATCATGAACGCCTCAATAGGTTCGTCGAGTTGCCCACACACATATGAATACCATCTTCAACTATTGCATTCATGAAATTCCAGCGGGTTTCAATCTGAACTGGGACAACATTATCTTCGCGGCCAAGTTTGGACTCCTCGCCACTAGTGCTGCCGACCACTTCGACACTATGGACCTCGGTGCTTTATCGCTGTACGTCCTTCCCTCAGAATCCTCTCTCCCTCGCTCATTGCCTTTTCGCTGTTACTTTCACAGCCACAACCTGGTGGAGCACGATGCGTCGATCTCGCGCAACGACTGGGGTCCCGACGGGACTGGGGACAACGTACATTTCAACGAAACAACCTACTCCACGCTCGCCAACTCGAACCCGGGGAAAGACTACTACGATACGGCGGCCGTCGGGCAGATGCAGCATGAGCGTCTCGCATTTTCTATTGCGACCAACCCCGCGCTGGTGAACACCGAGAAGGAGTTCAAGCTCCGCTGCGCCGAGAATTCATTCTACCTCTCTATTTTCGGGAATTGGACCACCGGGATTGCCCCCAAAAAGTACGTTCATATTCTTACCATCGCTCTGCAAATTAAGCATTCTACTCGCCCGCAGATTCGTCAACATCTTTTTCCGCGAGGAGCGTCTCCCTATTGCCGAGGGCTGGACCAAGCCCGCGACGCTCATCACTGCGGCAATGCTCGCACCCATGCAACGTAGCATCCAGGCTGCATCTCAGTGGAACGCAACGCAGTCGTGCGGGCCCCTAGTTCTCTCGCCCACCGTCACGTTCAACCAGGCCGCGTAACCATCGTTTACAATTACCCTATCATTTGTTTAAAGTCGCATACATGCCGAAACCCTGTGTTGAATTCATTGCTTTAGACACATACGAGGTTTGAATCCCCTTTGAATCAGTCAACCTCCGCTTGAATTTCGACAATCTTCAACTCATACAAGACCGCGGTGGGCCGTGCATCCTTTCGCTTGCCGCTGTGAAGATGGCTTCCCTTCAATGGCCACTGAACATATTTACGCCGCCTAGGAAAATATTCCAATTGCTTTTTGGATTTCTGAGTCTAGCGGGACTACAATACTTCAATGGTGGTCTTACTCTTTTGGCTCTCCGCCATGCTAAGGTTGTTCTCATATGCCTTTGAGTTGGAGCGTTCAGATTCCCTCCCATAGAGACTCGACGCGCTTCCTCAACGGCATTAAAAATGGCTCTTTGGTCCGCAATTGAGCAGCATATGTAGCCACTCATCCCCTGGAGCTTTCGAAGCGAGAACTGCGAATCTCCAGATCCTTGAATGTTAATACTTGACTGAAAATTATTTCTATGGCTAAAGAGAACACTCCGCATTACATCGTAACCTACGAATTTCAGCGATGTTGACATGATAACTATCTGTCGACAGGAGCCCAGATCCCACCTTAATCAACACCACGGCCGGGACCACAAATCGAGGATTCACACTTTTAGAGAACGGCTCGACAATCATTGTTCTGCCGACGAACTAGAGTCAATTTATTAGTCCTTATACATGTACACCACCAACACAAAGGACAATCATAGTGATGTAAGAGCTTGAAGTCAATTTGATGCATTGCACAGACGTCCCAATGCTATAGGATCTTAGTCGGTCTGACATACCTCACTCGACATCTGAGAGCCATCCGAACGATATAAGGCTGACATCGTTTCAACAATGTTTTCGAGGTCTTTGACAAATGTCGGAAAGATTGACAAGGCTGTGCCGTGCCGGGAGATGCCGCCTTTGCTGCCATCATGTTGGGCCCCATTTGGGCACGGGCGCCTATTTGCCTCTTGACCAGACTCATTCACATTCACGCTAGACTCAAGGCCCGTGCTCAAGACGCATTAATTTACAAATCTAAACAGGCGCCGAGTCATCGAGACAAATCCAAAACCCCTCGTAGAGAATTGCACTGGCTGAGACGACTAAAAGTTGGGTACATTCAGAGTGCGTTAATTTTCTTTTCGTCCTCTGCCGCCCGAGCGCCACGTCACTTTATATGTTACTGTGTTATTGCCTAATCAAGACTCCCGTCTGGACGCTCAAAAAAGTGACAGTCACTGTCACTGTAACAATGGTGATGTACCGCTTTTTAAAGCCCTTGGACTGTCTCCAGACGTTTCCTCCCAGGACATGTGTCGTGCTGTGATGAATTCTTCCCCAAGGAACACAGCTATTTCTCATCTACGTCCACGCTAACACATCGAAGACATGACAATGTACTCGATAATTGATAATAAAATTCAGCGCCGTTTCCTTTTGTTCGGGCGCTTCTGCGTGGAGACCAACTCGTCCTCCTCCTCCTCCTCCTCCGTATCTCCCCCGGAGTCTTTGTCAGAATCTGGAGCTGCTTGCATGTCTCCTTCCTTTTCCTGCATCTCCTCATCGGAGTCCTCTCCTTCTTCGGCCCGCCTCAGTGCTTCCTCTGCCTCAAGAGCCGCCGTTGCCGCTAGCTCTGCCTCTGTTCGTTTTGCTTTCGCCGTTGCACGCCTTTTCTCCGCAGTTTTTGTACGCTTCTTCGTGCGAGTGGTGCTGGCTTGTGCGGCCATTTTTTTGTGAAATGCCAAACGGTCATCATGCAAAGCTGTCAGCTTTGTCAGGGACTGTGGAAGTACCCTGCGAAGCCTAGCAAAGTTGTGCAATGCACTCATGTTCAAGATGACATCGCTGTGCTTTATTAGCATGGTATCCCGGTTAGTTTCCTCTCGTTCCTGGTGTTCCTTGCGACTGATTCCAGGCTTACAGTTCCCCATCCGACAGTCATGCTGGACAGAACAAACGAACTGAACAGAGTGTGTATCCAGCACAATGTGTGAGTGGCCTTGACCAGCAATAATTTCAGCTCCATTCGGGCGCCGCAAGACAGGCCAGCCAAAGTCGGGATGAAGTTGGTCGGTGCAAACAAAATGTTCCAGCATCGCGAATGATTTCTTTTCGCCAGCCAAGAGTTCTTCAATACGGCCAATGATTGTTTTTCCCGTGGAATCCAATGCGAAGACCCAAGATCCGGCAACGGCTTTATCCCCGCTCTGCGCTGTAAGGACCTGCCCCATTCGCCAATTACTCTCGGGTGAAGGAGGTAAGTTCGTTGCTATCCAATGTGCCGATGCTTTTGTCTGACTCCATTTCAGTGGCGGCGTGCTTTTCGCTGACTTGGCCTTGACAAATCCAGGGAGAACTTTGGGCGGAGCAGCCCAACCCAAGTGACGTTGGAAAACGGGATCAGTGAGCAAAATCTGCTGCACAACCCGACCCGCTTGAGCCCACCGTTTCGAAACAGGATCCCACCAATAGCCACCAGACAGGAAGTGTTTAACCCGATCCATAGATGCGAATTTTAGTGCAATATCCCGGCTTGGAGCGAGTCGATTGCTGAGGATGGAGCAAAGTCGAAATACTGTGTTGTGAGACTCGTATATTTCCGTTGCCCAACGGACCAATGGTCCAAATCGACGTACGTCATCCGGTATATGCACCAGGAGATGGAGCTTAATCTTGACCAGAATTCGTAATGGATCCACTTTATTGAATGCATCAAGCAAGTTTCCGATTGCAATCTTCAAGTCATCCAGATATTCCGTCATATTATCGATTTCGGTGATCCAGAGACGGGCGCCAAGCTCGCCTGCAGCTCTTATCATTCCGAATTCGTCCGGCGTTGATATTCCATGAACATGAAAAGCAAGTATCTGCATTAATGTCTTGAAGTGCTTGCCGATTAAGTTGTTTTTATACTGGATCATGTAGCCGGCGCGCACCTAACAAAGCATCAGCCAGAATCAAATTTTGGGCAAGGCCAACATACAGGCGGGACTGTGAGTCCGGTTAAGTCAGTGGACTGCAGTCGAATCGCCAGTAAGTGCCGATCTTCATCCGACCATTGGCTTGTGTTGAGATGATGCCAGATGTATTTTATTACACCCAATAAAATAGTGTGAAGGAGCTCCACCGGGTGTCCTGAGAGGGATCAAGGCCAGGAATATCGAGAAGAGGGTTCATCTTCTCTCCAGGCTGAGCATCCAGCCATGTTCGAAGCTCCGAGCTAATATCTGCAGCTGTTCGACGTTTGTTTTCTACCTTCAATGCCTTGGATTTTGCCAGAAGTAATTCAACCCAATGTTGAGTGATCTTATCCTTTGTTCCCGTTGTCCGCTGATAGTCGGTTACAGCCTTTGGATCCCCGAGCATCGATAATCGCAGCTGCTCATCCAAATGCTTCCGAATTTCCGCAGCATCTCGAGCAACTCCGGCGAGGTGACACTGGTGATATATGTCCTCGGTCTCCTTCTCAATCTGTGTTCCGCCCCACTGACATTTTCTACAGGGCAAATTTGCATTGCCGCCAATGTGAGATGCCTCTTCCGATTGTTGAGGGTTGTCGGCCGGAAGTCCTGGCACCCTTATTATGAACCGGCACATCCGGTTTGTCGCTGCATTATAGCATCGGACAGGCTCTTCCTCTGTGCTCTTGACGTGGTCACGGAATGCGGAGAACTGCTCAGCCGAGGAAGCATTGGGTGAGCTTGAGATATAATGGACATGAAACTCTTGCTGAAGCATGCGACCTGGCAGGCAGCCGTTTCCCGTATACATGTTCATGTGTTTGTTGTATTGCTTGGACTTGTTCCCAGAAACGTCGTCGGCCCACGGAGAAGCCATGAGAACGAAGAGATCCTCATCATCGGCCACAAGCTTCCGCATCTCATTCGGCATCGGGGAAACTTCCGCGCTTTCGTCTCAGACCAATGTCCCAAAGTGAGCGATCATGTCGTTATAATCAAGCTCAAATTCATCGGTGTTAACCGACCTTTCTTCATCCACCAGCTTCCATCGGCCATCCGGCGCTTGCTTCGCAATTGACACATCGGATGTAAGGTGCCCGTTGCGGACAATCAATGTGTCGGGGATAATAAAGGTCCCGTCCTTGAGCTGCGCCAGCTCTTCAATCCAGAACCGCTTGTGGCCTTTCGAAAACATCGGCGTAAGCTGCGCCGGGGTGTACTCCATCCAACGCTCAGCCTGGTAGGTCTCCGAGATGGGACCATCTGTTTCTTCTGGATAGAAATGTAGGTGCGGAGCAACAAGCGGATTTGCCATGTCGCGTGCCAGCGTCTCTCGGATGTCATTCATGTAGAAGACATTTCCGAATTGCGAGGTGATTTTCACTGGTTTGTTAAGATAGGCGACATGCACTCCCCACCAGCGCCCACGTGATATGTCACGTCACGCGTCACGCGGCAAACTGTCGGAGGTTCAACGCAATATGCCGGAATTCGCTCAATTTTGTTGTTTCAAGGTTGAGAAAAAAAAATAGAGTATTATGTCATCAATAAACTCAATCCTGAACTTGGAGAGATTACTACAATCAGCTTGAGAACCAGAAGAGCAATGAGAATACACTCTGAGACGGTGTTTCGCGACCTGTACAAACATTGGTTTTGGCAGATATTACTATATATAGTGCGTGCGAATGTTACATAAGCGGCAAAATTTCGGAGCTTCAAAACACAAAGTGTGCCCAATCGCCGAAAGAATCATTTCTGCACTTGAAAAAAATAGATCATATAAATCTTGTACTGCTCAGCTAAAAATGCGTATTTTACAAATCCGAAACCAAGGATCTCTCCAATGGACTCAAATACACTGTTTCTAGGTTTTACTTTGGGCCATAATGTTTTGTGGCCGGAGCCTTGCCGCCGTCACGCTTGAGTCACGTGGGCGCTAGTGGGGAGTGCATGACACCTATCTTACCACAGGTCGATTGTAGCATCTGCTGCATTTTGCGAAAACCCTTCAATGACGGAACATCTGGGGCGCCGAGTTGTTTCGCAAAGTGGATAATCAAGGACATCTGTGCACTCGAAAAACGGCAACGGGGGAGATTGTCCATGACATCGAGCATCATCGCCTGAAACTCGTGAGTTTGGGAGCCAAAATTTTAATCAACCGACTTACTGTTTTACTTGGATAAGGCCGATATTCTGACTGCTGCAAAAGGGAACGGTCCCAGCATTCATCATCCTCTTCTTCGTCAAACTCTTTTGGCGAGTCATCGCCAAAAAACTGATCACCGACTTCATCCCCGAAGTGAGCCTCGCGATGAGCCTCTTCCAGCATACGCTGAAACTCCTGCTCCAGGAGCAGACGATTCTCTTCTGGTGTTGCAGGTTCGTCTGCCGAGATAGTCTGTCCCAGTTGCTCCAGGAGGTGAGTGTCGTTAATTTCGGGATAAGCTATATGAAAATCGTGATCAATAGATTCGTCCGGGAACATTGGCGGAGGGTGCGAGTAAACCATCGGGGCGTCTTGATAATCTACAACAGCTTGGGCATTATAGACTTTGAAATTTCGCCCTCTTGCTGCAGTCATGCTCTCTCTCGTGCTATGCGGTTATTATTACATGCCGCATGAGTCGGCGAAGCAAGGTGAGCTTTAAGATTCTTGGACTGAATGGTATCTTTTACGGTGGCTTTTTTTTCGCCGCTACAAACTGTGCATCGCACTTGTTTCCCGTCTGTGGAATATTCAAGAAAAGGCAGAATATCTGTTGTCCACCAGGTGAGTAATAAAAAAGTGGATCCAAATTAACTCCGTACCTTGAGGTGGCTTCCACGCAGGGAGGGCCATGGAGAACGTCTTTGCGACTGAAGTGCAAGGTTAAGTTATGTTTTTTTTTGCGCATGTGATCAGCAAACAAGCATAAAGTGGCACTCGCGTCTTTCCTTTCACCATCATGGCATCTCTTCTCGAGCTCGCACGCCGCCGAAAAGCAACTCGACCTGTGCCCTCCACGCCTCTCAATCTAGACGAATATTCCACTCCTTCTCAAGGAAGCTCACCTCCGCCTAACCCTTCCTCGGATTTCGATGCCACCCCGAACCCATTCGCGCCTTCCACAATTCCGCCGGCGCTGCGACTCAAGAACTTCGGCGAGCGAGCTCTCAAGCGTATTAAACTCTCGGATGAGTCCCAAGCTGAGTTCAGACAATACATCGAGGTCATGCCACCTGCCGCCCGACCATAATTTTGAATTTACATCCTATTTCAGACCACAAGTCTCGAGGAGCGCTATGCGTTGCAGTTTATCCACACGCTTCAAGTTGAGGATCTCCTCAACAAGGAGGTGGAGGAACGCAATGCAATGTGGAAGCCAAGTAAAGCAGTTGCCGTTTGTTATGCTCCTTCTCCATGTTATTCATGCCACTGACCTTGATTCAGAAAACGTTGCGAGAGTACATCTGGACATTGTTACTCCTTCCAAATACCCGGTACTATGCGGGCACCGTTGAGAACGCCGTCATCGTATGTGGTCCCTTCGCATCTTTCTCAGTGTTGAACACCACTTTCAGTCTGCTGCACGGTCGAACAAGGTGAAAGGGCTCCCAGCAGCGAACAGTAACGAGTCGCCGGAGCTGGTCAAATGGCTTGGTCGTGAGTTCAGTATTTTCCGAAGTGACGTGAAGGGGGCGGTAAGAATTATGTTCCTCTGCAAATAGTTCTCTAATTATTCTCGTGAAGGTCAAGGGATCCATGGAGGATGGATCCGAGCTCCGAAATATCGCTGATTTGGCCGACAATCTGTTACAGCATGCTCCTGGTCTGAATGCAACACTGGGTCTTTATTATCGGCTTGCTTTCATTGTGTGTATTCTTTCCGTCTCCCATCCTTCCGATATGCTGATGCTACCATATAATATAGCGGCGCCACCTCCGCTTGTGTAACCACTCCATTCACGACTTCTGGCCAAAGGTGGATGAGGAGCTTGAAGATCTTCACGACGCCGGCCCAGAAGATTTCCTCGAGTGCGATTTAACCTTTTTCTATATTTATTTTGCTTTGCTGACCATTCTGTCCAAGATCCATGAAACTGAACTTTGAAGAAGATATCGCAGTTTACGCGGATCCTGTCGACTCCACCCATAGCCCCAGCACCGACACCTTCAATGACGGCTGCTTGAAAGACCTGAAGGCGCTCTCGGCCCTCGCACCCAAGATCCAACGTGTTGTGGCGCGAAAACGGGCCAACAAGAGCAAGAAGCGAAAACTTCGCGAAGAGGCTGAGAACGACGACGAGCAGCCGGCTTCATCTTCTCACGTTGAGAATGAGGGAGGCGACGGGGGATCCGGGGACGATCACGATGGGTAGTGACCATGTTGTTTATGCCCAGACAATAATGTGTGCATTGTAATAAATTTAGATTTACTCGCATTTCGGTGTGCTATCTGCATCTGAGTATAGTAAATCCAAGGTTATATAGATGCATTAAAATCAGTCCAGTTGATTTCAGCCCGATTGAGGACCCAGTTCAATTCGATGTTGACCCACCGAAGTCATTTTGAAGTCTGAGCGTCACAGAGACTTGGGAATGATTGGCTGAATGGATTCTGTTCTGATATCGGCATAATACTAAACTGAAGTCTCGAGGTGAAGTCTAATGAAGTTTCAGACTGATGTCACTCCGACATCAGCCCCGCTCAGTGGTGTAAGTACTCGGAAAATGGCGTCAAAGAGGGCGGGCAGAATCGGTCATATTCTGTTCGAGACTCGAGTCAATAACGCTGGCCGGCAAGGTTGAAGGATTCCACGCTCCGACGATTGAGAATAGATTTTCCGATTCGATAGGCGGGTTTAACACCTTCAACTCCTTTCGGGAAGAGTCGCATCACTACAGCGTGACACCGGATCACAAGCGGACATCACTGGGACACGTGCTGCTAACCAGCCTCTTCGTTTGTTTCCATCACTGTCCGAACATCGTCGCTGCAGTGTGTATCGCTCTAAAACTTGCGCGTAGCTTTGTCCGGATTTCCTCGGCCCGACACACCTTCATTTGTTTTTACGTAAACAGGAGGCACTCATCGCCTATATCTGTCGACGGCGAGTCGCCGACTCCGACACAAGACTCCGTGGCACAATACAGATGCCCGTGATCTTGTGTACGACATGGCGGAGCTTCAGCCAATGCGGGCTCTGCTACGCATCTCGTCGGGCAACATGGTGACAGTACGATCCAAATTTAGAATCTTCCTGTGGCGTTCGGCCTTTATAACCTCTAGCCTGTTCTGTTTGGGTTATTCTTCCTAATCCCCCGCTTTTTTAGTATTCTTCCCTTTCTTCTCCTTCTCACCATGTGTACTTTCTCGACCACCTTGTTGCAATTTGTGCTCTTTATCTCGGTCAACTGTGCTCACTCCCTTGCTCTTCATGCCAGAAGAGTGTCTTCACCAAGCACCCTAAAGGGTGCCACATTTATCGGCTATGGCGCGTCGTCGAATTCCACTCTCACGGAGTTCAGTACTTCTCGTGTGCATAGTGATCTACTCCTGTGGTTCCGATTGCTGATTTTCACGCAGTATGCGACCAATGTCACGGTAAATGGCCGAAGTATGAACAACACTTCTAGTACCCAATGTAAACAACTCAACGGCGAGCTTAGATTTCATTGTGGCAATAGATACTGGCAGCAGCGATTTCTGGTAGGTCTTTACCTTCTCTATCTGTCATCCTCCTGATGGGCCGGTTTTTATTCAGGATATCTGCACCACCTGACTTCACCTTCAATAATACCGGAGTACAGACTTCTATTATCTACGTAGCACCATCCGTTGTTAATGGCTCCATCGGTCTTGGCTCCGTTGAACTCGGTGGATATTCTTTCGATAAACAAGGTGTGCCACCGTTTTCTCCTGCGAGTTCGTGCTAACTCTGGGTACAGCATTTGTCCCTGCCACTGCTGAACACGTAGGCCTCGCAGGGATCCTCGAGATCGGACTAGACGGACTCATGGGTCTAGCATTCGACGGTACAGTGTCGTCGCCAATCAGCGCTAGCCTCACCTCGGCAGGAGGATTCTCTGCTAGCGCTGGTCAACCCTTCCTGTTCAACATCTTTGACCAGACACCAGACGCCGACAACTTCCTCGCGATATCACTATCGCGCACAGACGATCTCGAAGGCTCTGCCGACGGCTCATTCTTAATTAGCGAGCTTGACGAGAGATACGCTGCGGTCACCAATTCGACGCCGATCCCGGTCTTCCCAAATAACCGCTGGGGTCTGGCGCTGGATGCCATCACAGTGAACGGCCAACCCGTGGCTATTCCTGCTTCCGTTGTATCGAATAACCCGGCAGGCAAGCTTATTTTCCTGATGGACTCGGGAACGCCGACCGCCTTCTTTCCGACGCCGCTGTTCAATTCAATTTATGGCAGCATACCCGGAGCTCTGTTCTCGGGCACGACACAGCAGTGGGTTATTCCCTGCAACACAACCGCAATTATGACTGTCGTACTCGGGTGAGTCGATGTGCCTGCGATTACTCTAATAATTACGATTTTTTAATACTATACTATTGCAGCGGCCAGTCCTTCCCCATCCATCCGCTCGATCTGTCCAACTCAATGGTGGTCGACGGAGTCGCAGTCTGCACTTCCTCCTTTTTCGCGGCAGACGGTAACACCGACTTCGATGGACTCTTCGGCGACGCCATCATGCGAAATATGTACTCAGTGTACGCGCTCTTTCCCTCCTCACTCGCCCGCGCTGACCTCGAATGACAGTTTCAACTTCGGCTCCGCCATTGCCAAGGCTCCCAACGGCGGCTCCACCATGCAATTGCTCTCCCAGACGGACCCAATCGCCGCCGCTGCGGATGTTATGACCGTGCGCATGGCATCGCTCGCCAGTGGTCCACCTGAGGGCGTACCCGCCTCTTTTGGACCCATGACGTTCATCTCACCTGCACCCGTCGCCGCGGCCGCACTCAGCCGCTCCGCCGCCAATACCGATACACAGGAGGGCAAGTACGCGACCATCGTCATCGGCCTCCTGGGTGCGAATCTGTTCGTGCTGATGATCCTCCTGGGCGTGGGCTTAATTACATGTGTCAAACGGAGCGGGAAGGCTGGTGCGAGGCCTGCGGACTACGTTCCCGTTCGAGTCCGAGTTCGAGAGTACGGTTCCGAGGACCATGAGGAGAAGCGGTATTCGGAGTAGCCGATTGATCGAGTAGTATTGAGCGCTATTTCTTGTATCTACAGTAATTTTTTCGAGTTTCAAGGACCTTGTTTTTGTGCGGGGGAGTTATGCCAGATTGGACATTCAGCAGCTCTTTCACAAATCATGTTAGCCTGAACATTCACTCGCCGGAGGTCGTTCATGAAGGAACGCCGATATGAAACCTCATTCAGCTGCTCCCAATCGCGATTTCTCGTCACGTTACCGCGATCCATGGAAATATTATTATCCGGAGAAGCAAAAGATCATTTGTCATCAAACAGCTCTGCTTCTTACCGCCATGTCCTCCCTCACAGAACTTCCCCAAGATGTCCTCTTAGAACTTTGCAAGCACTTGGATGTTACTGCTCTTTTCAGTTTGCTTCACGTATGTCTTCAGAGCAGCCAATCACTCATGATTTAATTTCTACGGCGTTTTGCCAGACATGCCAAACCATTCACGAGTTGCAACTTGAGCGAAGTCTCTGGCTCAATGCGCTTGGACGAATAAGGTCCGTCCAAATGCAACCCATTCCTGTGTGCAATACTGAGGCTCTCGACACGTGGTCCGGGCACCAACTCCAGGACGCCGTGCGCCGCGCCAACAGACTGATGCGCAAATTTCTCTTGGATAGGCCACGTCTTGTCTCTTTCAGGCCTGTACACATGGGAAATATGAATAGGATATTCTGCATCCCCGGCGCCAACCTCATCGTGTCACATACCGTCGGTTGGGTACATTTTGGGTACATTCTTACCTCCGCCCGTGTAGCGTCGATTGGATGATCCTAGGTTCATCTGCCAGGCGTCACAGTGTGAGACATTCAATATGAGGTAACTACCTCTGTTGTTTATGATGTGGATTAGGCCTCTGCGAGGCGGGTGGCTGAACCTTCGGGAGGTTGCACAAAGACCCTCTAATAACTGAGCAACAGCTTTCCAGACGTTGATCTCGGCTCAGCTGTGGGAAATCAGTGGCAGTCAAGCGGCATCAATGGCTCAGGCACGTGAATGCATTGCAGGACTTCAGATGAGGAATCCCAACCAATATTTGACGTGTTATCAACGCGTCAGCAGAATCGATAACGCGTCTTTAAGGGATAAGAGTATTTAGCATCACTTTGGACCCCATTATCCATCAATGCCCACTTGCAGTGCCCGCCGACAAGCCTCAGATGCCCTTGAACAGGCATTTCTGGTATTGTCCCCCATGTGCCATGTCGACTTTCTGGTTTTCCTTTTCGCCCTCGCCGTGCTTTGACACTTTAGCCTTTTTCGACGCATTTTTCGACGCGTCTTTCTGTTCTTTGACCCAGTGTTCGTCCTCAAGGCCTTGGGTGGAGGTCTGGAGAATCCCAAGGCCTTGGCCAAGCTCAAGGCCTTGACCCAAGGGCGCCGTCAAGGCCTTGGTTTAGTTTTCCCACGGATCTCAGGCCGCAACAAGATAAGAAACTTCCACCCTAGTCCAGGGACAATATTCACCGTCTGAGTCGATCTCAATAGCGCCCTTGTCGGGATACGAGTTCTCCCCTGCATCCGTGTGCGCCTCTATGTCGGCCAGGGTATCCAAAAGTACATAGACTTTTTTTTGGTGTTCCCGCAGTGGAAAGCACCCAAAACGGGTTTTCCACCATGGTCGGAGACAGGCAGAGATGGAAGCTGGGGAAAAAAGATAGCAACAGAAATTACAAATGGCTAAACATGATAGCCCAAGGCTTGGCCAAGGGCAGGTCTCCAGGTCAAAAAAATCCAAGGCCTTGGGCGAACACTGCTTTGACCCTGGTGATGACGAGGCAGGCCTTCAAATATCGGTTTTTGAAGCCATTTGGATATATAGGTTAATACAGCAGTGTAGTCGACGCGACTTGGACGAGAAGGAAAAGCAAAAAGACTGTCAAAACTCTATACGATTGCCAAAATCACATCAATTGGTTGCCGTCTTGTCCGCGCTGATCTTGCGGCAAAGAGACGGCAGTCCAATGGTGATGAAGTGATCTCGTGGACATGGCAATTGATACGCTGCTTGGACACTAAACAGAAATGACACATCAAATGAGCAAGATTTTGAAGGATAATAAATTCTACGCGCCACCGAAAAATCCAGGAAAATAAGATGAAGCTAGAGCAGAAGGGCCTTTACCACTTGGACTCAAGAAATCTTCTTGGCGCTTCTCTACTGCTCTGATTTTCAACGATGTCCAATTTCAGATGTCAATTTTTTTGTTTGTACTTGTAGCAAAAGTGGGCGAAATCCAAGTTCTCCAGGGTAGCTAAACCTCCGGTTCAGCCAACAAAATCACGGAGACATGCGACAAATTCGCTCTGTCGTGACGGCGCAAGATACTCAATGAAGAGCCCGTGTTCCGGTACCGAGACGGATCTGTCGGCGAGAGGAGTATCTGCGGGCGCCGAACCCTCTCGGAAAGGAAATGTGACAGACCGATGAGTAACAACGAGATCAGTGAGAGTGCGACTCGCCGAGTCGCACTTGAGTCGCACTCTCATGTGTTTGGCGGTGCGACTGGGCTCCATCAGTGCGACTCAGCGCCATGCGCCAGTGCGACTCGCCATCAACAGTGGGACTCGCTTAATTCGCGTAACTGCTGCAATCAATGTGTGACGATCTTCCCGAATGATCCGGGATGCGCCATCAAGCGAGCGAGCAAGGAAAAATTTACCCTCCTCTTCTCCTGGAGCCTCTCGCCCTAATGTTCCAGCAAGCTTCAGAGCTGTCACCAAACGAAATCAAATCCTATAGAAACTTTGTAAGTGTTCCCCCCTTTTAGAATTCTTCATTTGTGGCCCCTATCACCTGTCAGGCATTCACCGGCGAGGTCAGCAATCCAGCGCACGACCCTTTTTTCTCTGTAGAAAATGCGGCCTTGTGGATTACTTCATTGGGGTACCAGCTCTATGCTTTGCACGATGATTCTGTGGTGTCTGTCACTCGCTGGTCTCCCGAGGATGCATCCACCAGACAGCTGATTGCTTATCGCACCTATGTACGATTTTTCTTCGTGAATTCACCCGTGAAACTGAGAGAGCAATCCAGATCATCGCCGACCAATATCTTGAGCATCATTTTTTCAGTTTGGAGAATCCCTCGACATGGATTAATCCTGTGGCATTCCAAGCGTACATGGATTCAACACAGACTCCAGATGATCGCTCTCGGGCTAGATACTCCACATCAACAAGCTCCCGGGCTGCATCATCCGTTTCCAGGGCGGAATCTCAGCGCAGTAGTCCCATGTCTTTCGTCCCATCTTCTCGGGGAAGCTCTCCTGTTTCATCTGAGTTACCATCCCGCCCTCCAAGTCCCATGTCTGTTGAGGTCATCGAGATCCACGATTCTGATTCTGAGGATTCTGGATCGATGGCTGCGGTGGGAAAACCTTCCGGTGCCGCATCGGACGTCCCTGTGTTACTTGTCCCCAAAGTTGAGGATGTAACAATCATTTCCACTCCTCCGGCCGCAATCTCAGATCCAAAACCCACCAGAAACAAAAGCAAAGCCAAACAAAAGCAGCCCAAGCAGATTTCCATCACCCGCCAGGAAAAAGTCGACCAGATCATTCATTCCACGACCGTGCCAACAACCTACGATGTTCCTCGTATTCCTACCGCCATTTTGGTCGATTTTTCGGCCTCGGCGAATTTGTTAACCACGTCGGACGGGCGGACTCTCTCTCTTGATTCATATATACGATCACAGGCAGGTCGCATTATTCACCCTTTTTGCGTGCCTGACCAAATGATATCTTAGAACCATGAATCCTGGGAGGGATCGCATGGTCACACCGCAGGCGATGTGTGGGTTTCTGGTTTTGATCCCAATATCCAGGAAAAACACTGGTGTCGCCGTTTACACCTCACATGCAACGGTATTGACACATGTGAATTCGTTGACCAGGAGATTTTTAGCGGTGTGGAACGCTACGAGGCAGATGAAGATGACATGCGAGAGCTTTGGAACCGCGAGTTAGATCAAAATGAAGTGGAAGCGGCTTCAGCCTCGGCCATTATTTGTCGGTATGTCCACTGCCGTTATGTATTGTTCTCCTGGTCTGATATTTGAAGTTTCTATGCTCGCGTGAAGAGATCGACCTGCAAAATTAAATGCGAGGGGGTGCCGATCCTCGTTCCTCTGCGCGTCCGTCGTTTTTATCCGCCATTTTTCACTGCTGATATATGTGCAGACGCCCTCGACGTACGGGAAGGACTTTTTCGTCGGATGCTCTCATTGGAAGGCTGCAGAGAAAGACAAGCATATATATTGGCCCATATCTGCGAATATCGACCAAGGGCTCGTGCGGTATGTGTTTGAGAACGATGGGCGCTTACCAAATGGGCCGGCATCGTTGAATGAGGGATGTGTTCTCACCGTTCACCCCCGAATTGGGTTGAAGTATTGCTGTATGTGCCGGCATTTGATTGTGCTCCCTGACTCCATATACATTCACAGCATACAGCCATATCATCGGCGGTCAAATCCGAGTTGCCGAAATGACTCGCCGCCCGTGCCAGAGCAAGTTGATTGTTTTCACGCCCGTCAAGCCGACACCCGCTACACTTCATAAGGCTATAGTCATCTTGCGCGATCCCCACAACCATCCAATGCATCCAAAAACCAAACCAAGTGCAGAAGACAACACCCAACTCGGAATGGCAGTCAAATCCGCTGGTCTGTTGGGTTTGACGGTTCAAAAGTTGCGCGACGGTTCGTGGGTTGATTCAAAAACTATATTCCTCGATGCTTATATTTGACATGCAGCGCTCTCTACCTCAGCGCTTTACGGAGGAAAACAGGTGGCAGAAACCAGTCCCGCATTTGCGGACAATAGGCGAGTTCGAGATTTCATTACCATGCAGAAGAGGGTTGAGTATCCGATGGGGATGGGATGGGAAGGTAACAAATATATCCTTTCCGGTCTTCGACAAAAAATTAACGATCTCAGGGGTCCTTCACGAGCTAAATGTCCGCCAAGTGACGCTTCCGAAGAGCGAGCGGTACATCCATACGGCTATGTCAAAAAATGGCTTTCGCCTGGTTGTCACCATGCATCCGCAGATCGCAATTTTTTTCCACAAGCTCCTCTCCCTCAGCATCGACTATACATTCAAGCGAGTGGAAGGAAGCATGGATGAGTGGGAGGTTGCGGGTTTTTTGGATCGTTTCAAGCAACGTATGTTATCATCCGACTTTTGTTTACTTTTTTTTCTTCTTATGCCTCAACGCGACAGGCCTTACCTTTGCAAGCCTATACTGCGACAAGAAAACAAAAGAGGCTTTTGCCCAGCTTTTCACCGAGCTCTTTGACACCATCTATGAAGTAACGGGCGAACGTCTCAAACTTGCCCCGTTTTTCCCGGATGCCAAATGTCGTGTCGTGATCATGGATGGCGAGGTACCACAGGCACAAGGCTATGCGCAATTCCTCGCAACATACAATGACCCCAAGATAAGCGGTATATCCACGCGTGATACAGTTGAGCTCCTCTCGAGTAATCTGAAAACCTGCAACCCTCATTTTGAAAGGTACTCCAATTCGTTTTCGGTTCTGTGCGTCTCTGACTTGGCCAAGGCACATCGATGAGCTCCCAAAACATATCTCAGTACAGCACATTGCTCGACTTAAATCGATTATGGGACTGGAGACGACGAACGAGATTGAAGCATGGCACAAGTTTTGTGCAGCTCATGAAGACGATGCCGTTAAAAGTAAGTACGCCGTGAACTCCCGCTTGTTGAGGTATTGATCCTTTTCAAGACTGGTATGCCCACAAGCTGGCAAATCCATGGATACTGCCATCCATCAACAAGTTCCTTTCCGGCATTTCAGACGAGGATTGGGACCTCACACCTAATCACTCCAACTATGTTGAAACGGCACATGCAGGGCGTAACGCGGAGACGGGGATCAGAGCCAGGCTTCTCGAGGCAATTCTTTCGTGCGATTCTTTCTTCTGATTTCTTGTCATTGGCACTCATTATCTTATAGGGCACGCGATCGTGACAATATCAAGGCCGAAGAACTGGCCTTGATTGAGCGTTCTGGCGTGATGTGTAAGCGATGGAATGGTAATGCCGAGCGCGAGAAGGTCGCAGCGCAGCGCAGCATCTGGAAGTCAAAGAAGTCTGCCGCTCGCAACGACCAGCTCACCAGCTACGAAACACTCAAGACGGAGCGTGATGCTGGAGCGGAGGAAAACAAAGCATCCCTTGAGCGGCAGAAAATCCTTGATGGTCAAATCAAATCGTTGCAGGACGCGATGAAACTCGACAAGCATCGTACTGACCTCAAGGAAAAGGTGAATTCTCTTCGGGTGGACGTCGAGGAGGAGAAATCCTTGCGGCGCGAGTGGACTATCCGTCGAGCAGAGATTATCAAAGAGCTTGAGACGCTCAGGAAAGGTGATTTAGCGGGCGTTCGTATCAAGGGTCGCAGGGCAGATGAGCGGACCGAAGGGGATGGCTCACTCACGGGCTGCTCTTCCCCCTCGTCGCACATGGACAGTAATCCCGGCAATAGTTTAAGTCTAAATGGTTGGTTCTGCAATGCGCTCATTCTCCTAGCGGCTAATATCCTTGGCAGATTCCATCTCGGCGCCCATTCTCAATAATTTGGACATCAACTTCAATGCTGGTTCACAGGGGCAAGACGAATCTACGACGGCGGACCAAATTATCCCGGCCTCGTCCAGCCTACAGTACAACTCCGGAAGTCATGGTGACGATTTATTTTCGTTCATTGCACAAAACCTGAATGTCTACAAGGTGATGTACATCCAACGAGTCGCGAATTTCATCCGGGGGCTCAACGCAAGTCTCAAAAGCATTCTCCCGTCGTCCTACCTAATCTAAATACAACAGAGTCCGTTCAGCACTCGGATCATCTGGCAACTAATACAGACTGGATAACCGGCATGGACTGGACAGACATGAGGTCATGGATGGACTGTTCAGCAATTCCTGGAACCCCGACGCCTTTCTGGCCACCGTGGACCCCTCAATGTTCGATTTCATGAACTATGGTCCGGGCCCGGGAGAGAATAGCGGTAGTGTGCTCGAAAATCAGACCACTGGTCCTGGCGAAGACGACGACGATGCTGACGGAGACTACGACGATGGACTGGAATATATCGGGCCACCTTTTGCAGGCCCAGCGCCGCTTTATGCGAATGACGATGCCATGGATGTCTCGGTATGTTTCGTCTCCAGGAACATAGTCAATTGCTGATTGATTCCAAGGTCAATCAGTCTGCTTTCAATAGACTTTCGCAGGAGCTCCCACCTCTTCCGCCGCCCCCGGCGTCTTACGCCTCTCACGACAGTCCCGACGAGCACACCACAAATGTGTTTGGTGATAATGAGGAGCCGGTTGCACCGCAAGATATTGATCTAGAGTTAAGCGAAAAAAATATTGTGGCAGGGAAGCGTAAACGTACACAGTCTACCCGTGCCGCTGACGCTACGGCTGCGGGTCCCACCAAGAAAAGCTCGCACCAAAGGTGAGTGCACATTCACAGTATTTGATTGTTGCTCAAACATTTGCAGTGCTCGTAAAATTTAACCTGCAGTCCTAAAGCGACCCTGGTTGCGTACTTACATTGAATTCAATCTCTATGTGCAGTATAGTACAGTATTGAAAAATCAAGCCCCAGTTGAATATAAGTGAATGCTGTGTTGTTCCATCTCACAGCCACATAACAAGCAAGGTAAAATAAAATGCAGACAAACAATCTGCGAAGGTGTATCAGGGACCTTAACATTGGGTGGGGAAGTATTTAATAGCCTTAAACCAAAATTGTTTTTAACTCTCCCGAATCGGCATTTGAGCATTGCGGCAAGCGGTACCAAACAAAGTGGAAAGACCCCGTCGCTGCCATGGTGCATCAGGGGACCTTGAAACTCGGCGAGTGCAGACTTACTAGTCTTAAAGCTAAGGCATAATTGTTTTCAAGGCTCCCAAAAATTTCTGAAGGGGTGGATATGACACAACATTGGAGCATTGCGGCAAGCGGTACCAAACAAAGTGCAAACACCCCGTTGCTGCCATGGTGCATCGCGGGACCTTGAAATGTTCTGAGTGGGTAATTAAATCATCCATGATTGTACACTAAGTACTCTGCTACCCGAAGGCCTGTGGCGGCCAATTAACCACTGGCGGCAAAAGCGTTCCCATCACTCGGCCAAGTGTTCCGTATGTGACTGTCACCATCATTGGCTCGATGCGAGTCGCACTCAAGTCAAACTCGAGTCAACCAATTCCCGTGAGTCCCACCGCTGATGGCCTCCTCAGTGCGACTCGCTTGGTGACAGTGTGACTGGCTGAGTCCCACTCTCACCGTCCCCGTATATACTCCAGACCGATGGCCTCGTCTTTTTTTACCACTTGGGAAAGTTGATCCAGATGCAGACAGCATAGGGTCGGCTGGCTGCTCCACTCACGAAAGTTACGTTCGAAACTCTTCATTTTCGGCAACGAACGATCGAAACAATACCTATCATTATCGAACCATCCGGGGCAAAAGAGGAAGAAAAAAAAATTAACGCTTGGCCCCAATGTAGGAGTGGGAGTTGATATACAATGCAAATGACCACGTGTATTTGCTTTACCGCGACGTGATGCGGGAGCGGAGAAATACTTTGCCACCTAAATGTGGGTTGACACTCGGTGAAGCGTCTGTCTCGATGACTCTCGCTGAAAGATTGACAGCAAGTCCAGCACAGATGGATGTCAGGCCCTGTGGCCTAGGATAAGCTCATCGAATAGGAATTTTAAGCGCTGAATTTAATTTTCCTCGAACGGTGAATGGTATTCATCAATATAAGATTGGTTACACTTTGTAGAATAAGGGAGGAGAGGCAAGACGAACGTCGAAGACAAAGCAGTACATAGGATGGACCCGATACGTGTGTGTTCGTCGTCGTTTCACAATTGCGGTATGTAGCCTACCGAGTGCGCCGGGAGCGCAGCTGAATGTAGCCGCAATAAATACGGACGCGCAGCAATATGCAAGAAGGTTTCGTATATCACCATCCAGCTCAGACTACGGGACGTAGAACGGTGTCTGGGGCTGAAGCTGTGCCTGCCAGCTCTGCCATAGCTGGAGGACGTCGAGCGGCGTGTTCGGGATACTCTTGACACAAATATGTCAGCAGGAATTCGGGACACAGAGGAGTTTGGGGTGTATACCTTTAACCAGGAAACAACCGCCCGGACCTCGGATGGTACGCGGGAGTACATGAAGCGTGGCTCACGCAGATCGTCGAGCAGCTCGGGGGAAGGAATCGACTGCGCCAGGTGGCGCGTCCATTTTCGACGCGCGTACTGGTACAAGCTGCTATCAGGGCAGTAAGTGACGTCCCGGATATCGCAAAGTGAATCACGCACAGATCCAGACGCTCAGTGCCGTCCATATACTCCCCGATATACCGTATGCACCCGCGGACGAGCTCCGCGTGGTATTTCCCCGGGTCGATCCAGAACGGCAGCGAACGGTGGATGTCGACGAGGAATTCGATCGTGGAGGGTTGCGGGATGCGTACGGTCTGGAGCGGAGATGAGGATATCGGGTCAGGCACGTCGACCAGCGCGTGCATGTCGCGCAGCGTGGCGGATACTTCCCCAGGCGCCAAGCCGACGAGCATCTCGAGTTCTCTTTGCTGCAGGGGCGCGTATAGTACGACAAGTGGCCCAAGAATCCGCATCAGAGCTGCGGGGTTGGGGCATGTGGAGAGAACATGATGGCATAGTTGGTCGGTGGGTGAAAGGGCGGAGTCGGACGCAGACACCGCAGCGACGACGACCTCTGTGAGACGCTCGGCAGGTCGTCCAGAGTTGTCGTTCACGTATTTGAGGACGGTTGCGGGATATAGAAATTGACCGCCGGATTTCTGCACGATGAGCTCGATCACGTCCTCAGACGGCCACGGATGGGGAATTCCTGCCATCGCCTCCTGGTGATATTGCCGGATACTGGCGAATTCGCTCCGTAGATATGTTCGGACATCGTTGTCGGATACGAAGACGTCGAGGGGAATACGGCTGGAGAGTTTGCGATATACTGGGGTATCGAATGTGACTCGCAGATGCGGCTGCTGGCGACTAGTTATGAAGAAACACAGCGGGAGGCGGTGGACGACTATCAGCTGCGCAATGAGCGTCAAGATACGATGCTGCATCTCGGCGCTCTCACAAGCATCTAGGCCGTCGACGACGATGAGTGTGGGGAGCGGAGGGTGGCCAATTGTGCAGAATGGTTCGACGATGAGCTTTTGGATTTGTACGTCGAGTGACTGGGTCAGGATAGAGGGGTTGGTTTGGATCGCGCGAGATAATGGAGCCCGTAGGCCGGGCAATGCGGCGGCGAGTTTATACGCAATGGTAGGGAAGAGCAATCTTCCGTCGCTGAGATCACCCTTGTGGTGCGAAAAGAAGAACGTCGCTCCTAGCTGACCGCTCTGTGCGCAGTATTCCGAAACCGTCTGTGAGATGGCGCTTTTTCCGGAACCAGCTTCGCCGTGAACCCACAGGACGCGTGGACCGTACAGCGCGTTCTGGGTCCAAGATAGAATTATCTATTCAAGGTCACCGTTGGTTTGTGTGAATGAAAGTGGGAAGGAGATAGGCGCACACCTCGAAAACGATCTTTCGGGTCTGAGGGTGGCATCTGGGTGGTGGGTACCTCTCGATCGAATCATAAGAAGCACCGATGGCAATCGCACTGTGAAGTATATGCAAACCTTGGATTAATTAGTATGGATCTAAGGTGTCAAGACCACTGAGACACACCGTCTTCACCCGTATATTGAGTAGGACTGCTTAGGAAATTGAATTGATCGCGGGGGCTTGGTGTACTAAGCGGCGAGGGGGAATCGTGCGGAGGCGTAGATTGGTGGAAAGCCATGGCTCGTGGCAGGAAGTATGGATCGTCGACCGTATGACGAGTTATTATTCTCAAAGTCGGTGCATGATTTTAACCGGTCTCGTCACCCGGCTGTGCATGAGATCCTCGAGCGTCTATCATTCTTCGGAGACGTGCACTGACTAATTTGAACATAACATTGATATGATTCGGTTACGAGATCCTACACGGTAAAATTTGGTTAGAGTGATAGATTTCCGCGATGCCTGCATTGCCTGGTCGGCTGAGAAAACCTCGCGAGTTGATTCATCACACAGTACCAGTGCAACTTGAGGGGACTCGGAAGTCAAGACACATATGGATATAGTCAAGGCCTGACAGGATTTCGAGATTTGCATGAGAGAATGAGTCAAAATGGGCGTGTCGTCGGCAGTCGACGGTGTTTGGAATGGGGTTTGTAGCCATACAAAATACGTCGGCAATCTGTCAATCAGATCATTACCACTTCAAGTTCTGGTTCTTTCTTCATCCGAGTCCTCGTCGGTGTAGTATTGTCTTGGCTTCTGTTTAAACAAGAAGAATGGCCGCCGAACAGCAGGAAGACTTGGACCAGCCAGTGGATCTCGGCTCAGTGAGGAAAACAAGGAGAAGAACGTTATTTATCATTCGCTGGTATTCACCCGGTGACCCGACGCCATCCGAGAACCTGGACTCTTGAGCCCGCCTAAACCACATGGCCTTCGCCTCCCGAGAAATCAATGCCAATCTGACATTTAACGTTAAAATAAAGCGCCATCGTAGTCCAAGTTCACCTCTAAATGTCAATTTACGGGGGCCAGCGGCAAAAAAAGGCACCGATTAAATCTTTGTGCACGGGCTCGGGCGAATGTCAGGCTATGCGAGGGTGATTCATCCCGGCAGCTGATCTCTGAATGGGGCATATGCGTTCGATCAACGATTAATTCAACATCGCATCAAACCATTTTCCCCCAGTGTCGTTACTCTTGGCAACTCTTTTTTGCGGTGGGAAAAAGGTGGGGCTTTGAGATCCCGTATTACGATCATTACGAAGATATTTTTTCCGTCGCACCTGGTCCAGATGGCTGACCGCTACTAGGAGACGAAGCCATTGTTGATATTTTGCATTTCAGCTCCGGCAGAGAGGTCGGTGATTCACCAACAGTTTCCCGCGTCGAGTGATTACCTCGTGCAACGCCCGAGGCTCAGGATTTTTTACCATGTCGACGGACTGACTCACCGTTCACTTTCGCGGTGTTTGTGCTTGCCGATTTGACCTCACGGACGCTGCAGTGGCACTGGTTGGCTTTGATCACCTCCAATTAATCAACGGCGGGGTATGCAGACAGAACCTAGACGGAACATGCTATTCAAGCGTGCACTGGCTAAGGACAAACCGTCAGATCATTATCAACCCCATTTGGCCGTCCCTGAACCGAGTCCGAGGTTCGAGGCGGTTTATGTACGTGTCGTTGTTTTTTTATGCTCGATCGACACGATGTCCTATCTCCCCACTTCAGAATTCAGTTGCCAGTGGCCTCCGATCAAATCTGAACCCTCTGGCCATGGTGCTCCAAATTTACGGGTTAGAAGATTGATGATGCGATCACTCCGCGTATCACACGGGTCAGCCAATCAACATATTCGGCGCATAGTTGAAATCCAGCTGAAGTTCACCGCGGCGAAGCATTCAATCGATGAAAAATGAACGAACTCTCGTTTTTTTCCTGTCCGATTGCAAGTCGGAGATTACGGAAGGACTCGCTTCCCTTTGTCCTTCCCTGCTCAGCCAGCGCGCAGCTAGTACCAATTGGTAGTCTCAATTACAGCAGCATCCATAATGGTATGCAACAAACAAGACCATCGAGTAATATAATTACTGGGCGATCTAAGGGCATCAGGGCAATCCCGGTGCTATAGTTCCGGAAGATGCCGAGGTAGAAGGAGGACTCGGCGTTGCGGAGCTTGAACTCCTTCTCCGTGTTGATAACGGCGGGGTTGGTAGCGATGGAGTCCGCCAGGCGGTCGCGCTGCATCTTCCCTACGGCAATCGGATCGTAGTAGTCCTTTCCTGGAGTTTGCGAGTGTGGAGAAAACCGTCTCGTTAAAGTGCATGTTGTCCCCCGTCCCATCGTGACCCCAGTCATTGCCCGAGATAGACGCATCGTGCTCGACCAGGTTGTGGCTGTAGGGTAGGAAACTTTAACGGGATATGAGAAAATAGGACGGAAGCGCACAGCGACAGAGCGCCAAGGCTCATGGTCACGAACGTGTTCGCAATGGAGTTGCTGAGTAGTCCAAACTTGGCTGCGAAGATAATGTTGTCCCAATTGAGATTGACCGCCTCTGGGTTATCATGGGTAAAATCGTTGAATAGAGTATATGTGTGACGAAACCTATCGAGTGCTTCATTATATCCGTGACGGCGATGTCCCGCTCATTACGTGGGAGATACCCGTGGTTGGCGAGGCTATGCAAATGCTATGAATTCAATAAGTGCTGGTCCGTCGCAATTGGCGCACCTTTGCGACAAGAAGAACCGAGGGGGGAGATCTTGAGTTGCATGTGTGCTGAGGGGCAGAATTTGGACACTCTGGACTCATTTCTTTTATACTGGGAAATTCTTATGAGGCTGAGTGTAAAAAGAAATCGTAATGGGGTCCGTGCGTGAGAGCTTACCCATTGGCGTTCGAATTTGACGTCCAAATGCGGCTGCTTGGAAGGAAGGATGTTGCAGCCGGTTGCGCAGGGAACGACGGAACGCTGGATATCCGAAGCCTCCCATACGCTGAACAGGAATCCCAAGTGTAATGTACGACGTCAAAGACATTCCGAAAAGTGAGCGCTGTTATTTATTATGACCAGGAGTCCGTCGCTATAGTCAGCTATGGTCGGATCATTAAAAAATTATTGAACGACAGGCGCGCGGGGAACACAGTACCTTCGATCCCAGCTCGTTGCGAGCATTCCGAATGTTAGCGTCCTTTTGCCCCAACTTGCCACCAACCCATCCAGAGATTTCCGCAGTCCCGTACTCCTTCTTTCCGTCCGTAACATCGGACGAGTCAGACATGAGGCCACTGCGCTGACTCCTAAGGTTGTCCGTCATGCCCGAATCAGACGGTGGGGGGAGAAGCTGAAAGTGCTGGCACTCACGCGTCAATGCCTCTAGTGTGGGTGATACTACGCGAGCCAGTGGAGGGCAACTTGGCTGGAGAGCCACAGTCTGGGTGCATATTCCAGCGAGATCATGCGCAATCCGGTCTGATAAAAATATTCAAGACGCGATTGCACTGACCGAAGAAATTATTCAGCCATCCGGGGAAAAAAAAAAAAAAAAACTGGGTTTTGCAACATCAGGAACGCGATATTATGTCGAACTCAGTGACTACACGCTTGCAACGCGGGAAAAAAACTTTTGTTTGGGAATTTTTTTTTTAACTGAAATCCCAGAATCCCTTTATAATGTATCCCTACATACTATATGAGTGTAATGGCAGTATTACATGGTCTCACGGACCTGCATCATGCTGCGCGATGAATTTGAGGCCAGTTTCTAGTGCTATCAGAGGAATTTGATGGTTCGGGATATTCCGTTCAACCTTTGCAGGAGGAAAACTCAGCCAGATATCCAAATGAACAAGTCATTTGAAGCTTTCTACATACCAGTACTGCCTTGGTACTGCCAGGCACAACTTTAGAAATGAACTTCCACGTGATATCTTGGAACTTCCCGACACAAAATACATTGTGTGCCGGTCAACTTGATGCAAGGTAACTTGAAGCACAGAGAGATCAGACTATCTCACGGAAATTTTGTTCTTGCCACAATACCAGATCCGGTATTGATGGCATCAAATTTCTCGTCTCACTCAAAGCTACTCAAAGCAATGTTTCGGTGGTTGTATTCCTCAAGCTCCGTGACTAGAACATGATAACAGGTGAGTCGGAATATCCCGAGCCCTTAAATTCCTCTGATGGCACTGAAAACCGGCTAAAAATTCATCGCACAGCATGATGGAGGGCCGTGAGACCATGTAGTACTGCCATTACAGTACCGCTCTGTATGACTGAAGCGATTTTTGGATCGTGAATGAAACGGTGAGGTTGAAACCAGAAACGACCCCACTGTGAAGCGTTACCGTTGAAACGAGACAAATTTTTGAACCGGTTTTTTTGGCATTTTCAGCCTATTTTTTAGTTTCTTTTCGATGTAACGCAATTTTTTTTGGCTGAAACAGGGCCCTCGTTATGCGTGACATGGCCCAAATTTTGAAACGAAACGGGGCCGGCGTTACTCGTTACATTTCAGTCATACAGAGTGGTACATTACACTCATGTAGTATGTGTAGTATGTAGGGATACAGTATAAAGGGATTCTGGGACTTCAGCCAAAATAAATTTTCCCAACCAAAAGTTTTTTCTCACTTTGGGCTTTGCAACATCGGAATGCGATATCGACAAGTCAGAACTATTGTGTTCCCGATGTTGCAAAACCCAATTGGGGAATTTTTTTGGTTTGGGTGAACTTTTTTTTTTTGCTCAAATCTCAGAATACCTCTAGATTACATCTATGGGTAGTATATGACCCTAATATACCTGTTCTACACCGAAATAGGCTCTGCCACCATGCCTGACAATGAATCAAGGCAAACTGTGGCGGCATCAGGTGAATTTGATGGCCCCGGTATATTCCGGTACAAGCAACAAATCGATATAAGTTCGGGCACAAACCATATTTTACTACCCTTAAGCATGAATTCAAATGTGCAAGTAGTGTTGTCTCCCGTCGACTCGAGCAATGCAAAAACACATTAGGCGGTCGGAATCTGAAAGGATCACCGCGATCAAGCCGCGATGATTGCAGTATTGATGGCATCAACTTTCAACCAAGTACTGAGAGTGTACTGAGGAAGTTCTTGTCTCCTTCAATACAGTATGTATTGTAGACTGTACTCATTTATCTGCCAATTCCCGACGTGTTAAACACGACAACTGTTTGGCCAGAATATCCCGTGAGCCATAAAATCCACTCGATGTCACCACATATTCATGGCGGATGGCCGTCGGACTCCGTAAGAATTTCAATACACTCATGTAGTACCCAGGGTCGTACTATAGGGGATTCTGGGATTTGAGCAAAAAAAAAAAGTTGACCCAAACCAAAAAAATTCCCCCGATTGGGTTTGGCAACATCGGGAACACGATACAGAACGCTGTGAAAGAATGCTAATTTTTTTTTTTTTTTTTTTCGCCAGTTGGAAACGACATGCCTCACGTCCTAGCACAGTCCATCCAATAAAGTTCCATACAGTAGAGGCTCTACCGCAATCCAGTGGCAAGCTGGAAGAGCATGATCTCTGAGCATCAGAAGTGGCAGTGGGATTGCCACATTTAGTCACAAAAGGCCGCGGACCGTCGGACGATGTGCAGTGTGCAGAAGCTGAAGGACTTGATTAGATACATTAGATTGTTTGCGCAATTGGAGCGATTCAATGGCTGTTCGGCGTTGCGCAGAAATGACAGGTGAATGCAAGGTGAATGGCTCCACAAAGCCATTGTCGTCATTTTTTGGCGGTGGAGCCATCAGTTTGCGCAACGTCAAAAAGCCATTGAATGGCTCCAATGGCTGTTGAGCAAACAATCCATAAGCCACCATCCCAAAGATTTTCCGTGCCAGTTCAACAGGGAAGACGGACTCATTCTCTAGGACTGTTGTGACTGTGTGATGGTTTTGGCTCGGAGAGGAATATAAGTCACGTCACGGTCACATCATTGATTCGGCAACGTCACTCAGGCTGCAAACAAATCACCAGCTTCCTCTGACCCACCACATTTATAGTGACAGCGAGGCAGCCGTTTGCTTATAGACGAAAAGAAACTGATGTTTCTCTAGAAAACGTCCCTTCTATTGCAAGCGAAAACCGTTCCCAATTCTTGTTCGCTATGACCTCGCCAGAACTTGCGTCCAAGTCATCTACGACGAGCCTCGCACAAGAAAATTCATTTGGCTTGTCTGAACTCACACTTCCAGCAGAATTAGAGCGAGAGATTTTCGAAACAACAGCCTTAATGCACCCTCAGACAATCCCTGCCCTTTTGCGAGTCGCTCGCCGGGTCCTTATCTGGTCAATTCTCCCCCTCTGTGCTGTTTGAACTCCGTCTGATTTGAACAGGATCGAACCATTTATGTATCGGATTGTTCGCTTGAAGGGGCGAAATATGGCTGGGCGCACCCTCCTAAAAGCAATAAGATCGAAACCACCAGAGGTCTTCAATGGGGTCCGACACTTAACCCTGGAGAGCTCCTATTCGGCGGAGGAAGCGAAGGAGCTCCTGAGACTCTGTAGTGGAATCGTCGACTTTTGCAGTATCCCGTCGCTCGGGCAATCCGTTCTACCCATCCTAGCCCAAATGCACGTCCGGCGGCTGGCCCTGGCCCTGTGTCCACTGTTTGGCGACGACTCTACATCCGTGGATTTAGCACATCCGGCATTTCGGTCGATTACGCACCTCGACATATTCGATGATATGGGGGATCTTGAGCCATTTTTGTCTCAAATTCCGACGTTGCCCGCACTCACGCATCTATCTCTGGAATACGACGTACCGAAGGACGTCGCTATGGAGGTGCTACGGGAGTGCCCCCGGCTTCAGCTTCTGCTGGTTCAGTGGCCAGGGTTCATGAAGAGTCACTATGAGTTGGCGCGAATTCCACACGTCTACGACGTGCGCTTCGTCATGGAATGGTACGACGTGTACTTGGCAGATTGGGAGGCTGGTGCCAGAGGGCACCACGACGTCTGGTCCCGGGGAGATGACTTTGTTGCACGCAAACGGCGCGGGGAAATCGAAGGTATTCATTTTGGCCGCCCATAATTACACACATATCTCTAACACGCATCTCCTAGAGACACGCTACTGGTTAACCTGAAGTACCTGTGGAGAAAATTCGGGGTATCTAACCGGCCAGGAGTGACACAGGTCGCGCTCCATTCCCGTGTTTTTGCGAGGACGCCCCGGGCACCAACGTTAGGAGGAGCAGGAAAGGGAAGAAAAAGAAGAATGCTATTGGCGCCCGGCCGCAATTAGCCTGCTGCAAAGCAAGTTCCAAATTCGATTATTTTGGCAAATCTTAAGTCAAACTCAGCCCTATTAGACGTGATGGTCTGCGAAGTCGGATTGCCTGGATATTTACCGCCGATAGCGAGGTTGAGGATAGGGAAGTACGGATCGTATGCCAATTGAACCCACTGATCGTGAGCTCCAATCATGGCGCCAGTAACCTGGTAGTACTGCGCGCCATCCAGGTACCACGACAGCTTCTGCTGAGTCCAGTCGGCGTTCCGCCTGTCAACCTTGAACGCCCAGGTATGGTACTGCCCGCCCGCATATTCCACCTGCCCGTTGAGATTTGAATTGTCGTTTCCTGTGTTCGGATCCAGGAAGTGCAATGTTCCCTGGTTCCGGTCGCCGATCCGGTCGGTGACTTCGAAGATATCCCACTCGCCGCACTTGGGCCATTTCACGCCGGAGGTACGGATACTGTCGCCCAACGCCCAGAAGGCGGGCCACAGGCCTGCGAATTTCGCCGGCTTGTCTGTGAGATCAGGTACCAAAATCTCGGCCTGGAAGACCATGGCACCACCATCGGCACAAGACTGCGCCGTGGTGCTTTCGAGACGCCCCGAGCTCCATGTACCGTCAGAAAGGGTAGGGACGATGTACACCTGGCCGTCGCCAGACAGGTGCACGTTGTTGGTGCCGGAGGTGTACACCTCGAGCTCGCCGTTGTTTCCTGCGGGTCCGACTTTCTGCGTCCATTTTGAGTGGTCTACGGCGGTGCCGTGAGCGCCGTTGAAGTCGTCAGACCAGACGACTTTGTAGCCATCGAGTTGTGGGATCGACGCCGAGGCGGTTGCCAACAAGAGGCTGAGGCTGAGAAGGGAAACGCCAATGACTGGCATAGCTGGTGCTGGAAGAATGGTGGTACTGTGGTAATGGTGTCGGTAATATGGATTCTGGTGAGGCCCTTAAGGGATTCGGTGATTGAACTGATTTTCTTGAACAATCTTTGGCTCCTTTTATATGGCGGTCAAAATGCACATTTAATATTCCGACACTTTTTTTTGACTTTTTTGACTTTCCGACACTTTTTTTGCTGAATTTCCCATTTCCGACACTTTTATTCGGTTTGAGACCATCAATAAAAGTGTCGGGAAAAAGTCAGTTTTTGCGACACTTTTATTGACTGAAGTCAGATTGCCGACACTTTTATTGACCGAAGTCAAGTTCCCGACACTTTTATTGAACAGTTGAACTTCCGACACTTTTTTTTTTGAGTCAAAAATTTTTATCCCCGGATATAAGTCCAAGGTAGTGTACGAGATGGTACCAACTGAAGAAAGCTATGTTAAGTCCACGGATGCGTAGATACAGCCTTATAGAGAGCAATCAGTGCTGGACTCGCTTGCTCCGTGATCCTGTCAAGTAAGCGTCGGATCAAGTAACCCGAAGGCTTTCTTGGCGCTCCTCGCGCCTAGATAACGCACTTGTGTGAGTCACAGGAAAAGTGACAGCAGTGGATACCATCTTTTAAATAACCCAGTTTGGGTATTAAAACTTCCGTGTGGTCGGATTTGCCTTTATGATCACAGTCGAATGCCTAATTTTTGCGCAAAAAAAAAGGAATTGGATATAAGTATGTACTAGCTAGTGTACGGTATGGGCTTTCTTGGCGCTCCTCGTGCCTAGATAAAGTGCGCTTGTGTGAGTCACAGAAAAAGTGACAGCAGTGGATACCGTCATTTAAATACCTCCCCAGGGCATTAAAACTTCCGTGTAGTCGGATTTGCCTCTACTTATGATCAAAGTCAGCGTGAGCGGAGCCAGTGCATCCATTATTTTTGCTGACCCGAGAGTGGTTACAAGCAAGCTCCCAAAAATATCTCATGGTGAGAGCAGGCTGCATGTGTATATTCATTCCACCTCCCGCTGTAAACACTGCAGGCAATGTACCGAAGCAGCGCGGTCACGTGGAAAATTAGAGATTCGCGCAGCAACTGGTTACTTTAAGGTACGGTTTAAAAAAATGTTTTGAGTTTGACAATGGCAGGCTGACATTAAAACGGAGATACTATATCAGTAAGAAGTGTAACGTAGCTAAGTATATGTATAAGAAGGAGTGTGTTACGAGATCTTGTATGGTACTTAAGTGATGGTGATGATACTATTCCCCGAAATACTGGCGCTGAGCGCAGCGCGGATGGGCTCGTCGGTCTGAAGCTTCATCAACTCCTCGACAGCCTCGTCAATAAACCGATCCTCCTGGGTTAGCAGGCACTTGCCCCAAATCCATCTCACGGTTAAATCCTGGCACCCGTCGCAAAGGCCGTCAATGTGGACATTGCGCAACTGATCAAGCAGATCCAGGCAGCTAATCGGTTGCTCCGGATGATGGATGAGCTGGCGGACTCGCTCCTGCCACTCCCGGTTCCACGACGACACGCAGGCATCAGGTGTGATGCAATCTACGCTATTGACAAGGGGTGGGACATGGAATGCGATTTTGGTGCGAAGAGCTTGGATCTTGGCCTGCGTCTGTGTGAGGTAGAAGTAACCGGCAGGTCCGATTTGGGAAACTTGGAAAAAGTCGAGGGAAACGAGGGGGAGATCCATCAAGCGACGGAACGCCTGCTCAATCCATGGGTCGATGCGGAAGCAGCGGCCAAGCTCAAATAGGAGGGCCGGATGAATGAGGCGTCCGCGGCGGTTGAACTCGGCCTTGGTGTATGTCGTCCCATCGGCGATCTCAAATAATGCCGACAATTTCATGATGGAAACGAGAAAGTCCTCGGAGTCGGGGTACGCACTGATGACGAAGTTAATAAAAGATCACATACACTCGACGATTCACGCACCTCGGGCCCATATAAAGGTAAATGAGCAAGTTATCGAAATCGAACCGACTAATGCACCGTGGTAGCTCGATGGGATTGTCGTCCGTTTTGCCTTCCGTCAAAATCTCCTTGGGCGCGTCGGGCCCGCGAGGAAGCGAGAACATAGTATTAAAGAAGGTAGACCGCTGACCGAGGAAAGCCGGGTGAAGGTTGTACAGGACACCTGAGCCGTCATTCGACAGCTGTGGCGGAGGGGGCGTCAGTCAACGTCAAAAAGGATTCTCAGAAAAAGAACCTTGAAAATGGCGGAGCCATCTTGAAAGTAAAAATCTGGGTGATGACGGTCATCAAGACCATTCTCCTCGTCGTCTCTGGCAGGATTAGGACTTGACATTGTCGACGCTCAGTGAAAAAATAAGCGAGACTTTTGGCGAGACTTGTCAGCTGCTTGATCACGTTCCATACAATCTGAGCCAAATAACGCCCCGTGTTTCGGCATGGTATTCCGATATCGATCTTCCACAGGTCTTGAACTCATCGCCCACATATCATGGCTCACCCTGCTCAGTTCCCTGCTCTACCTCTTACACCTGAACAATTTAACTGGTCTCCCGATGTCCTACAAGCCTACGGTATCATAACAGCTGCCTACAATCGTGCTTCGGAGCTACTCCGACAGGAGGAACCAGATCCATTACGACTTCGACTACATTCAGAACAAGTTATTAAAAAATTAGTCCCTATACTCGAAGCCCTTGTTCCTGAAGTTGGAGATCAAACGTGGCTGGAGGATTCTGCCCATGCTTTGGGACAATTGGCAGTTCAGCTTGAGCGTAGCGCAACTATCGCCGATGGAACGTGAGTTGGACAAAGATTTTACGGTTTCTCAGTTTGAACTCTTTATCCAGAGAACATGCAAAGATACTCCACGTTGACCGTATCCGCGTGGAACGATCGGGGCTCAAAGGGAGGCCGAGAAAAGTGGTTGAGCCTGTGTGGCTTGTGGATGCAGTTGCATCCCACCGCAAAATAACACTCCAGGCTCTGGCTGATGGTCTGGGTATGCACCGGAACACTCTTCGCAATTATTTGAAGATGTATAACGTCTATGATCGCTATTCAAATATCAGCGACGACGACCTTGATATTCTAACTCGGCGGTTCAAACGAGTTAAACCTTCATCCGGTCTCCGATACCTCATCGGCTTTCTCCGCACTCACGGCCTCAGAGTTCAAAAAGAACGGGTACGCAAGTCTCTGCTGCGGATTGATGGACTTGGCCAGGTCCTTCGCAGGCATACTATCACCCGACGCGATTATTATTCTCCCCGGCCCAATTCAGTCTGGCATATGGATGGACATCACAAGCTTATTAAATGGGGAATTGTGATTCATGGCTTTGCAGATGGATATGATCGAATGGTTTATCCCTTGTGCTCTTTGCATTCCGTTCCTTCGCTCACGATTTATTCCAGGTGGTAGGGCTGCAAGCAAATGCAAATAATCGAGCAACAACGGTTCTTCAGCTATTTTTGAAGGCCATTCAGAAGTACGGTGCTCCATCGCGGGCGCGTGGGGATAGAGGTGGCGAGAATATAGAGGTCTCAGTCTGGATGATAAAATACCGTGGTCCCAATCGTGGTTCATTTCTGTGGGGACCGTGAGTCTTAGCTTGCTGTCATTCAAAATCCAGCTTACCATTCTCAAGATCCACACGCAACACCCGAATCGAACGTCTTTGGGTTGAAGTCGGTTCCCAATTTGCCAGACGATGGCGAGGTTTCTTTCTGCGGCTGGAAAGACTGCATAAATTTGATCCAAATAATCCACATCATCTGTGGTTGTTACATTATCTGTTTCTGGACGAAATTAACCAGGATTGTGAAGAGTTCCAAGAGCAGTGGAACCATCATCCGATTTCTGGGAAAGGGAACGACCAGACTCCATCGGTAATTCATTGAATTCCATGTCCATCCAGAGTAGCTGACAGAACTCAATAGGATATGCGCCTCATGGGCGAGCTAAAATATGGTAAGTATGCCGATAATTTCGACCAAATTCACCCTGAGGTGCTTGAACGCTATGGAAACGAGGGTGTGTTCTTTTTTTGCAAGTCAAAACCTTGTTAACAACTGCAGACGATCTGGATTCGGCAATTGCTGAGGACCAGGATCGCCACATTCGTCACGAAGCCATTGATGTTGTAGAAAGCAAGTTTCCGTTTCAGAGCAACGAGGCAGGCGTGGTTTTCCGCTCTGCATTGACAGAGGTAAAATCTGAAAGTATCATTCCACACAACTTTGGGGTGTTGGAGTCCGAGTGGGAAGGAAATTTTTATGGGGAGACCGAATCTGTGAAAGTTGGGCGAAAGGAGGCGGAGATCAGGCTTCCGTTTGAAAACTGGTGGCCCCGGGGTGTTGCTTGGGCACAGGGATTGGAAATTATGGTCAGGATTCGAGCAGCAGAGAATAACGAGATTGTAATTTAAATGCCATCAGAATGACCTGTATGTGAAATACTCTGTGGAAAATCAATTACATGTGAGATATGATAGCATGTCTATCGGCTCAAAATTATTCACTCCCAGTATGGTCACGTGAGCGAACCTTACCCCGCTTCTACCAGCAGATCTCACTACGAGTCGACTTGGAATGGTGAAGGGCACCAGCTGTCGTTCTCCAATATTGCTCAACAAGACCAATTGATGGGTACCCCTGATTTCAGCCAGGCAAGCTTGTTGTTATTGTTCGGTCATTCTGCTCTAATTATTGTTTCCAGCGGGTGAGATCACCGTCGACGCTGAGCTTGACATATCCCAGCCAGTAGTACTCCAGCGCCATCCCCTCGACGCCGAGTCTCAGCTATTTGCCGTCATCCACCGAGTCATCGTCCAGCGATAGTACCATTCAGATGTCAACAGTTATGGACGACAACATGGTCCCCCTCTCTTACGACGTCATCGTAAGTCATCGTCGTATTATGCAGGAACAAGATTTCCTTGCAGTGGGGCATGGTGCCTGCGTCGCCCATCCTTATCCAGAGTCGGTGTCTAAGCGTGCGTGAAGCATCTCATCGTCAACAACCAGGAGTTCTGGCGGTATGGTCTCAGTGCCCTTGTGGACGGCCGCACGATGCAATGCGAGTGAGGATCGGTGACCACATGTATTGTTTTTACTTTCCACTCAGAATTTTTGTCTGGTTCCATTTATCTGACATCGAAAACTTCAGTAGATTTTGTCATTAAGTATGCATTTCGACTCTTTCATCCCTACATCTTAACTTACCAACAGCAACAACCCCAGGCAAGCAAGTCTGAAGTTATAGTGAACACCAGAGATATGCGCACCCCAGTAGGAGGACGGGGTCTCGTAGCCGCAGGATACGTCGTCGTTGTCGTTCGAGAGCGGGACTATGTTGTCGACCACGCCAATGAACGTTGAAGGCAAGGCCCGAGAGTTTTGCCCAAGTGCGATTTGAATAGCATTTATCCCGTGTAAATTTCAAAGCAAGGATGAGACGCGAGGAAGGCCCGCCTGGGGCAGAGGAGGGAGACGGGAAGGATTAAGGTGGCGATGTGCAAAATTCTGGATCCATAGATGCCATTGAAACACGTTGAATTCCGAATTTCAGAGCTTACAAACGGGCCACGAAGAATGGCTAAGCCTGCATAAATACACAATGTTAACGTTACGATACGCCAGCCTATCGCCACTGTGGCAGTGCACACCCAACCCGAATTTTTCTGAAGTAACTTCCAAGTCTCAAGCCGGTGATAATGGGTTATAGGTTTCATAGATGAACTGTGATATATTTCCTTGGCCATAAGTTGATGCTAACCTACCTTAATTTGGGCGGTAATCCGGGAGGTAAAGGGATATGCTCGTCTTCTATTGCAAGTCATTCAAACTGCCCGAAGCTAAGCACTGAAGGCAAATCACAGTTGAAGAGTCGCGAGACTCGGGGCAACAAAAAAATGATTTACGTATATGCATCTGATCTACTCAGTTGCCGCGTAAGCGCCCCAAAAGAATTGACTCGTCTCTTCGGATCCCCTCGCCTGCCCGTCGCTGTCTACGAATGCCCTGTCAGGGCAAGAGCGGCGGCGGCTGCTCTAAGTCCTGCACTAGTTTCCGCCCCAAGAAGTCAGGGGAGGTGGATGAAAACTCGAAATGCAAATGCTCTCACCGTAAAAAAGTCCACAAGAACTCTACCATCCAGGACGTGCTGGCACAATATGGTGTCAACAAACTTGGGAGGAACATTCCCACGGATCTAGAGGCCCGCACCGAGTCTTACAGCGGTTTCCGCACCAACGGCACCACAAGTGGTACGTCAGGGTCCAAAAAAGCGGTCAGTAACTTATTTTCCTTCTCTGTACATGAGCTAATTGTTGCCGTAGAAGGGCGCATCCTCCAAGAAAAATGCCTCAGAGACCGCAAAACTGGTGAAAATCAATGGCATCCAAGTGATAACCGGGGGTATTGATGTGCGTCGTCTCGGGGATTTTAGATGGGCGATGTACTGATTAGCTGCAGCCCGAGGAAGGGGATCTCCGGGACAATCATTGCCCTACACCAGCGCAGGTGGAGAAGTTACTTAAGTATCACCTTGCGGTATTGAAGGCAGGCGGCGACAGGCCGCTCGAGTTTGGCCTAGAATGGAGCCAGAGTCGGATCGATGAGTGGTTGCGGGAATTACTGCCTCTGCTCTTCGAGTTCCTGGACTCCCGCTATCCTGATTTGATACCTCCGGCTCTTCATTGGGCGCTACTAGGCAAGGATCAGCGTACCCTCTTCGTGATGGAGCGCGACGCCATCACGGGTGCAGAGCTGGACCAGGCCAAGGGTCCTGCAGCGCGGAAATTCAAGGACCATGTGCTGCGTATCGGTGAGTCCAAGTCGGATATTTGTTGCACGACGACTCAGAAATCAATTTAGCCACAAAACATAAAATCCCATCGTCCATATTCAAGAATCTGCCGGAGGCCATCGAGCGACTCCGAGATGGCGAGGAGCTAGCGTCTGAGTCCGAGTGCGAGGAAGAGTCGAAGCCAGCCCGAGCACGTCGCCAATCCAAGGGGAAGGGGAAAGTCGTTAAGAAGCCGTTGTCGGAATCGGAGGAAGACACGTCTTCGCAAGCCTCGGAGTCGGAGGCTGACGGGCTCGACTCGGCCGCGGATAAAGCGGGCATCAGGACTCGTAACAAGACTCGCAGCCTGTTCGGAGCCGCATCCGTAAAACAGGAGACAACAGATGACGATGGCGAGACATTCTTGTTTTCTTCTTGTCTCGTGCGCTCACCTGAGCAGAGGACTTTCCAGAGTATCTGTTACTTCCAAACTACGACTCTGACATCCAGGAAATTCCGGCACCAAGCAAGTCCTATGATAAGTCGCCACGAGCGAAGGCCTCGTCTCTGAAGCGCTCGGGGTCTCCCTTTGGGAGCTTCGATCCCGAGAGAAGTAGGAAGCGTGTACGCTCAGCGTCTCGCCATTCGGATCACAGTGAGCCCGAACTTGACAATACCAATTTGATACAGTGCTAATGCTACTTCCAGGCGTAACCTCGAGCAATGGCGAGACTGCCGGCCCCGGGGCATCCCCACGTCTGCGAGAAGCCTCGTCATTCCAGTCCGACCCGATGACAATAACCTCGGCATCTGCCTCCGGATTCGCATCCACGTGGACTCCGTCCTGGCTTTCCTCTACGAGCTCCTTGTCAGGCTCTTCGACTTCTGCTCCCCCGCCTGCAGCTGCGACCTCAGCTCCTCAGCCGACTGGTGCTGCGTCCACCGGCAGTGTTTCCTACCCCGCACTCACCCCAGCATCGACCAGCACCTCGATTTGGGCGCCTGTAATCGGTTCTTTGGCAGGTGCTGGGTCCTCGACAAGCCGATCTTATGTTTCCACCCCACACTGTCGTCCATTGACGGGACACACCGTCAAAAACTATGTTTCTCCACCCCCCGAGAGGGGCTCAATGTCCCCAAGCCGGCTCATAACCCCTGGGCGTGAATGCCTATAATAGTAATGTCTCCGACCGTATTCTTGTACTATAATTTTGATATAATTCCCTACTCTCGCCTTTCATTCCTTTGATACCACCTTCCTTTAATAGCTACCATCACCCTCCTTTGCTACCCTACCTATACTGAATCTAATGTTTGTCGTTTGACCTTAAAAGCGACTCGAGAGCTTGTGAGTGTGTGACCGTGAGCGTGACAGACTCGACTTCTTCCATCCGCTCTATCTTGACTTGCTCTGTCCGGCTTTTACGGTCCCCTACCGATGGACGCCAGCCGCTGTTCAGTACACTGGGGGCTATCGCAGGGCTCTCTTCCTCCGTAGACATTTCAAATGGCCTGTGGACCGCTTTTAATCTGGATGACGTGGCCACATCTATTGGTGCACTTTGGATCACTCGTCGACACGGATTGGCCAATCCCCCTCCAGGCTTGTAACCCCCGAGCATTCGCTGTTTCTGGGGTGGTGTGGGAACAAATTTGGTTGTCCTGGCACAAGCAGGTACGTCGTCACAGTTCATGGGTGCTGTATGTGCTCATTATCTTTTCGCACCTGTCACAAGGACTCCCACCACACCAGACTGTGTTGGTGCAAGATGTAGGACGTTGAAGAAGAGACCTGAGCAGCCTGCTCGCCTTGCGTCTTCGCTGTCCATGGCTTGCGATTGGGAAAATCGGATATTGCGAGAAGCACAAGGTACACACCTGCGGCTCTTCTGCTCTCTTGTACATGCCCACCACCTCAGTCAGATCATAACTAGTGTCAAACATCGAAGCCCGATAGTCCGTTACTTTCACTGTGAGTACTTCTCTTCTCACCGTCTTGAGGCTGTGCTGAGTCCCGAACAGCACTTACATCTGCTCAATGTGTGGAATCTGCGGCACTTTCAGGTCTGCCGCAACGGCAGACCTGAGTTAGAGACGGAGTCGAGCATTCTGGGCTAAATTACTGTCTGTAAGGCCGTCGCAGGCCACATGGACTCTACATAGCTTTATTGAGTTCATACCATACCGTACACTAGCTAGCACATACTTATATCCAATTCCTTTTTTTTTTGCGCAAAAAATTAGGCATTCGACTGTGATCATAAAGGCAAATCCGACCACACGGAAGTTTTAATACCCAAACTGGGTTATTTAAAAGATGGTATCCACTGCTGTCACTTTTCCTGTGACTCACACAAGTGCGTTATCTAGGCGCGAGGAGCGCCAAGAAAGCCTTCGGGTTACTTGATCCGACGCTTACTTGACAGGATCACGGAGCAAGCGAGTCCAGCACTGATTGCTCTCTATAAGGCTGTATCTACGCATCCGTGGACTTAACATAGCTTTCTTCAGTTGGTACCATCTCGTACGCTACCTTGGACTTATATCCGGGGATAAAAAATTTTGACTCAAAAAAAAAAGTGTCGGAAGTTCAACTGTTCAATAAAAGTGTCGGGAACTTGACTTCGGTCAATAAAAGTGTCGGCAATCTGACTTCAGTCAATAAAAGTGTCGCAAAAACTGACTTTTTCCCGACACTTTTATTGATGGTCTCAAACCGAATAAAAGTGTCGGAAATGGGAAATTCAGCAAAAAAAGTGTCGGAAAGTCAAAAAAGTCAAAAAAAAGTGTCGGAATATTAAATGTGCATTTTGACCGCCATACTTTTATACTAGGACACGCGGGAAAAATTGTACCGTACTGGAAATGGGATGGGAGTGGATCCAATGCAATTTGAGCGCATCCATCTTCAGAACAGTTTGTTCTCGTTCCACATCTGAATCCATACGTGAATATCTGTGTGGGTGTCAAGTTGGCAGGAATCTGATGGCTTGACAGTGGTTGCTCGAGCTGTTTATTCCCGTCTCTCATTCAATTTCCTCCCCCTTCGGTGTGAAAACTCGCCGGCTGGTGGCCCCGCGTAAACATTGATGATCCAACCGTTGTCTCCTGCTTTTCCCTTCAAGGTGCCATCAAAACCAGATTTTCGACATGGAAGACTCGTTCCTCTAATATGAAGTCCATAACTTCGGCTCTGCCCACAAGAGACGCAAGCTCTGTACCTGACTTCCATCATTTGAATGATCGGTTCACTTGGAGGACTCCATTCGGTCGTTAATTTATCACCATCATCCCGCGCAGCCTACCTCGGTGTGATGTACCTGAGCCAAGTCAGCGTAATGGCGGTGGCTCGTAGACGCTGTTGCATGCCATTTCAGGTTGAACTCGTAACATGCAAATGGAGTGCTGAAATTTTGTCCCAAAGTTCACAAACCTCAGACAGGCAGTGCTGGTCTGGTCATGCTCAAACTGAATTCTGAACCTGCAGTCCAATACCGCAACACCAGAATATCACCCCTGTTTCAGATGTCCATGGCGATCTATTTGCATCATTCAAAGTGAGGGCCCTACGGTGGCGAGTTGGTTCAACAATTCAGAACGGATTTGGTGACGTGCAAGATGCAGAAGTCTAGTAGCATAATCTGACATCAGAAAATGCCTGGTTCGAATTCGAGTTGAGTCGGCCATCCAAGTCACCAGGAAATCACCCACAGCATTCCGAGTCGTGATTGTCAGGCGAGCCGTTTTGGTGACCTGATGCATGGGGAAATAGTCGATGCATAAACAACTTGGTACGCCAAATCTACGGGAGAAGACATCGTTGCGGTCAGCAAACAATTCCCCGAGACCAGCCAATAGAGCGGCCTGGAACGGAGTTGCGCCTTATTGAACCACCATAGCCGAATTTTGGTCCGATCACAGCCTACAGACAGTTGCGAGTGCACCCTTCTGGATGATGTTCGTGGCCTGGAAATGGGCTGTTTGGGCCGTTGTTCCTCTCCTTCTGGTTGATAATTAACTCCGGGTACTTCTTTCCGACAGGTACGAGCCCAGAATTTGAGAATACACCGTCGAAGCAATCATCGTATTTGCACAATATGGATCCCATGTTTTCAGGCCTCATGCTAAATACACAATCGGGAAATTTTATAACCGACCAACTCAAACCGATTATCGTTATTTCCCAAATAAACTTAGAATGTATTGATTCCAGCGACAAAGATCATCGCTGTCCAAATTGACAATTAAAATAGTGATCTGAACTTTTCACCCGTCTACTCCCGCTGGCCGAGACCACTCGCTTGGTTTTTTTTTCAATGGTTCGAGGCATACTCGGGTGGAACCTCTTCTTCGTCCCATCTCCGACCTCGCAATTGATTACTCAACTGATCCACCAGTCGCATGAGTTCTGACCTCTGTAAGTCGGTGGGGCTCACAGTCTCCGCTCCAACCGAGGTCAGCGGGAGTGTGTCCGGTGGGGGCTGAGGGTTACGTTTACTGCCACCGTGGCGCATCACAGGAGACACGGGTGCCATAGAGTCAAAGACAGCGACAGGAACCAGCGAGGGCACAGCACACGCCCGGAGGCGGGAAAAGACCCAAAGGCCAACCCCGATTGCAATCAAGATAACGCACCCCACAACACCGCCTGCTATCCCGCCAGCTTGGGGTTTGTAGGTGTGAGGAGTGAGCGAACCGGAGCTAGAAGGACGTGGTTGGGGTGATCCAGTCGAAGATGGCGAAGGAGTCGCTGAAGGGAATCCATTTACTGTAGGGCCGACACCGTCAAGGAGTATCGCACTGAGCAGCGCGCTGATTGCGAGGGTTTGGTTAGGTTGTGAAAATGTGCTGTATGGTGGGCCAATCCAAGCTCCGCCGTATACTGAGTTTCCATTCTCCGCAGCGAGATCGACGACAGCGTTGAACTAATAAAGGTCGTCAGCAAAGCAACGGAACAGTAGGAAGGAAGTAGAATTACTTGAACGCCAATAAAATCGTGCACATAGCCACGGAGTTCGGGCGATACGACGTTTCTCACGTAAGCAGTCATGAGACCACCCATAATGTACTTGTCCCCACGTTTCTGACCTGAACCAAGCCGTGAGCCATATGGTGTGAGCGGTGAACCGGTCAAAGACTGACCTCCTTGGATGATTATACCGTCTGCCGTTTGCCAATCTGTATTGGAAATCGTTGCAGTAATAATCCTATTCAGTCTGAAGCTGGGTTAGAGGAAGGGGGATCACAAGTATTATGCTTTCACATTTCCTGCATGGTTGCGTTGTTTATGATTGAAGACAGCACCGATAGTCCCTCAATCATCAACCCAGTGTTGAATGAGTTGGTTGTGCTATTGAAGGCACAGGAATCATCCTGACGGGCAGATATCTGAGTCTGAACAAGAAACTCAGGGCACAGGTGCGCTAAGATAAAGTTCGCAGAATCCAATGCCGCATCGAGGTAGACACGGTCGGATGTTGCCTCGGCCAGCAAGGCAGAAACACTGGGTGATGATAAGGAGAATTTTTTTGGTTTTACTCAGCGTCCTACTCACGTCAAAAAGTATCTGCCAGGACTGGGCTTAGTACAATTTTTGACAGGGAGGTTTGCAGACGTACGTGGAAGCGAACCCCGTAATAACAGCATCCGTTGGATCACTGCTCTGCAGGGAGTTTAATGCCTCATGAGAATGGAGTGGCAGCATGCTCGCACATTGAAAGTTCCTCCAAGCATTGTAGCTGGTCGCGCGTCAATGAATCAACTGTGGCCTGCGTGCAGAAGAAAACTCACAGCCTTGGCAGGTGGATTGCAACGAGAAGTTTTTACCGGTCAAAGACCCAGAGGTGAGGGTTGCCTCGGAAATAGTGTACAATCGGGCCTGCGCCCAGGACTCGTTTGCAAGTCCGGCTCTTGTTGTACGCCGCGTGTGCGCGGATGGCGGCATGACCTAAGGTTCTGGGGGAAGGATTCAGTGCGAAACCTTAAAGGTGTAAAGGAAACATACAGCCAATTACTCAACTGTGATGGATAGGCTTAAGTTTCAGCAAAAGATGTCTTGAAAAAAAGCACGAACCCTGTAAATCAGGAGAAATTAGGTCAGCAACCATTCAGGTTGATATGGGTGGTCTTACAGAGGTGTTGCCGCGAATTCATCGCCCTTTATATTGGCGTAGATATACCCGTCTAGCTGATTTTCGTGCTTGGTTTGGTTGGTGAGAACATCAATCTCAGCCATTTGGTTATATACCGTGGCTTGAATCCGAAATTAAATATTATCATTTAGAAGGGAGAGAAGGAATGTGATGCCCATCACGCCCCGCTTCTACTGTGTCGATGACTGAAATCGACCTATTGAGGGCCTGTGTCGCAAGGTTGACTCTCTCGGCAAAGGACAACGTCACTTCAGGTTTCTGCAACCACATCTAGTAAAATGTGATTTCGGTGAAACACACCTACCCGCCACGACGCCGAATCAATTCCAGCGACTGCTTGCACTAAACCAGCGACAACTAGGACCCCGCTGTAAACACGAAGGAAAGAAGCCATGAGAACACAGAAATTCGCAATGCGCACCAGGCTTGTATAGTTATGGCATCGCCCAGACGCTTCAATCGGTCGAACTCCGAGTAGCGAAGCTGTCCCCTACTCAACCTGGATCTGTCAAACCTATAGAATAGATCAGACCCTTCGAGAAGATGGGGACACAACAACCCATCTCAAGGTACTAGTTCACGGATCAGCAATGAGCATGAAAAACAGTCGACGAGAGCGATACCGCCACGGTTGAAGTGAATAGAGATTCTTATGTGGATCATCAGAGCCTCTTCGAATGGAGGTAGAAAGGGACGCGGAATCCCCGACGGACTGAAGTTTGACTTCAATATGGACATTAGTTCCCACAAACCGTATTAGCCCGAGTCATTGAGCCTGTAACCGACGAAGTCATATGTCTGGCAAAAATGCGGTCCGCACTTTCCCAAGCAGCACCAAATATAGAAGATCGCTCGCTAGCTTGATAACCGGTAGCGGTGCTAGGTACATCGAGAGACCATCCAAGAAACCGTAACTAGACCAAAATTATCGAGGAAGGTGATTGGTCCCGACTTTCGGCTCAATACTGATATAGGTGCTCGATACTGATAGTACTGTACTGATAGTGATACTGGATACCAAGCGGTATTATGTGCCCGCTGTTGCAAAATTAGACTACAACACATTTTCTCAGTCTTCCAAACATGGGATCCATATTGTGCAAATACGATGATTGCTTCGACGGTGTATTCTCAAATTCTGGGCTCGTACCTGTCGGAAAGAAGTACCCGGAGTTAATTATCAACCAGAAGGAGAGGAACAACGGCCCAAACAGCCCATTTCCAGGCCACGAACATCATCCAGAAGGGTGCACTCGCAACTGTCTGTAGGCTGTGATCGGACCAAAATTCGGCTATGGTGGTTCAATAAGGCGCAACTCCGTTCCAGGCCGCTCTATTGGCTGGTCTCGGGGAATTGTTTGCTGACCGCAACGATGTCTTCTCCCGTAGATTTGGCGTACCAAGTTGTTTATGCATCGACTATTTCCCCATGCATCAGGTCACCAAAACGGCTCGCCTGACAATCACGACTCGGAATGCTGTGGGTGATTTCCTGGTGACTTGGATGGCCGACTCAACTCGAATTCGAACCAGGCATTTTCTGATGTCAGATTATGCTACTAGACTTCTGCATCTTGCACGTCACCAAATCCGTTCTGAATTGTTGAACCAACTCGCCACCGTAGGGCCCTCACTTTGAATGATGCAAATAGATCGCCATGGACATCTGAAACAGGGGTGATATTCTGGTGTTGCGGTATTGGACTGCAGGTTCAGAATTCAGTTTGAGCATGACCAGACCAGCACTGCCTGTCTGAGGTTTGTGAACTTTGGGACAAAATTTCAGCACTCCATTTGCATGTTACGAGTTCAACCTGAAATGGCATGCAACAGCGTCTACGAGCCACCGCCATTACGCTGACTTGGCTCAGGTACATCACACCGAGGTAGGCTGCGCGGGATGATGGTGATAAATTAACGACCGAATGGAGTCCTCCAAGTGAACCGATCATTCAAATGATGGAAGTCAGGTACAGAGCTTGCGTCTCTTGTGGGCAGAGCCGAAGTTATGGACTTCATATTAGAGGAACGAGTCTTCCATGTCGAAAATCTGGTTTTGATGGCACCTTGAAGGGAAAAGCAGGAGACAACGGTTGGATCATCAATGTTTACGCGGGGCCACCAGCCGGCGAGTTTTCACACCGAAGGGGGAGGAAATTGAATGAGAGACGGGAATAAACAGCTCGAGCAACCACTGTCAAGCCATCAGATTCCTGCCAACTTGACACCCACACAGATATTCACGTATGGATTCAGATGTGGAACGAGAACAAACTGTTCTGAAGATGGATGCGCTCAAATTGCATTGGATCCACTCCCATCCCATTTCCAGTACGGTACAATTTTTCCCGCGTGTCCTAGTATAAAAGGAGCCAAAGATTGTTCAAGAAAATCAGTTCAATCACCGAATCCCTTAAGGGCCTCACCAGAATCCATATTACCGACACCATTACCACAGTACCACCATTCTTCCAGCACCAGCTATGCCAGTCATTGGCGTTTCCCTTCTCAGCCTCAGCCTCTTGTTGGCAACCGCCTCGGCGTCGATCCCACAACTCGATGGCTACAAAGTCGTCTGGTCTGACGACTTCAACGGCGCTCACGGCACCGCCGTAGACCACTCAAAATGGACGCAGAAAGTCGGACCCGCAGGAAACAACGGCGAGCTCGAGGTGTACACCTCCGGCACCAACAACGTGCACCTGTCTGGCGACGGCCAGGTGTACATCGTCCCTACCCTTTCTGACGGTACATGGAGCTCGGGGCGTCTCGAAAGCACCACGGCGCAGTCTTGTGCCGATGGTGGTGCCATGGTCTTCCAGGCCGAGATTTTGGTACCTGATCTCACAGACAAGCCGGCGAAATTCGCAGGCCTGTGGCCCGCCTTCTGGGCGTTGGGCGACAGTATCCGTACCTCCGGCGTGAAATGGCCCAAGTGCGGCGAGTGGGATATCTTCGAAGTCACCGACCGGATCGGCGACCGGAACCAGGGAACATTGCACTTCCTGGATCCGAACACAGGAAACGACAATTCAAATCTCAACGGGCAGGTGGAATATGCGGGCGGGCAGTACCATACCTGGGCGTTCAAGGTTGACAGGCGGAACGCCGACTGGACTCAGCAGAAGCTGTCGTGGTACCTGGATGGCGCGCAGTACTACCAGGTTACTGGCGCCATGATTGGAGCTCACGATCAGTGGGTTCAATTGGCATACGATCCGTACTTCCCTATCCTCAACCTCGCTATCGGCGGTAAATATCCAGGCAATCCGACTTCGCAGACCTTCGGTGGGTTTGACGCTTCGATGAGGGTGAAGTATGTCGCCATCTATATGACAGTTTGACGGGAAAAGAGGTTCGTAAAGGTGTGTAAATAGAGCACCTAGCCGTGTTTACTTTGTCCCGAAGAAATTTGTTGCCGAATATCGGTCTTATTTCATTCTGTCAGGCTTGAGAAGTTGGATAGTCGAAGATGCCAGAAGCTGGAGGGAAGTGAGGCCACAAATACCGAGAATCTTTCTGGTGGAACCAGCCAGCTGGAGAATATTCGCAATGATGGTTGGTGAACAGGCGAGCTTTGCAGAATAAGAATATATGACGAAGAAGTTTCATAATTATTTGGCAAGCGAAGAAGTGTGCGTGAAAAGAAAGGCATTTTGATGCAGCTGCGCCAGATCTCCGCAGTTCACTCGATTTCATTGAGCTTGAAGCCACGTCAACGGTAATACCATAGGCATTCGCGAACGCCTTTCCGCGATGCCGTTGACCACTGCTTGAAGCCAACGCTTATTATGCGCTCATCGCGCATTCCCCCTTGATTTCCCACTGCCTAGGTGTTCGCGCACACGGTCTCGACACCAACTCAATATGCCACCAAACATCCCGGCAACTTCTGTGCTCATGTTCGAATGTGTCGCCGTACTTGCTTTCAGGGAAAGGATTGTCAAGGGAGGATTTTATTGCTCCTAGTGTATTCATGGCTCAAGCTTGAGTAGCAAAACGACGAGGAAGGAGCCGAACTTCAAATTATTCTGCTACACAGTACAATTACCCTAGTTTGAGATTCCTGCCTGCTGCCTGCGATCCATTGATACCATTCATTCGAATGCCTTCCAACTTTGGTGTTGCCGCAAGTTAATTTATAGGCGCCAATCTCCGCTCCGCAGTGACCGAGGAAATATATAAGATTCACCGGTTCTTAAGCGTCACTTTTCTCTCCACCCCAAATGCCCTCAACCACCGTCACTCACACATCCTTGGACAACATTCTCGAATACCTGGCTGTCGCTGCGGCGACCATCAGGGACCTTGCTCGTTCATCTGGGACTCCTTTATCCCATTAAAAGCTGTGGATGAAATCCGCATCAGGTGCCTTCAGCAAGAGAGGCAGAGCCCGTGAAGCAACAGCCTTTGGAGCTTTGCGCTGCAGCGACGTAAATTTTCTCCAAATAAAGACCCAGCCTCGTCAATATTTCAACGCCTCTTCCCTTCCTCCGCCCACCCCGAGCATTCTGAAAATTCCTTTTTAATACTCAAGCGAGAGGCTTGTTATTTTTGATAGTTGTATGGATCCGCGCTCCTTCCTCTTCCTCATCACCCCATTGACAATGTCACTCCTTGTTCGACGCAAGGCACACTCACTGGCGCTTAAGCAGTTTTTCTTCACCTAACAGTAATGTCTGGCTTAGAACCTCTGTGTCTTAAATTGGCTGTAGAAGAGTGCTTTGCCCCTTCGTCGCCAAGGCCCCTTCAAGTCTATTACTAGGGAGCACTACATTTTTCAGCAATATCAGCCATCATTTCATTTTACCTCTGCCATCTAGTTTACTGACGATTTGACCCATATATTTTCATTTCCATCGGATCATGTCGCAGATTTTTTATGCGTTCATGCGAGTGTGTTTGCACCCATTTCACGTCCGAGCCGATTCACGTGATATCTCGAGAGCACTTTTCAACCATGCTGGAAATATTTGATATTGGGCCCTTGCACTCGTTTACCTATTTTTACAATTATTCATCTTCCTTGTGACAGACTTTTCACTCTATTTCCTACGTACTGCCAACACGAAGAATTGAACCCGAGTCTTCGGCCTTCTCGGACTACGCCGGGGATCGAGCCGACAGCAGCTTGGCAACTGCGTGTCAACGTCCTGCGGGGGACACATTGCGTAGCTCCCGGATGGTTCGTTGGACGGAGGTTTGATTTTAACTGCAGCTTTCTACTCACGGACTCTTCGCATACGGGTAATTTTCATCTGTTTGTACTGCCACAACCTATGTTGTGGACCTCGCGAGTATAATAGCCCGCTTCCCCCCCCCCCCCTGTCCATCACCAATTCACACATTTCTGAGCATCTACGCGCGAATCCACGTTCCTTACACACGTTTTCGCAGATATTCAATATTCATCTTATTGATTGTTCTACAGCTAGGTTCATTCTTATTCATTCAACATCGTCATTTCCCTGCACGCCCCGACACTCAGGCGGCGCGAGCTTGATATGACCTCTGTTCACAAGCAGATGAACTCTTTTTTTCGACATGGCTAGTGCAATTTGGCCTCTTATAAGCAGATGCAATACCATATCTCACTCCTACCTCGTGTGTAGGTAGTCTCTTATAAACAGACACTATACCAATTCTAACTTATACCTCGTTTGTTATATGACAATTATCGATTGTGCCTCGCTCATCCCAGACCACTCGTCTTTTCTGGTGAGCAAGAGCCCTTCGGAATCATGCTGCGCTCGAGCAGTTACAATTTGGTAGTTCGTCTTCAATGAGAATCCTTCCGTGTGAAAATGCTTACTTCTCCACTATAGATCAGTTCGCGCGCTGACAAGGACGAGTCTAAAATTGGGAAGAAGGAAATGGCATTGGATCGAGTCAACAAACAATCCGGCGAAGATCATCGTCAACTCGACACGGAATCCCCCTTGTCTTGGTCCGGCCATGGGAGTATGCAAATGCACCTCTTCGAAAGTTTCGTGCGTATGCCTAATTCAGGGCAAATGATCTCCGGGTATTTATCCAAGTTGGAATTACATAGCACCCTCTGCACAAATTAATCTTGACCTTTTCAGTGCAGGAGCTCGAACCAGATATCGCGGCGCTACAAGCTATTCAGCTGCAGGCAAGATGACATGTATGGACGGAACAAGGAGTCCCAGTTCCGCGATCAAGCCTTCGCTCAACTGTTGGGCCCTTCATTATACTGACGCACCTATTTCTGGACCTCAGGAAATCATTTCCATATAGGTCTCATGGCGAGCTCGAGACTCAGTGCCTTTGCGGCGTCGTTGTACGTGCTCCACCTGTCAGTCCACGGCCGGTCTCATCCTTCAATCTCCATGGGTGTCTTCGATCTCCATTCACCGCGATGGGTGCTGTTTCGGCAGCACGGCACCATATCCCACCTACTCTTTCTCCATGACGCCCATCCCGCTGCGATTCGACTCGAAGGATATGCTCAACAGCGCGCTCGTCAGGCCAGACGGGATAGCCGAGTTCACAACCAATACCCAGCTCGACCTTTACGGGCACAAGAGAACCACTCTTCAAAGCCGATCCGGCGCGCGCGCCACTATCGATTGGGGCTCAAAGACGTTTATCATTGGCGGCAAAGAGCGGCTGTGGACCCAACTTAAGAAAGCCGTCGGCAATCCTCTTAGCTCGTTCGTCTTCCTTTTTTCCTATCCCTCATCTCTTGGCAGTAAATGCTTGGCTAAAGTGGGATATCTTACACAGGAAGTTCCGGATATGGAATTGGTCGGAAACACACTACACTGTCCGGTATGCGCGGGACCACGACGGAGAGACGCGCTACACCGTTCGCCGGTCGCGCGACGGTGTTAAATGGGAGGTGGGTGCGCTCCGTGCCTCAAGTTCTACTTATTGCGCGTATCTGATCCCACTTCTGCTCGGGTATAGAAGGGGCCCGACGCTGCAGGTACTGATGTAGCGCGCCTCTCACCGATTGTGGTACATTTTTTCCAACCCCCGGAGCACGCCGTTTTATCAATCGCACCGGAGCTCGAGGAGACAGAGACACTCTTCTTGCTGTTGGTGTTGATTGCTTCCGAGACAAAGCGTTGCGATGCCAGTGTACGTCCCTCGATTTCTAATATTTCCGAGCCATTTTATCAATATTATCCTAGAGCGAATGAGTCCAGTCTCGTACGAGCTGCAGTACATGTCCTTCCCGGCGGCGGCGACTATCTTCTGACTCCTCTTTCCCTCGCCCTCATGGCAGAACAGTTTCGTCTCATCTGTATATCAATCCACTGCAACGCTTCTAGACATGTGTGCGAATAGAACCGGCCCATGCTGCGCCATGGCTTTACCATTACCCGCAATGCTGTTTCCGCGACTGTTTATCACTGACCGCAGCTCCACGGGCCGCGGTATCATGGATGCATTCGGACCGGATTCAGTAACGGCGCTCTCAGGACCCTGCGCGGCGTATGGTCCTTTAGACTTCTCTTCCTACCGTTGCTCAGCAACTGCTCATCACTTTGTATAGGCAACGCCAACATCTGACGAAATCTCGTGGGAAGACCGCGGATAAACGACAAACGACTCAGTCTTAAAAGAGTTTCAAGTACCTCTCTCTTACATTTGGAGAGGTAACTGTTTCTTGCATTTTGGCTCCACTACTTCAGAGTCATCTTGCGTCTCAGATGATTGTCAGACTGTCGCGTGTCTGGCATGACTTTCGGTAAAGAGTTCGAATGACACTTGCTCCAAAAGAATGTCACTTCATTCCTCCGAGAAACCTCGGGGAAGGATCAGAACTATATCGGTGACCTCGGCGTCGCCGTTTATAAATAGCTCCTGATTCAATCATCAACGCTTTGGCTGGAACTTAGATCCCACACTTGTCCGGCGGCAGTCGGCGGCACCGGTCTTGCACCAGGCGAATGAGGTTGACCATGCAACCATCAATTCCCTACGGATTTTTGAACATCGAGCATACGCACTCCACCCAGACAGATCCTTCGACTTCCTTCGAGTCATATCTCATGCTGGGAACACGAGAATCTGACGGGCCATATACCTAGGCTCTCACTCATAACTCCCAAGCTAAGAGATCTCGAAGGCAGAGGGAAAAAACCGTTGAGCAAATTAACTTGAGGACGCGTACCGAGAATCGGCATTAGTCTGCCTGTCTTCGGCACCTAATGCCGTGCATCGCAGTCCGTTGCTCAGCCTGGCCTCAATGCCTTGAGTATGTTCTATACCTTGGATAACCTCAGTGAACTTCTGTTTTAGCGACCAAGAATGTACGCTATTTCCTGCAGTTCTCTGCGCTCGGCAATCACGGCACACCATTCCGCAACTCGGCACGCAGGCATCTTCTCACATTTCGCGCATGTCGAGCCATTAAGGGTTACGATTCCCACAGCAAAATGTAGTCTCTGGTGAATCTTGAGTTTTCTCGATCGCCCGGGGCAAGACGCGCACTAATTCGCGCAGCACATAGTATACGGTAGATCTCTGTGTTTCCTGGACTAGCTGTAGCAGGTATCCGACCTGCTCTTCCGCGGTGTCCCAGACACCAAGGTATATGATGATTTTCAAGAGTCTGGTACCAATAGCCTGCGGCATATAAGACAGTTCGATGACCATCAACAAGAGGCAGTCAGTCAACATGTTTGGTAGGGATTCGTCTTCGTCACTGGCGAATAGATGGCAAGTATGCTTCCAGGTGAGCTTGATCAAGAGGGCGACAATTCCTCGGCGGCGCAGCGAACCGTGAAAAATACCTGTCCCGGTGATTCACTCAATGGTCAGCGCCCAGTTTCCCTCCGTATGCGCCAGTGTCAGATCGTCGCAAGCAATACGGCCAGGTCGTCGAGAGAGCCGCCCAGAAAGGGCGCCAGAATCGGTCTTGACGAAATTAAGGAGCTCGCGGAACCCATGTGCGTCTGAGTCTCCGTGCATGATGAACGCCCTCCATCCGGAATCCGGGTGTACTGCTATCAGGGAGGCAATCGACGTACGCGAGGAAGAGGTCCATGTGCTCTGGGATAGTCGATGATGACGTCGCGGTAGGTATCGAGGAAGTGCATCAACGGCCAGCCGCCAGGTGCGGAGTCACACGTCCAACAAGGCTTGTCGTGGGATACGCGGCAGGAATTGCACAGCCTCCAGCGCCAGGAACGGTCCATTGGAGATGTGCAACACGTCTGGTTTGGCGATCAAGATATCGAGATCCTAGGAATTCGGGATCCTAGACATGATCGAGACGAGTCCAGCAGGGCGGCAGGAACGCTTCAGGCGCCGGTGATTGGGCGACCGCGCACATTATTTTTTGAATAGCACGAAAAGAACCGTTCGCAGCCGCGGTTGCCTTGCTCTGGTGGCCATATCAGCGTTTGAAGGAACGAAGTGAAGTTGTTGTTGTTTGGCTGTGGTGGGTTGTGTATTTGGCGCGTCGGATCAGCAGGCCGAATCGCTCTTTGCCCACTCTTGGAATTCCGCCGCAGGTGTCAAACCCAAATCGAGTAATTTGATGGCGGCAGATTTCGGCTGACTTGATGGCGGCAGATTTCGGCTGACCTGCGACGAGAGCCCTGCCAAACAAACAACGCGTCTTTCCTCCCGCCAGCAACCACCAAACCACCACCAGCTCAAATTCAATGCTTCCACATATCAATGATCCCACGTTCACCTGCCCGAAGCCGGATTGTCGACGTATACTTCAACTCAAACGAGCACGGTCGGGCCAGAATGCGAAACGGTATTATGTCGCGGTGCGTAATCACAACTTTTCACGGACTCGCCATGTCTGAATCTTTCCCATATAGTGCCTGAATGGCGAGCATGTCGATCGCAAAAACTATTGGCACTTTTTCCCGCTTGGCGTGGCCCCGGGCTCCGCAACGACTGCAGCACCTGCCCCACGACTCTCCACCTCGTCCTCGTCCTCAACATCCGCCATCTGCGTGCGCCACAGCTGCAATAAGCGCTTTAATAAGCTCTGCAACAACCAAATGTGTCGCCTACACTGTCTGGATCATCCCGCTGCCTGTCGCAAGCACTGCCCGGACCCGATCCCCGCCGCTGAGCAGCCGCTCCTTCCGCCCTTGACCGACACCTTCCTTCAACTACTTAACACCTTCCGCACCGAGTTGAAGAACACGACGTCCCTCAACCAATACCATAATCGTTCCCCTTCACCCCAGCCTTCGTCCCAGGAGGATACCGATTTCCAGTACGCGTTGTCGCTTTCCCTTCAGCCATCATCCCCCACCACATCCCACGTGTCCTCACTCAACGCATGCCCTTCTGTGTCGTCCCACGCATCCTCGTCCTCATCCCAGACTGGTCGATCTACATCGCCCTTCAATACCACGTACCGCTTCGTTTTCGTCTACTGGCCTACCAATGGCGCTGCTGCCAACATTCTAGCGATTGATTCCTACCCCACCTGGCCTCGCCACTGGCCACAGTTCCGTCTCAGCGACATCCCTGAGCTCCTCATCACCTGCACAGAAACTTCTTGCGATGACATCTACGAATGCTATTCTACCAAATACAACTCATGGATGAAAATCCCCATCGACTACGTCCATCGAGTAGCCACAGACCAATCCCTTCTCGTTCGGCGCGTGGGCGTGGTCGGCGTCGACGAGGAACACCACATCCGCCGCTTAAAGCGCGTTTCTAGCCCCAGTGCCGCTATCCCTCTTCCGAGCAAGAAGCGCCGCCGCTCACACGACACCGGAAAGGGCAAATCTCGAGTTATCGAGATTGATTCTTCTGACGACGATGACGACGTCGAGTTCGTCAGGTTCGGCCCTCCGATCAAGATAGAACCCCAAACCCCCCGTGCAACCAAGCGCCTTCATCCTACTATCACTATTCCGTCTACCCCCACGATCTCGATGCCCTCCTCGTCATCGTTCTCTGATACCCCGCCCCCTACTACTCCCGACGATGATTTTCCCTTTACGCTCTCGCTCGCCAAATATGCGTAGTTTTATCTTAGGTATAGGCAATAGATCGTAGTTTATGTATAGTTTTGTAACCTCCAATGCCACAATTCTTGCAAATAATATTTTCTCTCTGCAAAATTCTTTTGGGCGCGTATTGTCACAGCGTGACACCTTTCCTTCCTCCCACCACTCTGCCTTGTCTTGCTGGCCAAAGACACCCCCGCCTAGGACAAAAACACCTATGCAATGTCTACTGGGCGATTCCGGCTGAATGCGCAATTTTCTGGGCATGGAACGGCTTTTCCTGAACCTCAGACTGTCAATGTCAGCTCGCTTTTTGCCTCACCGATAAGCGGCGGCGGTTTCATCAACTTCCGTGCGTACGACGATCCAACACCTAGCAAGCCCACACGAGGGACATTCAAATACGACTCGTCTTCTCCAAAGTCAAAATACACTCGGAGATGGGAGTCTTGGCGGGAATTTGAAGAGTGGCGGTCGCAGGAGCAAGATACGAAAGGGATTCAGCTCAAACGCGTTAAGACATATGATGGAATCACAAACGGCGAGCGTCAATTCCGTTTTGTATGTTCCAGGAAGGGCACGGGAGGCGTCAAGACCTATACGAAGCTGCGCGAAGACTGGACTCGGAAACGAGAGACTATGCGGACCGACTGTCAATGCGCGCTGGTAGTCAAGACCTACCCCAATGTTCCAACTGTTCTCGGGAACTACGCAGAAGAGCACAACCACCCGCTGGGCAACGCCAACCTCAGATACACTCAAATATCCAAAGAGACACGCGAATACATTGCCGGACTGCTCCGACTGAAAGTATCGCCAAGTCACATTGTATGATTGATGCATCTGTTTCATAGTTCTTGTCTAATTGTCTCTTAGCTTCAACTTGTGCACCAGGGCGTGTACAATCAAGACGATGCCTTCGATAACGATGATGACAGTCCCGCGGCGCGAAACGAGTTCATCCAACTTCAGGATATACGACGAATCGAGAAGGGGATCGAAGCCGAAGCCGTTCGCCTGCATCCAGATGATGGTCAATCGACGTTACGATGGGTCGATAAGCTCCGTCTCAACGGTCAGCTACTTGGTTTCAAAGCAAAATCAGACCCACCTCCACCAAGCTCTGGCCTTCGTCCCGACGTTTTCACTCTGATGCTCCAAAGTAAATGGCAACGCAAGAAATTTCAGCAATACGGCGAACATATTCTCTGTATTGATGCCACACACAACACCACCGTATACGAGCAACTAAATCTGACGACTCTGGTCGTAAGGGATAAGCATGCGCATGGTGTGTTCGATTACTCCTCCACTCATTTATGTACCGTGACTCAGCTGAGCTTGACAGGCATTCCGATCGCCTTTATGCTGGCCTCAAACGGCACGCAAGAAACCATCGCCTATTTTCTGCGGTTAAACCGACTAAACTCCCCCCTCACTATCCCACGCAACATCATGTCCGATTTTGACTACGCTCAACTCAATGCTTGCCTCGCCGAGTATGTCACCGCGTTTTTGCTGCTATGCTGGTGGCACGTCTTGCACGCCTGGCAACAGCACCTGCACATCCCCACATATCCTGCCGTATGGGAGCTGTTGAAGAAATGGATCCGGATGACTGACAGCACAGAATTCAACGCCACATGGGTCAAAATCCGGGCTCTGGCGCCAAACGACTTTGTCAAGTATTTGAGCCAGTACTGGATGGCTGACCATGTTGTCCGTATGTGGTCTGCGGTCTATCGGAAGGAACGGAGTATCTTCGAGGCCTGCGATACGAACATGTTGATTGAGGCGTGGGTTTTCCTCTATTCCTCTCGCTTCGTAATTACTGATGCCCGCGAAAATCCTCAGGTGGCATCATGTGCTTAAAGGGAAGTTTCTTCAGGGTAAACGGAATAGACGCATGGATCATCTGTTGAATACGCTCGTCAACGATGTCCTGCCTTATTATGCACTCAAGCAGCGGCGCCAAGACCTTGGCTTCGAAGGTATTGACATTGAGGTGAAAAAACGTCAAGATATTATCAAGCGGAGCAAGGTGTACACCAAGGACGACATCGTGGTACGTAAATTCTGAATGATGCTTGTATATTGATTAATTGTCTCAATTACAGCACATCGAAGGTGGCAGATATCTTGTCGCCTCCAAATCGGACCCAGCTCGTTCTTATGAGGTCGACATTGCAACCTACACCTGCCCCTGCCTGGATTTCCCCCTCATTTGTTTTTGCAAGCACATCTGCGCGGTGCAAACAATCTTTGAGGATACCACGCCCACTGTCTCGCTCCCCGGATCCGAAGTCCCTGCTGACGAGCTCCGTTCCCAAGGCGACGACCAAGACGGCGACAGATCCGTGATATCAAACGAGAGCATATCAAGCTCTGGCCCGACATCGTCTCCTCTCGTTCCGCCCAAACGTCGAATTCTTACCGTGGTCGCAGAAAAACTAGAGACTTTGTCGGCTCGCCTTCGTCGTCCTCGGAAGAAAGAATATGATCTCCCGATGCTCTCAAGCTTCGAATTGGCGCTCAATGGAATACTTGAGGCTACCGATACTGGCACTGTTCTGCCCTCGGCCCAACACATCAAGCCCAACGTGAACGGGTGGCAACAAACTCAGCGCGCGATGGCGGTACTGCCAAGGGTCAAGACGAAGTCAGTGAAACGCGTGGTGGGCGACGCTGCATACTCGGCTGGCGCCAGTAGCGGATCCAAGGCAAAAAAAGCGAAGACAATGTGCGCAAATGATCCCTCATATCGACGTCTACTCACCGTCTGTACAGGCCCTCCTCGGCCCCCACAATCAATCCTCCAACTCAAGCCCCTCCACAACCCTCGGTTTCCACCCCGCCACAGTTTACCCTCACCTATCCCGTCACGCAGACTCCTTATCCCGTCTATCCTCCCGGTCTGTATCCGTATTCAGCATATTATTATCCCTACAGATATGCTACACATCCTACTCCTACATCTAATTCATAATGTATTACTTTGAATTTACTACTTGTTTCCTGTATACTGTCGATGGCGCTTGTGATTTGACTTGGGTTTCTTCCCTTTAGTTGGTGCCGAGGGATGCCATCATCACGCTCGTCGATCCGGCCGCGATCAAAATTTCCCGATTGGGTTTGACACTTGCGGCGGAAATTGCGGAACTCTCTTTGCCTCTCACCACCACATCGACGACTCGAGCCGACCGCTATAAGTCTCTGAATGTGTCTCGGTGCCCATTCAGCTGACCGCTCACAGTCCTAGAAAGCCTTTATGGATCCCAGTTTTACCTCGTTGCTTCGCAGTAATAATCCGCCGACTGCGTATCAGGCACAACAAATCGAATGCTGGCTGAATACCCTTGGTAAAGAGCTTTCCCAGCTTGAGGACACAATTTCCGTTCTATCCATGGTTCTCTCGCATCTGCGATCTCAGAAACGACAGCGCAGAGATTCCCTTGTCGGATTTCGAAGTATCATCTCCCCCATACGCCGCATTCCATCCGAGATTCTGGGCGAGATATTCCTACAGTGTCGCGAAAATAGCATGGAATCAGCGGAATACTCTGTAACCAATGTTCAGGAGGCTCCGCTGCTTCGTGGCCACGTGTCATCCCATTGGCGCGCCGTCTCCCACAGCACACCTCGACTGTGGGACAACTTGGTTCATATCGCAGAACCTACCCTCGCAGCTGCTAGGGTGCCTCTTCTGCGCTCATCTATAGAACGATCCCGCAGTCTTCCGTTGACTCTCTCACTGGCCATACCCTCAATGATAATGCCGGATCGACCCAATAGACTTGCAAATGGGAGCAGATGGACTTTACAGGTGTTGTGGGACTATCATAGCCGCTTCCAAGTCATCCGTCTTCTCCTCAATGTTGACGATCTTGAGGCGCATATTCTTCCGCGCGCTCAGCCGCTTCCGATCCTGACCTCAGCTACTATTGTCGTGGATTGAGAAGAGGAGGATGTAAACCTCGCTTTATTGTTGGATTTGTTTCGCGATGCACCACTTCTGCGGGACCTCAAGCTAGAGGCGGATTCACTGTCATCCGAGACTTTCCTCGCCTCACACTTCCCGTGGTCGCAGTTGACCTCTTTGGATCTCGCTCTCCCTGTTGACGTCCTCGTCGCCCGAAATATCTTGGAGCAATGCACTCAGTTGGAGAGCTGCTGTTTGAAACACATACTACCTGGAGAAGACAACGATCTCCTTCGCCCGATCTGCACACTTCCATTTCTTCGCACTCTCGAATTCATCCTCGGATCCGGGCATCAGGACGGATACATCCACGAAGGACCATCTGTCGCGTTCATCCGCACGTTCAGGATGCCACGCCTGAATAGTCTGAAGGTTGAAGTTTTCGATTGGCCGCCCCACGTCTTCCACACTCTCCATGGGCGCTCCCAATTTACGCTCCAGCATCTCGACCTTGGAGGTCTGCGCATCCAGGCGGCCGATTTGGTTGCTCTGTTGCAGCTCCTACCCATGCTCAAAGCCTTGTCGGTCGATTCATCCGAATATATGGGGGATGACCTGTTTCGGTTGTTCAAGTTCGACGTCGGTTCACAGCCGCGGGTGGCATTGCGGCACCTCGAGAGATTGCGGCTGCATGAAATTACCGATGACCTTGATGGGAATCTGGTTGCCGATATGGCTGAGTCCCTTTGGCGTCACATTGGAAACCCAAGCGCTCCATTTCCTGCTATCAAATTGGTCACGGTGTATCTTGATGGTAGGAAATTCGATGCCGTGGTCGAAAGACGCCTAGCTAGCATTTGTCCCTGTGATTTCTTCATTGACGTCTATGACATATGCTGAGTGGAGGTGCGTCCTGAGCGTTGGATACTCCATGCGTTGATAACTTCTTCGTATAGGATCTTGCTTCGTTCCGGCGCCTATTTTCAGGGCGACCACGTGTTTACAAATCTCGAGACGCGCGAGAGTAGCAGCTCAATGCCGAACCAATTCACTTTTGTAACGTTTCGAGCCACACGTTGTCCTCTCATCGCTGCTGCTCTTTTAACTTACCAAATACAAATAACCCTTACCGATGGACATCTCTACTTGCGCAGAACGAACTGAAACGGATCTATTTATATTTCTCGGCCAGGATATGTCTCGCTCTTCCCCCATGAGCATCACGGTATCCATCTATCTCCCGACACCCCTCCATACATCTTCCCAGTCGTGGAACTTCACCGCAGATGACCTTGTCTCCCTCCACTCGACTAAAGAGCCTGGCGGATTCTGCAGAAGAGCGTACCAAGTGTGGCGTACACACCAATGAGTGTCGTAGTCGATGAGATCGACACCGAGGTATCGCAGTTGGGGCAATGCGCCGGAAAGCGTGTGTAGCAGGACACCGAGTGCTGCGTCATCGTCGTCGGAGTCGCGCACCAGAGCAGCAGCGCTGTCGAGATGTGTCAGGGAATTGAGGCTTGCGAAGGCATTAATACATTCAGGCGAAGGCTACGTAGATATGGAGCTGAGAGCATGTGATGTGAAATGGCGGGAAAGGACGCACGATGAGGTCCTCGGTAGGCACTACATCCACGCGGTACAGATTCCATGGCGCTTGTACCAACACGAGCCGCTGGAGCTGTGGGGCGGCAGAGACGAGCTTTTCTAAATGTGCCAATGTCTGGAGGTGAATTGTCGTCCCGCGCAACGTGGGAATGGTGGAGAGTCTCTCGATAACGTTGGCTACTGCCCACTCGCGGAATGTACCAACATACTCGAGCCGCGGGAACTGCTGCAGAGAATTACAAATGGTACGCAGAATCTGCGGGGTATGGAGCCAGCGAAGCTGGGGGATTGCTGGGAGGCAATTAAGACTAGATGTGATTCCCGCGAGGGACAGGATCTCCAGCTCCATGTGCTGGCGGAGAAACTTCCGCCACGGGGCTCAGGATATCCGGAGGTCACCTTCCAGGACGAGACGCCTTAATTTGGGCCAGCAGACATTAACCAAGACCCGCGCTATGTCAACGCCCGCCAGCGCATCAACCGCCAACCGCAGGTTGACCAAATCGCGGCACCGCAAAAGCATTGCGAACATTGGGCGGGGGTAGGCGTCTGGGTGGACAGAATGGCCGGGGGCTGAGTTACCGTTATCGATACGCAGGTCAGATTGCAGAGCTGCCATAGCTGTTGAGGCAGCTGTCAGCGGCTCGTGAAAGAAAAAAAAAGTGCCTAGGCTCACAGGGGCGCTGATGGAGTCAAAGTGAGTCTCTTTCCCCCGGAAGGTGAATTCAAGTTCACGCAGATCGGGACAGCTCTGCAGCACCGCAGAAAGGACGGGTTCCGCTACATGGGCACGGAAGAAATCGCCTTCCATGCAGAAGCGAGCGAGTCTGCACATATTTCTAATCGCATTCGCCAAGGTATTGTCACAGTTGCATCTGTAGGGCGGCGCAACATCCACTCTGCACTTGTATGGCCCGTCCTGTGTGCAGAGGGATTTAGGGAGTAAAATTGCCGCAGAAGGGGATCTGGGAGGAAACTCGTCAAAGAGCTCCAGTGTACGAATCATGGCTGCCTTTCCCAAGCTGTCTGTGAGAGCTTGCCACAATGGTTCCCTGCGCGGATCACATTTCAGTACGCGGAGTTCGAGGCGCATCCGCGTGACAGCATTCAGGCACTTGCACGTCCGGGCCAGCGATAAGAGATCCTTTGCCTGTGAAATAAGGGAAGCAACGTGGTCCAATAGTTCAGCAGGTTGGTCCGTCAAGTACATGGAGGTCGAAGGCAACGAGGCGGCGGATGCCGAGAGAAGCCACCCGACGGACCGTCGGCGGGCCGGCACGGGAAATGCCGTTCCGTTCCTCACGGAAGAAGAGATGAATCTAAACATCATCGCACCATCGGTAGGCCAATTGATGAATGTATCCAACCTTACAGATCTTTGAACTCTACTTAATCTACTTCAACCTCAAGGGCCCTCGTTGTCATGCGACCGTCAAAATTCTGACCAGCAGGAAGGGATACTGTAGAGCTTCATTCAATTCGGATATCACGTGTCACAGGGCTGAAAATTCAGAAAATATTTGAACCTGTCACAGGTCACCGAAGGGAGTTTTGAACACGTTGAAAAAGTCACAAAATCTGTGAAAACGGCCCAAAAAATCGAATTTTCGCGCGCATGGCGCTTTTTCGTTGCTGGGCACAATTAGAGCATTTCTGGCCCATCTGGGATCTTGAGGCTGTTGGGAAGGTCAGTAATTGCGCCGGCGGTCGACGGAATCAGCCACAAAAAGTATGTTTTTCAAATTTTTATTGAGTTTTTTTCTTTGGCTGGTTTTCTTAGCAAATTGCCCTGCATTGATATCAAGTAGCAGGTTCGGGAGAAAAACCCGCCGCCTTCCAGTGGATTTTGGATTTGCTTTATGTGGCACACCTCAGTCGACCCATTTTCGAAAACTTAGTCGAAAGTTGCGGTCACAGGTCACACCCCCATTCGAATTGATCGAAACTCTACAGTAGTACAAGCGCAATCAGCTTTACTGTCCCTCCCATGCGGATTACGACGATGGATTGGGTACAATTCTAACGTCGCAAATCCGACATAGATTTTGAAGCTCCCCAGCTCCCTTTCAGCATTCGGAATTCACAAAACAGTTGGAGATGACGCCGAGTAAAGGAGCAGGAGCATCATACAGTCGAAGAATGATCACTTTTGTTCTGAATATTTTCAACATGAATCATCATTACTAATGGTAGCATCTGGACCGTAGTTCGTAAACGACCTAAAAAACTTCTGAACAGACGAAGGGAAGCTCTTGCTCCGTCCATTTTAACGGTGTTTATCAGTCAGTTATAGAGTACAAGTCAAAACTGGCAAAAGAGCGTCCTCGGGTCGGGCTACATCACCGCCTGACTTTCAGTGAAATATTGCACGACCAATTCCTGAAGATCTGAGGGACGGTATCATATATGTATTGCAGGATTAGCCATCAGTTTGCGCAACGCCAAACAGCCATCAGATGGCTCCAATGGCTGCAGCACAAACACTCTACTTTCTGTCACCTGGTCTCAGCTGGGTGCCAGGTTTCTGCCAGCTGCAAATTTCATCTGGAATTTCGGCTGTCCACCAGCTGGATTTCACATGGCCACAACATTGGGTTTGCATTGGGTTGGCAGCCTTCTTCCACATTGTTAAAGCTTAAGGTTACTTTCGTTAGAGTAAATCAATGAGTTCGAGAACTTCTATATAATCAATGTAGTTTACCTTGAACAATCTGTCCGAGAGCGCGAGGCTTCTGAGACGAGCCGGGAATGTCAACCAGTTACGGATTGCTTCTAGTCAAGCACATGGCTTTAACTGCTAAGAAACTAGCTTGACGGGAGACTGAGGCGAGCGCACGGCTTCAGCCAAGTTCACACAAGATTTTAGGAAAGCTACCTGGCTGTATTGAGTTAAGAGTTAGATGTCGTTACAGGAGGGAACAACTCCCTTTTATACTCTAGCAGTAGTTATAAGTCAATAGAACGAGAAAGAAGATCATCGAATGTTGATCTTCCGCATATGGTGGCACTCAAAGTCAGTACGAGGCTTATCGGGTGCGTGAAGACTCATTCGGGGCCGAACCTACGGATATCCATCACACACATACTAGTCCGGTATAGATAATCCTTGTACAGATTTCAATATAATCTTTCATTCATATCCAAACCGCCGTCAGGTTGGATCTGCAACAGAATTATAGCATCTTCTTAGAAGAGACAGGAATTTCGTACTGCTGGACCAGCGGCGACTAAGTTGAAGGAGGTCGTGATCCCAGTTCGCTGCAATGCTTCATCCATTATACTCTGGACAGTTCAAATTCAGTCGAAATGATATCACTCGGTCGATAGAACCTTGTGAAATTATGAGAAAGCTATCGGTTTGGCAGTGTATTTCCATCACGTGCATGTTGCTTATAGACTCGTCGGACTCGTCCCCAGTCTGCCCAGAGGCAACGTGCGGCAACGTGCTTGCACGAGGATTTTGCCGTCTCTGGGCAGACTGGGGACGAGTCTACGTTGCTTGCACACCGATCCTTTGTTCTTTCCATTCCCCGGGCCTCGGACCTATCTTCTGTGCGCTCCCTCACATCCCAGACACAGAACTCAAACGAAACAATGTCGTTCACGAACTCAAAATGTGGACTCGATTGAAATGTACGATATCTTCGCCTCTTGCGTCACAGGTATCCGTAGTTTGCTGTTTCGACGCGGCCTGAAGAGGTGATGTGCACCAGGGTGGGATTTACGGCTCCCACAACCCAGCCGACAACCCCCCCCGGCGAATCCACAAGCACTATTCCCAATGCATAAGTCCGCAACTTACTACTAAGTTAGTCACGAAGGTGGTTGCTCGCAGAATCATGCGCTGTGTGTACGTATTTACCATCTTCCGCTTGGTTTGGCGCTTTTTCGCGCGACAGCAGTGACCCCGTCACTACGCTGGTGCCTTCCAACGACCTTCACCGTTTCTCTGAGTACTCTGGCGGGCTAATGCGATTAATGGCAGATTCTGCCCTTCGTCTAGCCCTCGTCGTGTCTTACGAGCTTGCGTGTGCGCCGGCGGCCCGAATGAGGAGTTGGATTAACGACTCCACCTCACTCGACGAGTCCCCCTGAGAACTACTTAACATTCTCAAAGTACCACAAAGCTCCGACCCGAGTAGTAGCGGGAAATGCGGCGTCCACATCTGAGTCACAACATTCACAACATCAACTTCATTAAAACTCCGAGGGCATCTGGAAACTGGATCACAGCCAACAACTCCGCCGCGTTTGCTCCAGTTTCGTAATGCGTGGTTTCCATCTTGGAAACTAATCTCATTGGTCCATGGTTATATGGGATCCGACACAGGATCCGATAGCATGCATATTGTAGCTGTTTCTCGCCCACGTTGAGCGGCGCAGGCCATGGATCAGCTTGCCAAAGTCTCCTCAACCTTCTGCTCTTCATTCCTCGGTCTCTACATTATTCCTGCCCTCCGGTGGACCCCACTCCGAATCACAAAACGCCAAGCCATCATCTCTGCGCATTCCTTTCGAAATTCCAAAATACCCAGATTTCATAACTCGGCCAATACTTCGAAATCAGCCGCGCGGGTTTTCGGGCCACCTTTCCTTTCGAGCAGTGCCGATTGTATGTAGATGACAGCGCATCTTTCTTCGAACTTGATTTTGTCTCTAATAATATACTTCAGACATCGCTTATCTTGCTTCCTGCTGATAAGCCTTCAAAATTGCAAACGGGGATGCTCTTGCCGTTCGCTGTCTAAATTCTTCGAACAACGAGGCAATACACGGAATCTGATTGGCTCGTTAATATTGAGGAAACGCCTCCTGTCCACAAGTAACTGTGGTGAGTGTACACGCCTGTCATTCAATCATTTACGAGCTGACAACTTTGTGATTCTTCGGCTCCCATTCATAGCGCCCGCGTAAGAGAGATAGATATCTGTGATGCCTAAACCCGGCCCATCTTCAGAGCCCCTCCCGCCATTGTAAACGTTCGTGGCACAAGTCCGTTTGTAACGGCATGTCCAAAAAGCTGGATTACGGGCCGTGTTGCATTAAACGTATTCTTGATGCGACAGGTAATCTGCACTGAACTCGAGCTACTTCTGGAAAAACGCTTCAGCTCCCGAGGACTGGGTCCCCCTCTGTCGGATGGCCAATACTTTGGGGATCACGGCCACCGTTCCGCCTCCCTTTGTCTGGGTTCAAGTTACTCAAGTCGAAGACCACTTGTGACGGCAAGCTGTTACCGTAGGTCCGTAACCGAGGTTTGGAACCCTAGTCCGAGGAACAGGGCAGCGTGCTCTATCAGACCATGATGTTGAAGTTCTCAGGTTTGACATTCAATCCTTTTCGGAGTGACACAGGCTATAATTATCTCTGCCACGACCCCGCATTGGGATTGCGCTGGTATATAATGCTTCACCCCCTCGCAGGTTGGGTGGTTGGTGCATGCGGTAACTTGCCCTACCAAATACGAATCCGAGCGCTCATATTCCCCTCTTCACCCAGCACGGCCGAGCTGCAACGACTCGGATGTCTATTTTTGAATCAACTTCGGTGAGAACACATCGCCCCTTCAGATATTGGTACGTTGACCTTCGGTCTAGCCCAGGGGTAAAGAAGTACTGATAGAAATTTCAAACCACGGCCCACGAGCACATCATGATTCATGACACCTGGGTACGTGACATTTGGATACGCGTCTCAAGTGCTCGACCTATAAAATGGTGTGCCTTTGCTCGGGTCTCTCATTCCACAGTAGTGGACCTCACCTTCATCCTTGGACGACTTGAATTATGCGTTCTTTCTTCGTCCTAGCTCTCCTCGCGACCTATACCCATGGTATTCCGCAAGCCGCTCCAGCCCCGGCTGCGGGCGGAGGTGGTGGGGCTCCCCCTGGCAAAGGTAATCCAGGAGGGGGAGGAGAGCCCGTCACCGGGAGCGGGATTCCAAATGTTACCGATGCCCAAAACCCAACATGCATTCCATGGTACAGTATTCGCGATGCGATAATGGGAGGACTGTTCCAAGGTACGAGACTCATTTGCAGCAGGCCGTATAGAGGCTTGATCATTCCTTGAAGGTCGATGTGGCGACAATGCGCGGGCTGCCGTCCGCCTGGCCTTCCACGACGCCGGTAAGTGCAGAAGACGACGATGTAGATGTGTAATCGATTAATGTGAATTACTTTCCAGGTACATTCTCACTTGCTTTGCAAGCCGAAGCTCTACCAAACGGTGGCGCTGACGGATCCCTCTTGGTTGATCCACTCGAGGTGCAGCGTGACGAGAACAACGGACTTCAGAATATTGTCAGCCTCCTTACGCCGTTGCCGGCGCAATTCGGCGTCTCTCCTGGCGATATTGTACATGTGAGTGCGTCTGATTCACTCCGTACTATCGGTATTCAACTCGCATTCAGCTCGCTGGCGTTCTGGCAGTGGTGAGTTTTAAACGCCACATCCCACAACTCTTGCTGATTTGCTATGTTCATAGCTTGCCTGTCCCGGTGGCCCGGTAATCCCTGCCTTCGTGGGGCGCCCAGCACCTTTGAATATTGCGCCAACGGGTCTCCTTCCGAATCCCGAAGACCCAGTCGACAAGCTCGTCGCTCGATTCGCCGACATGGGCTTCTCAGTCCGCGAGCTGATGGCACTTATTGGCGCTCACACTACCGGAAAACAGCGTTTCGTCGACCCCACGCAGGCAAACAACACGTTCGACACCACCGTCGACATTTGGGATACTCGCTTCTGTAAGCGAGTTCAATTCCAGTGTTAAGAAATGAAACTTAGGAGATGATCTTGATAATTCCAGATACCCAAACTGACGACTCCACCACTGATTTACCTGGTATGAACTTTAAGCTCGATTAATTCAGTTGCGGGTGAACTGACGCGCTCATTTCCTAGGGACCTTCAAACTCGACAGTGATGTTGCCTTCTCGACCGACCCAACCACGTCGCCCGATTTCACGCGTTTCATCGGCGCGCAAAGCATGTGGTAGGCTATTCGTTCTGAATTCGGTGTCGTACACGAGTGTCTGATGTTGATTTTCAGGACCGCCGACTATGCGGCTGCTCATGAGAAAATGAGCTTGCTTGGGCACAGTGTGACCGATCTCACCGACTGCAGTGAGATTCTACCTGTTAGCATTGACCTCGCGCCACTGGCAGAGGTCACAACAACAGGGGGGGGAGCAATAAGCCCGTCACAGATCCTCTCATCGACCCAATCAAGTTGGAAGCTGCGATCCAACAGTTCCGCTCCATCTGGCTTGTTCCCCCGCCTGCTACATGAGCCACTAGACAGATAGATATGTTATGCAGTATTCCCTTTGTAACGGGTCAATTGTGAAGTATAGTTAAAAGGTTGAACATTCTTTGAAGCTCTTCACCTTCCCGGCCATTTCAAACTCCGCTATCCCGACTCAATGATTGCCAGCCTGTCCCGCGACTCCCGCACCCGATGTCGGATGCGGGAGCTGCATGCCGGGGTGCCGGTGAACGTTCCGCCACCTCAGGACATGGGAAATTCATTTGCACGTTTAGTAAGAAATTAGCAAAGAATCCCAATTGATTCGCAGGATATTCGACCATTTACTCTATATTGGTCGGCGCACGCTCTTTTAAAGGATTCATGCGCTCATCGAGAAAATCTGAACAACAACTATTGATACTAGCACTACTTACGGGAAATAAAGATTCAAAGCGCTGTAAACTGCTCCACAAAGTCAACAAAGGTGTTGAACGGTCCGTTGGCGAAGAAGTCGAGATTCATATCATGTCCGCTTTTTTGGGCCACCACAACCTCAAAGCTTTGTGCATCTGGCCACAAGACGCGTTCCGCTGCAGTCACCGCCGCGACGTCCCCACACCGATCTGTTCCGGCACAAAACAGCTGGTCCTCTGAGCCCACGATTTTCGCGACAGGCCCGGTGTAGTGCGTTGTCAATGACGACAAACCCGCTTGCAGGAACGTGGATACGGACCCCACGTCCTTCTCAAGTTGTCGAATATAAGCATGCGGGGCGAGAAGGAGGTCGGATCGGGAGGGTAGAACAAGCTGCGGTTGCTTATGGTGACATAAGCGGGGTCGAAGGTTCCCCAGCGGAGCGGAGTATCGTCCCTCGCACTGATCGTCCCTAAAGGGGGCAGCGTTCCGGGCTCGATAATGAGCTCACCCGTGAGGATGAAGCCGTCGAACGGAGATCGTGCACCCTCGACGATGGCCCCAAAATTCAATAAGACTGACCCCGCGCTGTGGCCTATGCCAATAACCTTTTTGAAGGGCGGCACTCCGGGGAGAATGGACACGGTCTTGAGGTGACGGGCTAATTGCGAAGCGACAGCGGCGCCCGTAGCGAACTGCACGTCAGACGCATTTACGGGTCGTGAACTCAACCCGACGCCCACCGAATCGATGGCGAGTGAGGACAAGCCGCGGTCGCAGGCGAACGCAGTGTAAGAGTAGTTGCGGAATTCCTCCGTCGGAGGCGACCAATATTGGTTGGTATACGTGAATCCGTGCACCAGAAGTTGTATGACATCTAAAGAAAATATGAATCGCCTGAAAGCCTCAAACCGTTTCAACTTACCTGCATTATGGGGAGAAGCAGTATCTGGCTGACAGAGAACATCGAAGATGTCGTACGAGGCGTCAAGACGGCGTAGACTGCTTGCATTGCTTTCGAGCCCGCCAAACGGATCCGCGGGGTCTTTCGGAATCAGGACGTCGACGTGCACTGGGATAACGAGCGAGGAACAGCGGCACAGCATGCACCAGATGCGACATAGACGCTCGATAGATAGAAGAGCACTAAAAGCGCCCACACCTTTGTTCGAAGTAGGAATGGGAGCATACTTGTACCAATACCACTCCGCCGCAGTGGCCGAGCCTTTTATATTGCATGCTAAGTCTGTCTCAAAAGGGCGCGCTTAATTAGTTCTGGAGTTAAGCCGTAAGGTGCTGATTCATCGTGTTTCGTATTGGTGCCGAGCCAGACGGAAGCCGCTTGCGGGTGTCAGCAGTGGCACTGAGTGGTGCGAAAAGAAGGCCCATTCATCGCGGGAGACCCATGAAACCAAATGCATGGGAATGTCCTTCAAGTTTGCATTAAATGCGACGGAGAAGAAAAAAAACGACTCCGAGTTCTATAGGGATGCCTCGGTTGACTTGAGAGCGGCGCTCAGTAGTTGGGGCTGAGCAAGCATCGGAGCTCTCGATCCACCATGGGAGGCGAAGGTAAGGCCGTTCGGCGTCATTTTCTTGGGAGGGCAAGGGGCACGTCGGGAACGTCCCGTCTATCTGAGCGCGCAAGTTGACCATGGTCGGTGGATGAGAATCTCAATCCGGCATAGAATTAGTGAGGTCTTGTGGGGTAGGCAGAGGACAATAACAACACCCAAGCCAGAAGCTATCACAAGATCGTGTAGGCGGCGACCTGTTTCAATGGCGGATGATTGTCAATAGGAGACCCCAGGTAGTAGGAAGAGGCCGCAGTATGAACAGTCTTATTGTGGTGAGTTTCACAGCACAGAGAAGCAGGCGGCATCAGAAAAGCGGCGTCTTCAGAGCTGTAGTTGACTTTGCGACAAGTAGCAAGGCAAGAAGGGAACACGACTAGATCCGAGTGGGCACAGGAAGAATTGTGGAGACTGGCGTGTTTACGTTCAAGATTCCAATTGCAACCAGCTCTGACATGAAAGAGGATGTTTCGAGTCCTTGCCACAAGACAACGTCACTATGACGACACCACAAAGTATCGAGGCCGCCCCAAGGTCACACCATTCAGCACACAACTGATTTGAAGCGAGGAATTGAAAAAGCAGAAGACAGGAATACATGGCCTCCCGCAGTTGGCAGTGACCATGACGGTTGGTTGTAGAGAGGCGTTGTGTGGCCGTGCTTGCCATTCAGCTGTCTGATCTGATCTGTGGGCGAATGTTTACTTGACGCCTGCCCTCATTCCCTGCCGCATTTTTCTTCGTTCTTTCGTTCTCCTTGTGCGTGCTCTGCGTTCCGAAGATTTTGAATTCTTATGGGATCCTTCAAGTTGTCGTGCTCCAGTATCCCTGTAGCGCCTCCCCTCCCTGCCATCTACGGCGAGCTGCGGCGAGGAGAAGGCCCGTGAAGTCTTTGAGTGGCAATACGATTCAAAAATGTGGTCACTGCGACATGCGTTCAGTGCTGGAAAGGTTCGCGCAAGGGCAGAGCTCTACAGGAGGATATCAAGCACACGACATGGGGATCAAACTTGAAGCTAAGATATAAGAAATCCAACGGTGGGCAGAACAGCCCGCACTCGGTATGCACGCTCAGGGATGACAAAAAATGATCGGCTTTACGTCGCGCGACCTCTATTTCCAACGTTCAGTGCTTCTGCTACGTCTCTTAGCGTCAGTGTTGTTTCGTGTGCTGCACCTTTCCCCGGTCCCGTGTTTCTGGCCCATGGCGTACTTATGGTAGAACTCCCTGCTACAGGCTACTCGTACCCATTGTCCACGACAATCTTCAGCCAATGTTCCCGTATCACTCCAAATTCCGAGAGTGATGCCGGGGTTTGAACTCACCTCAACTTATTCAACTTTTGTGAACGTTGGGTTTTCTGATATGGAGGGAAATTAGGAAACCTGATTAGCCCGTCACGGCCGTCCCGTTGATCGTGCCATCCCATTAGGATTCTTTCAAACCACTCAACGGGCTATTGAACCACCCATCGAATCGACGGCCGTTGCCGTCACGGCTACGGATGGCAGCAGTAAGGTTACGTGGCCGGATCAACGTTTGCCGGTGGGCGCTGTTAGGCGCTGTTTCCATGATTGAACCTGTCATGACCAGCGCTGAACATGAGTGGACGATCCATCCACTACATGGTCATTGAAGTTATCTGGGCTCAACATATTTCGCTATGAGTTTGCACCGAAGGTATGAACAAGATCAAACATAATTTCAAGGGCTCAAGAATTTCTTAAGAACAAATCTCAACATCGGAGCAATTGCCGTCGGGTTTTCGGCCGATTCGATTGATCTTTATCTAAACATAGGAGCTGTCAAAATAGGGCGCTATAGCACCCACCAACTAAAGTTAGTGGGCATTTTTTTCCTTTTCTTTTCTGCTCGTTTTTCCTAGTCTCGCACCCGACCGTCATTCATGTTAGGGTTCCCATCTGGGATGTCATGATGGTCGGATACGAGACTACGTTTTTCCTCTATACATCCGAGTTTCAGATCTGGACATGGGCGGCTGCCATTTCTCGGGCGACACAACCCGGAAACCAGATCACATTGGTATCAGGTAATCACGGAAGCGAAAATGCTCACATATCGCATTCTGTTCACGTCCCAAACTTCAAAGGGATTTAGATACCACCTATTCATCCTGCAAATTAGAGTAGAAAGTCCTCGTGGAGCAATGCAGCTCACACCCACCCGCTAATTCCTGTGCCAATGTGGGAAAGACGGTGGTTCAAGCTATCCAGGACATTTCACAGGTGGATTCAATGCCCCCCTTTTTTTCTATTTGTAAGCCCACAGGAAATATGGAATAGCGAGGTATGCCTCCATGCCCAGACGCTCTCGCACAAAAATTGAGACCCAAACTGCATCTACTTATTTCAGATACACACCTAGGCCAAGAAGCGTGGAGCAGGCAAGCTCACTCCTATCATTTGTTATGAATTTTTTTTGGCGATCGGGGGACGCACCAGAAATTCAGTCATTAAATATTGACATTGTTTGCTTTTTGGTTGGTGTGTGCACGTGGACGCTCATGACCGAGGCCGAGAGGTGCGGAATTGAAATCTCTGCGACCCGTATAGTCTGGTGAGTGGATGGCACGAATAGTTCTCTAGCTCAGTTAACGTTAAGATATGTCTTCGTGGAGCAAGGAAGCTCACTCCCAGCCAGTGCTACGTCTGTGTAGATTGTTTGGGGAGGGCCGGTAGTTCGACTCCATCCGAAGACGTTTGTGCTATTTTCCGTTTTACACTCCGATTTTCATTTTTCAGTGCAGTATTCGAATACGAGAGGTCATCTAGAATTCGTTTTAGATCAGCAGCCGAAATAGCGAGGCACAACAAGGGTATACCTCCATCACCCTCTCGCGTTGCATGTATTTTGAATGCACACCTAACCTAGCCTAATCTGTCTTTGAATTCCAGTAGTAAGTCCTCGTGGAGTACAGTAACTCACTCCCACGAATTATGGTATATCTGGACAACTGGGGGAGAGTCGGCGGTTCAAATCCATCAGGGAACATGTTGGCATACCGTGCATTTTTTTATCAGGCATTCTTCCTGGAGTCCGATCGCTCATCTGGGACTTGACCCTAGCGTGGGACCTTGCGAAAGTATAGCGCAAATCCCTATCTCGATTTACCACAACACATGGAGACCACACTCAGAGTCAGATCCATCAAGAGCAGAGCAAAGCAAAGCGACAGAGTTCATTCTAAGGTCCAACATCCAATATTATATTCAACGGTATCGGCCCTAAGATACGGAGGTAGGTGGGTGTGTGGGTACGTGCGTTGGAGTCATAGATGAGGCGGTGGTATATCGAGAGCCTTTGAAAGGTCCTGGGAGGCGTATGCATGAGAAAGTGCGGGTATGGATACGGATGTGTATACGAGACACAGCGGGCGGAGTATGAGGCGCAATAACGCGGAATGGGGAAGCTGAAACCGAGGACAGCCAGAAGGCAGAGATGGCCGCGTAAATGCGCCGCCTACACCCGCTTCGCCTTAGCTATATCCGTCGACGCCGCACTATAGCACCACGAGTGCGCCAAGAAGCACACCCGCAGCGCTCACACTCAACGGCAGGAGCGGTATCCCGAAACGCACTGCGGTGGCGGCGCTGGGCGCCGACGAGCTCGGCGAGTTCGGTGCGGAGGAGCTCGGGGGCGCAGTTGAGCTTACGGAGGATCCCGAATTCGAATTGGATATCGCGGAGTTAGACACAGATAACGCAGAGGACGACGGCGTGAATGACGCAAAAGAGAGACTCGTCGGCGTCGAGGCGGCGGCGCAGATCTGCTCCACGAGGGCCTCGGCGGAAGCGACCTCGGACGGGCAGGCGTTGAGGCAGGAGAGGAATGCTGTTGTGTAGTTCCCGGGGCTAAACGGTAGCGGTTAGCGTTTATGTGTGATTAAGGGGAGGGAGACGCACCTGGGACAGAAGCAGTCCACGGCTACTTCGCTCTGGCAGCCCGCGGCACCCGCTGCGACGACGAGGCAGTTGGATACTGCAATTGGGGAAATACGCACACCCGGTCAGCGAGGTAATAGATCTCGAAAGAGTGGCCACGTACCACACGACGGAACGTCGCTCAAATTCGGCAAAGCAGCAGAGTTACTCGGTGTTCCAATGCTGTTGCTGCTGCTTCCACCTGCACTGCTCAAATCTCCGGCACTGGAAGATTTTGCGCTGGCATGGCTGCTTGACGATGCGGCGGACGCTAGCGTGAAGCTGAGGGCGAGGACGAGGAGGGTTCGGGGAAGAGAGAGCATCAGCTAGGAATGCGTTAGCATTCATAATGCCTGAATTCATGCTGGGGAACGTACGGGAAGGACGAAGCGAAGAACAAAAGGAAGGGAAGAGGTGGTGTAAGAAGCCAAGAAGCGGCGGCGAGCCTCCGAAGTAAATAGAGGGCAACAGATCAGAGCAGCATGCCAAGCACGCGCATACAGCGCTTCTTGACGAACTACCGCCATCACGCTGCGGGCGCGATGATGGATTCCCGCCTTTCTTCCCTTTTTCTGGCCTCAATGCAATTCTCCCTGAAATGGTTAACCTTAGGACCTTGACCTCGGCTCTTCGAGCCAAATGGCCTTGGTAGCAATGACTGCGGGCGGCGATAGCTCGCCGCCAAACCCTGAAAGTCGGTATCGGCCGCCGCTGAATTCCCCAAGTTTGTTCCAGGTCGGAATCGTTTTTTCTCGCCACTGTGAAGTATTCAGGGATGAGATTCAAGCCCTTGCTTTCTCCGCTGGAAAATCTCGGTTCCACAACTTGATCGGGAAGCCAACTGATAGGTACTACAGCTCTTTAGACGCCGACGCGGCTGTTGCTTCTCTGTACTGTCATGTTTCTGGGCGGTGATTGCTCCCGGCCTTCTGCTTTCAGTTTCTCGCTTCAATTCTGTTGCCCGAAATCTGGACGATCTCGTGCCGCTTTCTTTTTCTACATCGGTGGCTTGATCCCTTCTCACAGCTTGGTCGAGAAGCCTTAGTACTGACCGCGGGTGGAGATAGCTCCCCGCCTCGGCCCGAGTTATTCTCTTCTGATCATCGAATGCTCCGTGGAACACGTACTCTATTGATACTGATATCCTCCTTGGACAGCGTCATGGTCGGACGCCGACTACCTTTCACCAACAGCTGTGAATAGCATCCGAAGTATACTTTTTCCTTTGATGGAAAAGCTTGGTTTCACTGTCTCCTCACAACTTGATCGGGAAGCCAGCTGCCGGCCCCCACAGCTCTTAGAACGTTGCTGTTCTGCTACCGCTGTTGAAGGCTCTGTTTGCTTCTTTGTACATTAAGCACCACGATTTAGACACACAAGGCGATCTTCCGCAATGGCGGTAGCTACCCGTGTTTTATTTCTAGCTCTCCCATCGCATTGCAGATGTCACCTGTCCGCGTGAATCTGCTACCTGATTCCAGCTCTGAGATTAGGCTCCAACGAACTCAAACTGCATACGCCACTGACCCATTCGTTGCCGCTGTTAAATAATTTGAATTCTCGCTATCGATCTTGCTCTTGGTCCGCATCCGTTGAACTCGACTCGACTCGACTGTGCAGACATGCTGTTCGTTCTTTGAGCCTCGATCTTTTCTCTGCTGCGATGGTCTATGGAATGAGTCACAACATTTTATACGAAATGGTGATGGTGATGGGCCATCTATAATTATCTGGGGTAATGGCCCTGGAGACCGGTTTTAATCGAACCCAGACTGTTGAGCGGGAGAAGTCTTTGGCGCAGGCTAGTAGCCCATTGTTCAGTCGATTGAAATTGGCATTAACATCAGAACATATTTTTATATGAAGAGAGACGAACGAAACTCAAGTACGGCAGTGTTCAGTAACTTGAATGTAGCCTTGGAGGGCAAAAATCGTGTTTGGTGACGACGTCATCGTCACCGAGGCCTTGCCTTCCACGGACTATATCACTCTCAAGCAATTCTGCTGGTATTGTGCTCCAAGCTCATATGCTGACTATTTTTTCCTGGCGGTCACGCGCGCTGGGGGACTCACGTATTTCATCTGGGCTTAGGGTTTGGATAAAAATTTTACGCGGATGCTTCCACGGCACGACTCAGCCGTTATGGACTCATCTTGAGGCGGTGCTTTGCTCACTTTGTCCCTCGATCATATGCAGCGCCTTTGTATTACCTTCCCGAGACTGTCTCTGCAGACGTGAGATAAATATATCGCTGATTAACTATTGAATAGTGACGATCTTGCAAGTAGGGACTAACAGGCACTAATGTAGAAAGAAGATTTAACCGCTCTAGGTGCAGTCGATGTTTTATATGGAACGGCCCTCTGGAGTACCGCCCTACACCAATCATTCCATGTGTAACTTTCCATATTTGATTTAGTCTCGATTTGCTCCGGTCGATGTTCTACTCCAAAACTAGGGGGTGGGAACACGTAATTTTATCATAATTCGACAGCTCTCGGGTAATCGAAGTGCCATGTTCACCTCAAGGAGCGCCGCCATCAATGCCGTAAGGACCTCTTAGGTACCCTAAACCGTCGAGTAAAGGGTACCTAAGAGGTCCCTTTCCGCCGGTGGCGGGCGGATACCCTGTCAATCATTCCCGTTTTGGCAGTGATTTGATCGCCACCCACCATTCTCCCACGCACTGATACGGTCACGGTCACGCATTGATCATATCAAACACGTCGAACCGTCTAATTGATGCCCAAGAAGGAATATGAGCACGCTACACCCAACGCCTCGGCGCGTGGCCCTGGGACCCACTTTGCCAGTCCCATGAGGTATAAGGATACCAATCGTCGCATGCACATCCGTGCCATTGGCGGGACTGCCAGGACTGCCCAACAGCTGCATACCCGGCTTCAAGATCTGGAAGCCCAGCACAGTTCTCCTGTGACTCATTTTGACTTAGATCCTCACATAGTGACAATGATACTGAAATGAATGACTGGGTTGATAGATGCCGCCTCTGCCGGCTCTGCTGCCCCGTTCTCTGCCCCCCTCCCCCTCGGGTTCCTGCTGTTTGTGCTCCCTCTCGCAATTATGTATTGCCTAGAACTGCCTCCTCCTCGTGCTGGGAGGAGCCCTTCACTCAATATCAGTGTGCTACCTATGCACAGTGGCCTCTATTATTTCTGGGGTGGTCCATTATGAATGCACTGTCTTGTGTAACATTTGTTGCCCAGAGCCAATGTCTCTATATTTATCATGAGCATTACCTCCTCCTACTGCCTAATCGGCCAAAAATCTGACAGATATGGAGATGGTGTAGGTGGGAACTACCCGAAAATAAGCTGCACTTCTTCAACACTCATGGAGGCTGACATGGGCTCAGTGAATAGAGCATTTGTAAACCATGTTCTTATTCTTTCTTTGACATGAATCACTTTGCAATACATCTTCTGGCAGATGCCTCCGCCGTGCACCGCCGCACAACATCCTCAACTGTAGCAGTATAGATGTTGGAATTTCATTTGGGAGTATATGTTCTGTGATTATAGATGCTGTTTACATTCATTCAAAGCACAGGAAAACTATCTCTTTATTTTTATTACAAGGTGGCGGAGCCTCCGCCACTGATGAGGAAATCAGATAGATAAGGAATTTCAGATACTGAAAGTGGTATGTTGTCTGTCCATGCCATCGAATATAATGCTAGAGCATTACATGCTCTCTCAATGCATTGTAGGGTAGACATCAGAATCCAAATCCTCAAACTCCTCCAGCAACAGCTGAACCTCCATTTGTGACTCAGCAATATGTGCAGCCAAACTGCGATCATTGAAATCCTGTTGGCGTAGGCGGTTGCTTTCCAGCTCCACATGCACACACTCGATCAGCACAAATCCGAGACTCTTGGTGAAGTTGTGGTAGTCGGCAGAGGAGGGGTCCATCGAATAGTCGTCTTCAACAAAGGGTAGTGCCTTCATACACCCTGAAATTTCAATCAAGTCAAGGTAGGAGGCTCTGCCGAGTGCATCACAGTAAAGTTTCTCTGTCTTGGCCAAGGGGAAATAATACAGAGTGTAGATCTCTCCAGAGAGACCAAGTAGGTGTAGTATACACCTGGGAGGGAACGGAAGCTCGTCTTCGGTGGTTTGTGATAGAGACTGTGCCCGTCTCGATGCAGCATGCACGGCTTGACCGCTAAAAGGACTTCACATTAATACCATAGTACAGGTTGACAAGAGGCTTTGGGCGATGCAGTTTGTACTCCGAGAGTATACGAGGTCATTTCCACACTTGGCAGAGGCCTTGGAAGCTTTGGTGAAATATTTTGCACGTCGGCCCATGAAAGTGGTGGTTGTGAAAGGCAGAGTTCTTAATTAACTCTTGCGGCATTTCGACCGGTTTCATGCACGGCCAATTAAGTACCCGATAAAAATCTAAATTAAAATCAATGCAATGCGGAAGCCAGCCGGAATGAAGGTCCGAGCCTCAGCTGCGCGAAAAGACGTACACATGGGCGCAGGAGAAAAAGATTCCGGTAGGACGATCTTTATTCTCCTCCTGATTGGTTGATCTTTGACGTAAAACGCCACCGGCCTTGACCTCCGACCACGTCGGGGTCGCATTGGCGTAGCCCGCCAGGTGCGCGCAGCCCTCCGCGCGTTGAGTGCGTATCTGCCATGAAGGCGGATCCCTCCGCCATGTGGCACGTGACCGCTGCCAGCGATGAGCTGGCAGTTTTCTTTTCCTCCTCTCACCTTATCCCACATGTCCCAAGCTCCCGAGGCGCCTTTCGCTACAGGAGCACCGTCACCAATGCCTTTTGGAGCTCCAGCCTCATCCCCCATGCTCTTGGACCCCTCGGCACGCTGCAAGCTGCCTCCGCCACCCACTCAAGAAAAACGGATTTGCTCGCGCTTCACCGGTCTAAAGTCCAAAGCACACTTTCCGGCGGTCTTCCTGCCACAACACCCAAAGTCCTCAATCACTCTGAAAAACATGTTGCGCTGGTCTTTCAGGCGGATGGACCAGCTTCAAGGTGCGTGTTCATATCCTCCGCGTTCCTCACCTGTTCTAACGTTTCATACACTTTATCTGTCCCTCTCAGCTGCAGCCCCACCCAAATCATCCAAACACGCGCGGTTCAAGGCGCGCATTCCGCCATCCAGCCGCATTTACCAACCCCAACTCGAGCCGAGCCCCCCGCGTATCAAGCAGAAAACGGCTGCGTCGCGTAGGCCGGCGGCGGTGCCTGCCACGCAGAGATGACAGGTGTTCGTCGAGGTCCCCTTTCCCCCCAAGACACACGCGCGCTCCGGTGCCAAGCTAGGCACCACCTCCCCACATCCAAGCTGAAGAAGAGAACGATGACCGATGGCCCCACCCTCCAAGTCGCCCTCCCCCGTAATCCCAGCCCGAATACGGGGCCACCCTTGGAAGAAGCATCTTGCTCTTGCACCAGACCTCCCCAGTGTCGCCACGGTCAACCCGCTGCACCAGCTGCCCATCCGGCGAGCCGCTATGCCCGCCGCCGTAGCTGCCTTCCCTACTGTAACACCGTACAACGCTGACACTGTGCAGTCGGGTGTCGACTTCACCCCCGTCCTTGCAGCGAATGAGGGAGCTGTTTTTGTTTTGTGAAAACACACGGCGGCGGCGGCGGCAGATGCCTCCGCCGCGCTTTACTATGTCCCTACCTGCTGTCGAATGTTTCTCCCAACCTCTCTAACCTCAACCTTTGTATATCTTCCTTGCTACCACTGTATATTCTTTTGTTGTAGTATATAATGTATCTCTTTTCTTGCCTACACTGGATTACCTTTCTTTCTGTAATTATACAAGCATGTCTCATAGATAGACAAACTTGTAACATAGGTGGTTGAATAACTTTTTTGGTACAAGATCCTAATTGTATTGTGAAAAAATTCCAACGCGCATCCGCCGCATCCGCCCGACTCGTGGCCCCGACAATGTCGGGGCAGCCGTCATTGATGATCACGTTCATACCCAAAAAGGAACTAGCCAACGCCGCCGCACCCGGCGGAGGGGGACCTCTTAGGTACCCTTTACTCAACGGTTTAAGGTACCTAAGAGGCCCCTTACGGCATGACGGCGGCGCTCCCTCAGGTGGCCATGTTAGTTTTCAGAGGCGTGGCAATGGAATCCGTTAAGTTTCTTTGCCTCGGGCAATGGCAATGCCCTGGGAGGCAAATGCCACATCTGCACAAGGTCAGCTCCAGAAAGCACACAAGGAGTCGACGTGCCTTCCCCGATGATGCGCGTTGTATGGAGCCTGCGCAATCTGCGCAGGCGGATTACCGCTATATGGATTAAAATGCATGGCTGGGTAGAGGTATGGGTCGGGCTTCATTGTGCCTGAGAACCTCGTGGATGGATATGATGCATGGGTATGTCCACCAACACCATTATTAATGGCGGCTGGCGGGTTGTGGTTTTGCGGATGGCCGTACTGAGCGCGAGATGAGGGTCCATCGAAGTGATGCGGGGGATTTGTATCGTGCATCTGCGCGTACGCATAGGAGACGTGCGGCAGAGATGGATGTGAGTCGTTCATTGGTGGCGACCATCCTCGCGAAGAAGATCGTAAAGCCAAGTCAGTGCTCTCAGCGTCGGGTGGCGCACTCATGCTCGAATTCGCCTCTTCCCATATGGTGAGGTACTCGCATTTTAACCCCCTCTTTGTAGGCTCGTGACCAGCCTGCCAAATAACGGCAATACTCAGTGCAAGCACTGTGCCGTAGGCAGGCTGGTACAACTCGGGCTGTGCAAAAGGCCTGAGCCTGAGTTTGAAATCTTTGGCGGGTGCCGATCATCGGCATCACGGTGGCTGCGCAGAGCCATCATTTCCCTTATAATCTCAGTGTCCGCAACTCACCCTCTGTGTCATATTTAAAGTTTTTGAACTAGCATAATGATAGAAGAGCCCTCTTATATTAATCTCTCTCCTTTGACTTTCTGCAACCGAGATGAATTGACAGAATGTAGCCAAGAAGAAAAATGATTCAAACTCCGCGCTCAGCCCTTTATTTGGTCCGAGTTGTACCAGTCTGCCTACGGCATAGTGCTTGCACTAAGAATTGCCGTACCTGGCAGACTGGTTACGAGTCTACCCTCTTTGTGCATCGTTCACATGGGTTCAAGGGCGGATCTTCCGGAGGCTTGCACTGTGAACGGTGAGCAGCAGATCTACGTCAGGAAGGAAGCCATACTTTGATTTTGCGCCTGCGACAATTTGTGCAGGCGATCATAACTCTCCGTCCCTTCACGAAGAGAGAAGGTAAGATGGGTGGTGTTTCCTTGGGGTCGGCCATGTAAAAAAAATTCGACTCCACTCCTCCTATTTATGTTTGGTGCGATGCAGCTGATGCCTGCAGGTCAACCGAACCAAGCTGCATCTCATGCTCATTTATATTGGGATACAGATTCTAGTGTGGTGGCATGTATCAGCTGCGACAGTTACACCCGACGCCCAATACGTTGTTGGGTAGGTAGGACGGGATCGAACTGTATCCGGGACTCGGATGATGACGTGAATTTCGGAGCACGATATTCACAGCAACGCGAGCCAGTAGGATGGTCCCAGAAACCACGAGGTTTCCGTGGGCCCAAGTCAAGTATCGTCGAGAACGAGTCGAGTACAAGAATAAGATTAGCCCAGAGGCAAACTGACATTCAGTTTCCGATTCAATTGGTAGTTCAACTTACTGCAATCTTCTTCCGATTCCTCTATAGTTGATAGTTCGAAACCAAAAACTTCCGAATATCGACTGAGGAACCTCCGATTTATTCCGCTGGCAGAAAGGAGTGAGATAGATTCACAGTGGGATCGAATTAATGCAATCAGTTTGACGCAAAAACATGAGAGAATACACGGACAGAAAACACGTTAAGAAAGAGATTCATTCAATCATAAGTTGACATGAGATTCACCTTGCGTTCGCTGGATGAACAGGATCTGAGGTAGGAATAGCCGAAACATTTCGAAGAAGCTGACGAGCACAGTTCATTTTGAGGAATGTTGAGAGCAGATCATGACACGACAGCGCTGCATCGACAAAAAGTTCGCAGACAACTCGGGGTGAAGGTGAAAATGTACACCGCCATTTGACAAGCACCTGGCGGGCAGGTGCGGTTGGCATGTGTGGTACATGGCGCGGAAGGCTGGCAGCCAGCTGAGAACAAGCTGATCTGAGGTTAAATGATGTATGGCCCCACGGTGGGGCCAGGTCGAGCTGGCGGCCAGCTGGCGTTGAGATGTGGAGGCAGCCTGCCAATGCAGATGGAGAGATGGTGGAGTTTTTATTTGCTTCCAGTGTTGCATACATTTTGCAGAAATGAAAAAAAAAATGTATTGAAATTTGGGCATTGTATACATCAGATATGTACATCCTAGGAAAATTGCGGACTCGTGGTGCTGCATCACAGGAGCAGAGGCACAAATAAATGGGTGAAAAGCCACGAGGAAGTATGGAACTCACTAATGAATCTTGAGGGCTTGAACGAAGTTGAGAGGAAAAGTACGAAAGCGGAAGACTTGAATTGAAGGCTTGAAGCGAAGAAAACTTGAAGGTTGAGGAGGAAAACTTGAAAGAAACTTGGAGGTTGAGGGAAGACTTGACGCAAAGAAATTTGACGCTTAAAATTTGAAATTTGACTGGTTTCAAAGACAGCGGCCTTGATGGAGGCTTGATGGTACGGAGAGACACTTAATGCAACGGCTTTGACGAACGCTTGACGACTCCAAATTGAACTCCCACAGTGGTAGAACTCTTGGGGGGCGATGTCGAGGGCTTGGAAGTGGTTTCCGAAGAGAAAGCGATGTAAATGACCGCACCAAACACGCGGTCGCCGTTACAGATGGACACACCGATCTCCAGCGCATTGCTCAGAGGTGTTGCCAAGCAGACTGCAAGTTGCATTGCGAGAGAATACAGTAGTGCACTCACTTCGTGGAGGAGCCACTAATACGTCTAGCAGCCGTCACAACAGCAAGCACTGTTACCCCAACGGAAAAGCCATCGTGCGTGGGGATATCTGTTCACGTATCTTGCACTCGGGGGTGTCGTGGCTTAGCTTGAACCGTTGGCGAGGGATGATGTTGTGGACTGGGTCGAAGTGGGGAAGAAAGAGTTGAGAAAGAGCTTGGAGAAAGAGCGCGAATACGTAGCAACATGCACGTGATAACAGTCACGCTGTCAAACAAGCGCACGGACCTCTCTTGTCCCTCTCGATCCAAACCTACCGCGACATGATGTCCGTTCATAGTCAGAGTTTGATAGAATGAATTTCGATTAAAATCAAACTGAGTTGATCACCCATGAAGTCGGACTTTTTTTCTTGCAGTTAACGACCCGCGGTTCAACGTTCAACATGAAGCGTGAATTCTAACCTGGTGTGAGCAGATATGTAGGAATGTTCTTGACAAAATTCTAGCTCCATAATTCATATTGCTCGAGAATTTTTAATGTTTTGGATCGCCTGAAGTTGGATGGGAGGAGGCTGCCAAAATAATGTCGTGGTCATGTGGAATACAGCCGGTGGACAGCTGAAATTCTGGATGGAAATTTCAGCTGGTATCCACCTAATATCCAGCTAGGACCAGGTGCCAAAAAATGTGGTTAGCATGTCAATTTTCCAGCTGGTGGAAATCTGGCGGCACTTTGGCGGTGTAGGTGGCCGCAGTGCGCAAGCTCCGAAGGCTGCTTCTTCACGGGATCTCCCGGTCTTGTTTAGAAGTCCCAATTGGGCCATTATTCCACAGCTTTAAGACGGGTTCAGTGGGAACAATTCTAGCTCGATTTCACACTTCTCACAAATGGAACGATCATCTCGGAATAGGTGGATGGATTTAGGGTAGTGCCAGGCACCACGATTTCAAGAAGGTCAGAGACAATTTAAAAGCGAGGATGCGCTCGAGGAATACAGTGGGACGCTCCGTTCTTTAACGAGATGGCTTCTCAGCTGTGGCGTTTCTCCATATATTCATCCTATTTTTGCATCCCCTCTGCTCGTCCTCTCGGGCTAACCCCATCCGTCTTCGATTGACAACATAGCCTTTTCATTTCCAGAAGAACACTTGACCAGCGCGCACTACCGCGTAGTTCCTTCCTGACAGGACATGGTGGATTGCAGCTGCTGCTGCCCGCGGCGCTGGCCAAAATGCATGCTTCAGTTCCGTGAAGCCACTGTGCAACTTCAAGGTGGCCGCAGTACGCACTAACCGAGGAAGACGAAAGGGACTCAGACGAATGGAGAAAAAAAGCAAATACATACAAAGAATCGCGAAGCATTTCGTTAAAGAACGGTTAATGGATGGCAGTCCATCCATCACAACCATTGAAATGGCATTTTGCCGAGCAAATCGACTGCACTAGAACTTAGAAGAGACCCCCAGGTGCCAAAGTACCCGGGTGCCAGATAGAACTTTTCTATTGGCACCCCGGCTGCCGCCTCATCAGATGGTGCGCGAAGAGGTCAGCGAATCCTTCAACAGTCCCATTTTAATTTTTGGGGCATACTTCATTAAGAAATCTATGCCTAGAGAAATTCCCTGACCATTGACTCAGCACGGGTCGTCACGGCGCGCAAGCTCTGCCGACACCCACACAAAAGCGGCACGCCACCGTTTATTGCCGGCATTTTGCCGTGGTGATTTGGGCCCGGCATTATTACGGCAGTGGGACAAACGAAGTTGTCAAGACACAAAAGAACAAAAAAGAGTTAAGAATACAGGCCTCTGGCAGACTCGGCCACACTCTGAACACATCCCGTCCCCTCCCGCCACACCCGCCGTCAGCCAAATCAACTTTCCCATCAGAAATGATATTACAAATCATGGGGTGGAAAATAGCGGCACCTGGGTGCCAAATAGAATTATCCCTGCGCAACGTCGCGGTTTACTCGGCCACGGAATGGCAGATTGACGCCTACCTGTTGCTTGACGATATTGGTAAGGCCTTCTCGAGACGATTTTTTTATCCCTTTGAGTCCCTCGAGTGTCAACATCGGAGAGGCAACGAGCAATTCTTGAATCCGGTTTACGTTGCTCGTTCATTTTATCTCTACCGGGTACCCAAGGGTACCGTCTGCTGATTCGTGGCTTTAGCTACCTGAGGAAGTTCCAGGAACTTCCTGGCAGGAACCCACGCACGATCAGAATTCGCTGCATGGGGTACATAATTCACACTCCGCCTGGTAACATCAGCGTGGATACTCTCGCCACCTTTTCGCCTTCGCCGATCACCGGCACCGAGTATCTGGGCCAGCAGCACAAAATATTCGTGGTATAATTTACAGACGAAGGGACGATTCGGGAAGGGACAGTGAATTGGAGCCAAAGACAGCGTAAAATGGGCCAATCGATATTTGTGTTTGCAGCATGTCTCAGAATACTTTGCGTCACTAGTACGAGTCGATCGGTGCTTTCAGCGTTGAGGTCCAGGAGAAGGAACAGGAGAACGAGAAATCGACGGAAAAATCTTTGATCGCCAACCGAAAGACAGGAATGGGCCAAAGAATTCGGTGGGACCAAGCCGAGGAGGGATCAAAAATGGACAATCACAAGCGAGAATTTTGCAGATTAGTGAAATGACACTCTGTAGTAACTCTTCATCAATGCTTTTCACCTCCAAAGTGCAATGGCCGAACTCTCCAACACGGAGTTTCTCAAGAACATTCGTTGTTAAGGAGTGTTTCTACTGATAATAGATGGAAAATCCCTGTGGAAAAGTGCTTCTCCGTTGTGTCTCATACACAGCAACGGCCATCAATTTAGTGCAGATGACACATCCCGCACGGAAACAGGATTGTTCCTGTCTCAAAGGGTCCAGAAGAATCAACCTCGCGAATGTTAGATTTCTGCCGCGTGGCAACGCGAGAGTCTCGTCATTCCAGATCCTTCCCCTTCCCTCTCTCTTTCATGGCCAAGATCCTTCGCCAGGTGCTCGTTGACGACACCGACCCCTCCATCCAGTATGGACCTGCAGGTTGGTTCGTTGCAGACCCCAGCAAATTGAATCGCGGAAATTTTGGCCCCATATATAATGCCACATCACACGCCACCACCTCCAGCAACTCCACCCTCAGCTATTCCTTCAATGGTGCGCGTCTTGAGATTTGCCCTTCGCAATCATTGAGCGAAGTTCCTTTCGGGCAGGAACGTCGATTCTCGTCCAAGGCACCATAGACATGTCCGCCGACGCCACAGATCCGACCTGGGACTGCTTAGTTGACGGAACACCAATCCCCACAAAAAAATTCCAGTTTCAGGAGAACAACTGGCCGCTGTGTCAGCAGGACAACATTACTTCAGGTTCACACGTTTTGACCATTCAAGTCAATTCGCAAGGGCAGGCATTTTACTTCGACAGCCTGGTCTACACACCGACTTTGGATGCCGTACTTCCGTCTGCGGTCCTGATATACACGGATGGGGACCTAGATCTCACCTACAGTTCAGGGTGGAAGGAGGATGGGGAGCAGTTGACGCAGACACAAAACGCGCAGGTCACGCTAAACTTCCACGGTGAGTTAGTATACTCGGCTCTCCTCAGAGAGATAGACCAATCACGGTTTTAGGGTCATCCGCCAGTCTGATAGGCAATATACCAGAACAATATCCTCCCGACGCGACTTCCGCGAGCTACACAATCGACGGTGGAACACCGATCAGCTTTCCTTTACACGGCCTTTCGGGTACCCAAATTGGTACGACCCAGTTGAACATCCCGTTCTTCACGACACCCACACTTTCCGATGGCTTTCATAACCTGACGGTAACGCATGACGGTGATATTGATCATACGCCTCTCTCCGTCAAGTATTTCTACGTGGTGACCGGCACGTCCCTTGTGCAGACACCCGTCTCCTCCCTGAGTCCCTCCGCGACCACTACATCCCCCACATCTCCCAGTAGCAGCAATATGCCTTCTCGACACTCAAAGAATGGTGTCATTGCCGGCGGGGTCGTCGGCGGCCTCGTCCTGCTGGCGCTTCTAGCTGTCCTGCTTTTCTGGCGCCGGAAGCGCAAGACACGAGACCTAGAGCAGGCCGCAACAAGCCCATACCCTAACGTCACACTTCCACGCACACTCCTTTCCGGAGGCTCTTCGGAAACCGAACTTTGGGGCGCCCCGCGGGTGCACAAGCACGTCGCTACATCGAGTACCATGGGGGAGGTATCAGATGCACGGCCTTCCCTGGGTAAGGCTGTATATCGAACTTCGGTACCCGTGGTTCTGCAGCATGAGGACAGCGGGATCCGTCAGATTACTCTACCCTCATTGGCGACTGCATCCGAAATCGTAGAACTGCCGCCGGAGTATAGCCTCGCCTAATGTGCCGCGGAAAATGGCCGGTTGAATTTTGAGTCTTATATTTCACTCATGTAGCGTAATTTCGGCCGAATGTCGTATTTATCGTACCTTAGTGGATCCTGACTTGCTCGTTATTATTAGAAATTACTCGAATTTCGCCAATCGCCCCGGGATCCATCACCAATCCGGCGTTCCTGAGCGGAGCCGTGCCGTGTAATCCTTCCTTCCTACTATTCCTGACTGCCATCCAGACAGTGGTCGGACTAGGAACCTGGCCATTCAGTGCGGATTATAAGACTAGTTTCTTATTCATATGTCATTTTGATGCTCAGAGGATTGAATACAACTGTCCTTGCCAATTTTCTAGCGGCTCGTAGGCTCCTCTGCTTGGGAATCGAATATTTCCGACACAAGAGAAAATAAAATATATTGCTTCTAACTAATACATCGCCGTTCGACGAAAATGGAGACGTGTAGTTGATTTCTGTGGCACGGCGAATCTGCAAGTCCAGCGCAGCAAGTTGAGGACGTACAATGAGAGAAGTAATGTTAGTAGAGCACAACTGTTGCCAAATAACCACGTACTCGGCAAAGGGGAGATGAATCTATAAAACGAGGGTATTAGTTGGGGACGACCCGAGGCTGAAGAATATGTACCAAAAGGAAGGAGTTCAATGAAAAGAAAGCAAAGCCTATATCTCCGACAAGGATATGCATCAGTTACGGACGGCCAGGATCCTGAAAGCACGTACGGGGAAATGAAGACGTAGAGATACGTGGCCACGCTGCACAAGAAATTAGCCTGGAAAGGGAAGCGAGCGACACTACTAACGTAATGAGTTCATCTAGGATACCATTTGCACGACGCATGCAGTAGGGAATGAGGAACCAATGTACAAAATCAGCAACTCACTTGCTGCTCTGCCAGCGACGATAGCGCCTCGGATAGGAAAGTCGCTGAGAGCGAAAGCTGAGGAGTGATGTAGAAACTACAGTACAGACAAATGTTCCATAAAGCAAATCTATAAAACCAAAGGACTCGTCGATTTTGAGGGCAACGACGAAAAACGGATACGAGAACGAAGATGGTATAACCATTGATTTATTGAACCTCATCGTCAGCCAGCAACGAAATTTGGAAACGATGCACATAGGAGTAGGCTGGGAGGGTGGTGAATACCGGCCGGCTGTTACTGGAGGGCCCGGGACTGAAAACTTGAAGATCGAGTTAGAAGGAATGGACTTAGCTCGGTGCCACGCCTCGTCTACACAAAGCGGCCGAGGTTAGTGTTCTGGGATGTAGAAGAGTTATATATGTGCATATATTCGACTATTGGAACGTACCGGACGGTCATTCGAGGAAGAGGGAGAAATACTCGCCATCCGAGTCAGGTCGCAGTAGCGTCCCGGCATCGGCGTGCGCGCACGGCGGGCCTAGGGCAGGAAGACGAATTTAGTCGGCAGCGAGCGTTGGCGGAGGAGAGCGGAGGAGAGAAGAGAGACATGTGGGGAGAAAGTTGGAAGGAAATTGAAGGAAGCACATACTCGAAGGACGCATGACAGCGTAAGTTTGTGGCATCCCAGTCTAAGGAAGGAAGGAAGGACGGAGGGTGACGAGGGAGAGCCGCAGGTATACGCCGCCGAAAACAAGCACAACGCGTCCTAATGCGGCTGCGGAGAGGAGAAGTTTTAAAAGAGCTGGACAGCCAAAGAGCCAAGGCAAGTAATAAGAAAGAAGACTTGCCTTGCTGCCGAGGCCCATCCCATTGAGCGTCACTGCCGCTTCTGCATAACACGGCATCTCTATCTACGTGCGTTGTGAGGGAGCACGTGTTTCGATCGCGCCAAGAGCCGAGGAAGTGGGGAGCCAATCTAGCACGTTGCCCAGAGGAGACTCTGCCGAGCAAGATCGTACTCAGTGGATGCTGTGGAAGAACGCCGAAGACGCAGCGCTGCTTTCATTCGATTCGTAGACTGCGACTTGACAGGAGGGTGCGGTATGTAGGCAGTGGTGCTAAGAGGCGACAGAGGCGGCGGCAGTTGCGGTCGGGAGGAGGAGGCCCCGGGAAGCTCCCATGAGGGTAAATCCGGATTTAGGGGATTTGAGGCCGAAATTTTGCGATTTTCAAGTCCAGATATAGGGGATTTGAAACAAGATTTCGAGGCACCGAACCGCCAAAAATTAAGGGATTTGAGGCCATTTTGGCCGATTTATCCGGAGTTACCCTTACGGGAGCTTCCCGGGGCCTGGAGGACGGCCAAAGGATGGTGGTGGTCGCAGACAAGAAGCGCCGCTTTATGGTCACGTGTAATAGCCTTGAAAACATTAGGGCTTTGGAGTTGCGGCGGAACCCGGTGGAGACTTGCCACCGCTGCCTGGGGGGGTGATACATCATCCACTCCCAACAGAGATCCGCGCGCATAAATGAATCGCTGTCCCGAGAGATGCGTCCAAGGGTGCACCGGCATTCAAAAAAACGCACTAGGGTCGATTTTTTTTTTCCAGACCCCGACCTTGGACTAACTAACTACGTAAGCGTCCCCATAAGGAAATTCCCACGCTGTTGAGTTGCCGGATAACCAGAAAATGAGTAAGAAATGGGGTTATAGTACAGTGCTATGGTGTTTGTTGGATTCCCAACCCTTGATTCATCTCTCGACACTCTCCAGAATATTTTCAGCTGTATTGCATGCATTTTCAGGGTAGTTATCGGTGATATTTGGATGGTAATACACTGGTAGCATGTGGAGTCTTACACCAGAGTCCACATACCCAAACAGGTTGGCAGGGCTCAAATCTAAGAGAACTTGCAACAGTGAAGTCGACACATTGAGTTTGTATTTTCCTTTGCATGATCAAACAACAAACAAGTGCAATCTACCGCCATCAGTGACTTAGCTAAAGCATTGTAATTATTTTCATGCCACAGAAAGCAGAAGGGTGAGCTATAGCACTCACCAACCTGTCTGAACCCAGTCTGTACCTTAAATTCAAAAATAAATTGAGGTATTAATTATTATTTTTTCCGGCCTGGCAGCCGGACTAACTAACCGACCCTAGGTCGCCGGTTTGAATGCCGGTGCACCCTTGGATGCGTCATGATACATCATTTGAGAGGAACATACGTTTTGAGAAGGAAGTGCTCGTGTGCCTGCCGGTGTTGCCAACAGATATGAGCTCGTCGTTGACGACTAAGGTTCACCAGGGGTAAAGGTAGAGGTACAGAAGGGCCAACCTCTACCCCTACCTCCCTTGACCCTATCTCTTGACCTTGGGAGGTAATTTAAGAGGTATTCTTGTTTAGAGAGCCTGTGAACCTCTGGGGTCTAAGTTGACGTGTTAAACAGTCGTATCTAGGGTAGTCCTATCCCAGGGAATGGGTATTGACCTCAGAAACTTGATTTTTGAAACTGGAGGTACAACTATGCCTCAACCTCTACCCCTACCTCCCTTGACCTTACCTCTGACCTTTGGAGGTTTACCTCTACCCCTGGTGATCCTTATTGACGACGGTGTCCAACGTGTGTGATTCTGTTTGCCAAAACCCCTGGGCGGGCTGACATAAACAAACCCATTGGGAATTACAGTCCCCAGATCCGCCGCGCGACGCTGGCCGCATTTCTTACTCGATCGCGCTGCAAATTTGGGTGATTATAGGTATTGGACATTTATACAACATGCGTACAAGAGTGGGACATAAAGTAGCTAAATAATACAAGCACATTTTCCCAGTACGCGCTATCTGCCACCCCGCCGTGCTCCTGCTGGTCATTTTGATTGACGGCCCGCCACCGTTGACACATGGAGACTTAGGACGCGCTCTGGAGCCCGTTCTGCAGCCCGTCCGACAGCCGCCGGTTTCGAGCAGCCCTCTGCCCCTTTGTACATTGTAGGCCCGTGTCTCGTCGCCGTAGACGAGACTCCCGGAACCGCATGGGCGCACTGGAAGCATGACGCAAACATCACGCTACAGCAGATGTACATGGACGCCGCCCGCCCGCTTCGGCTGCCGCTCGCAGACTTGATCAATGATCTACGCCAGGACACCGCGGGCACAACGAGCAGCACACGAGTGGCCCACCGGTGCTGCTGCCCACCATCTGCGCACGTGCACGCCTCCGCCTAGCTTTTCGTACCCACGCCGGCTGCTGGTGCCCCCAGCCATAGACCACGTACTGCCAGCTATTCGTCGTTGTGGCCTATCACCACACCCTGCCACGACGCCACACTTGAGAGCGTACGCGGGCAACATGTGCGCACATGTCACGACAACCGGCGCATCAGGCGTTGCCAGTGGTTGCTTGGCGTCCACCAGCGCCATGCACACTCGGGACAACACCGAGCACTGTCACATCAGCGCGTCGGCGTCGCCGTTCTCCCGCACGCGTTCGCGAAGTTCCAAAGATTGGGGTTATGGCGCGCGCCGCAGTGCGCTGCAGCACGGGTGCAATTACTGCCCGCTCTGAAGAATCATGCTACTGAGCCCCAGTAAAGCCAGAAAAGAGCACGGCACAGATGGTCCACTTTCTTTGAGAAAAACCCAGCAGAACCACAAAATCGAAGGGGTTGCAGCAGGGCTCCACGGCGAAGGCCACTGCAAGTTAGTTTTGTCGGACTAGCGCATAGACTCAGACGGGGAGGGTGGTAGAGACGACTGATGTGGCAGTCGGCATTGGCGGCATGTGTGACCAGTCACTTGATCGGGAGTCTGTGTATGAGAACAGCGCCGTTCACTTTCCTGGCGTCCTCTGCCTCAAATACGGAAGATTCCGAAGTGCCGGGTCTTTTTAAGCACCACGAACCGCATCTTTTTCCAAAAGATCGAATTAGCAAGCTGAAAAGAATATGAGAACATGAAAACCGCCATATTCCGAGAGATTCAGAGCTCACCTTTGTAAATTCTGACCGGTTTCGGGAAGGAAAACGCGAACCAACCAATATTTGACACTCAGACCTGAAAATTATGAAGAACCAACAATTCTGGATTGTACAGCGGCAAAAACACAATATGCTCCGAATACAGACAGAACACTCCGAGAGAAATCCAGGAAAATAGCAATAGATACATGCGTACTTCATGTACAACATATTCAAAATTTGGGTCAAACGAGGAAGTTTTGCCAACACAATAAAATGTTGACTCGCATCAACAGTGATACAAGAGTGCTCGAATAGGAAGTCTTCACTTTCTACTGAAAACTGACTATGTCTTGAGGTAAAACTTGAACCTTTGAAAAACCAGGGACAAATTTGAGTTCCAGATGCAATAGAGACTAATGTGAATCAGTGCATGCAAGAAATTGGGTCCACGCCGTTCAGGCTTCAAGGGGGAGAAAAATACATTAAATTCGGCATTGATCATTTGCCTCAAATTTCTTAAACTTCACTCACAACAAGGGGCTTACTTTCATGTTCTGATATTTTCAAAAGTGTATATTGTAAGTTACCGGAGAACATTGCTGTATAAAGACAATACACAAAATGGAATAAAATAAAGACCAGTTCGGGTGTAGAGCCAGGAATGGCATACAGAGATAAGGATCACAAGGAGCTGGAGGGGATGTCTATGGACAACTGCTGTAAGGGTATGAGGCGTGGAGAGCCAGTCAGGCGGTGCGGTGCTGCGGCGCAGCGAAATGCGGGGAAGATTGCAGGGAGGGAAGCAGCGACAACGGCAGCACATCAGGCAGCGCAGTGACGCCAAATGTGGCCGGTGTCGACGGCCGCGTGTACACAAGGTGGGTGTGACATTAAGAGGCTAACTGCGGCGCTGGGGCATGGCGGGATGCAGGTGCGCGAAGCGGCAGCAACGGTGGAGCTGCTCCGGCGTCTCCTTCGGGCGCCCATCAGTAGATTACTCATCATTACCTGTCTATCCTCTACTTCTACATGCTTTAGCTTGTTTCCTGCCCCACCACCGCTCGGAGCTCTCTAACGGCGGCGCAGCAGGCAGTGAAATGGGGCGGGGTTCAGTGGCCGCAAGCGTATACGAAGTGGGTGTGGTGTCGATAGCCCGCTAAGATGCGGCAGGATGCGACGAGATACGGAGGGCGGGAATGGGGGCAACGGCGGCGCGGCAGGGAGTGCGGTGGAGCCACAGGTGACAGGAATCAATGACCTTGGATGTATACGAGCTGGGTGTGATGTGGATAGACAACCGGGAAGCTGGGGTGCGGCAGGATGCGGTGTACAGGGGTCGGGAAGTGGCGGCAACGGCGATGCGGCAGGCAGTGCGGTGACGCCAAATGTGGCGGGCACCGACGGCCGTGTGTGTTCGCGACGCGGGTATAACGTTGAAGGACAACTGGGGCGCTGGGGCACGGCGGAATGCGGCGGGATGCGGGGGGAGGGAATCAGCGGCAACGGCGGCGCGGCAGGCAGCGCAGCGACACCAAATGGGGCGGACGTCGACGGCTGCGGGTGTACACGAGGTGGGTGTGACGTTAAGAGGCCAATTGCGGCGGGTGCGCGGCAGGATGTGGCGGGATGTGGCAGTGGGATGCGGCGGCAGCGGCGACGCACCGGGTAGTACGGTGGGGTCAAAGAGAGTGGGAGACAACTACCATGGTTCGATACGAGATATAAGTAAGTTACCAAGTCCGCTGGCCTGCTGGAGCGTGGCGGAGAGTGGCAGGGGGAAGCGGATCACCCGACAATGGAAAAGCCTGTAGAGGGCCAGAAAACGAGCCATGAGACCAGAGGTTTGAATTATATGAGACCCATGGATGTTAGACAGAGTCTGGTGTAGCTAAATAGAGGGGAAGGAAGCCCCAAGGGCCAGAGCAGGTGGGGAGCGAATGGTGGGAGCAGAGAAGTATTGAGAAATAACAAGAGCAAACAAATCACCCACCTGCCAAAATGGTCGCAGTCGGAAGCCAATTGATGCCGCCGCCGGTCACTTTCAACACCTGTAAGCTAGCAGGTTCGTCCCTGAAGGCTTCAATCAAGGTATCCTACTTTTACAATAGGCGGAATGGAAGGGGCGGGCGACGACCATTTCGGGAGGGCGGGACAGCACAGCCACGCGCTTGCAGAGGAGCGGCGGCCAGCGAGCGGGCAGGCGCACACGGAGAAACCACGGAAAAGGTATGATACTCTCAAATGATACACCATGACATATCTCTCGAGATAGCGATTTATGTATGAGCGCGGATCTCACCTGAGAGCAACATGATGTATCATTTCCCCGCTATAGCCTGGACTTGCTAAGCTGAGGAATAGACTCTTAAGCGCCTTACGTGGCGCCTCTGGGCTCCTCGGCGCTTGCCGAGGTCACGAGGCCTTCGATAAGACGGACATTTTACTATTTTTGCAAATTGTGACGTTCTTCCTCGCGTTTTATTTTTTCGTTTTGGCCTGTAAACCCACTTGCTCTCCTCTCTCTGTCCATGCCAATAGTCTGACGATGATGGTCCCTGTCTGAGGTCTCTGCCGGGCAGCCGTCTGCTCCGAGTAGGGCTCTAACCCGTACCCGTAGCCGACGGGTCACGGGCCGTGGCTACGGCTACGGACCCGTCCGTACAGCGCTTGGTCAGATTTTCCTACGGGTCGGGTACGGAACGGGTAGACTTCTGCGGCCCTGCACGTCTGGCCACGCATCGAGATATCACCTAATCTGCATCAGCAAAAGGTTTGGGATCTATGTCTGGCCTCTTTGGCCGGATATGGGGGGGGTCTGGGTGGCTGTGCTTCTGTCTCCCACTCATCTGCCCCACGACTTCCCATAATATTAGCGAGCTTAAGTTGAGTCAAAGCCCACAATGAACTCTTCAGTGTGCAACAGAAGTCTTTAGAATAGATATAAATTGGCTATTCCATGTGCATGAGCATCTACATATATTTGTTTACTCGGTGTGAAAACCCGTCTTTTACGGCCGTAACCCGTATACGGGTGGAACCCGTCCGGAGAAGGCCTTCGGTCCTGACTTTACGGAACGGGTACGGGACGGGTGGCACCTCTCACGGCCGTAATCACCCGTTCCGTAGTACGGGTCTTACGGGTTAGAGCCCTAGCTCCGAGTCCTTCCAAGTCACTTTGGCCGAGGCGCTCGTGGAGCGATTCTCTGTAGCCATCTCATCACGGACAGGTCTCTTATGAACGACTAACTATCTGCTCATCTTCATGCCGCCACCGGCACGAGTGTAATATTGGACTTGGACCTTTGGGTTGAATGAAGCCTGTTGTGCGCTGCGATGCTTTACTTCACGATCACCGCTACGAGGCTCGTCAAATCTGCTTATATTATGGTGGCATCGGGTTCGAGGCTCACGTTGTACTTCTGCGAGGGCCAACGCTGAGTTAAACTCATTGACTAGCCCAATGACTGCATTTGTGCCGCGTTGACCGATCGCTGAGGGCAAATCCACAAAACCGAAAGGACACCCTTAAAACGTCCTCGGGTGGGTCGAACCACCGAATCTCCTCAGTGGTCGAAATGGACATTAATGTGTGGGAGTGAGCTGCTATACACCATGAGGACATCTTATTCCAATTCAAAAAGGGGATAGGTTAGGTGCGTATCCAGATAAATGCACGATCTTGATGTGCGAGCAGGAGTAGGTGATAGAGGTATGCCCCACTATTCGGCTTCATACTGCACGAAAATGAATAATTCTTGATCAGCTCTCGTGTTATTTCCGTGTTCGGATATTGCACTGAAACAAAATTAGGCGAGGAATGTAATGTCGCACGTCCCCGGATGGATTCGAACCACCGTCTCTCCCACACCGGTCTCGACACTACAGTAGGTGGGAGTGAGTTGCGTTTTATTCCACGAGGACTTTCTGTTTTAGTCCGCCAGCTGCATAGGTGCGTATCCAGATTTAATGCCAATCCTTACGCGAGAAGTTAGTGCACTCACGTCCGTATTTGCCTGCCGTACTGAAAATGAAAATGAAAATGACTAACAATGAATTTCATCTGGATCGTGGAACGTCCTCGGGTGGGTTCGAACCACCGGCCTCTCCGAACATTTACAATGGACCTTCGGCAATGCATGGAATGAGCTTTACTACTCCACGAGGACTTATCCCAACTAAATGAGAAACTCGATAGATGGGTGACAGTATCTAGTATGGACGCGCTTTCAAGTTCACTAGCAGTTGCCCGTGCTTTGCCACGGATCGAACAGCGCTGTACATTCGGTAATACCACTACACCGGTATCTTTATACAATATTTCTACTGGGTTGAATTCTCCCTCAATTTATTGTGAGTATTCTCTCGTAGTGCTGGGGCCGAATTGCAAAGTGTTCTACTCACTTTACTTATTTACCGGGCAAATACGCGATAATTTCTCGTACACTCTTGTTTGTCATGACAGCGAACCGCTCTCGGGCGTCTCGGCCAAGGTGGACTCATTGTCTGCTTCAACTATTCGAGAAATTGGCAAATGTTCTGAACTCATGATTTTTTACTTGGTCTACTCATTGACTTGACCTACCTCCACGATCCTCAGCGGTCTGCACGTCCTTCAGTTCTGCGAGACGTGTCTCACAAAGTACTCCATCTTGTCCGCTTTCGTCGCCAGTTCCAATACATCTCTTCTGGACAGATGTTTAATATCTTGGTCACACAAGGCTTCTCTGCCGAAGGCCACCTCTGAAATATGTGGAAATATATTTCCCTCCCTATAGAATATTAATGAAAGAGAGGACCTTCATCCATCCAGGAGGAATTTTTATTTTCACTGGTAGATATGTAGGTATTCCTGTGCGGTCCCGTTAAGAAACAACCGGGCCCATACTACATACCTGCTTCAAGCGGATGCTACGGATATCGTCAATCTTGTAGTCAGTTTCATATGATATCTGTATTAAATATGATGATAATATCCCGGGTCCAGATCTGAATGTTGTCTTCTATGTCTAACCCGAGATTCAACCATGTTTTGGCCATCTCGGGCGAATTGCTTGTGACGGGCACGACCGTTTATTTGACGGGCACGGACCGTGGCTCAACGGTCCGTTGAGTGGTTCAGAAACTCCCTGACGGCACAGGACGGGCGATGGGGCGGCCGTTACAGGTGCACGGCTGCTCTGAAATTTTATTTGTCAGTTTTTACTGCCAGTCTTCTGCTTTAAGGTACCACAGATGTGTGATACTACTTGCAACTGCTGCAACCGGTGTACTTGCTCCCTACCTCGAGGACTGTGTTAGAGATATCCGAAGGCCACTGCTTGGGTGACTATGGTCAACATGTCTTGGAGGCAAATCATCTTGTTAACAGACCTAGGATTGTTCTGAGGTTTTCTTGCTTTTTTGAAAACCCCTAAAGCAACTGGCGTACATGAAAGTCTGAATGACATCCGGATCAAACTCAGCTATCAGACTTCGGTAATTGCCGAGAAACTCTTATCCAGTAATTCTTGCGTGTAAAGGAAGCAGAACATATAATAGATGGGGTTTCTGTCTACTTGGGTAGTTAGTGTCTCAAAATGCGTCTATTGGTGCTGAAAGTTACAACCCGTTCGACCGGCGTCACGACCGTCTTTCGACGGGCTGCCGGGGTGCAAACCTGTGCCGTCGCCCTGCCGCCGAGCAGCTTGGAAAATTCTCGACGGAACGGGCACGGCGAACAGCCCTACATGATCCATTATGTGGGCTGTGGCTCTGGTCATTTTGTTCTCCTTCATTCTTTTGCTGTCGACTTCTTGGCTACTCACGTGTTCAGAAACCAAAATCAGTTGACTGTTACATTCAGAACTATCTTATGCAGCTTATGAAATCAACACGAAGTTCAACGGCGCTTCGGATATCTCGGCCGAGGTAGCTTAACCGGTAGGCTGCTCCGGAATAGGCCGAATTCTGGCTGGCTATCGACGTGTTTGTTAAGTAGCTACAGCAAGCAAATTGACCCTATGCAGTCAACGGTATAGCCCGATGCTGATCTTCAGATCTCAGAACTACATAGACTTGACCAGCCCGAGACCAGAGAACTGGTGGGACTGGGAAGAGCCGGTTCCAAGAAGTCAACATGGGGACAACAATTGTGGAGTGGAAGACCAACATCTCCACAGTGAACTGCATAGCCGATACCTTGGCTCTGTCAGGGGAACCCCCATCCCGACCCCCATCCAACGCCCTTCCGACCCCTCCGATCCTTCCGGTCGCTCTCCCGGTCACCGGTCTACCGGGACCGGTACCGGAAACCGGCACGTGACCCGATGGCACCTTGCGTGTGATCAAGCCCGGGACATCTGCCGATCACTCCGGTCACATGGTCTTAGCTAGTAGCTTACTTATACCCACGGCTGACGTGGGAATCCTCAGAGTTTCTTCTCTTTGGATCCCCCACGTCAGGTATGCTTCTCTGTATATTTAGCTACTGTCAATTAACCTTTGGATCCCCCACGTCAGTCCCTGAGTACCTCGGGCCTTCGTGGTTGCCCTTACAGGCTCCCACGGGTGCCACTTTTGTCCTGGCCAAACCACGTCTTTTCTTATATAGATACCTTGTTCATTTCATTTGGGAGCTCGAATAGTGGCACTCTTCCTTCCCCCGCCCTCCTGTTCTTGTTTATACGGTAATCTCACGCTTCGGAACAAATAGGGACGGTAAAATTATCGCCTTTTAAAAATGAAATATGCCACCGACCGCATGTACCCGAGGGCATTTGAACCACCGGCGCTTCGCAAACCTGAAGACAACCATGCCAATATTACCTGAGCTTGCTCCAGCAGAGATGCTCAATTCTAGGCTACTCCCGCCCGTCCCGTAAATAATTCATAAATAACTGCTGCAACCAAGCTCCGTCGTCCGAGACGGGCAAACCACAGATTCTAACTCTCCACCACGCATCTTCGCCATCCAAATTTTCTGAGACCTGCCTCGTTCTATGCATCCAACAACCCCGCCGGCCCATGTGGACGTCCTGAGATGGAGTTGATGAACCACCGATTCTCCTGATGCCATTGTCGATGCTTTATTCAACGGGAGCGGGCGTCCGTGCGCTACGAGGATTTTTTTTTTTTTTTTTTTTTTTGGTGGTACGTACAGAGGAGACACCTAACAATTGGCTAGATTCTCAACTGCGTAAGGAGTGGGGGGCCAAAGGCCTCCCACAGAGAGATTGGTCATGATAAGTCCACCGCCCAAGGAAATGCATTTGTGCACGAAGCGGCTTGCAACAGTGTGGGGCTCTGGGCTCACCTGTTTCTACCCCGACGGCCCGAGACCGGCGGTGAAGGAGGTGAGAGCGGCCCAATACCCACTAAAACCTTGGGCACTCTCAGCCAGTTTTCTGGGAGTTTGTCCTCGTCTTGAAGTGTTAATCTCCATGTTTGGAGTACGAGGGTAGGCTTAACAGAGATCTGTTTATCGTACCTTACTTGATTTGACAGTGTGCAGTCACGTCCGAGGCGTTGGTTGATGCGGAATACCCATCTGTTGTGTATCTCAGCGCTAGACAGAGGTTTACCGCCTCCTTGGATTACAATATCGTTTCTAGCCTTCCAGATGAGGAAGATGGATTCAGATATAAGAATACTGTAAAGGCGCGAAGTCCCTGGAAGAAAATTCCCATCATTGTCGCGGAAGGACGCGAGACCGCAGCCTAGGATGTTCCCCAGGGATAAATCGGGCCATCGTGAGTGCTTTCTGAGCCACAAGTCTCTGGTCAATTTCCAGATTAATTCTTGGCCTGGCCGTTTACATTTGAGTAGAATATGCTCTAGATCTTCGGTTTCTTCACAGTATTGACAGATTCCCCATTGTTCGCAGTCGGGAATGTGTTTCCAGAATTCCCCAATGCGGTGTGCACCATGCATTGATTTCCACAGGAAATTGCGGGTTTGTCGAGTGAAGTCCTTATGCCGAATTGACTTCCAGATTTCTGCGGGGAGGGGCAGTCGGTTGAAGTTCTGTTGCATTGCAGCTTGTACTTGTTTGACATTGTTGTCTGTAGCCTTCCGGAACGGCTTGGCTTTCGCTTCTTTGACCCCCATGTACACGATGGCATGGGTCATGGTCGATAGCTTTGCTCCCTCTAACTTAAAGTCATCGGGGATTTCAAAATTCACTTGGTCTGGTTCTACTCTCGTGGCGCCTTGTCGGGCTAGGTCCCGTGCTTCCGTGGTTCCGGCCTTTACGGGTGTACCGTCTGATCCGGTGGTCTTGAAGGTCGTCGCAGCTATGCGTCTCTTCAATGAAGCAGCCAGGGCTTTTAGGGGAATTTTCCCTGTTACTCCTATCCAGCCCTTGTCCTCCCATGTGCTTAGCTGGCCTAGAAGCACTTTTTTCACGGTGTTACTGCAGTAAAAATTGAGCGGTGCTGCTGGGTGCGCTTTGTGGACACTTGTTAAAATTGCAACCAATTCGGCCTCAAAGACCGTCTGGCCAAGGGTCTCCGGGAGTCTTATACTGCAGTTCCTTGGGTCATTGGTGCTGTACCACGCACCGGCTCCTGCCGTCTGTTTTCCTTGCACATCTCTTGTGGTCTTTCCGCTGACATATATATCCGTCGGTATTGGACCGGGATGGACGTTCTGAAATTCTGGGCCGAAAAGTCGGGGTGGTTGGGGTTCTATGGCGGTTTTCCCGGTCAGGATTCGGAAGCCCTCGGTCAGGGATTTAATTTGCTTGGGTGCTTTGTATGCATCTGCTGAGAGCACTTCCGTGCTCCTGTCTGGGTGGTTATCATCATTGGATGGTCGCCGTGGGTCCCATTTTGGGAGCAGTTGGTCTAACTTCGTCGTCGTTGTCCGTGCACAAGAGTGAGGGTTATCACATCCTCTGTAGCGCCGTTCATCTTTGCATCCTAGACATTTGCAGTTTTTATTTGGTTTGTGGTCATCGTAGTGGAGCCGCTTTCGCAGTCTCAACCCTTCACCGATATTCCGTATGTTGTGGTTTTCGCGGAGGCATTTACACGCTAAGGTATTGTTCCGAATTGTTTTCGTTTTATCTTCTCTATCTTCTCCGAAGTGGTGGAAAAGGGGTAACTGTTCTCGTAAGCTCACTGATGGGTCCACCGTATCGAAAGTGACTCCATACTTGTTTGCAGATCTCAGCATTCCCTTGAGGTGTTTTGGATATGTTCTTTGGTTGGTGTGCCAATTTTGCAGGAACATATTTCCATGTGTGCCGGGTTCGACTGTGGAGCTCTCAACATCCCGCTTTTCCAGTTTCCTATCAGCAATGTATGCCCAGGTGGCTCTTTCTTTGGGGTTTAGTTCAAGGTAAGATTTGAGTTTCATAATCTGCAAAGCATCGTTCCTTGCACTGATGTCCAGCATATTTTTCCCTCCTTCAGAAATAGGGGCCATCAGCATCTCACGGGAGACCGGGGAGGACTTTGCTCCACCCCACATGAATTCGCGTTGGGACTTAAGTAAGTGTTTGAGTACCTTTTCGGGCATGCCGTTTACTTGTGTCAGGTATTGGGTCATAGATCCTGAGGTAATTTGGTCAACGTGTCGTCGTCCCTCTAAGGTGAGGTTTAGCCTTTCCCACCGTTCAAGTGTAGAGTCAATTTTTTCAAGGACTGGTGTCCACATAGTAAAGGGGTCGATGTTATTGCCAAGGTGACCGCCTAGAATTCTCACGGATTCCCCCTCCTGCGCAATGTGAGTGTGTGCGGGGATGGGCTTGTCGTTTTCGTTTAGCCTTCGGGTTTCAATTAATCTTTTCCGATAGTCTTCCGTGCCGACTGGGATTATCTCAGTCTTGCTAACATTGAATTTTGCGCTCGATGCTTTACACCACTTCTGTAGAATCTGTCCTAGGTCTTCAAAGCTATCGGACTCGTCGAGGTACACCGTTGTATCGTCCGCGAACATTTTTACAATAACTTTTTCGATAATTCTCGGGACGGAGTATCCTTTTAGATTTGATCTCCGCAGCATCTCAGCCAGAGGTTCAATGGCCAGGTTGAACAGGAGACAAGACAGGGGACATCCTTGTCTAACACCCCTCCTAATTCGGAAGCTGGAGCTTATCTCGCCGTTTATTACGACGTGGGTCTCCGCATTTGTATATAGAGCTTTTACAGTGCTGATAAATTGGCTTGGGATGCCGAGCTTCTCCATTGTTTTCCATAGATATCTATGCGACGTCTTATCGTAGGCTTTTTCTTGGTCTAGGGCCACAATGGCGCCGTTCTGGATATTGTCTTCGGAGTAATCCACCACCTCCATTGCAAGGTAGATTTGATCAGCAATTTTACGTCCTTTCATGAAGCCGGCCTGGTCTTTGTGGATGAGGTGTGGCGCGATTTTGTTCGTCAGTGCTTTAGTGAAAATTTTATAGTCCGTGTTCAGGACCGTGATTGGCCGGTAGTTCGCGATGTCAGTGGGGTCCTTCTTTTTCCAGATCGGGCACATCCAGCCCGTTGCAAATTCTGTGCCTTCAGCAACACCGTGCCGTTCAATGTTGTTGTAGATCAACGTGAGCACTTTCACGATGTCGAAAGATGCGACCGGTTCTCCATCTGGGGCTGAGTTTGCCTTTTTAGCCTCAAGATATACTGTGTGTAATTTTTGCCACAGCTCCGTCGGGAGTCCATTTATACCCGCAGCTGTTCCCGTTGCCGACTGCATTAACGCGAGCAGTACATCTTCTTCCTCTAAGTTTTTGGTAAGGTCGACCATTTTTGGATTGTCTGCATGCGAGCTGATGCCCGTGAGGGCTTTATAGCTTCATCTTTGGCCGCTGGGTCAAGTTCCGTATCGTCGGCTTGCAGCTCATTGTGGTAGTTTCTTGCTAGTTCTGCCATTCTGTCTGAACGGGTGCTACTTTGTTCAGGAGTGACATCTGTTCTCCGTAGGAGGGATAGCGTGTCCCGCGGTTTTTTGTCCTTACTCACACGCACGGAAAACTTTGTGATTCTATCAAGTTCGGTGTCGCAGCGAATCCTCGTTTCATTTACGTTCCTCTGGCGCTGTCTTCCGACAATTTCGTCGATTTCTCTTTGCAATTTCCCTGCCTCTCCGGCAGGTGTCTCAGGTTCGTCTTCAACCTCTGAATCCGAGTTTTCATCAGTCTCTGAGTCGGTATCGAGGGTGGTTTCGTGTTTGTCTTCGACCTGGGGGCTGTCTTTAATCTCGGGGTCGCCATCAAGTGCATCATCATTTCGGGCTGCTGTCCCGTCGCTGGTTCTTCCGGCTACTGGAGCCGTTGAGTCGACTGGGGTTCTGTTTTCTGGGGGCACCCCGGCAGGGCCGTTGAGAATGGCTTCTCGTCTACGTATGAGCTTAAGCTTCTTTTGTTCTAGTGCTCCAACCGCTTCTTTTGCTCTCTTCCGTGCAAAATCTCGGACATCGTCCTTGAACTTCTTGAAGTGGTTCTGGATGTTCGTTGAATCGGGTCCTTCTGTGGTAGTGATTGTCTCCAGCTTTACACCCTCTCCCACGGTAAACTTCATAAATTCTTTGTCCTTCAACAAAAATAGAGGTATGGAGTATCGTCCCTTTCCAATGTACGGGGATCCCGGTGCTGAGATTTGAACAGACACCATTCGGTGGTCTGTCAACTTGCCAACATCTATTATGTTCCACCTGCGGCTGCGTTTGAAAAGGGTTGGTGACACGTAAATGCGGTCAATTCGTGACATGGTCGTCCCATGGTGGAAACTCTGGTATGTGTATGCCTTCGTATCTGGGTTAACAGCGCGGTAGCCGTCTTTGAGTTCCAGAATTCGTTTGAATTCCACCAGAGCTGCCGTCGCTCCCGCTGCATCGGCCCGGTGCGGGAGGCGGTCGATCGGCTCCTCGACAATGTTCATATCCCCACCCATCCAGTCTGGTACTGGAAGGTCCATAGTCATGTACAGGTCAGTAAGCTCCTCCCAGAAGGCTTGGTTGTCCTCCATGGACTCTGCCGGGGCGTAAACTCCCAGCACCGTGATTGTCTCGCGTCCGTGATATGGGATAACCGCGAGAATAGCCCTGCCTGGAATTAGGTAGTGTAGTTTTACTCCTTTCGTATTCGTGAGCTCACGATTCAGGACAATTGCTACACCTCTTGTATTTGGGTTTTCAGGGAAGGGGGAGTTGTAAATGTCCATGCGTCTCCCGAGATGGCTTTCTTGGATCTCAACAGATTGTTCAGCTGACAGGTGTGTCTTGCCTACCACCAGAATTCCAATCTTTTCATCGAACATGATGCGGTGCAATTCGTGCCATTTGTGCTCCGGGTGTCTGATCGAGCTTTACGAGGATGTGATTACTCTGGTTCTGTGGCTCTGTGTATCTGGACCCCATTTGCATTGCATTGCACGTTCTATCACACCCGAACTTCCTTGGCGCAGCCTGCATTCGTTTCGGATCGCGAAATGAAAAAGAAACCACTGAGCGGGAAAAAAAGAACCTCACGAGGGCTTGTTACTTCAATTCCAATGCACCCCGCGTGCACATCTTTAATGTTCGACAACGAAGTTTCTCGATGGCGCAAAGTCCGTCCGTCTGGAAGCGTACTCTTGATCAACAACCGCACTGCCCGGGCGTTTGGATGCCTACTGTCGCCTTCTCCCAGCGATGCTGACTTGCTGAAAACCTGTACGGTGCGCTTGTGACCCCAGTGAAATCCTACATTTTAGGGCCGCCTCGGCCAACCGGTTGGCCGAGGTCCTCGGCTAACCTCGGCCAATCCCTTGGCTCGGCCTAGCCGGTCGAGGTTGGTGACTGGTTTGACTTGATGCCAATCCTCTGGCACTTTCTCCTGCTACTTGTACAATACTTGTAGTTAGAGAAGGTGGGGACGGGCATCACCCTTGATCGGCGAACTCGTTGGAGATTGATGGCACCTCAAACATAGTGATCTGATCAGCCAACATCAGCTAGCCCAAGGTTGCTCACTCAGCAGTTGAAGGACTTGAAATTGACTAGAAGTTCTAGATAAATAAGTAATAGGTATATAAGGTGTAGTAGCTAGCCCCAGGTTTTACCCAGTCGTCTAACAGCGGAAGTATCAAGCTAACCTCTTCGAGTCTTCGGTTAAATCACCAACAGAACTAAAAAGTCTAAAATTGACCGCACTCCCACACACTCACATGGGCTGTGGGACAGATATCTCGTTAAATTTGCAATTTAGGACCGCTGACACTCACGCCGAGTCCGATTTTGACATCGCTGGTTCAACGTGCTAAGGGACACAATAAGGGAGGACACCTGAGTCATCTGGAAACACATTCCCCCAGGATAGAGATGGCAGATCCCTGTAGAAAGGCAAGTTCTACCCCAGACCAAAATAGACGGATAGACGGCTGATAGACCTCACATCAGGAAAAAAACTCCTTCGGAAATTTGGGGGCAATTTGGAACCCGCTTAAAAATTTGGCCATCTTGGTCGGATTGGTCGAAAGTGGGGAAAATTGGAGAAAAGGGGCCGAAATTCCCGGGAATCTTGAGAAATCTGGGGCCACATAGCGCGAGAGTGGGAAGAGCTGAAATGTAACATTGTGGTGGTAGATACATGCATTAGAAGATTGTAGCATAAATGTGACGATCAGTCATCGAGTTAACAAAGAAAGTCGTGCACTGGTCTAGAACAGTGCTTGACTTCCAAGCCGCCGGCGCGACCGGTCCGAACTTGGGAAGAAGATGCACACTCCGCCGTATATTTCCCACCGGAACGATGCTCACCAATCGCTCACCATCCTTCAGAGAGCGGTTGACTTTGTACATCAGGTGGTCCGGCTCGGGAGTGGTGAACGGGGAAAACCACTCCACATAAGCAAGGTATTTTGGTGGCACAACGCCCGGCAGAAACAGGTGGCGGAGGTGGTGCTGCCCGAGGGTGAAAATGACGTGGATCTGGACCACGCGATACCCTAGCAAATGAACGATCAGCATTCTGAGGTGATTTGAGGATGGGAGACTCGCCGGAAACCCCCGTCATACCGCCGGTACCATCGTTGATGAGCGCTGTATCAAATCGCGCTGGCAGAAGTTCACCATTTTTCAGAGTTTTTGAAGGTTGGACGTGTATAGAGTCGACGATGGAGTCCTCAGGGCCACGAGCGGTGTAGGGGTCCTCGGTGGTGAATTTGATGCGATGAAATACGGGAACGGAGTTGAATGAGAAGCTGAGGTCTTGCGAGCGAATTTCGACCTGGGTTCGCGAAAGTGTGGGGTAGTTCAGTTGGACGACGTAGCGAGCGAGAGCATCGCGAAAGAATTTGGCACCATAATCCGTTACCAGACGCGTCAGTCGCACCGCTTTCAAAGTGGGGTTCTTCGTCATTTTGAGTCGCCGCTCGTAGACAATGCCGGGAGGGAGAGTTTCGACAGTAGGGGGAGCAGGGGAACCGTCGAGATGCCACTGGATGTATTTCTCGTGACGGTAAACCTTTTCCTTCCGCTCGAGCCACAGGGTCATTTGCGGGAACTCGTCCTTGAAGTTGGTAGAGCGATAGGCGTCTTTGGCAAGGTCGATGTGGAGACGCTCAGTGTACTCTGTGTTGTAGTTATCTGTCGTACCAAAGAGCTTGATGTACATGATGTAGTGGCGGCAGGAGTGTAGTTTTGGGAGATTGAACTCCTCGCGAATCCCGAGGACCACAAAAATCGACTTGTTGTCGTGAAAGCGCTGCAGTGCGTTCTCCAGATGAGTGAGCGTCTCCGAAGTGTGCATTGGGTACTGTGCGAGGTGAACAAAGTCTAGAATACCGCGCACGGCGGCTAGGAGGGGAGCGGGAGAAATGTTATCGGGAAGCTGCACGTCGATGATGAGCGCGAGAATAAAGCGAGAAATCTGATCGTGTTCCTTCCCAGTTACGCGAGAAAGGTTGGAGATGCCGCCCATGAAGAGGCGAATGTTGTGATTCGGGGGGAGACGCCGACAGCGAGCATCAATCTCGGCCTCGCCCACACACTCGGTCAGCCACGCAATGAGATGTTTAACTATCCCCTGGTAGAGCTGATGGAGGACGTCCGGGCTGATAGCCTGAAAGATGTTTGTGTAGGGAAGACCCTCCCAGAACGGGTGGTAGATCGGTTTAATACCTGCATCCTCGCACGCCGCTGCATAGGCTGATGGCCCGGAGTCCAACGTCTCGAGGGCCTCGAGAATCTTCTCTAGGTCACGGAGTGGGTAGTCCGATGGCAGCCCAAGCTCATCGCGAGGGACGTCGCACGTCGGGCACTCTCCCGTTTTCACCGCGGTCACAAGGACCTGCTCAGGATAATCACCAACGAAGGTTGCGTAGATGGGATGCCCGCGGCGCGTAACCCCATCGCCACTCGTCATTGGAAGCCCTGTGATCCCGGCGTCCTTCAACGGCTCGAGCATATAGCTCATGCATGCATGGAAGACGTTCGCCAAGATGCGTCTGCGCGCCGCCTTGTTTTTCACGTGCTTCATGCGCGAGGTCGGGAGATAACCGAGGAGAATGTAGCCGCGGCGCGAGGGCTTGCGGCGGATCTCCTTGGGAATGTTTCCGATTGTCATGTAGACGGGGTACGCGGTCTTGTTTCCGAAGACTGTGAGCTGGGTTTTGTCGGATGAGATGATGATCGGAATTATTGTAGCGCCCGGATTTTCCTTCTCTACTGCGTCCTACGCAATGTGAGTTAAATTCTGGGGCAACGTGAATTAAGGTTACTTGCCTGTGTACTCCACCACCATTTACCAGTATGCATGTTGTGATACATTCGATTTTTTTTCTCCTTATCGATGTAGTGTCGTTCCGGAAGCACAAACAGATACGGCGCGAAATCGGTATCGCCCCAAAGGGCACGGACGCACTCGAGGATATCCCGCGAGTATAGGTAAAAAACCTCCCCGTTGACGACGACCTCGGAGCGGGAAAATTTGGGGCGCCCCGGGAGCTTGTCGTCAATTATTTTGTTGAGCTCGGCGGTGGTTGTATATGACAAATCGAGGGCTTCTCGTACCTGGTTGGATTAACGTAGATCAGCTTCGTGCCTCGCAAGAGAGAATGTGCGTACCCCCTCGACTTGAAGCAAGTCCGTAAACGCAGTGGAACCCGAGCCACGAAGTTTCGCCCACTTGCCAACTTCCCAGTCCATCTTGGATTTAAACGGTGCGTATGGATTTTGGTCAGCAGAACTGTCGAGCGAGGACTTGTATGCCTGCTCAGAGGTCTTAGAGCGAGTAGAACGAAGCGGCTGCCCTGCTACGTCGCTGGGGTACTGCACGACAGTAGGCTTTCGGTGAAATCGGTCCTCTGCTGCTTTTCGTGCTTCACGAGTTGGCGGCGGCGGAGTCGCATCAGCAGCATCTGGCATTGCAGAGTCGCCGTCGAGAGTGGATGCGGCTGGTCTGGGGGGTTCATATCCATCCTCGAGCCCCGCCCGACTAGCATCTTCATGGTCTCGCGCTCGCGGGTCGTCTTCCTCGTCATCCGATTGAGGCTCTTCCGCGTCGTCATCCGGATTGTATCCGAGCTCTTCGGGCGTATAATCCCCTCCGAAAAAGTCCCCCTGAAATGTAGTATGGCCCTGAGGAAGCCCATGGTCAGATAAGTCTCCGAAGTTTTCGTTCTGATTCTCCGTCGACGTCTGGGGCGGCGCAAACACAGATGGGACATTTCCGGCTTCTGCGGCAAGAAAAATTGCACGACAAGGCGGATGTGTTGTAACTTTCAGATGTATGGACAAGCCCTTTCCACCCTTGAAGTCAATCTTGCAGCCAGGACAATGGCCGGGAGGGGGCGCGGACATGATGTATATTGTGCGTGGATGTACGCAAAGGGACTTGGACAATTCTGGGTAGAGAGGATGTCGACTTGACCCTCCGTGTGCGCGCACGCACCTGAAAAAAAGTGGAGCGCTCATCAGTCACCTGTGTGCCAGTGAAACGCGAGATGGGACGCATCACTTTTTCTCCTTTGATCTCCCAGTGCACCTCTCTTCTCTCCCACCACCATCTCAGCGTCGACTCCCCGCCAAAGCACAACCCGCACCCCTCATCACAGCCATGTCGGACGTCCTCACCCCAGCCGAAAAAGCCAAGATTACCAGGGCCTTCAACGCCGCCAAAGAGCGAAAAGCGCAAGCCGCTTTTGAGGCCGAATCCAGTGAGTCTCACGTCCATATAATATCGCTCAAGACTGAGTTTTCTTTGCTTCCACAGAGCGCGCTGGCGGTCGAAAGGCCAAGAAAGATGCCAAAGCCAACGCTCGTATGTTAAATCCCAGTTTCGTTTCTTGTTATTCAGTCGACGACAATCGCTGCTTACAGTGTGGCTTGTCAAGGAGCTCGAGAACGATCCCAAGGACAAAACTCAACTCAAGGACGACACCAAGGCCAAGACTCAACCCCAGGACAAGACCGAGAGTCGCAAGAGAACGTCGTCCACCGTTGCAGTCGCCGACAAGCCCAAGAAAGCCAAAGAGACCGAGACAGCCAGTGAGTTCCCATTTCCGTCGTCGCAGCAGACCAGTTTTAATATCATCTTCAGACGAGAGCGATGAGCTCGAAGTTTTGTCGAAGAGCAAGGGCAAGTCCAAAGCCAAGTTGACGAGAAGTAAGTCTTGTTTACGTGAGGGTCACACCCGCGGTGTGCGGCTTACGGCTTGCCGCTTACACACGTTTTCAGAGCATGCAGCACCCACCATAGCCATCGACACAGATGACGAGGAGGAGTCCCAGCCGCAGCAGACGACCGGTATGTTGTTTCCTCTACCCCCCTCCGCGCCTTCTGTTCACAGTTCAAGTCCACATTGATTTCACTAACCCGGCGACGTTTCCAGTGATGGCCAAGACCAAGGCGACCGCGGTCACGAAGGCTTCCAAGACTCCTATCGTTCCAGGTGAGCCATTTTGTTACACCCCCATGCACCACGCAGTTCAGCAACGTTTTTATCCAAGTCAAAGCCGTCAAGCCCACTGCCGCAATCAAGCCCGCAAAATTGGTCCCCGAGTCTAACTCAGAGAGCGAGAGCTCCGATGAAGAGCACGATGCCTCGGACGGAGGCGTCCCCAACGCGGAGGAGTTTGTTATCGAGGTGCGTTTGCTAAACTCTTGTGATATCTACCTCCCTTTTTTTATGCAGGCCCCGCGTGTCATCGGAAAGAAGACCAAACGGGCAGTCATCATCTCTGACAAGGAGGATGATGAGGTGCGTGCTATATTTCTCAATACTCATACCGCTGCTGTATACCTTTGCAGATGCCCGACGCTCCGCCACGCGCTGCCCAAGATCTCTTTGACGACGACGGAGAGTTGAATGGGGTGCGTCCATTTTCTTTCACATGCTCTACATGATCTACATATTCATTCAATGCTTGTGCAGGCAAATCCCCTTCGCGAGGCGCTCAAGCGGGCTGCTGCGCTCAAGGCCAAGAAAGGACAGCTCTCCGACGACGATATGGCTGGCATCGAGAGCGACCGCGAGTTCCATGAGCAGATGGCCAAGGCTACTCGTTACATCGAGCCCATCGTACCCCGCAGCCGCAGTTTGTCGACGGGTTCCTGGTCATCGGGACACGGGCTCGTCGTCCCCGATACTGACGACGAGGGTTCCACTGATGTTCTCTTGTACGACGAGAGCGGTGACGAGGACGAACCCGCTGCAAAGCCCAGGGTAGCGTGTTCTGTTTAACGTCATCCCACTCCTCTCTCTCACACTAAGTACTATGTAGAAGGTCTCCGCGGCGCGCCAGAAGAAAGCGGATCTCGAGGTGCGCTTCACCTACTCTCATTTCCTATTCTTTTGATAACATCCTTTTGCACATAGCGGCCCCAGGTGCGCCCCGCTCCCCAGGTCAAGTCGGAGCCCCATGCCGCTACCTCCGTCCTGTCTTCCCGTCCCGAGTCCAGCTATCACGAGTCGGCACGCTTCGTCAACCCTCCCCCTGGCAAGGACGTTCGACTCAATGACCAGCCCGATGCTTGCAAGGCCGTCGTCCGCGGTGCCATCGTGCTTCTCAAAAGCGCTATATTTTTTGAGAACTCTTATATGCAGATCCTGTCCCGAACTGGCTTCGGGAAGGGTCACCTCATCCAGTCTGCCAAGAATCTAGGCGACGACGCTGTTCACATCAAGGAGCGTCTAATGACTGACCCGAAGTACCTTGCGGTGCTCGCTGATCTGGTACGTTGCCCTGTGCTTTCTCATTCTTCACTTGTGTCTAACTCCTCCCTCGAGCTCGTCGATCGCGTCAACATCATTCGTGGCAGCGTCAAGAAGGTTGCGGCCAACGTCGCGCCCGGTTTGTATAAGATTCTCGGTCTCACACCAGAGGCAACGCAGAAGCTCGTTGAAGAGTTGCTCAAAGATCATCGCTACATCTTCGGGGTTGATCCAAACATGGTTTGTCATTGTCGTCGTGTCTGTGCTGCCCTCATCGCTCTTCTAGTTCCGGATCAAGACCGATGAGCCCGTTCCTCCACCCTGCAATCATTGCAGTCATCAAGCAGGGCATCCTCACCGGCACATTTAAGGCGCAGGTTGAGCATCTCTTCGCCTCAACGAACCCTGACCACCCCGAGCGCCTCGAGCTGCCAGATGCGATGGTTTGTATCGCCACCACCGCTGTACGTACCCTTGCCTACCCACTATCTTCTTTATCTGATTATGATGTAATTTAGGTATACGCGACGCTGGTCGAGTATCGTACCACCGGTGAGCGTCAGGCAATCAATTTCACCGAGGCGGCGTACGAAGACACATACCGCAACCACATGAAGACCCTTGCCGACACTCGTGCGTACGCCCCGAAGGCTCTTCGTCAGGTCCTTCACCGCCTGTACCTCGAAACAACGTATGTCCAGCTCCTTAATTTTTTTGCATAGTGCTCATCGTCCTTTAGTGAAGCCAAATCTGTGCAACCCTCGGCTGGGAGCTCCGCCACGCTCATTAACCTTGTCGACATCCCTGGCGCTGATGCGTAGGGTGATGCCCGTCTCAAAATGCGCTTCGCGCGCTGCGTAGCCACATTGTGTAAAGTTTTTAGAATATGCTACCATACATTTCCTTCAAATACACGCTGTTTCTGCCCAATTCCGTGAACCAAATTTTGAATAACGCAATAAATCCCGGGAAATCCCAACAGAAAACAGCCAGGAACATTGGTAATTGGGCACCAAACTAGGCAGAATTTGTTCGTTTTGGGGGAAATTTAGTTTCAAGGTTGCAAAAGAGGAAATCGTCCCAACCTGACTAATCTGGCCAGTTTGGACCTTTTTTCTCGGAAATCGGGGAGAATCTGGGGATATTCCCAAAGGAGGTCTTTCCTGATGCAATAGACAATCCACTTAGCGATAGACACGGCTAGAGCTCCTCCTCGCATGGTCGATGCAGATCTTCGCAGGCCATCAGGTATTGACTCTCATCTGACGTTCTCCTGTCTCAATGTTGAGTTGCTCACCGATGATTTGAGTTGGAAGAAAATTCACCAAGTCAGTTGCCGAGGTGGTCTACCGCTAGCAGTGTGTGAATACACTGCTGTCTTTCCCCCACATTACTCATTTCTTCCCCTCCTTCAGACTCATTTTTTGTTCTCTCTGGGGACCCATTCCCTTCCAACATGGCCTTTTCTGATTCAGTATGCCTTTATTCTTCTACTTATTCTCGCTATGACTTCGCTAGTAGATGCATTCTCAATGAACGTCTGCGATGATTTTTTTTTGGTCGGTTTGGGGGGGATGCCGGACCTCATTAGCATTGATAACTGCGTACCCGCTGTAGTAGTCACCACCCGGAATATATTTTCTGATCCATTCTCTCGGAACTGCGCCTGAAGAAAATGATCGTCAATCAATAAGTTTCCCGAGTGTTCTCCGTTGTTTTGATCATCATGATGCTCGGCAAAGAGCTGTCTATTTCTCTACGCGAGTCTATATGTCTATCCCTCTATTTCTCTAAGTGGTCTATGGCGGTCTACCATAGAAACCGGGTGTCTACCGCTGTCTTGTAGAGACAGGGGGCAGTCTAGCGGTCTCCCGTGTCTACCATAGACCACCACAGACCACCACAGACATGGGGGATTTTCCAGATGGAGCGACTGTTTCCGGCTGACAGCCGAATCGTGACATGGGAAGGAAGCTTATTTTTTCCCACAATTTCACGGCTCGTCTCCGCTGTTGACGCCCAGATCGCCTGCCATCTCTCTCTCCCGTATGGAGTCTCCCAACGGTAATGAACCAAGTATATCTGACAATGAGAGGTGATCATCGTGTGTGTGAAGCTTTGCTCAGCTAACAGAGCTTCGTAGAGTCATCAAGGCTCTACAAGCGGGTTTTTCGGACCTTGTGAAGATTCAGCAAGAGCAGGCAACAAGACAGGATGAACGGGCCAGGAAGCAGGAGGAGTGGGCTAACAAGTACGTGGCTAGAGCAATCCCTTCGGATATTTGGCCTGATAGATATCCCAGGCTGCACCAAACACTGGAAATGCTCAAGCCCAAGCTCCCACCTACTGACAAGAAGACTGCGTTTTGGAATGCGTACAAGGCCCTGGCGGATGAACATGACCGGGAGTTTCACGTGAAGTACAGCACAGACCTCGACACTTCTCTGATTTTTGTGCGTATCACTTTTCTCTCCTCTTTTTCCTTGATTGAATCCATTCCGAGGCCGGTCTTTTCTCCGCTGTTGACTCAGCGTTCATAATTCAGATTCAACCGCAATTCCAAGGAGATAACACTCCTCCCTTCATTCTCGTTGCTCAGTGCCTGCTCTACATCAGCCTCTCTTCAACACTTCTTGCTGCACTCCTGGCAGTTCTGGGAAAACAATGGCTAATGTACTATTCTGCGGCGGGCGAACGAGGATCCATTAAGGCACGGGGGCTCGAGCGTCAGCGCAAACTCGATGGCTTGCGCAAACGGAAATTTGACATGATCCTGCAGATGTTCCCGCTTCTGTTGCAGTTTGGGTTGCTTGGCTTTGCAACAGCTCTCTCGGTCTATCTATGGACTATCCACCGCACCCTCGCAATCATTGTCATTCTCTTCACGTCCTTTGGTTTTGTGTCATATATCTCCCTGCTTCTGTCAGCCATCGCATTCCCAGACTCGCCATTTCAAACCCCACTTGCAATTCTTTTGGCTCACCTCATGCCAAAATCAGCTTGGACGCGGCTGAAGACATACTCAAGTTGGATCTTTATGCGCCTCCATTTGCTACTACATGGTCTCTCCACAGCTTGCTCTCCATACATCTCCGGATCAAATAATCTCCTTCCTCTTTTCATCCAACACCAGTTCCAGAGAAACGTGTCAAAACAGGAACAACCAACTACACTCTTTGACACCACATTCCTTGAATCATCGCCCGAAGTCCCTGCTGTCTCGTGGATGTTGGAGACATCGACTGATCCCCTCATGATTGAAGTGGCAGCCCAAATGGGGGTACTGTTGCAATGGCCGACTAACATGCATCTGTCAGTACTTAACAGGTTGCATGATGCCCTTTTAGCATGCTTTGTCTACTTGACATACAACAAAACCTACCACTTGTTCAGCATCTTGGATGGAATGGAGGCTAGAGCCATTCACCTTTCCAAGGCCTATTGTGCTTTGCGCTGGGTTCTCCACCATCCAGGAACCGTGCAGTCATCTCACCCAATTTTCTATCTTGATTCCCTTCTAGAGACGGTTGGGCACGAGGCAGCAAATGTGCTGCAAAATTTAGCAGGTGTCCCTGCCGTGATTTTTAAGGCCGATTTGAAAGAGACCACAAAATGGGCTCTACGAGTTATTCCCTCGATTCATTGCCCAGAGTCGGATTTAAAGCTGGAGCATTTAGCATATTTCCTCAATCAATTCAAACAACTCCCAATCCTTGATGCAGAAAGTTTTACGGAATATCTATTTTGTGTCAATAGTTTTCTCTCTGGCATAAACTCTAGTGATATGGCATGGAGGGACAAACGGTAAGAGGTGGTTAAACCCATGAGCCAGGAGCTAATCATCCTTAGAGAATTTCAGCTAGATTGTCAGGGGAACCCCCGTTTCCAACCCCCGATCCTCCGATCCGACCTCCGGTCAGACCTCCGCTATCCTCCGACGTTCCCCCCGCCGAGCCAAACCCCATCTGGACGGATCCCCGCACTCCGCATGGCACTCCGCATGTGATCGTGCCCGGGATCACTGCCGTTCACTACGCCATCAACAAACCATGCGCAACCCGTAGTTAGCCCTAGCTGGTATATAGGCACGCACCTGGCCGGGGAATCCTTAGACTTTCTCCTCTTCGGATCCCCCCTGCCAGGTGCGCTTCTTCCTGTAGTAGTGTACTTCAATTGACTTCGGATCCCCCCTGCCAGGACTCTTGAGATATTTCGGGCCGCCAGGGTTGCCCTTACAGCAGGAGAAAGTCTCTAAGGGATTAACCGGTCAAGATTGTGAAGTTCGGCTTGGATAGCGACGATTCGGAAGACGATCTTCCGCAACCTCCGAATTCGAATCTTGCCCCCTCCTCCCCGTCCTCCGAAGCTGACATGGCTGATCCTACTTCCGCGACTTCCGCCGACATGGACCGCCTGTCCCGCATCGAAGAGACCGTCGCGCGCCTCGCAGCGCTAATTGAAAACACCGCACAATCTTCCTTTCCTGCCCCGGCCCCTTCCGATCCGGATCCGGTCGGAGGTCCAGGTCTTTTCGCAAACCTCAGCCCAGCCTCAAAATCGGTCCTCCGACCGAATCCTCCGTTTGTCTTCGACGGCGATCGCACGCAAGGCCGGGCCTTCCTACACGCTGTCAAGACTTACGTCCGGCTCATCCAGGAGGCCTTCCTCGAGAACGGGGAAACCTCCGAGGAGAAGGCCGTGAGATTCGCTATGTCCTTTATGGCGAAGGACTCGGCGCAGCGCTGGGCAGAGCGCATGGCCGGGAAACATCCGTTCCCACTCTCCACCTGGGATGCATTTGTCCGGGAATTCCGTCTCCGCTTCATCGAGGAGAACGAGCAGGACAATGCTCTCGCCAAGCTCGAGTCCCGGGGTATTACATGGGTGCCCGGGACGTCTTCCGCTACACCGACGCCTTCGAGGACCTCGTCGAGCTCGCCGGTTTCGAGGACCAGCTGGTGAAGGTCACCAAATACCGGACCGGCCTCACCCCCGCCATCAACCACGTGATCACCACATCGAGCGATCCTCCGAGCCTCACGGATTATCCGGGCTGGCGCTCCCGTGCCTACCGCCAATACGAGGCACTGATCCGCGCACGAGCCGCCGGAGGATCATCGCAACCTCCGACGGGGGTTGTTCCCCGCCCCCGCCCGACCACGGTCGCCCCCGTCTCGGCAGTCGCTCAACCTCCGAGGTCGGCGGCTCCTCCGCTCCCACCTCCGGTTCCGATGGAGGTTGATCGGACCCGTGCCCGCGTGGTCCCACGCCGCACCTGCTTCCGCTGTGGCGATCCGGGACACCTCGCCCGAGACTGCACCACCCCGGTGGACATCCGCTCGGTGGACGTCCTCGATGAGGTGATCCGGCAGCTCAGCGGAGAATTGTTGGAAGAGCTTGCCGCCCGACTCGTGACCCCCGAGCCGGCGATGGCAAACCCCGAAGTGGAAGTGCCGGAGGATTTTCTCCCCCGCGACGAGTGAGCGGTGCGCCCTCGTTCGCGTCCACCAATCGTTTTGCCTGTTTGTATCACGAGTCCGATAATAAAGTTGATTCAACAGTTGAAACGAGAGACGCACCCCCTGCTTCGAAAGGATTTCCGGAACCTCCGGAACTTCCGAAACCTCCGACGATCCCCCGAGTCCGCCGACCCGGCTGGGAACGTAGACTTCCGAAACGCTACACGGTGGCGGCCACTCCTGGCTCTAACTCCCTCCATCTTCCGGTGGAGATTGAGTCGGTCGATAACGCTGTCAAACTCTCGCTCAAGGGTTTGGTCGACTGCGGCGCCACCTCGGAGTTTATCGACAAGGAGTATGCCATCTCCACCCAAATTCCGCTTCGTAGACTCTCGCAACCCATTCCCGTTTTCAATGTGGACGGGTCTCCGAACGAAGCTGGAGCGATCTCGGAAGTTGCGGATGTAGTCCTCCGGTACAAGGGGCATTCCGAACGGGTCCAGTTCGCAGTCACGCGCCTTGGTAAGCAGAAGCTCATCCTTGGGTATTCGTGGCTTCGGAAACATAACCCGGAGATTGACTGGGAGACGCGGGATGTCAAAATGACCCGCTGCCCCGCCTCCTGCGCTACCTGCCGCGACGAAGTCCGAAAGGAACGCCGCGAGGCCAAGGTCGTAGCTCAGATCCTCCGCTCCGTCCGCGCCGGCCCCTTCCCATCCATCTGCGTCGTCGACACGGATGACCGAGAAGGTGAGGACGACGACGACGACGATCCGGATCTTCCGGAGTTAACCCCCGACTCGGAGGATAGCTCGGACGATGAGGACGACCCGATCGAAGATGGCGACCGCATCTTCTATACGCGGTTCGGACCTTCGGAGGATATCCGGGCGACCTCCACCGTTTCCCAGAGGCTTGCGGAGGCTCACGCTAAAAACTCCGGACCTCCTCCGACGGAAGTTCCCGACTGGATTCGGGAGTTCGAGGATGTCTTCAATCGGGAATCCTTTGACTCTCTTCCGGAGCGTCGGACGTGGGACCATGCCATCGAACTCGTTCCCGATTCGAAGCCGGCAAACTGCAAGGTCTACCCGATCTCCCCCCTCGAACAGAAGGAGCTCGATGCCTTCATAGAGGAAGGGTTAGCCACCGGCCGAATCCGTCCGTCCAAGTCGCCCATGGCCTCGCCGGTCTTCTTTGTGAAGAAGAAGGACGGCGCTCTCCGGTTCGTCCAGGACTACCGGGCGTTGAATGCCATGACCGTGAAAAACCGGTACCCGCTCCCTTTGATCAATGACCTCATTAACCGGTTGAAAGGAGCTCGGTACTTCACGAAACTTGACGTCCGGTGGGGGTTTAACAACGTCCGGATCCGCGAGGGTGATGAATGAAAGGCGGCCTTCCGGACTAACCGGGGATTGTTCGAACCCCTGGTGATGTACTTTGGCCTGACCAACTCCCCAGCGACCTTCCAGACCATGATGAACGACATCTTCCGAGACCTCATCTTGTCCGGAGATGTCATGGTCTACCTCGACGACATCCTCGTCGCCCACTCGGACCTCGCGCGCCACCGGAAGATCGTCTCGGAGGTTCTTCGGAGGTTGCGTGCGCACAAACTCTACCTCCGACCGGAAAAGTGCGAGTTCGAGAAGGCCTCGATCGAGTATCTCGGCGTGATCATCTCCCACAACCACGTCGAGATGGACCCCGTCAAGGTTGCGGGAGTTGCCGCCTGGCCGACCCCAGCGAACAAGAAGGACGTGCAGCAGTTCCTCGGCTTCACGAACTTCTACCGGAGGTTTGTTCGGGGGTTCTCGGATATTGCCCGGCCCCTCTTCGATCTCACAAAAAAGGGCATGCGGTGGTCCTGGGGAAGCTCGGAGGATGCGGCCTTCCGAGCTCTCAAGGACGCCGTAACCTCCGACCCGGTTCTTATCCTTCCGGACCCGTCCAAGCCATACCGGCTTGAAGCAGACAGCTCTGACTTTGCCACCGGGGCTGTCCTGTCTCAGCCCGATGCCGACAGTAAGTGGCATCCGGTCGCGTTCTTCTCCAAGAGCTTGAACGAGGTCCAACGTAACTACGAAATCCACGACAAGGAGATGCTCGCGATCATCCGAGCCCTAGAGGAGTGGCGACACTTCCTCGAAGGCACGGAGCATCCGGTAGAGATCTGGACCGACCACAAGAACTTGGAGTACTTCCGTGAAGCGCGAACCCTCAACCGCCGGCAGGCTCGGTGGTCCCTCTACCTGTCCCGGTTCGACTTCGCCCTTCACCACAAACCCGGAAGTTCCATGGGTCGCCCGGACGCCCTCTCCCGTCGTCCGGATCACGGAGGTTCGGAGGATAATCGCGACGTCACCCTTCTCCGGCCCGAACTCTTCCATGTCCGTGCAATGGAAGGTCTCATCGTCGCCGGCCCGGAGGTTCCGATCCTCCGAGACATCCGGAACGCGCTCTCTGGAGAGGCCGACCTCGAAGACCCCGTTGCCCGCGCCGCACGGGAGGTCCTCAAGGTCCGCGGCACCCGGTCCACCCGATCCTCCGAGTGGCATGTCGAGGGCGGGCTGCTCTACTTCCGAGGGAAGATAGTGGTCCCCCGAGATACTGACCTCCGGCGTCGGATAATGGAGCAGCACCATGATACGCGGATTGTCGGGCACGCTGGCCGTTTCAAGACGTTGGAGCTTGTCTCCCGGAACTACTGGTGGCCCCAGATGTCCCGACACGTCGGCCGTTACGTCGCCACCTGTGACCTGTGTTGCCGTACCAAGGCCCTCCGGAAACTTCCGATCGGAGAACTTCATCCGACGGAGGTTCCCCCGAGCGCTGGCATACGGTCTCCGTCGACTTCATCGTCGAACTTCCGGAGGCCCACGGGTATAATGCGATCGTGGTCGCGGCGGATGTTCTCGGTAAGCGGGCGCACTTCATGGAATGCCACACGCAGATCGATGCCGTGGGCTCCGCGCGCCTTTACTACCGGAACGTCTGGAGGCACCACGGAACTCCCGTCCGCTACATCTCCGACCGAGGTCCGCAGTTCGTCGCGGAGTTCACTCGGGAGTTGTTCCGTCTCATCGGGATTCAACCGGCGACCTCCACCGCTTACCACCCGCAGACCGACGGGCAGACCGAGCGCATTAACCAGGAACTCGACCAATTCATCCGGCTTTTCACAAACTACAAGCAGGACGATTGGGACGAGCTCCTGCCAGCCGCGGAGTTTGCGTACAACAACCACATCCACTCGTCGACACAGCAGGTTCCATTCATGACGGACACCGGTCGGCTCCCTCGGATGGGGTTCGAGCCGAACGGTCCACGCTCGCGACTGGAGGACGTGAACGACTTCCGAGATCGGATTGCCTCGGGGGTTTCGGAGGCCCAAGCCGCACTTGTCAAGGCCAAAGACGAGTACAAGCGGTACTACGACCGCCGACGAACCCCCGCACCGGAGATTAAGGTCGGAGATCGCGTGTGGCTTGACGCGTCAGATATCCATACCACACGCCCATCCCCGGGGCTTTCACATCGCCGGCTCGGACCCTTCCGTGTCTCGGAGGTTATCGGACGTGGCGCGTTCAAACTGGACCTTCCCCCACGCCTCTCCCGATTACATCCGGTGTTTCCCGTGGTGAAATTGGAGTTGGCGGAGGTTGACCCCTTCGGAGGTCGTCCGGGGTACGAGGAACCCCCGCCTGTACTTGCTGACGGAGCGGACAGCGAGTGGGAAGTGGAGGAAGTCCTGGACGCGAAAATGCGCTACCGAAGCCTCTGGTACTTTGTCCGGTTCAAAGGATATGACAACTCGCATGATCAATGGGTAAAACATTCGGACGTCTTCGCCCCTGATGCTATCGCGGAATTCTACCGCAAATACCCTGGGAAGCCTCGAGCCATCGCCGCTGCCACTTTCGACGCCCTTCCCTTCCAGGACCCCGCCACATCCTCCGCCCACATCCGAGCTATGCGTCGAGGCGCCGCATTCCAAGGGGGGGTGATGTCAGGGGAACCCCCATTTCCAACCCCCGATCCGACCCCCGGATCCTCCGATCCGACCTCCGGTCAGACCTCCGCTATCCTCCGATGTTCCCCCCGCCGAGCCAAACCCCATCTGGACGGATCCCCGCACTCCGCATGGCACTCCACATGTGATCGTGCCCGGGATCACTGCCGTTCACTACGCCATCAACAAACCATGCGCAACCCGTAGTTAGCCCTAGCTGGTATATAGGCACGCACCTGGCCGGGGAATCCTTAGACTTTCTCCTCTTCGGATCCCCCCTGCCAGGTGCGCTTCTTCCTGTAGTAGTGTACTTCAATTGACTTCGGATCCCCCCTGCCAGGACTCTTGAGATATTTCGGGCCGCCAGGGTTGCCCTTACATAGATCTGCTAGAAAACATGTTCAAAATTCTTCTTACTAAGCTCAAAACAAACGAAAATTTAACGGATACAATCACATGGATTGCAGAGCTCACTGGAAAGCTGGTAGACAAGGCAGATCATTTTGTCTGGACACCAGGTTGGGATGTTGCATCCATTGTATACCATTTTTGCAGATCTGTTCCCCAATCAGGCGGATGGGTCCGCTTAGTATTTGCAACTATTCCGCTTGTCAAACTAGATTCACCAGATCCAAGATGCAATGGAGATCCTGGCTGGATATATAAAGCACTGGATAGTATCAGTACTTCATCCGAGGATCTGGACTGGGACAGCGAAATTGTATCCGGGGTCACAGGATGCTTCAACGCTCTTGTTCATCATAATGCTCCTCCTGCAAGGGAACACATACATCTGATTCTAACAGCACTCTCAATGCCGGGAAAGATCTCAATTGGTGCTGCTCACCTTCTCCTTCTCTTCCAAGACAAGATAGTTCCACGGTTTGACGACACTGAGCTACGACCAATCCTGCAGAATGCCTCTGTCTGGACTTCCCTCACAAGAATTTCCACTGCATCTACCATCTCTCCCTCCCTCCTTGAGAAGCTTGCAAGATATTGCGTCGACCTGGGGCACAATCTCTCAGTGATGCCTGATTGGCAACCATTTATCCGGGAAGAACTGTGCTCCTGGATTAATCTTGGGACCGTAATTTATGTGCATGACGAGGACTTTTGGAACAAATACAACTCGGTTTTCTCTCGCCTATGGAACCCAGACTTGGATGGATATAAATTCAAGGATGAGGGCGAAAAGACTTGGGGTTTAACCTTTTCAGCCCTGACAAGGCTTTGGGCAGAGCTTGATTTGGTCATAACCGGCGTAGATACCCTCCTCAACATGTTGTGCTGCACTGGCTTGACAGTGCTGGAATCGGGCCCACCTGAGTTAATAACAGCTTTCGTCTTACCTCTTCATGATTCTCTCACACGAGCTTCATCGGCAATCAAACTCTATGTTTCCGCCACGAATATTTCCGATGATCCTGAAGAGATGTACACGGAGAGGATGCAAACGTTTGATAGGGTTGCAAAGATCCTAGACAACATCACAAGTAAAATGCTACACTCAGTTGGAGACGTAAACTGGGATTATGAGGAAGAATTACAGCAGTTTCAAGCAGAGATTGATGAGTTACAGAAATCATTGAAGCACTCCAGATCGTCATTCCTGTTGCCTTGATTTCTCTCCACTTGAATTGCAGCAGTCGATGATGTGTTGGTTGTTCAATTCAGGACGGGTTTGATTGCGCCAAAATTTGGTTAGCGCCACAGATAACACTCTCCGTATAAAATTAGGGTCTCTGTCCGTCCAAGCTTGAATGGGGTCTGGCCCCGGCCCGGGCTCCAGGTAGTGCTGGCCATGGATATGATACGGAAATATATCTATAGAAGAATTAAAAGTAGTTTTTGTCTGACCACACAGTTTGATGGGCTCTCCAGCGCCTTTAAATTTGAGACAAATGGCTCCAATGTAACGGACTCCAGTACTCCACCGTGAAGATGAACTTTCCACCAAAATGTCGTATTTCTACTTATAATGTCACAATGGTGAGTTTCTCTTTCCTCTTCTCTACGCCCGATTGTCCTTGCTGCCACCTGAAATGAAGGACTAATGCTGTTCACAACCCTTATGGCTTGCCGAGATCTGCTGGAATTTGGCGCCGCGGATCGTCATCGGCTAGCTTGAACTGACGCCGCCAGGAGCGGTCACCACTGGCAACCGACCGCAGCAGAGGCCGGGATGCCGCGGCGTCAACTGAATTGTGGAATTGCAATATCCCTGCGTTCAACCAGGTCCTAAACCGGGAAATGGCGAGACCCATTGATCCGCCTCGGCAGGTTTCGGCGCCTCGCCAAGTGATTTCTAGGCGCGGCTAAGGGCCTAGACCACACAAATCTAGGCCCGCAGCCGCGCCTCGTCATCGCTTGGCGAGGCGGATCAACGGGTCTCGCCAAGGCTCAATCTAGGAGCTGGTTCAACGCAGTGAATTTTTACAACTCCTCTTGACCTGGGTCGGATAACCACGCTTCAACTGGATGAAGGCGGGGTGCGACGGATAGGAATACAATCATCGGGATGGCGGCGGAATGCGCCGAAATGAAATGCTGACGAACTTCGGGCCATCGACGCAGCAACTGGCATTTATTCACGCTTGGCTCTTCCCGAGAAATTGTGTAAGGATGACAATATCCTTTGATAACAAGCGGATAAGAATTGAGTCAATGTGTCTGATTGAATTCACCACTAAAACTTCGGTCATGAACTGAATCACGGGACCAAGGGCCCCTGAAGTCGCTGAGAACAAGAGGTGGGCGATCTCTGGATCGTGGAATACTGTTAGGTAAGCTGATGATCCGTCGGGTATCGCCGAAAGCTCGTTTAACTATTCTACATTGGCTGCTCAGAATCTCAGATATTAGCCATGCACCATAGAATAACTGTAGATACATGTTATGTATGGCTACTGAAGGGTTTGAGCTTGCACCGGGCATTAGCATTCAGAAGTGGAATGTGATGAAGTGATGAGAACCGATGGCATCTGATGAAATTTCCTTTATTTGGGGTGGGGGGTCGTGGGAAGTATTGGCTGATCCAGAGATCGAACGCCTCTTGGCTGAGAATGGGATGAAGTCTGAGTTTCTAGAGGTGCATCAGATGAATCAACTTGTTTGACATCGAATAATTATTTCATCCACTAATTTGGGATGGGGCGCTTTCCAAGGCAACTATGCCTAAATGAATGAACACTTATGAGGTGGCTACGAGAGGCGTCTTCCGGAGGTGATATTCCAATAACATAATATTTACACCCCCCGCAGTATAGCACGGGCATACTACTGGTATTTTGGATATATTCAATTGAATATGAATACGATATGATACACCATATGATACACCATTAGGTGATCCCCTCTTCAATCTCTTTTCTTTTCAGCATACTATATCGCACATCGATTTGAACAGCGGTCAAACAAACTGCAATTAACTGCATCTGTGAACTGAACTGTGGCGCTTAGCTGTGCTCTAGATCTAGTCTAATTTGCTTGTGAGCTCTTAGTTATACCTCGCCCAAGGGATGAATTTTTTATGCATCGAACGGGTGATCACAGAGGAAGACCCCTTGAAACACAATCGCAACTGCAGATTCATGTCTTCGGGTGGAGTCGAACCACCGCCGCTTCCTCATTAAACACGGTGATAGCGCAGTGAATGGATTGAGCTTCACTGCTCTACGAGAACTTTCTACTCTCATTCGCAGGCTGAATATGTGGGCATCTAAATGCTGCCCCGCTTTCGAATACGAAAACAAACACACAAAAAATACCCGGGTGTGTCAAACCAATGATGGGGTCAGCGGTGATGTAGGCAGCACTTTCTGGGCTCCCCATTGATTTGCGAACTGCTTGAATTTCATCATGATTAAGCAACTTTATCGGCCGTCGTGCGGTGTCAAACAAGAGTTTCTAGCTGTTTCCTCATCAAAAAAAGACGTATTTTCCTGCATTTTAGCTCTGTACATGGGGATGTACTTAGATAGTGCATGGCAACCCCGGAAGCGAAATGAAAAATGAAATTGGTAGGACTCTCAATGGTGAATCTAGAATTTGCCTCAATAAGCTTCAATTTGAATGAGCATGCAATCATTTAATGCTCCAGTTTGCAACTGTGATTGCCCCAAACCTTGCTACAGTTCACTAAGAATGGGACAAGGAATACAGAATTAATAAACACCAGATGTCTGGTGAAGAGTTAAAAGGTTTGAACTCAAACGGTGGAACACAGAGCAGGGGTCGAACCAAAGGCTTCTTAAATGATGCGAAAATAAAAATAAAAGTAATGAAATCACCTGTACCAAAACAGCCATATACACAGACCACAGTACTAGCTTAGGTATACCCATGATCAATTATATTTGAAAAGAAAAAAAAATCATCAAAATTCCAGACACCGCACAGGGGCCACTTTGTCGGTGTTAGGAATCATTTCCAACTGCGTGACTGCACCGCCACACTCCTTTCTGTTGCGTCGGACCACTGTCATCCGACGATGCAGCGACATTGCGACGTTCTTTCCGTGAATAGTTGTCGGTTTGGTCTCTGTTTATTTAAACTCTAGGATTTTGCACTTGCTACCCTCTCTCTGACCTCTCTCCATGCCACTGGTCACGGAGTCCCTGCCGCCTGCCTGCAGCCTCACTGCCTGCCCACCCGGAGTCGCTTCGGCTGAAGTGCTTGTAGAGCGATTATGCGTAGCCACCTCCCCACGGACGACTCTCTCATCCGTGTCTTTCACGCCGTCGTCTCCGCGCCTTCTGACTCTGTCTCCAGTTCGGGATCGGGGATCCGAGTCCTCTGCAAGCACGACCGCGTGCCAAAGCTCTTTGGCGCCGAAGTCCCCGAGCTTGTAGGCCTCGGCGCCAAATGCTGCGGCACGAGTTCCTTTCGGGATACTCTGGGTACGCTGAGGCTGAGTGGCGCGGGCCGCCGCGGCGTGCTCCTGATACCACATCGTATGTCTCGCTTGGTGTTCGCACTTCCGTCTGCATCCGCATTCCTCCTCATTTTGCGTCCTTGTGCGTAGCTCCATCGGACTTCTCCATCAGCCTTATATTCCGCCGTGGGGGCCAAAAATGCCAAGGTGGCCGGATACCCAGTATCTGATAATATGTTAGGTGCGCATCCAGAATACAATCCTCAATCTCTATGCCCGATTGGGAGTGGGTGCTAGAGATATGCCCCGCTATTCGACTTACTGGACGAAAACGAATTCTTGATTACCTCTCGTGTTATTCCCGTGTTCGGATACTGCACTAAAACAGAATTATCCTTCAACATCCCACGTCCCCGGAAGGATTCGAGCCACTGTCTCTCCCACAATCGTCGCGACACTGCAGTAGGTGAGCGTGAGTTGCGTTTAACTCTACGAGGACTTTCTGATTTAGTCCGCAAATTGCATAGGTGCGTATCCAGATTCAATGCCGATCCTTACGCGAGGGATTAAGGCACTCACGTCTGTATTCGCCTGCTGTACTGAAAATGAAAATAAATGGCACCAAAACTGAGTTTTCGTCAGGATCTTAGAACGTCCTCGGTTGGGTTCGAACCACCGGCCTCTCCGAGAAATTTCGATGAACCTCGTCAATGCATGGGAGTGAGCTTTACTGCTCCACCAGGACTTATTCCAACTAAAGATGGGTATCCAAGATGGCAGTCTCTGGCATGAACGCGCTTTCAAGCTCATACTTTGTTCATTTGCGAGATCGAATAATGACACTCTTCCTTCCCCCGCCCTCCTAAGTGAGCCGTTCTTATCCATGTGATAGCCTCGCGCCTCGGAACACACAGGGACGGTAAAGTTATCGTCTTCTAAAAAAAGAAAGATGTCATGGCCACCGCATTTCCCCGGGTAGATTTGAACCACCGGCGCTCCGCAAACCTGAAGACAATCATGGCAATGATTGGGAGTGGGTTAGGACTTCCACGAGGACTTTCTAGTCTTATTTTGAGGCTGGATAAATGCGAGTGCCCAAAAAGCGAATCCCTCTTCAGCGAACATGTCCTTGGGTGGTTTCGAACCATCGGTTCTCCCGTAAACTCCTAAGGTCGTTGATCATTATTGGGCAGAAGTGGGTTGCCTTTACTCCACAAGGACTTTTCACACAAATTTTCAGGCTGAATTGGTATCTAAATGGGCTCGGACGTGAGCAGGATACGATGGGTGAACATCGACGCATCGTACGTTGCACGCTCCCCACCTCCGTGACTCACTTGATACCTGGGTGATCTAGTTTAGGGTTTCTGTCGCGCTTGAAACTTCGGATGACCGGAAAGTCGACCAAAAGAAAAGAAAGAAAGAAAAGTCGAACAGAAACATGTCCTCAGGCGGATTCGAACCACCGGTTCTCTCGTAACAGATACTATTTCATTCTCAAACTGTCGGAGCGAGCTTCGTTGCTCTGTGACGACTCGTAGGTGGGTTTTAAGGAGGTTTACAGATGCGTGTGCGTCACGGTGAGGCTCTGTTTACTGAGGTGCTTAAATTTGAAGGTACAACGAGCGGTTCCGCCTCCATCAAAACGGATCATTGGCCGTAGCCCTCGAAAATAAACGCGGTGAAAAATAGTTCTCTGCAAAGACCACCCCAGTTCCCAATTTGGCGGGATCGACCTGCTCTTTACATCTACTCTATGAGCTTATCTAAGGTGCGCAACCCAGATGTCAAGTTGATGATGGCATCACTATGAGGCTGTGTGCTGCTCTTCCTCATGGACACCATCCCACAGGAGCTCGTCGGCGCAATCGTCGGCCAGATTGGTGACAATGAGTCGCTGAAGATGTGTTCCTTGGTTTCCAGAATGTTCCGCGACCCTAGCCAGCGAATCCTGCTGTATTCGCTGGCACTCGGGGGTGACAAGCCGTATTCTACGGCGTGGACTCTACTCCGTGAATCACCTCATGCTGCGCGGCATCTCAGGCGGTTGCATTGCCTGCTACCGGACGAGGATGCGGCGCCCGAGCAGGTCGATGCCCTATTATGCGCGATACTGAACAATCTCTCAAATGTGCGCCACTGCTACTTCGTTGGAGCAACGGGTGACCTTTGGACCTGGCCCAGCACCCGACCACAGCTGTCACTGGCCATCTTTGAATTTATTAAGCGCCAAAAACTTGCGCAGTTACATGTCCTCGCGATTCATGCACTTCCCCGTGCCATTTTGGCCCTGTTCTTGGGCGCTGCTCCAAGCCTGTCCATCGTCGAGGTGTCTATCGATCTCACGACTCCGTCGGTGCTGGATCAACCACCCCCATCCGTTTAGAGAATCTGGTTCTTGGGTTTTCCCCAGGAGTGGCGGACGTGCTTTTATCACTGGAATTTGCAGCCCGGATAGGGGACATCCGGAGACTCTGGTGGCAACCCGAACTGACATCCAGCGATAGATTATTTTCGCTGGTTACCTGTAATCTCGAACATATACGAATACAGTGTGCGTTTTCATCCACGATCTATTCTGCTGTACTGATGTATTTATCTATGTATGTTTCATGTTTCAGACGAGGAGGAGACCAACAGATCAACGCATTCCCTGCCCCCTCTACCCCGCCTGAAACTGGCTGAACTGTCAATAGATCAATACGACAGGACGTGGCTCATTGGGCGTCTGTCCACGATTCTGACTGCTGCCCCTGCCACACTCCAGGAAATATGTATCATCTGTTGCCCGAGCGGTGCATTGGAGAAAGAAACACTGACGTTAATTGACGGCCTTCTCAACGAATCTCCTGCTGCTCCTCGGCTGCGCTGGCGCGTGGACATGGACGACAATGACCCAGAAATGGCGTACACTGATTTCAGAACGTTTCTATTGGAAGGCATGCCCAAGGTGCTAGCGAAAGAGAAATTCATCGTCGAGAAATGCTCCTTAGCCGAGGAGGGCTTCAGTGACTGGACGATAAAGAGATGAACGGGTTTTATGATTGCAGTATGTGGGTTTTGAGCGCCGCGAAACAGAGTAGTTGATCTTTTTCCAATACACAGTAGCGTAAAGCAACAGGAGATATGGCGTCCTGACAGAGAAATGTGCAATCAATTAGCCTCGATCTGCCCCGCTTCTTCATGCGGCCCAGACACACTTTCACTGAAATACCTCGCTCGTAGGCTATGAATTTCAGGATTTATTGAATGGCTATCTTATCAGTTCCCTCAACTGCGAAGGCTCGTACCTTCTGTTCTACTCACTGCAGGAGATTTCGCCATTTATACCCTAGATTTAGATCCTCAATCATGGAACTCGGCCCACCAACTGTGGTTGACTCGCACGCTCAGGCCCGTCGCCCTCCCGTCAAAATGAGTGACATATTTCGAACAGCAGAGTCTCATCAGACAGACATCGCGCCACCGCAAGGGACCGAGAGCTCCGACATTTGCTCACCCCCAAATAATTGAGGCCGCTTCGAAGTCGGTAGAGTCAGCCATTCTTGCAACGTTCGTCATGCACAAAAACTTGTCTTATTCTTCCATATCGGCGAATGGATGTCTTCGAGTGCTAAATTTAATCTACTGGATGCTTTATTCTAGAGGAAAGTTCGACCCCTCTCTGCTGTTTCCCCGCGAGTATCTTCGATTAATTTTAGGCCGACAGGCGTATAAGACTGACGCCGCCCATCTGCCGTCAAATTTTCTGCCTACCTCTCCATTTTCCATGACCTACAGCATGTCATCAACATCTTTTTATCGGGCTGGGTGAAATGGCGTGCATGCGGCACTGAGGGGGCACTGCAGGATCATGACCGAGAGGCTTATCCACTTATGAGTGCTTCACAGTAATTGGCATGGCCCGACTTTTCCTGTTGGTCCGGATTCACACTGCCAGTTTAACCGAAGAGTTGTGTATGAGTATCATATGTGCCAGAGTTGGTATGACTGCCGTCAATGCCCTTAGACTCGGCATGAATTCAGAATAGATCGGGCCCCGCTACACAAAGATAAGGCCAACCTCCTAGGGTAGACAGAGATATTAGATAGGAAATAAATGCTGAGTATGTATGCTGTCAAAACTTATCATACATTGAGGCGACACAGCAGCCCATTGACGAGGCGGTCGGGGGATTTCATGCGCGCTTTAACCCGAGCTCAGCATTACACTTCAGTGGGCCAGTTTTGCTTCCCTGGTGCGCCAACCTAAAGAACTGCCAATGCGCACATCCAGGTCCTTGATACTGAGGCGTGGTGCATATGTCAAACGAGTTCCAATAGACACCCTGCACATTTCCACGGTCCTGAAAGGGTTGAGGGAATCGGACGGCACAATTACTCTTGAGACCTATCAGACACAGGATACGGTTGAGCGGCTAGCCGTGGGAGCCAAGCCCACAGCGGAAGACCACCTACCTTCACCGAGCACACCGCCAGCACGCGGCCACCGAGGTGCATTGCCGCGGCAATAGGCGAATTACACTTCGAGGGGAGATACCTTGCAGACACGGTCACCGATCCTCAATGGAGGAACCAGAATTCAAGGAAGTTCAATAGAGGTAAAGAAGATATCATGTATTCGAACCAAGACAGTATGGAAATGCACATAAACCATTCAATTTGGACGACTAGTTGTTTAAATTTAGTGCAAATAGACACAGGCAGCACTTATAACCTATAAACTATTCAGTTAAAACACGCAGTGCTCGTCAAACAACGCAGATATTGAGAGTACGTCGACTTAGAGTGAAGGGATGCGGCAGACTGATTTCGCACTGGGGGAATTTAGGCAGCAGTGAGGAGAATGAAGCTGCGGTGAGGGGAATTGAGGCGGCACTGACGCAACAGTTAGGCGGATTTGCAAACTTGAGAATTCGATAACAATTTCTATCATCCCAGAAGTAATGTGAAGTGTTCTTGTAAACCTCCATACATTTTTGAAGTGTTGGCAAAACAACTGAGTCCATTCAACTTAAATCGACCTCATTTTGCAACTTTCATCACAGCTTGTGTTAGGGGAGATCTGCCAGGTCACTACTCACTACTCTGAATAGAAGCCCCCGATCCCGTGTGGATATTAATCTTTTCTCGTGGACAGCTACTTAAGGCACTTCATATTTCGGTGCCCATGTATTATGAGCAATGACATGAAAGTGCTGCACTGGCGCCCAGCCAAACTGGAAAGCTACTGAGAATTCAATAATGAAGTGGCTAATATGAGGTGAGGAGATTTGTTGACCACCATAGACAAAGAGTTAAACCAGTTACCGTAAATTTGACCAAATCCAAGACAGAAATTCGAGCTCAATGCAATGTTCTGAGCAAGGAATGGGGGAAGCGGGTCCCCAGGGCAGGATATACTGTGTTTTAATGTTGTGGGACCGACCTTGAATGACGCGGCGTGGATGCGCAGTGACGCGGTATTGACGTGGTATTGACGCGGCACTGACGCGCACTGCCGCGGCACTGCCGCGCAATTACCGCGCCATCGACGCGGCACCCACAATTTCTTGCGCTGTTTGAACAGTCTGGAAATCATCCAATGTAGTAATTCCTGCTTCCCAATATTCTACAACTGCGACAACACAGCTGTAGTGTCATATACACCTGAAAAACAACAGTCTATTACCTAGAAATTCCATCGCGCAGAGGACGAGCTGATCCCATGCCTGCGCGCATATGGCATCAATTACTACATCTACAGACCCCTCGCTGGCGGCTTTTTCTCATCCCGTTATACTTGGGACCAGACCTCCTCCAATGTTGTCGACCTTCTCAATTCGAACCCCGCGGCAAATAAAAAGCCGAGCTACACCTGGAAAGAACCAAATTTAAGGCGCTTGAGCTGTTGCGCTCGGCAATTGCAAACCACGGCATCACAGAGACCGCTCTACGATGGCTGGCGTACCACTCGGTTCTCAAGAAGGAGTCTGGTGATGCAATAATCATTGTGTGTCTGGGAAGACGCAGCTCGAGGATGATTTGGGGGCGTTGGACAAGGGGCCTTTGCCGGCGGATGTCGTGGAGCCTTTCGATCAGGGCTGGGTGCACGCGCGTGCGCTGTCGTAGGTTTCCTCAGCGCCCATCTGTATTTCGAGTTTCAGACAAAAGTTTATTGGTTGTTCTGTCCGACCGCTTGTAGTTGTGGATGATGGAATGTAATCCACAGTCTAGATTAAGAGTCGTCGCATAAAATGAAATAATTGAACCCCGAGATGCGTTTATACTATTTTTCGATGTTATTGTGGAGGTCTTGCGCAGAACCTGACTTCCTGGCTGAGTTGTTCGGCCCCGATCAGCCGACGATTATTGTGAAATCCTGGGTCACAGCCACGACTCTCAGCAAGCTCTCATGGCTCCTTGGCGGTTCTCGTGATGGATCAGGCACATTCTCCGTCTTGACTCTGATCCCCAATTCTCTCTTGGACGCGGAGGTTATTCTTTGCTCAACGAATCGACGATTCCGCTCGTCTCAAGTGCAAGCGTTCTCCGCGTCGCCCCAGCGACGGTGGCTTGGGCGATCGCTGCCCCACTCAATTATCGGCGTTTATGTCCCGTCACGCGATCATGGGCTCTCATTTACCTCCTGCGGGAGATCATCGCTCATCCTGGAAACTGCGAACGGGTCGTGGTTGTGCGTTCTCGTTTTGTCTTCGCGATCTCCTTCTGGCACCGCAATCATTCTTGCTTTTTATTTCTTTTGCGGTTTGAGGGCTCACACGTCACACTGTTTCCAAAAATGTTTTATGTACCGGATTCGGATCGCTAATTTGCCTCATTCACCGCAAGTCTATTGAATGAATCTGTCCCGTTGGCATGGTTTGCTTCTCTGAATATCTTTTCATTGACTTATCATAACAGATCGGAAAGCCAACTGCCAGCGCCATCTTCCCAGGGACTGACTTCGCGGGTGTTTATCAGTGGCCGAAAGCTTGCGGGACGATGTCAGGCTCGGACAATTCTCGAACTAGTCTAATGAGGTCTCGGGGGCATCGGGAGACGACGTACTACGCGGTCGCCAACTTTAGCCGTCTCATTCATCATGCACAGTCGTGCACCGCGCAGCGGTGTCACATCTGAATCACAATCACATCAAGCCCCAGAAACTGCAAACGTAAACTGATCTTGCCAGGAAGTCCTACTATTGGATGGGCCTAATAATACATATGCCTATGCATCTCGACTGCGTTCCCTTTCGGCGTTCACTGATTGGTGGTTATTATATATGGACCAGAAATGGCCGTCAAGCCTGAGAATAGCGCCGTGGCTGTCAGGATAGCGACTCATGAGATTCTGGAACCTATTGTTCTGGGTTGCCAGGATTTCCATTCACCGGATCCAAGTGATGAAGTCTCCCGAGTGCTACCTGCTTGGTCCCGCGTGGGGATTCGTTTATGGGGTGTGTAACCCAGGAAGGATCAGCATCGCCTAGCATTCGACCTTCAGCCTTCGTGGTTGGGAGGGAAGGTCGGCATGCTATATAGATGGTCTTGCTGCGCATGTTATAGCGAGACAAGTTGATCTGTCCCTCCTGTATTGCTACTCGCGTACGCGCCGACGCGCCCCTGCCCGAGCTTCAGGCCGGTCCGATGTCAGGATCCAATCACCAGGATAAGTCCAATCGCCAGGATATAGATTGGAGCCTAGAGCTCTTCCTCTATTGCGTGGCGGTACGTGGTCCGAAATATGTGACGGCCCAATAACATCTCGCTTTCAGGCGGAGTGGTTTCTGTACGGTACGTTTACTTCGCCGTTGAATTTGTTGTCTTCTGACATTAATTCTGCAGGCATTCATGTCGTGCTGTTTTGTTTCTGTGTGAAAACACTATGGCATTGTCGTGTTCGCCACCGCCTTGCTCTTTCACTTGCTATATCCGTCATCTTTCTCCTTTGCACGCTGCATTGGATACTGCAGCTCGTCAACGCAGGAGAGCTGTTGGCAATCCTGGAAAAGTTGAAGCAACACGGCAACATGGCCGGGGTCCATGTGGTCAGCAAGGAGTTGAAGAAGCGGTGGAACCAAATCAACATTGCTATGGGTGCCCTGTATGTCACAAGCAAGTAAGTGGCTTGAATATGTGATCGATTCACCGCCAACAACACAAAGTTTGATTGCAGACGCCATCTTCGTGAGCTCCGCTTACACTTGTTGAATCCTTCCTTTTCACCTAAGGTCTACAAAGATCTATCGATGTTATTGCATCTGGGGGTTCCTTAAGCGTATCATCGCCGTGCCGATTATCCTCCTTGCTGCCACTGGCTGTGAGTGTCTTCCAAGGGCATATCCTAGACTCAGGAGTTCACTAACATACTGCTTCGAGGCCTTGGTTATGCGAGTGTCATCCACTGCGGGCTCGAAGGGGTCTCCGAAGCTCTTTTCACCAACTGGTTATTTCCCCTGGCGGTTGTTTTCTCCGTCTTGACCAATGTGATGTTAATGGCTCTCGCAGGTGAGTCCTTTTTTTACTCTCAGATTTTCAGACTGACACTTCGTAGCTGGTCGCATCTGGTGGATTGCCCGTGGTGCGCGTGTAATCATGGGCCCCGCTGTGGTCAAGCAGTACAGAACCGTCGCTGCCATGATGTCAGTTGATTTTTTTTTTGGCCTGATGCATTGTCGGTAACTCATGTTTTTGTGTAGATTGGAGTCCGGAGCGCTCTACTGCACGCCTGGTATCTTGTATCTCATCTTGCTGGGAGTAAACAAATCGTCAACTGTGAGTAGAACCGGCGGGTTTCCACGAGGAATTTTTTTCATTTCGACGATAGCAGTGATATTCGCAGCACTGGCCCAAGTAGTGGTGAGTCCCTGCTGCTCTCTGTGTCTGCTGACGAACCATCGAACTGATATTTCTAGGGAATTGCTCCAACAATCATCGTGGTTCGGGTTGGACTGGGAAGTAGTGTCGACAGTGTCGACAGTTTCCGTGCAGGTCCTTCGGTACAGGGTTCGGTGATGGATATTCGGGGTGACTTGCCGGAGCTAAATTATTGGGATGGGAAGAAGGAACCCGAATTTGTCTAGGTGACTGACTAGATGCTTGAACTTTGTACAATTATCAACCGCATTCAACTTGTACTGTTATCAATCATCATCGAACTTGACCTGACGTTTCGGGCTAAAAATTCCAAGCCGGCTTTTAATATTATGCGCCTTTCTGGTAAGAGTGCCAGTTTCCTGCCACTGTGCGCCCCGCTTTAATTGACCATGATCGGCACAATCGGCAAACATTTGTTGGTCGCAAATAACCCGTTGCCGCTCTCACAGCTCCCGCGCTTGCGATGTATACGTGTCACAGACCTCCAACCTCGCGCACAACCTTGCCGATAATAATTCACTTTTCTTCAACTGCTCAAATGACAAGCGACTTGATGACAGGTCGATTTGGTTCCCTTCCGCCCGCCGAATCCAACGTGCCACATGGCAGCATGAGCGCGCCTCGAATCCTAGTTCCACGATGGACGAACCTTCCAACACTCACCATTGGCCTGCTTAGAGTTGAGATGCTATGGTCGGTCGAGATGTCTTACGGTCCGGCTGATATGATCATCTATCATCCAAAATACTTTTTCGGCCAGAATCTCCCCAAATGGGTGCAAAATAGACGAAAAGGAAAGTCACAGATGGTGTGATCAAGGCTTGATTTGCCTAAAAACGCATCGTTTGGGAGCCTCGGTGAGGATCCTCACTCAAAATTAATTCAGGGCATGCATAAAGTATACATGATTAGGAATTTTGAAGGGTTGGACCCCAGGATGGATATATGTGTCGCAAAAGATGAATGATCCACTGATGGGTCATGATTCAAGGAGCGGCACTATACTGTAATTAGTGGCTAGAGAGCCTTGAAGAAGCCCTGTCATTGGCTCTCCCCAGACAATGAATGGCTAATCCGCAGAGAAAACACAGTGAATTGGGAGAGTGCAATAAATAGGTGAGGTATGCAACGACCTATAGGGAGATTAACGCTGCCCGGCCCGGCACCGAAGATGGGTGTCCAATCCACTGACGAGCATGGTAGCCGGCTGAAGTCGTAAGCCGGCTTTCGGACCGCAGCAGTCTCGAACAATCAAGGTGTCGATCAATACTAATCTCTTCTACTCTCCTCAACATTGGCGCACTCCTTGTCTCCACCTCTTGCTCCAAACCGAGAAATTCACCTATAATCTATCCGTTTTCACTTCCCCACTGTTCACCGCCCTACTCGAGCCCTAGATCTCGCGCCGACTTTAATATTGCCTTACTGGTCTTTCCTCCCGCATTTCTCCCGCTCCATTTGTACTTTTCCAACAAGCATTTCTGGCGTATCCCCTTTGCTCCGACCCTCGATTTGACCCCCCAGAACAGCCTTGCCTCAATTTATCGAGTGCATTTGCGCACTTTTCTCTATTTCAGCCTCGATTCCGGCCTCCCTTTCCTCTTCTGTTTATATTTCTTGGACTCTCCGCTCCCCAGATCTGTAATAGGTATAATTTATCTTCAAACTTCCTTTCTTAGTGGTCCCCTAGTTTTCTGTATAAATAACGATCCATTCTGCAATATACGATACTTGGTTTTGTCCCCAACGTCTTGTGCTCAACTCAGCAATCGGATCGATTTCGTCCTCCTCCTTGCTCTCGTACTCCGCTCACCCTCTACGCCTATCCGCATCGTTATCATTCAGTTTAGCTCGTAAACTTGGCCGCTCGGTTACCAGTCACGGTACCGCCCTTGGTTGTACACTCACATATATTTTATCTCTGCCGTCCTTTCTAGTGCAGCTTACCAGTTCCAGGTTTGCTCGCGCTTGGCCGGTCGGTTAGCGTGTCACCACTTCAAATCGATCCCTGGCGTAGTCCAAGATGCCTGATGACTTGATTTGAGTCTCGTGTTGGCGATACGTGGAATGTCTGTGCGAGAGATGAGAGAAATGACCATGAGAATGTAAAGTAAAGTCTGAAAATACAAGAATAAAACATTTCCTCGGCAAATGAAGACTTGTCCTTCGGGTATCGGATGAGTTGATTCGCAAGCAAAATGCGTGAAGTTGTGGTCAAGTAGCTAGAGAAGAAATCTGAGAGAAGAAGGATGAGGATAGTGTAATTACAGGTAAAATTAAGGATGAGAAATGAGTGGAAAGGGAACACAAAATCCATGTAAGGTCAGTGAATGATTGAGGTGTAAACTGACCCCCGAGAGCCTTCAAGATTCGCAACGTTCACCCCGAGCTGAGTGGGTGAGTAGTTGGATTCCAAAAGACTGTCTAGCTACGAACGAACTAACTGCTTAAATAGTATTCTACGGTAAGTGTCATTGTTCCTAAACTAACGAGTCCTTGTTCCTAATCTATCTATGCCTTTGTATTACGAGTCATTGTGAACCTGCGGCGCAGCCAAAGCGCAGCCGCAGTATCAATGAGGCAACGGATGCAGTCGGCATCCATATCCGTTACAATCCAGGTGCATCGTGGTAAAATATTTGGTCGGGCGGCCTAGCTGGCTCGGGAATCGAAGGCGACGCGGAAGGCAGCACAATGGACGCGGTCTGCCGTAAGAGATCGACACAGTTGATTGCAACATCTGGGCGCCGCTGGAGACAGTTCGTTACTGTGGCAATTGTTGATCACTGAGTGAACCGGTACGCAAACCAGCATTCCAGGAACAATACCGGCACGAATGAAACGAAATGAACCTTTCGACCGAGTACAAACGGGAGAACACCTCTACGATTGGGACGTTCCTCAAGGAAGTGAAGCCAAGTGCGAAGGGTAATTGCAAGAAAGTGAACACCACCAAGAACGGCGGGTGCTTTCCGTGGCGAAACTCCAGTCTGGCAACGTAGCCTGAATATTTCGCACTTCCATTACAGCAAATATTGAGGCCTATAAGTATACATTCTGACTCGGATTGAATTATGATGCAGATTTCGGACAGATTGGATGAGTGTGCGGCGATTGTTTCGGGAGTCCAGAAAGACAAATGCGCCGTGGAATGAGTCAGAACAACCAGATTTGCAAGGATTCAGGGTCAAAAGAGCGCCGTGAATTTCCAATCGAAGCCCCACAGATCCCGACGAGGTTACCAGAAAAACGAGATGGTGGCGAGAAGCAAGGGGAATGTGGCGGTGCTCGCGAATCAGCAGCCCGTGATTGATTGATCCACCATTCCCTTCTCTTCCTCGACTACCTCCATCGTTCTGCTTTTCTTCTGGCCTCTGGAGGTTCCTTGGCGCACATCTTAACTGGCTAGTGGCTGGGGCTTTGGTTTCCTGGCACCGTTGAGAAACATCTTCTCTGGGCTTCTTCGCTGCCTGCGTCGTGCAAGTGGATTCCTGTACAATTGAAACATCTGAATTGAGCACAAACCACTCGGCGGAGCTGCGATGCGTATATTGAACGTGATCCGTTTCAACGCCGCTGAGTTTTTTCTGCCACAGCCAATGTGCGGGCAGGTGTTTTGAGGTCCAATGATAACGCTGCTGCCGTATCAAATCTGCCGACGAATGGAACGCAGGATGGGCCGAAGCATTGGAAAAATATGGGCGCGATCCCGGGGAGCGGTGTGAAGCGAGCTTGGCATGAGCGCTCAACGACGCATTCGGCGACGTCTTCTGGATCGGGGGCGCGTTCAAGGTGCGTTTAATGCTTTCCTTTTTTCTTTTTCTTTTCGATTCTGAGTCCGATACTCGACTGGTGGGTTAGATTAGCGCACAGGTCATCGGAGATATACAACACACGAGGTCCGAGTGAGATCTGTTGTAGCGTCTGTTTAGAAGAGACTATCGGAGACACGGGCTAGCTTATGGGTCCAATTCTAGTGAAGGTCTTTGTCTTAAGTTTTGATTCTTGCCAGCACGCAAACGAGGTCGCTGACTGATGCGGTGCAGGTCATTACAGTCGTTTGCACAATTCCATGAAGACGCGATTTACTTGATCGCCAACTTTTCCCGACGGCGACTTGACAGAGGTGCGTCTCTTGCTGAACCAGAATATAGTGTTGTTAATTCAACTCATCCCACATAGATTGGCCGTTTATGCCAACTGAGGTTCTATTTGTGATCTATTATCAGCCTTCCAGGTCTCAAACTATCGGTGCACGTGCTCTTCGCTCCGGGTACATAAAACGAGGATGATGATGATGACGCCACGGAGTCTCGGCCGCATGCCTCACTGCCTGCCCATCCGAAGGCGCTTCGGCTGAGGCGCTTATGGAGCGATTCTGTGTAGCCGCCTCGCCACAGGCGAGTCTCTCCTCCGCTTCGCTCACGCCGTCGTCCTCCGCGCCTTCCGACTCTGTCTCCAGTTTCGGATCGTTGTCTCCAATTTCGGATCGTCTTCGCCGGGATCTCCTCTGCAAGGGCAACCGCATGCCAGAACTCTATGCCGCCAATTTTTAGGCCTCGGCACTCAATGCTGCGGCACGTATGCCTTTCGGGATACGCTGAGCACGCTCCTCGGCATGAGTGACGCGGGCATGCTGCGGATAGTACACGGAACGTCTCGCTCGCTCGCTTCCTGTTCGTACTTCCGTCTGAATCCTCATTCCTCTTCATTCTGCGTCCTTCTGCGCAACTCCATCAGCCCTCTCCATCTGCCTTACGTTCAGCCCGCTGTGTCTCGATTTCTGGAACACGTCTTGAACACGTTCCCTTTTCCACCCACCCTCATACACGATCCATATCCCAGGACCCTTTGCTATCGCTTGAAATAACTAACTCCCTGCTTATCTTCGAGCCGCTACCGCATAAGTGTAATATTGGACTTGGACCTTTGACTTCAAAGGAATCTGTTGTGCGTCGCGATGCTTTCCTCGAGTACCTTACGATCACCGCTTAGAGTCTCAACGGATCTGAGTCTCGTCAAATCTGTCTATATTATGGCGGCATCAGCTTCGCGACTTGCGTGATGCTTCTGCGAGTGCCTAGGCTGAGTCAAAGTTGTCGATTGGCGATCGAGGATTTTATTCTGGACACCAAACCTATCCCCTCTCTGAATTGGAATAGGACGTCCTTGTGGAGTACAGCAGCTCACTCCCACGCATTTAGTGCACATCTCGACAACTGGGGGTGCGTCGGTGGTTCGACCCACCCGAGGACGTCTTTGGAGAGTCTTGTCGTTTTTGTGGATTTTTCCTCGACGATCGTTCAAGGCAGCACAAATACAGTCATTGAGCTATGTGCGAGTCGGAGTGGGTCATAGAGGTATGCCCCTCTATGCGTCTATATACTGGTCGAAACGAATCCTTGATGACCTCTCGTGTTCGGAGGCTGCACTAAAACAAATTATCCTTTAACATCGCACGTCCCCGGATGAATTCGAACTGCCATCTCTCCCATAAAGGTCTCGACACCGCCGTGAGTTGCGTTTTCCACGGGGACTTTCCGCCTTAGTCCACAAACTGCATAGGTGCGTATCTAGATCTAAGCCGCTTCTTAGGCGAGAGGATGGTCCCTGTTTGCCTGCTGTACTCAAAATGAATTCTCGTCTGGATCGGGAAACGTTCTGGGGTGGGTTCGACTCGGGCTGAACCACCGGCCTCTCCTAACATCTGATGGAACTCGGCAATGTCTTGGGAGTGAGCTTTACTTCTGCACCAGGACTTATCCCAACCAAATTCAAATCAAGCAAGGTACGATAAAGGAATTTCTATTAAGCCTGCCCTCGTACTCCAGACATGGAGTTCAATACTTCAAAACGAGGACAAACTCCCAGAAAACTGGCTGAGAGTGCCCAAGGTTTTAGTGGGTATTGGGCCACTTACACCTCCTCCACTGCCGGTCTCGGACCGTCGGGGTAGAAACAGGTGAGCCCGGAGCCCCACACTGTTGCGAGCCGCTTCGTGCATAAATGCATTTCCTTGGGCGGTGGACTTATTGTGACCAATCTCTCTGTGGGAGGCCTTTGGCCCCCACTCCTTATGCAGCCGAGAGTCTAGCCAATTGTTAGATGTCTCTTCTGTACGTACCACCAAAAAAAAAAAAAAAAAAAAAAAAAAAGAGAGGCTCGATAGGTGGGTAATCCATGGTGACAGTCTTCAGTGGAGTATGGAAGCGATTTGAAGTTCATACCTTATTCATTTGCGATTAAATAGTGACACTCTTCTCTCCCCTGCCCTCCAAAAAGAGCCTTTTTCATGCGGTAACCTCACGCCTCGGAACAAACAGGGGCGGTAAAATTATCTATCGCTTTCTAAAAAGGAAGCTCCCAACGACCGCATGTCCCCGGGTGGACTTGAACCACCGCCCCGCAAACCTAAAGACAATCATCGTAATTGTTGGGAGTGAGTTAGGTTTCTCCCGAATCCCTCTTCAGTGACCATATCCTCGGGTGGTTTCGAACCACCGGCTCTCCCGTAAACTTCTAAGGTCGTTGACGTATTGGGCGGAATTGAGTTGCCTTTACTCCACAAGGACTTCTCACTCTAATTTCCAGGCTGAATAGGTGTTATCTAAATGCGCTTAGAGGTGAGCAGGATACGATACGTGAACATCGCCACTCCATACGCAGTATGTTGCCCTTCTCTGTGATTCACTTGATACCAGGGTGATCCGGTTGAGGGTTTCTGTTGCGCCTGGAACCCGGGATGACCGGAAAATCGACTAGAAAAAAAAAGGAGATGGCGAGAAGGCATGTCATCGGGCGGATTCGAACCACCGGTTCTCTCATAACAGATGCTCCTTCATTTCTCAAATTCTGGACGCGAGCTTCGTTGCTCCACGAGTACTGACGTTGAAGGTTCCCTACGCGAACGAGCGATCCGCCTATTACCTTGTTGCCGGGGGCCGGGGCCCGTCAGAGGGTCAGGTATACAATCTAGAGCGATAACGTAACGGTAGGTCGTGGGAGCGTTGACTTGTTTCAATAAGTATATGTTGGATTTTTCGAGCCTGTGAGTTCCTGTGAGACTGTGAGTTGAGTGGAGGGGCTGAGAGTGAACCGAGTCACAAGTCACGAGCTGCGGTCTTTTGCTCTTGACCACCACGCAGCTAAGTACTTTCATCCAGCTCCATGCCCTAGGAGTTTTGTAAGGCACCGGGCTCATTCTCCCTGTTAGGAGACACCCCCAACCTACCCACAGGCGTTTGATCGTGTCCTCCCGATAAGCTTCTGCTCATTCTTCGTCACTTGTTTCCGGGATTCTCCTCGTGTTCTCTGGCTTAAATAGGGTCACTCACAAGGACATACTGTAGTACGGCCCCTCGGGAAACGTCGATCTGTCATACTGGCTATTTTACTTCATCCTGTGTCCTTGCGCTTTGCATCCCGAATATGTCCTGTCCGGCAGCATTTCTTTTGAGAACCGTCTACTGCGCTGGTGACAACATTGGCCGATGGCTATGCAACCATTCCCCGTTCCTGAAGCGCCGGTTACCAGGTCGCACATCAACGGGAATCATCGTCGTCGATACGGTCCGCGCGGCATTTTAACCTCATCGCACCGCAGCTCGCATTTCTTGGTGGTGCGAGTGCGAGTGAGGCTATGGGAGACGGCTAAACGAGTCTGTCGCGAAAATTATCCCTATCACCGATTTTCTTGGTTGATCGCGACTAACGCGGTGACTTTTGAACGCACCTCACACGGAGTTCCGATTTGCAGATGGTAAGCCACAGCCACTGTTCGGAACTCGCACTTCTGACTCAACTTCAAGCATTTATAAGTAATGGCGATACTTCCGGCTGTCCCTTCGCACCGCCCGCCCCACATGCCCGTCACATTCTCTGTCGCTCCCCACTCCGCCAACTCTGTTAATGTCGACCAGGCCGCCGATGGATTGACTGCACGAGAAATACTCGCCAGAAGCTGTCCGCAGCAGAACGAGAAAACAAAGAAAATCTTGCAGTTCGCGTTCTCTACCGAAGCTGAAGCTAAATCGTACGTGTCCGCCTTCACCATTCACCCGTTCCATAATAACCTGATCAAATTTTCTCGTATCAGACGCCGTGACCTCACCACGAAAATCAAGAATCTCCTCCCCAACAACAACGGCTTCGTGCACACGGTCATCAAAGCGTACAACGGCCACCACGCGCTGGTGATTCGCCCCGATGACGTCTGGCTGGCGATCCTGAGTCAGTTCAACTTTTTCGTCAACGCCAACGCGGAACTGCTGCGCGCAAACTTCGTTGCGCACAGCGGGAAGATGGGCCTGCGGATTGTCAACGAAGGCACGCGTCAGTCTCGATTTCGGGTCCATGGCGCGCCAGATGGTGGACCTCATAGAGAAGAACGTCGTGGATCCCACTCTGCGTGAGTGGGCAATGCCCAGCTTCACGACGACCGCCGAAAACGATACAACCGTCGCCGCAGTCCTACTGCTCGCAACCCTCAAAGAGTACTTCTCCTACGAATTCTGTGGCATTACATGCGGGATACCTCGCGTAACGCTCGAGGGAGAAAGGTCGGACTGGATCAGCATCCTGGGGCGCCTCGAGAAGCTGAAGGAATTTGGCACTCAGACCATTGCATGGTATCATCTTCTTCGGCCGGTCATAGCGCGATTCATTGCTGCGTTTGACTTAGACGCAGCAGCTGACGGCACGGATAATGTGGATTTCTGGCAAAAGGTCGCGCATTATCACCCTATGGGGAGTGGGATGGACTATTATTCCGGGTGGATTAACGCATTCAACGTCTTCAGCGAGAAAGGAGTCTGGATGGGGCATAAATTGAATCTGGTACTTATATTCTATATTCACACATCCTTCACCGACCAAGAGCGCTGACGTGTGGCTAGACGACGGTTACGCCTGAGCACGCTCCTGAGGACCTTTCTGCTCAACAATTCTGGGCCACATACGCACCGTCCAGCATTCCCAAGGAGCTTTCTGCCACGGAACTGCTCTGGGAGATGTATCGTGACAGCGTAGGCGATTCTAATTCCAATTCCGGTATCCGCACGTCCGACGAGCTCGTCCTCGATGGGACGCCGTACCATCGTGTGAATAGCCGCGAGGTACCGCCGGGGTACGCCGAGGTGGACGTCAAGTTGGATGACGATGGCGAGAAGTTCGACTGTGTAATAATTGCGGGGACGGTGGGTACCCGTGTCTCGTCTAGCGGAGATCGTGCGCTGTCGTTCACGGGCGAGTGCGATGTAGTGCGCCCAGTTGCCGGGTGGTGGATCTTTATCAAGAAGTAGAGGCGAATGCCCTGGATGAGGAGATGGAGGCGCTTTATCATCGTGGCTGGTATGCAGCCCAATTATTCTTACACTCTGTAGAGCCTCTTAAACTGTCTTAAGCTCAATTTGTACTTGTGTTCGTCTCACATGCAACTTTCACCATACATCATACAAGGGCATGGCGATGAGAAGGCTTCCCGGCGTCGGCCAAATATAGGATATACATGAGTTGCGGAAGGTGAAGAGGGGATGAAAGGGCAGGATGGGGGAGGGGATTGTGCAGCGGAACGTGTTGTATGGCCCGAGGTACAGAGCTTTGAGCTTGTGGTGGCCAAGAAAAGCGGGTATGATATGAACCTCGACTTTGTCACCGACGGACCGTTCAATACCTTTGTTGGTTTTAGGAAGCAGTTGGAATTGTTATTTGCCTGAAGCTCAAATTTCTAAATGTAAACAAGAGCACTTGTCACATCCGATTTAATGAGCAAAGATCTACTCCGGTCCAAGATCCACGTACCGCAATCAGATAGCCGGTTTATCGCCTCATCCAGACACTGAAGCCCTCGTCGACTATGCAACATTTCTCGACTATAAGTTTGTTTCTCGCCAGTACCCTGGGCATACGCTCCAGGAGAGACGCTCTGAAATCGGTGTACGCCACCTCTGAGTCGCCATCGTCCATGTTCATGCGCCAGCGCATCCGCGGGGCCGCGGTAGAGTTGACCAGGACGTTGTCGATTCCCACCAGTGTTTCCTTTTCCAATTCATCGCTCGGGCAACAGATTACACATATTTCCTGGAGCGTGTCTGGGGCGGCCGTCAGGATGGTGGACAGACGCTCAATGAGCCACGCCCCGTCGCATTCGTCTATTGTTATTTCAGCTAGTTTCAAAGAGGGCAGCGGAGGTAGGGAATGAGTAGATCCACTGGACTCGTCTTCGTCTAAGACAAAAAAAAAAAATCAGCAAAGCACAACGGAGCATGGATGGAAACGTACAATGTATTCGAACATGTTCGAGGTTAATCGCCACCAACGAGATCAGTTTGTCGCTAGATTTCCCGTCCGGTTCCCACCAGAGTCTCCGGATGTGCGCCATCCGCGGTGCAAATTCCGGCGATGAAAGCACATCCCCGATCCCAGGGGCAAAGAGCAGAACCAGATTCTCTACGATGGATTGGGGTGGTTGATCCATCACTGACGGAACCGTGAGATCGACAGACACGTCGGCGATGGACAGGCTTGGAGCAGCGCCCAAGAACAGGGCCACTATGGCGCGCGGAAGTGCATGAATCGCGAGGATATGTAACTGAGCAAGCTTTTGGTGTTGAATAAATTCCACGATGGCCAGAGACAGTTGTGGCCCGATACTGGGCCATGGACGAGGATCATTCCTTGCTCCAATGATGTAGCAGTGCCGCACATTTGAGAGATTGTCCAGTATTGCGCGTACAGCATCTTCCTTTTCGGGCGCCGCATCCTCGGCTGGGAGTACGCAATATAACCGCTTGAAATACTGCGCAATATGGGGAGATTCTTGCAGCAGAGTCCACGTTGTGGTATAATTGTCGTCCTCATAATTGTCGTCATCATATTTGTCGCCATCCCCTAGAATCAGCGAATACAGCAGGATTCGCTGGCTGTGGCCGAGGAACATCTTGGCGACCAAGGAGCACATCTTAAGCGACTCCCTGTCGCCAATTTCATCGACGATTGCGCGGACGAGCTCCTGCGGAATGGTGTCCATGAGGAAGAGCATCACACAGCCTCATGGTGATGTCATCTTGAATTTCAGTCGGAGCAAGAGTCGGAGTTTGAACGAGCTAGCTGTGATCAAATCCAGCTTACCATTTCTCAGGCGTTCATCCAACCCACAAATGTCATGATAATATCTACTCTGACCTTTACTTCCTGTGATCTATCACCCAAAGAATTATTTTCCGCGGCGGTTGATCCACGAGACCATGATAAGAGACCTGTGTCTTCCGAATTTTCCTGAAGATTTTTTTTGCTGAATATCTTCCCATACATGCAGTCTTGCTCCAGGTGAATTTATGACGGCGCCCAGGGCATTGTCCAGTGAACACCCGGAAGGCACATGGAGCGCGCAGTTGGGGAAAGTGTCAACCGGCCGAGGATTGGGAGATGTGACTCAACGGGCGTATCAACACTGAGTTGCGGCAAACGTAAGTGCTGCGTGAAATCATTTTGCCACCGGGTCAAACTGCGGTTTTTTCTTTTAGGCCCTGATCGGCAACCGGTAATTCACGCATGAATGTGTGAATAGTCACAAGTAGTCACATTCGTAACAAAGAGTCACATAGTGATCTCAGCTTCAACCCGACGACCACTGCGCAGAATATACCGTACATGCCAGCTCTACGCATCAAAGATAAAGCCCGCTCGTCCGAGGCTGTTCGGCTCCTCCAGCGACGTCGGCATGCACTCCACACGGCAGTTATCACGACTGTATTCTGTGCTGACAGCTTCTTACATCTGGACCGCCCAATTCCGATCCCTCGTCATACTTCCATTCTCACAGGTCAAGATTGGCTTGACGAACTAATCAATGGTCATCCTGACCGCTGCCTCGACCAATTGGGGATGTATCCGGCAGCCTTCTTGTTGCTGTGCTGGGAGCTGACGATCAACGGAGGGCTGGCTGATAGCCGTCATATCACTGCTCAGGAGCAGGCGGCGATATTTGTCTACTGGATGGTCCACGGAAGCAGTCAGAGGCAGTTGATGGAAAGATTTCAGCGGTCTGGCGACACTATTAGCAAATATACGAATCGGGTACTCAACATCCTCGTCGACGGCTTCTACGATAAATATGTCCAAAACCCGGTGGACTCTACCCCTCTGAAGATAGCTGACAACCCATCATACTTCCCCTTCTTTCGATATTGTCGCGGCGCTGTCGACGGCGTACACATTGATGCCTTTGCACTCGCCGACGATGTCGTGCGCTACCGAGACCGCCATGGCAATATCTCCCAAAATGTCTTGGCAGCGTGCGATTTCGACATGCATTTCGTTTACATGATGCCGGGATACGAGGGCACGGCTGCAGACGGACGACTCTTTGATACAGCACGTCGGAACGGTTTTGCACTCCCCGAATATTGTTACTACCTTGGGGATGCCGGCTTCCCAAACTGCGACCTGATTATGACACCATTTGCTGCCGTGCGCTATCACCTCTGTGAATGGGATCGGAGCGGGCGTGCCCCAGAGACCCCCGAGGAGCTCTTTAATCTCCGTCATGCGAAGCTGCGGAATGTGGTCGAGAGAATATTTGGTGTCAACAAACGTCGCTTCAAGATCCTCATATCGAGCCCCGAGTGTGCTTATGAAATGCAATCAAAGATTGTGGCGGCCGCTGGAGCACTACATAACTTCCTTCGCATCCACGACCGGCTAAACTCATTTGATATCGAAATCGACGAAGAGGATGGCTACAATCCTGACGACCATCCCTTCCTAGCCGGTGCAGTCATCCCGGAGCGCCGTGTGCTCGCCATCACACCGGAGGAGTCGCAGAGGGCAAATGAAAGACGCCATAGAATTATGATGAGTATGTGGGAGAAATACAATGCGGATGATGAATAGCTAGTACAGTGCGATGATAACAAACACGGATCACAGTTGTATAAGGACTCAGAACAATAAAGAAAACATACGCATAACCACTAGACCCAATTGGCAGGAACAATAATCTGGTGTTCGGTAAGAATCCGCTTCAGCAATGCAATACGGTGGATACGATTCGTTGTCTTGACAAAGGCACGCGCACGCCCTTCGTTGGCGCTCAAAGCGTCAAGAATAACAGCATAGAACTCGCCTTCAGGATCGTCGGGGAGGAGGGTCGCATCTGCAGTAAAAACGTCAACAACAGCGTCGACGTGGGACGTATCGGCTTTGGTGATGATCGGCGCGGACATGCCCTCGCCAATGCTCTTCAACCCACGGGCAATCTGAGCACCGGTCTCAGCGGTACGCGAGACGCGACGGCCGCCAGATGTAGAGCCACCAGAGGTGGAGCGGTCGCGCTTGTTGTTCGTGGTCTTCTTGCGATCATCCTCGCCGTCGCTGTCTATCTCGATGGGGGAGTGGGATGTACGGGGGCGTTTGACCGGCGGGGAAAGGAGTTCGTCATCATGAGGTTTCGAAGATGCAGGTTTGTTGGGCAGGGAATCATCCAGAAGAGTGTTGGTGTCAACGTCCAAGACTTCATTTTCGAGATTAGCAAGAGGTTCGCGGGCACGTTTGCGTGGTGCGGTGGTCGTTTTGGAAGAAGAAGCAGTGGGTCTTTGGGCTTTCTTGAGATGCAAAACCTGTGCGCCGGTGGCCTTATTGCCGCCAAAGAGACGTGCAAGACGATCGTAATACGGGCACGTTTGCTTGAAACACTTGACGTATTTATTTCCATGTTCCTAGGTCTCGTTAGCTCGGATCTCGATGCCGAATGTAGCTCGACGCACCTCGGTGAAACGCTCAATGAATTCTGTCTCTGCACACGCCTTCTTTTCCTCATCGTCCCAACCAACTCCGCTCTTCCCGCGAACGAATTCGTACTCTTCAAAGATGCGTTTGACCTGCGGCTGGATTAGCTCCCAGAAGTAAACAGTGTACCATGCAGATGCTGACATATCGGAGGCGGTTTCCGACCTGGTCCTTCTTGCGAATGGGGCGGCTCGGAAACTTCTTCTTGAGGGAAGCAGATATGTCGGTAAACGCTTTCGATTTGAAGCCATTTCCACTCATATATGTGGTGGGGTCGGCAAGAAGAAAATCCAGGGCATGGTTGGTCTCCGCTTCAGTGAAAGAATTCGAGGCAGTGTCGATGTTGTTCGCGACACTCTCATCGTCGATGTCGCTTGCAATGGGAGATTCGGGTCGGGACGCCATTATCTGGAGCTTTCCAATGACGGTGGTGAACCGAGAGAGGTTAGACTCACCTCGAGGGTCGCCGGCACGTCGGGGGTGGAAGAGAGAAAAGAGGAAGCGAGGAGGAAGCGAGAACGTGAAGCGTGACAACACCGTGACAGAATTCACGCCAAATTCACACGCGATTAACGGTTGCCGATCAGGGCCTTAAATGTCGTAGTCGTGCTCGGCGGATTTAACGCGGAGAATCTCAGAGTTTTATTTCACCAACGAAAGAGTGGGAAGTGTGTCGGTGCTAGCCATCACGGCCGACGACATCGCCACACTCCTTGATTTTAACGTTCATGTTGCTGTCTTGCGTCTTGCACAAGTCTTCCTCTCCGCATTCTAGTGTCTGGTTTAAGTTCATCCCACCAACTCGCATCCTCATACTGAATCTCTCGCTCTCACCGAAGGGCGGTTTTTCATTTGGGATCCACTGCATCTCGCACCGGCAACTGTGAGAACACGCCTATGGCGGCTGGCCGGCAAACCCGTCTTCGTTCTGTTTATCCCCACCATATCTCCGCCGGAATTTCACAAGTCCACAAGCAGCTGCTACGTCCGCCGCCTCCTTTAATGAGGCCTCTCGACCACATAGCATTTCTTCGTTCATTATGATTCCTCTGCTATTTCTCTGCTTCAGCCTTACAGTGGTCCTTCCTTGCGCGTTTGCAACCCAGAACTGGAGCTCACCCGCCCACTATCCCGGTAAACCCACTGGCAGCTACAGCCCTAAATGGCAAAATTGTTCGTCTTCCGAGTTCCATTCTCCGTGTAGGTCTCACCGGGCACTTGACAGACTTTCAGGTCACAGACCCTCTGGAGAATGTTACGTGGCCCTTGCCGCGTAACTGGGCGGGCAGCATCTCGACGCGCACTGTCGGAAGCAAGAACAACACCGCGTTCTTCTGGGGGTTCGAAAAGGCAAACGGCTCGCTTACTGATACCAGCTCGACCGAGCCCTGGATGATCTGGCTCGCCGGCGGACCAGGTTATTCCAGCATTGCGTCTATGCTCGTTGAGAATATGGGACCTATCGTCGTTACCAAGGACTCCCTCGGCCCAAATAATAACAGCTGGCACAATATTGCAGACATTGTGAGCTGGCTGAGCGCGCCGCAGATGATCCACTCATCCTTTACGACAGTTTTTCGTTGATAATCCCGTTGGAACTGGCTACTCCACTGTCGGCATGGGTGGATACCCCGCCGATGAGGATCAGGTCGCCACAGACTTTGTGGGTGCTGATTGCAGGCCTTCTCTACGAATACTGATTTCTCATCCAGCTTGGTTTCCTTTCCAATCTTGTCAAAGTCTTCCCTGGCTTAAAGACGCGCCCATTGTATCTCCTTGGTGAATCCTACGCCGGGCGATTCATCCCCTACATCCTCAAAGGTTACTTCGGCCTCGCCCCTGTGGATCGCCCCGTCACCTTCACTAACGGCAAAATCGGGTGCTCTAACCCCGCACTCTCGTTCGTTCCGCGTACGGCCACGTTAATCTTTACTGATTCCCAGTGCAGTGAAGCCAATCTATTCGAGAACATCCCGATCTTGCGCATCATCGAGACGTACCCGCAGCTCATCAACTACGACACGAAGATGTACGACTACCTCCACGAGCAGAACCACCTCTGCAACTTTGACCTCAACCTGACGTATCCGCAGACGGGTGGCAAGTTGCCGTACACGCGCATCAAAAAGGGGACACTTGGGCATCGACTTCCACAGCCGACGGCCCGCGCACTAAACCCGTCTGACGCCTTTATACAAGAACTTCACGAGCGCTGGATCGAGATGCCTGAGGAGCACCGTGGCCGCTCGTCAGAGGAGCGTGAGCTGCGCCGAAGGGAGTGGATGGGGGAAACGTGTGGAGAAGACGATACCGGAAGCCAGTCTGCGTCAGCCTCCACGAGAGCCGAGACAACCCAGACCACCGCCACGGCCACTGCGAGTGCTGTTCCACACAACAAGTTTCCTGGGGACGTGCCCATCAACACGACGCTCACCGGCCAGGTAAACCCTTTCTGGGGCTGCGATCTGCGCGACGCCGTAATAACTTATGCTCTCAACTTTACCTATCCGTGGAGTGCCTCTCTTTCATTTTCATTTTTATCAATCCTAGCGTGTTAACAATACGCATAGATCAACTCGGAACCAAGTTTGACTTCCTCGACATCCCCTACACCGTCAACCCCATTTCGGAGAATCTGCATCCGCACAATTGGATGAATGGTACGTGCAATATATGTGGTACGGTTCTGCCTCATAGTAATCTTCCTTTTGTAGCTAACACCACCCGCGCCGCGCTTCACGCTCCGAACAACAAAATCTGGGGCGTTACGACGACAACGTACTCGTGGGGTAACGTCAAGGTTGGGAGAGATCCGAGCCCCCCGTGCATAGCCCTCTTGTTGCCTGCACTGTGCGGTACTCATGATTTCGATTTAGATCCACGTTTTTCCTGGACGAGCTTGCCGCCAACGCCTCCAAAGAGAACGTCGGAATAGTGTGGTACTCAGGCAACGACGACGCAGCCACAGCTCACTGGGCGACGGAGGTCGTCATTCAGGTTCGTTGTCCCTCTGCCTCGTACGCATCTCCGCTCACGTACCTGCAGAACACCACATTTGGCGGTATTCAGGGCTTCACCGTAAAGCCCAACACCTCCTGGTTCGACGACTCGGGCCTTTTCGCGGGCGTCGTGCGGCAGGAGCGCGGGTGGACGTACGCTCTGCTCTACGGCGCGGGGCACCAGACTGCTGTAATTAACCCCGCGCGCAGCTTTGCGTTTATCCGCGACTTTGTTGTCGGCAACTCGCAGGTTGGCGCTGTCGACCCTGAGACGGGCGCGATCACAGTGCAGCCTGCGCCAGCGGGGGTGGAGATCCCAAGAATTCTGCCCGATGGGGTAATTACGGGGCAGGCAGAGGTTCACTACCACACGGCTACGGTGACGTGGCCCGAGGCGACGGTCGCGGCATGGAACGCGCATGTCAGTTCCGTGTTGTATGCGGAGGCGACCCCAACGAGCTCGCTCAAGCGATGATCGATGATCGTCTATCTATCCACAGTACTTATATAGCCTATAGACGGACTATCCAATTTTCACTGGTACCAGAAGCCACCACCAAGAACGATTCAACAATATTCAGGTCTGCGCTGATACTTATTCGGTTCAAATTGATCAAGTTGAAGACGCCGAGTCTGAACAGTGTTGTGAACTCAACTTACTGTAGTATTACGTTCAATTCGTCAGTCACGCGTCACGCTCATTTTCTCTGAGGGCGGCAATAATTTTTTCTCAATTTGTCGGATTTTCTTTGATTTTTAAAAGTATCAAAAAACCCGCGGCGGTGACGAATTGAACGTAATACTACCATTCCCACGTCCATGTGGAGCAGAAAGAGTCTCGTAAGCGCATCGGGGTATGACAGGACCCCGCTTTATCCCTTGGCACCCTAGCCCCCGTGCCGGACAAAAATTGAGATTTTGGGCTCGAAACCTAGGTCCTGGCCGGACAAAAATGAGGGGTTGGCGACGGGAAACCTAGGTCCTGTCCGGACAAAACTCGAGCTGGGGCACCGTCTCAGTCATGGGCCGGATTAATTTTTGGGTTAAAGACCGTTTCGACGCCAATTTCTGGCTGAATCTTCTCAAAATCGTGGTTAAATCACTACAAGCGGTACAAATGGTCGTGCCAAAGGAAAATTTCGGGATATTTGGGCCGTGGGAACGCAGAATTACCCTTTTCGGCACGCTCGGCTAGGTCCTGTCCGGACAAAAACTGTGCTTTGCGGGAGAAATTTGTCCGGACAAAAATTGGCAGATTTGGGTCGGTCGGGGGCTAGCCTTCCAAGGGATAAACCGGGGTCCTGGTATGACAACAGTTGGGCTGCTTGGGAGATGAAAAAGTACGTTGGCCGTGCATCAGACTTTTCCTGTTGTCACGCGTTGTACAGCACGGGACAACATGGCAACGGCCGTCAAAACGGCACAACACGGCTTAACGCTCCAACATAACAACCCTCACCAGAAAATCCGCAACACCGCTGATGGGGCAAAGTTGCCGGAGCTCGACAGACAGAATTGCACCTTCTCACTCAAGGGAGTCCTCCATCCTACCACATACCCCCACCCAATCTCAAGCTCAATGCCGAGCTCACCATCGTCGACAACATCCCATCAACGGTGTAAAAATGTGTGCAAAAGCCCAAACACGGCAATCAAAATGTCAAAAGCCTGACGGTCAAACACGCGCCGGCTTTGTCCGCGTTGTGGTGCCGATCACTGATAACCGGTCCGCCGGACCTCTCTTGTCCTCTCCCGCTCAACTCCCGCTACACAGAACCTTTCACCCGGCGCTCAACTTCAAGTATCCACATTTTTTGTGCCTCCTGGCAAAGTAGGGCTTGCACCGCTAGACTCAGGATACTAGTAGTCCGACTCGAATCGTCGCCTCTGCATCCGCATTTTAATCTGGCTGCAGAGGAGATCCGAGGGAGTAGAAATCGACCTCGACGCTTCAAGATCAATATTCCGCCCCCCGGGGAAAGATTTCACATCTTCAAGTCTACACCCTTTCCCAAGGACTTGCTCCGCATGAAACCCCGTATCGACAAATCAATTCTTATGTCATTCCGCGAGCTTCGGCAAGGAACTTTGAGGGTCCATGGGTTCGCAGGAAAATCACCTGGCTAAAAGCTCCGTTATGCTCTGCGTAATTATCCTGGTATTCCGGATAGCACTGCAACTCGAGGCTGGAAGTGTCTTCTCCGGGATCACCACTCCCTCCTCGTCGACGACAAATGTCCTGGACTCGACCTGACACATACACTCACACGCAACTCTGCGGCCATGCCTAGACTCCCAAGACGGAGCCTCAATGCGCTCCGATGACCCATTGACATTGGTAATCTGGGCCGACATATCACATCTCGTATGACACTATCTCAATGATGGCTTGGTTCGTGCTAGTGAGTTATGTTACTGAACTGGACAACCAACGCTATATATGCTCCTCCTAGTAAATTCCGTGGATAAACACGCTCAAACTATCCTGCTCCCGGTCCGCTTCAATCTGGGTTTGCTGTTCATCTGGCAAATTTTGTGATTTAAATCAGAGACCTGCGCCCTTGAATTAGTGGAACAGCGGGATGCCAAAATGGATGATGTGCAACCGAGGCCGATTGTTCTCGACCCACGACGAAAGAGATCCAGAAACGCTCGCGCCTTTATGCTCCATTTGCATCTTCCCATAGGTGAAGCTGTCTAGCAGGCGTGTTCCACTGGTCTACCCCGGTAAGTCACAAGTGCACACATATTCTTATTTGGAATTATGGGGATAATGGATCATAACAGCGCAGCTTCCCCGCAGCCTGGCCTACTCAGGTGATGGTTGAGTGACACGGATCCTTATTTTAAATTATGCGGGAAGCAAACAGCGCAATTCTCGCCGGCCATCATTATAACATACTAGTCTGGATCTCAAGGTACCTTGAAAAAACAACGAACGTCGACTTGATCCTATCTGCAGGGTTCTATAGAATTGCCGCAACTACATGATGAGCGACCCAAAGGTTTACGCTATCATAGTCCCAAGGATTTGAGAGGGACTAGCAACTCGGACCGCTCCACCGGATATTCTGCATTCAAGGCTCTAGACTGGCCGGTGGTCGTTCGATTGCGACCCGAATAGAACAAGTTGATGTTCCGTCCGTATCTCTCTCATGTTATTTATCTGCAGACACTGCAGAGCTCACGCTCCCATCGGTACATATTCAAGGAACCCCCGTCCGGCATCGGAGTGGGTCCTCCGTCGACAGTGCATTCTTGTACGTCTGACGCAATCTGCCTTGTCAAACGCTAATTCTTTTGCGTGCATGCCACCGGTTGACATCGCCAAGAAAGAGACTCCATGGAAATTCGTCGGACGCGGAAAGCTACTGTACTATTGCGCCATGAAGCGCTGTTCGCCGCCGCCGCCCGAATGGTCAGGTTCCCGATTATATTTATAAGTGGAATGCCACTGCACAACCAGACCCACCTTTCCTTCGTCCTCGCGATACATCCCCCCACTTTTCGCGCAAACGACATTTAATACCAATGGGAAAACAGGCATTCGTTCCCGATCCCAGGCTTCCGCTTGAACTAGAGCGCTTAATCTTCGAAATTGCCGCTATCTCGCATCCGACGACAATTCCGAAGCTCATGTTACTCGCCTGGCGAGTTAAAATTTGGTATGTGGCGTGAACCACTCTAATTTCTGCTGTAACCTGTGGCAGGGTCGAACCTCTCCTGTATAACATCGTTGTGATGTCCTTCGCGCCGCCACGCGAAATTCCCTGCGTTACCGCCGAGACTCTCCGCCGCGTGTTTCAGCCGAAATCAGGGCAATTTCTCCAGGATACTGTCAGGAACATATTCCTCAATTATGCTGCAGGACCATCCGAAGTGGAACACGTCCTCGGATTGTGCAATCGCGTCACAAACCTATTCGCACAGTTCCCAACTACCTCGCATCTATGTACCCTAGCTTCTCTGCAGTACCTCCGTCGCCTTGCGGCGGGCGTCGAAGCCATCGCGCTGCACTCTGCCATCTCACACACTGCGTTTCCCAGCCTCACACATCTCGAATTACTCCTCGGTTCCACCAGCCCAGATTTAGGTGCAGACCTGGCGCAGTTACCCTGTCTCACGCACATTGCCTTCAACTCTGTTTGCGCTGTCGGTGATTTATACAGCGGATTGGAATCACACCACCAACTCGACTCGCGACTCCAGTGCATTGCATTCTTGTTCCACAAGCTGCAGGACAGAGAGAAGGCGGATTGCTTTACATGCGACAGTCGCTTCGTATGCGTTCACCAGCGCACAGATTTTCGCCAGGGCTGGCTTCGCGGCGCGCAGTCGGGCAAAGATTATTGGGAGCTCGCAGACGAACTGATCTTAGCGCGCCGAACCGGGACAGCTGACGGTGAGTGCTCAGCCAAGTTTATGCCCATTGTATTGATTTCATGCTTGTTTTTTTAGGTTCTAGTTACTGTGTTTCTTGACCCGAATTTTCCTTTCGTTTGCAAGGCACTGCGCGACGCTATAGACAAGGTCACTCCCTGCTGTGCTTTCATTGATTTTCACATACAGTGAGATGACGAGCCAGGTGTCCAGCGATTGGGAATTTTCCACGAAACCTCTTCGGAGCAGTGTCCGGTTCGAGACAGAGTACTGTACCCGATGGAGCTATTTCTCTCCAGCTCACATTCGACTACGGATGCCTTGACTGAGGCACGTGTTAGGTCCTTGATTCACGGGCCTGCTTTATTCCACCCTAATGTATTCACGAGGAATGAACGCACAAACCACTTTAAGCTAACGGTACCGGCTGACATATCGTGAACCGAAATGCGATTTCCAACTGAATTCCAGCGGCCGCATTGGCTTGTACACCTGTTTATAGAGGAATCGGGGCGGTGGAAGTCTTCGGGATTGCCTCACAGGCGAATAAAATAAAATAAAATCCACAATCAATCACCACATGCCCTCGGGTGCGAACCACCGGCTCTCTCGTAGAGCTGTGGTCGCCGTGTGAGAAATGAAATTTTGGCGTTGAGCCATTCCCTGCAGCAAAGGCGAAAAAAAATAATACGGGCACGGTGGATTCGAATCACGGGCCGCTCTCGCTCTTCCGCGAATGTTCCACCATTTTACAAAGGGCGAGAGGCAGCAGGTTTGCTCCATGAGCATCTGGGCCATCGGAAGGAGAAGGACGGAATAAGAGCGCGAGAAGATGAGATAGGCAGGCAAATGACACAAGGATGCGAGAGAGAACATAAGAGAGGCACACCGAGAGTTTGCACCACTGTTGGTCGGGCCCATCTGGGACCGTAGCCACTGGCGGCCCACGTCACGGGGCAGTATTGACGGCGAAAACAGGTATAGAACAACCCTAGAGTGGTGTTTATGGCATCGCATCTAATGGCTTCGAAATAGACACTACAACAGTCCTCACTCGTACCTCGTGTGTTGTATTCACTGCCTCCGTCTTCTGCAAGATCTGGCTAGCAGATTGGCGCCAACACTGCCTTCTTGAATTCAATCCTTTCCAAAATCTGAAACGATTGCGGCTCAGAATTTGAGAGGCCAACAATCCTCTCGGGTAGGCGACATATTCTACCCACACACAAGCCCTCAGTCTCGCCCGACGTTTCTACCCTCGTCTTGGACTCGGAAACCTCTTGGCAATACAACGATATTTTAAGCACTCCTCGCTTTGCTGACATGTTATCCGTAACTAAAACATGGGCAACGACCACTTTGCCTCGGGCTCTAAAACAGAACTTGCCACTTGAATATCTCAGTAGTGCTCTAGAATATAGTTTCCTAATGTAGAGTTTTTGTTTCAGGTATGGCTCATCAATGGGAACTGAGGAGTTGAATCGATTGTTCGGGTGTGTGATGTGCGCGGTGATTCAACGGCCGCCCTTCTCCCAGATACCAGGGAGCAGACAGATGGTGAATATACTGAAGTCGCCTCTACCCAAGACAAGAGATGAAACAATCGGAGCGGGAATCAATCGGATGGAAGCTCATAATAAATGTCAAAGGGACTTCAATTCCCGCAAGATGAGCATAGACCCGGGAGCAGACACCAGAAATCAAACCGTTCATATTGATATGTTGGATACCGTGACGGCGGTACCGACCGGCCGTCCGGAGAGCATCCAAGGCATGGGAGGGTCTGGTCGGGTCGACCCGACCCGACCCTCGGCACGGCGGCGGCAAGGCCATCAAAGCGACGGCAGTCAGCGATCCCATCATGATGATCACTTCGCGACCCGACCCGACCTTGCAACTTGTTGTCTACAGGTGAGCTATCATCCGCTCACGATGGCACCTTGTAGAGAGTAATTGTCAGGGCCTGTTTGGGTGCAGATAAAGCCGGATAAGTCATTTCAAAAAAATCTCGCATTTGTACCCAACTCTTCGCTGAACTTTCCTAAAGTACTAGGGGCAGTCAGAGTAGGGTTTAATGGGTTGTTTCTGGACTCGTTTCTCGAGTCGTTTCTCGAATTATGAACATTAATTAAAGCGTGGGAGAAACGAGAAACGACCGAGAAACGCCTCAGAAAAGCCTCCAGAGGTGTTTCTACAAGTCGTTTCTGCCCGTTTCTCCACCAAAATAAATCCGAGGTCGTTTCTCCCCACGTTTCTGATGCCAAAAATTTAGAGAAACGACGTCAGAAACGACCCCAGAAACGACCCCAGAAACGTCGAAACGACCTATTCTGACTGCCCCTAGTCACCCATGGGATATATCTATGAATATTTAGGGCAATAAACTGTGCATGAGGGCTTTTAAATTTATAGATAATCGAACAAAAATCCTGGGTTAAACTCAAGACGTATGCACATTTCGAACAGAAGTATGTATATTTCGAACCTCATTTAAATGGAGGAAAGCCTTATCATAAAACATTAAGTCCACATTCAACGGCTTCCACCCTGACACATCCCTGGCACCAAGAAATGTATACATTCTACTTTATAGGATGGTTCAGAGATCAAATATGGGGGGACTGTACACAAAAATCTTCCGTCGGTCAAGTGGCAGAAGATTTGAAGAGACCAATTGTTAATGTTAGACGAGGGGTCGGGTCGGGTCGGGTCTGCACAGCGTGTGAGTCGGGTCGGGTCGACCCGACCCTACTACCCCATGCATCCGATGTTATGGCCGTTCGGAGCATTAAGCCAGATCCCACGCGATTTGCCACTTCAATTTTCTACCTCTGGAAAGCGGTGTGTGCGCGGAGGACTCCAGAATACTCAAAAGTGGATACCAACGGACGGCGTTGCCTGCCTACAAGTCGGGAGAAGACTCAGTTTCTTTACATGTGAACAACGAATCCGCAGGAGCGGGAATGCATCAGAGAAGGCGCATTTGACGGATTCAGGTCGAAAAGATCCGCAGCGTTGCCGCTACTACATTCGGTTGCGCGGGCTCCACTGAGACTAACGCAAAGGAGTGGATCCGCGAGAATGGGCGTGTGACATGAGACCGATAGACGCTCAATATGTTTGTCCGTCATGCCCGTATTCAGTCAGAGACCTGCAATACTGCCTGAGGGATTGCACCAAGGAAACAGTAAGCAATTTGGCGTAAATGGTTCCGGGCGGGCTTGGGGTACACCTCCCTGGTTGCATTAAGACGGGAATGAGTGGCGTTGCTCTACGAGAATTGGTCTGAATACTCGAATGGTGGGCCAAATCCATGGCAGAATACGCTCAGCTCAGACACTGATAAGCTAATAATGAAGAGATTCATCTCAGAACCCACTTCCGAACATATTTTTCCCACCGCGGAGCAGTATTAATTCACGAAATACCACATCTATGCTCTCAAGCACTCGGCCTGGACGGCGTGAGCACATTCAATACGAGCACCTACACCGACATCAATTACTCGACATTCGAGAAATCGTCTAGAATATGAACTCACGAATAAGAGGACAGAACATCATTGAACCCGTTTACGATCTGACCCTGCCCAATGTTGAACGGGCGGCTGAGGTCCGCGACACCGGGCGCGACGATGGGGCCGACGGCGAAGGCGACGCTGGGGTTGCAGTCTGCCGCACTGTTATGTGAGCGTTATCAGCGGAGTAGTTCGAGGAAAGGAACGAAATGAGAAGAATCGGCGGGAGACAGAGAAAATAGGACAACCAATGTAGAAGAGGACGCGGAAGAGAGGGCAGAGCACGCACGCAAACATCGTGCACGACTGGTTGGGATCGGGCCCAAAGGCGGATACTAGATCGTTTAAATCCGAAGCGAGGTTGACGCATTCGTTTGGGCCTGCGTCCGTGATGTAGACGCAATACTCCATGAAGTTGGCAGCCGTGCAGAGGTAACTGCGGGTATGCTCAATCAGTCAATGAGAGGGCTCCAAAAACAAAAAAGTGAATGCGCATACACGTTCCCAGCATCGCGCTTCAAGAGGCTGTCAGCGTCCCGGCGCTGTTGTTCATCATTATTATGGTCAGGCTCGGGGTGCCCAGGAATGATGAGGAAAAGATATTTACGCCGAGAGAGATGGTGCCGTTCGCAGCCGCAGATGCTCTGTACGAGGCTGCGTCGATAATGTTCGCGCCAGTAGGGATGCTGGCTGCGAGGGAGGCAGCGGCGACCAAAAGGGTGACGAACAGGCTACACTTCATCTTGCGTTTGGGAACGATGGATCGTCAGGAAGGCGCCGCCTTGGCTTTTATAGCCTGCGTGACAGTAGTAGGTGCATGACGTTTTCCCAAGATCGTTACATTGTAACCAGGGTTGGTGGGAGGGCCAAGCAATTAAACGCGGTGCCGCGCGATCCTGAACCCAAATACAACGATACGTGGTTTTGATCGTACACGCGATCCTCGTGTAAGTGCCGCTCACTGTCAGGTTAACAGGCTACGATCGCCTCCGCCGCCTTGAGGATGCTGTCGCAGCCCTGAGTATATCTACGGGCACCAAATTTCGGTGATTTTATGAAGCTGCAAATCCACAAAGAATATTGAGGAGGGGTCTGCGCTATACATTCCAGAGAAATCTATACCTAGTCATATCCCGTCATGTTTTGAGCACTGGAGGTTTGCCTCGGAACTAGTCGCTCCGAAGTCATCAAATGTGGACGCCGTCGCGATGTGATCAGCGCCGACTCGGAGGCGCTCCCCGACGGCTGAGACTTGTGTCTCTTGGTTCCCATTGTCCAAATCGCCAAGTTCAATTGTGGCTTTGCTCAGTGACTCGAGCGCTCATACATGTAACCTTAGCCGCAGGGTGAAGGTCACCGTGAATGAAATATGGCCCTTGAGCTCTCTCAAACCTATTTTTCGAACTCCCTTGCCGCACAAAAAATATTCAACACTCTGCTCCCCACCTGTGAATCGTAGCTCCTGGGGAATTTGCCCGTTGACCGGCACTTCCAATATCGAGGAGCCATTAACCGGCTCCATACGGCCAAGATATACAGCTGTGATCAGTCCCCAGAGCTATGTACCGAGCGCCGACAGTGAAGACGACGAGAAATTCGGCTGGACATTTTCCCTGTGGTATTCGCTCATCTGGGAGCGCATTGCTAAAGCAGATCTTGTTGTGCTGGATTCCTAGATTCGTATACCACCACGGAGCATGATCTCGGACGACGTCATTGATTGACGAGACACCATGCACGGGAAACAACTAAAACAACACTCGTAAGTTATGCAGACAGAAGATTGTGGTACGAAGTTTCGACAGGAACCAGTACAAGGGACACGACAACCTGTAAGCCATGTACATCTGTGTGCAATGTTTTACCCCAGATTGACCAGGGAACGACGGCCTAGACATAAACTATCAGATCAGCTTGGCAATCAAACTGAATATATCGGTGGGAAATTTAAGGATTTCAGCTCCCACTGGCATCGAAGGATTGCAGGCTTGTGCGTGTGAGTTCGATTTCAAACGTAGATCTGGACACGAGCCCGCTGAGCAATTCCCCGCACTAAATTGGTGACCAGGTTACCCTGGTAGCTGACAGTTCGGGACGATATATCAACGTGATAGCTTAAGACCCCTCGCGTGGCGAAGACCTTTAATTCGGGATGATATAATAGTGCCACTGGCATTCATCCCGGGGGCCAATGATGTACTGCACTGACCATGTTGTTGCATCTGTATAGCTTAGCCAGTTGGAACTTCCTCGGCAGTTCCTATGGGCCAAAATTCACTCGCAGTGCGACCTTTTCTTTTCTTCTCTTTTCCAAAATGACATCGTTAAATTTATCTCTGCGAGCGTCACCCTATCATCCCGCGTGGCATTATCATTAACGTTCCGTGGCCTGGGCTGACGTCTGCCGATCGGTGACAGCAGAGCCCGCCGACGGCGGATTGATCGCAGTCGGCAGACGTCGGCAAATGTCGACCCAGGCCGGTAGGTCTGCCGATAGGGCCACGGAACGCATTGATTGCTGCCCTTGAACAGAACAGTACTTCAATATTATCCCTTGATCTACCGCTCAGTGAATTCTCCTCCTACACCATGCGTACTGTGTGTACAAGAGACTAAGCGGTGTTGTGGTGGCACTGACTGTGGCAGGAAGCAAGACGCATCAGTGCATTTCGGGGATCTCGGAGTTCCAATTTATGAGGCAGGGCGACGCATCAGGAAAATCCCAAATGCTATGGGTTCTATGAGCTGTTACATAGACCCAGATAGACATTCATAGACGCCATAGCAACGTTGCTATGGCCTCTATGGCTTCTATGGTGTCTATGGGTGTCTATGTGGCAGCCCACAGCAATTTGGCTATTTCCTGATGCATAAGGCACATCAGAAGGCACATCACTGCGGTGTGCTAATAACAGTGTTTCACCTCAAGAAGCGATGGGGGTTCTAAGGGCCGGAACCCCCGAGCTCGAAGCTGGCCATGGATCCGCAAAAGGTCATTATGAGTGTTTGGGCTGAGGTTTTCAACAAATACCGACATCCTGCTCGATCATGCTGCTACCATAGTGGTTTTCCTCCTTCATCGCTTACAGTGCCGCTCAATTGACCGATACGAATGTCAAATACTGTAGTATCACAATCAATTCGTCAAGGGGTGTGACGCGTGACCCGAAACACCGTTTCGTCAATTCGTCAAGAGGTCCCTGGCTGCGTGACAGACCTGAAAAGTTCGTCAAGTCTCGTAATTCTTACAGGGAGTGAATGGCATGTAGATTTAAATTTTTAGAAGTGAACAGAACAAACCAAACACCTATTCAGATCAAAGCATCGAAGCCGAGGAAACAATGATTTTTCAGTGCTGAAATTACTTTTTTTCACATACAGAGAGTGGAATTTTGGCTTTAAAACAGGTAAGTGGTTGAGAACAGACTTAAGATTGTTGAATTGCGCCTGCGGCTCCGAAAATTTTGAACTTTACATGATTTCAACCAAATTTTGAACCCAGCGTGACGAAAAATGTACACCGCCATTGGGAGGGCAGCTGGCAGCCACATGCAGGCGACATGTGGGCTAGATGTTGCCGACGAGTGGTGGTCAGGTGCCGGTTAGGTGGTGGCCAGCATCAATCTCGAATGGCCCCACCGTGCGGACACATTCAGCTGGGCGGCAGCCGTCGATACAAGCTGGTATGCAGCTACAGCGGCACATTTATTGCAGCTTGATCTGCTAGCTCTTGCACATTAATTCTAACCGTTGTGTAATTAATTCAAATCAAATGCCATTGGTTTCGAACGTCTACACAATACGAGTGATCTAACAATTCTAAGTGTTGCTGTCTTCAGCTTCGGCCGAGGTCGCCGCATCAGCGACGTCGATAACAAGAAGGTCGTCGACTTCCTGCTGGAACGTGTCGACAACGTTCTCGTCAAGGAAGTAGTTCTTGGCGCCGTGCTTGTTTTGCTCGTCGGTTAGCACCTGGCGGAATGCTTTGGCAAGAAAAGATGTTATCAATCACCACGATTCCAAATTAATACTTAAGACGTACCTGACAATATTCTTCTTGTCGCCCTTGGCTGCGTGGCGAATCTGGAAGAGGCGGCCGTCTAGCTTGTCCCAGGAGCTGTTCCCGGAACGCGAGATGGCTTGCTAATCCTGGGGTGACAGTTTGAGATTTGAAGGAAGCTTGCGAGCCTTGACAGTGTCAGACTTGATCCGAGTAATGGCTTGACATTCAAACCGTGACGTTGAGGATGATTGAGGATGGAGGGCCAGCATGACGGTATTAGGTTCGGGGCTCTTGAAGCAGGGAGGGCTCGTGTATTGAAGACAGATAAAGTTATGGCTTGTCGTTCCCGAGACGCTTGTCGTCCCCGAGACACTGCAGCCGAATAATGCGACAAGCAGTAGACTGCCCGAATAGCAGCGGCGAGGAGGGAAGCACGTTGGCCATTGCGAGATGGAGGCGAAAGCGGGCTTCGACGTCTCTTCTGTGAAGACGCGGTTTGCTTTCCGTCCAGCGAGGTACAAGCTTGTTTGGATGGACCGTGTCTAGGCAAGAGACTAAGCCGCCTACTTGTTGATCTGTCGGGGGACTGTGGAGGTCGTGGAGAGTGCGCAACAACGAGCCGTAAGCACTTGAAGCACAAAGAAACACGTTGGGTGAAGATGGAAGTGGGAGGAAAGAGAGCGCGATGCCAGCGACCAACATGCACGTGATGTTGATGGCCTGCCAAACGTCAAAGCAACGCGCACGGACCTCCAACGCGCCATTCTATTTTCTAAATCTTGAGATCAAGTTGAATCACCCGACCCCAAACCCACTATACTTTCGTGTAAAATGGGTACTATGACGAGATTGCTGTACCTCTCGAGGAGTCTTACACGTGCGCAAAATCATGGCTGAATAAATATATATGTAGCCGCCATTTCGTGTCACTGGCGAGTCGTTGGTATCCTTCGACTGCCGACAGTAAGTATGTGAAGGTTATGATTGCTTACTGTAACGTATGGGAAATACAATTCAATATTTAAAACATGGTCTACAGGGCAGCTGGCAATCCCACGTTGTGACCATGTGAGTTACGCCTGGTAGGAAGCTGGAATTCCAGCTGTAAAGCGCAGCTGGCATCCACCTGGCAGCAAGCTGACCTCAGGTGTCGAAAAATGTGACCGCCATGTGAGCTTACCAGCTGACCGCAACCTGGCGGCACTTTGGCGGTGTATTCGTCAAGACCCTGCGTGACGCGTTACCAAGTTCCAAAATTCGTCACGTCAAGGGCCTGCGTGACGCGTGACTGACGAATTGATTGTAATACTACAGTAAACTGATCCCGCAATAATATCTCCCGGCCTTTTCTTCTTAACAATGTACATGCGTGCAAGATTTCGGACCCAAATTCATACAGTTTCCTTCTCTAAACCTCTGCAACCGAATCTTCGAATGCCCCTTTTGTTGATGTGTCACTATTGCCACCATGTTGATGTCTCGCTGCACCCCCATCAAACTTCATCTCAACCTACCGGCACCGTGGGTCCCGAGGTGCCGCTCAAGAAATTTGAAGCTGAAGGGTCTAAGGAAACAAGATCCGCTATTACCCGCAGCAGGCTGACTCAATCAAAGACTGCAGCAACGTCGCGTCCTAGTAGCCTCAGCGGCCATAGATCTGTGTCATATTTCAAGGGTGGATTTGATTCGAGTCCACTCCGATACAACTCCAGGGTTCTACCCATCTCTCGTACGCCATGTGGACGTTTTTTTTTCCCCCATCCACGCAGTCAGAGTTGGTAGCTGTGACCGATCCTGTAATCCGTGCAAAACATGGACCATGTTTTGCGTCACCTCCTCCCTTCAATCCGACGGGAGAACCACAATGGTGGAAACACAACTTGCAAAACGAAAGATCGCATAGTCATGCATACCAACCCGTCTTCACGATCAGCTGCACTGCATCTTATGTTCATCAAGCCGATATGGCCGAGCGCGTATGACTCCTTAACTCACCACTGAATCGCTAAATCTCCATAGAGGTCGGTCGAATGAGATCGCTGCCTTCGTTCCTTTTTCGCAAGTCTTGGTTTTGAACTATCAGCATTCGAGGGATCGGAAGCGGACTGCGGAAAATTGAACCACCGATTGCATCGGAAATTGGATGTCGTCTGTTCAACACGTCTTTCGCACCAAATCCTCTCGGCTAATCTTATTCTTGGCACACGACTCGTTCTTGAGAATGCTTCACTTGGACCCGCGGAAACATCGCGGTTTCTGGCCTAGAGTGTGATCACCGTGGTGAACCGCCGCATCCTAACCACATTGCTGTTCCCATACAACGACCATTGGCAGACGATGGTCTATTGCGGGCATTCTTATCAATTTTCATGAGCGTCTGTGTGCTCCCAAGGCCGTGAGAGTGTATTTGACGTGGCAGGGCCATCCGAGGTCCCTTGAATATCGTGCTTCGAAATTCCCGAGGCACGGATACAGTGCGATCCCGTCCTATCTACCCAACAACATTTTGGGCGCCCGGTCTAACGGCCACAGCTGATACAGTGCCGCACTATAACCTGCATCCCAATATAAATAACCGTGGGATTTCATGAGCTTGGTACGGTTAACCTGCAGGCATCAGCTGCGTCAAACCAAACATAAATACGAGGAGTGGAGTCGAATCTTTTTTACATGGCCGACCCCAAGCGAAATCCGCCCATCCTCCTACCTTCCCTCTTCGTGAAGCGACGGAGGGTCATGATCGCCTGCACGAGTTGTCGCAAGCGCAAAATCAGAGTATTGCTTCATTCCTGGACCTAGAACTACTGCTCATCGTTCACAGTGTGAGACCCCGGAGGATCCGCCTCTGAACCCATGCGAGCGATGCACAAAAAAGGGGCTCAAATGCGAATATCTCACCATATCGGAACAGTCGGGCTCGAGCATCGGTGCGCCACCCGACGCTGAGGGCTCTAATTTCGCTTCAAGATCTTCTTCACGAGAATTATCGCCACCAATGAATGGCACACATACATCTCGGCCGCACGGCTCTCATATGCACGCAAAAATGCACGGTCCAAATCCCCAGCACCACATCGATGGACCCTCGTCTAGCGCTCAGTACTGTCATCCGCAGACCCACAACCCGCCAGCCGCCTTTGATGGTGCTGGTGGATATGGCCATGTATCATATTCATCCACGAGGTTTTCAGGCACAATTCAGCCCAACCCATACCCCTACCTAGCCATGCATCTTAATCCGATGGCGGGATATAATGGTAATCCGCCTGCTCAGATTGCGCTGGCTCCTTACAACGCGCATCATCGGGGAAGGCACGTCTACTCCTTGTTGGCTTTCTCGAGCTGACCATGATCAGATGTGGAATTTGCCTCCCAGAGCATTGCCATTGCCCGACGCAGAGAAACTAAACCGATTCGATTTGCCACGCCTCTGAAAACTGATATGGCACATCGATTTACCCGAGAGCTGTCGAATCATGATAAAATTACGTGTCCCCACCTTCAATACAGTTCCTAGAGTAGAACAGTAAATCGAGACTAAATCGAATGTGGAACGATGCTTTGGCACCGGATTCTTGGTGTTGAATCCTCTCCCTACATCGGTGCCTACATCGGTGCCTACCAGTCCCTACTGGCAAGATCGCCAGTTAACCAGCAATGTATTCATCTCACGTCGTGGAGACGGTCTCGGGAAGGTAACACAAAGGCTCTGTAGATGATCGCGGGACAAAGTAAGCATAGCACCGCCTCAAGATGAGCCCAGAACGGCTTAGTCGTACCGTAGAGGCATCCGCGTAAAATTGTTATGCAAACCCTAAGCCCAGATGAATACGTTAGTCCACCAGCGCGCGCGACTGCCGGGGGAAAACAAAATTGTATATGTGGTAGAGTACAATCCAGCAGCACTGCTTGTGACTGATATAGTCCGTGGAAGGCAGGGTCTCGGTGACGGTGACGTCGTTACCAAACACGATTTTTGCCCGCCAAGGCGGCAGTCAAGTTACTGAACGTTGCCGCACCTGGGTTTCGTTCGTCTCTTTTTATATAAAAATATGTTCTGTTGTTGCTGTTCATTTCAACCGACTGAACAATGGGTCAGTGGGCCGGCGTCAAAACGGAAAAAAAAAAATCAAAGACTTCCCCCGCTCGACAGTCTGTGGGTTCGGCTAAAACTGGTCTTCAGGGTCTTCAGATAGTTGACCCTGACCATCGCCATTTTGGCATCTCGACTGATCTCAAATGATGAGGCAAAGCGAAGGGCTTTATATAGTTACGCCGTGGAAAAGCTGTCTTGCTCACCCGAACTGGGATAGGCAAAGCATTTACCGTGCTCCAAAACGTTGCGTGATCGGTGGTGACAACGATTCGGACCAACGCCGGGAAAATAGACTCCCAAGACGCCCGAGAACTCCCAGGCCGATTTTGGATAAATTACCAGTATAATCAGGACCGAAGGACCATAGATGACCAGTCGGATATACGTTGCGAATATATGGCCGAGCCTGTACTGACACCTGGAGAGCGCTGGTCGCGGGCCAGTGAATAAAGCATAATCTATCAGCAAAGGGTACGAAGAAAGAATGATTATAGAAATGAAAGCGCACTGGTTTGCACAGTAGGGCCGGTGAAACTGTTTGCGTCGCACTGGATACAAGGGAAGCCAGGGGACAGCCTGTTTCAACATGTGATGGCATCAATTTCCTCGGCAGGCCGAATGCTGGCCTTTAAGAATCTGGGACCGGGAAAAAATGTAGACAAATGCCTCCTTACGGTATCTATGCAAACATGAATTGGACTTCAGTTGTAGCATGCTAGTAGCTGCTACTGTCCCGCAACGCAAACTCACCGTGCCTCGTGCACCACGCCCGATGTCAAGCCTTGGTGCGTCCTGAAATAAGACAACATTTTTTCTGTGCCAGCGATAGATCATGGAGCGGAGGTTTGCGGAACAGAAAATGGATCGAAATTTGGATGTGGATATGACGTAAAGTGAACCACAGTGGTAAGTCCCGAAATAAATGAGCGGCCCCAGCGGCACACCTTGCCGACATTCGTGGACATGTCCGGCACACTGTCGGCACGCTTTGACTGTGCCGACCGTTCGATCTTTGGCGGACGGGGGCCGCTGAACGCAGTGAGAGGGTGTTGCGGTGAACCATAATCGGCCTTGCACGAGCTAAATTGCTGCTCACGAGGCGGATGTCAACTTGCGGTGCGCCGCACCAGGCTCTATTCGGCCAGTCTAGAAATATATTGACCTTTCACTGGTCAGCGATCAGAGGTATTGGAAACAGAGAGCGATTTGAAACTTGGGTTGGGAAACGACTTTGATCGCATGGAGAGCTCTCGAGCGCGTCAAACAAAGCGTTGTTGAACAACAGGACGACAACAGCACAAAGTTGAAATGGATTGAACTTGCGTGCCGGAGCGGAAGATCCGTTGCCGACGGTGTTGACTTACCAATTTTCAGCCCGATATAGCTCCCTTTCTGGTCCCGTTGTCGAGCTGTCTAAACACACTGCCGCGCACGGGGTTTGCGTGGCACCTTCCTAATGCGGAAATAGCGTTCTCTTTATTATGATTCGTCTTGAGGGCCAGACATTCACTCAACGCCCACACAACCCTCTCTCGAATACTTACAACCATGTCCCTTCCCACATTCAGCAAGGACTCGACCGCCGAGGAAGTCGCCGACACCTTCGCCGACGAGATTCGCGGCAAAAATGGTATATTTTTCAATTGCACGTCATTCAAGTCGGACTGAATCTCGCTAGTCATTGTAACTGGAACCTCGCTGAACGGAATCGGCTTCGAAACCGCTCGCGTTATTGCAAAATATGCCAACCTCGTCATCATTACTGGGTACAACGCAGAGCGGTACGTGTTCGTTGAGCGCTGAACGCGCTATTGGGACGCCGACGCTGAGCCCTCCCTTCGCTGCGCAGGTTGAAGCTCTCGGAAGTCGAGATCAAGAAGCAGCAGCCGTCGGCGAACATCCGCCGCCTCACGCTCGATCTCGGTTCGCTCGCAGCCGTCCGCACAGCAGCGGCTGAAGTCAACGCGTACTCCGAGCCCATCCATGTGCGTCGTCCGTCTCGTAGCGCGACCATCCATTGAAACTTCAATCCTGCAGGTCCTGATCAACAACGCCGCCGCCCCCACCGGCCCTTTCAAGCTCACCGTCGACAAGCTTGAGAGCCAGATTGGCACTGGCCACGTCGGGCCCTTCCTCTTCACAAAGCTCATCACGCCTAGGCTTCTCGCCGCGCGCACGAGCACCTACACCCCGCGTGTCATTTATCTTTCCAGCACCGCGCACAAGTTCGGCAAGGGTGTCGACTTCGACAACTTCAAAGTCCCTGACCCGGAGAAGTACAACACCATGGGCGCGTACTCGTCCGCAAAGAGCGCAAATGCCATCACCGCGATTGAGCTGACGAAGCGCTCCGGAGGAAAGATTGCGGCATACAGCGTGTGCCCTGGACGTGCGTTTCCTTGGTTCAATTTTGTGTCTGCGCATACTCACGAGTTGAACCGTACTTTTGTAGTGATCTACACAAACTTGCTCCAGCGCGAGGAGTCTACCGCCGTCTGGCAGGCGACCGGCTTCCTTGGCTCCGATAACAAGCAGAGCACCGACGAGTTCTCGACGTGGAAGACGATCCCGCAGGGTGCCTCTACGACGCTCGTCGCTGCGTTCGACACCCGGATCAAGGGTGCGTTTCCCCACCCATTAGCACCACACTGCGAATTGACTAACGAACGGGCACGCAGGCCAACCCGGCGCCTATCTCTCCCACGGCAATGTCTCCACTGCAGACCTCGCACCGCACATCACCGACCCAGTGGGTTTCTTCCCTCTTTCCGCATCTCCCACCCAATGCATTTTCCGCGTACTGACTTGACCCCGTCTTTTTTCAGGCCAACGGCGAGAAGCTCTGGACCCTCACGGAGCAGGTAATCGGCGAGAAGTGGACGTTCTAATTTCCGCTTCTCGAATCATCCTCGTCGCGCGTTTGGCATCATTCTGGTTACAGAGCATCCGTGCTGCCGGCAGGAAGAAAGAAAGCAGGCGGAGAAGGCAGCGAAGTCGGAGAAGAGGAGAAGTATCGCAGGGAAGTGGTTAGGAAGATTGGAATAAAAATGTACACTTGTTCAACTTGCGCAATACCTATAGAATTGCCTTTCAACGCATCGTGACAGGTGGAGTGATTGCGGTGGGAAGCTGTAGGATTGCGCAGTGGTTTTTCGGAAAAGATGCCCGACCTTGGAGCAAATTTTCGTGCAACGTGTCAATGGTAAGAAAGCGAAATTAAAGTCCGGCCATCGTCAAGTCGACTTCCTTTCTTCCGCAGCACACAAAAACGAAGAATATGAGACGTCGCTCGCGCTTTCGATACCAACATCATATGCTGGGCCTCTCCGCGTACAGTTCCGGCCCTCATGTGGAGCGTCAGTGCGTAAAGGACCGTGTTCTAAAAAAGAGATCGGATGGTTCCGGTCTGTTTGGTCATCGCAAAGTCCCAGATTTCGCGTTCTGGATTTTTTCCTTACTATACAGGTCGGGTGGAGAGTCGGTGTGCTGACTATCGACCCTGACAGCATGAATTGAGATTCTTCCCAAAGATCCGATGAAAGAGGGGAAAGTGAGGCAGAACATTTTTAAAACGTGAAGATTTCCCAGATGCTGGACTGGGAGAGAAACATACTGCTAGCATAAGTAAGGGAAGAGCCTTGACCTAAATCCGGAATAAAAACGCATCGCACTTACTTCTTTGCGCTTACAGAACCTTTGTTTCGGAGAGTACGTGCTCCAGGGATCCGCCTCGGAGGCTGAGCGAAATCAATCTTCTCTGGCAAATTGCACCCTCGGAGTTAGTTTTACCGTCAAGTTGGATACCGGTCTGACTCAATATGCGCTCAATTTGCGCCGTGCGTTGTTTTCCTAAATGCCTTTGGAAATTTTTGGCCCATGGGACGTTCCAAGAACGTTGGCGAATACTGGCTTCAAAGAGGCACACCGTACCATTTCATCCAAATTGACAGGAGTGTGACACAAGACCCTTTCAACCAATTCGACATTTCGACAACCGCAGAAATTTTGCGTGCACCACGGAAATTTCGACTTTCAGCACGGAAACTCTGCGAAATCTCGCTTTTTTTGCATGCTCCGGACAATTTTGGGCACTTGGTCACGCTTGGGAGGTTCAACAAACGGTTGTGTGACATGTGACCCCGACCAAAATTCGAGTTGATCTGAACAAAATGGTACGGTATCCGTGATCCAGTAATAGCGAAAACCTACAACATGCGAGGTACGAGCACCATTTTGTTGTAATGTCTCTCTACGAGAGACTAGCGAAAACCGTAAAGCTTATGAACCCAAGATCCACGACCATAGATGGCAAGCATAACAGAGCCGATCTGAGCATGGCGACTTGAAATTACCGTTTAGGGGCGAGGGCTTCTAAATCACGAAGCACTTCAAGAAAAAAAACGTAAAACAAGATGCTGGCAATTCGGGGACTGATAGGCCGTTGGAATGGAAAGACCTCTGGTTAAAACCGCTTGGGACCCGACGATGAAATGAAGGGTTACAACCAGCCGAATAGAGTAGTCCGACACGATCAGCCATGTGCGGAAGAATTCGGATGCCCCTCCGATGCCCCGGACCGTCGATGGTGCCGCACAATTAGGTTCAATCCACGGGAAACTCAGGGGCCATGGCTCCGTTCGGAGAAGTTTCTGCGGGCCGGGGGGGGCTCCAATGTGTGTCACCCAGGTAGAATCTAGATGCCTCTCTCGCCAGTCCAGACTCCACATCAACCAATCCTGCCAAATGTGTGTTCAGGGGTTCAGGGTTGGCACTCTCGAAGGTACAATCCTCAAAAGGTACGTGGAGTCCTATTCCGGATCACCGGCGAGCCCAGAGAACCCAAGGAGCGAGGTCTCGCTATACACACGGATCTCCCAAAATTGCCAGTTTCGGCCACAGGTCGTTGTTTCTGCAAAATCGAGCCGTGAAATATTGGGGCCACAGTATGCCGGAAGATATTTCGCATTTTGCTCCCGAACGAGGGGAGTTTCCGAGATTCTGGAAATCAACATCGTGGTTATAGATGCCAGTAAGGCGTATTGCAGTGTGTTTTGTCTTTCTCCGATTCACTCAATATTTTGGCGGACGTAGTTGCCGCTGCTGTGGTGCCCAAGCTTTCGAACTAGCACCTGAGGTTTAGTGTCAGACACTGATCAGCACAATCAGTTGAAGATCTTCCAAGAACATGGAAATTTAAAGGGGGGGACTTCGATTTCCATGAGAAGGTTTTGTCTGAGATCTTCAGAGATCTCACCGCAAAAACATGGAGCTTGCAGAGCAAAATCATGTTCATCTCGCAAGATTTCTTAAGATCTTCAAAAATGTTCAAAAATCTTTCAAGAACCCACATTTTACCCACAATCTCCTTATTACTTGAAGTTTCTTGGAAGATCTCGAGAAACGAGTGTTCACAACTGCAAAAAAAGACTGTATTGTCCAGTAAGGACCCTCAAAATTATGAGCGAGGCGGGGGACCAAAGAAGGATTGAAGTGCGTCTGCGTTTCCTCCTCTACTGCCGTGATCAGCGTAGTGTTCTCTTCCGTGGGTGTTTCACTCTGAGACCCTTGACTGTGGCTGATGCGCGGCGGAGTTAACCATCAGTTCATGCCAAGCCGGTCTGAACCGATCCCGACACAGCCCGGAGTTCAACTGGGAACCGACCAGAAGTGTTTTTGGTCTCTATTCAAAATTCTTGATTTCCTCACATGCCGGCCACAATACACGGATTATTCTTTACTGCCACATCGCAATTCCGGATCCATCAAAATTCTCGGCCACAATAATATTGCAAAGGGATCGACTCGTCTTCAGGTATATATTTGGGGCCGCGTCATCCCCACGGTCTCGAAGCTCCTTCATGGCACGTTGCAAAAGGAGCCCGCCCTCAGCGGATCTCGGGAACAGCGTGTCAACCTTCTGGGTACCGACAAGGCTCGTCTCTCGGTGCGTACGGATCCTATCTTCGCCAAGAGGCAAACCTCGTAGACGCTAGTTAGATTGATGCTTGAACAACAGCAGCGATGATTCTTCTGAGGTGACCTTGGAACGACAATCTCTGGTTGTTGGCACTAGTACTTTTCATACACATTCCGAGAATGAAGTTCCCCGCTCCCCGCGGACGAGGCTCGCATTGGTCTCGACTCTCTCTGGAATTCGCATTATCCGACTTGGGGCGATCCAGGTGCTAGTCCAATCGGTATATATGTTATTCCTACTCTTTATACCAATTAATCATATTTGCAGCCAAGCTATTCATATCACAAGTATGCCCCCATACATAACCTATCACAGTGAACCCTCGAAAATGAAGCTTTTCGTCTGCCCTCGTTTCCGCTGCACCACTGCTCACTTTCCTCCCAACCGTAAAAGCCCCAGTGGGCTCCAGCTGGTCCGTAACAAGCGTCCCTGCGCTAACCTCACCGACATCACGTTCTTTTTGATCATCGTAGAGGCGGACCAGACTACTTTGCGCAGCGATTCGGCTTCGTCACCTCCGCTCTTGAGTACACGGGCCTCCAGCCACGCCAAGACGAAGAGCTTCATCAATGGGAGCTACTTTAGCAATCTTCATCAGTGCACCATAATGTATAGCGGTCAGCTCGTTTGGTTTCAAGTTTTCGCCATAACTCGGCCCTCGTTCACCAGTTTTAATACGGTCCACAGAAACTGCGGAAATTTGCGATTCCGTTTCAAGGGTACAGGACTCTGGGTTCGCTTCTAGTTTCAATTGGTGTGTTTCAATCACGCTCCAAAAACCGGTTTCACCCATACAGATCGCTACAGTACAGACGAGAAGTGCTTCGCCAGCGCGGACGGCGGATCGTTTCATGCAGCATCGAGTGGAACGCCGTCTATGGCGCACATACGATCTCGGGGTCAAGTGCAACTCCTCCTCGGTATCGGTACGGCAGGGTACGGCACTATCACAGGCAAGCGAATTCAAATCAGGGAGTATCAGAGACAGCCAAGAGAAATTCGTGGAACGGTAGCCCTGAAACGCCGACGTCCACTGTGACCGAACCCGCGCACCCATGATGGTTCGGTGGGTACATAGGACTTGGCGTTTGAATATAGCGGCTGTGTTGGGGAGGTTAGCTTCTAAACTCAGAACGTTGCCGGCGGTGTGGAGTGATTGAGAACCACTGGCGCAACCTCAATACCACTTATTCTTGGCATCGACGTTGCTTGATGGTGATGGTGATGATACCTAGCCACCTCCCTACCCGCTCCACTTCCGTGTCTCGGATCATTCAGTTAGTGGCTGTACATTAGTTTCTAGGGCATCAAACCGTCCCGTAAAATTACGGGGCGTAAAAACGATTACGCTCCTATCCCGTCTAACTTGAAATACGGCCGTTTCAGAACAGCTTCTTACGGGTTCGTCTTAAGCATTGCTGACATCAGAAAAAAATGACATTAATTATGGATATTTGTTGCTCATTTTTGGGACTGAGGCGATTACCGACGAATATAAGATTACACAAGTCCAAATATTAATTGGCCATAATTATCAGAGATTATCTGCGGAATATGTACTGAATAGTAGCTGATTTATGGGTTCAGATTCTTACGGCTTCACAGGAAAGAGATAAAAAACATTGAATTAGACTACATACAACAGTCTACATACAATGATACTACCACAACTCATGGACAGCGTAAACGAGATGAGATGGAGACGGCAGTCAGAACCATGAGGGGGCAAACTGAAGTACTTGAGGAGCGCTTGAGGGTGTACACAGATGGGCTTGATTTAAATTAAAAGGCACCTGCAGTCACGCCATTGGGACGAATGGAGACTAAAGATTGCGCTGGATTGCGTTAGCTTACTTGACGACTGGATTGACGCCTTGCATCTTCGAGGCCCAATTGTTCCTGTTGTTACGTCTAGGCCTCCTATCGCCAATTAGCACAATCTGACAGGTAAACCAGTCACTTCTAGCGTAAAAAATAAATGCCAAGATCACGAGAGATGTTCGGAAGTTGTCCCTTGCGCATCTAGAGCCGCAGAGTGCGCTGATAGCGCCCTTGGGGTGGAGGCAGGTTGTCATGGATGAGGTCAGCATCCGCACTTATTCCGTGATTAAATCTGTCTCGATCGTACCTCGCTGGTGATAGTCTTCATTAACAACCCCAGCTGGGACGGATCAAAGTGGTGGCTCCCTGGTTGCTGTGGAACCCGACGCGACTCAGATTGAACCAAGCTTTGAGACGGAATAGAGATCTGTCTTGCTCGTTATAGTCTGTTTCATTAACAACCCCAGCCGAGACGGATCTCGGCGGTGGCTTCCTGGTTGTTCTGGAACCCAACGCGACTCAGATTGAACCGAGCTTGAAGCGGAATTCCGGTCCCGGTGGAAGTTATAAAAAGGAGGCGTTTGATTTGATGCCTGCAGCTTCGTCCAATGTCTTCCGCCGCTCCCTACTTCCACGGTCTGGTCATCACAGTGATCCAGCCTTTTAAATCTTTCCTTAACACCACAAGCTTTATAATTCATGCCTCCGGCACGGCTGATTCGCTCCGCTCGCAGCCGCTCCTCCAGCAGGTTCAGCGGCTTGTCCAACCTTTCCTTAACATTTACCTCGTCTTCTACATTCCCGTGGCCTATTGTGGTCTATACCTCCTCAACATGATCACCGCCGAGCTGATTATGTACTATCGTGTAAGTCATGTTAAAGCTTGATGGAGCTAAACCTGACAACCTTCTCAGTTGCGCGCAATTCCTACCGTTGGAACCGCCAATTTCTTCACCTATTTCATCGACACCTGGACCAGCATCTGGAGAACTCGCGATATGGTCGCAGAGGGATATCAGAAGGTGGAAAGAACCTAAAATCATTCCCTGCCTGCGCTGATCATTGATTGTCACCAGTTTTATGGAGGCGTCTACAAGTTTCCTCAGATTGGCGGTTGGATGATCATGGCTAGCGGCACAGACATGGTCGAGGATATTCGCCGCGCCGCAGACGACGAATTGTCTTTCTCTCAAGCTCTAGAAGATGTGAGTCCCCATCGACTTGTATACTCCCTCAACGAACATATTCTTGCTCAGATCTTCCACACCGGTGGGACGCTTGGCGATCACGTTGTGTTCGACGACTACCATGTCGAGGTGCTCACCTCGCTGACCCGGAACATCGAGGCCTACTTCGGAGATCTTCACGATGAAATCGTCTCTTCATACAATACCAATATTCCTCTCACCAAAGGTATGTTACATACACCGAGATCCCAATCGCAAAAGTATTGAGATGATTTGCAGAATGGACAAAGGTCAACGTGACTGATGTTGGACGGTCACTTATAACCAGGGCCACTAGCCGAATTTTCGTCGGACTCCCTGTCTGTGAGTCCTTTTTTTCCAACTATTATCTGCTTTGACTCAACCCACATTCAGGCCAGAATCCCGAATATGAAGCCGTTTGCATCAATTTCGTGCTTGAAGTTGTGCCTGCCGCCGTTATTTTGCAACTCTCCCCCCGTCTCCTGGCACCGTAAGATGATCTCTCATTGATCACCGCACGCATTAACTCGATATTTAGGCTTCTCATCAAGATGTTCGCCAATATCCCGAAGAGGCTGAAGGACGGCGTCAAACTCTTGCGCCCCATCATCGAGGAACGTCTCGCTAGCGCAGACCAGGGAATCGACAAGTATGAAGTCCAGCCGGTTTGTAACTTCACTGTCTAATGATTATCTTACTCACCACAATTGCAGAACGACATGATCTCGTGGCTGATCGCCAAGGCTAAAGGCCCGCAACGAACTGTCGAAGATCTTACCTCTAGAATTCTTTTCCTCGGGTTCGGCTCTATTCATTCGACGTCTGGGGTGAGCAACTCTTTCGACTTTTGTAACCCTGTATTTATCTCCTACTAGGCATTCGGGTCGGCACTCTACCATCTATGCGCATATCCCGAATACATTGCTCCACTTCGGGAGGAGATCGAACAGGTCGTTGAGCAAGAAGGATGGACAAAGATTGGGGTCTCGAAGATGTACAGGCTCGATAGCTTCTTGAAAGAGGCGTCGAGAATGGTCGGCCAATCAACGTGTAAGTTCCATCGTGTCTACGCCCACTCCTGTGCTCATCCATACTCCAGATCATGTTACCCGGAAAGCGCTCAAAGATTTCACTTTTTCGAATGGCATAACAATACCTGCTGGGGCAAGCATCTCCGTGGCGACCCATCACATGCATAACGACGAGGTCAGGCCTCCTCGCATTGTCTGTGACTTTCGCGATTTTAATTGGAATTTTTCAGAGGTTCTATCCGGAACCTGAGGTCTTCAAGGGCTTCAGATTCTACGACATGATGACCTTCAAGGACGGAAAGCCCTCGCACCAGATGCTCACGACGAGTGCCGACTATTTGAGCTTCGGGTATGGCAAACATGCCTGGTACGTTTCTGTCCAATTATACGCAGCATCTGGCTGACGTTCTCTCTAGTCCTGGACGGTTCTTTGCGGTCAACATGTTCAAGATCGTTATGGCACATCTCCTCATGAACTACGATGTTCGCTTCGAGGACGAGGGACGCAGTCATCCCCCGGTCACCGCTATTGGAAACGCAATCTTCCGCTACTCGGACGTGCCAGTCATGGCCCGGGCTCGTCAAACTTGAATTGGTATGTTGCCTGGGCTGACTATTTCACGTGCAATTGACGATCCCTGCCAGTCTTCTTGCTGTCTTCTCAGTTATCTTTGTCTCCGTACTAGTTGAGCTGGTTGGACATCCTTTCACTCTAAATTATCAACATTCCTTCGTTTCGTTCTCATCGATATCTGCAGTGTATATGTAGCAATACTTTACTTAGTTTTCATTCCAAGTCATAACATTCCTTCGTTAGATTTTGTCTCCTGTATATAACAATAACTTGCGCGTCGTACGGGCGGAGAAGAGAGTGAGATCATAGAGACCTGGTGCCCGAGCGGCATGCCGCTTTTTACAAATCCTGCCTGGTAGTCAAATTCCGACACCCCAATGCTATTACACAGTTGTGATGGCCTTTAGAGGAAGAATTTAAAAAAGCTGAATGCCGCTTTTTGCACAATTAAAAAGCGGCATGCAGCTAGGGCACAAGCTCCCTAATTGCGAACTTTGCATCCGTCCAAGTCACACTGTTTGCTGCTCGAAGCACGCTGGGCAACAAGACAGCATCCAATTCGCATGGGTGGTGCCACACAAAATGAACTTGTGGAGTGTTGAGCAGGACTGTTGTTGTATTGTAGGTAGGTCCGCCGAGGACGTACCGCCGATTGAGATCAACTGAATGTACCTTGGCTGCGCTCGCGATGAGCAAAACGCCGGTGGAAGGCTGCAGTAGTGAGCTCCATACCTCAAGTTCGATGGGTGTCATCACGGCGATACGCGTTGGCTGGTCGGCGTGTCGGGTGTGCTGGTCAGAGGTTGGGTCAGCCTTCTCTCCCTGGACGGAATCGGAGATTCTCTCTTTTTTGAGGAACGCAGGGGCATTAGGTGGTGGGGACAGGAAGGATGCGGGCCTGGTGATAAAGTCATTTGGAGTGTAGGCCGGGGGAAGATGTAACTCGCGGCGGGGTTATAGAAAGCGATTCAGGAACCCGGCTTCAATCGTATCGTGTTAGTCGGTGGATATGGTGTTAGTTCGCGAGCCTAGTGGTGTTAGTTTGTGGATAAGTGGAGTTTGAGAGCGCGTTTTGTAGTGTCATTGGCTCCTTTGCCGCATTACAATACCTCTTGAGTAAGATCTAGAGTAACCTTTAGTGTACCACAGGGGATTTGTTGACTGATGAAGTGTTTATAGGACCAATTTATCCCAGGCTTGAAGTACAGACATTTGACTACTCGAGACTCTTGCTTCGAGAGACCAAGACCTTGACAAAGACTATTTGAAGACTATGGCTGCCCAGTGGATGCCATTGGTAGATAAGGTCTGAGACGAGAAGAGGGAAAGCATATTCGCCTCGTTTCCTGCACAGAAGGACTGCAATTGGGCGATGGTGGCAGAGATTCAAAGTCACATGCGTGCACGTGATATTAACGCGTCCTTGTTTGACACCAAACACCCTCAAAGTTTACCCCTATCTTTCTGTATTCCACCCATGACTAGGAACCTACCACAGCCAGGAAACTTAATCCCAGAATTCAAAGGGGCTCGCTGTCGCGCTCGTGGAACATGCTAATGGAAGGCTGAAGGCACGTAGGCACGGGTGAATACTGAAGCGTATGCCAAGAGAGAAGAAAGGTACGCCGGCATAAACGGAGATGATGCAGTGATACGTCACTCCGGATAATTCCGACGAAAGTGGTCTGATTTTGTTTTTCTCACGGCTCGACAGAGGACGGGTTGCAGCTTGCTTCCTTCTTGCCATCACTGACTTAAGTTGCACCTCCTTCCTGGCCCCAGAATATTGCTCAATCCCAGGCCAATTCAGCGATGATTCGACCTCTTGTACTGGGTCCATATCTTCTTCAAGTCTGCCAACTGTATATAAGTCGCAAACTGATCACGGTCAAGAAATGGCGAGTCTGGGTTGAGTCCGACTCGGAGTCGAACTGCAAGTCGTTCTGGACACTAAAATTTCTGATTCATTCTACTTTTTCACGTCGCCAAAAACGGGCCAACAAAACATCTAGGACTCGTCTGGTTTCCTATAGCTGCTCGCTCACCTCGGCTTTTCTGGGTACTGGCTGCACGGCCTGGCCTTAGACGGACTCTTACTCTGCCTGCGGGCCTTACCGAGACCTCGAGTCGACCTCGCCTCAGATATCACTGTGTCCGATCCTGCGCCTTTGCTCGCGGCCTCACTCTTCTCTCCTTATCGCCATGTTATTAGGTTCGGAAGCAGCCGTTATAGTACTGAAGTATCGATGAGCATGCAGGTAATACTTTGTATTACACAAGATTGCTTGCTCGTCATTGTGCCTCCATGATAGTGGATGGCTACGAGCTTATTATGTTGTAAGCCAGTGGTGTTCTGAAATGGCGGGAAGTGACTCGGTGATTGAAAGGTGTGCTTGCAGTCTCCGTATTTCTGTATGCATTCTCTAATGGTACCTCTCATACCGTGTAGACATAACCCTCTCGAAATTTGTGCCATTGATTCGATCCACGCTAATAAGCTCCATTTGCTTGGAATTTGCGCCGTCTTATTCTCTGTCAGTGCCCCGTATTCTGTTTTCCCCGTCTCCTCTCTCCTCCGTTCCAGTATTTTCGCAGATGCACAAAGCCAAACGCTACGACGCAAAAGACTGCAAGAATGTTTGGATGTATGTTCGGCGTCTCCGCATTTCTCTTCGGTTGTTTCTTGCCAATGATGTGACGGGACACGGTCCTGATGGTGAGTCACTGTTAGATAGAAAACGTGGGAAAGCTAAAATTAAAAGACATCACAGGTTCTCGAGATTCGATACTGTTTGAACGTATCGGGCTTCCGCAATTAGATACCCTAACCTCAAAATAACCCTCGCTCCGCCGGTGGTCTCGTCCGCTCCGCTATTCCAGGTCTTCAGCGGCCCGCGACCTTTCGGAAAAACAACATCCAATAAAAGATTACCTGCAGGCATAGTGTCTGTGTTCCGCGTTTGATTCTTTCCAGTGATATGGCACCGATCTAACGGCTCCATGGGCGATTTTTTCTTGAACAGAAAACGTGAAAACTCAGTTCCGCATTAGAATCCAAGTGCAGCGCACAGCTCAGGTTGTTGAGAATCGATAATATTTGACTGTATTCCGCTTCAGCAACGAAACATGCCATTGACACTGGATAATTCTGGTTCCGTTGGTCCCGCCTGCTCGTCCACGCCAGCTCTTTTGATTAAAGCCCGTGACCTTGCAAAAATAGGAATGCTGGCAACGGGACCAACAACATGCCCGTTATTTCAGTTCGCGGACCGGGTCTGGATGCCGAATCAGGAAATCAATTCTGTCACGCTACGTCCTCGCGGAACCCATCGAATCACACGTCTCACTCTTTTCAGCAGCTTTTCCTGGGAATACAAGACCGAATACCGAACCAATAATTCGGCAAGCCTTCTCATCTTTCCGAGAAATGTGCGTTAACCAGGCACCAGAGCCCCGATGAATATCCTCCCAATAGTGGTTTGGGAAAAGTTACTATTTTGTGTTCAATTTCTCTATCCCTACCTCACGAGGTCAATAATTTGCCGTTGGCGGGTTGAACTGCTGCAATATAAAATGGACCAGGCAAGCGCAGTTTCCACCAGTTCTCAACTCCCTTGTGCTCTTTAGTGTGCGCTCATTCATTCTGGCCTCTTTGCTTGCCTTGGCTAATTGTTAACATTCAGAATTCTGCGGTCATGTTTCCATCTGGTTTTCTCGTCCTCGCCTCCCTCTTCCCCGTTGCTCTCGGTCAACTGGTCGGAACCAACATCGCGGAGAACCACTCCGCCCTGACCTGGCAGAAATGCACCGGAACTGGCGGTATTCGCAGACGCCTCTCGCTCGAGGGTCATTCCTGATCATTTCTCCCAGGGACTTCCTGCACCACTCAGTCCTCCAGCATCGTGATCGACTCCAATTGGCGCTGGACTCATCAAGGCGCCAGTGGAACGACGAACTGCTATACCGGGTTGGTTTCCGCAGTGCCTTTGGAGTAATGTATTTTGGCTGAACATCGTTCTAGGAACACCTGGGACAACACGTCTGTTTTCTGGTTTCTTGTCTCGCTACTTCCTGCTGACATAGCTGGATAACAGTCTCTGCCCCGACGGCAAGACATGTGCGGCAAACTGCGCTGTCGATGGTAAGTAATACCTACGAAATAAACCATCGAAAACTTATCTTTCCCTAGGCGCCGACTATGCTGGTTGGATTTCTCTTGTCTCCATTGTCTCCCAATTTAATGCCGCTCCAGGAACTTACGGGATCACCACAAGCGGCAATGCACTCACGTTGAAATTTGTCACTGGTTAGTAGTTGACTAGTTAAGTATTGGCGCGCTGTTAAAATATTTCGTAGTCAGCCAACAGCCCAACATTGGTAGCCGTGTCTATTTGATGGCACCTGGGAGCACCACGGCCTATCAGACTTTCAACTTCAACAACCAGGAATTCGTGAGTCTCTCGGAGCAGTCCCAGTGTTTCATTACTTATCTATCTTTTCATCTCTAGACGTGAGTTGTTTCAAAGAACTGAGAAAATTTTGATTCTCAAGGCCCCAGATTCGACGTCGATGTATCCCAGGTCCGTCTATCGCCTTCCTTCGATTTCTCCGGCTTACCCCCCTCCATAGCTCCCTTGTGGTCTCAACGGCGCTCTCTACTTCTCGGAAATGGACGCCGACGGTGGTGTTGCCAAGTCAAACGGAGCCAACAAGGCCGGAGCCAAGTACGGAACGGGTTATTGCGACGCGCAGTGCCCCAGAGACATCAAGTTCATCAACGGAGTCGCTAACTCGCAAGGCTGGGTCCCCAGTCCGAATGATCGTACGCGACCATCCTTGTTGTCTTTTGTGACGGTAGAACTAAATCTCCCGCAGCAAATGCTGGCACTGTGAGCCGATTTTCGTGCTTTTATCTGAATCGCTGATGCTGAGTCGCATTTTTCAGGGCCTCATGGGTGTGTGAAGATGGATCAGTGCTGAAATTGGTGCTAACCGGGGATTTTCCATTTCGTTAGGAACGTGCTGCCCTGAAATGGATGTCTGGGTGGGTTGAAAGCTAAGCTATGCATTACTGAACTTATAATTATAATTCTCTCTAGGAAGCGAACAAGGTTGGTTGAAATCACATCTCAATTCTTGATAGCACCGTCTTAACTCGAAACAGATCTCCGCAGCGTACACCCCGCACACTTGCAGTACGTCTAGTTAATGTTTGTTCGCTTATCTGAACTAACCCTATCCTAGCCATTCTTGGCCAAAGCACCTGCACAGGGACCACTTGTTCGGCGCCCAACTCGTACGAATTCCACCTCGTATGAACGTTCGCAAACTGATAATAATTGAACAGGACTCAAGGAACCTGTGACCAGGCTGGCTGCGACTTCAACTCATATCGCATGGGAGCCACGTCTTTCTATGGTCCTGGCCTGACTGTCGACACCAACCAAAAGATCACCGTCGTCACTCAGTTTGTTGGTTCTCCGTTCACTTCGATTAGACGGTTCTACGTCCAGAATGGCCGTGTTATTCCCAACTCTAACAGCACGATTCCTGGTACGTCTCCTCGTCATCCCATTGACATAGACCGCCAGTAACCCTTGCGTTTAGGTGTTACTGGAAATGCTATCACGGACTCTTTCTGCGCCGCCCGTAAGACCATCTCACGTCCCTTTCGCTGTCTGCTCACCCGAATATCATAGAAAAATCCGCGTTTGGTGACACAAACACCTTTGCTTCCAAGGGTGGAATGGCCACCATGTCGAGAGCCGCCTCCGCTGGAATGGTCCTTGTCATGTCTATTTGGGTATTTCCTCTGCTGCTCCTCGAGGAAACAACACTCTGACCCACATTCAAGGATGACCACGCCGCGAACATGCTCTGGCTGGACGCCCCTTACCCACCAAACAAAGCGGCCAGCGCTCCTGGTGTCACGTCAGTCCTTCTTGCCATTCCACAGATGATATATGCTCATCTCACCTCTGTTCAGGCGTGGAACTTGTGCGGCCAACTCTGGGGCTCCTACAACTGTTGAATCCCAAAGCCCGAACGCCCAAGTCGTCTTCTCGAATATCAAGTTTGGACCGATCGGTTCGACTTTCAACGCCCCAGCTTAACGTTGAACATCGGTTTATATTCCCTAGTCACGAATAAATATGTGCTTTTTCCTTCCCGTGACTTTTCTCTTGCTTTTCTTTCCGAAAGTCGAAGGTAAATGGTTGAAGTGCGGCAATGTGGGATCAGCTCGGCTTCTGGTGTTTTATTAATCCGTCCTCGCGGCACAACATCAAATAGCGTGCTTCTTTTCTCGCTTCTTCCTCCTCCTGCCAAATGCAGAAGTCCGCCATAGACCCCGTGCAAAGAAGCTCATGGAAGGGATGATGTGTCTGGCTCACGAACTTGCCCTCGAAGAAAAGAAGAAAAACAGAAAAAGAAAACAAGTCCAACGCCAAAAGCACGAGGAGGCTCTCGCAGAGCTTCAATCCGAACGGTCCAATAGACACACACCCCGCTCGATTGTAATGACCAGACGGAACGCGACATCAAATGGAAATATTGTCCGTACTATCGCTACATCCTGCCGGAGATTGAAACCTGTCGAAGAGGGCGAAATGGGCATGGAGCCTGAGAAACTGGGATATTGGGGGACCTAAATCACTCCATTGCATTGGGTTCCAAGGAGCTCATGCAGTCCGAGAGTAAGCTCGTCGCTACGGCAGCTGAGAACACATTCGAGTCGGATTGGAAGAAGTTGCCTTTAACCCTGACTTGGAGAGAAGGCTACTGTAGTATTACGTTCAATTCGACACCGCCCCCGGTTTTTTGATACTTTTAAAAATCCAAGAAAATCCGATAAATTGAGAAAAAATTATTGCTGCCCTCAGAAAAAATGAGCGTGACGCGTGACTGACGAATTGAACGTAATACTACAGTATTGGCTCAGTTCCGGACCGCTCGCTCATGTAGACTTGACTAGCTCTCTCGGATTCTGATCGCCTACCAAGTCCTGCAGCGCAAATATAAACTACAACGTCAAGTTACTCGACTATCCGCCTTTCTCTAGGCCTGTTTCTGGCGCCCTGACTCGACCACATTTGTCTATGTCTATGTTCTCGTCTAATACTGCATGTTGGCACGCTGGTGCTAATGCTGCCGCAGGTCGTGGTCCTCCGAGGTACCTCTGACCCGTTACCATATATGGTACCTCGAGGTTGCATCACCAGGCATCACCTCGATTCAGCTCGAGGTAACTCCGAGCCTTTTGATGAGATTCCGTTTCAGTCGCAAGCGCCCTCTGCACTACCTCTACTTCCGGCTCTCCTCTGGGGCCATTATACCTACTGAATGCTCTAGTTTCCATGTCAACGAATTCAATGCCCCTATCACCTCCTTACCCGCAAAAAAAGAAAAAGCTCACTCCCTCTAAATTCTACTCATTCGTCCGCGAAGCTGGCATCGATTGCCCTCGCCCCAGGCCACGTCATTTTCACAGCAGCGCCGAGGGATGCGGTTTATTGCATGACGTCCCTCGCCACCCGTTGGCGCCACATTAACTCGATGACCGCGGACTGGTGTCTTGATTTTACTACCAGCGAGATAGCCCCTACCGTCCAGGCTATCATAGAATTCCCATTCCGAGGCGCCAGTGAACAGTTTCGAAACCCGTGTCCTCGCGTTGCACCGCTCACGCTGCGGCATCACGGTTACAAGCTTCTCGTATACCAGAAGGGTCACTTCCGCACCGGTGACGAGGTTTCCGCCGAGATCTCTGCCACGCTGGCGAGCTAGAGCTTTGTGATTGCGCCCGAAACCGGTGCAATGGTGGGGTAGGTGCTGACCCCCGTGGTTCGTGCAGCGCCGGATGCTTTCCCTGTTGTGAGGCGAATCTCGTACGCGGGGTACGCCACACGAATGTACGCTCTCAGGCTTGTCAACGTGCGTTTATCTCGTGCATTTGATATGGGAACGCTGACAGAGGGACGACCGGATCGCGACTGCCAGGAGTGCAGTATTTTAGAGTCACTGCACTGTGTGTGGTTGTCGCCACACAGCCACTCCTGGCTACATCGCTTGGGTTCGGCCTTGGTTGTATCGTACTATGAGGGGTCCTCAACACGAGTTCAACTTGCCACGATATGACAACCACTGCACACCTTTCACACTATTCGGCGCCAGATCGCAAACCAGGACTCCGGGCATCATTGTCAACGCAGTCGAGTATCAAGCTGTCACAAAAGAGCGGGAATTTATTATAGGAAGGAAACTATATTATGGAGAAACGCGCTCTTCACCACCGGAATCCGTAATCGCAGCGATTTACCAGGTGCATCTACATTTCAAGAAGAATCAGCAACCGTTATTCGACAGGGCAGTATGGTCACTAACTCGTAGGATTGAGCTTCGTCATTGAAGGGTGACTGGGTCCGCCCATTGGCGTCGAGGTAAGATTCGTTCAGGTCCAAAACACCTGGCCAGTTGATGGGCCCGCTGATTGTACCGTCGCAGTTCGAGCCGCTGAATAAATGAACAAATGCGAACATGCTCAGAGAGAGGCAAGCGGGAACAAGGTAAAGAAACGTACGACCACAGACGACATATTTGACCCTGGTCTGCAAAAAGAACAGCACCGGTCAATTACACGACGAAGATAAGAGCGGGAAGGTGCGCACCGGGACCGAAACTTGATACCTGGTTGGCGAGGTCAGAGCCGAGACCAATGCACCCGCCAGAGAAGCCGCCGGTGATGGCGACACAGTAGCCCTGGAAATAGGATTCCACGCACAAGTACCTATCGTGGCCGGTGGTCAGCGAGGACAATGTGAAGTGGGTATAGCTTTGCGCTCTTACACCGTGCCGAGGGTGCGCTTAGTGGTGTCCTGGGGGGAGAAAATTAGATATTGATATTCAGACAACGACACCTTCTGCGGGAACTCACAGTTACCACGGTGCCGTTGACGGACGGGAGGGTCGTGAGGTCGATGACCTTGTCGATGTGCGCCGGAGGGAAGACAGCTGGGACCGTGAGTGCGCAGGCAGCACTGCAGAGGGCAAGGAGAGAGACAGCCGCAAAACGCATGGTTGAGAAAGAGTGGAGTGCTGCGAAGAGAAAGTTTCATGGACCGCGTGGCGCACTCTTTATGGTCAAGCAGGAACCGTAACCAGGAATCAATCCTTGCCTGAAGGGGAAGTTCAAGGGTCGCCTGGTGTCCTTGCCTCACTGGAGAATCGGTTTGTTCCGTTCCTGTCTGTTGGAGGTGATATTCCAAGCTGATGTGTGCACCAAGTACCGTTATCCCGTGAGCGAAGGTTGAGCTTGAAAATACAGCCTGCTGGATCTCTCATGTGGGAGAATGAAAGTACATTTTCACGAAGCGGTGCGACGCTGAGAAGACCAAACCACAGGTCTGGGGAGGAGCTGCGAAATTTGTTGTTAACTCTTGGCGAAGACTACTGTACATGTAACACCCAAGTAGGAGTACACCGGTATTTGCATGACCCCGTACTGCACGTGTTTAATTGAAGGTGATGTGGATGACCCTTGCCCTAGACGCTGCAGCGTTCTCCACAAGTTACTTAGCAAAAGGCCGTCTTCGGCCAACAGTGGCATTTGTCCCGACATGCCGATGTGAGGCCCGAACCCGACGGCACTGCGCGGGAATTACGCAGGAACGCGCAGTTCAAAAAGATGCCGATCTTTTAAAGCGTTCTTCGAGCGTTGAATGCTGGGATAAAAGCGGGATAATACTGCAAAACATTGAGAGAAGAAAATATTAGAATGGTGCTAGGAAGGGGGCTTCGCCGTTGCTCAGAACAATCACCACCGTGACAGCTCGAAGAGGAGCCCGTCCGCAGACATTTTTTTAAACCTGTGTTCGAGGGGCGCATCCAGATTCCGTAAACCGGAAGCGAAGACGCGCTTCAGGGACGTAATCTCGTGCCCGTTTTTGTGCGCAGATATCGCGGGCCAACGTGACTCGATCAGATCGGCCAGAGCGCTGGGATTCCAACCTATGTAGCAATCAATCTCCAGCAATTCCAACAGCGGCAGCGCGGGAGCTGTCACGTCGGGTTGGTATGTGAGAGCACGGAAGAGATCGTCGGTGATGGTGTTGCAGTTGATCAGGCGCAGTTCGCGCAAAGTTGGGATTTCGCGTAGGAGGGAGATCATCTCCGCTACGCGGAGAGCGGAGGCCTCCAGTATGAGCTCTTGAAGGGGGAACCGAGAGCGCGCATGCAGGTTGAGCAGATACGACCCGTGCCATGCGGCGCGATCATCGATGCGGAGCGTGCGCAGTGCAGGAAAGGTGAAGGCGTCGAAGAAGGGAGGCTCCATTGAATGATCGCACCAGAGACACATCAGAAATCTGCACAGATTCGGAAGCGTCACCACCTCAGGCGGTGGATGGTCGTCTTCGGAGGTCAATAGGTCCCAAAAGGAGCCATCGACGAGGTTAGTGCACTGAGTGAGTATGGTACGCGCTGCGAAGAGTTCGATCGGGATGCCGAGGTTAAGATATGTGAGCTGGGACCAAGGGAATTGAGCGACGAAAATGTCGGGCGGCTGTGCCAGTGTCATAAGAGACACGATAAGGCTACGCAATTCCGGGAGCGTGGCGAATGCGGGAATTAGATCGGTTGACGGCGTCGGCGTCCACTCGCCCCTTCGGTCCTGAAAGAGGTGCAAAGTCCGTAGTGCAGGCATGCAGGCTTCTGGGAGTTGGGCGAGGGAATCGAGCGACAAATTTGGAAGCTCGAGTTTCAGCGTCTGGGCCCTGGTCAAGAGCCGAAGGATATTTTCGAGCTCCGAGTGCGTCGAGGACACTGTCGCCCGAATATCGACAAACACGGGATGAGCGCGGGACCGTTGCAGGATCTCTGGAATGAAAGGCCAGAAAGAAGGTTTAGCCCATGGATCTTCGTCCAGCCGCAGCGAAATATTCTCCCACAATCGCGGGGTCGTGAGGGCGACCTGGCGCCATTGCGAACAGACATGGGTGAGGACCATCGGTGCGTTGCGGAGACTGATAAGGTCGTAGAAAAGATGTAGGTTGCCATCCACGCAGCATGTGAAGATGAGAGCAAGAATCTCGGGAGGTAACCGGCGAACAGGCGAAACGCGAATGCACATCACCGCCAGCTGCGTTTGTCGGGCGCGGTTTTGGGGTGCAGGATCTAAGATATCTGGATCGTGCGATGGTGTCGAAGATGGGCCCATTTCACTTGAAGGAATCTTCATATTCGGAAAAATGAGGGCCTCGCATTACATACATACGGGACTATTGATCGTGCGTGTCGCAGCACAGAAACGAAAAGGCGGAGACTAAGACTTGTGAAAACTAGGAAACAAACACTGAGAAAGCGGCGCACCAGAGGAAATACTTGAGGGGTAGCCTAACAGGCCCAGCTGTGGCAAGGCAATTTTCGTGGTAGTGGGAGAGATTATGTGAGATCAAGGGCTGTGTCGGTGTGTGGTCTTGCTGGGCATCGGCGTCCACTTGATCGCAAGTCTACAGTGGATGGGTAAAACTCGCCTATCACTTTTCGGTGATGTGGCCATTTGTGGCACAACGGAACGTTCCGAGTGTGGGCACCAGTAAGCGCATCACCGACAGTTCAACTTCGTCAGTATCGCTGTACATACGTGTAATTTACCTGTATAAGGCGGGAAACATGAAGCCACCTTTGGAACTATGCTAGTCAAGCAGGCAGAAAGGCACAAAATTATTTTTTACACAGCCATCCGAGACATCCTCAGGCTAAATGTATACTGTAACCTGGAACCTGCTTTTATAGACAGAATTTGAAGATAAATGAAAAGGGGGCTCAATAATAAGCAGGAGCAGCCAATTCCAGAACAGCGAGAATTAACACTGACTACAATACAGCATGGAAAGAAATAGACCAATCTGATTTTGATTTATATGAGTGCAAGCAGGCGCGAGCTGGCCCAGACAGTGAGCGGGAGGGCGGGATCTGGCGGGTCCATTACGGGTGACTTTGATAGCCGTCGGCAAGGATGATCTTATCAGTTCGGGAATCTTTTTGATGGGATCGAGTTTTACCCATCGACTCTCCTCTCATCGCAAACACTGTCTCCAACGTCCATGTCGCGATTTGAAAACCAGCCATTTTATGCTTCCTCTGGACTCCAAATTCATGACGTCGGGGCATACTGCACCCATGTGCACGGCTGAGCGCTGCATCACGTCTTCATGGGCGATTCCCCAAAATTCTCCCCATTGAAGGCGCCGCGGGAGACACAAAAATCTTACTAAGTAAAATTTTCAGAGACGACCAACCTCTAGATGGATGTGGTATCGATCTTGAGCTCCTCCCTCTCTTAGAAAAACACAAGCTCCCGAACCATCGCCTAGTACTGCTCCTCACTGGCGCCATTCGACGTTATATCTGTCCGTCACGCATCTGGAATTGTTCATGTGCCTTCGACCTGGCAGGATTGGGCTCAGCTTGCTTCACTGCCCGCACTTACGCACGCTAGTCTCTCGCGATCTCTTAGAGATATTCTGCTCCATACGTTCATGGAATGCCCTCGCCTCGCTCTCGCGGTGACCCCCTTCTAGTCCACATGGTTTGGAGAGGAAACAATTGGGTTTGCCCAGAGTCTTACAATTCCCGATTTACGTGCCGTGTTCGTGATCGTGCCCAGCTAAGACGACAACTGGGAGATCGGCGCGCGAGGTGGTGACGACTTTTGGGCGTGCGCCGAGAAGTTTGTTGTCAAGAAGCTCAAAGATGGAGTCGAGAGTACGTATTCCGCTCAAGCCGTATTCCAAAGATCCTGATTTATTCTTTAGACAACTGTTATTTTTTGGACGATGGCGACCAGACAAGCCAGATCTTTTCCAAAACTGTCGCGATTGTGGGGAATTGTTGTGGCCGGCTGCGCCCACTCTAAAGTCCTTCTACGTCCTGTGTTCGCACGGGGTTGTTTCAGTATCTTAATCGAATGATTTCGAGCCCCAGATCAACAGTCGAATCCCGACTTGTGTTCTACGACTGTATCCAAAAGGATACAGAACTAAAAACACGAAAGGTTTGCCGGCCCAAACGCAGAAAAGTAATCGAGTAATAAACAATTAAAAAGTTGCTGTTGCATGAAACGCATGCCGTGTTTCTGGAGAATGTAGCGGGTGAGACGAACCGATTGAGGGTAAGCTGTTTGCCTCTGGAGCTTGTTGAATATTGAAGAGACAACCTTGACGGTATCCGTTCGGGGAAGAGGAGAACCAGGGCAGTCCAGCTGATCAGCAGAGAGATTGCGAGGATTGAAGCCCCGAAGTCAAACCGGTGGGTGTTATGTGGCGAGGACTTCTGGATTAGTTGAGGAACAGTGGCCGAGTATTGATGGAGAAACAGAGATCAGGGAGTCTGGTCACTGGTGCCGGCAATATAGACAGGGATTGACGGTTGCGAATTTGAGGAGCAGAGATTTCGATGCCCAGCACGCAAAAGCCCCAGAAAATGCAACCCAGAGAGCGCGCAGCAATATTAGACCAATGAGTGTAGATGCGAACACTGTTGAGGGAATGTTAGGCTCCCGCGTGACGGGGCAGCTGTGGTATTTATGCATGGAACATGCTCGGGACATATGCTTGCAGCGCAGGCCGCAGTTGCTGTGACATGTCAGTTGTACTGCCCAAATGTATTCATATGACAAACTTTGAATCACGAGATCAACATGCCTTGGTTCATGGGGTTAAAATATTTGATTACGCAATGAACTCCGAGTCGAAGCGGGATGACTGTGTGTTTGTGCTGTTATTGAGATTTCCTGCCCGGACTTTGACCACTGCGGCAAAGTCTGCCTAGCACGAACTCGAGGTCAGCTGAGGATCTCAATGGCAAAGGATAAGGATGAAGGCAGATCCGTGAAAAAATCGAGCACGAAACCAGAGCAGGACGAGAGGATATGAGATAAATGGAGAAGAGTACAAACATTTACAAAGAATCGCGAAGCATTTCGTTAAAGAACGGTTGATTGGGATCTCCGATCCCGCGTCAGTCCGCGCCGCTGCGCATCAATTTCTCCTGACCAGCCCACCCGTTATGTGAGGTCCCCGCCGGTTCCCGGGGTGGTACCACGGTCCACATACATTAGGTACATGCTAATTTATTCTTGCTCATTCACACACACTTTTCGCAAACAGTTTAGGAATGTTCTCCACCCGCTCCACCAGTTCCTCCCCTGGATGACAAAGATGCAAGAATGCCGCAGTCGCTCCACATTCATGGTCTTTGTCGAATGAAGTTTTGGGCATACGCGCGTCACCCACGCCGAGCCGAGGTAGAATAGTGCTCGAATTGAAAACAAGGATTAAGATATGACTTTATTGGAGGTAGCATTTCAAGGTATGTATTCTGCTATTAAGCCTCAGTCGGGGTAGCTCCGCCGCTCGACTTGTCCTCAATACCCTTCTCATTTCCCGCGACCTTACCCTGCTGCCCAGCCCAGGTGGTGTGCGGCTTCCACCCGCTCGACGTGCGTGGGCTAGTCTCCCTGAGCATCTGGTCGACCTGCTCGAGGGAGAGGCCCTTGGTCTCGGATACAAAAAAGTATGCGAAGGCGACGGAGAGCATGGCAGTGGAACCCCAGATGAAGAACACCTTGGGGCCGAGGTTGAGCTTGTCGGCGGATACGAAGTAGGGGGTGATGACGGCGATGATGCAGTTCCAGAACCTACAAGTGTACACCCTCACCTCAGGAAAGGAAAAAAAAATCTGAGCGAGGAGAAGGGCTCACCAGTTAGAAGCGGTAGACATGCCGACACCACGGGAGCGGATGGGCAGCGGGAACATCTCACCGACGACGACCCACGCGGCAGGACCCCAAGTTGTCGCGAACGAAGCAATGTTGAGGCAGATGAAGGCGATCTCGGCCTTGACCGCTGTCGGGTTCCCACCGATCTCATTCACGTGGGGCGTGGCCGTACCAATAATGGCAACGATGAATTGGCAGACGACCATGGACGAGCCACCGACGAGCAGAATGCGACGACGACCGAAGCGCTCGATGAGATAGAATGAGATGGGGGTAGTGAGCACGTTCACGAGCGTGGTGATAAGGGAGATCAGGAAGGGGTTGGAGATCGTGCGGAGCGTCTGGAAGAAGGACGTGCCGAAGTAGAAGATGAAGTTGATACCGGTGAATTGCTGAGCGCACTGTAGACCTTTACAAGAATCAGAATGAAAATCGGATCAGAGAAGACACGGAAAGACAGACCGGTTCCGACGATGGTGCGGCGAATGTTGGAGGAACCGTCGAAGAGGGATCCCTGAAAGCACGCAAGCCAACTGCCGACGTAGCTTGTCTGGGGAATGTGAGCCTTCTCGTACTCGAGATTGGCGATGATCTCCGCAAGCTCGTCCTGGACGTAGTCAGAGTCACGGGGCTGGTCGCGGACGCGGGCGAGAGCCACAGTGGCCTTCTCGATGTCGCCCTTGTTGGCCCAGAAACGCGGGGATTCAGGCAGGAAAATGAGACCGCCACCCAGTATCAGAGCCCATAGGAATTGGACACCAATAGGGATGCGGAACGAGCCAGTGTCGAGTCTGTTTTGGGTTGCAAAGACGACACAGTTGGCGAGGAGAATGCCGATGGTGATGCAGAATTGGTAGCCCGAGACAAGGGCGCCACGGACCTGCAATTTCGATAAATGAGAGTGGGGCAAGATGAAACGGAACAACGAACCTTCTTAGGAGCAATCTCGGACATGTACAGAATAATGACGGCGGAGATGAAGCCGACACCAGCACCTGCAACGAGACGACCGATGACGAAGCAAGCAAGGACATCTAGGGGTGCGATTTCGAGAATACAACCAATAGCAAAGACAACGCAACCCATAATGATGGTGGGGCGACGACCAACAACGTCAGCGATATCTCCCTAGACTTTGAAGTCAGTAAAAATAAAAAATAAAAATCCTGTTTGAACGTGACATACAGCAATGAGGGCGCCGAAAAAAGTGCCCGCAGAGAGAATAGAGGTCATGAGCGACTTTTCCCATGCAGGGAGCGAAAAGTCAGCAGGGAGGTGGGCGGCATCAACAGTTCCCGGAGGGTAGGCCTTGTGGGTATACATATTGATGAAGAAAGGCATGCCGAGGACACCCCCCATCCAACCAGTGTCGTATCCAAAGAAAATACCACCAAAGGCAGCGAAGACACACATGAAATAGGTCTTCATTGTCACCGGGGCCTCAATCCGGGACGTATCGGTCGTTCCAAACACCACAGCTCCTCCGGGCATGGTAGGCGAATATACGGTAGGACAAAAGTGGGTAAAGTGTGCAGGGGTGGGGAACAAGAAATCGTGCGACGACCTCGCTTTTAAAACATTTTTCTTTGCCCCAATGTGATCGGGTTTGCGGGGTTTGACGCAAGATTAGATCCGAGCCGTTGCCGAGCGCAGATCCCCACGACGGTTGTTTGAGACCGCGCAGGAACAATACAGTAAACATCGACGTTTACTCAAATTCATCGCCGAAGCGGGAATTAGCCCCCCAGACTGTAACCATTTCCATAATAGTCCACCGAAGCCATATAAACCAACCATTGGGGGAAGTCAAAGTTATCTGAGGAGGCCGATTCAAAAAGTGATTCAGAGTTCGATTCACTTATTGATTCGGAAAACAAGCATCACCTTGAATCGTCTCAGGTTTGACTGCCCCGATTCAATTTCGGGCCGGTGGCTTTGATCGAGGTGGATTCGAAGTCGATATACGCGGGCTCGAATCGCGATTCTGATGTTGTTGCTCCTCCGGATTAGCAACAGCGATTCAGGTTGATTCTGGGTTTTGATGGATTACACGTCGATTCCGACCCTCTGCATCAACCTCTGAAGCAACGTCTGAATCACCCTCCTCAGATAACTTTTGTGGGCTGGCACGGCATGGGATAACGCCATGGCTCCGACAAAACTCATGCACATCGAGTGCACAACTGCTTGGAATCCGCAAAAAGGAAACTTTTTTTTTGACAATGCGCTAGGTTTTCTGGCAGAGATTCAAACATAAAACACCCCAGACCGGCGGTAACCGTATGTGGATCTTTCCCGTCGTTGAATTGTTTCGCGTTTTGCAATTGTACCCCTGATTTCGGTGCGCATATAACTTGCCGCTGTAAATATCTCGGCAGGGCGGATCACTACGCGCTGAATCACGCGCACTTGAATCAGCGGTACAATTTGCAGGACACTGAGGTTGGGGCCAGAAACGAGGGAGTCGTCTCTGTCTTCGGTGTCGACCTAGAGGCTTTGCGTAGTCGAGCACAGCGGCGGGTTCCGAGATAAGTTCGACGCGGGGCTCGAGCGGCAGGCTCGAACGAATGGCCTTCCCGTGCGATACACGGCCCTCACTCGTTTCAGGGTGCATGTACGGGTTTCGCATGCCGCCACCTTGCTTCCTTCCTGGCCTTTACTTCGTTTGCTCACTTGACACAGGCAACTTGCGGCGAGTGACCTCAACTTTTCCAAAGCTCGCCGACTGGACGTTTACCTAACGCGTCTCCCCAGGCACCGTCGGACGCGGCGCATCCGAGTCCCGTCGGACGAGACCTCTAACTCCGTGCCGATCGCCTGACGGTGCGTGTAATCATGCGGGCATCGCTCGCTCATACCCGTCTAACTCGGACACTTACCCGTACCCGCTGTACCCGTCTGCCTCAGCCCCTTACCTCGTGCCCATACCCGTACCTGGTACCCGTACCCGTCTGCCTCAGGCACGTATCGTCCCTGTTTCCATTTGCCTGACGAAGTGCAGACCGTACCTCGCTCGTAACCCTTCTACGTGACGATACCCACATTTTTTTCGTACCTGTTCGCCCGACAAAATGTCAAGCTGGCTTCTCGCAGAAATGCGTCGAGGCTTGTGTAAGGATGTCCCAGTCTATTTCTACGATGATCCCCTTTCATTGAACTGCGACTGTCGATGGATCCCAGAAGTTGAGTAGACTGGGTGGTGGCCGTCGCTGCCTCAATTCAAGCAGTTGTATGGATCAACCCTAGCCGCCGCTAGCTTGAGTAACCTTGCTCCAATTCTCCTCCCGATGCCAACTTCATTCCGTCCCGCTTTTTTTTTTTTTCTTTTTTGTGCACTGTTTATGACTGTCATTATGCTGCGGATGATTATCATTATGGAGCAGATGGCTGTCATTATGCCCGATACAGAGGGTAAAGCTATTCATTAGGGTCAGTCAGAGTAACTATTTTACGTCGTTTCTGGGGTCGTTTCTGAGTCGTTTCTGACAGTCGTTTCTGATTTAATTAATCGTGGGAGAAACGACAAAAACCAGAAACGACTCGAAATGTAGAAACGCCTCTGGAGCCGTTTCTACAGTCGTTTCTGCGGCCGTTTCTGCACTCTTAATTTGAAGACGGTTTAACTAGCCTATCACATTTTCTATGACTGCGGCTGACCAATCCCCGCCCTTGGTTCGTCGGCCTTTCTCTTGCGCCCTGCCGTCGGCCCTCTCAGTGTTGATGGCAAATGAATTTCATGGCAGGAAACTATCAAGGCGAGCTCGGCAGGCAGCATGTCGGCGTAGTAGAGCACAATATTGGTGCCCCTTGTTGTTGCAGATGAAGGACTTCAAGAGTTTATTTGCAGGCTCGCTGCGAGTGGCGGCGGGCATGGCAAAGCCTGGACAGCCACAAATGATGGGAGTGAAAGGGGTATGAATAATAAAATTACCCAGAAACGGCTCCAGAAACGACTCTAGAAATGGGTCGGTCAGAGCTCAGGTCGTTTCTCGCACGTTTATGATGCCAACAATTAACAGAAACGGTTTCAGAAACGACCTCAGAAACGACCCCAGAAACGACCAAAAATAGTTACTCTGACTGACCCTATTAATCCAAGGGGGGGTTATTCGCTAAACGGATATAACGGACATCCTTGGGTGGATTCGAACCACCGACTCTCCCAGAACTACGTTATGATCATATCACGGGATGGGAGTGAGTTACCGTACTCTTCAAGAACTTTGCAGACTCATTCGCTTCCGTCTAGAAACGAACAAGGTTTTCAGAGCAACTCGACGTTGGGCTTTGAAATAGATCAAAGGCAAAAGAAATCGCGAGAAGAATCTGCTGAAGATTTACAATATGTGAGGTAAGTACAGTTTTTCACGGGTCAATGATACAACTTTTTTCTCAAGCTGCACCGGACAGCCAGTATTCAAACCTAATCTCCACTGTAGAATAAATGTATAAACTACAGTCCGAACCCAATTTGAGTCAACAGAGGCTTTGTGAACGGAGGAATGAAGGAGACAAAGCCATTGTTTGGTCATTGTTTGGCACTGATCAGTGATTTCGGACATACCGGTCAATGATACAACATCTTTTATTCTGTTTGCCCACTAACAATGTCAGGAAAAATCCTACATTTTGGGAGAACACTCTAGGGATATATTAATGATTATTGGCCTACTCAAGCTTCCCAAAAGTGTGACATGGAGAGCATGCAACCGAAATTCATTTTGTTTGTACCATTGACCGGTGAAAAACTGTACCTTTAAAAAAATAGAAACCAAAAAAAAAAATCAGCGCCTCTCAAATCTCACCTTTGAACCCCTCGGCGTGAGTTGCATTCCAACTGCTGGGTACGTACGTACGGAGATCAAGGTAGGCGTTTTAAATTTCCGATGCCTCAACTGGACTTGAGAGCTAACCCACATTCCCCGTCACCACGGGCAGGAGAACTCTTTCGTTTTTACAAGAAAAAAAAACCACTCATGGCATGGCGTAGTGTCCTCGGGTGGGCTCGAACCACCGTTTCTCCTACCGATGTGCCGAAATTGGAAGGGGTAATGAGCAGGAGTGAGTTTCTCAGGCTTACTCCACAAGAACTTTTTCCCTCTGGGTCTTGATTTTCACATTCTGGATTTCAGGAGTTACGAAGTAGGCTCAGACTCGCGTCCTGTTAGCTGCCTTTAGAAACGAAAAAGGATTTCGGAACTCCTGGCCGTTTCTTGCATTCGTTCGCGCCACGGGACAGCCACGGCTTATCACTTCCGGCGCAAAAAAAAAAAAAAGGCAGGTCCAAGTGTTCCAATCAAATTGAAGAAGTTGAGCCCAACACGTCCTTGGGTGAATTCGAACCATCGTACTTCCCACAGATGCACCACTGTCACGAAACAGCATGTATGAGTGAGTTACCGTACTCGACAAGGACTTTACAGGCTCGTTCAGAGCACTCGTGGTTGCGTCTACTAGACAACGAAGAAGGTTTTCAGAACTACTCAACGGTCTGCTTGGAAATAGATCATCTTTGACGCCGTTCCGTCTGGATGCGACAATACCTCCTCTCGCCATTGCTCCTAAGGTTATCTAACACTGACATTACTGCAAGCAAAACGCCAACTCACTTCCGGCACGAAAAGAAAATGTGAGTTTAAGTGTTAAGGTTGAAAAATTGAAGGTGAACAAATCAACCCCATACGTCCTTGGGTGGATTTGAACCACCGACTCTCCCACAACTACGCAACAACCATCTAACAGCATGGAAGTGAGTTGCCGTACCCCACAAGGACTTTGCAGCAGCAATAGCTGCGTCTAGTCTAGAAACGAAAAAAGGATGTTTGAACTACTGGCCGTTCTCACATTCTTTTGCGTCACGAAACGGCCACAGTTCAGCACTTCCCGCAAGAAGAAAAAATGCGGGTCCCGGTGTTACGGCTAAAAAATTGAATTCAAAGATGAACTCAGCATGTCCTTGGGTGGATTCGAACCACAGACCCTCCCACAAAGTAGTACCCTACGCTCCTGCATGGGAGTGAGTTACTACTACTGTACTCCACAAGGACTTTACCGTCCCATTCAGAACAATGATAGCTGCGTCTAGAAACGGAAAATGCACGCCGTTCTCGCATCCGTTCGCATCGGCGCTTTTGCGTCACGGTTCATCACTTCCGGCAATTTATTTATTTATCTAAAAAAGCGGGTGTTACGATCGAAAATTCAAAAAATCCTTGCAGACGTCCCCGGGTGGATTAAAACCACAGATCCTCCCGCAAGTACCTCACAACATGGGAGTGAGGTTACGGTACTCCTTTTGCAGGCTGCGTCCAGAAATAAAACAGCATTTCGGATTACAGTACTCACCATTCTCGCATTCGTTCGCATTGGGCTCTTTGCGCCACCCCACGGGGCCCGACACAGGAGAAAGAATACGGTCCAAAAATTGAGTGGAAAACCTTGCATATGTCCTTGGGTGGATTCGAACCATCGACCCTCCCATAAATCCAGCATCATGAATATAACATTTGACAGGATGGGAGTGAGTTGCTATACTCCATAAAGACCTTCGCAGACTGTGTCTATAACCGAAAAAAATTAAAAGGATTTCAGAATTAACTACTCGCCGTTCTCGTGTTCGTTCGCATCCAGGGGATCCTCCACGCTCTCATGGTTGACATAACGCCGTTCCGTCAATACTTGGCTGGACGCGACAATACCTATATCCTCTGACCATTCCTCGCCAGGACTACTGTAACACTGGTGCACGCAATAGCCGACAAGAAAAAAAAATGCGGTCGAAAATTGAAGAAGACCATCCGCACGTCCTCGGGTGGATTCGAACCACCGACCCTCCCACAAATGCATCATTGCCATTTCACAGCATGGGAATGACTACCGTACTCCACGAGGACTTTGCAGGCAGTGATAGCTGAATCTGAATCTAGGAACAAAAATGGAATTTGGAACTACAGCACTCGGCGTTTTCGCGTCATGTTCGCATCAGGCTCCTTTGCACCACGGTTCATCGCGTCCGGCAAGAAAAAATGAATAAATGCGGGTCTAGGTATTACAGTCGAAAAGTGATGAAACGACGCACATACGTCCTTGGGTGGATTCGAACCACCGACCCTCCCACAAATTCATTCCAGTCACGTAACACATATGGGAGCGAGTTGCCACCGTACTCCACAAGGACTTTGCAGGCTCATTCAGAGCGGTGATAAATAGCTGCGTCCGTCTAGAAACAAAAAAAAAGATTATTTCGGAACTAATCACCAAGTTCTGACATTTGTTACGCATCCTCTATTTCCTCTGGCCATTCCTCTCCAAACAAACCGACTGACTTCTTTCATCACTTCCGGCAAGAAAAAAGAAAAAAGATCCGACATCTAGAACATACGTCCTCGGGTGGATTCGAAACCACCGAGTCGCCCGACTCTCCCGCAATTATATCATTGTCACATCACGGGATGGGAGTGAGTTACCGTACTCTACAAGAACTTTGCAGGCTCATTCAATTTCAGACCAGTTGTTCGAAGCCTTATTATCTTTTTCCTTCTGACTCTCCCCTTGATTCGCACAGTGTATAGGTATGCATTCGATCTTTTTTTTTTTTAGGAGTTACGAGCGGCCTTCATGATTGACGTAATACTAATACCGTTCCGTCAGCCACATACTTGCTTACTTGGCTGGACGCGCCGGCGGCAATATCTCATCTCCTCTGACCATTTCCTCCCCATCATTACTGTAACATCCCACAACTATGTACATCACGATCAACAACCATGTATTACAGCATGGGAGTGAGGTACCACCGTACGTCCGCAAGGACTGTGCGGACTCATTCGGAGCGGTGATTAGCTAATAGCAGTTGGTGTCCGTCTAGAAACGACAAAGGAGTATTTCGGAACTACTCCCATTGGCCACGGGTTCATCACCTCCGGCAAAAAAATAATAATACCGTAAATTGCGGGTCCAAGTGTTACGTACGGCCGAAAAAAATTGCATTCGAAGAAGATCCGCGGGCGGATTCGAAACCACCGACCCTCCCACGGATTCATTAGAGTCACGTAACACATATGGGCACCGAACTCCGCAAGGACTTTGCGGGCTCGTTCAGAGGTGTGTCTACTCTAGAAACGACAAAGGATTATTTCGGGCTACTCGCATTCGTTGGCGGCTCACGGGACGGCCGCGAGCTAGGAGCGAGTTTTGCGCCGCCTGAATTTATCTTGGTTGCCCGAGGCAACCGCGATAGATATCGTCGAAACATTGATAGTAGCTATGCTGGCCTTACCGGCGTTGCGTTACTACAGCAAGCGTATCCCCGGCGACTCATCAAACGACTCGTAAAAACCAAATCAAGGGGACAATGCGTATGTACATTGAATGTAACATTCATCTATCAAGCTAGCGACAAGAACACGCCACAACCCGATCATTATTCATTTTGGTATTGGTATTGACGGAGGGAATCCAGCATCATGACGAGCTCAGAGCCATGCGAGAGCAATACCGGCGAGGAACAGCGCCGCGGCAGTGCTCGGGGCAGCGCGGAAGCCGGCGCCGGGAGCGCTTTGCTGCGAACCTGGGGCACCAGACGCACCACTAGGAGTCGTCGAAGATGAGTTGGTGCTAGTGGATCCGTTGGTAGAAGATCCGTTAGCTGCGGCGCCTCCCATGGCTGCAGTCTGGAACGCAGCGAACGATTTATCCGAGCCGGCGTCGGCGTTGACGGCGAAGACCATGCCCGCTTTGCAGTGGGGGGCGGGGCTGGAGCACAAATTAGTATGCAGAAAAACTATGATAACAAGCACGACAGCGTACTTGGTCTGTGCGCAGAAGAACCACAGCGGGGTTGTAGCGTTGACAGTCACGTTGAATGTAAGCGGCTGCGCGGGGTCAGCCGCAGCCGCGTTCATGAAGCCGGAGTCGAGGCCGCTGGGCGTGCATGGGGCGGGGAAGGTGGATTGCGTGACGGACTGGGAGGGGTATATCAGAAAAGGGGGACTTTGGGGTGATGGGAGAGGTAACAGACGTGGTTCTTGCTGATGAACGTGAACTGAATGACATCCCCGACAGCGGCCGTGATGTTAGCAGGGCTGAATGTCAGCTGTGGATTGTCATGAGTGCCCAGGATCTGCGGCGAGAAGGGGAGAAAAGCGCACCCCGTTGTTGTCGCCAACTTTGACCGGGATGTCGGCCGCGTAGACGGAGAGGAGGGGGGCCACAACGGCGGCGGCGAGACCAACAGAGAAACGCATTGTCAAGGAACAAAAAAGGTGCTTGGCAGGTGGCTGGAAATGAACTGGTGGAACCTGTGAGGGACGTGAGTAAAAGCAAAGTGGCGGTTGCAGATGAACCTACTCTGCTCTGGGCAAAGCACAAGTAGACGAGGGCTGGGGGGAACGAAAAGATGGGACAGGTCACGCAGTCGAGGTCCTGTACATATAGGCCGCGCTATTAATAACCCCATCGCGACCGGCGTTGCCATCAGGCGGTAAATGCCTCAGATCATTTCGTAAATGCCTCAACATCAACGGGTAGCAAACTGAAACGTTGGGGACAGCAGGGGACAGCTTGTGCGGGACAGCCTGGTGCGGGAACAGACCTCAACACGGCCTTCCAGTGTGGCTTCCATCGGATTGAGACTTGAGTACATCAAAGCACATTAAGGGTAAGCATCAACAGGGTGGTGATGTATTCATCACGTCTGCAATATTACAAGCACGGACAGCGGCAACGATCCTTATACATATCGCGCCACATGTACGACACGCGGAGATGCGACTTGCCTGTCCTTATTAAAGTTCCGCCGCTTTGACCAAGCTTTTGCCAAGCTTTCGTCCTCGCCGGGCCAATTTGCCTCAGTTCGCGCAGTGACATGGTTAAATTCATGAGGTAAAACAGCAGAAGAGAATACTTTAGAGCTGTTCATCAGGAGAAACCCAAATTGTTATGCGCTGCCACATAGACGCCCATAGAAGCCATTGCGGCCATAACAACGTTGCTATGGCGTCTATATGCCCTTCATCTATCAGACCGGGAGCACCAAACGAAGGAAAAAAGGACGGGTATCCGAACGTACCTTGAAGCCGTCTGGCACGTACACGACTCAAAACAAGAAAATTCTCAAGGAAAGATATCCCTCGTCGACAGGCGATGGGCGCCATCTAGGGCTCCGACCCGTCCATTGGGCGGTTTCATACGGACGGGTACGTGACGGGGCTACGTACCCATCAACGCGTGACCCGTACCAGGTTGATGGGTCGGCGGTATGATATTCAGTTTGAATAGCTTCCGGAAGCAATCACCGAAGGAAAAAAAAAAAAAAAAAAAAGCTAAGCAACAGCAAGAATCGAGCACTGCACTTGCGGCAAGTGCGGTGATTCAACGGCACTTGCTCCTCCTGCAGAAACTGGGAATGCGCTCGCCCCGTCGGCAGGCCGTGCTGACTTTGGCTGACCCCAGCGGACGGCGATCTGCACCCCTTGCCGACTTGACGTCGGCAAAAAAAATTGGCCTGACTTTGACTTGGGCTGACACAGGGCTGACGAGACTGACGGCCGTCGGCTTGGGTCCCTGGAACGAACAGCATCACGTCAAGCGGTCAGCCCCACATGGACGGCCAACACTCGGGGTCGGCTGACTCTGGTCATCCTCATCTCAACCGACGACCCCTCGGAACGCAGTGAGCTGGTCGTGCCAAAGAGGCGAATATCCCGTCCATTATAACCAAAGCCCAGCCACACCCTATTCTCACAGAATGTCAAACGCCGTCGTCGAACGATCTTTGGAAGAATTGAAGTGCCTGTCAAGCGGTGCTGAAGCGGGCGTTGGAAGCGACTTCGTTCAAATTGATCCCAACAATGTCCTCGCTCGAGGTAAGTTTTCTTGTAGTTGTCACGAAAACTGAGAGCCAAGAGTATGCAGTGATAACCACTGCATGTATTCGAAAGGCGGCGGTAAGGCAGGTAGGTGCACATTCGATCACCCACCGTTCCGGCATCATTGGTATTGGTGCTCTTTTGTACCTGTTTATGCAGACCTACAAAAACAGTTTCCGGCGCCGACTCAAGAACACTTGCGAGGCGCTCGGATCTGGTTCTGGGAACAATCAACCTGCCCTCAAATTCTTTCCCGGCCCTACTTCCAGTGCAGGCAAACAATAAAGACAGCGCCAATGTGTTGTCGAAATTGGGCTACACGGCTGTTCTGAAATTCTTTTGATCGGTTTTTTTTTACTGCAAGTCATGTACTGTAAGGTACCACAGCGCATGGTACTTACGCTCTACTACGAGCTGTGTTAGAGATGCTTGAAGGCCGCTACTCAGAGTTAGTATGGGCAACGTGTCTAATTATTGGAGGCACATTATCACTATCTTGTTAACAGCCCTGGGATGGTTCTGAGTACGCTTCTTCTTTTCGAAAGTCTTGAATGAGCAGCGGTGTATATAAAAGTCTGAACAAGATCAGGATCAAACTCGGCCATCACCTGCAGATAAATGCCGAGAGAATCCTACTCGATGCCGTGCATGTCCTACACAGCCGGATGCAAAAAAAAACTTCTCATTCGGCTCTAGGTCTCAACCAGGTAGGCCCCCATTGCCAGTACGGAAAAAAACTTCATCTGCGGCGGTTTACGGTCGAAAATTTGACCGTGAACTCCTCCATATGTCCTGGGGTAGATTCGAACCACCGACTCTCCCATAAATCCACCATTGCCACGTACAGCATGCCAGTGAGTTACTATCGTACTTCACAAGAACTTTGCAGGCTCGTTCAGAGCGTCTAGAAACGAAAAAAAAAACGTCTCTTTCGGAACTACTTGAATTCGTTCGCACCCTCTTTTGCACCACGGTGTCATCACTTGCGGGACGAAAAAGAAAATGCGGGTGTTAGCGTCGAAAGATTGCATTCGAAGACGAATTCTGGCATACGTCCTCGAGTGGATTCGAACCACCGACCCTCTCCCAGTCTCAAGTAGGATGTCCGTCATGACGCTCAAGGCATAATCAAGTACCGCATCACCATGTGACAGCATGCGAGAGTGAGTGACCGTAGTACGGTACCGTACCGTACTCCACAGGGACTTTGAAAAGCTATAACGCGTTTTGACCCAATCCAATCCTTGTCCATCTGCATTAAACATCATGACAAGCTTAAGTACATCACAGCCCCGCGAGAACAACACCGGCCAGGAACAGCGCCGCGACAGTGCTGGGGACAGCAGCGCGGAGGCCGGCGCTCGGGGCAGTCATTGCCATGGCTGCCGCCTGGAAGGCGGTGAACGATTTGTTCGAGTTGGCGTCGGCGTTGACGGAGAAGACCATGCCCTTGTTGCAGTGGACGGCGGGGCTGGAATGCAACGCAGGTGAATGAGCATGCAGAAAAAAACACGATAGAAGCGCGAGACGAGGCGTACTTGGTCTGCGCGCAGAAGAACCACAGGGGGGTTGTATCATTGACGGTCACGCTGAACTGAAGCGGCTGCGCGGCGTCGGACACGTTCATGAAGCCGGAGTCGAGGCCGCTTTTCGCGCATGGGGCGGCGAAGGTGGATTGCGTGAGGGACTGGAAGGTGGGTGGGTGGACAATGTCAGAAAAGCAGGGCTTTAGAGTGAGGGGAGGAGTAACAGACGTGGTTCTTGCTCATGAACATGAACTGAATGACGTCCCCGGCTTTGGCGCTGATGTTGGCAGGGCTGAATGTCAGCTGTGGATTGTCATGAGTGCCCAAGATAGGCGGCGAAAAGGGGAGTGAAGCGCACCGAGCCGGCATCGCCAACTTTGACCGGGATGTTCTCCGCGTAGACGGAGAGGAGGGGGGCCAAAACGGCGGCGGCGAGACCAACAGAGAAACGCATTGTCAAGGAACAAAAAAGGTGATTGGCAGGAGGCTGGAAATTAACTGGTGGAGCCTGCGAAGGGGCGTGAGGAGAAGTAGAATGGTGGCGGCGTATGAACGTACTCTGCTCTGGGATGCTGCTGCTGCCGAAGAAGAAGTGGACGGAAAACGGACGAGGGCCGGGGGGGAAAGATGAAAAGATTGCGACACGTCATGCAGCCTAGGTCCTGTACTTATATAGCCGCGGAAGCGATTGTATCGCCTTTGTTATGGATAGCCCCATCGCGACCGTCGCTGCCATCATGCGATAAATGCCTCAGTATCATTTGGTAAGTGCCTCAATATCAACGGGAAGCCAACATGAACAGGGCTGAAACCTTGGGAACAGCTTGGCCTGGAACAGTGATGAGCGCGTAGACCTTCCAGTGCAATTTCCAGTGCATTGATACTTGGGTAGATCGAAGCACAAACCTTGATTTAAGGGTCAGCATCAACACGGTGATGATAGGAGTACAGCCGGGCTTGTATTCATCACGCCTGGAATATAATAGGAACTGCAGCCTGCAGGCGCGTTGCCAGACAGCGGCAACGATTGGGATGGACTTTATTTGGGACTTATGCATGATAAGTACGCGGAGATCAGACTTACTTGCCCTTATTAAAGACGGATTCCGTTTGAAAATTTGACCAAGCTTTTGCCAAGCTATCGTCCTGAGCCCGAAGCGTAAGATCACCCAGCATTGATGTGAGTTCATCGCCACAGCACTTCCTCTCGCCTATACTCGCGCCAACCGGTGTTACCCCAGTTGCTCGCCTCACGTCTGCGGCTCACTGGATAGTTCGACGCAATGTCGCCCGCTGGATATACCCTTGTGCTGCCGACCTCCACAAACGTCAAGAGGCCGATTTCGCATCATGGCTTTGGATATCTATCCGTTTGTCTAGCAGCCACCTCCATTCCAAACGCACACTGCTGGCACATATATATCTCGTCCGAACCTGTGCTAGCTCGGCGCCACTATTGAGATATAGCATCTCACACCCGTGCATCATCTCTTCATCCCGGAAAACATCATTCCACATCGATATCTACGTTGGACGGCAACTTGATTCACTTAGTAAGATTATTCGTGTCCGGCCGACGCCATTTCAAAATCGGCCATCTACCTATCACGATTCACCGAGCGCCAATCTTTGGTCTCACCTCTTTCGTCCATTAATATTTCTCCCTTGGCTCTCTAGCTGCATCGATCTTCCCACAAACACCGCGCGCCAATCTTTGAGAGCGCTAATTTTTCATTGCGGCTCTCGGCTCGCATCACGGCTCGTTTTCTCCGTCGCGCATGCGTCGATTATGCGGCGACCTCTTCAGGCGCTTAGCCCTCATCACTTAACCGAAGTGGTCGGCCCGCCGCGCTCTTGTATATAGTAAGGTTCTTCTTTGGTTCAGCGAAGGATGCCTGCCTTCTCTCAGGATGTTGATCCAACCAAGGAGCGAGGGAAATTCAACTTCCTCCACGACGACTCGGAACAGCTTTCCCTTCCGAGGTTGAGCTCACATTATTCTGATCTCGGTCCCACTCCTCACCATGATCTCAACTCCTCCGTTGGGGACCAAATATCAAAACAAACAAGAAATAAAAGACCCCTTCGTTCAATGAGCATGTCCTCGGGTGGGCTGGAACTACCGTCTCTCTCCATTCATTATGCGGAAGCGGCCAATATCTAATGAGTGGGAGCGAGTTTCTTACTCAACAAGGACTTCTCTCACTTCGCTGTATGGGTGCGAATTTGATGCGGTTCATGTCAGTACACAGTTGTACGCAATAATCTCTCATTCGGCTCTAGGCCTCAAAGGCCCTCATTCAAGCCAGTACGAAAAAAAAAAAGATTGCAGTGGTTTGCAGTCGAAAAAAAAGCCTAGTCAACCCCATTGGCACTTCCTTGAGTGGATTCGAACCACCGACCCTCCCATACACCATACATTCTTGATACCACTTCACGGCCAGCAGATGGGAGTGAGTTACCGTACTCCACGAGGACTTTTGAGGCTCATTTGGAGTGCTGATAGCTGCACTCTTCTGAGGAAACAGGGTTTTCAGTTGCGGAGTTACTCGACATTCCAGTTTGAAGAAAATTCGTTGTCGAACGAAGATAGGTACGGTCCCGACTGTATGCAATCTTTTTGGAACTGTACCCTATATTCTCGAAAAAAGAAAAGACCTTCTTAAATAGTGACCACGTCCCAGGGTGGGTTCGAACCACTACTCTCTGGCAAAGTGACCAATCGCATGATACAATCGGCCGGAACGAGTGAGTTATTTTACTCTACAAGGATTTATATACGCTTGGCTGTACAGCCGGAGAGGTGGGAAATCACTTCAAGTCTACAGAATCTGCAGGCCTACTATGCGGGCAATTCTCATCCTTCTTCGAAGATTTCTCTTCTAACCTCGAGATCGTAGTACGAATGCAAACTTCCTCATGATTACCTCACCTTGAATTGAAATTCTGACCTCCAGCTCTATTATCGCTTTCAAGACACCAAAATGTATGCGGTCCAGACCCGAAACTTAAGCCTTCGGCCACGCTTGTTTAAATATCCTTTTTATACTAACTGCCACTCGAGGAATGAACTTGAGTTGAGCAGGAACTTAAATTCAGACTCAGGCTGTTCGTGCGCTGTGATCAGGACCGCGGTGCTGCTATTGGAAATTTTGTGTTATCACAATAACAACGTGTCCGTCCTCTAGGGGTTAGTTAAGGTGGGAACAGTGGGATATGCGGGCGGAGACGTCTGCCGTTGAGAGGCGGAGGATATGTGTGTGTGTGTGCTGTGTGTCGCTGAAGCGAGCTGGGAGATCGTCAGTGAGCTCCGTGCTCGGTGTCTGCTGTTCGATGATGATGTGTGAGGGAGGGGACAATACCGAGGGCAAGTCGTTAAGATGGACTATGTCCTGTATCCAATAACCGGTGCCTTCGTGGACACCGACGTCGTCGAGTGCTCTACTCGGCCGAGGTGCGAGCTCGGAGTAGTGAGAGGGAGTCGAACGGCGATTTAACCAGTGTTGGCTTCTTGCTTGGGCTATTCCCTACACGAAATAATCGGCGGGCGCAGCTGGTCCAATATTTGGAGAGCCCGAGTCGAAGACTTGGGATCCGACCGAAGTCAGACCTTGCGAGGATGGGGGAGCGGTAAAGTGCCTGTTTGAAGGACAAGTTAGAGAAGATGTGGTCAATCCCTGTGACGGGCTTGGATAGCACAGGTGGTGTACAGGTGGTGGGGGAGGAACTTGGTCCTGTAATTGACTCACTACTCTGCTTGTTTCCCGTCTCCCTTTTATACCTCTTTTCTCCTGCTTAGTCATTATTTCCCCCGACCTTCGAAACCGACAATGCACATGGTGGTAGGCGTTTTGGAAGGCTTATTGAGGGTTCGAGCTCTGCGCTCGATGGCGAAAAGAGAAGCTGGCTCCATGGTAGGCGTTTGAGGGAACAGAATATGGTAGCAGTTTCCCACTGTAGGACCCGTGAGCGCCGCTCGGGTGGCAACAAGCTCCTGCCGGAGAGTGCGTTGGCGCCGCTTGGCCCCGCCTTGCGCTTTGAGCTGTGGCTCGTGGTGGACGTGTCGCGCCCTCAGAGTGTATTGTGGTGGGCGCACGGCCCCGCTGGTCGTGTAGTAATGAGGGTCGAGTCATATGTGCGGAGCCGGTCGGATCTCAGTTATTCGTGGTGCGGGAGCTCGCGGTGTTGAGTGGTAAGCTAGGTGGTCGGTGATCCGAATGCGGTATCGTGGTTTCCCGATTAGGTAGTTCGAGCTCACAGCCCGCGTTTGTGTGTGGGACGGAGGGGCCCTGAGGCGGTGGGAAGTGCGTAGCACGAACACCAGCCTCACAGCGCTCACATGGACTTGAGTTGTTCCTGAACTCAAGATGATGCGGGAACTTAAGATCGGGGTCGTGCGGGGCAATCATCCTAGGGTTATTATATTTGGACGATTTGGACTGCTAAGTAGAACTTAAGATATACAGGACCTTAAGTTCCGGGGCGCAAAAATCACCCGGAACTTAAGATGAGCTAATAAAGTATTTGTGTAATTGGTGCAGAACTCACTGAGTTATGGGCAAATTGGTCGCCAGAATCAAAAGCAGCCCAAAACAGCATTTTTTTTGATTCACGCCTTCGGTACTGCCATCTGCTGTAAATTAGTTTGTTTGCTCTATTCAATTCCAAAGTGCTTACAGGTGATTATTTCCCGGACAATATCTCACTTTTTACCGGTACACACAGGAACAAAGCCCACCGCAAAGCCACCCTTTATCACACCGGGGGCAAATAGCGACACATTTGATTTGACATGCGGCGGGCACATTCAGTCCGCATTTGTTGTCACAGTACAATTGCCCTTTATGACCACAAAGCCAGGCTTTGTGCTGGCTTTGTGTGCATGCTGGGCTCCCTCGGACTGGGTGAACAAGCATGCACAAAGACTGCACAAAGGCTGGCTTTGTGGTCAAAGAGACCTATTGTGACTTGTCGCAACAAATGCAAACCAGATGCATCCGCCGCATATCGAATCAAATGTGTCGGTCTTTACCCCCAGTGTCAGCTAAAGGCAGCTTTGTCTCCTTTGTTCCAAGTGCAGACCACATGTGTTTAAGGCATGTGGTTTTTGGGTGCCTCAATGATTGCCCCCAGGGTGTATTTGGCAGAGTGCGGCCCAAGATTGATTCACATCGCAAATTTGCTATCTACACGTCTATATTTACAAGTGCCAACACTCTAAAAAGCTCTCCTTGGGAGATCAATCAAATTTGTGAGCGCGGGGTCCATTAAAGCCAGGCGATTCTGCGAGTTGGCGGAAGTGAAATCCACCATCTTCCCCGTAGCATCGGCGATGATCCGTTTCTTCATGTCTGCAGGACTCAGGTTCCCAGTTGATGCTGAAAGAGCTGTCAGTCTCTAAAAATTTGAGGATTGCTGGGAGCTCACAGATTATTGCGGCGATCATGCCCGCGACAAGCGGCGCCGCATATGATGTACCGGACTTCACCATCAGGCCCTTGTGGAACCGAAATTGTGGGAACTAAATTCGGTTCATGAAAAGAAACCTACCCCGGCGAAATTTGCAGATAGAATCGATGCACCCGGCGCGTAGACATCGACACACTGCACGCGACCGTAAGCTTATGGCCCTGAAAAAACAAAGCAGAATACGTACTGGCCCAAAATTTGAGAAGCTAGCTTTCTTGTCGTCAATGTCCGTAGCTCCCACCGTGATCTGGCCCAGATCTTGAAGGTACCAATCACACTGCCAAAATGTTCAAATCTCGACCATCTGAACCAAGGCGGCAGAACACACCTCATCTGCGTTCCTATTTCCAGCAGCTACTCGGTGGAAACATTTTAAATTTGTGGAGTGGTTAGGTGCCTACGTACCAATAGGGTGTTTCACATATGAAGATTCGGGCCCAACTTGAGCCCCAACTCGTGCCTCAACTTCGACCCCAACTTTGGAAGTTGAGGCACAAGTTGGGGCTCAAGTTGGAGCCTCAATTGTGAAACACCATGGGCGTAGTTTTTGGCGACATACCCAACTTCGCCTCAACTTTGGTAAGAGAAGTGTTCGCCGTTGGCCGGATTGAGTGATCCCAAAGCGGACTATGGATATTTTGTACGCTACCACCATGTATCTGCTTCATAAACTCTTTCTCTGGACGGTACCTCCCAGAACCCTGCCCCACCATCACCCAGATATCGAAGGCACGATCTCCCCGCTGCTTCAGACCGTTGAGCACCCCATCAAATACAACGGCCATCGAAAACACCACCGCATAATTCCCTGCGCTGTCCAGGGAGTGGTAAACTACAACATGTGGGACGGACTGGGATGCCCAATCATCGAAAAAACTGTGGTCTGTGTCTGCGAGCAGTACGCCAGTCAGTTATCTAAAGAAATTTAATGTCGGGACTTAGGGCAATTCTGTGGACCAGAACGACATGTCCTGCAGCAACGAGGGAGGGCATACTTGATGGAGCACAGTGGATGGCACATTGGCGATGGATACAATACAAAAAAGTCCGTGCGCCACGTCTGGCGCAGCCGTAGTTGTTTCTGATTTGTCAGCTCACAAAAACATCTTTTTTGATTCATGCCTACAACCTCGGAACGTCAACACTTGATAGAGACGGTTGTTCTCCATGCTGAGATGGACCTCGAGCAGCATGCAACCGAGGAACGGTTGAATGATGACGACGAAATGGAGCTGGACTGCCGGAGCACCGACAGCTCCGAAGACAACACTTCTGGCTCATCCTCGACGTCCTCCACATCATCCGATTCCGACTCTTCAAGTTCTAGCTCTTCGGAGTCCTCTGGGTCGGACGCGTCCATGCCCTTTGCGGCAGAGGATCTCTCAGATGATGAAGATGAAGTATATCTTGCCAAATTGAGTGCTCACGGCTTGCTCCTCCAGACCCTTGCGGAAACACGAGTTTTGAATCCAAACACAGTGGGAAAGGCATCCCAACTCCATCTTGTCCTTGTGGATTTCAAGAACAACGATCCAAAACGATTTCGGCGAAATCTTCGTGTGTTGCCTGAAACTTTTGATGCGCTGGTTTTACGGATCGAGAACCACTCTGTCTTCACCAACAACTCACACAGACAGCAGATCCCCGTCTACATCCAGCTTGCCATTGCCCTTTACCGCTTTGGTCACGATGGCAATGCAGCGTCTGTGGAGAGCATCGCGCAATGGGCAGGGGTCAGTGCTGGCCTTGTCGTCAAGTGTACGCGGCGTGTGATCATCGCGTTCTTGAGCATTCATGACAGCGTCATCCGGTGGCCAACGGAGGAGGAGAAAGAAGAGGCAAAAGACTGGGTTGAGGCGGCTTCATGCGAAGAGTGGCGAGGAGGCTTCTGCATGGTTGACGGTACGCTCGTGCCACTGTTTGAGAAGCCTGGACATCACGGGGAGGTGTATTTTGACCGGAAGAGTAACTACTCCCTCAACGTACAGGTGTGTATTGGGCCTTACAGTTGTTTCACGTCACTGTCACTGACGTTCCCGTAGTTGGTGACACTCCCAAATCTCCGTATCATCGACTACGTTATCGGCCACTGTGGCAGCGCGCACGATTCGACCGCATTTTGCGATACACAGACATACAAAGAGCATGGGAGCCTGTTTAAGAAGGATCGCGAATGGATATGGGCTGACTCTGCATATGGATTAGACTGGTGGTGCGTTACACCGTACAAAAAGCCAGCATCCCTGCAACCCAACAATAAGACCTTCAATTATCACTTGTCAAGGGTAAGCAAGCTATTCCTTTCGACAATGTCGATTTATCACTGACTGCCGAAGCAGGTCCGTGTAAAATCAGAGCACGCAATGGGGTACATCAAAGGCCGCTTCTGCTCTCTCCGCGGCCTTCGCCAACAGATTGATGACAGTATCGACCACGAGCGTGCACTCGTGTGGGTGAAGGCATGTTTAATTATCCATACCCTCATCAGCTTCATCGAGGAGGGGCGAGAGGATTTGGATTTCATCAACGAGTTGGTACAGGCAGGCCTCCAAAATCCTCCCCAGGGTCCTGTTGTTGAGACAGAAGCTTCAGCAGCGAGGAGAAAAACACGTGGGGATAAGAAGCGGGGCGACTTGAAAAGTAAATTATTTGCTAGCGGCCTTGTCGAGGATAGAGAAAATTGATAGCAAAAAGTAGTTTCTCGTATTATGAGGAGGATGTACTGAATCCACTACAGTTTGTATTATTGCTACTAGACTATTGACCACGGAAGAAAACAATGAGGAGCAGATGCGTAGGTAAATCATTTCAGGCCATTAAGTAGATCACTGCCAGTAATCGTCAGCCGAAGATGTCGATGGCAAACTATAGTCCATGGTGGAGAAATCGGGCATGCCATTGATATCAAAGCTATAGGAAGAGCTCCTGCCTCCTTCGCTGCCGTGGGTGACACCGTCGAATGTGGGGAGAGATGGGACATGAGTGAATTCGACATGCCTCGGAGACACCGCGGAGTAACGACTGGATCGTGATTTGGACGGCGATGGGGAACCGAGATGAAGGACGCGGTTTCGGCGACGTGGGGATTGTGACGTGGCATGGCGATTGAGGCGTAGGCGCTCGTTCTCTGCCTGCGCGAGCTTGAGCTCGTACTTCATCCGCTTGATCTTAATACGCTCCATGTCGACGTCATGCTGCCGCCGCCTCTTCTTATCAAGCTGCATGGCTTCGGCCTCGCGCATGTCGTGCAGCCGCTCCACAGCATTCTTGGGTTTCATCTTTGCTGCACCCGACGATTTGGTGGCCTTGGCCTTGGCGAGCCCGAGATCCCACCCGGACACAACTTTGGTCTTTTCCTTGGGCTCTCCTCGGACCACCTTCTTGACAACAGGTGCAGGGACGGGTGGGGTACTGGAACGCGAAGAATTTGACACCTATGGTTGCTGTCAGGTCATAGCGGTGCTGGGTCAGAAAAATGCACCTCGACTACACTCTCATCCTCGCTGCCCGAAGAAACTGAATATGGCTTGTCATCACCGCCGTCTCCCTCCAAGTCACGGGCCATCGATGTTGCTGACCGCCCGTCCTCCTCGTCGTTGTCCTCACGCAGGTGTGTATCTGTCTCAGCCTCACTACTAGCTGCGGTCGACTCAAAGAGATCTGCTGCTGCACTGGCGTGATCCGTGCCGGGCTCTGACGATTGTATACCAACTGGATTGTAACTGGGAAGCTCGCGCCAAAAAGAATGGAGGACAGGCCACCATGGCCAGCCCGCAGTGATCTTGTCTTGAAAATTGAGGTCAGTTTGTAGCAATGGTCAATTTCCGTAGGGAACGTACCGATCAAAGAGGCAAACTTGCTGCCTGGGGTGACATCAGCTGGCTCAAGTCCTGCTCCGGTCGCACCAAGAACTCCAAGGTGGACTTTGTACTCTTTTTTCAACCTGGAAGATCTGTTGTAAGCATGGCTCGTGCTCAAGACAGCAAAAATGACCTCCGAATTCGAGTCTCGACTGACGAGGCGTATTTGGATGGATCAGCGTTTGCGTAGCGCGCCTTTTCCTTGGGATCATCTTCGAAGATGTGCTTGGCCAGCACTCGATACTGTACTGCTTTTCCATCTTTCCCGACTGCCTTGTCCCGTTTTTCTTTTTTAGCGACAGCAGTCGAGTCTGAGAAAAGCTTTCTGCGGAAGTCGGGGTTGTCGGTGAGGTATGTGACGAGACTATCTGTCCACTCGGGATTTTTAACCCAGTTAATAAGCTGACGAGCAGGCCTTTTTGCCGGCTTCTCTGGCTCGAGGTCATCGGAGTCGGAGTCGGAGTCCGCCTCGTCAAGTGCGGGCTTTTTGGATCGACTGGGTCGAGGTTTTTGGCAGGGGCGGCCGCCTTGGTATTGGGTTGAGTGCTGGGCTTGGCTTTGGGCATGGTCAGGGAAAGGGAGCCGTGATAAAGGATGTGGATATATGTTCGGTAGGACGGGCGATGTAGACAAAGGAAATAAAGTATTACATAAGACAAAGCGGTGATACGGTGCGCAAGAGCCGAAGTTGGGGTACCAAGTTGCAGCATCAAGTTGAGGCGCAAGTTGGATGTCGGATCGTGGTCTTACGCACGATTTGACATCCAACTTGGATTTCGAGCCCCAACTTGAGCCCCAACTTGATGCGAAGTTGAGGCTCAAGTTGGGGCTCAAGTTGGGCCCAAATTTTCATATGTGAAACACCAATGACAACATGAATCCCTGCCTTTATTGCCTGCCCAAACTATATATCAGTTGTTTAAAGCTATGATGGCGAGATTTCACGTACGGCAGCAACTGCGGACTTTAATAGAATGTCATTGGTCATCCAGATACTGATGTTGATGACCGCGGGCTTCCTAACGCCAGATGTTCTCCCCCCGTTCCAAACCTGCTCATAATGATCAATGGCATTGGAAATTCCCTCAGACACGGACTCCGGGGATATTTTGTTAGCCAGAGTGTTGGTCTCTATGTCGATATATTCAATCTGGACCTGAGCGGCGGCATCAACTCTAGACCAGAGTTATTTAAGAAAAATTTACCCTCATGGGAAATATTGTGGCTTTGCTAGCTACTCCGACGGATGCCCCTGCGGCCACGGATGCCACTCGAGTCTACACAAGATTATCTTTGAAAGATCAACTGGACAATGTTGTTCGCGTACCCCATGCCCAGCGGTATCATCCGTAGTCTCAAATAGGTGGTGAACAACGGATAGGAACGAGTGGAAGGCAGACTCACACCAGGGACACTATGAACAAGATAATTTTTACCTGGTGGAACAACACGCCCGGTAAACTCCGGATGCCCTTGGCGTATTCCCGTGTCGACGATGTATATCTGATTTGAAAAGTCAACGATGTTGAAGAAGCATTATATGGGATGAAACCAACTGCAACACCATCTCCGTCAGCACCGTCCCCAGTAAAGTATGTCCAGTCTTGTGAGGTAGCCGACTTTGGACCAGTCATAGGAGAAGAGGACCCGACTAAAAGGGGACCGCTACCGTGTGTTAATCTGGCGAGATTCCTGCGAGAATGAAACATTCATAGGCACTTGGCGTAATGAATCTGAAGCTTTAACCTACCATGGAGCTCCCGATCTGCGTCGATCAAGTAAGCGACGAGAAGAAACCTCGTCCATGTGAGACCCATCGTTTGGCTCCTGGTCAGAAATCAATCGGGACCGCTCGACGAGCTTCACTCCTAGGGCCTTAGAAATGTATCCCAGCACTCGCCCGTCAAACTTTCCCGCGTAAAACTTGAGGAAAGAATGGTCGGCCGTAGTGTCGACGGTGTTATTCAGAGTTGTGCAATTTTTATTCGCATCAATAAAACTCTGAAGCTGGGTCAAATGTGCCCCTAGATCGGCACTGTTTTCCAGGATAACCGTGTATCGATCAGGTATTTCATCAGGCACATGTGCGATAGTGGAGTTGGGCATAGCTGGTGGTTGGCTTATTTCTGCTTCACAATCAAAATTGGGGTTAACCTTACAAGAACATCGCGAGGACAGAGCAGATCCGGTTGGCGTTTTGGAGGCCGATTGTTTGGATGTTGCCGAAAGCAATTTTGAGGTCATCGCTGGCAGTGTGGACGTGGTCGGTGAAAGCCTGGGCATCGTCGGGAGCACGGTTATTTCTGGAACGGTGGTAGTTGGCTTCATGACCGAGCGAGTGTCCGTAAACTTGTTCAGCACTTGCGTGGAAACGTGAGAGGGCCCTACGGCGGTCGGTGGTAGACGCGGCCTGGACGAAGTCTTCGGTGGGGGTTTGATTGATATGAGAGCTGGCTTGGATGTTATCTGAAGTGGTTTTGAGTTGGTCGAACGGAGTTTGGAAGTTGTCTTGGGCAAAGTAGTCTTCGAAGTGACAATGATCGGCCGAAGCACGCGGGTTGTTGTCGGCTTGTTGACCGTTTTTGTGATTTTAGAAGCGGTCTTTGCAGGAGCAAGGGAGACACGCCGATCCTGCGGCTGGGGCGATTAGATGGCCGGATGAAATGAAGTAAAGGCTTTTTTACGACTCACATGCACCTTCTTGTTGACATCCAACGCAGGCGCAGAGAAGACGGGGAGAGAGAGTGCAAGTGCGATGAGGCCAGCTACACGCATATTAAGGTGGGTTTTAGTGAGGGAGTGGGAGCGGACCAGCCGATACGAATAGCAGTCCTCAGCCACTGCAATTTATACCGTGGGGAGTCCAGCGACCGATTTAGGATTTGAGACTGTGTGCGACTCAGAAGCCAATATGCGGGCCCGCCGGGTATCAACGTCAAACACCGTGTTCGGAACTATGACAGAGAACGAGCGGAGGGGACCTACCAATATGAAAATCACGGGGAACCTACACAGTTGTCAAGTAGTGGGGAGACCGGCACGGCGAATACCTCAGGGGCTGAAGTTTTACAGTTTAAAGCCGTCACTGGGTTCTGATCGGGATATCGGCTTAACCTAACGACGACTGCGCGGCAAGGCCGAATCCATCTTCTTTTAAGGCAGAACTTGACTTACTGGTAGACATTGACATGGTATACGGCACGTCCCCAGGTAAGTATGACTTCATCCGCTCGGCGTAAGTCACTTACTCGGAACAGATTCCGCCAAAGCACGAGTCGAGATCGAGCCAAAGATACCTGGGGCTCCGTACATAGAGCACAGGTACAGCGTCATTATAAGGGACCCAGAGAAGCTGGAGCCGCACCTAGAAATGCTGAAGGAATACGTCCAGACACGAGGCACAAAGTCGCACGACGTTGTGACATTTGAGCTGGGGACTGTGATCCCCCGATTGTCAGCCTATGGCGCCACCTTTCCCCCAGGCGTTCTTCGATGGGTACAATCGAGGCCAGAGGTGGAGAGTATTGGGCAGCAGATGTGGCTTCATTTATTGGATGGTGGCGATGAAAGAACGCGTTACTAAAGTGACACCACGACAGAGCGAGATGTCGACAATATATCATCTGTAGCCCCGTCGTTAGGTACCCCCTTATGTAGCCTCTGTAGCCGACCGTGCCATCTCTGTAGTCACATATAGTCGACCATATTGTCTCTGTAGTCGCATGTAGTAACATGTATCTAAGCGGGCCACATATGTAGCACACTGTATTCATATATATTCAAGAATACTGCAATGTATGCACGGCTTATACAGTCTATCCCACTCAATACCTGCAATAGCTTGCATCTGAGGCCGCAAGAAGTATAAAAACATATATTGGACCACTACACAACTGGACACATCGCTAATCTATTCACTCATCATCACCACAAGAACAGTCGCGACCGAGTCGCAACGGGAGCTGACACCGGGGGCAATCAACGACGCATGTGAAAGCCACATGCGTTAAATGCATGTAGGCCGCATGCGCTGATGATGTTTACAATGGGTCTTTGGCACAAAGGATTTCTTTCCAGATTTTCTTTGAATCCCTTTGTGCCAAAGATCCTTTGTAAGGGCCATCAGCACATGCGGGCCCCATGCGTTTAACGCACTCGTGTTCCGCATGCGTCGATATTTGCCCCCGGTGTGACACCGGCCCCAGCAGCCAACAATTCAGCTGTGGACTCGGAATCAGTTTGGGGCCGAAAGGAGAACGGGATCGAGGACGTACCCCGCACAAAAACACAACTATGTTCCTGCAGCTTTGAAGAGTAGCTTTGAGCTAGGAAACCTTGTCAGTGTAAATCATGTAGAGTAGAATATGAGCACATACTGATCCACACATCCAACGGCACGACTTCGAGACAGCTTGAAATTATGACGATATCAGCAATTGAGGAGATGCTGGGGGTAACATGAGGACAAGCTTGAGAGAGAGGATTGAGGGAGAAGCGCCTGAAAGAAGTCTAGGGGTTGACGAGACATGAGCTTGAGGAGCTGAGCATCGAGGGCAATGGGTTGCTTGAGGGTAAGAGAAACGTCAAGACTTGAGGCTGAGGTTTGAGGAACTTGAGGCAAGGGAGAGCTTAGGAACGAGGAAGACCCGCAGTCTTGCTACTGCCATTGTGGATATTTGCGGAACTTGCAGCTTGAAGGATGTCGTGAGGCGATGGCGCGGGAGGAAGATGTGGGAAGAGAGAGAGAGAATGCGACGTGGTATCATCAACCAATCATCACGTGTATGATTGATGTCCGGATGTCGGCTATTCGGGAGCCCGTTCTGATGCGCGTTTGATGTGTGGGACTTCAACCGGACTTGACAAATTTTCAACTGTTCGACTCCACGGTATAATGGCTTTTGTTGTCCAACGGTATTTGCAATTTGGACCAGATGATTCATTCAATCTGGTTACTTGATACAAAGTAAAAATCCGGTTGGCTTGTAGTCACACTTATCATGATCATTACTATCAGTTACAATCGGAGTTTGTCGATACAACTGACTCTTTAGATCCACATTGCATGACAGCGCTATGACCGATGTATAAGATGTTGTACCGGCACCAGCTACATTTTGCCCTGTGGCCTATGTGGCATCTGCTGTCGGATACATATGGCTACAGGAGGCTACAGATCCCAGTGTCTGACTACATGGACTACAGATGACTACAGAACCCCCCTCCTAAATACAGAGGATTTACTTTTTCCTGATGTAATCCGTGACCGAAGTTGACTTGATGTATGATACGGTATACCAGCAGCCCGAACGCAAAGACAAACAAGCGACTCTTGAATTCATGAAAGATGCCAGGAGTCTTCCAGGCTCTTTGCAAATACGACAAAAATCTACGCAGCCACTGCGTTCAATGCAGCCTGTCGACAGACGTGGACATGTGGCTCCCATGATCAGCCCAGCACTGCAAATGCCAAACAGCCTACGCACTATATATTTAGTGCCTGGATATCCCCGAGAATTAGTGGCTAAAAGCACTGTATTGGAGTGTCGGCTCGGCGTATAATAGTGCCTGAAAGCACTTATATATAGTACTTGTGCTCATCTTTTATCTAGTGCTTTCGGCCCTTAATTAGTGCTTCAAAGCACTAATTTATGGTGCTTTGGGGTACTATTAGATAGGCTGTGCAAAAGCCGCACAAGCTGCATGCGGCATTTTGTGCATTGTGCAAAGCCGCATGGCAAATTTTGAAATCTGAGACATCATTCAGTTAACTTTTGTAATGTAAGCTTACCTGAGGCCAAGGAGAGGTGCTGTGAGGAGAGCTTTTGCTGCATGGAAGACGTGAAGTTATGGAAAAAGTGAGTGATGCCTTCGTGATGCTTGAGAAATGCGGCCTCCCATGGCCATGGATGCACATCCAAAACATAACACTCTCAAGAGTGGAATATGGAATTTCCTGTAGTAACACAATCAATTCGTCAGTCACGCGTCACGCAGACCCTTGACGTGATGAATTCTGGAACTTTCTAATGCGTCACAGAGACTCTTGACGAATCAGGAAAAAATGCCATGGTTACGTAGCGCACAATAACACAAATACCCGTGGTAGCCCGGTAGGCTAGTCCCCTATTTGATAGCCCATCATAGCCACCTGCCAAGCTATGATAGGGCTGCCGCCCGTTACTGTAGAGTTTCATTGAATTCGGATGTCACGCGTCACAGGGCCGAAAATTTCAGAAAATATTCGAACCTGTCACGCGTCACCGAAGATATTTTCGAATGTGTCGGAAAAGTCACAAAATTCGCAAAAACCACCCTAAAAATCGAATTTTCGCGCGCGTGGCATGTTTCGGTCATTGGAGGGGCAATTGGGGTGTTTTCTGACTCATCTGGGATCTTCAGGCTGTTGGGAGGGTTAATAATTGCGCTGTGGTCGACGGAATTGGCCAAAAAAGGGTATTTTCCTATATTTCATTGTGTCTCTTTTTGGTTAATTCTCTTGGCAGAGTGCCCTACATTGACCAAGTAGCATGGTTTGATAAACAAACCTGCCGACTTTGGGTGAATTTTCGAAAATTTTTAGGGTGTCACACGTCTCTCAACCCATTTTCGAAAACTCAGGTTCGAAAGTCGCAGTCACAGGTCACACCCCCATTTGAATTGATCGAAACTCTACAGTACCGTCGCCACGGTTTGACGGCACCCGTCGAACGGGTCCCGTGCCCGTCCCGTAGACCATGTTTTTCCTACCCGCACGGCCCGTTGAAACACGGCCGTGCCGGCCGTTCGACGGGTTTAATAGCTACCACGCTCGTAAATGGTGAATCAGCTTAAAATATGGGCTGGAACTGTTGTGTGCGCATCCACAGACATAAAGCTATGGTAATCGACTTGTTTGCCCGCCGCATACCACAGATGTTCAAAGTTTTGGCCTAAACACAGCAATTGCCGCAACTGATGGCGGAGCTTGAATGATTTGAACTGAGCAAAAGTGAGGTTTTAGGAGTCAGCGAAAGGGTAAAGAGCATCAATATGATGTTCCTGAGCATTTTAAACTCAATCTGCCCTCATAGGAGTCAATTCTGAACAGATATGAGTGAACATTGATTTTCATTTACCGTTGCCGTTTCGATGGCCGTGACGGCCGTGCCGCTGACCGTCCCGTCCCGTACAGATTCTTTTCAACCATTCGACGGGCCGTAAATCGACGGCCGTTGCCGCCACGGCAACGGGCGGCAGCCCTAGATAGCCCTCCATAGCCCTCACAGGTAAGCTCCATAGCCCTCCGTAGGGTTCCCCAAGGGTAAAGGTAGAGGTACGGAGGGGGCGACCTCTACCTCTACCTCCAAAACCTCCGACCTCTCAGAGGTATACCCCTACTTACCTCCCATACCTGGGAGGTATACCCCTGTTACCTCTCTCCAGACCTCCAAAGGTCTACCTGGAAGGTTTGCATCGCTTGACCGCAAGATATCACTGGCAAGAACATGTATAATGTCTGCGGTATTTAATCAACAAATAGAACTATGTATTTGCATCTTGTTTTCCCTTTCCCTTTCACATGTTCTCACAAACCGATGCTGCCATGAACAAATTCATGAAATTGGTGATGGCATTATGAACCGAAGAATCGGCCAAGAATAGGTCCACTCACCAGCCCACCGTGACAAAAACGACCGCTATCCGCCTTGGCTTGCTACGATTTGGTCTTCAATGGAGCGCGTACGCGAGGCGAGAACTCTGTGGCGTGGCGCGATGGATCAGATACACGAAACACTCGAGAAATTGACGACCAGCGACGCCGCCGCCCAGCACGCCAAGGCCGCACTCGAGGCTCTCAACAAGCTTCCCTGGGACGCCGACATAAAAGGCTTCAAGGCAGGAGCTTCTGTGGGCGATCTTGCGTCCTGGTTTACAGCGGATTGGTTAAAGACAGACCACGAAGATCAGATGCTCGAGCTCCTCGCCGCTGATCTTGGGCTCAGCGACGAGAGCACGAGTTCCATCCAGTCAACGTACTTTGTGGGCTCGCTTGGGCTCGCTTGCTCAGGCGTACTCTGACCCCGAGACGTACCGTAAATCTGGCCGATTTCGATGGCTTCGGCGGCTTGGGACAGCGTTTGCAACGAAAGACCGTAATCGCCTGGGCTTAATTGCGAACATAAACAACAATCATTGGGCGCTCGGCATCGACTGTGAAAAGAAGGTCATCAGCTACGGCGACGGATTCCGTGGCAAGGTTCCAGCGAGTCTGCGCAGACATCTCGACTGGTGGCTCTTTGAGCACCTCGGCGTGGAGTTCAAATGGACGGAGATACCGATTCCAAAACAAACCGATTTCTATTCTTGCGGAATTCTTGCCTATTTTGCTCTTGCGTATTGGTTGAAAGCCATGGGAAAAAGGTCTGTTGTTAACTTACAAGTATTCAAATCTCTCTCATTTTGCTAGGCGGGGGACTTTACAGACCATGCGCGGGACTACGAGTTCACTTTTGCACACTCCGTCGGGCTGGGCGACCAATCTAGCATCCAGGATGGGGGTGAGGACAGCGCGGACGACGCAGGAACGGACAAAGTCGAGACTGAGCACTCACCGCCAGGTTCAGAGTACTCGGCACATGATGACGACACGGATTCTGGCGATGACTCTGACACACCCTCGTCCTCGCCACCACCGCGTATGATGTGCCGGCTTCCTTCCCGTACTCGTTCCGCGCACACTGCCTCATCCTCCTCCGAAGATGCTTCGTCGGAGGACGAATTCCCGCAAAATGTCCCCTTCAGCAGAAGTGGCAATGTACGACCAACGACGCCAAGTGCGCCAAAGCGCACTCACTCGGAGCGAGCATCCAACACACCCCACGCGAGCCCAGAGAAGAAGAGGCTGAAAGAGAAGGCCAAGAGTGCGACGAGCCGGGCAATGGACATTCTGAAAAATAGCTCACCATCTAAATTACCTGCGCTCTTTCGAATGCCCGGGTGGTCGAAGCCGAAGATCTTGACAAATGAGGAGAAGCAGGATGTTTTTGCAGAGGAGGCTGAGGAACGGCGCGATAAAGCGGAGGTGCATGCGAAGCGAGAGCACCTAGCGCAGCTAGCGAAGGAGACGCGGCGCAAGGAGGGACAAAATGAGCGACAACGCCGCCATTGTGAGCTCAAGTGGGCCGCTGAAGAGGCGAAAAATCCTGGGGGGAAGAGACGCAAGGTGAGCGCAGAATCTAATTTGTAGATCGCCAGCTTACATGTGTCAGGTTAATCTCAAGTATCGAGAAACGGCATCCCAAAGCGCTGTTGCCGAAGCATCTCGTCCGGCTCGCGAAATCACCAAGAAACTCAAGGAGAAAACTCGCGCTCCATCGGGCCGCAAGATGAAAAATGCAGATCGTCCGGCAAAATACGTGAATTGGACCACGCCGTTTGCGTGGTCTGCGATCATGGCGGCGCAGCGGAAAGTCGGATGGGGTTTCACTGATATTGTTCGGGAGCTGCGGCGCGTCAACTACGATTTTTTCCAGCATCTGAAACCACAAACCGTCAAGGGATATCCCTTGACTTGACGGTTTGTGGTTTTTGGAAATTCATGGAAAGTGCGCGAAACTCACGGACTTCCACGGGGAAAAATACTCTAAAAGATAGTGATCAACCTGCGTGAATTTCGCGGCACTTGACAACCCCAGTGGATGTTTTGAGAAAGTTGGCGGATTTAGTCAATGGAGACCCAGCGTCCTCGTGCGTGCTGCGAAGGGGAACATTCCGGGCCACAATAAAGGCGGGCGACGTGGTATTCTGGTAAAGAAAATCATGTTTGATTTAAAACTGCCGCTAAACAAAATTCAGGCTGCTTACCCAGAGCTCTCCGAGGACATCATCTCGCAGCTCGCAGACTTACGCACTGCCGGTGCACCTGTATCATTGGCAACGGTGCGCTGCATCATCATTGCGATCATTACTGAGTGAGCACCGGAACTTTTCGAGCGCCGTTTCAAGAACGGATGGACTTTTCGCGTCTCCGACTCATTCTGCAGGAAATTTCTTGACAAGAGTTTAGCGTGCTCGATGCGGAAAGGCACGAAGGCTGCGCAAAAATTACCGGTCAATGCCGAAGACCAGTGCGAGAACGCATTTCTCCGTCGCGGACCATCAAAGAGCATCGAATCCCTGCCGAACTTATCATCAACGCGGACCAGACCGGTGTTGTGTACTTACCCGGATCGAGGATGACTTACGCACCTCGCGGCTCGAAGCAGGTCGGACTCATTGGCAACGAAGAAAAACGCGCGTTCACCGCGTTGCTGGCAGTATCGGCGGCAGGCCATCCACTTCCGATTCAGTGCGTATACGAGGGCAAAACGTCGCGAAGCACCCCGTCAGAGTCTGCCACGAGCCGCCAGGAATGCGACGACGCGAATTTTCGCTTCGTATTTTCTGGAAAGACTGGGAATCACTGGTCAAATCAGAAAACGATGCGCGAGTGGGTGAATGACGTGCTCGCCCCGCACCTGGCTCGAAAGAAGGCCCTACTTGGCTTGCCTCCGTCGCAGAAGGCGCTTCTGATCTATGACGTCTGGTCTGTCCATCGGTCAGCCGAGTTCGGAGATTGGATGCGGAAGAATCACCCGAATATCCTCATTGACTTTGTTCCCGGTGGCTGCACCAGCATCGGACAACCCCTGGACGTGGGGCTCAACCGTCCATTCAAACATGCCATCAAGGTGGCGTACCATTCATGGCTCGTCGACACCCTCCTCCAACAGCGCCGCAATGGCGAGAAGCTGGATCTCGATACGGGACCACAAACGAACTCCTGTACTCACAAAGCCCCCAGGCGTGGGCGATGTGCCCGATCCGTGGCGGACTTAATATGTCATTCGAATGCCTGACATCGTTCGACACAAACGAGCGTCTCATCAGCCTCCGAAACGATAATCCAAAGCTCTGGAATGACCTACAGACAAAGTCGACTCGTGACTACTGCCCAGGCGATGACGAGGAAGTAGCTGAGGACCTCCATCCGCACGAGGATGAAGAGATGGGTGATGATGACTCGGAGATTCCAACTCACGAGGTTGTCTCACATGTTGTCACAAAGAAGACCCGCAAAAACCGTCAGGTGAAGGCAGCGAAGGGTGATTCCGTCGTCGGTCTTGGCTCGTCTGGGGAGGCCGAGGACGCGGAGGCGGAAATCGCGGCGCCCGACAACATGCCCGGCGCCGGCGATGCATATGCACAAGCGGAGGGCTCGACCAACCGCGTACGCCGCGCGAACCTGAAGTACGCGGATTTCTGGCGACATGCGAACGACAAAGATGAAGACCTCGATGTGCCCGGCTTGTAGTTTTTTTTTTGATACAGAGTTTTGTCGATGGAGCAGCGGTTTATGCTTTCGATGAGCGAGCCATAGTTGAGGAGGAAAGAGCAAAGAGCCAAAGAGCCAAGAGCCAAGAGCCAAGAGCCAAGAGCCGGGGATGTGGGAAGCGGAAGCAAAACCGATTTACTCCCGAATCCCGATCACGTCAAAGTTGGGCATTTCGTGTAAACTCCGAGGCCGCCGGCGTTGCTCCTCATCATACATGCTCTGCGGCGAAAATTTGGATTTTTTCACGCATTTTTCGCCCGTTTTGTGACTTTTTTTGGCACATTCGAAGATTCCCTCGGTGACCTGTGACAGGTTCGAAAATATTCTGAAATTTTGGGCCCTGTGACGCGTGACATACGAATTGAGCGAAATAGTACAGTAATAGTTCTCATCAGAGGCTATCATAGTACTTTGGAGTGCTCAATACCACTCAATATTCATCATAGATTGCACAAAGTATATGTGAAATAAATAAATAAATTGCATTCAAAACAGGCCGCAACAACCCAAATCAATAAGCTAACAAGGGGGAGCCGGACCGCGAAGGCAAGCGCTCGCCCTTCGCGGTCCGGCTCCCCCTTGGCTGCACCGGAGAGCTCGACGAAAAAGGTTAGCGCTGATGGCAGAGTTTAAAAAGGCTTCAGACGGACAGGCTTAATTTTATAAAGAGAGTGAAGTGATGTACGTCGTGAGACGGAAACACACTTGCATGGACAACAAAAAACAGGCTCGCCCCGCTGATACATGTCCTTGGGGAGTCCGCGCCATTTTCGTCACTTCGTTACTTCGCTTAAGTGTGTGAGTTTGATGAGAACCTCGTCACTTAGCATATTTTTGGGAAAGTTTGTGAGTTGTTTGTTACACGGCAACTTCTCAGCGTATCACGGAGTGATGGGTATCAGCCGTGTGCCGAGTGTGGCCGGTTAGGTTTGGGTTGGGTGGTTAGGCAGTTAGGGATTTGGGTTAGGTGGTTAGGGAGGTTTGGGTTAGAGATTAGGTGGTTAGTGGCTAGTGGTTAGTGATTAGTGTTAGCTGTTAGCGTTGGGGTAAGGATCTATATGAAAAACAAGGAGGGCTTGAGATGGCCTCAAATGATGGCCGCGTTGATGTTTTTGATTTGAATGCTCACGAACTTTCCCAGAAACTCACCGAAGTCACGACCTTTCACAATCTTCCATCAAAGTCACGAGAGTCCCCGAGCTTAAGCGAACTCAAGCGAAGTAACGAAGTGACGAAGGTGGGTACTACTCGTCCTTGGGTGGGCTCTAACTACCATCCATTCCATCATGTTTGCCTCACACGGAACCTAATAATGAGCGGGAGCCCGTGTCCATGGCCAATGCGACAAAGGAATGTCCGAATTCTGATTCATATTTACTCGCAGCTATGTAATACGATCCAGCCTGGAGAAGCAGCTCGAGAAAATTATTTCTTATCTGGCATTGTAAGGGAAAATAACGCGGTTGATTTACCCCTCAGTGTGTAGAGACGAAACCACTTCATATTTTTCAACCGTGTTCAGTTGCGGGATAAACCGTGTCATTCCAAGTCGATGGTCAACTATGGAACAAACCGTAGGATTCTCAGCTGAATACGTTCAAACTCATCTTGTCTGGAGGTAAACATAATATCTTGGACTCTGGATCTTGTACCCAGGCTGAGCCCTCGCAAGTTGAACACTCATGGCCGGCCCAAACGAAGGTCGAAGTTTCTGACACTCTTCGTCTGCAATGATCCTCAAGCATTCCATCCAGTTACTATGCCATGCGGCGGTGGTCAGAGAGCACTCAAATTGAATATCTAACTTCAAACCTGTTCAATGCTTGCCCAGAGATCCTCGTTTGTGCTGGGAACTTCTTAGCCCAAGGGTCTCTCCTTACAACATCGGACCTAATCGTGAGAATCGAGAACGGAAGGCGTCCATCTCGTTCTGATCCAGCGGTATTGATCTCTCGAGGTTGGCGTAAAGTGCAAAACGTGTGAACATCTGAACTGCCAATCTAAATAAATACTCTGCCAGAGACTGACGACCCAGCGGCCGGCCAAATTCACTGCTGCGGTCCGCAGCCACCACTGTTTCCGGAAGCTGACCCCATGTTATCCCGCCAATTGGAGGTTCTGATGTATCATAGTGATCTGACGCAAAGTATGAAAGTGGTTACCTCCGTTTTAAAGTTGCCCAAGGGACTGGTCGGCCGCTTGGCGGCTTCCCATCCCTTTTTGCAAAATTATTACTTGGTTTCTTTGAAATGTCTGTGGAGTTGAATTGATATTCAACGGTCTTTACTGCGTGCATAAGCTGAGCCGGTTTTATGCGTATGTGGTCAGCTATTCACCGGGAAATCTACGCCATTTAGTGCCGAAGCGACCGGTTTTATAACGCACTGAGTGCACACCAGAAACGTGCACGGAAATTATCGGGCAGTTTGAGTTTAACCGAAAGAAGCCGCGCAATCGGAAAGATTAGCGCCTGCTCAACACTCGACGTGAGAGCATCCAAATTTGCGGTGCCATGTAGTTCCGGTATCGTGCGAGCACTCAGGCTCTCGGGCCTCAAAGTCCATAAAAGGAGAGTGAAGGGCTTCGGACAGACACCCGTAATTTTATCAAGAGAGAGATTTGAATGCCTGTGACCTTTCAGTCCATCTGTTCTGATTGCGAATGTGCCACAGGCTCTTGGCACTATTGGAGCCGCTATTGCTGCTCGCTTTGTAAATCTTCGAAGAAACTTTTTTTTTATCAGGCCACTATGATCATCTCGACGGCAACCAGATCCCTTCCCGCTGTTGAATAAGTATAGTCTCCATATATAAAGTCCCTGGCCACTTCCCCTGGGGAAGAATCAGCACCCACCGTATGGACTCCGCAGTATCCTTCAATGTCAACACCACTATCGGTATGTATGAAATAGTCTCCGTTCGTCGGTTACCACCCCTTTCCCAGGTGCCTTGCAGATTGGTGTTTTGGTTTCATATGTACTCTTCGGAGTGACGACCACCCATACGTATATTTACTACAGCCGGTTCCCCAAAGACTCCGGCAAGCTCAAGGCTCTGGTGTGTGTCACAGCATAAACACCGGGAATATTGCTAATTATCGCGCGTAGGTTGGGTTTGTCTGGTACGCTTCCCATGCCGTGCCAGACCGTTAAGTGATTGAGAGGGACAATTACAAACATCCAACAGGGTATGTGAACTCGGGCATGCGCTATGCATAGGGCACACCCTTTACGGGTACACAATGTCCAACTACACTCACCTGGAAAGCATTTTTGGTGTCGTCCCGAAGTCCTTGGCCGTGGCCGTTTTGTTCTCCGGTGTCATCTCGGCATGCGGTGAGATCTTCCTATCCATGGAATACACTTACTCATGATGCCTCTCCCTTCCCCTTAGTACAAGGGTTCTTCATTTTCCGAATTTACGCATTTTCCAAGACATTGTATATTCCTATTTTGTGCTTGACCATGACGTTGTTTCGCCTCCTGGGGGCCACCCTGGTCTTTTTTGGAGGGTTGGGTGTCTCGTTCGAGAGTGATGACCTGTGTTTGTTCTTTACGCTAATCTGGTGCATCACCGCCGCAAACGATTTGACCATCACGGCGACTCTCGTGATTCTCCTCATCCGCCAGCGCCCTAATGCCCACCGGAGGTATACTCCTTCAAGTCATTTGATGCTCAAATTATATCGCTTGTAGAACCGAAGCACTAATGAATAAATTGATTGTGTGGACGATAGGTTTGTTCAGCCATGATTTCTAATATGTATTCAAAGCTGGCTTACCATCCATCTGTCACAGAGACGGGAATGCTTACAAGGTTAGATCCGCCGCCCAAAAGTCCCGGATAATTGTGAACGTATCTTAGTGCCTCTTCGATCACTATACTGGCCTGCGTACGCACCTTTTACCTTGCGGCCTTATTCATCCTTTTTTGATCTCGGTTTTTCAGTTTTTGACGATGAAAGATACTTGTATGCGCACAAAAGCATCGAGAGCCGTGCGAACTCATTGATATTGACAGTCGTCTGGGTTGGATTGTCTATTATTGTCCCACGACGTAAGCCCCCAACAGATATCGAAAGTCCTCGAGCTAACAAACGGAACAGTATTTTCGAACTCCCTTCTCGCAAGGTTAGCAGTTTCTAACGGTTAAACGAGCGACAAGGGAGAAACCCAAAAGCAAAAAAAAAAAAAAAAAAAAAAAAACGACTCCGATAAGTATCCAAATTTCGATCCCAATCGAGCACCCAAATCATCGGGCACCAAGGTCATTGTGCGGCAAGCGTCGGTAAGCGCCTCGACGATATGGCCGAGGTCAAACCGGAGGAAGCGGGAGCGGAGACGTGGCCAGCCTCGGCTATGGGCAGAGGAATAGCGTCCGAGTCGGAGCCAACGGTCGCAGCAGAAATAAGGGCTGTCGCATCCGCACCGACACTCTCGCGCCTCGGGCTCTCCCTCCGCCGTTTCATCGGCGGCCCAGAATGACTACTCTCCATATCCGCGGGGTTTTCGTAGAAGTGCTCCGGAGGCCTGCATTGCATGAGGAAAACGGGCAGGCCCGCGCGAGGCGGTGCTACGGCCTTAGACAACTCGTGTCTACGTTTCGTGAATATCGACTCAGTTTCGGGCTCAAGTTCGGGCCTGCGCAGAGGGACGCGTCAGCAGGAGCAAGGGCGGCACAAGGAGAGATGGAACTGAGAGGTAGGACGCACATGAGTTCCGCGAGCTTGCGCTTGAGGAGGACACAGCGCGAGTGCTCCGCGTCGCGCTCGGTGCGTAGGCGTAGCGCGCAGTCCTTGGCGGCGCGAGCGAATCTGAGGAGGCTTGAGTTTGCAGCGGCGTGCACTTCCGCGCGTCGGCGCCAGGTAGCGCACTGCTGTTGCAGGGCGGTCAGTTCGGCAGTGGTACGTGCGAGCTCGGCGGCCAGTGCTGGTGCTGGCGAGGTGGCGGAGGTGGAAGTGGAGGCAGAAGTGGAAGGAGATGCGGTGGATGTGGATGCACCCGGCGTCGGGCCGTCGAAGAACACTTTTCGGATGGGTGGAAGGATGTGGGGCCGGAGGTAGGATGGAATCAGGGCCGGGTCAATTGTCACTAGTAGAAAAAAATTAGCTGCTCGTCCGAAGTCTACAAAATGCGACGCACGGATGCTATACGGCGCGCGGCATGCGGAGCAAAAGTGTTGAATGTTGCAGGACTTGACCGAGTGGACCGTACGACGGATACACTCTCGGCAAAAGACATGCCCTAATCCAAAAGTGTAAGTAAATATTGGAGGAAGGTTGAGCTAAAAACTCACCACAGGGCAAAGACACCGGAGAGGTGAAGGATTCGAGGCAGATACTGCAGGTTGGCGACATGGTATGTAAAAGGAGCGTGGGCGAGGTTTGTATTTATATAAAGAGAGCCCAGTCAACGGTTGTTTGAGTAACCGGTGGACATGGGAGCGTCAGCAAGTGGGTGGATCCTCAATCCACTTTATAAGTCGGGCGCGAGGACCGGGCCCGATTCTCAAAGGACGCGAAGCAACGGAAGTGCGGAGTAATCGGATGCAGATTCTTTCCGTTGCTGTGCTTACCGACTGAGTCAGCACTATTCGGTCAACAACGGTCACCTTTCAAGTCAGCCTGTCCAGTCATCTAATCGGTCAGGGTTTGACTTCGGAAAATAGAGAGATGCGTAATCGGCTGAGAGGGTGAAAGACGGTGAGTAAAGAAAAGGTTTGTGAGTTGAATTCAATGGACAGCTTACATCGGCAATGAGTCCGACGCTGTCCGACGGCAGCGCGCCGACGTGACATACCCCTATTGAAGCTCTTGAATTTCGCCGTTCTGTGAATGTGAGTAAGCCTAGACTTGCACGAATCGAATTACCGCCACGAGTTTTTCTAGATTCCAGCAAAATTGAAGTGCTAGAACAAACGAAGGCCTGGAATTCTGCAGATTTAGGGTAATTCTTTTCCGATAGCGTCGAGCCCTTGGAGGCGAATCAATGCGAGATGTTCCCAGCACGAGTTTCCAGTAAGGCATAGATGATCATAATTCTCCGTTCTATAAACGAATTGATCGGAGATCGGGGACTTGGCCGCGTAAAAGGGGGCGCTTATTGATTTCGGTGGCGAGCACCTTGAAGATCGGCGGAGACAGGTGTCACCATCAGCTTGCATTGCGGGGGGTTCATACATCTACCGTGGATTCTGACCAAGCATCGTGATGGGTCGACTGCGACAGAAGGTTTGAAGCCCACTTGGCAAGAAGCGTGAACTTCGGCCATGCTTTATCCATCTGCTCAATGTCAACACATTGATGAAATTTAATGACCAGGCGCTGAGTTCTGGGTCTCGAGTACTGAAGAGCCGCAGGAGGACTGGGCCATAACCGCTTAGTACCCGGTGTCCTCGCTGTAAAGCACATTGATGAAATTTAATGACCAGGCGCTGAGTTCTGGATCTCGAGTGCTGAAGAGCCGCAGGAGGACTGGGCCATAACCGCTTAGTACCCGGTGTCCTCGCTGTAAAGCACATCCGATTGAACAACAGCCGGTCGCAGGAAAAGCGAAGCGGAAACCAGAAATCTGCGACTGCGAGTCAGAGAAGATCGTTGGCGAATGTGATCAAAGATGAAATGAGGCAGGAGTGAGGCAAGACGAAGAGAATGAAGAGTTAGCGCCGCGGTGATCGGTGGCATAGGTGCTAACGGTATCAAGCATGTCAAAAAACATGCCTTCTGTGCGCGTGCGTTGTACTGCGTTGGTTTTTTTATCAGGATTGCCATCATCCTCCCCAATCTATGACCAGCTGGCAGCAAACAGAAAAATGTTATGATGGAGTGAGAAAAATATTGATCCGACAGTCCCACGGTTGTTTCTAGTGGAAAAATACGAAATTGTGTAGTTCGGGATTGATCACTACAATATACTATACAGCACTGGAAAAAATTGCTTGATGTCGCCATACAGCTACTCAGAAAAGTGACGCAAAGTTGTATCAGACCTCCTCGGACACTGCTTTGTCGCGCTGAACAAAACTGGGGGCATCGTCGTCTGCAATGTGCGTGACCTTTGTCGCCTGTAAGTTGGTGGATATGGACCCAATCTTTGGCCCAGTTATTAAACAGTCCCAGCTGTGCAGATAATATAAAATTCACCACCGGTGTCAGATGCAAAGACGGTAGGGAAACTTCGTTCATTGCGCGCAGTGTCGTCCTGGAGTTTAAACTGCGTATATCACGTCACATTAGCGCACAAATCTTCCCGTGGGCAATAGCTGACCTTGCGAGAAGGGAGTTCGAAAATACTTTGGGTTCCAGGCAGGTATGAGAGTTAGATATGAGTAGGTAATGTAAATTGGTGTGCACTCACGTCGCGGGGCGACAAAAAACAATCCTATCCAGATGACTGTAAAGTTTCAATAAGTTGGCATGTTCATAGTCTCCTTCCTTCCCTACAATTTGTTTTCATTGTGGTAAACTGGAAATAAATCCAGATCAGAGTTGGACAGCAATACATGCCCACGAATGCATACGCAGATCAGTGTCGCGATTCCCCATGCGCTGAGGGCGAGTTTAAAACAATATTTGCGACACGGTGTGGAACGTCAATCCAACCTTGTCAACATCCCAGTCTCTGTCACAACGTGTGAGTAAAAGCATTACATAAATGCAAATCTTCGACAAACCTACAGTCCACAAAATAAGTTTATCCACCAGTGCCACGGTTCTAAGTGGGTCAAGGGTTGAAATAGAGTTCTGCGGTGCGTCAGAAAACATACCTCCTGCGCACGTTTGCACGCTGGTTGCGGAGAAGGGCCACCAATGTCACGGTAATGGCCAGGTCGTTCGCTGTGCTAACGCTCCAGAGCGACGTAGCGAGCCACTGCCACTGCATCACGTAGCCGTGTAACGACTTCATCTCCAAGCCAAAGACAAAAAGCATAATAGCAACCATCAGTCGCGATAACGCTAAAATCCAGATGACGACAGAGATGCACAGTTTGCTCGAAAGACGGTAGATTCGAAAGGAGAAAAACCCTTGCACTGGGAGAGTGTGAGGGCGTCGTATGTTCATGGGAGATAAGGTGACACACCGCATGCTGCGACCAGGGAGGCGAAGACAGCGGTAGTTTCGAGGGATTTCGGGGCTGCGCCGAAGAGGCGTTCCGGCTGAGCATAGTTGGATATCGTATACACATATAGAACGTGTCCAATGCATAACGCCTCTGCGAGCTCACATAACCCGTTCAAATGTCCCCTCAGTTGATATGATTCACAGCATAAAGAGCATACCAAACAAATCCAACCTACGCCTTATAGTCAGCACGTCCTCAGTGTTGCGTCGATGCACATACAAGAGCCTTTAGCATGCGAGGGTCTTCTGGGAACCGGCTGTAGTAAATATATGTCTGGGTTGTCGTCACCCCGAAGAGCATGTATGAGACTAAGACACCAATCTGCAAGGCACCTGGAAAACGGCATTAATCGACGAAGAGAGCTTCTCCATGCGCACCGATAGTGATGTTGACATCGAAGGATATGGGGGAATCCATTAGGTGAGTGCTGATTCTCCCGGTGAGGGGAGACGGCCAGGTAATATATACAGGTCCGAGCTATATATGGGAAGGGATCTAATTGATGTTGAGATGATCATGATCGCCTGATAAGGCACAAAAGCTTGTTTCGAAGATTTACCGAGAGGGTTATTGGACTATCTGCAGTACGGGACAGTTGTGAACAATCAGTAGGGAGGAAGTGGAAACTCATGAGCCTCGCCCTTGAAGATGGAGATAAACACTTTGTATTCCGTGTAATGCTACCTACCTCCCTACCTACCTCCGCATCAGGTCATCATTAGATATGAGATTCATCAAAAACTCCGATTGGTGGGATAATTTGAGTCTTGAATTCAGTACAGAAACAGTTATGGTTCGTAGCATCCAAACGGACTACACCAGTAAATTTTTGAGTCCAGGCGAGGCCACGTCGGGTGATATTGATTTCGATGGACAGTGCAGTATTTCATAAATTTTCTGCTCTTTACGCCAGTGGGAAGAAGGAGGTGAAATCATGGAAGTCTCCCATTGATGAATCTCACGGGTGCCAGATGTGGCAGATGGATGGCGTTCTTTGTGCACAGAAGTCCCAGATATCCATGCCAAAATATGCACCACGTAAAGTAAGATGTCCAGATGTCTGGTGCGAACTTTCGTTCATAAGAAGCATACTGAAAAATAGAAAATTTCACCCTGGCTGACAACGTCGCTGACGGAGTTGGTTTAAGCTGCAAAGAAAACTAGGCTGAATACGTATTTGAAACTAGAGGTTCCAGGCAATTACCGAAAACGGGAGCTTAAACTGCTTTTTCGATACTGCTCAATGTAGCGGTTTCAGTTACAGTTTCTTTTCGTTTGAAAGTGACACCTCAACACGGTGATCAAACCACAGATTCAGTCAAGCTGAAACCAACAGTTTCGGCTTGGCCGCAACGGCAGCGGAAAACAACAGTTTCAGCTGCTGTTCGGTATTGCTGAAGTCAGGGTTGACTCTTATTGTCTCGGCGGTTGCCGGCTGAAAACGACAATTTTAGTCGCAATTTTGGTAAGAGCACACTGAAACAACAAGATTCAGCCATGTCCTCGGCAACTCTGAAAATCGTAGTTTCGGCTGCCATTCTAGCCAAGCCGAAGCCGTCGGTTTCGGCCCGGCTGAATATGCCGCTGAATGAACAAATTTAAGTCGCACTTTCTGACGGAAAGGAACATGTAACTCAAACCAGTATATTCACCAGCGGCGAAGCGACAGCATAATCTAACAGTTTCGCTAACATATTCCAATTCTATCAGTTTCAAGGGCCTTTTCAGCACCGTATTACAGTCTACACCAACGCTTTCGGCAACGTTGTCGGCTGGGATGAAATTTTAAATTCCCGGTGTGAAGGTCGTGACGGAGTTTCAAAATCTTGATCCTGTAATCACACGATTTGTCCCGCGGTTGAACTTCTAGACAGAATGCAGTTCACATTAACAGGCCGCACGTGCAGTATGCTGCCTAATGCAGAGTTAAAAGGTCGCAAAAAGTTAATCGGACCTCAAGCGTGGCCATAATTGGATCCCCTTAACTGGGCAACAAGCAAAATGACAAGATCAGTCCTTCCATGTCTGCAATGCCTTTGTGATGTGTGATAAATGCCGCCTCCCACAGTTGCACATCCAAAAAATAGCACTCTCAGGAGAGGAATATGGGGTTTAAGGAGTACTGAATGGTATTGACCGAGAAAAAGTTATGAACAGCACAGAAAAGCCTGCGGCTTTGCGCAACGCAAAAAAGCCGCATGCGGCCCGTGCAGCTTTTGCGCAAGCTGTCTAATGTCCTTGAGTGGATTTGAACCACCGACCCTTCCACAGATTTGCAGATCTCAATAGCAGGTGGGAATGAGTTATCTTGTACTCCACGAGGACTTTCCAAGTTTCAGAGCAATGACTGATAGCTGCGCATCTGAACCAATACGGATTGCGGGCCACGTTTCTCGCTCTTGTTCGAGGCGCAAGTCACGAAATAAGGGAAAAAAGAAATCATTTCACACACACACCATGTCCCGGGGTGGATTCGAGCAACCGACCCTCCCACTAATTCGCTGCTATTTTGATACCCGAAACAGGTGGGAGTGAGTTACCATACTCCACGAGGACTTTCCAGGCTCATTCGGAGCCGCGATAGCTGCGCCTCCCAGCGACCATAAATTTTAGTTACTTGACGTTCTGGCTCTCGGACGAGGTGCAAGTCATACACAAGACTGGCATTCAAGCTCCAGAAGAAGAAGAAAATTGAAGAGGTTGAAGAAAGAAAAAAACAGTACCCCAAACAGGATCATGTCCCTGAGTGGATTCGAACCACCAACCCTCCCACAAGTTTGCAGATATCAATAGCAGGTGGGGTGAGTTGCCGTACTCCATGAGGACTTTCCAGGCTCATTCAGAGCATGACTGATAGTTGCGCATCTGAACACCAATACGGATTGCGGCGTGGCCACGTTTCTCGCTCTTGGTCAAGGCGCAAGGTCACGAAACAAGATAAAAAAGAAATCATTCCCCATTGCGCATGCACCATGTCCCTGGGTGGATTCGAACCACCGACCCTCCCACGAATTCGTTACTGTTTGGATGCCACAAACAGGTGGGAGTGAGTTACCATACTCCACGAGGACTTTCCAGGCTCATTTGGAGCCGCGATAGCTGCGCGTCCCAACGACCATAGATTCTAGTGACTCGATATTCTGGCTCTCGGACGAGGTGCAGGTCATACATAAGACGGGTATTCCAGCCCCAGAGGAAGAAACGAAAAAGAAAGAGGAAAAAAATTACTGTAAAGAGGAAGAAAAAAAAGAAGTTACGAAAACACGGTCCATGTTCCCGGGTGGATTCGAACCACCGACCCTCCCACGAATTCGTCACTATTTGGATGCCACATACAGGTGGGAGTGAGTTACCATACTCCACGAGGACTTTCCAGGCTCATTCAGAGCCGTGATAGCTTCACTCTTCCGAGGGAATTTGGATTGAATTTCAGTTGCTCAGATACCCCACGCTCTGTAATCGTTTGAGGCGCAAGTCATACGTGGGTCACTGCTCCAGAAAATACTAGAAGAGGAAGAAAAAGATAAGTCTTTTCTCCACGACCTATGTCCTCGGGTGGGTTCGAACCACCAACTCTCCCACAAATTTGCTACTATTCGGATACCGTAACAGGTGGGAGTGAGTTACCATACTCCACGAGGACTTTCTTTGAAGGTTCATTCAGAGCAGTGAGTCATAGTTGCGTATCTGAATCAAATACAGATTGCGGGCCACGTTTCTCGCCCTTGTTCAAGGCGCAAGGTCACAAACAAGAGGAAAAAGAACTTAGTGCACATGTGCCATGTCCCCGGGTGGATTCGAACCACCGACCCTCCCACGAATTTGTTACTATTTGGATCCCAGAAACAGGTGGGAGTGAGTCACCACACTCCACGAGGACTTTCCCGGCCCATTTGGAGCCACGATATTACCATACTCCACGAGGACTTTGCAGGCTCATTCAGAGCAGTGGTAGCTTCACTCTTCTGATGGGACACAAGCTACTCGACGCGGTCGTTCGAGGCGTAAGTCACGAACAAGAGAAAAAAGAAATCATTACAGACGCTCCATGATGTCCCCGGGTGGATTCGAAACACCGACCTTCCCACAAATTCGCTACTATCTTGATACCGGAAACAGGGGGGAGTGAGATACCATACTCCACGAGGACTTTACAGGCTCATTGAGAGCAATGAATGGTAGGTGCAGTGTGCACCTCTGAACCAATATGACGTTCTCGCTCCCGATCTTGTCGTTCAAGGCGCAAGGTCACGAAACAAGAGGAAAAAGAAACCATTGGACACGCACCATGTCCCCTGGTGGATTCAAACCACCGACCCTCTCACAAATTGTCATGCTTATAGCAGGTGGGAGTGAGTAACCATACTCCACGAGGACTTTCCAGGCTCATTCAGAGCAGTGATATGTAGCTTCACTCTTCTGAATGGACACTGTTCGACGTTCTCTCTGGTCGTTCGAGGCGCAAGTCATACATAACTAAGACGGGTATTCAAGCTCCAGAAGAAGAAGAAGAAAAAATAGAAGAGGTTGAAGAAGAAAAAAAACAGTACCCCAGACAGGATAATGTCCCCGGCTGGATTCGAACCACCAACTCTCCCACAAATTCGTGACTACCGGATCCTGACAGCGAATGAAAGTGAGTGACCATACTCCACAAGGACGTTTCTAGGCTCATTCAGAGCAGTGATAGCTGCGCATCTGAACCAATATGGATTGTGGCCACGTTTCTCGCTCTTGTTGGAGGCGCAAGTCACGAACAAGAGGAAAAAGAAATTAGTGCACATGCGCCATGTCCTCGGGTGGATTCGAACCACCGACCCTTGCACGAATTCGTTATTATCACATCCAGGTAGCAGATGGAAGTGAGTTACCATACTCCACAAGGACTTTCCAGGCTCATTTGGAGCTGTGATAGCTGCACTCCTCCGAGGGAACTTGGATTGAACTTCAGTTGCTGAGATACTCCACGCTCTGTGGTCGTTTGAGGCGCAAGTCATATGTGGGTCACTGCTCCAGAAAATACTAGGAGAGGAAGAAAAAAAAAGTTCCGAAAACACGGGTCATGTCCCCGGGTGGATTCGAACCACCGACCCTCCCACGAATTTGTTACTATTTGGATGCCACAAACAGGTGGGAGTGAGTTACCACACTCCACGAGGACTTTCGAGGCTCATCTGGATCGGTGATAGCCTGCGGCTCCAAACGGACTTTAGCCGCTCTCGTACTCTGGTCGTTGGAGGCGCAAGGCATACGGCTGGTATACGAAGACAGTTACGCCAGACACGGGTCATGTCCCCGGGTGGATTCGAACCACCGACCCTCCCACTCATTTTTTATCATATCCAGGTAGCAGGTGGGAGTGAGTTACCACACTCCACGAGGACTTTCGAGGCTCATCTGGATCGGTGATAGCCTGCGGCTCCAAACGACCATAGATTTCATTTGCTCAGTTTCGCGCTCTGGTCGTTGGAGACGCAAGGCTGGTATTCAAGCCCCAGAAGAATAGAAGAGGTTGAAAGAAAAAAGAAAAAAAGAAAGTTACGCCAGAGACTATCAAGTCCCCCGGCGGATTCGGACCACCGACACCTCTCACTGACCATGTACAGCACGCGGGACTGAGTTACTCGTACCGTACTCCACGAGGCCTTGACATCGCGTTTCAACCCATCTATTCTGCCCGCAGTACAAGTCCAGCCTAGCCTATCCTAAAAGTCCAGCCTAGCCTATCCTAAAAGTCCAGCCTAGCCTAAATACCTCACAGCCACGCGAGCACAACACCCGCGAGGAACAGCGCCGCCGCAGTGCTCGGGGCAGCGCGGAAGCCGGCACCGGGAGCGCTCTGCTGCGAACCCGGGGCACCAGTCGCATCGGGCGCAGATCCGTTGGAGGGAGCGGACCCGCCACTGCCAGACGACGACGAGCCGTCGGTGGGAGCTGCGCCGCCAGGAGAGGACCCGGAGCCGGTGGAAGACGACGATCCGGATCCGGATCCGGGTGCGGCGGACGAGGATCCGTTAGTGGGGGCGGCGCCGCCCATGGCTGCGGCCTGGAACGCGGCGAACGATTTGGCGGAGTTGGGGTCGGCGTTGACGGAGAAGACCATGCCCTTGGCGCAGTGCACGGCGGGGCTGGCACGCAACAGATACATCAGTATGCGGAAGAAGAAGTAGAATGATAAGAAGGAGCGGGAGCGTACTTGGTCTGCGCGCAGAAGAACCACAGCGGGGTTGTGGAGTCCGAGACGTTGAAGCTGAACTGGGGCAGCTGCGTGTTCTGGCCGTCGGGCACGTTCTGGAAGTCCGAGTCGATGCCGCTTTTGACGCAGGGGGCGGCGAAGGTGGATTGCGTGACGGACTGGGGGTCAGATTAGACGAGGGGCAGTAGAGGGAGGGGAGGGGAACGGGACGGACGTGGTTCTTGCTCATGAACATGAACGCAACGGTGTCTCCGGCTTTAGCGATGATGTTGGAGGGCGTGAACGTCAGCTGTGGATTGGTTGTCAGGGATGGCCGGTGAGGAGGTGAGACAAACGCACCGTGCCGTTTTCGCCGACATTGATGAGGAAGTCCTCCGCACGGACAGAGAGGAGAGGGGCCAGAACGGCGGCGGCGAGACCAGCAGAGAAACGCATTATGTCGAGAAAAAAAAAAGGGTGGTGATTGGCAGGGGTGGGAGGAGGCTGAAAAATGAACCAGTCGAGCCTGCGAAGGGAACGTGAGGAGAAGTCGAGTGGTGGCGGCAAATGGACGTACGCTGCTCTGGGATGCCAAGAAAGAAGTGGAAGAAAAGGAGACGAGGGCCGGGGGAAAAGAGTGCGACACGTCACGCAGCCGAGTCTTGCGGATACATATAGCTGCCGAAGCGAGTTGGGCTATTAATATAGCCCCATTGCGACCGCTCGTTGTCATGATGTCATGACTCATACGATAAATGCATCAAATCGTTGTCAAAACGCGCTAATATCGGGCGAAACGTTGTGGATAACCAGGGATAACCTCGTCAGAAACAGTGATGTAGACCTCACAGTGTAGCTTCCATCGTTTGGGACTTGTGTAGATCGTGATGAACACAGTAGAAAAGAAGTATAACCCTTCATTTACGGGGGAAGCGGATCAACTGTCTCGAGGGGAGCACAGCCCGTTTTGTACTAATCACGTCTATAGGAGCTGCGGGCGGCGACGGTCGGGATGGTCATATGCAAGATACCTGCTAAACATAGTCTCATTCCCAGACCTTCCAAGCCAGTCGACGTCGCTCACTGCGCTCGCGGCCAAATATCTTACCAGCTATCGGATCCTTGGTAATTGTTCCGAGCTAGAAATTCATGATGTGGGACTAGACGGCGTTTCACCAAAGAACCCGAAGTGTCCGACCATTGATGTGAGTGCATCGCCACATCGCTTGTTTTTCTCTTCCGCTCTCATGTCGACTCGGAGCCAAGTAGTCTCTCGTAGACAGGCCCGTCAATAGGAAAAACTCTGGACCCGACTGCGCACACCAACCAGTCTCCCTACCGTGTGGCCCACGATAATCACCTCGCGTCTGGATGGTCAGATCCCGCGTTAGATCTGCCTTCCCCATTAGGCGACGATGAACATGACGAGGCTGAGCAAACAGCTGGTTGCGTGACCCTCATACGCGAATCACCCCATGAATCCTGGATATACCCCTCTCTTTGATCAACTGCCAGGCACTCCAACTAAAGAACAGGTATGTACCCTCCCTGACGCTGGCCGATTCCCATCTCCTTGGCGCGCCACGTGTTTCGGGCCAACTCATCTCAGAGATCGGCTTCTGGAGAAGTCTACTATCGATGTTCGTACGGGACGAGAACTTCAAAAATAAAGGGAAAAAAAGAGAAAAGTCTTTCCTGCAGCCAGCTCATGTCCTCGGGTGGGCTCGAACCACCGTCTCTCCCTATTATGCAAAATCTCGAAACCGTAAATGAATGGGAGCGAGTTTCTTACTCAACAAGGACTTGTCTCCCTCTGAAATTTCCGGGCTGTATGGGTGCTCGATCCACTCTACAGGTTATGAATTGGACATGATCGACACAGGAACAGTACACAGCTGTACGCGATAATATCTTATTCGGACCCAAATCTCAACCTGGTACCCTCATTTCATGAGTTCCAACGAGAAATAAACGTCTGGCCGGGGAATGGACAAAAAAAAAAAAGTGTACATTCGACTCGCCACATCCCCGGGTGGATTCGAACCACCGACCCTCCCACAAATTTGCTACCATAATCGCACCACAACAAGTGGGAGTGAGTTACCCTACTCCACGAGGACTTCCCAGGTTTAGTCAGAGCAATGATAGCTGCACCTTCAAACGAACATGGATTCTAGTTGCCCAGTCACTCAACGATCTGGCCGTCCGAGGCGACCTGCATTCAAGTTCCAGAAACCAAGCAAAAAATTAGAAGAAGAAGAAGAAGAAGAAGAAGAAAAAGTAGTTTCCGTATCGTCCATGATTATGTCCCCGGGTGGAATCGAACCACCGACCCTCCCATACCTTCACAGTATCGGGTTAACGGCAGGGGAATGAGTTACTGTACTCCACGAGGACTTTCCAGGTTCATTCGGAGCGGTTATAGCTGTGCCTCTAAGCGAACATGGATTTTAGCTAGTTGCTCAGTTAAATACTCAACGATCTGGCCGTTTGAGGTGCATGTCATACGACCCGCATTCAAGTTCCAGAAAAGAAAAAAAAATCTAGAAGAGGAAGAAGAAGAAGAAAAGTAGTTTCTACATAGATCCACACTATGTCCCCGGGTGGATTCGAACCACCGACCCTCCCATACCTTCACAGTATCGGGCTAACGGCAGGGGAATGAGTTACCGTACTCCACGAGGACTTGACAGGTTTAGTCAGAGCAATGATAGCTGCGCCTCAAAGCGAGCATCAATTTTAGTTGATCAGTTACTCGACGGTCTTGCTCGTGATCTTCTCGTTCGAGGTACGTGTCATACGACCGGCGTTCAAGCTTCAAGCCCCAGAATGAAGAAGAAAAGAAAAAATGGAAGAGGAAGAAAAGAAAAAGAAAAGTTGAATCGATATGGACAATGTCCCGGGGCGGATTCGAACCACCGACCCTCCCATACATTCGCATTCCAAAGCCTTCACGGCAGGGGAGTGAGTTACCGTACTCCACGAGGACTTCCCAGCTTCATTCCGAATGGAGATAGCTGCACCCCTCTGAAGGAAAATGGATTTTAGTTAGTTGCTCAGTTACTCGACGTTCTAGCTCTTGATCCTGTCGTTCGAGGTACATGTCATACGACCGGCGTTCAAGCTTCAAACCCCAGAATGAAGAAGAAAAGAAAAAAAAAAAAGAGGAAGAAGAAAAAGAAAAGTTGCAATCGATATGGACCATGTCCCCGGGTGGATTCGAACCACCGATCCTCCCATACATTCATATTCACAAGCCTTCACGGCAGGGGAGTGAGTTAAAGTACTCCACAAGGACTTCCCAGCTTCATTCGGAGCGGTGATAGCTGCACATCTGAACCAATACGGGTGGTGAGCACCTTCTCGCCCTTGCTCTCGTCGTTCGAGGTACATGTCATACGCCTGGCATTCAAGCTTCAAGCCCCAGAATGAAGAAGAAGAAAAAAAAAAAAGGAGGAAGAAGAAGAAGAAAAGTAGTTTCCACATAGATCCACACGATGTCCCCGGGTGGATTCGAACCACCGACCCTCCCATAAATTCACAGTATCACAGGCTCACGGCAGGGGAGTGAGTTAAATTACTCCACAAGGATTTTTCAGGCTCATTCGGAGCGGTTATAGCTGCACCTCCAAAATGAACACGTAAAGTACCGCTACAATGTTTTCCTTAGGTTGTTGTTTTGATCTTCGCGAATACATGTCTTTGTCGACTTCCTATTCCTTGAATCCTGCATACAATGAATTGCTTTCGCCATATCTCTCGAGTGGTTTTTCGAAGGAACTGACTTCCTCCGACGCGTTAACTTGTACGTTGACTGGGTTTGCACTTGTCTCTCTTGACAGACGCTCTATATCAGCTCTAACGCGTACCTGGTTTGATATAGGTTAATTCACGTGTCTGCGTTTTTCAGGGGTGCGTTTGCGGTTAATGGGTTGAAGCGGTCGCTACGGCGAGGAAGTCGCTCCTCTTCTTTTCAATATTGGGGAGAAAGAGTAAGGAAGGTCGATGAATAAGCGACTTAAAACGAAGTCTCAATCGGACTTGGGGCGTCTGGATTGAGCGGGGATGGGCACCGTTCGTGGCTGCATCGAATATTTTTTATTAAACTCAGGGTAAGAGCAGACGGCACACAGCTGATGTGTCTTCGTTGCGCAATAACCTTTCTCGAGGTTGAGTATTCAACTATAGCTTTAAGCAGAAGGTAGCGCTGAGCGTAGTTAACGATAAGGAGCGGAATTTGAGCCATCGCATCAGACTTTTGACAAAAAACTTGTGACCTTGTACAAGGCCAAACAAGGTCACAATTCTCACCAAAATCGCCACAAGCTCGCAAGGTCACAAACCAAGTCTGGAAAACCACAAGGTCACTCGTTCGACTCCACACAGTGACAAAATTTTATTATCTTTTTGCAGTGCATCAACATGTCTGAAGATGCCGTGGCTCTACAATTCACAGAGACGGTCCTACAACCTTCTGAACAGTTTTTTTTGTCCAGCCCTCCATTTTCTCAGGTGTATTTGTTGGCACTTTGACCTTGTGAGCTTGTCGGCAAGCTCACAAGGCCAAACAAGCCACAAGTTATTTGTCAAAAGGCTGATGCATGGCACTATATACTACAACCAAGTACCACTGAGAGGGTGCTCATTATTCCAACACAAGACGTGCCTTCGCTTCGCTCCGGCACCGTACACTCAGAAGGTTTGAACTGTGAGGGAAAGCACGATCCATGTCACAAAGAGGTGTTTATTTTTCTGCGGTGACCTTGGCACGTCATTATTACGGTGTGGATTGATCTACCTAGTGCAATAACAACTGGATCTGTCTTGTAAAAAGTCCATACAGTAATAAATGCCAGTGGGACGTTGCAGGCGATGAGTTCTATCGTAAAACTGACCAGAACATGGAGCGATTAGGGTCTAAAGACTGAAGACGAGCCCACAGGTATGGATACAGCCGGTTATGCATATCTGGACCTTCGGTAAATATTGTTGAAATGTTTTGCATGTTATACGGGGCTCACCCTACTACTCACCCGGGCCCGAACACCCCACAGCTTCCTCCGACAGCACTGAACAAATGCAGCCCCACATTTGGCCGACAACTTGTCAAATAGTGACAGAGCTGACAGGGATAAATGAACGTACATGTTTCCGAGACGCTGACACTCATGATGGGCCTGCAGAGCTGGCGGACTGGGCTAGATTCGAGCTCTGGTGAGCTGAGAACCGTCAAAGATATGTTGATGATTACTCACACTTCAAATCGTCTCGTACTACATGCGTGAGGGAAACGGAACAGATAATTGGGATGGAACCGACCCGTCCGTGTATTTGCCTTGGTCACAATGGTTGCTAGATTGGATATCGGTTAGCATGAGCGATCGCTGTGAATGGAACACTGGACTAAATACATCTCTTGCGTCTGGACTTTGACCAGCATACCAAGCCGAATTAATTGAGGCCCCAAGGCGAGCGGCGTACAGCTTGCTCAAAATGTTCTCAGCACAACGAGAAGGCGACGGAAGACAGCGACTTGAAGTCGTGGGGCGTAGCTGGTCTATCCGAGGGTGCCGGAGTTGAGGTTTGGAATCTTGTCAGCGGTCTCAACCTTTACGTTGAAGGACTTGGTCCATTCGAGCGGTTGCAAAGTACACGACAGAGACCAACATAGTATAGCGAGTCTACCATTTTGTCGTTGAGCTTGTGGTCTTGACATTGCGATATATCATGCAGCGGCCCTTGCCGTAGAGTATATCTTGAGTACTGGCAGCAATTATAATCCAGAGTGGAGGAGCAGCGTCGTCGAATTGCAGTAGGCGGATTGCGCGAAGATGATGGGGGAAGGAAAGAAGGAATCGGACACAGGTGGTCCTTTTGAGCGGGTCTTAAACGGTAATCCGCGGTTGTGTAATGGTGTTGCCGGAGGTCGGCAGAGTTTTAACGCTGATCGGCGAACTCGTTCTCTGGGAAAGGCGAACCAAGTTAAGTATAGCTGGGAACGTGGTCCGGAAAAAAGCGAACTGACGTTATAGCAAACATGTACATACTGATTCGAGGGATCTCTTTAATATACGAAGTATAACCTACTAAGCAGTATAGATGTTGATGCTATTGCCAATAGCTCCGCAATCTCCGAGAGTCACGGGCTCCCAACAGGCGCAGCATCGCTGATATTGAGGCAGCGCTGGTCGAACTGGGACGTGACGAAGCAGCCCTCGCCAAGGAGCATGTTGCCAGGGGAGCCTTCAATGGTGCAACTAGAGCAGTTGAAGACCCAGTTCTGCGCGCTTTCAGAGTCGAGTGTCAACGAAATGGATGAGATTGCTATTACTGTAATACACAGACCTGGCAAGGGGGGATTCGAGAGCCAACATCTCAGGCAGAGCCGCACCGGTGTTGGTGAGGGACATTCCTTCGTCAGTCGCCTTGCTGCGGAGAGTGTCAACTTCAAAACGAAGAAGCCGAACAGAGAAACACTTACAGCAGCTTAAATTCGCCAGGCAAGTTCAATCTAGCCAGTGCCACAGCAAACTCGGAGACAGCTGTCGAAGTCGGCTGCGAAACCAAAGTTAACCCGTTCGGGCTGAACCCAGCTTCGAGAGGGCCGTTAGTGATGCTGATAGTCTTGCCTGCGAAGCCAAGACTGCAAATGTCACGACGAGCGGGGCTGGCGCTGGCGAGGAGGACGGAGAGGAAGATCGAAGCGATGGAGAGCATGCTTGAGTCGAGTGTCTGAGGCTTTGTTGACGAAGAATAAGCTCTGGACAAGGGTCCGATTTTATACTCGTTGAAAGCGCCGGTACTCCCGGAGAGGCGGCTACAACAATGCACAAGAGAGCGCTAAAGCGGATCTAGGTACAGAGTAGAGACCGAATATGTTCCAACAGTCTTGCCTGGAGCTACCGGGGCTCATCTGTGTGTTGGATGCTGAGCCTGCACGCCACATGCGATCAACATGGGAGACACGTGCACTGCTGCGGGCGGTACTCTCATGAGCCTCACCACTACTATTTTAGTCCCCCATGTGTCCACGGCTGTGAGCGCATGCAATAACTCTCTATCTTCTACCCAAATTCTTCTCGGCAGCTGGATTTACGATCCTTTTAAGCCTCTGAAATATTTTCAATTTTTTTTGGACTCCAGTTGTAGAAGATATGAACGTTGCGCTGTTGGAAGCAGAAGTCGAATCGGATTTGGTAGACGTTTTGGCGTGTGGAAAAATGTCGTAGAAATCCTCCTTTTCATTTCTTTTGTGCGCTGTAAAACTTCAATCGGACTCAGATCTGCCAGACCATTGCTGCAGTATGTACATTCATCCCTCAAATTTTCTAGAGAGAACGGGTTCGAAGTAGGGATGGAATCATGAATATTTTCACATCAGTGCGCGTGGACACACATCAGGGACCAAAATAGTACGACCTTCGACATACTGTACTATTTCATTCAATTCGTACTGTAGGAGGGTTTGAGTTTAAACCACATCGTCTCCAACGATAGCCATGGTTTAAACCATGGTTTGAGCGTTTGCAGCACACCAAACGCATGCCGTCCTTGCGCAGACAACAGGCGGATCCAGCTGTTACATGTACATGTCCTTAGATGGGCTCAAACCACCACCTCACTTCGGCCCAATCTTCGGCGGGTATTCTTGGTTACTCGAAATTGACAACGGGAAACCAAATTCTCTCTCCCCTCATTTTTGCGCTGATCCGAGACGGCCTAATGAGCGGGAGCAAGTTTCTTACTCTACAAGGACTTTGTCTCTCTGAGTCTTGGCTTGCGCGAGGTATAAGTTAGGTGTACATTCAACTCTTACAGGTTTCAGAATGGGTCGGTAAGATTCACGCAGTGCATTTCTGTACGTATGTGAACCAGAAATCTCTCGTTTAACCATTCAACCGAAGGGGTCCCCGCGCACTCTTCAAAGGATTCATGCGTTCACCGAGAAACTCTGAACAAGGACGATTGATACTCGCGCTAGAAGAAATAACGATTCAAAGCGCTGTAAACTGCTCCACAAAGTCAACAAAGATATTGAACGGTCCGTCGGCAAAAAAGTCGAGATTCATATCATGTCCGCTTTTCTGGGCCACCACAACCTCAAAGCTCTGTGCATCTTGCCATGAGACGCGTTCCGCTGCAGTCAACGCCGCGACATCCCCACACCGATTTGTTCCGGCGCAAAGGAACTGGTCCTCTGAGCCAACAACCTTCGCCACGGGCCCGGTGTAGTGTGTTGTCAATGACGTCAAACCCACTTTAAGACGTTATTTATCGTCGAAAATTATCTACATGTTGCTTTGCACAATGTGCATTGAACATGTACTCCTATTTCGAACACAGGAACACAGAAAATGTACAATGAACACACGAATAGTTTACCTAGGGTACAAATTGAACATCCTATATGCTACATTCAACGTGCAGACCACTTTTCAGTCTTCGACTTCTCCGTTTTGTACTTGTTACCAACTGGTGCGCTCACAATCTAATCGAATGACATCTTCGCGTTATCGCCATCATACCAACTGGAATAGCCGATCCCAAGCCGTCCCAGACTTGATGTCAAACCACCACCACAAATCCCACTCCCACTCCCACTCCCAAGCCTGTGGCGAACCACTCTTTGCACTCGGTGTGTATTGCCAAAATCCCACTGTGGACCATTTCTCTTTACTCAAAACCGTCGATCTTTTGGAAGGCTGTAGTTTTTGACTTTTCCGGTTTGTTCTCTTATCGTATCTGGCCCCAACTCTCAGTCGTAGTGCAATCTTTTGCAGTCATGTCTTCTTCAGGTGCGAGATTCTCCCCCTTCTCATCCGAATTTATCTGACTATTGCATCGCTCAAGACAACAATCCATTTATTGGCTTCTTTACAGGGATCATGAACCAGCTCATGCGCGATTCCATGACAAATGGCAGCTTGCCTGCTGCCTTGACAGCAAATATGCACCCTGCCGCTAGCTCTTCAGCTCCCCTTCCCACTCTCTCCATCTCACCTGCCCTCCTGTATACCAGTGCTTGTTCACAACCTATTGCCCTTCCAGCTGCACCTGCTGGACATCCTCTTCCCTTGAATAATCTATCAGGCTATAATTCTACACAGCCAATGCTGGGCATGGGCAGTCTTGGGATTCCAGTTTCTGGCCACTCTAACCATCCCCATCGCTGCGGCATTGACGAGCTCAGCCCAACACAGATCTCCGAGACAAATGTTACCTGCCGTGCCGCAGCAAGGGAGCATTTGGGTCGCCAGTTATATATGATGTGAATACTCTTTCTTGAATGTGATCTTCACGCCTGCAATCTTCGGGGAAGTGAACAACTGAAGTTGAACAAGAGCTTCTGATGCTACAGTTGTGAAGCCATTTCAGAGACGTTGTCAATGAGTGCAGGATTGGGCACTAAGCTTGAAGCCCATTACACACTGTTTCTACCCTCAATAGCAATAGTTAATATCATTTTTACAGCTGTAACGGACCTATGGTTGGATGGGAAATGCCTTTGTGTTCATGAGGCTGTTGGTGTGATATTGTGACTGATGTGACCCTGCCGTGCAGTGATCCGGGGTTCATCGGTGCTGGCCCACCCTCAGGAGTCAGCTTAACTTTTGTTGGCTCCTTTCCTGAGATGAATCAAACTCAGGCAGCACATCTATTTCAAGCCTGGCACATTCCACCACAAGCACCGCAGATTCGCACAAACCCGGCACATTTGCTTCAAAGTCGGCAGATTGATTGCCCTTATGCCAAGGCGGTTATTGCCATGCCGGTTTCGGCATTGCCGGTCTGAGTTATGAATCATCTCTTTTGGACAATGTGCCTGGATGATAGGCTTCAACAGTATCTCTCTTGGCCGCATGTACCGCCTGAAAGCATTACGATAAATGGAGTGCAGCCACAAGTATGTATTCGACATGGGCTTGTCGAGACGCAAAATACATTGAACTCACGAATAACTATACAGCTCTGGTCTCTCCTAATAGCACACATGAATAAATCTGCTCTGAATGTCCCCGAAATATGCCTTTGGGCTTCCACTAGGACAGCTGCAAATCGTCTTCCCATATCGTGCTGGCTATATATCCTCCTTGATTTTTCTTGCCAGAGCTCAAGGCCATACTTCAGTAAAAAATTCACAACCAAAGGGGATTGATTATTTTCAGCAAGTAAAAGATTCAGAGGTAAGGTTTTAGCACTAAGAAGAAACTTAACATTGGATTGAGGAAGTGTACGGGAGGGGGGGAGGGATGGTAGCATGTCATAAGGTGTGGTGGGACAACAAGAAACAAGTGTGCGCAATGTCTGATGCTCTGTCGGTGCATCCCCAGTCTCCTTTGTGTCGGCAGGCTCGGGGACGTTAGGTGGTGGAGATAAGCACCCTATAAAAACCGACTCACCAAAATCTTGCATGTCTGAGATCCAGAGTGTCAGGTTATCCCAGAGCGGTTGCATGATGCATGATCAGGGTGGAGTCTTTGTAGCTCTCTTCTGCTACATAGTGTGTTGAGTAGCAATGGCGTTGTCTAATGCTTGCTTTGCAAGGTGGCATGCGCGGTCGGGCGAGTTGAGGATTTTGTAGATTGAGTGCAAAACTGAAGCAATCATTAGCAATGGGGTTGGTCGGAGGGAGCTCGGTGATGATGATATCGGATGCACCCATTCATCGACCTGTCCAACCACCGACCTCCATTTCATTAACTCTTATAAATGGAATGAATTCAAGATATAAACTTAAAAGCTTTTTTGTTGGCTTTTTGTGGTCGGCTGTTCGGCCGATCGACCTAGTTTGTCCTTGTTTGGACCGTTGCCATCACGAGACCTGGTTTGTTTGATCACTCTTACTCTCACTTTCGCACTTCGGCCTGCCCACCATGCCGGGAAGTTGAGAAGGCACTGCATCTGGAAAGCAGGCACAGGCTGGTTTTGAGGCTTGCAAAAAAGCTAGAGCCTCGTTTGTCTTGGAAAACATCGCTGTTGAAGCTAAAAAAGCGGAAGCCAAACGCACCAATGCTTTCTAAGAGGCAAAAAATGGCCTTGTTTACAATCTGGACGCTAAATCTACTGTCAAACGAGGCCAAATTCGTCACCAGAACTACATATTCCCACCGCAAATGTGGATCACACCGCAAAATCCAAACCTGCCGCCACTCAGTATACTTTTTCTTGAGAAGATAACATACACACATCGAGCCCTAATCCTCCACTTTGGAACATTGTTTCTCATGGTATTTTTTCTCACCAGTTACTTTTCTCGTTCCTGCTCATTGGCAAAAGCTGCAATATCTCACACATACGTCGGTACAATTTTATCCACGTGATCGCTGGGAAAGATCGATTCGGTGCAAAATTGATTGTTGGTGGACCACTCACGTGCCTCATTCTGTTCCCAATGGGGGCAGGGCGCGTCTGTGATGTCACACCCGCCTCTTTCTCCCAAACCTTCACCTTCTCTCTGCGCCCGCGCTCCCCTCCCCCACCTCTCTTTTTATGTTCATATAATTCACCCAACTCTCGCATCTGTCACGCCACGTCCGCCTCTCTCTCCCAAACCTTCACCTTCTCTCTGCGCGCGCGCGCTCCCCTCGACCACCTCTCTTTTTATGTTCATATAATTTGCCCAACCCTAATATTTTCAACCATAATGCCCTTCCGGCCATCCTCTGCCAAGCTCGCTGCAAGAGCGGATGAGCCGATGCTGGACGTCGACGCGCTTCCCGACGTCGCGTACAGGGTATCTTTTCTTGGTTTGTTCGGGGCAAAACAGTAACCATCCATCAGGGTCTCTCCCCTGGGTGTGAGGAAGATCACAAACGGGCTCTTTGTCGTTGGAAAAATTATGTCAACAAGCACCTCGACACGGTCAAGCAGCGTGGTGTAACCCCCACTGAGCTGAGCCCCAGCGCGAACCCGGCACCTGGCATTCCTCCCCCCTCTCGCAGTGCGTATTTGTTCTACCTATTTGAGCCTTGGTACTCACACTATTTTCTTCTTCAGAGCATTTGTTTGTGTTTGCAAGCATGTGCAAGGAAAGCTCGCCCCATGGTCAACTAAAACCACAATTCATGGGTAGGCGCAGCGCCCGCCAAATCGGCCATCAACAGCATCATTGATCTGGGGGTGATGCGAGGCAAAAGTATCGTTTTCGTCCTACAGCAGGGCATTGACCTCGGATTTACGCTAGATATCGTCCAAATATCGATTCATTTGCAACTGTCAGAGGAATTTTGCGGAACCCGCCCCGTTTTGGAGATCGGACATGTGGCCCAGCTGTTTGCCTCGATATCTCGCCTCTCATTTCACGCAAAGGAAATTTCTCTGACGGTTACAAATGTTTGACTTTATCAAACATTACTGACTCGTCGTTGGAATTCTTCAAGCCCAGAGGAATGAACAGTTTTTTGACCCGCCCGCAGTGAAGGTAAACATCAACAGACAACAGTGTCACCCATTATTGCCACATTTCTCATCGACCACAAATACCTGGAATGTGATACATCATAGCAATGTACTATAGCATATCACCATCTAAAATACATTGTACCGAGGGAGCTGAGGCCTATTATCAATGTGCATCAGGGAAACAGAGGTTTTGAGCTGATCGGGACCGTGGGAGTGAAATGATGGGAACGCATCACTGCACCTACCCATCACCATGTTAGCAAATCAATGAGTTCATAATGTTGTCTATTAACACTCCATGGCTTCGATCCCGGGTTCATAAATTCAGCGTCGGTATGGCCCTCATATTTCCAGCACATGTCCTAGCATTCCCATCCATCGATCTGATTTTCCAGGTACTGCAATATTCTCTCTTCCGCCATTAGCACCTTCCAACCATTGCTCAGCCCATCTGGGCTACCTCTCTTGACGATTTTAACATCCCTCCAAACATCTACACCTCCACTCTTGAATATCTTGCTCTAGTGGCCGATTGGATTGAGGGAAATTTTCTAGAACCGACCTTCGGGCAAGTGTGCGACGAGATCCGCGAATGCAATGGTATATTCTAGGGGATTGGAGTCTACACAGTGATGGAATTATTTTTCATGGCTGGTTCATCCATTTTTTCTCCTCAGATCTTTGTTTCTGAAACTTATCTCCCTGTTTGAGGTTTATCACCCTTCTTATCCTTATATGAGATCTTCAGTGTCCTATCCCGAGCCGCTCGATTCCTCGTCGCATTTTATTCATATATTGGCCGAAGTGAAAAGGACTTGGGGTATTATTTGAACGCTCTTTTTTTGCTGTCCATGTTGTTCACTTGATTCTAGCTCACTCATCAATCCATGCATCTACGATGGTATACTGGCGGCTACCAAAGAACAAGGCCTGAAATATGTGGACTGGGCAAAGGACCGGACATCGATGCCAGCTCGTATGACTTTGTTGGTTGATGAATACCATGTACGCTTTCTTGATTGACTGACGGCTCAAATGTTATCTGACTCTGTGCAGGAGACACTAGAAAGGTTTGGTCAACTGGACGGCATCTGGAGCTGTCCAGACTTCGAGTTTTTCGATGTCTTTGAGCCAACATTTGTTGCAGCAGGCCTCAGCACTGAGTTGAACCTTGGGCATCTAATCTTCGGACACGATGCTTGGCTTTCCTTTGGCAGGCAGGTTCCCAAAAACAATGATCCTCGGACTGCCCTGTATCGCAAATACGGTGAGTATTTCTTCTTACCTGCTGGACATTACTCAGAAATGTGTAGACCTGTTGAATGTAGCGACCAAACTGAAGTCTAATAGCTTCTATTCACCGCTCCTTCTCCCAAAAAACGAGTTTCGGGGGAAGCAGGCTTCACACCGTAATGTTTTTGCATTCCATGATCCCAAGGACATGTGGTCCATTACTCGGACATTTCCATCCAATAGCCGCTGGAACAACGATGCAGCGTATGCCCACTCTCCACACATCTGTTAGTCCAATTCTTACACTTTTTTTCCAGATCTCCATCGACAAAAATGCCCTGTGAATTACTTGGCAAGGACCGGACCACCCGTCTCATGAAATACATCATCACCCAGACACTGGAGGTTTCGATTGGTCCATTGGAATACTCTGGGGTGGGGCACATCTTGCATATTGGTGGCATCCCTCAGTACGCTTTCCATCTGTTGTGTTTCAATTCCTGACAATATCGAAACATTCCATAGCGTGGCTGCCTGCAAAGGTGATCCCGAGATTCTGATCCTCCATGAGAAGCGGATTCTCCGTGGCCTTGATCGTGTCTCCTCCTATTTGGACAAGCTTGGCCGCTTCAAACGTTCGTGGACTCAGAAGGAGAAAAAATCCCTGGCCCAAAAGCTCTCTCATTTGAATACAGCATATCAACGAGCATGGAAATCAATCAAGGCCAGTGATGAGCTGGAAATGCAGGCCCCCAAGCCGAAGAAGCGAAGGATAAGCGCAGATCAGCAACTCAACTGGCACTTTGTGGTATATCATAAGTTGTATTTATCTCCACATACATACTATGTCATTTTCTTGAGACTGAGACGATGATTCACTTAGAAGACAAGACGTGAAGTTTGTGCAACTGTAATCCTTCTATATTTCACTTGGTAGATTCAGGGCATGAAATCACGTATGAAGCATGTCTTTTCTATATATTCATGTTATTCTGCTATATTTGGGAGCCCAAGAAATGGATCTGGAGGAGGATACATACAGAACTTGAATCTGTTGTTGGCTAAAACCTGTTGAAATAATGTCGAAGAATTCGGCTCTAAGCAGATATGACCCCATAGGGTCAAAGAGATACCTATTCTGAAGCTGTAGGACGGACCATAAGTGTAACGGGATCATCCTCATTTGTTGAGTTACAATGAAAGATGCAGCATCAGATCATATGTTCGGCTAAAACCCGCTCTAAGAAGATATGACCCCATAGGATCAAGGGGATGCAGCTTTAGGATGGACCACAAGTGTAACGGGATCATCCTCATTTGTTGAGTTACGATGCAAGATGCAGCATTAGATCATGTGACCACATGTGATCTTGTTGGAGAGTCAAGGGTGGGTGGATCCATTTTTTATTGAAAGACCATTTAGCAGTGCAATCTCAACCTAAAAAATCCCTATGTGCATGAGACAGGTTTTCAATACTCATTAATAGTAGGTACCAAGTAATGGTGGGATATAGGTAAAGAAGTGTGAGTTAAAGAGTGAATCGGTTAGGTCAGAACAAAAGGTGAGTAGCTAGAAAAACATCTAAAACAGTTTGCGCCCAATTGTTATCACTGGCCCGTAAGCCTGTGATGAGTCCAGAATACCCGTCAATAAAGCCATGTATGACAAGACCCCACCGAACCAACCCTGAAATAGTTGAGTTGTGGAATTGAAATAAAGCAGAAATACAATGGAGCTCACCATGCTGGTTGTCATGGTGCCACAGGGAATTTGGACCCGGAACTGAATAGCTGCGCCTGTGTATGCTCGCAGTCGATCGTTGCAAGTATGCCCAGCGTAGGAAGTCTGGATCAATATAAATCCTGGGCTGTCCAACGCTACCTGTCGCTACTGTTTGCACTACTGTGGGGCGGCCATTATGGGATGCATCAATTGCATCCCGGTATTCCAGCTGTACATTGGTTTGCATAGCGATGAGACTTGTTTGAATTGCTTGAAGCTTGAGTGGCTCGAAGATTCCGGGATTCTACTGGACATTGAGACACATGTCATGAAGGACTTGATTTCCTCATACCTGCTCTACCAACTGGATATATTCATCCAAATCATCACCCAGCCTGGCAATTACGACGGCGTTGGTTGGTGTCTGGATTATGGTGGTAACACCATATTGAAAGCGATTATAAAGCAGCCAGAAGGCATCCAGTAAACTAGTGGTAGGTGAGGGTAGGGCCATTCAGAGAGGGAAGTCGTGGTTTGAGACGAGATTGTGAAATTGGTTGTGGTTTTCTTGAATTCCCCAGGTTGGATTGAGATGGTTTCCCAAGGGTTACATCATTGAGTGTGGGGCAAATCCACCGTTGGGTGTGGGATTGATGGTGGTTTCCCTAAGTTTGTTGATTTCATAACCATTAGTTTTAATGAGAGGTCCCACGGTTGAGCCGGGATTGATGATCCAACCCACCCAAGGGTCAAGTGGGATTGATTAAGATATACATGGGTTGGTCAGAAACCCCTTTGGGTACTGTGCTGGGTGTGGGCTGTACAAATGTGTACTGTGTACTGTACTTTGAATGTGTTGATGTACAATGCTCTTCTGTACACAATGACAAGTGGTCAATGGAGAGTACACTATTACTTAGGACAATGTTGCAAGTTGAAAGCGCACAATATACTGTACAATAACATGGTTGATGTACTATGCAACTTTTAGATTATTACAGTTCCAGTTCATTAAGACTGTACATGTCCTGGCAGAGTTGTAGATGTGCATCGTTCCTTGTTCAACTACTATTGTACGTAATTTTTGACGAAAAAAGGTATTATACCACTTGCACGGCAGTGGCCAGTGAGCCTACGTCCTTCGTAAAGTTGTCGAATATGAGCATGCGGGGTGAGAAAAGGGTCGGATCGGCGGGGTAGAATATGCTGCGGTCGCTTGTGGTGACAGACGCGGGGTCGAGGGTTCCCCAGCGGAGCGGAGTATCGTCCCGCCCGCTGGTTATCGTTGAAGGAAGGGAGACCGTACCGGGCTCGATGCTGAGTTGACCGGTGAAGATGAAGCCATCGAACGGGGATCGCGCACCCTCGACGATGGCCCCAAAATTCAATAAGACTGATCCCGCGCTGTGGCCTATTCCAATAACCTTTTTGAAGGGCTGTACCTCGGCGAGGATGGACACAGCCTTGAGGTGACGGGCTAATTGTGAAGCAACAGCGGCGCCCGTGGCGTACTGCACGTCAGACGCATTTACGGGCCTTGAACTCAACCCGACGCCCACCCAATCGATGGCGAGTGAGGACAAGCCGCGGTCGCAGGCGAACGCCGTGTAGGAGTAGTTACGGAACTCCTCCGTCGGAGGGGACCAATATTGGTGGGTATACGTGAATCCGTGCAACAGAAGTTGTATGACGTCTAAAGAAAAACATGAATGACCAGAAGGGCTCAAACCGTTTCAACTTACCTGCATTCTTAGGAGATACGGTGTCCGGCTGACAGAAAACACCGAAGACATCATACGAGGCCTCCAGACGGCGTAGGCCGGTTGCATTGCTTTTGAGCCCGCCCAACGGATCTGCGGGGTCCTTCGGAATCAGGACGTCGACGTGGACAGGGATAAAAAGGGAGGAACAGCCGCAGGATGCACCAGATGCGACATAGACGGTCGATAGATAGAAGAGCACCAAAAGCACACGCACGTTTGTTCGAAGTAGGAGTGGGAGCATGCTTGTAGCAATGCCTCTCCGCCGCAGTCGCCGAACCTCTTATACTGCAGGAGACACGTCGTAAGATGTTGATTCATGGCGTGTGATGCTGATTCATGGCGTTTCGGATTGGTACCGAGCGGACAGAAACGGCCTATGTCCTCGGAAGGCCGCACTTAATTAGTTCTGGAGTCAAGCCGTAAGATGTTGATTCATTAACCGTGGTTTAACGAGATGGTGCGAATCCTGTGTTAGATTCCCATATATTCGTTCTCCTTTTCACCGTCTGTGCTTTTAGGACCCCTGATAGTACCCTGGAAGGCCTGGGCCACGGCCGGACAAAATTTTGAAATTTCGGCCTCGAAACCCAGGTCCTGGCCGGACAAAAATAGGGGGTTGGCGGCAGAAAAGCCAGGTCCTGCTCGGACAAAATTTCAGAAAGCTCAGCCATTTTTAAGGTGGGCTTGGGCAAAATTTTGGCCAGAACAGCGTCTTTCGTGAAAAACGAGCTTGAAAATGCTAAATTAACGCATATCAGCACGGAAAACGGAGCGGTAGAAAATTTTGAGCATTTCTAGGTCGTGAGAACGCAAAATTACCCTTTTTGGTAACCTCGGCTAGGTCCCGTCCGGACAAAAATGCCCCAAGTCGTCGCGAAACCTGTCCGGACAAAAATCTGCCGATTGGAGATTTTTGGGACCTGGCCTCCCATGGTACTATCAGGGGTCCTGTGCTTTTCTTCTGCCCTTAACTCCTTTGGTCTGCCATGCAGACATTCAATTTCCCAAGCAAATTCCACCCGTGATCCTCATCAACTACGGACACCGATTACGCTCTATGCTCCGTCCGAACTGCGAACAGCTGCGAACTGTCGAATATAACCCAAATTGGGACGCTGGGACTAGTGAAGCCAACTCCTGAACTGCGGAGAGGTCCAGAGAGGTAAGGCAGCAGACGATGGATATGGGTAAGGCTAAGACATGTGATGATATAAGCTACGCGATCACGGGACTCGAGAGCTGCCACAGCAGCTCCAGTCACCCCCCTCCAAACAAACGGGCGACCCCGCCCGTGCGGTCTATCCGAAAACTAACAAGAACGGTGTAGGTAGTACTTATAGGCAATCAAAAACCTGAGTCAGAGAGATGGAAAAAAATATTGTCGGAAACAGCAACAAGATTTAAGGATACGTAAAGTAAGAAGAGTTCAGGGTAGGAAGAAGGAACATAGGAGAGATGAGAGGAGGAAAGGAGAAAGAAAACTCTGACTCCATGAGAATCTTGGCAGTCTGGAAGAAGCCACAACCCCTCCCCCTGCGAAGAAGCACGTGACCTCGCGTGCGATCAGCCCTTCTCTTTCCGAGCAATGCGCCGCAGCGCATTCCAGCGCTGCTGTACCAGACCTGAAGATCCTTGAACAGATCGGCCTGCCAGCCGTGTATGTTCGGAGGTTTCGGAAGCCTCGCAAGAACGACAGCCTCCGGAGTGGGGTGGGCGGCGAAACACGTCCACCAGCAACACTTGTGTCTGGCGGTACGGGGTCCTTGATGCGGGGAGCATCAGCGGGTTTCACGCCTGGGCTGCGAGTATTGCCCAAGGGAACCGGGCTCTCTGAGTCCAGCGATGTGGGGGCAGGTGGGCTGACAGGTGGCAAGGCAACACCACCAGTCTTGGCGTTGGGCGGAGTGTGCTCAATCGGAAGATGGATGGCGAGGCTGACGAGGGAAATGGTGGTCTCGCCAACACTTTTGGCGGCCATGGGAGGTGGTGGTGCCATCGTGGCAACTTGGTTGGGAGCAGGCACGCGAGATGCGGGGAGGTGCGAGGGCAAGTCGTGTTGTCGTTTCCGAGATGCGTGCCGCCAATTCAAGTTCGTGGTTTTGAGTGGTTGCGCTGCCGATGATGAGCAGTAGCCCACGCCTCGCAGCAGCCCCCCCTTCTTTGCAGATAGTGTTTTTTTGCGGGTGCGCATACGTAGTTGGAGCCATTGTGGTTAGCAGCATCTGGCACGAACGGCGAGGGGTGTGCAATATGAAAGGCGAGTAGACATCGGTGATGGGGAGAGGGTTTGCGTCTGAGAATGTGCGGTATACATCTGCGAGAAGCTGCTGGGTATTGATGTCGATGTAAAGTTCCTGGGTGGAAAGCGGATACACAATGTCCTCCTCAAAAGGCAGATCCACGGTATTTGGGTGGAGGTACTCCCCGAGCTCCTTGTTCCAGACATAGCCCTCTGCTCGCATGCGCTGGTCTTCAAGCTTGCAGGCCCACAGATCAGCGAGTACCTCGCGTACTCCTCACGCTCGTGCTCTGGAATCTCGCCCCCGTCGTACGACACCTGCGGCTTCTCCAGCTCTGAGAGCATCCAAGGAACCGACAGCGATGGCGCATCGAGCTCCTCTACATCTTGCGGCTTGAGCTCTCTGCCCAGCGGTTCCGGGTACTGTACCGACTTGAATGGTAGCAACCGCCCAGGCTGCGTTACGAAAATTTTAGGTTACGATGCAACGGCTTGCCTTATTTGGCACCGCACCTGCCTAAAAAGGCAACTAGGCCCCGAAAAATTCCCAAATTTAGCCCCAGAAAAGTGGAAGTTTTAGTGTTACGCTTAAATTTAGGCAACATTTTCGAGGCTGTGTTACATGTTACGTTGCTACCACACAAATTGGTACAGTACTCCTCCAGGTCCATGGTGCATGCTGCCTCAATGCGCTGGCACCAGTCATCCATGGCATCTGCCCAGACCAGCTCGTCTTCACCAACATGCGGCCCCTGCACTCATGCTGCTGCCCATGCAGCTGCCTCCTCATCATCAAGGCTTAGCTCATCGCCTTCAGCAATGTGCACCGTCGCTTCCGGCACGTACAACATGTAGGCAGTGTCTATGCACAGCTCCCCGCTGTCCTCTGGCTTGTATGCAACCTCGCCGATGTTGATGGCAGGGTCCGAATCTGAGTCGTAGGGAGGTGCGTACCAATTGTCCTCTTCCCACTTGCCCTCTTCGTATTCTCCGGTTTCTTCCATTTGTCCTTTGTAGTGTTGCCGTGACTCGAAAAGTCGAGTCGCGACTTGGTTCTGAGTTTGACTTGACTTGACTTGACTTGGCCCACCTCAAGTCACTCAAAGTCACTCAAGTCGACTCAAGTCGACGAAGTCGGTTCTGTTTTGTTACAATTGTGGACCATTGGACAGGGCAAGTGAAAGCCCTCACCTCTGATTGACCAAGTGGACAATTATCTGTGATGTTTGTGTGTATATAGCATATCAATGATTTGCCCTGTTTGCGAGACCTCAAACTCAACTGGACTTTTAAACGAATCATAATGTCACATGGGGCATGCATCTATGCATAAAAACAATGCCTTTAGCCTAATACAAATATATACCATGAATGGTAATCCTTTATTTGAAGCCAATTTTTGTTGACCTTTGTTTGACTGGATGCTTGAGATTGCGAGACCTCAAACCCGGCTGGGCTGTTAAATGAATCATAATGTAACATGGGGCATGCATCTATGCCTCGAAAATTTGACTTTGGCCAACTCCAAATCTGTGCCATGAGCAGTAGTCCTTTGTTTGAAGCCAACCTTTGTTATTAATTCTAGACATTGCAAGGCCTCGAACACTCTCGGGCTTTTAAATAAAATAAATTGTAATTCCCACTATCAGAATGAAATGATGTAGTAGTGGGTGTCGGGTGGCCCTACCACGAAATGGCGCATTTTGACGTTTGCTCTTGTTAATGTTCGCTGGGAAAGGAAATTGCATGATGTGTTACGCGTCATTGTTCTCAAATTGTTCTCTCGGGCTCTTCCGGTACGGTAATCTTGCGCAGTCCTCAAATTCAAGACTGACGCGGTCTGCGGGTTCTTCTGCACACGTTTGTCTGACTGCGGCCACGGAACCGATTTTCATATAAGGGGTGGAGGTGGAGGGCCTCCATTTGTTCCAAGCCTTCTTTAGCTACCTTTCACCTGCACATTCAAGGGAGCCATGGCATTCAACGGAAACTGTTCTCGAAATGTCCTGCAGTAGGCCTTCTGCCAATATTTCTGTGTATTTATGCAGATGTCTTATGTTCTAGAACATTCTTCGTTCTTATCTGCCGGAGTGTAGCGGAGGTGTTGATTTGCGAACTCGGAACCTAGTGTGGAAACACAAAAAATAACCAAAACCAAAACAACAAAACCAATATTGGACAAGATAGACCAAGCCTATCCTTAACCAACACCAGAAACAATGTATCATTTTCTTTTTCCGAATTGCAAAACTCAAAAAACAGCGAGTTGCTTCCCTTAGGCACAAGTTATTAGCTTGCTAACAGGGGAAGCTTCTCTGTCCTATCACAGCAAAGCTACTTATACAAATGATGATATGACTATGACAATAAAGAAATCTGTAAAATGTTTGTTTATCCGTCCTATTTCCCGTGTTTCCGGAGTAACCCATTGGTTGGTGAGGTCAGATTCGTCATTCTGGGTATATTCCAACTGTTCCTTAGTAATTTCTGACACATGGTGCTGTGATCAGCACTTAATCAGCAACCACCAAGTGTTCCTTGAGCTGTGGAACGTTGAAACACTGACTATGTGGCTGCTCGTGTAATGCGAAATGAATATAGCTCTAGTGTGAACACCAAAACCACACCAAAACACACTAATAACACCACAATCTATGTTCGAGGTTCAGGGTTTCAACCACAGTATATGGCTGCTGCAATTTAACTTGTTTCTTTGAAGCGGACTTTATAGCTAAAAGACCGTTGATAATTATCTGAATTGTCTTAGTTGCTTCACACGTTCTGAGAGGCTCGGAAAGTGGTTTTAACACAAAATTGTATTGTTTTGGATACTCCTAGGTCGCTGATGCGATATATTACCAAGTTCTATTTCCCTTTTCCAGTTACAACATGTTTTAGCTAATACTGTGACTTCTTGTCAAAACTATGTCCCTGAATGGCCATGCCCAAAATCTGTATATCCACGTGTTCTGTATATGATTCTCTTATAGTTCACGCGTCGAAATCCTAAACTTTAGCCAACCAAACTTTTGTATTGTAACCAGAACAACAAAAGAAACTAATGGCTTCTAGAGGTGCTCCTAATGGATACCAGTCTTTCTAAGGCGACACCAAGCAATAGCCTAGGTCTAGTAGAGAAAGGGTAGGGGTCCACTCTGGAATATCACATGAAACCTACATCCTTATATACATTTTCAAGAACCCTAATAGGAAATACGAACATAAATATACTGTTAGTCAAACGGATAAACGGAAGTCGGCTGTTAATAAGCCCCGACATGATTCGTACAAATGGAGACAAAAGAGACGACAAGGAGAGGGTACGGGGTATATTTTGCGAAGAGATCAAGAAATTTGCCTCCATTGATGGAGACGAAACCCTCGATAAGAATAAAATTAGAAAATCCCCTGCCCAGCCGTGTCCTCCTGACTCAGAACCGCATGGCTGCCTCAGTCAGCCAGATAAACGTGCTTTAGTTATTAATCAAGCCCAGTCCAAGCGACTTGTATCGCCTAATTTGGACATCTCAGCTTATCCAAAACTGATCCTCATTCCGTGAATTGCCTCGGTATTTCCCGTGCCGGGTTTACTCAGCTTTGTTTGGGATTTGAACTTGGTACGGTCAGAGTCTGACCTCCCTTTGGTATGTACCTCTAAACAATCCTCTGTGATCAATTAATTGCCTGCCAGATGGATAATGGATGCATCCTTAATAAGACCGCACAGCGAATCCCCAATCTTGCTAAGAGATGGTTGGGAAACATCTTTAGTTATTGGTCCTCTAATCCAGAAGAACGCAAAGCCTAGACGGCCCATTGTGTAATCAGACTCAATAACTCTTCACACACACGTTAAGTCCATAGCTAACTGCTCGGATCTCACAATAGCTCCTGTTGAGTGACGCCAAGTACATAGCCAACGGATAGCTAATGCATTGCAAATGTTCGTAAATTTGGATTTTTCACGGGTGTTCAAATGCCAGGCTAATCAATGTCCGTTCCTAAAGTATCCCTTGTATTGGTATAGTCGGACTTTGTAGCCCTAGTCTATAGCTTTCAAATGAGACCCCACTTCAAAGAGACCATGAAAAGAGACCTTTAAGGATTAGATTCGACTATCCCCAAAGGTATCTGCTATGGTTCTGAGATCCCTGATCCAAAGATCTGACAGCTGTGATACCCATTAACACATGTCCGACATAACCGCTGGATAGAAACAAGTGAATCACTGTCCGATGTCACATGCAGCTATGCTTGGCATGATTTTCCCACTGATCCATGCTCAGAAACACCCGATACGTCTGAAACCACTTGAACCGATTTTGAAAACCACAGAAACATGTGATACAACTTATGTGTTTAGTTGCGCTACACCTTCTCCTACATGTTTTGGAGCGAGCACTTGCCAGAGACACTTCTGATTACTCAGAAACACCATCTCGTTACTCAGGTGATACTGGCCTCTTATGGGAAACCAGTTGAAACTGTAGATACATGATATACAAGATATTGCACATAAGAAAACCGCAAAAACGAGTGATTTCATGGGTGTGTCAATATCCTGCTTATCAGTGTTGTCATGCATGAAAAATAATTGTTAATAAAGTCTGCGCAACACTTGGAAAAATTGTCACAGCAATTAACAGGTAAAAAGTGACATCGGGTCACATCAGGTCACGTCGGGTGTTACTGGTACCACAGGCACAGAGTTATTGGCAGGGAGTTGGTACGAGTCAGAAACTATGAGTCGGTAAGAGTCATACGGAGTCAGCTGGAACTGTAAGGGCAACCACGAAGGCCCGAGGTACTCAGGGACTGACGTGGGGGATCCAAAGGTTAATTGACAGTAGCTAAATATACAGAGAAGCATACCTGACGTGGGGGATCCAAAGAGAAGAAACTCTGAGGATTCCCACGCCAGTCGTAAGTATAAGTAAGCTACTGACTAGAACCATGTGACCGGAGTGATCGGCAGATATCCTGGGCTTGGTCACATGCCGAATGCCATCGGAGCGACTCTGATGGCGGAGTCACGTGCTGGTTTCCGGTACCGGTTCCGGTAGACCGGTGACCGGGAGAGCGACCGGAAGGGTCGGAGGGGCCGGAAGGGCATCGGATGGGGGTTGGGACGGGGGTTCCCCTGACAGGAACTGACTGGGCAGCAAAGAGTCTCAATGAGTCGGGACGAAAAGAGTATATATAGAGCTTGTAGTGAATAGACACTTAGATTCCCCCTCTGTACTGTCGGGTAGTCAAATATTATTCATTTTCTTACATAATAATCTTCGGGTACTTCTGAACTCAAGACTATTAAACAGCATGCTACCAAGTTAAAATAACTCTGTTAGACCTCTTCTCGACACTGCTGCCGTTGATCAATACTACGAGTACAGCCACCGGCGCCTACCAAAGAACTGCATTTCTTTAAGTAGCCGCACACCGTCGAATCCTTGAAAAGGCAATTTTGTTGGAACAACAATGTACACTTGGAACTCTTTCGAATAACACTATTTCCAAAGGTTCTAAGGGAAACTATTTTCCACCGCACAGCGTATCTTTTCATGTTTCGTATTGGTACCAAGCCACGGAAGCCATTTACAGATGTCAGCGTATGGAGTGGGAGGCCCACGAAGCCAGGTACATGCAGTGATATCAGTAGATAGGATTAAATTTTCGCACGAAATCGTACATCATCTAAATTAAATTTCCCCACATTTTTGTTGTGCATAAGATGTAGTGCATGGAATTTAATTTTTGCATAAATCTTCAGAACTTTCTTGGAGATTAAATCCTTAGAGATTAAATCTGATTCAACTGACAAAGCTGGATCGAAAAAAAACTGTCCCCGGCCGGATTGAACAGGAGACACTACCACAGTGCTTATGCAATCACATCAAGAGAATGTGCCTTTACCACTAGAGCACCAGGACCTGGTACATCATACTCTGTATTAGCAAATTAATCCGGTAATCCCAGAGAAACAAATGAAATAAGCACTCACAAAAGGTAAGGGTGATCTAATCTTGCAAAAAAAAATTAATCTAGAGGTGGTGAATCTGAGGACAAATTAGACCTAGGACACTTAAATAAACAACCCTTAGGAAAGCAGTTTGATTTAATCTTTGAAGATTTAATCTTTGAAAAAAATAATTTCAAGTCCCTGAATTTTGAGTGCAAGTATGCATACATACTCTCCACAACATGAAACGGACTTAGAATATGGATGCTTTCTGTTGTCCTAGCCTGGGTGCTTGCTATAGTGGGAAATACCAGCTGATATGGTAAGACTTGCTTGGTCTAGTGGTAAAGTGCTGGGGCGGTCCTTTGTCCCTCCGCTAATTAGGTCTTGTGTTCGATTCCCATAGCTGGTCTTTGTTTTGCCACTTGGACCAAGAAAATCAATCTTGTTCGTGAAATTAATCTTACCGTAAAATTAAATTTTATAAGACACCTCTACTACCATACAATTCACTGCCAATTGTGCAATTTAATATCTCATTGTAGCACAATGTGCGAAGATTAAATTTTCTTATGCACAAGGAAATTGTGGGGATTTTTAACTTGGATGATGAACAATTTTGTGGCAAAATTTAATCACAGCTGCTGCAACTGTTGGTACATGGGAACTTCCTTTGCATTAAATGTGATAGAGAAGAAAAAAATACAACTCCGAGATTCTGTAACAATGCCTCGGTTGACTTGGAAGTGGCGCTCGGTAGTTGGGGCTGAGCAAGCATTGGAACTCTCAATCCACCATGAGAGGCCGAATGACTGGTTAATAAGGTTACTTGGCCTCATTCAATCATTTCTCCCCGAGGCCAACACTGATGAGAGTGACAAGCCAACATAGATTGTGTTCACCCCAGCCAACAAAAAAGGAATAATGCTGGATGGTTACCGTCAAAAAACAAATCAAAGTGTCGACCTAGCGTGGATTTGAGCCATCCACTCTCCCTTTATGACCAAGTGCTATACGTTAATTGGTGGGACTCCAGAGCAAGTTTTATCCTTCACGAGGACCCCTACAACTGGAGGACTCGGGCTTGGAGTCAGACTTGAGGAGCTGCATGCAAATGCCCTAGTTGACAAATATGAACTTTGAGGGGAGGCAGACCAAGAGGAGGAGGAGGGAGAGGAGGAGAACAAGAACAGCGTAGATGACCCCTTCGTAAAAATAAAATAAAATAAAAACTGAGTTTCATCCTAGTCGATGATGTTCAACACCATCATTGTGCCCACCAGACGGCACAAAGTGTCTGCACAGTGGCCGACGATGATGATCTGTGTGGTGATGGTCTGCACGCTGATGTAGCACCAGTGAGACCTGTTTTGCGGGGCAGTTGGGCTTGTGAACTCAATGGACATTGGGTAGCATTCTAAGATGACGGCAATCACTGCAGCCTGAGGTGTGCTCCATATTGGCAATCTTTGGGCAGGGACTGCGGCAGCAGGGAGAGAAGCACAGTCAAGCCAGAGAAAGGTCACCACCACAGTGACCATGGCACAAATTGAAGGAGCAAGGGTTTAGCGCAAAATGAAAAGTCACCCTCAAGATCACAAGATTTTCTAGGATGATTCAGGTGGCTCAGAAATACAACCTGGAATTCACAGGCTTACCAATTTCTGAAGAGTTGAAGCTACAGATGCCAATTTGGGAACACATAGCAATAATCAAGTTGAGATTTGGAAAAATACAGAGAAAGGACTCACTCAAATGTTTGCACCTAAACCACGGAGCTAAATCGGGGGAGATATTGTGACAATAGCAAATCGAAGAACTGTCATCGCAAATTGTCCACATCTTGTTAACCCATTGGGGATTGGACGGAAAGTCTGTGCCTGCCCTACATGTAGATCAGATAGAATTGAGTACAGCTGCAAAAACCCTGGAGAATGTGTCAAGACAGCTAGAGCCTTCATCAACTGTATCCAACCAAAAGGGAGTCCATTGTTTGAGAACCAGGACTTGTGTGATGAACTGGCCTTGACAGAGGCAGAGCAAACCATGAATGAGGGTGGAAACACAGAGAATGACCTCACTTTTGATCCGGCCTTCCAATTGACAGAGGTCTCTCACGGTTTCCGAATATTTGCCTCCGAGAATCACACAACACCAATATCTACACAACACAATATAGCAAGAAACGAGCACCCAGAAAAGATGGATGTCTATCTGCACACTGATAAGCAGGATATTGAACCACCCGTGAAATTGCTTGTTTTTGCGATTTTCATACTTACGATATCCTGTATGTCATGTTTCTACGGTATCAACTGGCTTCCCATAAGAGGCTGAGTAATGGGATGATGTTCCGGAGTAGTCAGGAGTGTCTCTGGCAAGTGCTCTCTCCGAAACATGTAGGAGACGGTGTAGCCCAACTAAACATATCAGTTGTATCACTGGTTTCTTTCTGCTGTTTCCCAACATCAGATCAAGTGGTTTCCGATGTATCGAGCGTTTCGGTGTGGGTCATTGAGGAAAGCATGCCAAGCATAGTTGCAGGTGACATCAGAACTACCGTTCCGGCTGTTTCTAGTCAGCGACTATGTCGGACATGAGTTCACGGGGATAATAACTGCTGAGTCTTGTGATCGTCGATCTCAGAGCCATAGCAGATACCGATGGGGATAGTCAACTCTAATTGCTGTCGGTCTCTTTTCATGGTTTCCTCAAAGTGGGGTATCTTTTGAAAGCTATAGACAAGGGCTACAAGGTCCGACTATACCGATTCAAGGGATACTTCAGGAACAAAAGTTCCGCAACTCAAGAAACACTTGGCAGTCACGGTTTCAAGTGCCCATCACAACACCATGTGCAAGATATTACCAAGAAACAGTCGGAATATACCCGGAATGACGACTTCGACCTCACCGACCAATGGGACACTTTGTATATTGTATTGCTACACGGATACATGGGAAAGAGGACAGATAAACGGACACTGTTATACATTTCTTTTATTGTCATAGTCATATCATGTTTGTATAAATAGTCAGAGTAGTTTTGGTAGAAGGCAGGGAGTAGTTTCCCCCCTAGCAGGTAGCAATACCTGTGCCCAAAGAAAGCGACTCCCGGTCTTTCAAGTTTCACAAGTCCTAGATACTTGTGAAGGGCCAAATATTGTATAGCCTGGAAGGAATATCTGTTTGGAGTTTGTGATTGAATTGGATATCTGGTTTTGGACTCGGGACTCGTGTGATCGAGACTGGCGAAAGATTACTTCTGAGTCAATAGTGACCCAATGGAGAAGAAAAATCATAATTCTGGCAACATCACCCTCCTTATAATGCATGTAAGTCTTCCATCCCAAAAATTCAGCGTGTTTGAACAAGTGCCCACCCTCCTAGGAGGTGTTCAACAGAAACATTGCCTCAGGTGCCAAATGGAAAGATAAAATACATTTTCGCAATTTCCTCTACATCACTAATTGCGGATGAATTAGCCTGGAAAAACTAGCTAGGTTTTGTGTCAATTCATTAAGAACTCATCGAGTTATGGGGAATTCTTCGGAAATGTCCCAAAACAGAAATTTTTTCACTGCGCCTTCGGTTCTGACATTAGCTGTAAATCAAAGGGAGTTTTAGTGGGTATACGACCTGTCACCCGAAAAAATGGAGTCGGTTGATACTATCGGTCCGAGTCCCACACTGTAATATTCGTGTGTAACGGCATTTCCTCCTGGACGACTTCCCGGTTATACTGATTAACTCAGTTCCTTCAGAGGATGTACTCGGAATGCTTTGTAGACCGATTTGCATTACTTCAAACGCTCTCAAAAAAAAAAAAAAAAAAAAAACTCACAAGGTCAAATTTTCACATTTGTAGACCGATTTGCATTACTTCAAACGCTCTCAAAAAAAGAAAAAAAGAAAAAAACTCACAAGGTCAAATTTTCACATGAAAATGATCTCGTCGTTGATGACTCACTACTTCGAAAGTTCGAATTGACCAAAAATTTGATTCCGCAATCAACGCTACCAACAAGATACTACCCGCTCGTATCTGCTAGTATCATCTCGGAGGTTCGGACTTTCGAGACTGTAGCACAAAAGTGGATTCCTTCATCATTGCCTTGCTCTATGATCGTTTTGCAGCACACCAAAACACATGCCGTTCTTGCGCGGACAACAGGCAGATCCAGCTGTTACATGTACATGTCCCTGGATGGGCCCATACCACCATCTCACTTCGGCCCAATCTTCGGCGGGTATCCTTGGGTACTCGACATTGAGAATGGGAAACCAAATTCTCTCTCCCCTCATTTTTGCGCTAATCCGAGACGGCCTAATGAGCGGGAGCAAGTTTCTTACTCTACAAGGACTTTGTTTCTCTGAGTCTTGGCTTGCGCAATGTATAAGTTAGGTGCACATTCAATTCTTGAATCGTAAGTTTCAGAATGGGTCGGTAAGATTCACACAGTGCATTTCTGTACGTATGTGGACCAGAAATCTCCCGTTCAACCATTTACTGTATACTAGCAGTATGCCCGTGCTACGCTACGGGTTTGTATGATGTTTTTCAAATTTGAACTTCCTTCCAGTTGATTCCGGTTCCAGAAGATGCCGCTCGTCGCCAACCTTCGCTTGGCTCCTTGCAGCCTAGTAAGCAGTGTCTCTTTGGATCTGACAGACTTAAACCACTCACTTGCCAAGGTGTCTACCAAGTTTAAATCAGAGTTGTTTCGATGTTTAATGCTGAAGGCACCTTGAGGAGCTTGAAGGAGGCTTTATGTGTAACTGAACAAGCGGCTGCTCGACCGCTTCGCGGCCTCGCATCCACTTGGGTTCGAATAAGTGCTGTAAAGTCAAATGCTGATATTCCAGGGATTCGGGGCTGATTGGCCAAAAGCGGAGTTTAAAAGCTTCAGACAGGCTTAATTTTATAAAGAGGGTAAATTACAGGGGTCAGATACTGATTAATATCGCAGATGAATGAGAAAGTCCCAGTGGAGAAACAACTGGAATCATCATTTACCTGAGGTTTATTTTGTCCCAACTCTTGTATCAGTTCCAAATATGTGCTGGCTTGATCCGGGATGTTGTGCACACTACTGACGCACATCATCTGGTCCTCGACTCAGTTGCAGCTGTAATTTCACCTCTATAGGCTGACCCCAGATAAGAAGCCATATCTTGAGACTGTACTGTAGATAGGTAAGCTCATATCTGTGCCTACCGATCCTGTATGTCGTTTGACCCGAAGTACAATGCAGGTAACATACGGTTGTATACGGCAATCAGCAGAGCTGAAATCCTGGCCAGCGCCACTGAGGGTTGAGAGTTGGTTCCTCATGACCGGTAGAATAACCGGTGTGACGCATCTAGCTTCTTCTTCTTCTTTTTTGCATTGAATCATGCTCAAAATCCTTGCTGAAAATATTCATTCTGTCCAGAACTCAAGGTTACAGAGGTGAGTTTAGGCGCATAGAATGACCTTATTTACACAGTCTTATCCAGCAATATGTATGCCCCCAACAAAGAACTGATTGGGGGATGAATCGAGATAATGCCGACCAATGCCGACCAACGCTGACTAATGCCGACTACTGCCGATCGATCGTATCAAACTTCCGCAACTTCCCGCCGCAAATGTGCCACCCAATCTGGAATTCCAAGAGTGTTGTATCAATGGGATCCACACGGCGTTCCAATGAATGTCCTGCCATTGCGCCTAATTTTCTGTGCATTCTACTATCTGGTCACATTGGCAGATGGTTATTATGTACGGCAAACCCATCCCGTCTTGATCCCGTCAGATCTCTCGCTCAAGGGGGTGGTATGGTACGGCCAAGTTCTTCGGAAATATTTGGGGACTCAATGTGGAGTCCAACTTAGCACTGTGGCATTATAAATAGCATCTCGACATTTCAGTGGAGAAATGGGCAATCCGCTGCAATCTGATGGAGTTGTGGAGTCAATTACCTCATTCTAGCTAAATGCAATATTCTAGGCCATTTCGATCCGTGCCACAGTTGGAGCCGGGGAATCCCGGTTGGGGTGAGAATGTCAGAACAACGTCATAATCCGAACGGCACATCAGCCCGTAAGATGCCGTTTGCTGCCGCACCAATAGCCAGCCTTCACACGCTGCCACAGCTCCACAATTGACGAGAGCGAAATGGCCTAGAATATTGCATTTAGCTGTCAAGCTTCTTTGTCTCCGGACAAAGGTCCCAGCAGCCAATGAGAGTATGTGGTCAGAGACAAACCACTCTTAATCCTTATATAGATTCAATATTCAACCGAAAGGGTCCCCGCGCGCTCTGTAAAGGATTCATACGCTCACCGAGAAACTCCGAACAAGGACGATTGATACTCGCGCTAGAAAAATACCGATTCAAAGCGCTGTAAACTGCTCCACAAAGTCAACAAAGGTATTGAACGGTCCGTCGGCGAAAAAGTCGAGATTCATATCATGTCCGCTTTTCTGGGCCACCACAACGTCAAAGCTCTGTGCATCTGGCCACAAGACGCGTTCCGCTGCAGTCAACGCCGGGACATCCGTGCACCTGTCATTTCCGACGCAGAACAGCTTATCGTCTGAGCCAACGATTTTCGCGACAGGCCCGGTGTAGTGCGTTGTCAATGACGTCAAACCCACTTGCAGGAACGTCGACACGGACCCCACGTCCTTCGTCAAGTTGTCGAGTAGAAGCATGCGGGGCGAGAAGGAGGTCGGATCGGGAGGGTAGAACATGCTTCGGTTGCTGTCTGTGACATACGCGGGGTCAAGAGTTCCCCAGCGGAGCGGAGTATCGTCCCGCGCGCTGATTGTCGTTGAAGGAAGGGAGAACGTAACGGGCTCGATGATCAGCGAGCCCGTGAGGATGAGACCATCGAAGGGGGATCGCTCACCCTCGGCGATGGCCCCAAAATTCAATAAGGCCGACCCTGCGCTGTGGCCTATCCCAATAACCTTTTTGAATGGCTGCACCCCGGAGAGAATGGACGCGGTCTTGAGGTGATGGGCTAATTGCGACGCAACAGCGGCGCCAGTGGCGTACTGCACGTCAGACGCATTTACGGGTCGTGAACTCAATCCGACGCCCACCCAATCGATGGCGAGTGAGGACAAGCCGCGGTCGCAGGCGAAGGCTGTGTAAGAGTAGTTACGGAATTCCTCCGTCGGAGGCGACCAATATTGGTGGGTGTACGTGAATCCGTGCAGCAGGAGTTGTATGGCATCTGAAGAAAAAAAATGAATGACCAGAAGGGCTCAACCGTTTCAACTTACCTGCATTCTTAGGAGACACGGTGTCCGGCTGACAGAAAACACCGAAGACATCATACGAGGCCTCCAGACGGCGTAGGCCGGTTGCATTGCTTTTGAGCCCGCCAAACGGATCTGCGGGGTCCTTCGGAATCAGGACGTCGACGTGAACAGGAATAACAAGCGAGGAACAGCCGCAGGATGCACCAGATGCGACATAGACGGTCGATAGATAGAGGAGCACCAAAAGCGCACGCACGTTTGTTCGAAGTAGGAATGGGAGCATACTTGTAGCAATGCCTCTCTGCCGCAGTGGTGAACCTTTTATACTGCTTAAGAAAGACCAGACTAAGTCTGTCTCGGAAGGCCGCGCTTAATTAGTTCCGTAGTTAAGCCGTAAGGTGCTGATTCAGACGGAAGCCGCTTACGGATGTGAGCGTATGGTCAGTGGGCACCAAGGGTGCGGAAAGAAGGCCCATTCATAGCGGGAGACCCACGAAGCCAGGTGCATGGGAACTTCTTTTGGTTTAAATGCGACGGAGAAGAAAAAAATACGACTCCGGGGTTCTGTAGGAATGCCTCGGTTGACAGCGGCGCTCGGTAGTTGGGGCTGAGCAAGCATTGGAACTCTCGATCCACCATGAGAGGCCAGATGACTTGTTAATAAGGCTGCTCGGGCTCATTCGATCATTTCTCCCCGAGGCCAACGCTGATGAGAGCGACAAGCCGACGCAGATTATGTTCACCCTAGCCAAAAAAAAAAAGAATAACGCCGGATGGTTACCGTCGAAAATCGAATTCGGTCAAATTAAAGCGTCGTCCTAGAGTGGATTCGGTTAATTGGTGGGACTCCAGAGCGAGTTTTGTCCTCCACGAGGACCCCTGCGACTGGAGGACTCGGACTCGGATTCAGAGTTGAGGAGCCGCTCGCGGATGTCCTAGTCGACGAGGAGCAAATTTGAGGGGAGGTAGACGAAGAGGAGGAGGAGGAGGGAGAGGAGGAGAACGAGAACAGTGTAGGTGACCCCGTCGTTGTGGCAGGCACCGCCAAGCTGTTATAGTGCGATATCCTGCCCTGGTACACACTCGTTATGCTACGTGGGGTCAGAGGTCGGCTACACGATGAGCTGGTGCAAATCGACTACGTTTCGTCGTCCAACGCCATCATGTCCGCCAGACGGCACGAAGCGTCTGCGCGGTAGCCCAGTCGCTGGGGGACCAGGAAATGATGAGGACGATAGTCTGGGTGGCGATGGTCTGCGCGCTGACGTATTATCAGTAAGACACGTTTCGTGGAGCGGTGGGGCTCGTGAACTCGATGGACATTTGTCATTGGGTAGGATTCTGAGATGACGGCGGTCGCTGCAGGTCGTTCCATATTGCTAATCCTTGGACAGAGAATGCGGAGGCGAGGAGAGCAGCACAGACAAGGTAGACCAAGGTCACCACCGCAGTGGCTATGGCACAAAACGAAGGAGCAAGGGTTTAGCGCAAAAAGTCACAAGGTCACAAGATCACAAGCAGATTTTCTCACAAGGCCAAAATTTCACATGAAAATGATCTCGTCGTTGTAGGCTCTCTACTTCACAAGTTCGAATAAATTAACCGAAAGTTCAATGCCGCAATTAAAGCCACCAACAAGATACTACCATCTCGTATCTGCTAGTATCGGACCCCAAAGCTACGCCATCCCGTGGTCACGGATCCGGTCCTGGGCATCCAAGAAACGCAACCACCGACTCGGCCATGCGCGTTTCGCACTTCCTCGCGTCGTGAGCTTTTTTTTTCCCCGGTGGATAAACTGGAGAAATGTAACACGCACACAAAAAAAGAGAAATATCAGCACACGCCCTCGGGCGGAGTCGAACCGCCATCTCTCTCAGCAATCCATTTTTGGGCTATTTATGTGTGCGGGAGAAAGTAACCGTGCTCCACGAGAGCTTCCCTGGTCACCTGAAAAGCTAGATAGCTGGCAATCTAAATACTAACGGAGAACCGTATTCACTGCCCGCCCTTCAGACTGAGACATCGATTGCACATAATTCACGCGCAACGGAGGCAATTTGAACGCGCTCTTCCTTCTCTTGAGCCATTTTGACCCCAAGCGGGAATAAAATAAAATAAACCACATCTTTTTGCAATGTCCTCGGGTGGAGTCGAACCACCATATCTCCCATAAAACGCTTATCGAGTTGTACATGTTGCGCAAGCGAGCAACCATGCTCCACGAGGGCTCCCATGGACGCCTGAAAGGTAGAATAGCTAGGAATTAAATTTCGTATTCCGGTGATTGTATCTCTTGAACGCAGCTTCCCAGGACCAACAATTGCCCGAGAAGAAAAATGCAGGCAACGATCAGTAAGATATACTCTCAGGCAAGTACTTGAGAGGTGGGATAGACGCGAGTTTCATTCCTCTTCCCCTCTACCGAAACTGAATAGGGTTACAAGAAAAAAACGGTCTGGTGGGTTTTTATGCCCTCAGGCGGAATCGAACCACCATCTCTCCCAGCAATTGCGCAATTCTTAGCAGCTATGTGGGTGGGGGGCGAGCAACCGTGCTCCATGAGGACTTTCTCTGAACACCCTAGAGGTTTGATAACTGACTAAAATTCTAATCTGTCTTTCGGCGGTGCATATGCGGCACCATAAAATCCAGTTTCCATTTACTCTAGATTGAACAACGGGTAAAAGAATGTGGACCCCGTATATTGCAGAATAGAAGTACACTGTTCTTGGCGTTGTGGACGACCAGAGAAGTATGTGCCCAACTCGCAGACAATCCATCTTGCTTTGGGCTCCCACCGGATTGACAACAGGTCGCTCTACACGGAACAAATCGGACACGAGCGACATGATCGACGTGGTTTATTCCAGTCCGCAGCTGTACGCAAAATATCTTTCATTCACCTCTAGGTCTTAACCTGGTAGGAGCGATGAGCCCTTCATTACATGACTTACAACAGGAAAATGTTTAGCAGTGGTCTGGTCGAAAAAGTGACGAATAGGGACTCACTAAGCTCTCGGGTGGATTCGAACCACCCTCCCACAAAGGCAACATGATAATGGAGCAGGTGGGATTGACTGTACTCCACAAGGACCTTTCAGGCTCATTCAGAAAACTTGTAACTCTGACCTCAAGCTCTACTCTGTTATTGTTTGCAGTACACCAAAACGTTGCCATTCTTGCGCGGACAACAAAAAATAGGCGGATCCAGCTACTCTTACATGTCCTTACCTAGGCTCGAACCACCATCTTTCCTAACATTTCTGCTGATCTGCTTAATTCTCACGGGGGTTTCTCACTCCACAAGGACTTTTTTTCTAAATCTTAACTTGCACAGTCCCATCCAATTCTAGATTTTTACAAGTTACAGAATGGGTCGGCAATAAAGTTCACCACGGAGTTGGGGCAATTTCCATCCTTTATCAGAGCTTTCTCCCAACATCGAGATCGTAATACGAAAACACATTTCCTCATGCCAACCTCACCCTGAATTGAACTCTGATCTCAAGCTCTATTATCGACACCAAAAACGTATGCCGTTCTTGCGTGGAACACAACAAAAAACACGCTCACCCAGCACTCCATGTCCTTGGGTGGGCTCGAACCACCGTCTCTCCCCATTTCACAGATTATACAAGCCTATAATTAGTGGGAGTGAGTTTCATACTCAACAGGGACTTCTCTCCCTCCGAATTTCCGGACTTAATTGGTGCACAATCCACCCTACAGGTTACAAATCTGATACGACGGTTCGTCTCAATATACAGGTATACAGCCGCACGCAAAAAAAGCTCCCATTCGACCCTAAGTCTCAACCTGGTATGAGCGAGAAGCCCCTCGTTTCATGAGTTCCGACGGAAAATAAACATGTGGGCGGTGGCCACAAAAAGTGGCAGAACAGGTTTTGCACGTCCTCGAGTGGATTCGAACCACCGACCCTCCCATACAGTCCCGATCAAAGACGTCATAATAGGTGGGAGTGAGTTACCGTACTCCACAAGGACTTTTCAGTTTCATTCAATGCAGAGACAGATGCTTGTCTGAACCAATACGGGTTGCGGCCACGTTCTCGCTCCTGAGGAATGAAGAAAGAAATATAATATCCTCGGGGCAGGCCCGGAGGTTTCTTGTCCATTTTCCGTATGTCTGTGGTGAATGAGAGGAGACAAGAGTAATGAATAATGTGCCTCGCCTTGCCCTAAAGCCAACCTCGAGGCGGTTGTGATCAAGATACCCCTCGAGGATTTCGGGTACCTTGTCCGCCGGACTGGGGTCTTAACAAAATCTCAAATCGTCAAAAACCTTAAGAAAGTCGTAAGACGCGCATTAGAAATATCTTCCGGATAAAATGTTAGGACTGAGTTAGCAGAACTGTACTAGTACTGGAGTGTACTGAGCTACTGCATCAATGATCTGTACGACAAGCGATTTTACTATTTCATAATGTTTACGCTTGACCGTGTATAATTGTTATAATATAGACAGTTTATCGACTGTATAATAGCTTTCTTGAAGATATGGGCCATATGCACACCATATCACCCATATTCCCGAGCCGTCCGTCTGTTTCGACTAGCCCTTGATATCCGCCGACACGACGTCAAACTTGACCACATCGGGCTGCCCTGTGAACAGCTGGTCCGCCGACGCGAACAGCGCCGCGGCGACCTTGCCGTTGAGATGTTCCTCCCGCCCCGCCTCGCCCGCGAAGAAATCGACGATAGAGAAGACGTACGTGCCGGGGAACTCGATGGCGTACCAGAATAAGGTGTCGGGCTCGGCGGCAACGAGGGGGACGGCGCCCTGCGTCGTGAGGGGGGGGATCAGAATTTAACAGAGGCAGGGACGGGGAGACGCACAGTAAGGAAGTCCCGGACGTCCTGCACCTTATCTGCCTTGGCAGTGAAGTTGACGCGCAGCCCGACGGCGAGGCCCTCGGTTAGGCTGCCGTCTCCGTCCTGGACCTACCACCGAGTTAGCCAACTGCACACATTCGGCTCACCACCCGAATCGAATTGGCGTGGCACGCACCTTGCTAGCGAGGACGTTCGCCTTGTTGACGATGGGGTCGGCGACAAAGAGCGTGGGGGCATTGGCGAAGAGCGCGGCGGCAACCTTGCCGTTGAGATGCGCGGTGCGAGCGGCCTCGGAGTTGAAGGTGTCGAAGATGGCGAACGTCGGCGGGACGACGTCGGTAAATTTGACGCCGAACCACTGGATCGTTCCGGGCTCGTCTTGCACCAGCGGGATTGCGCCCTCGAGGAAGTTCTCGGTGGCGTCGATCTGGTCGGGTTTGGCGATGGCAGGGACGAGGAGGGCGAGGGACACTGCAGGGGAATGTTGCTATACTATATATGGGGGAGAAGGAAATGCGCACCATCGCCGAGCACGGGCTGGAGCACTTGCAAGAGTAGCAGGAGGGCAGGGAGGAATGCCGGCATTGCGAGTTTTTGATTTTTTGTACTGGGTTTTCACGTGGATAGAAGGAAGCGAATCCATAGGCCCGCTGCTTATAAGTAGCGGAAACGGGCATTGATGAACGTGGTGGGTATTTGTATGTACCCGAGAGCGGGATGGGCACACTTGGCAGAGCACTTATAAGGATGTTACCATTGCTTCGCCGAAGGCAGTGACTGACCACTACTGATCGATTATGTAGCAGTCAATTGAACTACTTACGTTCTGTTAGCGAAGGGGTTTAAAGCTAACGTATGCTACGAGTCCAAGGCAATATATGGAGCGATCGGGATTGCGGAGTATATGCAAGGGAGGGGAGACTAAAGACGACGCATGACAGGCCCTACTGTACTATTACGATCAAAGGTTCACGGGGTGTCATCCGACACCTCAAAGGTTCACTGAACCCGATGTTCATTCCTTGGCAATCACGAAGTCACCGTCACTGGGTCAAAATTGTTCAGTTCACGACCGGCTGTCATCCGTCACCTTCGTAATAATACAATATTCTAATACGTTCCGAGTCGTCATCGCCGTCGTTTTGGCTGATTCAGCCAGCCGCTCTCCATGGAGTTTCGCTGGACTGAAACATCTTCTTACCCCTTCTCACCACATTAGAAACCCTCCGTGTTATTGATAAGTGCTTGCTTCGCAGTAGTAATTTCTTTCAGTGCAACTTACTTTCCATATTCTTTTAGTTCTACAGCGGCGGGTTGAAAGACTGCGCCTGTAAGCTCGGCTACGGGGATATAGATAATCGGGCCTGAGCCGTGCATTCCTCAGGGGACCGAGCCTTGGGGATCTACGTACGTACGAAGCTACCTACCTGAATGTTGCAGCGGGCTTCTCGCTGTGATACCTACCTCCCTTGGGGAGTCTGGTCCGAATGTCGGAATATTTCGCCATTGAACCTTTCCGACCTGTTGTTATCAAATCACTGCATAAGCTATATCAGTCATAGCACGGAGATATATGCCATACACGCGAGCTGCATTACTTTATATTATTATTAACCGTTTTTCAAGGAGATGGTCCTCGAAATATTGGGCCACTGGGACATGTTCTCGGCATGTTAGACACCTTTCGGTGCAAAAACAGCCCAAAGCCAGCAACTACCTGGTACATGATGTTTTCAAAACTCCTTTCTATCACCAATTGCGTGGGGATTAGCTGAGTAGATATATCTAGTTTTTCTCTGAATCGGTGAAGAACTGACTGAGATATTGGGAATTCTTTGAAACTATCCCAGAAGCGAAATTTTCCGTGCGCGCCTTTGGTACTGTACACTAACCAAATTAATTTCTATCTGCAGAATTTCGCTGCATTCTGGGTCACGGCTTGATCAAGAAAGCTAGAAATTGACTCTTGGACGGCCTTCCGTTTTTTTACAGGCAGCGGGCTCCTTGCTAGAATCAGCATCGATGTCAATAACCGTGACATCTGTGAGAGTCTCGGGATTTCGGGGAGCGTCTGAGGTCTTCTTATCAGCCATAAACCGAAGTGCCTCAGCTAAAGCAATAGATGGTGCATGGGGACTCTTCCAGCTGTCTGCAAGGTAATGGGGGAGATTATTATCCTACTATGCCTACGGCAGAGTGCTTGCACTAAGTATTGCTGTTCTTTGGCGGGCTGGTCACGAGAATAGCGTCCAGTTAGCTAACAGACTGTAACAGTGCTCCTCCTCACCATTCGAATGCATGTCAGAAGCAATTTTTTACATTTCCCCTGAAGTTCCAATGTATGGTCCAAGTATGTCTAATCCTTCCTCCATGCTCCTTACAACTTCCAATGCTCTGGGACTGCAATAACAGGCCACAACCTCGCATTCACTCGGGTGGCTGACTAAGCCATCATTGGCCATTTTTGGTATGTCGCCGGAAGAAAATTCGGTGTACCATCAAATCATCATATGAATTGGGCCAAAATGGTTTAAATAAATCATAGAGTAGGTTTTCCAACGTGTTCTCACCCCTCGTCGACAGTAAATTCCCTCCTCAAATCATTGCATTAATCCGATCACACGGTTAGTAATCCCGCGGCTCTCTGCCAGCAGGATAAATTCATGGTTCAGTATTCAATATTCGCAACCTCAGCTCAATAACTGTTCAGTTACCCTAAAGTGCTGCTTTTCTTCCATTCTTCTGCGGTTCTCTGCGGCTAATCTGGACTGCAATCTCAGACATTGGCGCGCTCGATACAAAGCAAAACAGTAACTGGTACCACTCGGTGGTCAATGCTGGAGCGTCGGCGCTATCTCGTTTTCCGATGTGTGTTTCTTTATATGGCTCTAGCTTTGCTGACGGGCTTTCTTCTTCGAGCGGCCCAGGCGGCATTGCACAGTATTGACTCGACTCAGCTTGAAGCGCCTGGTTTCAGAGGGGTAGGTTCATTTAGCATCCCCTTTTCCCGTTCGCTACGTTTGTGCATTGTGGGAATCTGCTCAAAATTGAGCGTGTGGTGCCGGATCTGCATGAAACTGTTAAAATAAATAAATAAAGTCTGCACCTTATGTTTCTGCAAAGTTTTAATAATTGTGAATTGTTACAAACAGCTTTTGTTTTCAAGACGAGTTGGTCAAAACTCAATCCAGCCCAATGTCCGATGGTGCGAATAGTCCTGCTGTCTACTATCATGTATATGCAGGACCCGGAGCGTGCGACCCAGAATCGAAGGAAAATGAGATTAAAGAAAGACGAGACACACGAAATTATCACTGAGGAAGGGAAGATGAGGATGGGACACTTGGCCGGTCGCGCTCCACCACCGCCGATAGTCGTTCGCCCTTTTCGCGGACGGGAGGCCGAGGTGAGCGGGGCAGAGAGGATGAGGACGGGAGCGAGGCAGCTAAGCCGTTGCGCTCTAGTACTTTTTCGTGCACCGGCGGTAGAGCTACCACGTCGCTGTCCCTCTGGTATCGGGGTGGGAGTTCGACAATTTCGGCGGCATCCGTGATCACTGTTATTGGCACTTGTCCGGCGTCGTGATAGAGGACATATGTGCGAGTTGGCGGCGCTGCTGGGGAGATGATCTGCGAAGTACGAACTTTCGGGACGGTGGTCCACGACGGTGCCTCGGTGGCAGACGAGTACGGTCGAGGGTGATCTGAATCGTTACGTGGGCGAGTATATAAGGCATCGACCTGCGGTTGCCTGTGGCGAAGGCGGAGATACAGGAAGGTCCCGAGGGAACCAAGGATGGCAGCCGCAAAGGCACCTCCCAACCCGGCGCCAACGGCAATAGTATGCGCGGTGGAGGATGGACTGCAGAAGAACAAATAAACCTCAAGGAAAGAGGAAGGTAAATTCTTGATCGTACATGGTACCAGGAGCCACTGAAAATTTTATCGCTGAAACTCGAACCAGGGTTTAAACCATGGTTTTTGGTTTCACCGGCTTCAAACCAAAACCAAAACCAGCTCCAAACCATAACCTTGGTTTGGTTTGGTTTCAGAAAACCATGGTTTTGGTTTGCTGGTTTCTTGGTTTGAAACCAAACCAAGCACATCACTAACACCAGGAGCGAATATGGTGCTACAGGATTCTGTCTACAGGAGAGTCGGATTGGATTTGCAGTCACGCGCAGCACAGACAAACGCACCCTATCGCGTTGTCTGAATTGGTCCTTCAGGATCAGCAGTCGCCTCTATCTGCTGCAGTGGAACACGCACTTCGACCCCATTCAATGTGAATCGTCTCGCATTGTTCTGAGATGCCAATCAGCTCGAGGCGAAAGAGCGGGCGGAACGCCACGGACCTGTTATTGGAATGGGAACAGGCTGCCCGGCAGGATTATAATCGAAGAAGAATCCCTGGATAGGCGTAATGACTATGGGCTTGATAAAATATTCCAGGGACGCACTGGCTGCAAAAATGGGACGTATTTGGCCCAGCCAGTCGCCAACAGGCTTCCCAAAACTAGCAACAGGTCCAGCCACAAAGAAATGAGACCACGGCGCCCCATTGAATCCACTGGGGGAAAGGAGAAAAAGGAGTCAAGGGAAAGGGATGAGAGGGCGACGTCCAGTCGGGCGATGGGAAGTCCTTTGCCCTGCTTTTGTCATAGGCTGATAATGAAATATCGCAATTACCCAATGAGAGAGCGCACAGCACCCGCGGAAACCCCACCATATCAGGGAGGCATACTTCGACTTGATAGTTTCCTACATCCAGGGAAACTCGGTTCCAAAGATATGGGCCCTGGGAAGTAAGTACACTGTATCACGACATTTGCCGCGACAGCGCGCACTGATGTTATTCATGGTCAAGCACTCGATGGAAGGAGTGATTGATGCAGAGCTCCATGCCTATTCACGAACACGATACTTACACACAGATCGAGTGGTTTGGATAAATGGGAAATGGACACACAAAGTAATGGCCTTTAGATTGTACCTGTGTGTTCGAAACAAGAAGCATAGAGTTGCCCTCACACATGTCGTGCTCTCAGGTGATGCTTTGGCAATGGAATGTATGTGGTGGAGTGCTAGCCAATAGTCACATCGACGAGAACCTTGGTCTAATCGAATCCGCTGCTTCATCACTCAATTTGGATTTCATCGCGATCTGATGAGGATCTGTTGGTTGTCCGCCAAAGCCCCGAAGCTCTTTAGGCCGTGGTCTGGGGTGATAGGACAGAGTTGGAGACTTTCACTGTATGGTTGGGCCACTTTGTCTTTGCTTTGCGAGTCATTGTCAACGATATCCTCGGCCCTTCTCGTACCGAGTGGTTATTATCAGCGGCCAAAACAGGCTGTTTGGCATGATCCGCGCCTTCTTGGACGCCATGGCATCCAAATCATCGCAATTTTTTCTATGCTGTCCATCATTTCTGTGGAGTCGGGGGGGGGGGGGAGGGGGGGGGGAGGATTTGGGGGTTGATTGACAGTCTCTGTCTACGAGTTTGGCCAAAGAGAACAGAAGCAGGGTCAAAGCGAACAAGGTGAACAATAAATTATTAAAGATGGCCCAAGCGGATCAAATCGGTCCCCAATAGTTGTAACGCCACCTACAGGCCCAAACAAACCTCTCTTATTTCTCGGCCACCACCATCGGTCTCACGCACTCTTCCCTGCTCCACCCTGAAAAGCTCAAGGTCCCTTCACTCTTTGTATTTTTGAGTTGACTCGGCGTCGCTGAACCGAGCCGATTTGCTAGATGGTGACACAAACTGGCTGTTTCGTTGCCCTTTTGGGTTTCCTTGGCAGCTATGAACACGACAAAAATTCTGGTGAGTGGCCGATCTATCCTAATAATGGGATAGGTTGAGATACAAAGGTCTATTCTGTATCCTATCCTATTCCCTCCGGCATCAGGGAAAAGACAAATTGCTATGGGCCGCCACATAGACACCCATAGACACCATAGAAGCCATAGATCATAGCAACGTTGCTATGGCGTCTATGAGTGTCTATGTGGGTCTATGTAACTGCCTAGACTCGTTACCAGTCTGCCCAGAGGCGGCATATCTTAGTGCTAGCACTTTGCCGTACGGCATAGTGCTTGCACTAAGATTTGCGGTAGCGCAGACTGGTTACGAGTCTAGTAACTGCCCATAGAGCCCATAGCATTTGGGACTTTCCTGATGTGTCCCATCGTATCTTTGATTCTCTCTCGTCTTATCCCATCCCATCGCATCCTATCCATTCGATTCCATCTCTTCCCGTGTTCCGATGAAAGATATGGCGTCTCTAGCAAAAGGTCCGAAGGTCGCAAGATCGTAGGATTAGACCAAGCTGTCCCCAACCTTTCGGCCCTTGTTGGCGTCCCGTTGATGCAGTGATTTACCGTGAAAGAATCATGACAACGACGGTTGCGATGGGGTTTTTAATTGCTTCCGCGGCTATATATGTACAGGACTCGGCTCGACAAATCCAACACATCAGGATGGATGGACAGGTGCTGTGCATGTGGTTCTGATGATCAACTGCGGCCGTCCCGATTATTGCTCGTATCTCGAACAGATCTTGCTGTTTCAAAGGGATGCGTGTTTACCATGACCTCAACTTGGTTTTTTTCTCTTCATCACATATATGTCCGACTTTGGGGTTTGAGGAAGGAATAGGACCTGCATCGCTGGTCCATACCAGATTTCAACCAGAAGTACGGTTCGGATCAAAGGTTATCGCACGTAGGATGTCGGCCGATCAGCTCCGATCAACGTTTCGGATTTCCTCGTTTCCGCAAGACTGCACTCGCTCTTGGTCTGTCATTTCCCCGTCTTTCAACGACTTTCTGGGATCGTTCTGCTCCCACGATGCAGGGCTGCTTCAATCCACGATACATATGGCTGGCATACCGACCCATATCTCTCCGTTGAATGCGCCGCTAAGTATGCGTCGCCCGCTGCCCACATACGTGCGGCTTGCGGCACCCTAATGACCTTAAGTATCACAGGACATCGGCTGAGCGCTGATCAGAGCTGCAGTACTATTGTCCCCTGTCGAGACCGACCCAACTCCACCTGCGCGCGCTCTCTCACGAGCATCCGCCGCTTATCGCGCACGCATCCGGGCGTCGTCTTCACCTGCGTACGCGCCTCCGTCCTGCCTTCAGCTACCTGACTTCTCGTACGAACGTATACAGACCATCTCTCTTCCCGATGAACGTCCGGCCTCGCACACGTCTCGCAGCCGCGCTTCCGTCCACACATGCACTCGGAGATGCGTCGTCACTTCGCCACCGACGTACCCTTATTCCCGTGCATATCCGCGCTTACAACTGCGTGCGCTCGCGACCTGCGATGCCCTCCCTGCCGTTCTTCCCCAAGCGGAGCAGAGAACAACGAGGACGCTTCAGCATCCAGCCTCCTCGCGTCCCTATTGTTGAGTGCGCACATACACTGCGCCCGTGCGCGGTCTTGATCCACGCACGCACCCTTGGCTCTTCCGCGCGCCTTGATCGTCTGTTCCAGCGTCGAGCTCGTGAAGGCTACACTTCTGCGCTCGTGAATCCCGCACTTTCGTTTCCCATTCCTGAGTTTCGTGGACCTCCGCACGTCACGCGCCCCTCATCGCTCTAGATGACGGCTCCGCATTCTTATTCCGCATACCCGCGGCTGCTCGCGTTCCCGTGTGCTGCATCGGACGTGCGCGACCTCGAACTTCAGCACCCACAGTCCCTCCATGCGCCTCGATCTTCTATTTCAAGCACCGAGGTCCGAAACATCCATATATTTCTCACCTAGCTATGAAGTTCTTCTCGCGTCAATGCCGCGCTTGCCAATGCCCGCACTTCGCCGCCCACTTACTTCCAAGCCCCGCGTCGGCATCCCTGTCATCTCAACTCTCGAACTCGAGAGTAACTCTACATTTACGCAGGACACGTTGAAGCCGGCGGGCCGTCTATCCCACATCTATGCCAGTACACAATGCATACACAATGTCGCCTTGAATTAATTCAGTCCTCGTTCACAAGTTATTCCAGGACCAGCGCGTCACTGGGTCCGCATAGAGGCTCAAATGAAGCCCAAGTTTAGATTCTAACCGCACATGCCGCACTACACCGTCGGTTCACGCACACAGCGATTCCTCCTGCACACACCGCGCGTTCTTGCGGTTCACGCGCTCCCAGTTGAAAATAGGTAGGGCTGACCATCACTACGTCGAGCGATTCAGCCTGAGTCTTACAATGCATAGGTGCGCACATTCAATTTCTGGATTTCATCAGTGGGCGGCAAGATTCACTGTCCATTTCCTTTTCTACGTATTTATGTGGATCAGAAATCTCTCGTTCGGTCGGTTGTTTCTGTCGGCTGTTGAAATCGAGGAGCAATTATGTCTATTCTTGCGGAACCTAAATAAACCCAGACCATGACAAACGCGAGGAAGTACAATTCTGAATCTAATATCTGCAGTCAATGACATCCATTGCATATGAACATACAGTACAGTACAAACCGTAAAAGTCGACCATCTATCTACCCCACCACTTCACTACTTCAAACCCAATCAACCAACGCCTTCCCAGCGCTTACAATTAAATGACCCGTCATCAGCGCTTACCCCTCCTGGGTGCGCTACCCTGCTGCGTCGCCTCCAAATTCACATCCGTAGTACCAGTAACACTCGCGCTCTGCGACGTCCACTCCGAGCCCGACCTCGACGTGAGGATATCAGCATACTGCGGCGGGAGACGTTCTGGCTCCATCTGCACCGGCCCATCGTCGACTTCCTGAATCGGCGCGGGGGCACAAGGGTAGGGGTCGCGTGCGGAGTTGGATTGGGACGGAGATGCGGATGGGGAGGAAGAGGGGGGACGTACGGCTCCGCGATGTAGCTCGTCGTCATCGTCGTCGCTGTTGAGAAGGTGGGGCTGGTGGCTGTGGGGCGGGTCCCACTCTTTGTAACCCTAGCCCGTGCCCGCGGGCGCATCTGCATCGGAGGCACGGGCCCGGTGGCGTGCATACCAGGCGCCAACAGTCAGGAGAAGGAGCGCAGCGAGGGAGGTGATGGTAGCGCCTGCGATGACGCCTGCGGAGGGCTTTTTGTGCGCACTTGCAACTGGAGGTGGCGTCGATGAGTCCGACGCTGACGCGCTCGTAGACGTGGCAGTCGATGAGAAAGGGTTAGACGCGGACAAAGATGAAGAGGGTGGAGGGGTGGAGGATGAGAATGGCGGGGGCGACACCGTCGTTGTCGCAGACAGCACCGCGAAGCTGTTGTAATGCGATATCCCGCGCTGATAGGCGCTCGTTGTGCAGGCTGGGTCGGAGTTGGGCTACACGACGAGCTGGTGCAAAAACGACTGCGTCTCGTCGTAACTGACGACGTACAACGCCATCATCGTGCCCGCGGCCACAGGCACAGACCGCACGAAGACGCTGTACAGCGTCTGCGGGTTGGCCCAGTCGCTGGCGGACCAGGCCATGATGGGGACGATGGTCTGCCCAGCGATGGTCTGCGCGCCGACGTAGTAGAAGAACGAGGCGTTGCGCACGGGGGTGGGGTTGGTGAATTGGATCGAGAGCGGGTAGCACTCTGCGACCGGTGCTGCTGTGCTTGGGGAGATCCATACGGCAGCGCCTTGCGTGGGGAATGCGCTCTCCTCCACGGCGCTTGCGTCCGCAGGCGTGGCCGACTCGGGTGGGAGAAACGCAGCGGCCATGGTGGTGGTGACGGGGAGCTGGGGGTAGCCGTTGTAGGTCGCGATACCGTGCTGATAAACCGACGTGATGCACGACGAGTTAACGTTGGGCTGGACGACAATCTGGTGAAGGAACGACGTGGTCCCGTCGTAGTTGAAGAGCGCGAGCGCCATCATCGTGCCCGCGGCGACTGGCACAGACTCGACGGAGACACTGTATTGTGTGGCGCTGTCGATCCATTGCTCTTCGGGCCAGTTAGCGATAGGGACGATAGTCTGGGCAGCGACGGTCTGCACGCCGACCTAGTACCAGTAAGACACGTTTCGCGGGGCGGTGGGGTTCGTGAACTCGATGGACATCGGGTAGCATTCTGAGCTGACGGCGGTCGCTGCAGGTGCGCTCCATATTGCTGATCCTTGGGCAGGGAATGCGGCGGCGGGGAGAGCGGCACAGACAAGCCAGACCAAGTTCACCAAGCGATCTATCAAAAGGCTGATGAATTAAAACTGTGTAACTTTGTAACCCTGCAGATACCGACCCAAGTCAACCGATGACTGCGTCCAGGTCCTGGGACGTTTGTGCTTTGCCTTGGGCGTCATTGCGATTGAAGTACGAGACACAAGGAATAAGATCCACGAGAGACCGACCAGAACGCGCAAACATCCCTGCTCGCTGTCGTTCTTTTACGAAAGAAAAGGTGCTGGTGTCGGTGTTTGGCTACCGCGGCTTTGTCTTTGTCGCGGGGCTCGGATCAGCCCGGCCCGAGGTCCTTGCCTCAGTAAGATGCGTGTACTATTAATGTCCGCCGACATTACATTTCTGTCCTGGTCATCACATTTGTGTCTCCTGGACAGGACAAATATATACTCCAAATGGAACCTTTGTGTCCCCGGAGCGAAACATTTCTGGACATTGGCCATCCTAATACGGTCCCCCTATCACGGGGTTTTTGTCATAGCCATATTGTGATTTTGTCCCGGCAGAATCAATATACCGCCCGCCGGATCATCAGTTCATGTCCCTTTGCCAAACCATTCCGGCCCGCCGGACAGCAGCTTTTGGTCCGCTCTATAAGTATCTCAACAACTACCCGCTCAATCTACATGATGTTAGATGCCATTTTGCTCTGTTTTATGAGCACTTTCCGCCAAAAATAACCATTAGTCGGTTCCTTTAGCCAGCGGGTCACAGGGTCGGGATGTCCGTCGAAATCCTTCAACTTGGCTGATTAAGTGTTGGCACCTTCAAATGGTTCCGCACCCAACTCCATTTGTGTCTTTGGGAGCTACCCAAACACCACTTGAATGTCTCCCAGTCGTTTTTTTCCAACGAATATTCTGCCCCAAGAGAATCAATATTCTGCCCGGCGGATCATCCATTGATGACCATCTGCCGAACCATTTCGGCCTGCTGGTCAGCAGCTTTTGGTCCGCTCTTTAAGTATCTCAACAACTACCCACACAATCTACATGATGTTAGATGGCATTTTGCTCTGTTTTATGAGCACTTTCTACCAAAAATACCCACTAGTTTGTACCTTTAGCCGGCTGGTCACAGGGTCGGGATATCCGTCGAAATCCTTCAACTTGGCTGATTAAGTGTTGGCACCTTTGAATGCTTCCGCACCCAACTCCATTTGTGTCTTGGGGAGCTACCCAAACACCACTTCAATGTCTCCCAGCCATTTTTTCCAACGAATATTCTGCCCCAAGAGAATCAATATTCTGCCCAGCGGATCATCCATTGATGTCCATTTGCCGAACCATTCCGGCCCACTGGTCAGCAGCTTTTGGTCCGCTCTTTAAGTATCTCAACAACCACCCAGTCAATTTACATGATCTTGGGAGTTATTCTGCTCCATTTCACGAGTACTTTCCCCGTAAAATAACCATTAGTCTCTATCTACAACTACCCGCTCACTGTGTCCGGATTTCCGTCCAAATCGGGCTGATTAAATTTTCGTACCTCCAAATGCTTCCACAGCCAACCAGGTACCACAACTAGTACTACCACTACTCCTATACAATCCAATAACCATATTTAACTGCTGTACTAGCCAAGGGGGCGCGAGGATTAAAATTAAATAGGACAATGCTACCCCCGGGTGGGGTGGGTGGGTAGGCAGACCTGCCATAGATGGAAATTTTATTGTACAATGAAAAAAAATCTCCCACCATTGTCCTATCATCGAATTTTGTCGCCTAGAAGAGAAGCAAATCACGGTCCCGTGCTCAACTGAACATTTCCTTTTCTGCATGCACAACGCAAGGCCACCAAGATGTTTTTTGGATGGCTGTGATATCGATGGGCTGTGGTATAAAGGTTCGAGATTCCAATTTCCAAGTCCTCTTATTGAATTCTGCACCTTGGAACTCCTCTGATCATTGTCTCTAACTCCGCTTTCCATGTCTGCGATCAACAATTACTCTGATTTCCGAATTGACATGCCCATATTTCTGCAAGTTTAGCCTGAAGTCAACAGAGAAAACAACTGGCTCAGGGCCATTGAAAAATCGACCTCTTTGGTGTGTTATTTGCCACGAATCACAGCCCTACACGGGTCGGCACCCAATTCGCAGACAAGAAAATGTCTTCTGGTCATACAACCAGCCCTCTCATATCCAGTCTGCACACCCCGACATCCCAGTACCCGCGGAATTCACAAGTGCGTACAAGATTACTAAGGAAGAGTTTATCTTCTTGAAGCTAAAGAAGGGCAAGCGCGGTACCAAGAGGAAGGGGGATGAGGAACAATGTGGTTCCTCTGCAAGCTGTCGACGTACTTCTTAGATTAGCTCAAGATTACCGTTCAATTTATTTATTTCGCTCAGCTGCAGATGGCTTGGTAAGCAAAAAGGGGGTGTGGTGGATCCCTCGGGCACGGAGATTTTTTGTATATTTGGGGGGGTGGGGGTCCAGGATCCAACACATTTCGAAAAAGGGAGCATTGTCCTTTTAAATCTAATCCTTGCGCCCCCTTGGTATTAGCTATCCACAATTTATGTCTCAGTCATTTTCTTGGGCGAGTTATCAGAGAGTTCTATCGTGCGTGAGAATCATCATTCGGGTGACTACAAGTCAACTGAGATTGTAAGGACTAACTACTTCAGAGGCCTAAAATGCAATTCGCTCCCATCAAAGAGGAAGAACTTGGTCGTATTTTCAGATGCCCATGTGGATTTGGTCTTCGACTTGAACTGGCCGACCAGATTATGATCATATCCAGCCAGCACAGCACAGAGCTTCTGTGTGAAGGCTTTTTCCGTGAAGCTTTGGAACACTTCAACATCTGGATCTCTAGCTCTCTGTTGCTGGTGATACTTGGAAAGTGTGATTGCAAGATGCAACAGGCAAGGCTGTGAGAGGTGGTCAGATTAAGTTACAGCTGATGGGCGGAGTGGGAAAGGTCACAGAAAATATTTCGCTCTCCCAGTCCAGCGGTTTCTGAGCATCGTTGAAGCAGGCATAATTTTCTGCAAGCCACTGACGCCAGAATACGTATTTTGCGCTTGCAGCTTCGGCCTCAGACAGGTCGTCTGCTGGTATATCTTCATGCATGTAGTTTCGCAGATCTAGAGCGGGGAACAGGAGGATCATGCATGAGAGATAGATGATATCCATCCATCCTCGCGCATTGTCCAGGTCCGGGCAATAGGCAGCCAGTGCCTTTAGATCCTCCGGTGGGCGAGCTGAACCGATAAATATGAGCAAAACAGAACACAGAAGAGGCGGCAGTCTCACCAGTGGTAATATCGAGCCAGAACATATTCACTCGAACAAAGATTGGCCACATCGCAAAGTGGTCCGAGTTTGTGAGAATGTGTTGCAGCATCACCATATGAAAGATTATGGACATCGCTGGGCGGATGCTTGAGGCACAAAAGAAGTATCCACCCACAGTCCATGTTGCTGTGCGATTGATATCCGAGGCAGCATCGTCGCCGGTATCCGAAGAGATGACAGCGTGTTCCCTGCCCGGCTGCTGCAGCCTTGGTATGGAGACTCAGCATCAAAGTCTTGGGAGGAAGGAAATAAGAGGTGACTTACAGGACACCCGCCCCTGCTGGCAGTACGACCACCTCGTAGTCGCAATCCTGTACACTAGCCTTGTCTGGCTGCCAATCTTTTAACGCAGTTGAATCGGTGATATCACGGGAGGGGATGCGGATGTTCGGGCTGTCAGAGGCTCGCGGGCGCGCTCTGATCCAGAATTTTTCACCTGGGCCCGAAACATACAGCCACGTCCCAGAAATGTCGAAGTGGAAGAGGGAAAAGGCGTGAGCAAGCGCCAATAATTTGAAGTACATTTCTCCGTAAGGAGGGTACTTCTCAGGAAATCCTGGCAATCCATTAGGCTGGCAATATGCGATGTACTCGAGGTCAAATCCACTGAGATTCGATAGCATGAGCAATAACAATGGTCACATTTAAAAGGCAACTCACGTTCCCAGCAGCGGGTTCGGGTGGACAAAGTGTCCGCCAGGAAGGTCTAATGCGTTCAGCACCAGACCTCCCGGTTTTTCCCCCTGCTCAAGCACCTCTCTCAGAGTACTAGTCCGAATCGAGTCTGTATAGTCGGCACTTGCATCATCATCATCGTCGTCGGGGAGGACTCGTAGGCCCTGCACTGTGGTAGAAGTAAGTGTTACAGTATCCTCAGAGTCAATTTCTGACCAGATTACGCACCCTGAACTTCGATCAGAGCATCCATCCGATTATTCTTTGTAACTTCTGAGCGAATATGATCGGTTTTGGGGCCCGCTTTCATCCCGAGAATAAACAAATCGACCCCTGTGGCCCAAAGTCTGACGCGTTGGATATCCTGCATCGCTTCCCACTCTCCCAAGGGGATTGTACGCAGATGAGGCTCGTTGACCACAGGCACGCGAATAATGTCGTCCCTATGATATTCTCTAAACAAAAAACCGTTGCAGGAACAACGCGTTTGGACGTTGGCCATGGACGTGTTGATGTCGAATATCAGTTTATACTCTGCGCGTTCCTGTAGATTAATCAGCATATTGGCGAAGTATGCGAGTGCATGTGAATTTTACCGATACTAAATGTGAGCGATAATTGAAAGACCGTTGGGTGCGGCCGTCCGGCAACATGCCAGTAATTCTTGCTACATGGGTGGAACGCTGCAACAGCTCATTGGATTTTTTTTTTTTTAACAGATAAAATGACAGGTGCACGAACCGCGAGTTTAAGATCAGCCAATTTCATATCCTTTCTCGTATCTTGTTCACCATCCATGCTTTCGGCTGCTACGGGTTTGCCATCGGGTTCTGCATCAGACATCTTTCACGTTGTGTTTAAAATTGTTTTTTTCACAGCCATGACGCAGATGCTTACCTGAAGGCCATCGGACCCGCTATCCTGTTTACCAGACTTCACAGCTCGTGCTCTTTTTTGTTTCCTCGCTGTAACCACTGTACTGCTAGACTGTGATGCCTTGCGCTTGCCTCCATTGGTCTTATTCCCAGAACTCTGCGAATCGGAGCCAGTCACATTTGGGTTTCTATTTCGACTGGTGCGTCGGAGCCCCTCCTTCACTGGGTCCAGAGAACCAGTGGTAGGATCAGTGTCCACATCCATATTATGGTCGGACAAAACGGGAGATAGAGGACTGAGATTTTCCACCGTACCAGCGAATTGTTCAACACATATCAAGCGCGCGGTTATTTTGACGAGGATCACATAATTGGTAGCAAACATTTTTTTTGGCGGTTTGTACTGAACTGAAGATGGTGCAGGAACCCCGTACAAAAAAACTTGCACACCGCTACAAGTGTCCTATCGCGAGGTGAATGTAATCCACGATGGAAAAAAGAGGTATCATGTTATTCGGGCCAAGACTCCCCCATCCTGGCGCCAATCGCACAGTGTGAGTTTATTCCAACCGCCTGGTACATTGGCCGATCATCTCATCCATGCAATAGCACATACCTTTTGCGGACGTCGCCAAATCTGGCTATCAGACGACTGTGGGGGTCGCCTCTTTCAGAGAGGTATTATCCAACAAGATTGAGATCAATGAAGCGCTCGAAAACCTGCGCGCAGATCGCCCCAAAAAAGTTCTTTATGATTTATTTACCCTCTTATCATATTGCTAATTGTAATCCAGCAAGTGACAATGCAAGTGGGCCGGCCCAGGACGGCCACAACACGGAAGAAGCTCGAAAAAATGCAGAAATCTCTCCGGTATCAGCGCTGCAACCAATCGCTTCAATTGCAGGATTCGCAGGACAAGGAAAAGGACAAGGAAAACGAGATGGAGATCGACGAACCAGTGATGAGTATTCGAGTGACTCGCTCGAAGGCTACAAGGGTGATTAGTTCTTAGCTTCTACATTATTTTCACCAGTAGCACTCACTGATTGAACTGGAATGGTGCATCTGAGTTTCCAAGTGTCCAATTGCCCGTTTCGGTTGCGCTTCATCTACCGTTTCTTCGACGAAATGACCACCTTTTGTTGAAGTCTGTTTGGTTTAATCCCCATTGAACGTATCTCCTTCGCTCCGTGTCTCTTACCTATCTCCTCGACGTCACTGATCTTCCACAGGCCACAGGTTGCGTTTGAAAAACACCGCCTTTAAGGCAGTCCAGTTGAGCTCGATATGGTGCAAATATTCTCAGCAAGCCCATAATTTCCGACACTGTCCGCTGTGGAACGATTACAAGCTGTACAAAAACACAACTGCGCAACAAATTCCAACCTGGGATCTTTTACTTCTGTAGTGCCTTACCGGACGATGTTTCGCAGCCTCGATATGCCCGTCTTGAACCTGCGAAGACCGTTCATACACTGTCACCAGCTACCAGATTATATCAGAGTTTGGTATACCAAACGAATCGAAATACTTTTGGGCACCCGTGAGATGGAGTTGGGGTCCCCACTTTGCAGCTGTCATAAGATACAGTAGGCATATATAGATACCGTTTCTTTAACGAAACGACAGGCTTTCCTTTGTAGGGCTTTGGTTCTATCTCCATACATGTCTCCGCATCGCCTTATATCTGTTCGCCTGCCTTCATAATTGAAGCTTTTGATGCGCAGCCTGAACCAATCTCGACTTCATGCACACAGCCCTCTAAATAAAAATCAAGGTAATTCCTCACACGCTTCCCATAATCTCCCGACAACTTCTCCGGCATCGTTCAGACTGATCTCAGTCGGCGCCCACAGCCTTTTGGAAAAGTAAAGTAAGATCCTTGACCAACCTCCTTGACCAACCAAGGTAATTACTCCCAGAGACCCCGTAATTTCCGTTGTACTACGTGTGATTTTGAATGCTTTAGGAGTGGTGAGCATTTGAAGCGAGTCTGGTGACTCAGTAGCTACGAAGACCATGTCATATTTGTGCTTACTGTCAGTTGCTATCCCACTGCAGCGCAGGAAACCACGTTTGACGCTTTGCGGCCACGTATGGGCTCTGTTTTCGCATATAAAACCTTGCTTTCTCATCTCTCCCCATATCTTTCTCCTTACTACCACTAGCCCGCTGTCCTTCATTATCCATTATGTCCCTCATTATCCATTATCATCGCTCTTCTGGTGTTCGGTGATTCGGTTATTCCTCATTTCATGGACCATGCTGAGCGAACGGCAAGCCCACCTTTCTGGTTCTAAGTGAGGCCTTTCGAGCCTCATTCACTTCCAACCATACCCGATATGAACTTTACTTTTCGTTCATCTATGACCGGTTTCGCGCCCGGTGGAGATGAATGAAAAAAAAATCGAATATTGTCACGCATTCCTGCCCAGTTCTTTGCTTCTTGGATTCTCTTCACATATACAAGTGCACGGTCATACATCGTTCATCCCTCAATTTGACTGTCCGGTGTGCCGTTCCCACTTGCCGCCTTTTCATCCATGAATTTCTTTAATAAATTCCTCGGTCAACGACGCCGGGCACGCGTTACTTCAGAACTACTATGCTTCTATGTCTGGTTCTTCCGCCACACGTTGTGTTGCTGCTTACTGAGTAACACCCGTTTCTTCTCTCTACGCCGGAGCGAAGCGCCGGCACCTCTTGTGGTTGCATTACAGAACATACATTCCCACATCCAGGTGGGTTAAAACTTGGTACAGGGGTATATCACTATCTGTAGATTACTGATAAGTAATTTCCTAACCATCTGTTGAAAGCTTTGGCTGCATGGTTGAAGGAACGGCGAAATCTGCCATTTCACGCCGAGAGATCAGTCGGATCAAATTCTGCCGAAAAAGGTCGGCGGCCAGGCGTCACGAAAATATTTTTCTGAGGGTCCAGGAGGCTCTAGAAACACCCCAAAGAGCTCCTCCGTGGTCAAAAGACAAAGATGCGTGGTCCTGCTAAAGGGCGGACAGGAGGACAATGGCCGGGACAGACCCACGATGTCAGGGACCGAAAGGTAATATCAGATGACATTATATGGTTTCGCCAGTAAGATAGGCCGCATCCATGGGCATCAAGCTCACACAGCCACTGATGGCGACGAAGAAAACTCTGTAGAAATTGAACCACGTCGAAATAAAATATTCTGTTCCGTAAGTCTCTTCTAGGTTTACCAAGGAATATGCAGTTCAAATTTTAGAGCAATAAATCGTGAATTGAGGGACTAGATAGCTTTTTGGTCATTCTGATGCGGCAAAATGCAAGAAAACACTGATCGGGACACCAAAAAGCTATCTAGTCCTTCAGTTCTTACTCAAATTGTCCCAAACCTGCACTACACATGCCTTGATATGATTAGGATAGATTTACGGAACAGAATATTTTATTTCAACGTGGTTCAATTTCTACAGAGTTTTCTTTGTCGCCATCAGTGGCTGTGTGAGCTTGATGCCCATGGATGCGGCCTATCTTAGAGGTTTCATCTTGTCGCTTAGACTAGTCACCAGCCTGCCAATGACACAGGGGGCAAACATAATGGCGGTAGGCATACCCGCATCCGACACGCATCCGACACGTCTTCTGCCGGTCCTCGCACGGTCCTTGCCGCGGCCTTGTTGAGATGTAATTTTGAGATGTCTAAAAATGAATTAATCACCGAGATTGACCCGGACCGATATCTGACATCTGCGTGAAATCCTTCCTCTACTCCCGTCATCTCCCCGCCTCAACTATTCCCCCCACTGTCTCCAACCGGTGTACAGGGCCACTACTATGCAACACCATATAATTTCTGGTTGCCTTGAAGGGCCGTCGTATCCACGCCTCATCGATAATAATCTCCTCGAGTATGCTATAAACTGTTCCACCGTGAGTGTTGCACCATTGTTACGTTCTTCTGCTTCATAGGGCAGATATTCGGGTATTCTGCCTGTTCCCAGCTGTGCATTTCACACCTCCGTCCTGCTGAACTGTCTCCCCCGATGCCGGTGAACACCCCGTGCAAGTCACGATACTTTCAACTGTTGTGCGCATGCAGGTGTCTTTTCGTGTTCATAGCACCGTACCACTGGGTACTGGTGTGATGCTTGCAACCAGCTCCATCCATGCGACAGCAGTTCCTAGTGGGTGCGCGCCTCTTCCACACCTCAAAAATATATATAAATTAATTGAAAAAAAACTCAAGGTAAACCGGGCCATGATGCGAATTAGCTAATTGCGATTGTGCACATTTCTTTGTCCTCCTCGAGACACCTGAGATCATGCCGCCGCCAAACCGGGCCGATGTACGGGCCGATGTGAGAGCCGGAAATCAAATGTCAGGACCTGTCAAGTGTGTGACGAAGATGCAGCGAGGACGCAGCAAGTGCGAGCAGGTTGCCGTTATGACAGGTGCGCACTCTTTTGCCCCCTGTGTGACGGCAAAACTTACTGCAAGCACTATGCTACGTCAACGTGCTTGCATGAAGATTTTGCCGTATCTGGGCAGACTGGTGACGAGTCTACTTGTCGCTTCGTTTGATCGCGAGGACTCTCCGGATCCTCGCTCGACGCCGCGGCTTCTCCGCGATTCAACAAATGCGAGTAGCAGAGAATATTTTCTGGCTCTCGATGTCGACGTTCTCGCCGTCCAAGCTCTCGTCGTTAGCCCCCCTCCCACTGCCCCACTTGCGTTGAAGATGACTCTCTACTTCAAATCCGAGCCACGTAAATTACTTAACCAATTTTGCCGCAATCGACGCTACAAGCTAGTATGATCTCGAAGGTTCGGACCCCAAAGCTGGGTCAAACAGTGGTCACGGTTCCGTTCCTGGGCCTCGAAGAACCCAGGATCGAACCAGCGACTCGGCCACAGAAAAAAAAAAAAATCTGAACCCATCGGACATCGCCCCGGGGCGGAGTCGAACCGCCAATCTCTTTCAGCAACGGAGTTGGGTCATTTATGTGTGCGGGGGCAAGTAACCGTGCTCCACGAGGGCTTCCATGGAGGCTGAAGAGCTGGGAATTGAAATTCGGATTTCGGTAATTATGTCTCACTTTCTTCGAGCTTACCGTAAATGGTACATCTCGACCGCCCATCCTGCAAAACGTGGGCCAAGAACAAAAATCCAAAACGCAACGCCCGCATGTTCTCGGAAGGAGGAACCACCGTCTGTCCCAGAAAAACGCTTATTGGCCTGTGTATGGTGCGGGAGCGAACAGCCGTGCTCCACGAGGGCTTCAGGGTTTCTTCCATGGATACCTGAGAGGCTGAATAGCTGAGAATTAAAATCCATCTTTCGACGATTGTGTCACTTTTCTCGAGCTTATCGTATCTACCGTCGCTATCCCACACGTTTTTTTGTTTTGTTTCTAATTCAAGTAGTCGTGCTCAGTAAACTCCAGGTCCAAACAAAAAAATGCGCGCTCTGCCGTCCTCAGGTGGAATCGAGCCACCGTCTTTCCCGGCGGCTGCGCTACAATAGGATACTTGTACGTGTGGGGCGAGCGACCGTGCTCCACGAGGGCTTCCGTGCATACCCGAGACGTTGAATAGCTAACTGAAATCCCATTCCGTCTTTCGATTTGGATGCACATGCCTTACATTCAATGCATTTTCATCCTATGGTGCTCTGGTTTCTGGAGTCATTGGAAGCGTGTTAATGCTCTGCGATTTGTCCTCCGCCCTTGAGCGGACATAGCACTCGTCGCTCAGCCTCGACATTTTTAGATGTATTTATCTATAATATACAGTATTTCTAAGCCGGTCATCGGCGGACCGACATTACTGCCCGGATTATCAGCTCTCAAGGCAAGTAAAAATACAAACAAATGGACACACCAGTGCGTGCATTTCATAGTTGCCATGTTCCCGCTCGTCCTGCGAGGGTTCCTCTGTCCACCTCGATTCCAACGTAATGTCAGTGCCCAGATACGGGTCTATTACAGTGGAAATTGGAGGCGCGCCATGAGTCGTCGTGACTGTCGTAGTGCGCGATCGTGGCGAGATTCGAAGGATGTTGGGATCGCGCATATTTAACATTAGTCGTGTTATCAGGACTGAGGAAAGGCTGCAGGGACGGGCTCAGTCAAACAAACGGGTCCAAAGCGAGGCGACGTACGCGTTCACGATCGTGATGGTCGAGCCGCTGATTATTGGCTGGGAGGACGTTACGACGATGTTGAGAAGGAAGAGGTCCAACTCACTCCGCCCATAGTATATGTTCCAATATTGACCGCATTGGCGGCAATCATGATGCTGTAAACGTTGTCAGTAGCGAACGCAAGCCGCTGGATGGAAACGAACGAAAAATACAAGGCGCCTACGCAAATGGGTGAGATAAAATGAATCCAGAGTCATACAACGAAGACGCACCGTCGCGAACCAAAACGCTGAACAAACTCCGTCTGCGTGTAACATGTCGCAGGGCTTTATACACGGTAAAGATAAAAATCATAACGTCGAAGACGAGCTGAAAGTCGGTTAAATACTGCTCGCAGGAAACAGAGATTGCGTACCATGCCGCCCCACGCCGCCGCCGCACCTAAGTCAAAATACTACGTTCAGTGGAAACATGGGATCGAGTTTCTCGACGCACGTAAGTTACTGCAACGCAATATCATTTCAGCACGGCCGCATGAACGGAAAAGTGAATAGCGCACGAAGCTCGGGAACTCGGGGAAGGGCATCCAAACGCTTGTAAATGAGCGTCTAGGGTGTTGTTACCCTCCCCTCGCGTCAGGATATACTGCATCTCTTTGTGAGCCAATCGGAGGCGGGTGGAACTCCTGACACGTACAAGGGCAATGACAATAACGGTGAGGGTAACTAAGATCATAAATGCCAACACGGCTTTATTGCGCTCGTACAAGGCATATGTCCGCATGATAAGCATGGCTTTGAGAGAGGGTTCAGGTACGTTCTGATAAAAGAGGCCAGAGACGCGACGCACCGGCGACGAGTATCTGGGACAGTAGCGCAAAATATTCGTGGTATAGCTGAAAGCCATGACACCTGGGCGCAAATAGAGTCAACTACTTGAATTACAGCCAGATGCCTCACGTACATCTATGCGATATAAGTTCGGGATCCCACGCGCTGATGCAACAAAGTACGCACCACAGCCTTGTTTGGATCCGTCGTGGTCAACAGTAGCTCCGCAAGGATTGGAATTGTGCCAAAGAGGGCCGAATAGCGGTTGATGTAAAAGAGGAGTGTGCCCCATGTCAGTGGGGTGCCCCAGTACCGCGATACCTCCTGCTCGACAGTTAGAAACCAGTCGTAGACCACCACACTCAGTGGGATGAAGACGAGATAGCGCGAGATTTCACTGGAGTGTCCATCAGCGTTTCTGCACGGTCTGTAACGAAGATTGACACTAACAATTGTTGCTGGATCTCGACCTCGCTGAGACTTTCTGGCATCCAGAAAAGCCTATGATGTTGGCAGTAGGGACATTCGGTCGGTGAAGGCAGAAAGGAAGCAAGGGTGGCGAGTGTGCCCACGCTGATGTTGCCATCTGGAGAATTTCCAGGGAGTGAGAATTTTATACCCCATACAGCCTGGAACTTGTGAATTCCGATCGTCCGCGGGTTCCTCAGGGAAGTCAGATAGCTAAAACCACGAATCAGCGGGCAGCACCCTTGGGTAGAGACAAAATTGAACAAGCAACGAACACGGTACTCAACGATTTCTCAGTGTTTCTGCCCTGTTGACAATTGAACACGGTTGAAAAAAAAAACGTCTTCTTTAGAAGGCCTTACGATTACGAATCTATTCAATAGCGCCAAGCAACAGGTAGGCGCCAATCTGCCATTCAGTAGCCGATGTCAATCCCGACGTCGCTCAGCTCAAAAGTTAATCCTAGTTGAGCATGTACTGTAGCAGACTGCAGCTGATAGATTAATAGGCTTAGGCCGGTTAATTGTCATTTTTTATCCGTTGTGAGGCTAATATGTAGCGTAAGCACATTATTGAATGGATCTTCAACTTGAAGCCTGCAAAAGAAGACGGGTCAACGAAATGCCGATACAATGCCGAGGCTCGGTTTTGGATTTTTTTGGACGATCAGCGGCCGGCACTTCCCGCTGCATTTCATTTTTTTCCGCCGTGTAGCATGTCGGCTCCATCCGGAACAAACCTACCAGGCGCATTCCTCTCTCCCTGATCTTGCACTGAGTCGAAAACAGTAAAGCCCGTTTGCTGTGGGTGAGGCATCACAGATTTCGTCTTCAGTGAAGATATCCCGGACACGGAAATGTCAACCAGCACCCAAATTGATGGTCCTCAGCGACATCGGCACAAGACTGGACACTTCCGGTTCCGTGGCATGTTGGAAGGGAGCACAAGAATAATGTGTTATACAGTCATTCCACGGACCTTGCACGAGGTTTCAAAAATCGGCTTTCCTGGCCATAAGATTGAGCTCCAGAGTTGAATTAAAGTACCTAGAGGGTGTATAGACATGTTTAGACCATGAAACCACAAAAAGATTGGGAGGAATACATTGAATTTTTCTTTTTCTGGCCGCATCGGCGCGGGCCGAATTTTCGGCCATTTCTGCCCAAAAAACACTGGTTCATAGAAAATTGAGTCATATACAAAATTTTGAGCCTCATCTCATCTCCCTACGCATATAACATCCTGCGTACTTCTATTTTACTTTACATATCCTCCTCCGACTCGGGCTCTACCTCGCAATCAGAACTTCCCGCAGAATTTCCTGATGATTCATCGCCAGAGGACGTCTCTGCATCCGCACAGCCTGTCCCATCGACATCCCCAGCATCCACCTCGCCCCTCTCGTCACAATCAATGGAATCATCGCAAACATTGTTTGTGCTGGTATCAACATCACGTGAGCCCACGCCTTTCTCGTTGTTCCACACAACCCGATCGGCCACTGACCTTTTTTTTTTTTGCAGTATACTGTACCATTTCATTCAATTCCTCGGTCACGCATCACAGGCCCTAAAATTTACGGAAATTTTCGAATCTCCCAAACAAGTCACAAATGGCCCAAAACACATCTAAAATTCGTTTTTTTGCCCACCAAGGCGCCGGAGGTGAGTGTTGCTGAAGTGTTCACACCACATGCCAGGTTTTGAGCGCACCACCCTTCCTTCTTGACTCTGTAGCACTGAGCAGCTCTGTTACAGGTGTCTGAGAGCCGGGAATACCACGGCCACAGTGCGACGAATTTACGAATTTTTCAACCTGTCACGCCTCCCCCGACCCATGTTCGAACTCTCAAGTTCGAATCTTCCCGTCACAGGTCACAGCCCAGGGCAATTGAACCAAATGCCACAGTAATCCTACCATCCTAAAGCTGGTATACATTGATTTTTTCAGTTGAAATATGCCCTATTCTCCAGTCACGGTTGCCCTCATTGCGGTTTCGCACCTTGTTCCACCCATTCCCCGCTTCCGGGTCAAGCTCAAGTTCTGGGGGGAAAATGAGAGGCAAGCCCCTATCATATCATAAAGTATGGGACAAAAAACCTCGTAAAAATATAGACTCCTGGGTCAGAAAGACATTCTCGTGCAAGGACCGCGGAATGACTGTACAAACCGTTGTTGGATATTCATGGATGGTATGGAAACTTCCCAAAAAGAGATAGACACATGATACTATTGGACAATATACAAAAGAAGGAGGAAAAATGGGTCAGGAGACACAGTAGCTTGAATCTAGAATGCAAGCTCGAAATTAATATCGCACAGCAAAAAAAAGAAAGAATGAGCGCTCACTGTCAGCTTTCCCGGTCCGGCGCGCTACGATAACTTCGTCCGCCAGCTCCCAATGATCCCTGCCCGACTGCGCGCCGCGAAGCCACTCCTGGCGAAAGTCTGTACGCTGATGAACGCATACGAAACGGCCATCGCATGCAAAAAAATCCGCTTTCTCTCTGTCCTGCAACCTGGGGAACAAGAAAACAATGCACTGGAGTCGCGAGTTGAGTTGGTAGTGTGTGTCAAGTCTGCTGTATAAATCGGCGAGAGCGCGAGCAGAGTTGAACGCAATGTGCGTGAGGCGGGGTAACTGCTCAAGGTCTCCGCATAGATCTGAGCTGGTGGATCCGAGGAGTAGTTCGAGGTGTGTGAGGCTGGGAAACGCAGTATATGAGATGGCAGAGTGCAGCGCGATGGCTTCGACGTCCACCGTAAGGCGACGGAGGTACTGCAGAGAAGCTAGCGTAGATAGATGTGAGGCAGTTGGGAACTGCGCGAATAGGTTTGTGACGCGATTGCACACTCCAAGGATGTGCTCGACTTCGTATGGCCCCGCAGCATAGTCGAGAAATATATGTCTGACGGTGCTCTGCAGGAATTGCTGTGATTGATTCTGAACCACGCTGCGGAGCGTCTCGGCAGTAAAGGTGGGCACGTCGCGGGGAGGCGCCACGGACATCACAACGATTTGATACATTAGAGGTTCAACCCTGCGACCAGTACGTTTAGTATCGGAACGGTATAAATATAATTTATGTCGCGTACCAGTGCTTAACGCGCCAAGCAACCAACATGAGCTTTGGTACAGTGATCGGGCTCGAGATCGCAGCAATTTCGAAGATTGTGCATTCTAATTCGAGTGGCAACCTAGGTACTTGTTCGCCCATTGATATTGTGTGCGTAGCGCTGGTATTTTGTCCAAGGCGAAGGGGGGGGGGGGGGGGGGGGATATTCTGGCCACACAGTCGAGTGCCATTATATATAGCTTGAGTTTTGTTACTGCCCAGCCGCTCAACCTGCCAGGTTTGGCACGGCCGCACTCTAGGTGTTCCAGTGTGGATCCAGAAATCTATTCACCTAAAATTGGCAGCATTCCAACGCCGTGTGATTCTACCCCACTGCATATCCCGAGGGCCCTGTGGTAAGACAACGCCCACAGTCAAATGCTTTCCTGTTGAAACATCGTGGGATGGGGGATTCGCGGAAAGGACGACAGAGGGATGTTGTCGGAATCACAGGCGGCCTGTATCCCGTGAAACCGAGGATGCGTATATGTGTTCAACCTGGTGGATGACAGCGAGTGGACTAAACGGCTATTTCACCGGGTAACCCGGGGTTGCACCAGATGGAGATAGCGGCCTCTTCCAAGAGCGCTTGATGCATCCACTCAACGCCCACTAAAACCGGCGCCAAAGCAAGGTAAACGCCATTAACATCCGGACACCCTAAGTATGACCCATCTACTGCTGTAAGAGCTAACTGGCCGTGACCTGATTCATTCCTCGGTTGGAACACAAAAACCATCACAAAAGTGTGTCCAACACATCACCAAAAGCGGGGGATTCTGGTATTACCCGGTGAGATCGCATCAGGCAGGTGATCCTTTATAAAGCTTTTTGGTACTTTGGCAAAGTCTCACCAGGCATTATAAAGACTCACCAGAAAGTTGAAGATTTGGCCAGACACTATAATCTCGACAGAGAGTTCATAATGCTTGATGTGCTACGCTGCCTGTTTTAAATATTGCGGCGTTTTGCGGCAGTTCTTGTGGATATTTTATGCGGTGGATCTTGCAAAATATATATAGTGGCACCTTTCAATATTGGACGTACCGTAATCTTAATGAAAACGCAGCAGGTGTTGCGACTCGAGTCAAGAATATTCAATGTCACTGGATGCCTTTACTGTTGGAAAATTCAACGCTAACAGACGAGTTTTAAATTCGAAGGACTTGCGGCTTGCGCCGCGTGGGATATGACTGAGTTAAGCCGAACGGGACTCATATTGTCGCAAGTGCGCGAGACACGAGGAGCCGCTGATGCGACGTCGCGGCTGAGTGTTGGAAACCATCAACACGTGAACGGTCCGTGCTGTGCCGCCAAAGCTGTTGATGATTTGATCATGTTGATCGCGCTTCTTGCTCTTAACCACCATCTTCCCCACCATCCCCCTTTTCTTACCCCGCCGCTGCCCTTCTGCAAGATCTCCTTGTTCGTACCCACCAGCCCTCAATCCACCCCAAACCCATACCAATCGGCCCTCAAGCGTCTCGGGACCCCGATTGCCTCAAGTGTCAAGTCGTCAATCCATATGTCGGCAAGCTCCCTCAAGTCTTCAAAATTTGCCAACGTGGACTTGGGTACCCGTTCCGAGCTAGGCTTGAATGCAATCATTCAAGCCCTCCTCAAGTCGCAAGCCCCTCATGTCATCAATGCCTCGAGCGGTCAAGCCCGTTCACCATCAAACAATTCCCGATATCTTCGCCAGCAACACGTGTCGTCAAATCTCAAGTCTTGCGTATGGTCCCGGGTGTGGAGGCCGAGGCGGTGCCCAGGAGGGGTCGCCTCTCCCGTCGCACCTGTGCTCTCGCGAGCCCAGTGTTTTTCGAGCCTCGTTCTCGTGAACGCGGGTGGCGCCGGTTGATCAATGTTGTAACTGTAGCTTGTTTTAATTTAATATATCTATTTTTCTGTTTCTTTGCGTGTTTGAATGAGTATTCGAGAAGGAGGGGAACCTGCAGTATTTGTGGTGGTGGTCTATACACAATTATGGGCCTTATAATGCTTTATAAAGCCAGAACAAGATGGTGGGCCTTTATAAACCTCATAGACCTGATAAGGTTTGCGGGATCCGAGGTCGATTATAATCCTTGGTGAAAACTCACCAGTCTGATAGACCTTTACAGTGGTTTTGGGACATTATTGGGCTTGTAAGGCCTTATAAATGTTTCCCGTTTTTGGTGATGCAGCACTTGCAGGCTCAATTCGGGTCTGGTCATGGATATGGGAGAAGAGAACGGCCTTTTCCCGGGGATCATCAACGGGTGGTCACTAGTGGGGGTCCGATGCCATGTGCGCTCGAAAATGCCTGTGGAATTCCCTGTGGCTCCACACAATGGACTTCAAAAACTCTGCGAGCCAAAGTTTCCTCACCTCGTACTCAGCGCCTCCAGCTGCCCATTTCGCTGATATTTATTCTCGGGCGCTCCAAGGTACAAATAATGTGAATCGGATGAGAAGCTCGCCTTTGAATTCGATGGTGTCGATTACATTGAATTTAATGAACCTCTCCCTCGCATTTCCGTCCGGGGGATGGCAAACGCCAGGAACTGGCTTGACCGTTGCAAACCCCGAGACCGTTTTGGGTAAGATGCCCCAGAATGCACAGACGCCACTTTTATTCCGTCCGGGGGATGGCAAGTGCCAGGAACTGGCTTGACTAATGCAAACCCCCAGACCGTTCTGGGTACGCCGCTTTTATGGCATCCTGGCCTTCAAACAAGGGTCTAGGCCTAGCACTACGGAAACCACAACGCGTATCTGACGATATGCACCAAGGAAGCCTCGGCACCGCTGGGATCTTGGTGCATAGTTTCCCGGAGCGTTTGGATACTTACATCAATAAAACAGCGCCGTATTAGTCGGAAAAATCCCAACCAGAATATAACGGATCATATGCCATCATAAGCCGTTATAAGCCGATAATCCTCGACCTGGATTGTAACACATAGGTCTAGTTAATATATGTGCTTGTAAGCCATGCCATGGCTTTGTGCCGTTGAAAGGTTGCTGGTCACATACGACGTTGAGATGGCTTGAAGGCCCTTACAACCACCCCGGCATGAGCGTCAAATAAATAATAATCCTCGCATTAGCAGGCGATTTTTGGGCGGCATGCGGTAACAAAAAATTGAAAACAGAAATCATATTGGTCTATAATTGCTTTTACATTTACTGAATGCTACGCCATATTCGCCTTTTCACCTTCCGAGCGATCTCGGTCACGACTGCTTGACGCGGGTGGCGCCTGGTGACCCGATCCGCACGGCAACGGGGACGAATTGCGGTCATGATTGTTGCGAGCCGATGCGGAAAGACGGGGCTGGGGTGTCGGCGAATGGCTGCGTTGTGGCGGTGGCGGCCGGTGATTGTTGCGAGCAGGCAGAGGTGGGGTGGCGACTCATCACAACAGAAAAGAAGAAGGATACCGGTCGCACTGGAGAACCCACCGCCCGAGCAGAGCCGAAAAGGTCGTCGCCGTCTTCATCTATTGAGTAGCTGTGAAGTTCGCGGTAATTGATTCCTGCCTCATCGCCGATTTCGGAGAGCTGCGTATCGGCCGAATGTAACCAGATAGCCCAAGTGCAGTGAGCGTAGATCGAGGATTGAAGGAAGAAAAATAAATGCGACTTACTTGCGAGGCAGCAAGAGTTGACGATTGTACCAAGAGTCGTCCATTGGATCATCCAATGGACATCTTCTCAACTGTCTTGGCAGCCGGCCGCTTGACCTTGCTCCTGAGAGGCCTTCGGCGCCGTCTGCGAGTATTAATGATCGAAGTGTGTATCTTGCCATTCAATGAGTACAGAAAGGACGGGTTTGACAGGCCGCAGAAGAGTTTGGTAAGGTCTCGCCTTGCCACCCATCGTACAAAATGGGAACGTCCAGTTGGAGTAACAAGTATGTTAGCCAGTGAAATGCGGCAGTGCACATACCCTGTGCAAGACCTCGAGAGGCTTGATTGGCGCCATTTGCTGGGTGATGCGCATGTCGGTGACGAGAGGGGGCTAGAGGGCAGAAGAAAGCCAGGAGCCATGATGGAGCTGGGTGGAAGAGGACAAGAAGGCGAATTGGTTTATATGTCCACGCCAATGCCACCGCTGGAATGGTACCACATTGTTGTCCAAAGCGCGATATGATTATTCGCAAGATTGTTCGCAAGATTATTCGGTCGAAGATCGGACGCATTCCCAAGGGTGCACCGGCATTTAAACCGGTGACTTAGGGTCGGTTAGTTAGTCCAGCCGTCGGGCCGGAAAAAAAAATGAGACCCCAATTCTTTTTTGAAATCCTAGGGCACAAACTGCTTTGTTGGGCTGTTCTATCGCCTTGATATTTTCTGTGGCTTAAAAACAACCAAGCAAATGCTTTAGCTAAGTAAATGATGGCGGTAGGTTGCACTTGTTTGTTGTTTGAGCACCCACGGTCCGACCACGGAAAAGGCGAACTTGACGGGCACGGTCGCCTCCACTTCAATATTGGGAATTATTCATGATTTGCTTTTGTAAATTACCTCCTTGTGAACTGGCACAGACTCAGCATGTTATTTGTGTCTTACCTTGGTCTTACCACCCAAAGACCGCAATGAATAACCTGAGAACGCACGCAGTACAGCTGAAAAATTCTGAACCATGTCGGGAGATAAATGAGAGGTTGGGAGATTCAATAAACACTATATTTTTACTATAACCTTGTCCAACCCTATGTTTTACTTATTTTCTGCCCATCCGGCAACTAAAAGGCGTGGGAATTCCCTTATGGGGATGATTACGTAGTTAGTCCAAGGTCGACCTCTTGAAAAAAGAAATCGACCCTAGATCGTTTTTTTGAATGCTGGTGCACCCTTTTTAGATGAGCGTGACATATGACACATTGCCACACTTCCCTATCTGCCTGTCGACCTCTGTCGACTCGCGCTCGCATTTTCAATCCCCAAATCCATGCCTCACAATCCTAGGTATTGCCACAAAGCCGTCGCAGGCAAAGTCAAGGTCCATGTTTGGGGCCCAAAGAGAGGTATTTTATGTGATGGATTTTGTCGACGAGGATATGTTCTGCATGTAAATGACATTGAGTAAAATATATACTTCTACTGTATTTCAGTTGGATGTGAAAACAGATTTGATGTAGGCAATACGGCTCATTTCCAGTCTCGGGCCTCAACTGTGGTTGTAACCCAATAAAGAAGAGTTGTTTGGGTAAATCAAGGAGATGGTGTAAAAGCCCAGCCAGTGCAGTATGCAGAGTGGCATGATAGACTCGTCACCAGTCTGCCATTGACGGCAAAATCTTTGTGCAAGCATGTTGCCGTAGGCAGACTGGTAGTTCTCGGGACCGCCCATTGGGCTGCACACTGTGATATCGGAAATTCTTTGAATATATCCCAAGACCGAAATTTTTTGTGCGCACCTTCGGTACTGCAAAGGGCTGTAAGCAACACGGAGCTCGATGAGTGCACAGATAAGAATTGAGGTAGAGATGAATACATGGTACTGTGCATTCGGGGTCCAGAAATCAAGCGGCAGGACGCGGCAGGGCACGGATCATCAGCAACTCGCTGCAGAACAGAGCAACTCACTCTCCGTTGCCATACACAGGACCTTGAAGCATAGGATATTTAGGCTGCCAGTGCAGAAATGGTATACCAAACAAGTGCGACCTAACAAGACTGTGAATCATTTGGCGGGAATAAACATCAGTTCCTGTACCACAAACTTGAGCATCTTGTCAGCACAGAGGCTTCGGCTCGCGGTTTGAAGGCGACATGGGCGACTGAAGGACAGCAGAATGTAGAAAGAGTAGATTAAGTGTCTGGTGAATAGACTAGAATAGCGTACAGAAGGGAAATCTACTTGAGATATTAAATACAAGAAAGTCCTAGGAGCTAGGAGTAATCAAGGGACCTGAGGAGCAGGGGTAATTAAGGGCCACGTCAGTGTATAAGGAGTCAGGAGTGAAAAGTAAGGAGTAATACAGGGGTCAGGGTAACAGGAGGGTATATAGGAGAGGTAACAGGGTCTTAGATCCTGTGCGGGAACAACCCACCCCTAGGGGGAATAACCCGGGCATGGGTTATTCCAAAAAGGGAATTCGCGGTTTAAATCATGACACATCTTGGGATCTTTTGGAAAACGACTGTAATACATATATGCCTGCGTGGTTATCATCCCAAGTAGCATTTAACTGATCAAGACTCCGATTTGATAGGCGCCTGAAACTTATCCAGTACATGAATGGCGGGAAAGTAATCTTGCTAACCAATAGTGGTGGGAACATTCAGCAACGGAGGGAAATCCATGAGGCTACTGTTTCCATTACCCTCTTCCATTTCAGTGAACTCTTGACATGGGAATTGAAGGGGAAGTAATGGGTTGATGCGGGAGCGGCAAGTTCGGCCGAATGGGAGCTCTCCGAGCCCAAAATATGAGAGTTCAGTATACATGCTGCAACTGAAACATTTGGAGATAAAAATTGCTTCGATTCGAAAGGGCATCCGAATAAATAAGCTGATCTCAAATTGTTCCAGGCGAACTTGGCAGATCGATGGGCAACGTTGCCGGGGTTTAAGGTCTCTATTAAACTCCATGGATTGAAAGTAATTTACCTGTCCAGGAGCGATATAATTGAACTCCGCCTGAAAACAGTGGCATTTGTTGGACTTGGGTGGGTGAAGGCCAACGCGGGCCGGTGGAGATCACGGCAAACCATCATGGAAACCATCACCCGCCAGCGGTCACCAAGGTACACCGGCGGCCAGTGGTGGCCGCCAGCAAACTTTCCACCAGCGGGTATATTGCTCACAAGACCAAATCACACCAACCTTCTTCTCTCCCGCAATGGTCGAGCTGGCACAAGAACTCATCGATGCCATTGTGGACGAAGTTGCTGATTTGACTGACAGTGTTAGGTATAATAGCCTCAGGGCATGCGCCCTGGTGGCCCGTACCTTCTTGGTTCCCAGTCAGCGCCGACTCTTCCGCAGAATTACTTTGGCGCCACAGCCTAGCGCCAGCGAACAGAAACTATACCAGGATATGATCAGCGCCGCAAAAGCGGCCAATATATTGGCTGAAAACCCCCATCTGGCGCTATATGTTCATGATCTCATTCTCTGGGACATGCGCGGTGACTTGGATGGGCTCGCGGCGATATTACCCCGGCTCGTCTGCATACAACGCTTGGGATTCCGCAACCCTCACCAATACCGGCCCTCTTGGACGGAAAATGTTCCCGCACTCTTTATTGCCCTTCTCCAATATCCATCTGTGAGATCCGTGTCCTTTACCCGATGCAGCCGTATCCCAGCATCTCTGATCCGCCATGCGATGTCTTCCTACGAAGAAATTGCCCTAATTGACACGACCATTGACGAGGACGAACCTAACAGCCCATCTAATACTGTGCTTCCATCTCCACCTATGCTAAACTGTCTCGTCCTTGACTATCGACTCCTTGACTATCGACCCTCGGAGTCGTCTGACCTCCATGTGTGGTTGACTGGCGGCCAGATGAGGAGATACCTTGTGCGGCTTCGACATTTAGATATTGCCGTTCGTGTCTCCGGATCCCTGGCGGGCGTCAGGTCTGTAGCCGAGACTACGCAAGAGACGCTCGACAATCTCGTGATCGATATGGGACGTATGTGAATCACGCCACTCTCACCTTCCATTCCACTCATGCTCTCTAGACTTTGACCACGCCCCTATTGACGATTTGCCGCACATGCCCGCCCTCCGCACGCTGACGCTCAAAGCTCGCATGCGGAAGCTAAAACTCCGGGATGCAGTGCGCAGGGCAATCATTTGCCTCCCCCAGCATATGCCCCGGATTGAATTCCTCAATGTTGTACTCGATGCGAAGTTTGAAGAAGGACACGACTGGGCCGAGAACCCTGTTTCCGTCGATACCGAGGTCGACGGCGCATTGCTATCCCTCTTTCATCTCCGGGCGGCGAATTTCAGCTATTCTACAGCTACAAATTCTGGGGACATTCAAATGCCCAAGTATTTGCCACAGATGTACCCCACGATTCATGCCGCGGGTCTGCTTTCCGTTTCTCGGCACGGCAGCGACGGTGATTGGGAGCCGTTCCGCTATTTCTCCCGCTGAGATTGGTTGTAACTTTCCAGGTAGAGCTCATTTTTGCTACATCCTGTGGTTTTTAGTCCTGACTGATTCGGCCATTGTTGTTGCGGATATTCAGCGCCACCTATACAAATTTCTCAATGTTCAAGATTTCTCCTGAACCAGGTGGGTTTGTTCCTCATGTAAGTCACGAAGACCTCTCTGTACATATTCACAGCGGGATCGCTGGGCATTTACAGCCGTTTACGGAACATAAGGAATGCTGTAGCACTGTGAGGACTGACCTGATTGGCCCTCTACTGTACAATATTCTAAGCCGGTCATTAGCCGACCGACATCTACTGCCCGGATTATCAGCTCTCAATAGAAGTAAAAAAAATACAAACAAATAGACACACCATTGCGTGCATTTCATAGTTGCGTAGTTCCCGCTCGTCCTGCGAGGGCTCTTTCGTCCACCTCGATTCCAGCGTAATGTCAGTGCCCAGATACGAAGCTATTACAGTGGAGATTGGAGGTCCGCCATGGGTTGTCGTGAATCTCGTGGTGCGCGATCGTGGTGAGTTTCGAAGGATGTTGGGATCGCGCATATTTAACATTAGTCGTGTTATCAGGACTGAGGAAAAGCTGCAGGGACGGGCTCAGTCAAAGAAAAGGACCGTAAGCTAGGAGACTACGCGTTCACGACCGTGATGGTTGAGCCGCTGACTATTGGCTGGGAGGACGTCAGTTATGAGGATGTTGAGAAGGAGGTATGAGGGTTCGTTTGTATAAAAAACCCCGAAAGAGGAGTTTCCCCCCCGAAAGAGGAGTTTCCCCCGAAAGAGACCGCGGCCATCAAAGATCGGCGGCGACATCACCATGCGCCCGTCCCCACCGCCATCAATTGTCCCGCCCATCCCGCCGAAAATGCCCATAAAATCCTGAGAAAATACAATTTACCATGCCAGAGGGCGCCACCCATTGATCCCTTGACATTGCCGTCAACAGTGGGCATCCTTGGAATGCCATCAATTGGCTGCCGCCCTTTCCAGCCCACAATGTGAAAGGTTCAAAATAATTCCGTAGTCACTGAAATGCTCTGGAACAGTATCTGTGTTCAAAAACATGAATTAGATGCAAAAATGATTGAGTATATTTTCTCGTGATTTTAATTGGCACTTCGGCAGGAAGGGCGAGATAATTGATGGCCATGATGGGAAGGTGCGGGAAGGGCGCATGGTGATGTGGCCGATTTTTGATGGCGACGTCAACGAGATTTAATGGGAGAACAGGGCGCGTGGGGGTGGATGCAAAAAAAAGGCATCTGACATCACTGAAATTAGCCGACGCTCTTTCGCGCAGTCTCTTTCGGGGGAAACTTCTCTTGCGGGGGGGAAACTCCTCTTTCGGGGTTTTTTATACAAAGGAACCCTCATAGGAAGATGTTCAGCTCACTCCGCCCATAGCGTATGTTCCAATATCCGCCGCATTGGCGGCAATCATGATGCTGATGATCATAAATGCCAACACGGCTTTATTGCGCTCGTACAAGGCATATGTACGCATGATAAGCATTGCTTTGAGGGCAGATTCAGGTACGTTCTGATAAAGGAGGCCAGAGACGCGACGCACCCGCGACGAGTATCTGGGACAACAGCGCAAAGTATTCGTGGTATAGCTGAAAACCATGACATCTGTGTGCAAATACTTAGAGTTAACTACTTGAATTACAGCCAGATGCCTCACGCACATCTATGCGATATAAGTTCGGAATCCTACGCGCTGATGCAACAAAGTACGTACTGCAGCCTTGCTTGGATCCGTCGTGGTCAACAGTAGCTCCGCAAGGATTGGAACTGTGCCAAAGAGGGCCGAATAGCGGTCGATGTAGAAGAGGAGTGTGCCCCAGTACCGCGAGACCTCCTGCTCGACAGTTAGAAACCAGTCGTAGACCACCACACTCAGTGGGATGAAGACGAGGTAGCGCGAGATTGGGACGCGGAAAAATTCAAATGTTATACTGTATGCTATGATGAATTTGGGTCCGGAATAACTGCCGGTAAGTGTTCCGATATTATCCTGAAATCCCTCCCTCTTTTCCCTTTTTTTCTCTCTTCTCGCAACTTGATTGTTTTGATTTCTTCGTTCTCTCAACCGACATAGGCCATGGGCCCAAAGATTAAGCAGAGTTGAGCATGTAGCCTGATAGATTAATAGGCTTAGGCCGGTTAATTGACATTTTTTGACCCGTTGTAACCCTAATATATACAGTGTGAACAAACTATTTAATGCCGGTCGACGGATCTTCAACTTGAAGCTTCCTGCAAAAGAAGGCGGGCCAACGAAATGCCGATGCCATGCCGAGGCTCGGTTTGGATGATTTTGGACGGATCAGCAGCCGGCACTTCCCGTTGCATTTGTCGGTCTCCACCGTGTTGCATCTCGGATCCATCTGGAAGAGACGTAGGCGCATTCTCTCGCACTGCGTCAAACTTCCACTCCGAACCTGGTTATGATCAAAACATCACGACTCTGATCAGGTCCATCAATTCGGTTGTCGGTGAGGCATCACGGATTTCGTCTGAAGTCCGAAGATATCCCGGACACGGAAAAATCTCAACCAGCAGCCAAATTCATGGCCCTCAGCGCCTTCTGTACATAGGACACTTCCGGTTCTGTGGCATGTTGGAAGGGATCACAAGAACAACGTGTTATACAAGCCGTTGTTGGATATTCATGGATGGTGTGGAAACTTCCCGGAAAGAGAGAGACACATGTCATTATTGAACAGCATACAAAAGAAGGAGAAAAATGGGTCAGGAGACACAGTAGCTTGAATCTAGAATGCAAGCTCGCAATTAATATCGCCACAGCAAAAAAAAAAAAAGAGAATGAGCGCTCACTGTCAGCTTTCCCGGTCCGGCGCGCTACGATAACTTCGTCCGCCAGCTCCAATAATCCCTGCCCGACTGCGCGCCGCGAAGCCACTCCTGGCGAAAATCTGTACGCTGATGAACGCATACGAAACGGCCATCGCATGCAAAAAAATCCGCTTTCTCTCTGTCCTGCAGCTTGGGGAACAAGAAAACAATGCACTGGAGTCGCGAGTTGAGTTGGTAGTGTGTGTCAAGTCTGCTGTATAAATCGGCGAGAGCGCGAGCAGAGTTGAACGCAATGTGCGTGAGGCGGGGTAACTGCTCAAGGTCTCCGCATAGATCTGAGCTGGTGGATCCGAGGAGTAGTTCGAGGTGTGTGAGGCTGGGAAACGCAGTATATGAGATGGCAGAGTGCAGCGCGATGGCTTCGACGTCCACCGTAAGGCGACGGAGGTACTGCAGAGAAGCTAGCGTAGATAGATGTGAGGCAGTTGGGAACTGCGCGAATAGGTTTGTGACGCGATTGCACACTCCAAGGATGTGCTCGACTTCGGATGGCCCCGCAGCATAGTCGAGAAATATATGTCTGACGGTGCTCTGCAGGAATTGCTGTGATTGATTCTGAACCACGCTGCGGAGCGTCTCGGCAGTAAAGGTGGGCACGTCGCGGGGAGGCGCCACGGACATCACAACGATTTGATACATTAGAGGTTCAACCCTGCGACCAGTACGTTTAGTATCGGAACGGTATAAATATAATTTATGTCGCGTACCAGTGCTTAACGCGCCAAGCAACCAACATGAGCTTTGGCACAGTGATCGGGCTCGAGATCGCAGCAATTTCGAAGATTGTGCGTTCTAATTCGAGTGGCAACCTAGGTACTTGTTCTCCCATTGATTATTGTGTCCGTACCCGTTGGTATGTTGTCGAGGGCGAAGGGGGTTTCTGGCCACACGGTCGTGCCATTATATTTAACTTGAGTTCTGTTACTGCCAAGGCATTTGATCTGCCAGGTTTAGGACTGCCGTACTCCATGAAGCTGTGCATTTACTCAATAAGCATTCGGGTGGGGACCCCAACAGGCGTTCCAGTGTGGATCCAGAAGCCTATTCACCTAAAATTGGCAGCATTCCAACGCTGTGTAATCATACCCCACTGCATATCCCGAGGCCCTGTGGTCAGATAACGCCCACAATCAAATGCCTTTCCTGTTGAAACACTCGTGGGATGAGGGATTGGTGGAAAGCATGACAGAGAGATGTTGTCGGAATCTCAGGCGGCCGGGATCCAGCAAAAACGAGGATGCGTATATCTGCTCACTGTGGTAGATGACAGTGCATCAAGCGGTTAGATCTCACTCGGGTAACCCGGGGTCGCACCGGTCTTCCGAGAGCGCTCGATGCGCCCGCTCAACACCCACTGAAACCGGTGCCCAGGCAAGGTAAACGCCATCAACATCCGGACACCCTACGGATGGCCCACCTACTGCTGTAAGAGTTAGCTGATTCATCGGTTGGAACAAAAATGGGTCCACCGGCATTTGCAGGCTCATTCGGGTCTGATCATGGAATTCACTGTGGGACGCGCCACACAATGGACTTCAGAAACTTTGTGAGCCAAAGTTCCCCCACCTCATACTCAACGCCTCCAGCTGCCCATTTCGCTGCCATTTATTCTCGGGCGCTCCGAGGTAAAAATAACGTGAATAGGATGAGAAACTCGCCTTTGAATCGGATGATATCGATTACATTGACTTCAATGAACCTCTCCCTGGCATTTCCGTCCGGCGGATGGAAAGCGCCAGGAACTAGCTTGACCGTTGCGAACTCCGAGACCGTTTTGGGTAAGATGCAAGCGCCACTTTTATGGCATCGCGGGCTTCAAACAAGGATCTAGGCCCAACATTACGGAAACACAACCCGGCGGCACGTATTTGACGATATGCAACAAGGAATCCTCCGCACCGCTGGTATCTTGGGTGCATAAGTAGTTTCCTGGAACGTCCAGACACCTACATCAATAAAATAGCGCCGTTGTGGCCACACAGATTGGTGCTGGTCTTCCGCCAAGCGCGGAGAATGTATCGTCTGCGAGATGTATTCGGTATGCAGATCGGTATGCAGATCAATGTCATACGAAATGGAGGAGAAGGAAATGAACTTGCACCGGCCATGGACCATTCATACTACAGAAGTATGCGACCAAGGGTTGAATAAATGACTGTCAGAGAGCGACGGGGAGCGGCTGCCTTTGAACCCCACATCTGACTTCCGAGGTATGAGCCGTTGGACTCCAGCGTCTGTCTGTTCACAAGAGACTAAATCACATGGGACTTAGCTTCCTGAACTATCTTTGGGCTCTCCCATCGTTCAACTACGGCCGTTCAATTTCAAGCGTTATCTGAGTAGCTCCGTCTTGGCTCCGTTTCACTCTCTTTATATAATTATGTGTGTCTGTTTGTGGGCCGCGAAGCCCGCCTTGGGAATATTTAGGTTGCCGTAGTCGCGGTTCATGTGGGGACTTTGAGGCATTCATTCCAAATGGTGCCTGGGACCAATGGGACCTGGCCTTCGATAGTACATCAGACTGGTACATTCAAATAGCTGCAACTGACCTCGCCTTTCTCGACTTGCGGAGAAATCCTGGAATGATTCACGAGGACGAGAACGAATTACTTTCAGAGTTCCATCTAATCCTTTGAACCGCCGTGTACGTGGGCCCAACGATGGCATGCGGCTGAGTGGCATCTTGGAAAAATTGCACATGCTCCTGCCGCACGTCAGCGACGGTTGGATGATATGATACGAGCCTCACATCCAGTATGAACTCCACATTTAGAGCGGTTTCGGCCTGTCATTTTTTAAAAAAGTTGTAAAAACAAAGAATCGAGAACGGCGGGAGACCTACCGTAAAACTCTCGATGGCCCAGGACATGGCTTGTAGCTCACGTCGCAACCATTGCTCACCCCGATCATATGTCAGTTCGCTTGAGGATGCCGCGCGAGCTAATAGCCTTTGTTCGATCTAAGACTTGCTCGAATATTCTCCATAGAAACAGCATAATATGACACGACGGAAAGTGAAGAACGGTACTTACGTGGCTTGTCGATTCAAATGAGAAATCGTGCCTCTTTCAAGTACTGGAGCAAGTATCTGCGTCAGGTTCTCCAACGCTTAACAAATGCCCGAATATGTTCCGCATTGCGAATGGCTTTCTGTTGAGCGAGAGTCACAGAGGCCAATCAATCTGGCGGGTAGGAAAACGGACCTGTATCAAATCCGGGGCGAGGCTAAGGCCGGTTGTGATGGACAGTCCTGGAACACCGATGCTGCTGGAGACATCCTTTGCAAGCCGACCCCTTCGCAACGCACAGCACGCAACACTGACGTGGACCTTGTGCCTGATGCCCTGTAATGGCGCCCTGAGCTTCAATTTCAGGCCCATGGAGACACGGAGTGGGAAAGGGAGTAGTCCATCAGACGAAGATGCATAACAGTATTCGCTGGTGACATGTGGTACTCTGGGTGGGCAATAAAGAAGATTTGTGTGGGTAAATCAATGAGATGGTGTAAAAGCCCAGCCGGTGCAGTATGCAGAGTGGCATGGAACTGAGATCGAAGTGTGTCCCAGCGGTATGGGGTAGCTTGAACTTCGACGAAGCAGGAGACAGAGAACCAGATGAACGCTACAGCTAGGGTTTCATGAATCGATTGCGAGGACGGAATGCTAACAACATGCAAAGCCAAAGCCAGATGATGGAGGAGCAAAAGACTCGAGGTCGGAATCACTCGGCCGAATCCTCACGTCGGCCGATAAACGTCGGTTGCTGTTTCAAACCCATTCTCACTCAAACTTTTCGCAAAACGGTGTTCAATCCAGGTACGCGTTACGATAGAAGTTCGTCCTCCACGGTCTGAAAGGACATCAAGGAATGAGTCGGTCGACGGTACCGCAGTGTGACATCACCGCTGCGCGGAACAAGTTACAATGATCCCCATATCTCTTCCCAATTCTCTGCTCCCAACCATGCCAATCACTTTCTCTGTCGCAAACCATTCCGCCAATGCAGTCAAACTCGACTCCCGCATGCAGGAAGGGGTTACAGCCGACCAAATCTTCGTTGGCGCAGCGGGAAAGACGAAATTGCTTCTGTTTGGGATCGTTGGCACAGAGGCATCGTACGTCGCATGGTCGTTCTATATGCTGGGAATCACTTTGACACGAATCCAGTGGCCGCGACTTCTCCTACAAAATCACCCGCCTCGTCGGGGAGAATAACGGCTTCGTCGATACCGTTATTCAAGCATACAACGACCATCATGCGCTGGTGATTCGCCCTGACGACGTGTGGCTCACCATCCTCTGCCAATTCAACTACTTCGTGAACGCTAACGCGGAGCTCCTGCGCGCCAGCTTCGTCGCCCACGAGGGAAAGAAGGAGCTACTTATCGAGGGCGAGGGCAACATTAATACCCTGAATTTCGGCAAGATGGCGCGCCAGATGGTCGGCCTCCTCGACAAGAATGTTTCGGATCCGACCTTGCGCACCTGGGCCCTCCCTACATTCACGACGACCACCGTCAACGACACGACGGCGGCTGCCGTCCTCCTGATGGCGACCTTGAAAAAGTACTTTTCGTACGGATTCGGCGGATTAGCATGCGGCATACCACGTGTCACCCTTGAGGGTGAGAAAGCTGACTGGGTCGATATCCTCGGGCGACTGGAGAAGCTAAAGGAGTACAGCATCAAGACGATCGCGTGGTACCATCTGCTGTGCCCCGCTATCAGGCGCTTCGTCGCTGCCTTCGACGCACCAGATAGCGAGGAGAACGTTGATTTTTGGGGCAAGGTGGCGCATTACCACCGGGGCGGCAGCGGCCCCAGTTATTACTCCGGCTGGATCAACGCATTCAATGTGTTCAGCGAGCAGGGCGTATGGCTAGGACCGAGGTTGAACATCGTGCGTATCTGGCCTATTGGCTGAGGGAATTTACCCTGATAATTCAACGCAGACGACTACCTCGAGTGACGCGCCAGAATCTATGAGCGCGGAGACTTTCTGGGCCGTGTACGGGGACCCAAAGATCCGCAAAGATCTCGTGTTCGACGGGACGCCATACCACCTCCTGAACGCCGGGAAAGTCCCGCGCGGATGTGCGGAGGTGGATGTGGTGTTCGATGATAATGGCAAGAAGTTCGATTGCTCCATGGGAGCGGGGATGATCGGTATGCAAGTGTCCTCCAGCGGCGATACCGGCTTGTCCGAGGGCGGGAAGGACGACACCGTGCGGCCAGTTGCAGGATGGTGGATGGTCACAAAGCTCGATGGAGCCACATGAGGATGGCTGGTACTTGGTCTGCTAACATGTATTTGTAAGAGATAAGAGAATCGTTACGAGCATCTTAAGGTCAAGTCAACCTTCTGCGATGGTATGCGAGGATTAGTGCACTCTCTCACCCACGATTACCGTATGGGGAATCGGGATCGAGATGTGGCGAGTGCATCGAGCGATGAGCTGGGTCTGCGAGGTCTAGCCACGACGAAAAAAATTAGCCGCCGGCATTAGAACTATTGGAAGGCAACCTAGGCCACGCAGGCAGATAAAGATCTGAATGACTCATAGCTACGACACTGGTAATTGACTTCAGATCAAGACCAATACGCAAGTACAAAATCAACGTACAATCATCCGACAACCGGAGCTCCTCTAATCCATTGCAGGACCAGCGTAATTGACGCTGCTGCCCCCACTCCGTCAGCCGTGCTACGACGGAGGCGTCGAGGTCACCATGGGAGGGATAGTGGAATATCCACACTGTGAACGGACCCTTTCCCGTTCGGCCTAGATTGACGCGAAACCACGAAATCCAGGCAGGAGCGATCATCGAAAGAGAATTCGAGGCGAAGGCGAAATGAGTTAGATAGGGGACAAGGCAAGAAGGACCAGAGATCCAAGCGAGGCGGTCGAAGAGGGTATCTGTAATGAGGACATGATCTGCTCCATCTCCATTCCACGAAGGCACGTCCTGAATGCAAGTGCCTGTAGTTCAGAGGGACAATTAACGAGCTCCGCCGCAGTTATGACGATGTCATGCAGGAAAGGCTCCAATAGTGTTTCGTGAAACCAGGATCGAGAAGCCAGTGCAGGGAAACGGATTCGAGGCCAAAGGATGGGTCCCTCCGCACAGGATCGGATGGACAACTGTCGCAAGCGAGGGAGAATGAGCATCACTAGAAAGTCGCCAGGACTCTATAAACTCGTGGTAGCACTAGCGCAGGTTAGTGATAAGCAAAGAACCTGAACCTGAGAGATGGTGGACAAAAGAAGAAGATCGAGGTCGCAAAGGTCCAGGTTGTAAACATTAAACATGCACTGGCTCGAACAACAACGCATGATGTCCAGAACGTGCTGTATGTCTGCGTCGGTATTGACAGATTTATGGTCAATTGGTTCCAAGGTGGCATCGGCAGTTCTTCTCCGGCAAATGCGAGCTTTTCATGTGTCAGCTTGAGGGCTTGTCGCTGATATGTTCGTTGAAACCGCCAATATCGAGACGCTCGAGGAGCGGAAGATTGCCCCTGACACTGGAGAGGTGTTCCCCAGACAACTCATCCAGATAAATGTTCGCTGTTCGCCATCGGCCGGAATGGTGAGCCAACATCTCGAGACCTGGAGCAGCTGTTTCATCGCTCAAGATGCAGTTAATCACCAATGGACAACGAGCTCGATGGACCGTACAATTGGTTGGATCCATTTATCCATCACGCTTATGCTGCTGCAAGTTAAAATCCCTTCGATGGTAGCCCATAGCGACGGAGTGCCCATGACTATGCGATGCCAAGTAGAGCACACCTGTGACAAGCGCACGAGATGCAATTGAGACACCCGTTGGAAAACATCCAAAGGGAGTCTCTCGTCAGGATCGTAGTATGGTACCGGATTCGGGCAACACAATCCAAATATCCGTACTAAAACTTCTGTGGGAGTCGGACGGGCGAAAGAACACCGCGACACCTGTCGACATATTGCTCAAGAGCAGCGCCCTCGAAAGCCAGTCGGTCCTGAGCAATTCGGAGCTGTCAATCTCTGTATCGTAACGCGCCAGGTCGGGGTTGGAGGACGCAAGCGCAAGCCCGGTATCTTAGTGAGAGGACCGTGGCGGCAAGGAATTTATGCGAAGTAGGTACATGAGCTCCTCTGTTTGTGCGGGGGTGGGTAAAAGAGAGAATCTGCTGCAAGAATCCACTGTGGGCTGGTGGTGACCGTTGGGTGACCGAGGTTAAAAGAGCCGTTGTTGTTCTTTGTTTGATACCAATGACGACGCCAGCCATATCAATACGTAAATTTGGCGCTTGACACCAACTTGACACAGGACTCTTCACTGGCTCGGTTGCACTCCTCCAAGTCTCGCCCCATCCATCAATCCTACCATAAGAAACTGCTTCCTGACCCACCAGTCGAACCTTGACCTCTGAATTATCTGCCGGAAACTCGCCTACTACGGGCTTGGAGCTGCCCCTTTGGATACCAGTTGGTCGCAATTTCGAATGCGTGACGAAGAAAAGGGTGAGAATAGAGGTGAGATAAATCAATCGCCTTGGCCGTAATGGAGAAGCTCACAATGAAAATCTTCGTAGCCGGTGCCATTCCGACCCATGCATATCAAGCTCCAGATGAGGCAGCAACGTCAAAACTGTGGGGAGTCTATGTATCGGAGGCAGAAAAATACGACAGGGCGCTCGTTGAGAGCTGGCGAAGTGATATGGAAGGAATGTTGATCTTTGTATGTCCTTGCCCTGTATTATACATGCCACTAACGGCACACCGCAGGCAGGACTATTCTCCGCCAGTTTGACGGCTTTTCTCATAGAGAGTTATAAAACCCTAACACCCGACGCTGGAGATCAAACAGTTATGCTCTTGAGCCAGATTTTGGCGCAACTGGCTCCAACGGCTAACGGGAGTGTCATCCGCGTGCCTCTGGCCTCCTCGACTTTCCTGCCACCTGCAACATCATTGATTTGCAACACATTCTGGTTCCTCAGCCTCGGACTTTCTCTTTCCTGCGCTCTGATAGCTACCCTCGTCGAACAATGGGCTCGGGAATTCCTTCACAAAGCGAATGTGAACTCTGATCCGGTCACGCGCGCAAGGATTTTGTCTTACCTTTACTACGGCCTCAAGCGCTTCAATATGCATGCCGTAGTGGAGATTATTCCCCTGCTCCTACACTTCTCTCTGTTCTTTTTTCTCGCTGGCCTAGTCGCGTTTCTTTTGCCCGTCAATTTGGCCATGACTGCAGTTGCCGCATCTCCTCTATTTTGCGTCATGACAGCTTATGTTTATCTGACCATTCTGCCAGTTATACAACTCGACTGCCATATCGAACCCCACTTTCCGGTGCGGCGTGGCGCATACTGAAGAATGTAGTCAGCTTCCACCACCGCAGGTCCCCAGTTTCCGCTGGGATTCATTCCTCCAGGAGCATACTCAACGCGATCACTTTTTGCGCGACAGAGCCCTCTCGCGAACGCGCAGACCGAGACGAAAGGGCTCTCGTTTGGACACTCAGCTCCCTGAAGAATGATCACCAGCTCGACCTCTTTCTTGAAGCCATCCCGGACGTTGTGTGGGGTCCAAAAGGTCGACGCCGCATCCACGATATTCACATACACACTGTAGCAAATGCTCCAAATGTGCAGCTGTGGGCTCGAATACGGGCATTGCTCGTCAGTTCCGATAGCGGCCTTCTATCACCAGAAGCGGCAATGCGACGGCAGATTACTTGCTACAAAGCATTTTGGGCCATCTCCAGTCTATCAGTTCCAGGAGATGTTTGGACACCTCCGTATGAGGATGCCACCCTCTTCGAACGTGCTTCCGAAGGCTCTGTTGCGCGCCATATTGTTTCTGCGCGCGCACTTACAGCGTGGAAAGTATTCTGTGCATTCAAGCCTGCGGTTTTGGATGCACTGGACAACCCTGACGTCCCATGGGGTCGACAGTCGTTGGTGCTCCATCTCAAAGGCACGGAACAACACCCACTCTTCAGCTTCCTCCCTCGACGCTTGCGCGCGAAATGGGGACTTCACATCCGCAAATTGTCTAATCCCGATTCTGCCGGACCTGATATAATCTCAGGCATCCTGCGGAAGCTTAGTGCCTTTCGCACAGAGATTCCCCACGTCATCCTTTTCGACTACTTGCACCACTCTATGACGCTAGATTCCCCTCCATATGAATTTGACCACACTGTATCGACCATTCAACTCGATCATGCGCCACTGTCAGCTCCGACCATTTCCCATCTCCACACGATTTTCTCCCAGACGGTGTTCACGCATCTCACTACGATGAATACTACGACAGAGGTTCACCGTATCGACACTGTCCTCGGCATGTTGATCTCCTTCTGCCAGCGACAGCCGGCAGCGGATCCAACCATCCCGTACGGGATGCTGACATACCTGAATCGACGCAAGTCCGACGCCGCTGTTGAACACGTCTCGTGGAAGTGCGGCACGACATTTCTGTGGTCTGCTATTACTGCCGATCTCGGAAACGAGCACTATCTATCGCCGTACTCGGAAGGAACACACCTCGATGACCTGTTAGCCGCGTTATGGCGGCTTTGTGTGTTGCCGCGGCAGGTAGTCATCGACCTCCCCATCTGTGAGGCCGCACTACAAGCGGTTGCGCGCGCAGATACCTCGCCCGTCTGGTTATCATTGATCCCTCTCGTGAAGCTGAAAATATTCGACGCCTTACGCTTCAATCATCACACCGCACGTACCCCAAAGTCTCACCTTAGTAGGCAGCTGGAACATCCTATCTTTACGCCCGAGAGCGCGGTAGATATTCCATCGGCGCTGGAGATTGAATCTTTGGACGACGACATCATCGACGCGCAGCTCGATCCTCTCTATGGGGTCTTGAGTGCCCGAATTACAGATGGACGCATTCAACTCCTCGCCAAATTCCTCGAACACTGTTCCTCCGCTACACTCCCGTACGATCCAGTCAAAACGGTCTCTGTTCTGGGAGCGTTCGCTCCCGCAGCGCCAGTCCATCCCAGCCATCAAATTCGGCTGAGCACGAGCCTCGCGGCCTTACTCCCTGCGGCGCGCAAGCGCCGAGCGCTTCTCAAGGCTGTGTTGAATATAGAGGCTTTCGACGTCTATGCTTCCAGTGCCGAGACGGAGAAGTCGCGCGCCATCGGCGGGTGGCTACGTAATCAACCCTGGCTCGATGACCCCGACGCTCGCAATACACTGAAGCATTTCTTGGTTGAGTATTGGGAGAGTATGCCTGGTTCTGATGTGATACTCAGCGAACGCGTGAGCTGCGTACTGGATGGGCTTGATTATCTGCATCGTGAAGAGACGGTGCGCACTTTATTTCTGCTCGAGAGACACGCTCTGAAGCACGGTCCATAGGAGCAATGACGACAAGAATGAACGATATTCAATTTGCACGGATATCTGTCGCATCACTGAAAATCTTGGCACGGTGCAAAAGTCTTTGAAATGGAATTCCATTCAGTTGATAGCCTATCTCACATCCGTTCCTCCCATTTACAAAATTGTTTGCAGCTTTGTGACCATCGGGAGCCTCCGTGGCTTATTCAACAATAAACATCAACCAGGCAACGGACAAACGGTGTCGTCGATCTCGTTTTAGTCAATGCGGAATCATTGCTAGAGGAAATCAGGGTCCCAACGAGCCCTGCCACGAGATTACAGTTCGATATTTCCCCGTTGTCGTCCAGCTTCACTGGAACCTGTATAGCTTGCCGGAAGGTTGTCGCTGTTGACCAGATGGATTGGCACATCGTCTAATTTCCACTCCACTCCAGTCTGTCCCATCTACATACTTGGCGTGAAACTCATTGGCGGAGCGTCTCCCGCAGGATTGGTTCCTGTGCGGACCAATAGCTGAGCCTATAACTCACTCAATCCGTCCCAACACGCACCTTGCGCAACTCGCGCCCGATCCAACGACCCTTTTCGTCGAAGGCGCATAAGCCATTGATCCAGTCCGAGTAGTATTATCGGAAACTGCCTACTCGGCCACCTTAGCATTTTTGGCCCCGAGCCAACGCGGACGGTCACGTATGGATGCGCATTTTGGCTCATAAATGTGGGCATACATTCTAGAAATGAGCCGACATATTGTTCCTGAATTTACATGGTGATTCCGGCCCTCGCTGAATTTAATTCCGGCGGTACCCCCAAAACAGCAATAAACGGGCTAGTCGGCCACTGCCGTAAATTATTAGTTCGCGTTCGTACTGTCCACTGTGGTGTATCAAAAACAGTTGAAGGGACCCAAATGCGTGTTTTTATACACTCAGACAGTACATTCGAGGTGCATAGCTACCAATACTAGGTCCATTCAAAGCCAAGTGAGGTGGCCGAATCAGCAGTGGGAACGAAATGGTGGGCCGTGCAGCGTACAGAGCACAGCTACCGGGAATCCATGCAGCGAAAACCCCATCGACCTAGGAGAACATAATTCGAGCTGTCTCAAATCCACTAACCTAAATCCAGGTCCAGAGCAAACACGGCTGGTTCTCTAGAATGGTGGCCAGATTGTGCCACTCAGAATCAGCCAGAGGTCTTTATTTTGAGGTCGTGCAGGCGAGAGAGAGTCTATTCTGGGAATAGAGTAGTACAGTGTTGTTCCCTCAAGTCAAGGGATCAGAACGAGCCCCGAAACTTGAAGATCGGCGAGGAATTGGTGGAGAAACAAGGAACAAATAAGCGCGAGGGCCGTTCGGAGATAAGAAGTGATGTTCACACGCAGGCATCTTGATCCAAATCCTCCCGTAACTTTTGATTGCCGCATCAATTTGGGTCCAAACTTGATATGCAACATCCTCTCGAGTCGTATTCCATCCTACAAGTGGCTGGACACCGAAATTATCCTCACACCTTATTATATTCGGCAAATGGCCGACTTCCTAGTCTGGCCGAGTAGGCAGTCGCCGATAATAGTCAGGACCGCCGCCTTTCACTTCCAGATGCCCCACTTGTGACCAAAAGGCAATGGTTTCCTTACTCGTGGGCTCATAGAAGATTTTGATGAATCAAGTGATGACTGGAACCAGGATATGATACCATGTGCAACCGTCTGCAGCCCATACTTATTGAGCTTCTCAATATTTTCTGCAAGTCGGATTCCTCATCCTCCAAGGTAATCCGCGGAATCCCATATTCGATACCGCAGTATATTCGTGTAAATGAAGTACGACTTCAGCGTCGCCATTATGAGCATTGCAGCAACGGTGGTGTCATTCTCCGTCGTGGTTGTGAACGTTAGGAGTATCCAGGTACGCAGATTTGGGTCAACCACGTTCTTCTCTAGCTTTCTAACCATCTGGCGGGACATTTCGGCGTCTGGAGTGTACTTCGCGTCTTGCTCGACAATGGTGAGCTCGCGCTGTCCTTCGTGAGCGATGAAACTAGCTCTAAGCAGTTTCGCATTCGCGTTCACGAAGTAGCTAGATTGGGCTAGGATGGTCAGCCCGACGTCGTCCGGCCGGATGACCGCGCATGATGCTTGTTATACGCCAGAATCACGGTCTCCACAAACCCATTGTGCGTCGGGATGGCATTATTGATTTTCTTCTCAGTTTGTGGTCCAGAAGCCGCGGTGCTCTTCTTTCCCGGCAGAAATCTCTTCCATCTGAGCGAATCTGGTGAATTCAGCGAAATTACCACGGTCGGAGAAGACGTGCCTTTTGCGCACAGGCTCGCCGCGCGTATCCATAAGTGAAGATTGGAGCATCTCTTCAACTTTGTTGGATTGTTCTTTGCACGCAAGGGCGAGGAACTGATGTGGAGTGTGGCTGCCATCACCCCCGTATGGCAGAGAGACTGGATTGGCCGGGTGAGTTGCGACAGTGAATGTGCCAGGCATGTTGAGGGGGTGAAGCTGGGATAGAAAAGAAGTTGATGAGGTAGTACATAACCTGGCGCTGGTAGAGCATCGACTTTCATCGCCTCGAGTTGATTCAGTGAGGCTCTGATTTCCCAAGCCCGAGCACAACTTGAAGATCCCCCTTGGCCACGGCCCCGGCCCACTGGGATTCCCTCAGTAAAAATTACAAGTCAATGATTGCCAGTGATACAAATTGAGCTTGAAAGAAAAAACTTGAACTTGAAGCTTGAATCCTCCTACGCGTTTCCACCAATTTTCTTTTCGGTGGCACAAGTTCGGCAGAGATCGCGATTCGTGATGTTTTGTTTTTTCTTGGAGTTTTCTTCGCAATACAGGATGCGCAGTTGAACGAGGAACCCTGTCGAAGTCAGAACTGGGGTCGGGGCTGTGAAGTCGGGATTTTGCTGTGAAAGCTTGAAGAAAAGCAAAGAAGCTGTGGACAACCTCGTTGTTTGGCATCACCAAACACCAGCTGTTTGCCGGCTGTTGTGGGTTCCGAACCGGTGTCACGCTGTCGTCATATCCTACCTTGTCGTCTCCCACCACGCCGACAGCCTCCATGAGCACTACATACGATGAACAAGGTTAGCATCATCCTAGCTAACTACCGAGAGATTTTGACTATATCATCCTTTCAGCTGGTTCGGACTCAGAGTCTTTGGTATGCCATTTCGATCGATTGGACTCGACTCTGAATTCTTGCAAGCTTGAATGTGAATTGGGAATTTTTGAGGAAACTTCCACCGTGAAACCCTTGGCCGCTGTCGCAGAAGTCGAGGAAATTTTACCCGCCACTTCTCTCAGTCAGGTGGTGGTACGACACCAAACATTCGTCATTTCATACCATTAACCTGATTGGCAGCGGGATTCACCGAGTGGCCCAACTTGTCCCATTCAACGCCTGCCTGTGGAGCTTTTGCATGAAATATTCTGTGCCTGTCTTCCGCACGCCAAGTATACCCCCGCTAGCAAGAGACTAGCGCCTCTACTAGTTTCATGGGTCTGCAGTCGCTGGAGAAGCATCGCCTTGTCGATTCCTACGCTGTGGTCTTCACTGGCGTTGGAGCCGAGGTACAGCTCTGTGGATGATTCCAAGCATTGTGAATATTTGACTCAGGCGCGATTCTGGCTCGATCGAGCCGGACGTTGCCAGCTTTCGCTCTCGATTCAAGCACAAATCTCGCTTAATTATGTCCGAGGACCGACCCCGGATTGCGTGACCTTCCTTGCGGTCGAGGGCTATATGCACCGATGCACAAGACTCGAGCTCCACGTATCATTATCGATCGAGGAAGTCCTTCACATTTTCAGCCATGCGTTTCTTCTGAATGAGGCAACATTCTCTGTCAACTTGCACTCCGCACGGCGTTCGCACCACTCCTTGATCGAGGTAGAAAACCTCCATGTTCTCCGAATCACGACGTCGATGTCGTTTCCTGAGCTCCTCTTCGAGTGTTTAATTCTTCCAGAGCTCCGTGATCTCCATGTCTCCGCCGTGGACTCCCATACGAGCGCATGGGTGATATTCACCGCTCTTCTCGAGCGGTCTCGGTGCTTTCTCGAGAATTTCTCGTACATCACCGAGCGCTCTGTTCAAGAGGTTGCCGACGCGGCTATCACCGAATTCCTGCAGAACTCTCTCCTCGACAATATCCGGTACCTTGTCCTGCGAGGCTGGCTTATTCCTCACAGGGCCATCGAAGCCCTGCGGGTGCTTCCTCCTCGGAAACATACTCTGGCGTTACTCACCGGTCTTGATCTGGCGACGTGCTGCAGCCGTGATGGCGAATTCGCAACAATGGTCGCCTCGCGGTGGTCACCGTCTTCCGGTCGTGGGTCGGCGCATCGTGGGTTGCTGAAATCAATCACTGTCCAATTTGACCGGGAAGCGCACGACGTGGATGTTGCTCAATTAGGCGCCCTTTCTTCGGGCGACCTGCTGGTAACTATTCGCGAGTAGAATATATGTACGTGCATATCGAACCCCATCTCATTTTCCGCGGCCGCCGCTGACCCTGCTCCAGGTCAATAATTATGTTTCCCGCGGCCAGTCGTTAGGTTAAATGGCCAATATCGTAATCGCAATCCAGAGTCGATACTGCATGCGTGCCAGACGGCGGCTTCGAACCAATGAATTTATGTCTTTTATTCCAGGTTAACCCCGGACGGCGACGAATCTTCTACGGTGTCGCTATATCTGCGCATCTACCCGTCTGTATCTGCGCATTTACCCGTCCTGCGCCATGTATTCCGTCCACGCCATACAAATGGGTCTCTAATATCTATCACGGCCCCTGCCTTCTTGTTCTGATAGGAATTTTCGGTATCGCGATTGCTGAAAGTGGAAGATTTTTTCCAAGTTTTCTTCGGCGGCATATCGTAACGCGGCGATCCGAGCGTCGCCGGATGTACCACACCCATTTATATCCTCTTCGTGGTTCTTTATTTATATCTCCAGAAGCCCTATGCCGATAACTCCGAGTCCTCAAGTCTGTCCACCCGTCAACCTGTCAAGGCGGTGTATCCCATTCTGCGAAAGCCTGTTCACATCTGATTCTGACCCTGACTCGACGTGTCCTCGGCGTCACCGAATGCAGTTGCAGTATCAACGACGTCCACTCTATCCCAGCCGAGGTTCCCCGTGTCGGCGTTGTGGGAAGTCTTAAACTCTCCGGCCACAGTATTAATCCCACTTGCCACATTTCAGGGTCGACCTTGTGTCGTAAAACTCGCCACAAAGCCGACGTGAAGACAGAAGCACTCCTTGAGCTTCATCCTCACAGATTCTAAATCCGCGGTCTGGTTTGAAGTGGGTAAGGAATTCCGTATCTGGAACGGAGTTTCCCCAAAACACATCATCTTCTTTACGACGCTTTGCTTACCAAAATCTATAAAAGCCCGTCCACTTCAACTAGAGCCTCCATCCGCTGCAGCCTTTGCATGTACTCAAATCGCCTTTGCAGCTCCCACAACACTCACACCGCTTGCAAGCACTCCGCACCCAGTCTCATTCTTCTGTAAACTCATTCACGTCACTATGGCCCCTACTCCTTCCTCTGGTCTCAACACCCCCGAGTCCGAGCCCGAATCCATTTTGACCGCTCATCCGACGTCCGTCCGCCGTCCTAACGCAATCCTGGTTCAGGTCAGTGCACCACCTTCAATGGTTCCTTTCACGTTCTCATCTGCTGTTCTTTCTTCCTTCCAGTCTGAAAACACTCGTTACACTGATGAGCACATCACGGCGACATTCCATAACCGTGGCTCCGCCGTCGACGTGTCCAATGGCCACTTTACTGTGACTCCTACCGTCCAGTCGTACGAGTTCCAGACCAAACGTACGGTTGGAAAGACTGGGTAAGCCACCACCTCATTTGACCGATACAGCGTTGAGTGCTGTCCCAGATTGATGATGATCGGCGTGGGCGGGAATAACGGGAGCACATTATGCGCGACCATTCTAGCCAACCGCCACAACATCACCTGGCACACCAAGTCTGGGCTCCAGCAGCCCAACTACATTGGCTCGGTTCTTCGCGCCTCCACCGTGCGCATTGGAACTGAGACTGAGACTGGTAAGGACGTGCATGTCCCCATCTCTGACATCCTCCCCATGGTGCATCCAAACGACCTGGTGCTCGGAGGATGGGATATTTCTGGGCTGCCGATGGACAAAGCCATGGAGCGCGCACGAGTCCTAGACTTCGACCTGCAGCGTCAGGTAGCACCTCATATGGCACTACTCGGCAAGCCGCTGCCTTCCATCTACTACCCCGACTTCATCGCTGCCAACCAGGAAGCCCGTGCCGACAATGTCATCCCGGGAACCGACAAACAGGCTCACCTGGAACACATCCGTACAGACATTCGCAAGTTCAGGGACACGAACGCACTTGACCGCTGCGTCGTCTTCTGGACTGCCAACACCGAGCGCTACAGCGACATCATCCCTGGCGTAAACGACACGGCCGACAATCTCCTCGCGGCTATCAAGGCGTCCCATTCAGAGGTCTCTCCGTCAACTTTGTTTGCCGTTGCCGCCATCCTCGAGGGCGAACCTTTCGTCAACGGCGCACCGCAGAACACATTCGTTCCTGGCGTCATCGAGCTCGCCGAACGCCACCAGTCCTTCATCGGGGGCGACGATCTTAAGTCTGGGCAGACTAAGCTCAAATCTGTTCTCGCTGAGTTCCTTGTCAACGCAGGGATCAAGCCGCTCTCTATCGCATCGTACAACCATCTGGGCAACAACGATGGCCACAACTTGTCAGCGGAGCCGCAGTTTAAGAGCAAGGAGATCAGCAAGAGCAGTGTTGTGGACGACATGGTCGATGCTAACCGCCTTCTTTACAAAGCTCCTGAGATCGGGCCCAAGGGCGTCGCAGTCGGGAAAGGCGAGCACCCAGATCATATTGTATGTATTGAGACTCGTTTGAACTTCGTGTTTTCACATCGACTTGCGCACAGGTCGTCATCAAATATGTGCCGGCAGTCGGCGATTCCAAGAGGGCCATCGATGAGTACTACTCGGAGATTTTCTGCGGTGGACGTTCGACAATCAATATCTTCAACGAGTGCGAGGTACATTTTTTTCCCCAGTCATCGCTAGGCCTTTTCTTTCTGACCAATGAATTCCACAGGACTCTCTGCTCGCCACTCCTCTTATTCTCGATTTAGCTATCCTCACCGAGCTTCTCACCAGAGTTCAGTACCGCAAACTCGGATCCTCGGGAGCAGCTGCGGCGGGAACTAAATTCGTGCCACTCTATCCGGTCCTATCGCTCCTCTCGTACATGCTCAAGGCTCCGCTAGTCAAACCAGGTAAATAATTATCGGTCTGTTTGCCTCACTATCCACGGTCATTCATACGTGCACATAGGCACGGAAGTGGTCAATAGTCTCAACCGCCAGCGCAATGCGCTAGAGACATTCCTCAAAGCGTGCATCGGGTTGGAGGGGAATAGCGACTTGTTGCTGGAGACACGTATTTGGTAGACAGTGATGTTGAACGGCTGGCGTGCGATTTCAACAATCCACGCACCTGCATGATCCGGCTGCGATTCAACTCGGGTTTGGTGTTGTCTCGAAATTTGGTGTGCTATACACGTATCTTGCCTGTGCTCTGCCATGAACTGCTTTGCATATTGTCCGTTATCTCTCGTTGTGAATATTGTCTTAGCACACTCGTAGCAACAACGCATCGCTGTATTTAAGCTTTTGCAGATCGAGAGTCGCACTGCCCAAGTGATGATCTTGAGATTCGTTGACTCGAATTTTTAGCTGAGAAGCAACTGGTATCAGTTCCCATTTCGACATCCCGCATAAATTAGTGTCGGATCGTAACCGGGCCGACCGCAGCGCTCACAGATAATTAGGGGCCATCGGTGACGATGCACCTCTACCATCCTCGCAGATACGCGTAACATGAGCCTTCGAGCGGCCGCACTATTCAAAAATATTCACATTCCAATCGCGAGTCTGGCACCTTCACGACCCGCGAGCGGCGTTTAACTATTATGAAATCTTTGAACGCCCATCGTCGAAAATAAACTTGCGCCCACGATGTGGCGAGCGCCGAGGCTTCACCTTATTATAGTACCGGCCTGATTGTCGTATTTGGGAGGTTCGCCGCCAATTTTGCTGGGAAAACAAGTATTTTGGGAAAGACCGAACGTTGATATCGGGCGAGTAATCTCATATCTACAAACGAAGAAAGAGACTCATGAGCAAAGCATGTGTTAATTGTGATTACGAGGATGGAGCGCCAGCCTGACGCACCCAGGAATTTAATATCAATTGTACATTGGATGAGTTGGTCAGAACTCAATCCAGCCCAATGCTTGGTCCTGCTGTCTACTAGTGGTAATGATACATCATGTACATGCAGGACCAGCGTACAACCCAAAATCGAGGGAAAATAAGATTACAGCTAATGTCGGAACCGAAGGCGCGGTGAGAAATTTTCTATTTTCAGATGTTTTCAAAGAGTTGTAGATATCTCAATGGATTCTGGTCCGATTCACATAAAACCTAGCTCAATCCACTAGGCTAATTGACGCGCAATTAGTGACAGAGGGGAATTTTCGAAAATATCATGTATTAGGTGATTTAGGTTCTTTGGTCATTTTTGAGCCAAAATCCATTTAGCAAGTCCAGAACATGTTCTAGAGGCCTAGTATTTTGTGAGGGACAACAATTATACATGTGGAAGAGTGTGACAGAGCTATAATTCGATGGACCTCTTGATAAGTCCCTCATCCTTTGATGCAAATAAACACCAAATGTATTCAATGCAGCCAGAGAGCCTGCAATGCGAATATATCTAATTTTGGCCCTATCACACTCTTCCCCATGTATGAATGTTGTCCCTCACGAAATACTAGGCTCCTAGAACATGTTCTGGGCTTGCTAAATAGGTTTTGGCTTAAAAATGATCAACGAAACTAAATTACCTAATACATGATATTTCGAAAATTCCTCTGTCACTAATTGCGTGTCAATTAGCCTAGTAGATTGAGCTAGGTTTTATGTGAATTGGACCAGAATTCATTGAGATATCTACAATTCTTTGAAAACATCCGAAAATAGAAAATTTCTCACCGCGCCTTCGGTTCCGACATTAGCTGTAAAGAAAGACGAGACACACGCGAGAGTATCACGAGGATGAGGATGCGTCACCTGGCCCGTCGCGCTCCGGCACCGCTGATAGGTGTTCGCTCTTTTCGCGGACGGGAGGCCGAGGTGAGCGGGGCAGAGAGGATGAGGACGGGAGCGAGGCGGCTAAGCCGTTGCGCTCTAGCACTGCCGATAATGGTTCGGCTTTTTCGCGTACCGGCGGTAGAGGTACCACGTCGCTGTCTCTCCGGTATCGGGGTGGGAGTTCGACAATTTCGGCGGCATCCGTGATCACTGTTATTGGCGCTTGTCCGGCGTCGTGATGGAGGACATATGTGCGAGTTGGCGGCGCTGCTGGGGAGATGAACTGCGAAGTACGGACGTTCGAAACGGTGGTCCACGATGGTGCCTCGGTGACAGGCTGCGAGTACGGTCGAGCGTGATCTGAATCGTTACGTGGGCGAGTATCGAAGGCATCGACCTGCGGTTGCCTGTGGCGAAGGCGGAGATACAGGAAGGTCCCGAGGGCACCAAGGATGGCAGCCGCAAAGGCACCTCCCAACCCGGCGCCAACGGCAATATTATGCGCGGTGGAGGATGGACTGCGGAAGAACAAATAAACCTCAGGGAAAGAGGGAGGTAAATTGTTGATCGTACATGGTACCAGGAGCCACTGAAGCACGGCGGATTAAATGGTTTAACTTGGCAAAAGGTAAGTGAAACTCACGACAATCGCTCGGACCGAACCCTCCTGCGTGTAGCGGACCATTTGACCACATCTGACCGTCAGCACTGACGAGTGATAGGAAAAACGGGAACGACCACGACTGCATCTTTTTTTTAAATCACAAAGCCCTCTTGCATCAGAATAACGCACCAGAGATACCGTCCAGTCTATCGGATCCATCGAGTTGGATGTGATGTTGTAGGGCGGATGGAGTGCCGGCGCAACCTGTGTGATGCAATCTTAGTGACAATTGCAAGCGGAAAGATGGGGATAATAGTACTGTGAGGGTGAATGGAGGCTTGCCGGATTTCGGAGTGATGAAGAGGTCGGTGCACTGATCAAGCAGGTTAAAAAAAGCCTCTTTAAGGAAATAAGGAACGAACCTGATCGATGAATCCGAATCGCGACATGGGTCCCGCAGGCACCGCCTGAGTTGCGTCAACATTCAGCTGAATTGGGGCGGTTACATTCTGGCATCTGTGAATAGTTAGAAAACTGGACGCGAAAATCTATGGATTGTCCTACGTTGGCTTCGCCACGGTCGTATTTTGAACGACGGTGTACATGGCCTGGCATCCACCAGCAACTCCATTCGAGTCCCACTTTAAAAACAGGGTAAGTCGACATTCACGTTGCAGGAGGTCAGCGAGCCCACCATGCAAATCTGATACTGAGGAAGTGTGAAGTGTATTAGTTGCGAAGGAATACGAAGCAGACAGCGGACTGCAGACGAACCTGGGTCCCTGGGGCAAATGGCACTTGCCAATCCTATATGGGGATAAATGCTTGACTAAATAAACCAGAAAGTTTCCATACGAATGAAAGGCCATTCCCAGCTGCGATGGAAAAGGGTGTAGTGGATGTGCTATTGGCCGGTATTTAGTGGTGAGGAGACCCAAAGTGAAAATGAGGCGTACGACGTGTACACCAGCAGCGAATATGGTGCTACAGGATTCTGTCTGCAGGAGCGTCGCATTGACTTTGCAGTCACGCGCAGTACGGACGAACGCACCCTATCGCGTTGGCTGAATTGGTCCTTCAGGATCAGCAGTGTCCTCTATCTGCTGCAGTGGAACACGCACATCGACCCCATTCAATGTGAATCGTCTCGCATTGCTCTGAGACGCCAATCAGCTCGAGGCGAAAGAGCGGGCGGAACGCCACGGACCTGTTATTGGAATGGGAACAGGCTGCCCGGCAGGATTATAATCGAAGAAGAATCCCTGGATAGATGTAATGAGGACTATGGGCCTGATACGATGTTTCAGGAACACACCGGCTGCAAAAATGGGACGTATTTGGCCCAGCCAGTCGCCGCCAGGCCTCCCAAAACTAGCAAGAGGTCCAGCCGCGAAGAAATGAGAGCACGACGCCCCATCGTATCCACTGGGGACAAGAAAGGAGAAAAAAGAATGAGGCGAAAGGAATGAAAGGGCGACGTCCAGTCGGCCAATGGGAAATCCTTTGCCCTGGTTTTGTTACAGGCTGACAATGACATATCGGGTGATATCCCCGATACAGCATATGGAAACCGCATCACACTGGATCACATCACGGAGGCAAACTGTCGACTTGATATTTTCGTCTATTTTCGCACTTACTGCATCCACGGCAAATCAGTTCCGAAATATGGGTGCTGGGAAGAGCTTGGGAGGACAACCAACGGGATCCTCATCAAATCGCGGTAGAACCAAAATTGAGTACATGAAGCAGCGGAGCCGATTAGACCAAGGTTTTCGTCAAGGTAACTATTGGCTCACTCAAAATAAGTATTTGGTTTCGGGGGAGCTCAGCAGACAGATCAACTGGGATCCATCAGATTCAGAAGATCGTCGTGATCCAACGTTTCGGCTTTTCGGCAGGCAAGCAATGAATGCCAAGTGGATAATTGCTCATGCTGCGCTCTGTGATCTAAGTGTTATAAAATATGAGCGAGCTTGTTAGATCGATTATATATAAGTACAAGGTGGCCAGACTGCAGTGAATCTGCGGTATACAACACGCTAGGCCTTGTATTTGAAAAATCACCTTCGGCCAAATGGATAATTGTCACGCTGTGTGATCTACGTGTCATAAAATATGAGCGAGCTCGATCCTATAGTATATAAGTACGAGATCGCCAGACTGCAGTAAATCTGCGGTATACAACACGCTAGACCTTGTATTTGAAAAATCACTTTCGACCTTTCGTCCACCCTTCGAACTCATCGCTATGGCAAGGCTGTTGGCTCCGACACTCAAAAGCGTGTCCCGACACTATGCTATGGGTGATAACCGTAACGGTGTCAGTGCATCCTTCTAGGCACTACAGGTGCTAAAATCGGGATTGGAAAATTTGGGGCTATGTATTCCGAAGTGATAAACGAGGACGGTAGATGCCGGCACTGTATTCAACTGCCGGATAATAATCTTCTGGCCTCCGCACGGTCCGATGTAACCAGCGAGGTACGAGCTATATCTGGTTATAGTGTATGTCTTAGAGAGAGACTACCGATGGACAGCAGGCAGTCAGCACCATTGACGGATGAAGTCAAGATCGTAACTTCCAACTGAATAATGATTGACGCTGCGGCTTGCACAAGTAGTAGGGTAGGGATGCACAGATTATGACGGCTCCCGGCTATCGCGGCAGAGTTAGAAAGTAGCCAAAGTAGAGCGCAACCCGGTTGCATCTCAACATGAGGCCAGATCGGGTGTAGGTTATGCAACATTTCCAGCGCTGATATAGTTGCGTTCAATAGCTGGACTTGAGTTGGATAAGGATAGCGCTTTACTCTATAGAAGTATTTCGGATCCTGATTGTGTTTCAGAAATGACACAGCACGGCGAGGACAGCCGAGGTAGAGGATCTGACTGTTGGACAGATTGATAGGCGGGATGGTGGTACGGCTATCGGGGATTAGCCGCAAGTTCCTCGCTTCAAGCGCCGCTTCTTCCGCGGCGCGAAAGTTCACCTATTATACAACTATTATATGGCCCACAATCCCTGCTGCATGCAAGTTGGTGCATGACCGACTTGGTCAGAGGTTGCAGAATCCAACATGCAAGATCCTTGTTGACGTCGGCGCCATGCGGGGCTATGTCGAACAGTTGGATCATCAAACTTTTTTTTAGGGTTCCAAACTCCATTTGCCAAGCAGTCCCAAAGATCCTCGGCTCAGCGATCTTGAATTAACAAAGGATCCTCGACAGAAAGAAGCAGAGTTTCACGGGAATTACAAGCTGGAAGCCTCCGCAGAAAGAGAGGCATTCAGGCTTTTATTCAGCTTTTTAGGCGGAATGCTGAGAAGTGCGACTTATCTGTGCGGAGATTCTTACCCAGCTCCGCGGGGGGGGGGGGGGGGGGGGGTTCTTTTCTGTTGCTGCGAAGTAAGTGGTCCAAGTGTAGTCAAAGGATCCCAAGGACCACACCCTCCGAGTCTGTGCCTCTCGCACTGAAGCATTCTACGGTCAAGCCCAGAGGTACCGCGCGTCATTGGTAAAAGATTATGTACTTCCCTCCACCTAGAAATTCAATCCCACACCCCGATCCTTCCGAAGGTACGATGATTTGGCCGCGTATGGTCGGAGGCGCGAGGGAGCGGGGAGACCAGGTAAATGGACCACACCCCAATCGTTGAACCTCGTTTATGAGGTCCTCGCCAGCGAAATACGCCCAAGACTCCGGCAGCCAGTTAATTAGTCTACGTCGAGACAGATCGCAGACAAGGGACATCCATAGCTGTTTTGTCAACGAGATTGTACGCAAATCCTTTCACCTATTTCACCATGGGACATGTTCAGCCAATGCAAGCCCAATAGACGCACTCCAGACAGTGAGAAGATCGTGTAGGCGTCGGTGAGACATAATATCTGCAGGAGGACATCTTCCTCCTATGTGGCGAAAGGCATTTCAGCGGGATCCCGGATGAATCCACGGAGGGCAGGGTTTAGGGCAAGGCAGTGGACGTGACTGTCAATGATCTCGGAACACAGTGTGACCGGCAGTTGTAACCAGTCTCAGCAACTTGACAAGTGCTTTCCCCCCGGCTTTTCGAGTCTTTTTTTGGCTTAAGTATGGCTTTTTTGTGGCTTTTTTCAGCCCTTTTCATCTCGCTTCTTGGAGCTTGGTCCTTTTCAACTTTTTAGTGCTTTTCAAGATAAAATCCTGGAAGAAAGGTTGCAGAGTGATAGAAAGATTCCATCTATGCCCGATACTGTGGATGTGCACAAATTCTACGCCGCCGATGCCCTCGGCAGAACCCGGGCTGTTACAAAGAAGTCAATTCCAAAGTTGAGGGACTTGAAGAAAGAATCTAAAAGGATAACAAGCCGCATAGAGAAGGAATTGTTTGGAATTTGGTCACTCAAGACAGTCGAGAAACGGGCAACGGCAACTCGTGAAAAATCGCAAGTCAATTGCCGACAGTGGACTGTTTGATCAACGAATCAGTGCTGAATGATGGGCACCCATGTTGATCTTTCTTCCCTTCTAAGTACCACGACAACGCCACACTTTTCCACTCGGACTCCGTTCTGTAACTTCTCTGGTTGCTTAGCTGCTCGTACTGGTTCTTCAAGTGTTGCTGCCCTTTTCCTGGCTCGATACTGCTCAAGATTCTTGAAGACGCCCCAAGATTCTCAAGAAGCCTCAAGACCCAAGATGCGCTTCAAGACACCAGACGTCTTTCATCTCTCGGCCGCATTTCTGCGTGTTATCATGCTCTTGGACCCTCTTGTTCTCCCCGCCGCTCCAGAGCATCTAATTCTTTTCCATAGCGACAGCGACAGCGACGAAGCGATGGCGATGAAGCGACGGCGAAATGGGGTGTAATTGTTGCAATGGCCAAAAAAAAAAGAAGGTAGGTACATGCAACTGGAATCGGCGACATCTACTAACTGCCTTGCCGTGCAGCCCGGAGCTGCTTCCGTCCACAACGTCCCCTCGACCCGCGCAACCTCCGCATCACTCTCCCACCTCCTATGCGACGCACCGCGGCGTCTTGGCGACTACGCATCGTATGCCCCTCCTTCACAACGTCTGTTGACCTGTATCCGCAGGCAGTCACATCGGCGCCGGGGATTGGTTGGTGGTTTGGTGCTACCGTACGCGCTGTCCTCGAGAACGTACGGTCTGCGCGGGAGGTGCAGCAAGCAGCTGGCGCCCGTAGTCGCGGAATGGGGCAAGCGGCGGGGGCCTCGCCGCGTGCTTACCCGCGTACTGTATCCCATGGGTGCTCTGTTGCGTGTGTCGGATACATAGATACACGTTTGTTTACTTGGACGGCGTATATATGTGCTCAATATAGAGTTTTTACACCTCCTTTTTGTGTTTTGTGAGAGCTTTTGAGTACCTTTTCCTTGAGCTTTTCTTGTCTTTTCATAGCATTTTCAGCTTTTCTAACTCGAGGGACTCAGCTTAAAAAAGCCATCACAGCTTTTCGCTTTTTGGGGCTTTTCGCCTTAGAAAAGCCAATAAAAGAAAAAACCGCAGAAAAGCTGACTTGTCAAGTTGCTGATGAGTCAGGGTTGATATATAGTAGAGAGGTTGTGCAAATGCCACATGCGGCTTTTTGTGCGCAAAGTCTTGAGATGCGGCTTTTGCCCAGTGGCCCAGGGCTTACTATTCGAAAATTTAGGTCATGCGCAAGGGCAAAAAAGGGCAACGCCGGCAGCTTTGTACAGCCGCGTGCGACTTTGCACAACCTCTCTACTGTACCGGCGTGTATGGTAGCAACAGCCCCAGTCGCGTTACGCCCGCCAATTTTGAAAAGTTAGCAACTGAGGCCAAGTTACGCGTTACGGGTACCAATTTAGGCAACGGGCCTGGCGCTTTGAGGGGCAAGCCACCATTGTGTTCCAGGTTGGGCACTGTGTAGCTGCACTGTCACCATTGTTTTCTGTGTTCGGCAAGTGAAATGGACATGGTGGCCATAGTGGCGCATAGGACAGTTAATTGTGGACTGGATAATGGTGCACCATTTGACGAGACAAATTTGTCGCCGGGGAATCTTCTGACACGTAGATAACTACGGCATTTTTCTTTGAATTTTAAGCCTATTTTTGCGCCGAGAAAGCGATTATTTTATTCTGTCTAAAAGTTAGCAACATAGTGCTCGTTATGCGTTACTCCCTAGAAATTAGGCAACATTTTAGGCTACCGTTACGCGTTACCGTTGCTACCATACACGCCGGTACAGTATTGATAGCCTCCCAGTTCAAACTTTCGCTTGAAGGCCGGATGCCTTGAGTATTATTTAAGCCCAAGTCGCTGACCCTTGATGAGGATTGAACACAGCTAATTTCTCCACCGAGGGTTCGGGGTTGTTGTGTTGATACCTGCACTTCTGCTAAGGATGTATTACTGACTTTATGTCCATCCATACAATCGACTGGGAGACAGCAACAAATTAATTTCAACGACTTCGGCAAGAGGACCAATGCGCTACAAATAGTAACATATTACGATCCGCGCGTTGTACTGGAGCAAGACTGCACCGGTATGGGACATGTGCGCGGCAGATGTGATTTTTTCATCTGGCAAGGGCAGCAACCGAGGCTGATGGACCATATCGTCCAGACATTGAACACCCATAGCGTCACCACCATCCCAGGATAAGCCATATCCGGATCAAGAAATGGAAGCAAAGCTCCTGGCGTGACATCGCAAGGTTGATCGAAGCGTCAGCTCTAGTGTAGATTCGATAGACAGCTTGATGCGATACCGAGAAATCGACCTCATCCGAGCCCTATTGAATGGAGGTTTGATCAAGCGGTTTCGCAGCCGTGTGAAGAGGGAGGGCAAAAGTGGCGCAGGAACTAAATCCACAATCTCAGCCACTAGGTCGTAGGTCTCGGCGTGAAGAGAACTCTCAAACAAGTAAATGGTGAGATGATGGTACAGGTCCGGAAAGCGGTTGAGATTGTTGTTGGGGATGTCGAGGACAATCGGCGTGATGCCACTGAGGTTGGTGGGCACAAGCTCGAAATCGGCGATCGGCCGCCAGCGACCTTGGAGCGAAGGAAGGGAGTAGATGCGAATTTGATCAGCGGGCAAGGGGCCCCGGGTTGTGAGGAGAACATAATGTGGTTCGGAAGAAAACTGAACGGCTGGGGAGATGTCACAACATGATCAGTGCTATGCATTGGAGACAGAGTGATATTATTTAGTACCTGCCCCATGGGCTCATATTCATCCGACAGCTCAAAGACAATGAATTCCGCAGAGCGCCAGTTTATCAGCAGGACACCGAAATCGTTCTCGTCCAGAGCCCTGCCGACCAGGAAGTCGCCTGATATGCGCGGATTTACCAGGGTGGGCCACTTGAGAGGCAAATCGAACTGGGATAGTTCGCGCGACGCCCCCTTCTCTAGGTCTACCTGGAGAGTGACAATGTGTCGGTCGCGGTGTCTACATCGCGTTAATATCAGATAAACGAGACGGGGATAGAAGAGAACTTACCCATGGCTAAGTTCGTATATTATGGCCACCAGCGCTTCGGATTCTGTTTTGCTGAAGTCAAATGCTGCGCTGTACACGTTGTGGTCCGTAGATTTCCAGGACCACAAGGCCCTCTCAGATTGAGCGGACCGGCATTCTACACTCCGAGTACGCATCCCAAAATTCCAGTGGTAAAAGATGATGTATCTTCCGCAATGTGAAAATTCGGCCGCAGATCCCCATGGCTCCGATGGCATCGCCACCTGCCGACGGATAGTTGGAAGAGTCAGGGAATCAGGAGACCAGGTGCTTGGACCAACTACTGAGCGTTTAACCTCAGTGATGAGGTCATTGACAGAGAGATTCTCCAAAGAATCCTCAGCCGGCGGCGGATCCATTAGTCCACGCCGAGCTAAATCGCGGACGGACATCCACAACTGTTTTGCCAGTGAAATTGTCCGGAAACGTTTGGCGAGCTACGATGTCAGGCGAAGAATTCGTGTTCAGCCAATGGTGGGTGCAAGCCAAAGGCAAACGCACTCGAGACACTGAAAGGACTGTGTAGAGGTCCGTCAGGGAGAATATTTGCAGGAGGACATCTTCATCTAAGTTGGCAAAAGACATTGAGCAAGGTGTGTTGTCCCTACAGCCGCAGAAACATGGTGCAGAATTGGTGCAATGGTGGAGAGCTGGTCGAGGCAGTGTCCGGTGCGACTATTCCGTGCAAGGTGAACGGATCATTGATCTGGCATGCAGGTCATCACACGTAATCCCTCCCCCCATACTGGGCTGAAGCCAAACCAAGCCATAAAGTCATCTACACATAATCCAGGATCCCTCAACAAGTACCTGGTAAGTATTTAGTCGCTTCCTGGATGCAAATCATGCCCTCAAGACTGTGTTTTCTTACCTACTTTCAACGGCCCGTCGGATTTATGGCCTGGTTTGGCTCGCTCACGTGCCATGACTCGTATGTATGCTAGATCAATGATCCCGTGGATGATGTGACCAACGTCGCCAACGTCACATTGTCTCTTGCCTCTTGCTGTGTTGCTCTGAAGCCAGCAGCCGCTGAGCGTCTTGGCTCCTTATACTGACCCGACGATCCGGCCCTCAAACTCGCTCTTCCACGTTCCAGCATCGGAAGTTCCTCCACAAGTCAGGCAATGCACAGATATCGGCCGGGGGCCCAAATCGCCAATGGTAATTTCAAAGTCGTTGCAGCGGGAAGACTCATGCCGAATACGATGAGTATCACCCGAATCTGACTGTTCTGCTTGGTCAATTGCGTCTGCTATATTCGGAGAGAGGGATCTGGCGACTCAACAATTTGCACAGCTGTGCATCCGCAATGGCGGTCTTTCACGGGGCAAAATTCGAGGATATACAAAAGCAAAATTCACGTATATGCTTCAGTGCTCTTTCTCGGTCGCGCTGCGGCTTTGTCTGACCGATCCGGGCCTAAACCTCTCCAAGTTGAATAGGATCCAGGCACGGTTCTCCTTCCAACAAACTCCGAGTATATGTGGAACAAGAATGAATGGTGGATATTCCATCATTAAGCATCCGCATATCCCGGCGCATTGCCTCGCCTCCCACGGAGAGACCATCGGGTGGAGCAATGTAGACTGCGATCCAACATGCTAGCACTTTCTGGGCGGCTTGTCTCCTTGCCGTGAGTTTCTCCGACCGAAAACGAGCGCTAGGTCCCACCCATTCAAACAAATAGTCTAATACGCCTGCTCATCTTCCGCCCGCTCATTCATAATTACCCGGGACCCGCCAATACACCCAACTCTGATGGCCTTCCGCTCCATATGGGAAATCGCTATAAATGACCACGCCTTGAAACGCCGAACCTAGCGTTGCGGTTCAAGTGAAATACAGTAAGCGGGGACCGGGGACGCTGACATCGTTCATACGCCTCCCCCACATAGCCAAGACAGAGGGCGGAATGGACGGCATATTGAAAACGGGCGGTAATTTTGAAATGGGAGGCAAGGTATAAAAAGGGAGCAATTAGTTTACACCCAGATCCCTCACCGCTCAAACAGGATGAGGGCCACCGTTTTGCATATTGCACTGACCCTCACGGCCGCAAAGGCCCTGTCACCGCCAGTGTACGACTACGTTGTCGTCGGTGGCGGGACTGCGTACGTTTCTGATCTTCATTCCCTGGGGTATTGAGGGCTGATTCTTACCTTTACCAGTGGCCTGACTGTCGCCAGCCGGCTCACAGAGGACAAGGGTGTCACGGTCGCAGTTCTGGAGGCCGGATTTAACGCAGAGGGTCTGCAGGAGGTACGCCCTCGTCTTGTGGATTCCGTCATTGGCTTACTCTTAGACGTCCAGGTTTTCGTTCCGGGCCTCATCGGAACGGGAATATCTTTCACGACGCTCAACTGGGTACCTATATCTGACCTGAATTTCCATCTTTTGTGCTGAATCATAGTTCCGTTAGGCCTACGCGACTGTCCCCCAAACCCACTTGAACGGTCGCACGCTGACCGTAAACGCAGGAAAGGCGCTTGGTGGAAGCACTATTATCAACAGCATGATCTTTGTGTGTTTTCGCCCTTTCACTGTTAGCAAAAGAAACGTGCTTAAAAACTTATTTCAGCCCCGCGCAGAGAAGGAACAATACGATGCCTGGGGACAGCTGAACAACGACAGCACATGGACGTGGTCTGAACTCCTCCCGTTTTTCAAGAAGTCGGAGCTCTTCACCCCGCCGAACGCCGCCCAGACGGCCAGTGGCGTGCGCTTCCTCGCTTCCGTGCATGGCTTCGCCGGGCGCGTCAAGGTCGGATTCCCGAACTTCTTCTTCGAGCAGTCAGCGCTGTGGCGCCGCGCCGCCGAAGGGCTGGGGTTCCCTGCGTCTCCGGACTTGGCTAACGGGGACCCACATGCAGTCGGTATCGCGCCGGATTCCCTCGACGCGGCCAATAACACGCGGTGCGCGGCTACCTGCCAGGGCATTTCGGTTTGCTGACTCATCCGGGGGTGCAGCTGCTCGGCGGCGTGCGCATACTACACGCCTTTTGCGGGACGGCGCAACCTGGTCGTGATAACCAACGCTACCGTCTCGCGTATCCTGTGGGCGAAAGCATCCGGAAAGCTCACGGCGGGCGGTGTTGAATACATCGTGAATAATCAGACCCAGGTAATCAGCGTTTCAAAGGAAGTGATCCTGTCTGCGGGAACGATCGGCAGTCCGAAAGTGCTGGAGCTTTCTGGCGTGGGGAATTCCACGTGAGCTGCCCACTCCATTTTCCGATTGTGTTTCAATTGATGTGGGCGTTCGGTAGGATTTTGAAAGCCGCAGGCGTTACGCCAGTCTTGGACCTACCTACGGTTGGCGAGAATTTTGCTGGTAGTTGCCGACATACCCATTGAGGTTGCTGATATTCTTACTGCATGGGCTGACACGGACTTCAGATCACGTTCACAGTTGGGCAAATGCGTTCACTAACATCACGTACGGGCATCAATAATCAATCCCGCATTATCCTGATACTGCCTGCGAACATAGCCTGACCAAAGACGCTTTGTTACTCAATCCCGCCTTTGCGGCGGACCAGTTGGCGATCTGGTTCAAGAATCGCACAGGTAAATAATCACTTGATTTGGAGACTTCATTCTTCAATTGCTACGTCAGGTCTTTTCTCTGCTGCACCGCGTTCTCTCGGCATCGCCGCACCATCCGACGTCTTCACTCCGAGCCAACTGAACACGCTAATCGCGCAGGCAGAGGCGAACCTCACACACTTCGCCACGCAGTTCTCCAACGGCAACCCAGCGCTCGCAAAGGGCATCGCTGCCCAGCACAACATCGCGCTCTCGCTCTACAAGCGAAACAAGGAGCTGCCGCTCGAAATGAATGCGGGCAAGTGAACTATTTTTTGTCTACGGATTTGCGGCTGAAACGCAGCTGCGTGTTAGAGCCGGGATATTCGGGCCCTACGGCGTTCAGTGCGCGTCCCGCGCGGAATTACACGGCGATCAACTCGGTGCTGTACGCGCCCCTCTCGCGCGGGCGTACACACATCGTATCAGCTAACCCGCTTACACCGCCCGCCGTCGACCCCGCGTACTGGGCCCATCCGCTTGATGTCGCCGCACAAGTCGGAGGTATCAAACTCGCACGCCGAATGCTCGTTGCACCGCCGTTAGACAGCATATATGCGGGTGAATTTGAGCCCGGCGCCGACAAGAAGACGGACGCGGACATCGAGGCGTGGTTGCGTGGCGTGGTGGCAAGCGACAACCACGAGGTGGGCTCGTTGTCGATGATGCCGCAGAGCTTGGGCGGCGTGGTGGACACGTCCCTGAAGGTGTATGGCACGGCGAACGTGCGGGTTGCAGGTGCGTTGTCTGAGAAAGACGACCACTCGGAGCTCACCGAGTATTTAAAGACGCATCAATCATTCCCTTCCCAGTAAGCGCTCATCTGGTAAGTGACGGTCATGTTTGTAGCTCATGGACGTGCCTAATTTTGTGAATAGTCGTCCACGGTATATATGATTGGAGAGCGTGTACGTCTTCCATTGCGCGTGTACATACTGAATTATAGACTAATCACTCGTGGTATACAGGCTGCCGACATAATTCGCCTTGGCAAAGATTAACCCTCCTCCTTTCTTTTCTGTTATTCCTCCCTTCTGGCACCGTATTGTTCTCAGAACCTCTAATCCGCTAGTTGAAGCCCACACATAATTATCAGCCTGTACATGTCTATTAGTTAATCAGTATATATCTGAGATTCTCGCTCGCTACAGCATACTAGAATCGATCTTTTGCAATGCAAGCAGTCCTAAGCCGAGCATTGCGAGAAAGAACGCGCCCTGATCATTGCCATTGTCGCGGTCACGTGAGCGTGGCTGAAGAAAGCTTGTTTCGTTGACGCTTTGGGCCTTGCGGGTGCCACTCAAAAAGTGGCCAAGCACATCAAAACAGTCGCAATCTTTTCTCCTCTACTATCTGGTTAATCCTCAGACTTGTTGGGTCGTCTGGACCATATCCTCCTCGGTTGTCCAGTTCCGCGGGATAATTCCAGCCGCGTCATTGCAACAGATCTATCCCGGAATTAATCGATTTAATCATCTAATTCTGTCGCATGCGATATGCCGCCGCCCAACTACTGGTACAATGAAAACGCCGCCCTCGGCGCGCCGCAAACGATGCCACAAGCGATGCCACCGGCAAAGAAGAATAGCCTGCCCGTTGTCGGTGATATCGAGGAGCAAAACGCCATTGCCTCCCACGTCAGTCCCCACTTCATTCCGCACTGTCACCATTTGTCTGATTATTTGCCACCTAGAACACATCGTCATCGTCATCCCTGTATGATCTGTTACTCCAGTTCAGCTTTCCACCCAAGTGGGGGGACAACACCGCATACGTCCCACGCAACTTGGCGGATGTCGGGCAGAGTTATGGTCGCATGCAAAGGATCCCGGGCGTGGTAGAGAGCGTGAACGCAGAGTTCCATCCGTTTCAACAGGTGCGCGTATTCAACAGATCGTATACATCGCACGCTAAGCAGACTCCACCAGTTTCCCGACCATACTCGCCACATTCGGCGAGCCTCAGGAGCCATGCCCTCTCCCATGCTCATAGGGTACAACGCCAACGGAGCGCCTGTCTGGAACACGCAGTTTCATCCCACCCGGCCCTACCTTCCCTGCCCAGAATGCCTCTTCTTCGAGTGCCCAAACGCCGCGGGCGAATACGACTGCCCGTTTGCGACTGTCTACGAAGTACCCATCCGCTACGACCCTTACGCAGGCTACGGTTATGAGCGCCTGCCGCGTAGCTCAAATCCGAAAGGATGGACGTTCGAGAACACCGGCGGTTGTCGGCTGTACAGCCTCGGATTGAAGAGCTTGGCGCTCAGAGAACAGTCCCATCGAAGAGCCGGAAGCTGCCGCGGACGAAGACTTATTGTCTGTGGCGTAACGAATGACACCACTCATATATATTTACCTTTTGTATGACTTCGCGCATCTAAAATTATCTATGAATTTCCCCGTTATATTGAGCTAATGCAACCGGCTCCGACGGGGCTGATTTAATAATAACCTGTCAAAAACGGGATGAAGAGTTTTTCACCCTCATAGAATGGGCTCCACCTTTTCTTGAGGGATTGAATATCGGCGCACAGTACCGTTCCTTGGTTGGACTTGGCACGCGATCAAATAGTGATAAAATTCGGATATCTACGCGGCGACCTGAATGTAGACCGCGACAGGCAAAATGGAAACTGTACACACACACATTAAAACGTCCCGTGGAATGGAACTGTGACGTTCCTTGTATGAAGTCAAAGTCAAATTAAGGTGTTATGATGACCGCCCATTATACGGACGCTCACCACCTGCCTCGTGGCATATGACGGCGCGCAACAAACCACGCTGCAGAGATGCTGACTAACATGCTCCCGCCTCATGTTCGCCTGGGTTATCGAGGAGCAGTCCCACGCGGACCCCACTCTCCATGTCCACAGCAGCCACCAGCGCACCCAGCACCTCGATATTCCTCTATCGCATTAGCATTTTCGCGATGACGATCGCACTCGGCTACATCGCAAAGGCATTCAAACGTTCAAAGCACGATTCAAAAAAAGCACAAGAGGACCTTCTCGTGCTCCGAAAGGCAATAGAAAGCAGAGACGCGGAGGTGGCGTCGCTGCATCGGTCCGTGGAAGCCGTGAAGGAGGACGCGCGGGATAGGGTAGATGGGCTGACGAGCGAGGTCGAGGAGCTTCAGGCGCGGCTGCAGTCCTCGGAGAGGGAATTAGCGGAGTCACGCGAGAAGAAACGGGCGCTAGAAGCGACGCTGACGCAACGCGAGGAGGAGGCCGAGAATTTGATGGCGGAGAAAACACGGCTCGAGGCGGAACACAGCGAGGCGCTGGAATTGCTCACCACGAAAACAGCGGATCTCGCGGACGCCCAGGCCAAGTTACAAGCAGAGGATCGTCTCACCGATCAGGCTGTCCTCATGCTGGTCCAGGCGCTGAACACCGAAATCAAGGAAACGGCGGCATTCCTTGCGGATTCGTTCGAGTTCGAGGAGAAGAAGGACGACGGCGCAAGAATACCGGAGGACACGGAGGAGATGGCAGAGGTATACGAGCGCGCGACGGAAATTCTGGGGCACGAAATGGTCACTATCCTTCGCGCGGCCGACCATCATGACGACCCTGCACTCGTCCGCCTTGCATTCCAGGGCGGTATGATCGAGTACGCGCGCTGGATGAGCGCATCCTGGTTTTTCGAGGACCCGGAAGACGAGCAGCTGCTCGCGGACATCTACCAACGTGTGCGTTCAGCGCACGATCAGGTTGCCGCGGGACGCTGGCGCGCTCTCACTCACGCCCACGTCCAAGAGCTCATCAATGGCGAGCCTGAGCTCAGCGACTACTTCGTTGACGCATTCGTGAATGTGCTGCTCACTGCAGGTTTCAAGAGCAGCTCTGCTGCCCTGCACTCGCTCGTCGCGCAGCGCTTTGCGGATCGCATCTCCGCCCTGGTGCGCCTGGCGCTTGGGTTAAACAAGGCGGTCGGTGCAGAGGTCACGGCGTGCGAGCTCAAGGCATTGTCGGCGGCGCCCGGCGTTGCGTTCGACGAAACCACAATGATAGATATGGTGGATGCGGTAGCGCAGCCCGGCGAGGCAGTTCTATGTACCTGCGAGCTCGGGCTGTCACGGTCCGACAAAATCGACGGGGTATGGACGAAGACCATACTGCTCAAACCAAAAGTCGTTCTCCCGTCGGGTCTCGAAGAGTTGCTATCACAGGGGGAAACCACGCCGACTAAAACGAAGGCATGATGATTAGTTTTCAGACAGATTCGGACGTAGACAGCATAACTGACATTTTAATGCACGTACAGTACTTTATTGCCGCAGGCCCAGCACACGATTATGGATGAAATAAACATTACGTTTCCGGCCTTGGTTGAACTCCGACGCGAGGCTGGCACTTCAACTACCGTGGTTGACTTGAAGGAAATCGACAGGTGTCTTCGATTGTGTAAGATCCGTCTTTAAAACACGACAGTGGAAAAGTCTGTACACATGGGTATCCCATGTCCGGCTCCTGCGTAATACTATTATTAAGCGCCAACGAACGGGTTTTTTGCCACCAAAATGGGTAATTTTCCGTTGCCAGGGCCACAAAATTTCCGCCGCTCCGTTTTTCGTGCTACTATGCATTGACTGACGCTTTTCGAGGTCGTTTTGTACCAAAGGTGTCGTTATTGGCCAAGATTTTGCCCCAAACCCCGACCCAAACATGGTCCAGATTTCAAACTATTTATCCGGATAAGACCTAGCTTTTCCGCCGTCAACCCCGCGCCTTTGTCCGGCCAGAACCTGAGTTTCGAGGCCAAAATCCCTAATTTTTGTCCGGCGCGGGGGCTGGCCTCCAAGGGGATTATCAGGGGTCCTTGCCAGTTGGGGCTTTTCGGGGCGTCGCCGAGTCGGGAACGGTGTACAATCTACGCGAACAAATGGCCATCTCCTTTCTTCCTTTCTCTCCCTCTTCAGTCTCTGGAGTCGTCCCTTCTCTACATAGTCCTCAAGACACTCGGTTTTCTCCTCCCTTCATTATGCCGGTATACGCCCATTTACTCTCCTCCGCGTTCTTTTGGCTTTTCGCAAAATGTCTCCCGACTGGTCCGTCCCTGCGCGAAATCCAGATGGAGGAACGCAATACCTGACTTGGTCAGCCTAGTATGGTTGTTGGGTTGGCCCCGAGCGACCCGTTTCTCTTCAGAATCTAGACTCACCCACAATCCGCGCCGAGCCCAACTCGTATTTTTGGCTGCTGCACAATCCTTGGGGATAATGGTGGCCTCGAACGACCTTGTTTCATCTCATCCGCGAGCCGGCACACTAATTTTCCGGAAGAACTTATGGTCAGAACCAGCAAGGTGCGCAGCCTTCTATAGCTATTTCCCCGATATTGATTTTTTATTTGCGGACCGACCTTCGACGGAGTTATGACGGAACAGCTCCATTTAAACTTGACTACTTGTGTTAAACGTAAGTTAATGCCTGCTTAAAAGGCCGCAAGGACTTGGTTTAAACCCTCAACCCCCCATGACCTGTCTCAGCTTTGATTTAGTTCTAGCTCTGGGAACCACATTTTGCTCAGGTGTTATCCTCGAAAATGTCGCTGACTTGAACAAATTGAACCTCACGTTTGACTACATTGTTGTTGGAGGCAAGCTCCGACCCGTTTGCTCATGGTCAGAGACTAATTTCCTTGCGCCGTGCAGGAGGCAATGCCGGGAATGTCGTCGCTAATCGCCTTTCCGAGAATCCTAACTACTCGGTTCTGGTGCTGGAAGCGGGAGGCTCGTGAGATGTCATCTTGAATCTGAACCTGTTACCTTGTCTTAATGTTTGAGCAGAGCTGCTGATGTTTTGGACGTCGCTGTCCCCTTTTTTGGTCCTCGAGCGACACCGAATACCGCGCAGGACTGGAACTACACGACTACACCTCAGGTTGGCCTGAATGGACGCAGCATCCAGTATCCCAGAGGTTTCGCACTTGGAGGCAGCAGCTCGGTTCGTAAGTGAAGTTCGGCATTCTGAGTAACGGGTTATCTCATGGATTCCAGACTATCTGGTATATACTCGTGGCTCGAAGGAGGATTATAATAGATGGGCCAAGATTACCGACGACGATGGCTGGTCCTGGGACAATCTCATTCCATACATAAGACAGGTAGTTGATTTCAAACTTGGCAGTTTTCTGCCCAGGCTCACGTCGGAATTTTAGAACGAACAATTCGGCCCGCCGGCAGACAATCACAACACCACCGGACAGTTTGACCCCGCCGTCCACGGAGTTCACGGGATCACTGGAGTTTGCCTGCAAGGCTTCCCAAGCCCAATAGACTCGCGGGTTATCCAGACCACGACTCAACTTGCGGAGTACCCTTTCAATCAGGATATGAATTCTGGATATCCACTCGGGATTGGTGGGTGAAATAGACCATCAGCAGCTGGCGGTTGCTTATTTTGATCAGGATGGATACAAGGGACGATTAAGAACGGATCAAGGAGCAGCTCAGCGACCTCATATCTCGCTCCGAAATTTGTTGCACGCCCCAATTTACATGTTCTACTTCATGCGAGAGTCACGCGCGTTTTGCCAACAACGGCTACCGCGTTTCGCACTGTTGAGTTTGTCCAGAATCTCAACGGTATGTAATATAGCTCAGGACGGACAGCACCCATAAATTCCCATAGGTGAACGGTTCACGGCGACCGCAACTAAGGAGATGATCCTCTCTGCGGGGACCATTGGGACACCCAGTATACTGTTACATTCCGGTATCGGCAACCCTTCGATTCTTTCCTCCCTTGGTATCAAACCGCTGCACAACCTTTCTTCTGTTGGGCAGAATCTGAGCGACCATTCAATCATATTTTTCTCATTCCTGGTCAACTCGAACAACACCTTCGAAGCTGCGGAACGCAACGCCACCTTGGCAGCAGAGCAGCTGGCCCAATGGAATACCACTCGAACCGGCCCTCTTGTCGACATTCCGCTGTCCCACCTGGGATGGTTGCGCATTCCGGATAGTTCTTTTGTCCTACAGAAATCTCCTGATCCTGCTGCAGGGCCAAATACACCGCATTACGAGCTCCTCATCTCGAATGGATTGGTGGGTTCTACTCCTCCTCAAACGGGCAACTTCCTCGGGATAGCAACCGCCGTTGTCTCTCCTGCTTCGCGTACGTGGCTCACAGTTTACGATGAATAGTGATCCCTTTACCTCGTTTTACCCACAGGCGGCTCCGTGACGCTTCACAATCGCGATCCCCTTGCGGCCCCGCTCATCAATCCGAATCTTCTTGGCTCGGAGGTCGATGTCTTGATCATGCGCGAAGCTGTGAAGAGCGCGTTGCGTTTTACCACCGCACCAGCTTGGCAAGACTATGTTATAGCTCCAGTTGGCGTGAACAAGACAAGCACGGATGCTGAAATCGATGACTTCATTCGCGAGAACGCAGGAACTGTATTCCATCCTGTCGGGACCGCGAGTATGTCCCCCAAAGGCGCCTCCTGGGGAGTGGTGGATCCAGACTTGAGGGTCAAGGGATTGAGTGGACTACGAATTGTTGATCTTTCGATTGCGGTGAGTCTCTGATCGTGTCCGCCTTATTTGTTGGCTTAGAACGAGCAGCCTTTTGTCCCTGCTGCCCACACTCAGGCTGCCGCCTACATCATTGGCGAGAAGGCCTCTGATCTGATCAAGGCATCTTGGAATTGAGTTAACTTCCTTCACCCGACAATCGGGAGTTTTCAGATCCATATGTTGTTTTTTCCCTTACAGTACGTCGTAATAGTTCTTGATGAGTTAAAGTAATCACATTCCAGATTTCAATACTTAGGACGCACAAGACTCGGAGGAGAAAGATAACATTTCCGTGCACCTAATACATTCCACACATGAGTCCGAGATTGGCACGCCGCCGCGCGTGGGCGCAGGACACGGGACTCGCCGAGTCAGCAACGGTGTACATTGTACGAGGAGTAATACGTACCATACATTTGAGCCAAATCAATGCCAAGTAACAGGATACGAAATCCAACCTACGAGGAATAATTGATTGTCTTAGCACCCGCCGCATTTAGCGGCGCCAATCCCGATCGAATAATATATAGATACCTCCGCGCTCGTGTTCAACTGAACTTCTGTACAGATTGTATTCAACCTTCGGGCACAATCCGGCCCCGACTCACGAGTGAAATTGTATTTTTAGCTGTTGCACCGTTGGCGGCGATAACGGCGAAGTCTCGGATGGCCCTGGACCTGAAGACCAGAGGATACAGAACCAGTGAGTTGCTTTTACAGCTTTTCCTCAAATGTCGATTTTCTTTTCCCAAAGCCAACTTTGAATCGAGCACTGATCTGGTGCTGCAGCTCCATCGGCCTGCAAGTCTACGTGACATGTGAGGATCCTTGTTTGAGCCCCGGATGACTTCGTCTCGTAATTTATCGTCTGCATAAGGCTGCGAAGACTTAGTCTGTTGATTCTCGCCTTAGCCATACTATGCTCATGTGTCATCCTCGAGAATGTCGCCGACTCGAACAAATGGGACCTCATTGTCGTGGGAAGTAGGTTTCGGCTCGTTTACTCATGGTCAGATATTGATTCGTGTCACCACAACACAGGCGGCACGGTAGGGATCCGGAGCTTAAGTCGTCGCCAATCGGCTTTCCGAGAATCCTCATCACTCGGTTCTAGTATTGGAAGCAGGCGGCTCGTAAGACTTCGTCTCGAACCTTTGACTGTGTTCGACGTGGAGCATAGAAATGCTGAGGTTGAGAACATCCTTTTTTATCCCGTTCTTCGCGTCTCGAGCGACTGCGAGTACTCCGCAAGATTGGAACTTCACGACGACCCTCAAGTTGGTTTGAAGGGACACAGCATTGTGGATTTGTCCTTGGAGGGAGCAGTTCAGTTAGTAAGTGAGATCCAGATTTATGAACACTCACTCAGTTGTCTCACAAATTAGTTACCCTCTTTATAAAATTACGTCTGTCCGTCCGAAGCTTTTTAAGCTCCTCTGAATCTCCGCTAATGCCGTACTCTACAGCAGCTCGCCACCCTGATCGTTTGGTTCCCATGTGCGCTTTAGATTATACAAGGGACTGGTCGGCCGCTTCGCGGCCTCCCATCCCCCTTTATAAAAGTAATATATGTTTAACGAAGTCATTAGCGAAGGGTTAGCAACAATGTTCTACTCTACTTGGGTGAAGGGAGCTGAGTTGAGTTGCATGGACTTCATACTTCCACCGCTCATCTGAGTGTGCCGTAATTTATGCGGGCAGAGAACTGGCCTGTTCGCCGCGGCCGCCTTTGTGTCGGTGCGGTGGAAGCCATCTGTCAATATGTACTGCCAGGGCAGTGTCTGTCAAAGGTTGTTGGAAGGGTGACGTAAAGTGCCGCCAATGCCGCATGATTGATTGTGTGCAGGCAAAGAGGCAAGCGCGCACACGGGAACCAAACGATCAGGGCGGCGAGCTGCTGCAGAGTACGGCATTAGCGGAGATTCAGCGGAGCTTAAAAAGCTTCGGACGGACAGACAGACGTACCGTACCATTTCGTTCAGATCGACAGTCACGCGTCACGCACCCCCCTGTCGATGTCGAAATTTGGTTGGGGTCACGCGTCACGGGGCCGTTTGTCGAACCTCCCAAGCGTGACCAAGGGCCCAAAACCGTCCGGAGCACAAGAGGTGCTTGATTTCTGGATCAGCCAATACGATTAGATAAGCTTCCCCCTCCCCCCCCCTCCCCCCAGAAAAGGGAATTTCATCAGTTGGGATCAGTTCTAATCAGGGCATCGCTTTCCACTTTTCAATGTTCATGCTCATTGTGAGCTCGAAGTGTGCAGTAGCGATACATAACATTGTTTGTAACTACTGTAGAATGAAGATCACGCATCTGGAACCTCGAGCAGCGAGTGCGAATATGTTGGACGACCTTTCGGCGATCGCTGATTGATCATTAGCTTACTTAATCATATTGCAAGATCCAGATCTCAAGCACCTCTTGCCGGAGCATGCAAAAAAGGCGAGATTTTCGAAAATTTCCGCGCTGAAAGTCGAAAATTTTCGTGGTGTCACGCAAAATTTCGGCGGTTGTCGAAATGTCGAATTGGTTGAAAGGGTCACGCATCACACCCCCTGTCGATTTGAACGAAATGGTACGGTAATTTAATAAAGAGGGTAAGGTAATGGTATATAATCGTGGCTCGAAGGAAGATCAACACCGATGGGCCAAGGTCAACACCCATGGCTGGTCCCAGAACCTTCTTCTCTGAATGGGAAAGGTAATTAATTCCGACTGGGGACAATCGACGAAAAAAAAAACGGATCCAGAAGCACACGCGTTTTGCCAACCACCGCCACCGCGTTTCGCACAGTTGAATCATCCAAGATCTCAACGGCGAGCAATATATTCCGGGACTGACAGCACTCTGAACTTCTGACAGGCAAACTGTTCACGTTGATCGCAACCGAAGAGCTCATCTCTGGGTGGGGAGTATTTGGACACCGAATATACTGATGCACTCTGATCTCGGCGACCACTGGACTCTGTCCTCCCTTGGTATCAAACCGTTGCATAATCTTCTTTCGGTTGGTCAGACGCTGAGCGACTGGTTGATCATAGGCCCTCCTCCTCCGGCGGGCAACTTTCTGGGTGTATTGCCCACTGTGGTCTCTCACTTCTGGTATGTGCTGCACATAATTATATGATAGAGACCTCCTTAGTTCATTCCATCCGCAGGTCGGGAATTTTCAGTTTGAGTAAGTGATACTCTAATACGACAGGAAATGAACTAGATAAACCGTTTATATCGACGATATATTGGACCCACCCAAGGCTCGTGCACTACTCATCGAGAAACCTCACATTTTCTGCGGTATCCGATTAGAGAATTCGCATGAGACGCAAGGGATCAGTTAGCTTACCTGCTTGAATCACTTCGGAAATGTAAGCAACCGTGATCATCGAAACAGTAAAAAAAAAAAAAGACGCACATCCTTTAATGCCGTTGGAATTAACGACAGTGTAGGCGTTCCTAGGCTCGGGATTCATCGCACGACTCAGGGAAACATGGTGTGCAGCACGGCCTTGAGCGGTCGGAATTGACACATTCGCGGTCCGCAGCGACGCAGAGAAGGTCCCCGCCGGCATATACGGATGATTCGCATTCTCAGTGATACCATCTGTATAGACAATTTCTCCAGGGAAGACCTCAAGCCACGGCAGAGTGAAGGCGGATCCGGAGGACGTGTGTCTTGTAGAGGAATATCCTGTTCGAGCATTCGTTACATGATAAGAATTGAGCACCGTATTCAGCGGAAGGGAAGGTGCAAAAGGCTGCGCCCCCATGATTTTGAGAGGTCGGTTGTACAATCCAGGGCGTCGTTCGGGCTGCACAATGCGCAGCGCGTCTGCTGGGCCTGAGCCATGGAATTCGGTGCCAGCAGGACCGACGGTGATGACAGCATCATCAAGGAGCGGTCCGTCCGTCACGTCCGCGTACAAGTCGGCGAACGCATAGATGGGCTTCCTTTCCGCTCTAGCGATGCAGTGCTTCACTGCCAACGCATTCCGAGGCGGCGCAATAGTCGACCAGTCGATGCACCCGATAGCAGGTTCGTCTAGATCGAAGGAATGCTCCGAGTAGTCGTCCCCGCTCCGCGTGTGGAGACGATAATAAACTGTGTCCAAGCATCGGTGCCGCGACTCACTCAGGCTATACAACGGTCACTCACTATATTGGACCTCTCCATTTGCCGATGCGTCATTAGTCGACGGCACGCTTTGTTTCTCCTCGTCCGTAAGGTGGTCGATAAAAACCAGCGCCAATGCCTCTTCCGGAGTGGAGGCAATGCAGGGCCCGGGTCCAAGGATCGACACCGACTCCGAGTCATCCAAGTGGAGCTGCTGCGTTGGAAGGCCATACAGCACCGTGCGCGAGTCAAGCGGATCCGGAAGCCACTCTGCTTGCGCCAGAGTGCGCTTCAGGGACGCAACGGTGAGTGGTGGAGGAACCGACATCGCTTTTATACGCCCGATGAATGGATTACTGGGGTCCGCGACTGTCTTGGAAGGGATTGCGCCATCGGCCGCATAAACTCGATAGTACACTGTTAAAGAATTATGCCCTGTAAACTCGAATTGTGTCTACCACGCACCGTACCGCGGCTCTGTCCCACCGTGTCGACCGGGCCTCAAATTTCTTCTGTTCTGCATCGCTGAGGGATCGTAAGGGGGCAGGAAAGAAGTGTCTTCGAGCTTCATGGGAGGAGGGAAGACGCAGGCGCTCGACGGGCGCTTATTGCGGAGTGAAGGTGGGACGATAGGCTCAGTCAATGGACCGGGCTTTTAAAGCTGTAACAGTTGCTTACCTCCTCGCTCATGGACAGCTTTTGACTTTGAGCTTATCCCTGCTGGTCCTGCACCGCATTGAATCCCTGAGGTCAACTGACCGACGCGCGGGTGAACAGAAATACCCAGAAACACAGCAGTCCGGCATGCGCCGTGATATATCGCAGTCGCTCCCACAAAGTCCAGGACGTTCTGATGCTTCCGACCTGCGGAACGACTGCGAGCTGTGGCATATATTTTCGGATGCTTCTCATCTGTCAGCTGTGGGACAGCGGCTTTCCACACGCAGACACACCTTCCTTGAGTGTACGGCTCCGCAGCCACGGCCTTGTTTGGTTTCCCGCACGCGCGCGGCAGAAGTGGAGTCCTGTGGGAAACGTTGACACGAAGTCGCGAATAGTGAGCCTGTAACTCTTTGGAAGTATGCAGTTTACCCAGAGTCTGCGCACGCCAAGATGCAGCTAGAAAACACAGAAAAAATGAGAAATCCCCAACGTTTACGGTAAGTATTTGCAAGCAGCAGACACATGGAGCGCGCAGACTCAGCAGCAAGCAGACGGAAGCCAGGGAGCCGAGAATGAATCCAAGAATGGTGGTCGCACATGGCTCAGAGCAGAATTGAGGATTGACCGTTGACTATGCAGCCTTGATGCAGCCACTCACATACGTCACCAGGAGCAAGCGGTGTTTTGCTTGTCCTCCATCAACGTGATTGTGCTATATTAGCAAACACTCCTCCTCCTGGCTAGGGTGCGCTGACATGACAATTTAATTGTCATCTGACTAACAGATAACTGTCAGTCAGGGCCTGACAATCAATTATTTATTTACAAGATGTGCCTGCGCTTCGCTCCGGCTTCATGAAAAAGATAACAAACATATCATTCAACCACGGAGGACAAAAGCTTCAAAGTGCGGTAGAAAAAAATAAGATAACATTTTTGACGACGCAATAATTGATTTGGGAAGGATTTGAGTCATCCTTCAGTTCATCCGGATGAGATTGCTTACTCATGCCGAGGAAAAGCTACCAGATTTCAACATCGCATGTATTGGCAGTTGCAAGTTTGAATCAAACGGTGATTGAAGGATCTTGAAACACAGGCGCGGCCAGTGCCTCGGTTAGGACCAACGAAAAACGGCGGACTCACCTAATCGGGAAGGGCGGCACTTGAAATGAAACGCGGCGCATCCGTGACTCAAGTGGGGTGGATGAGATGAGAAGTGCCACGGTTGAGATAAACGCGGCGCATCCCGTAAAACGTAGCTCATTGATTCAAGCACGGCACTTAAAACAGAGGCATAATCCTACATTGGCATGAAAGTCGAGTCAAAATCCGAAAGCAAGCTGGAAGCCTGGAATAATTCAGCAGCCGATGTGGATAGTTTCAAAGTCGAGGTTGTAGTCGGAGTTACTGGGGATATTGAATTGTCGAATGAAGCCAGAAATACATCGAGATAGGAGGTCGAAATCGAGGGTGGTGGAAGGGGTGCCTCGTGACCTGAACGAGGGAGCGAATGAATGGAGCGGGGCCGGGGAGGCGAACTCGTACATAGAATTGTCTGCTCCTAGCCTCGTTGGTAATTTGACCAACAATGGGGCTCAATCACGTACCAATCACTTCAGCAGGACACATCTGCGGCGGGATAGAGGACCCAAAGTTGTAAATAGCGTTGTCCACTCGTAGACTGGTTAATAAATTTGGTCGATCGATGTGGGCAATCCCGTACCATTCCCATCCGCAGGAGACGTCGCAGACATTTCCGGGAAATCCGACATGTCCGCGTCGATGGCCAAAGTATTAATATGAGTAAGCCAAACGACAGACATACAATTCACGTTTACAGAGGCCCTGGCATCAAGCGCGGCTCTGAGCCATCTTTTGGCCAATGCTTCCCGATTAGGTGAGTCCACCGCTTTTCGTATATCTTTTGGCTGGGTAGGTGGGAGTACGGGACCTCCGATGGGAATGTGGATTGTAAGAGGTAAAGACAGCTCAGATCTGATGTGCCACTGGAGAACATTGTGAGGCTCTTAATCCAGGGGGAAGACATTCAAAAGCACGCCCCAGTAATTTGATAACCCCCAAGACTGATCGAGCATCGCAGTCGATAAGATTCGTGTGAGAGCAAGCTTGCAGATTCAGCGGCCAGTGGTGAGACGGGCACAGGCAGTACAGGACGGCCAGAGTTGCGGCCAAGGATAGCTGAATTTAGTGTAGAATTTCTTGAAGAAGTCAGTGACGACTATAAGCTTGAGTACGTTTCAGAGATATTGGCGGCCTTGTATTGAAAAGGAATTTTCATACGACTCGGGGTGGGGGGAGGAAATGAAGAGGCGTTGAAAGATCGACGAAGCTGGGCCTTTATCAATACGTACGTGGCCGCAGCGTAAAGCTCCGAAGGCTGTTGCTTCACGGGATCTGCCTCTCTTGCTGAAGGGACCCGATCGGGGTTTCATTCCACGGCTTTGGATCTGGGATTGTGGGCACTGTGGGAACGATTGCACGCCTTTGGCTGGATCGATTCAGGCTCGGGCAGTTCAGATCGGAGTCTCCGGAGGCTGTTCACTCTCTGAGATCTGGTTTGGTGTCGTAGCTCAGAGATCTGGAATTGTGGTCTCGGTGACTCGGAGAATGATTGCACAGATCTGGTTAGACCGATTGTGGGGGCGGTCCATCTGCTGTTAAATCGTCGACCATTTGATGGTGAAAGTGAGCAGATTGCGAGAGGGAAGGAAAAGGGGTTAGCCCTTATCGGGAAGTCTACAAAGAGATGCAAATAAAAAGCGGTCATTTCGTTAAAGAAACGGTAGATCTTGCTAAATTTCACCTGACAATTCTGACAATTCCAAGCGACTTTCTGAGCGATTATGTTGCCGGTGTCGGTTCAGAACGGATTTTTAACCGGAACTGAACCTGAATCTATATTACAATCGAACAACCGTTTGTCTCGAGTCAAACCGGTCCGAGAGTCCGAATGACGGCAAAGGTGGAACTGGGTGGAGTCTCCGATGTCATCCGCTTACCGGCTTGGCCCGGTGTTGACTTTTTTAAACCCGACTCCACAGTTGAGATAACGAGTAAGAGATTTTCGGATGCATATTTGCACAGATAGCCAGAAGAAGGCAGATGGCCGGAGATTGATGAGATGGATATCAAGGCTCCAGTACGGAATCCCAGTAAGTTGGACTGGGAGGTCCGGCGGACTGCCTTTCTGGTCGCAAGAAAATTAGGTAAGTAGAACATATGGAGTAATATGCATATGGAGAGGAAGACTAAAAGAATGGACGTGAAAACGGGGCACGATGATTGAGACATGGAGGAAGATTTTTTTAATTTAGCCGGGGTTAGGTGAAAGCCAAGTGAAAAACAGTAGACTCTAGAGGAATTCTTTCCATGAAGGTGAAAGAGGAAGGCAAAAATCTGTGGAAGGAGGGGATATAACATATTTTGGAGACATGGGGAGGAGTCAAATAAAACAGTGAACAGCTCAATATGGCGGCCAGAAATACCAGCCAATTTGACCATGTAGACAATGGTTACGTACGAGACAAATGGAGAGAGAGAGAGAAAATTACCAAGAACAGGGCATGAGTTTTTTAGGTAGAATATCCCAGTAGCCATGCTAAAATTGAATTGTTGCAAGTTGAACAAGCAGTATCAAGTCCGGCAAGTCTGCGGAATATCAAAATCAGTCACACGACAATATAGACTGCTAATAAGGCAGCGAGGAGTCGACACCCAAAAAGCGAATCAAAACTGTAATAGGATCCATACCGTGGCGTAGCACGGGTAACTGCTAGTTGAACCTGAATTGAGGTTCAGTGAGATAGGGTGGACTGAACCAAACCCCTAGTCCGATTCAGGGCTCGGATTTTTCAGAATTTGGCAGAACCTACGTGAACTTGACCGGACCGATGCGTAAAATGAGTGAGTTTTTGCACTAAAATCTACTCATAACAATGTGATATCTTGGTCTTACATCCCACTCAATCTTTCGCGCAGGAATAATTGTGATACTTATAAAATTTCAATTGACCTGCGAACTGGGTGATTGACTTGCCATCAAAAGAACAGAAAGATTTCTGTATTCGCTGCTGAGAGGTACAGAAGCATCCAGACATCATAATGACATTTTTTACTGAAAGAAAATATGCCTTACATAGTGTATGAAAGTTTTATTGACCGGTAGCTCGTCGAATAGCCTGTATCTGCGTAATTTCCCACATAGGTAATTGTTAATTGTTATTTGTCAGTTCTGACGGTCGGCCTGACATTCTGACTGACAGTTAATTATTTTCTTCAAAGTGGAATTGTCAGCGGACCCTACTCCTGGCCTCCGTCCACCATCCTCGTATTCCTCTGGGCTTCAAGTTCTGCACTGATACCATTTGAAGTTTGCGTGGAAATTGTGTACAATCTTCTCTCCCTTCATATGGGCCGGCCAACAACGAGTTTACTGAAATCATGACTGCGCTCAGTGCGCTGGCTCTCGAATCTCGACTTGGCTCTTGATCGTGGCTTTCGTCCTTCACGTTTCGTCCAGTGAATTAACCTCGAACTATGCGCCGTCTAAATTGAGATAAATCGAAGATTTGCTGTTTTTCTGTGCACCACTGGCTGCCGCTCGTCGCTAATACTTAGTGTGTATCTGAAGCCGCCAAAAAATCCTTCTTTTTTCAACGAGACTCGCTTATCATTTTTTGAGAGACGCGGCCCCACTCAGCTCCACAAGACGAATTTTTTGGGAACGTAAAGTGCTCTTGACCCCGGGGGTTCCCGAGATGTGGAAAATAAATTATCGCCGTCATTTAAAGACGGCAGGAGGGTTAAGATGAGCACTCCGAGTCCGCAAAAAAATCGTGCGTCGCGATTTACTCTTCTGAGTTGGCGTTTTATTGAAAGACAATAGAATTCGGGCGGAGTTGAAAAACAATAATTACGGAGAATCGACCCTCCTTAATACTACGAACAGAACAAACGATCTTCTATGAGCATATCTACTTATCCTCTATGGATCTCCGAAAGCTCCTAATACTGCAAGTGAGGGTCGTTGAGAGCCCGGCCGGTGTTGGTAGAGTTCACAGGCACAATTGGGCCGAAACGCACACAGTTTGTGCGCGTCTCGAGCTTTAATAGACACATGATTAGTGCGAAGTTTGAGTGAACGCGACGATGCATCACTTACACCACCAGGAACATGCGACAGCAAACAATTGGACTTTTCCGCAAATTCCCTATCAAACAGGCTGATCGCCTCGCCATGAAATCCGCGCGCGGGTACGCGCGCTCGATCTCCGCGACGGTCTGAGGATACCAAAGGTTCGTGAAATTCAACCCCGAGAAATTAGTAGAGTTCAATCCCCCCGCATCGAAGAGCACGCCGAGCACCAAGAGGAGCTGGTTGCCGGACGAATTGCCGGACGCCCACTGGGAGATATGTGGCACAATGCTCTCCACAATGTCGCCGACCTGGAATGCGTCGAGCGGGCGCCGCGGCGTGCAGGTGCTCGTACGTGATGAACGTGCCGTGGAGCTCGAAGGTCATCGCTTGCGCGGGGTGATTGTCGACCTCCGTGGCGTTGGACCAGAAATATCGTGCAACAAGGTGGTGTGGTAGAGCCTCAGGGACAGCTCCTCGAATTCGATCTGCGCGATCCCACGCGTGCCAGAGGGGAAACCGTTGTACAGGAGCGCGAGGGCGAAGTAGAAGCAGCGGAGGACGTGCGCGAACGTGGCGGGAGGGGTGAGCCTCTTGGAATATGCGAAGGACGCCGCTTGCGCGGCGGGTTCGATTGGAACAGCCTGGAGAGTGACGAACGCGACGTAGTATGTGTCAACGGCTTATGATCTGCAACTCTCATGTTCAACTTTGATTTCGAGGACCCCGTTGCGAAATGCTCTTACGCGTCGCTCAACACAAGTGCACGAGGACGAGTGGTAGGTGCGCTGAGGCTCCCAATAATTCGCCAGCTCCTCGTGAGGCAGCGCCTTATCGCTGCAGGTGATTCGAACCCTCCTTGCTAACACACCCAGGGAGTTTTGCATCTTGTTGGACGACGATTTCACCGTTCGTGATCAAGGTGAATACAACTCCTTGGTTGGATTCATACTTATCGTTGACCTTCTCTTGCTCGATTCATTCCTTACGACGAGCTCAGGTGATGAGGTAATTCTATTCAGATTATCAAGTCTACGATTAATGTCGGAGAAAATAGGACATAAAGAGCTGAGATACATATATAAATGTCATTTTGAACCACCTGAGTGAATATCTCTGCCCCAGTTCACAGTGATACAACACCTTTTCCTTTGTGAAACTCGTCGTCTGTGCGAGTCATGGACATGGTATTCATCTGCACCGACAGAGATTGAGAGGGACATCCTCCTGAGCCAACCTTTGCTTCAGAATATATGGTGGATGCAGTATGGCGACTCCAGGCGCGGCCGTTTGCCACACGTAAAATGATGAATTGAGGAGCAATTGCCTGTATGAAAAATTTCAGCGGCTTGCACTCAGACGAGCTATGAGAGTGTTCGCACCGTGAATGAGCCCCATATGAAGACGAATGCTGGGCTGATGTCGAGATTCTTACCATAAGTAACCGCTGCGACGAGGCCTAGGACACTGAAGGGCAGCGCAGACTCGATGAGCATAGCGGCAATTCCGGTGTATACCGCTGAATAGTCGGTGTTTCCGACAGACTGTGCTCGGAGGTTCCTTCGGATGCGAAGGATGCGGAAGAGGATCATGCCAGTCACCATGACGTTGAAGGAGACGGTCAAGGAAATCCAGACGACACCGTGATTCACTGTCTTTCCATGGAAGAAGCTGCTACTCGGAAGCGCGCTCTGCACGAGGTTGAGTATCGCCATGGCTGAACATGCAGTATGAAACATCAAGTTAATATTTATATCATTCTATCTCACCGATAGAAGCCAGGTAGACAACAAAGAGGAGCACAATTGTGCTCCAGCGATTGTTGCAGATGATGTAACACCGATAGATCTGAGGTATGTCAGTAAAGAGGATCCGAGTTCGGTAAAGTTGAACACACCAGCAGGCCGTCTGCTATGAAATTGATGACCTGGCCAGCTGCTGAGCCGAATACCTGCCACCAGATAGTTTCGTTGGCTGCGAGATATCCAAGGGGCCTCCAGGAGCATCTCGATGGTCTATCCACATGCTGGCCGTTAAATCGGTCAATGATTGTGCTGATGAACGATGATATCACTGACAACTGCATGAATACGGCGTTTACAAATATGGCGATAGTCAGGAAAGCCAGAAGCAATCCACCGAGGATAATATACAATTGCTTGGTGTTGCGAGAAGTCGACCTGGAGATCCAGAATAGATAGGTCGAGTATGCATACATGAACACGTCCATGCCTGGAAAAAATTCGGCAAGCATCGAACCTGTCTGGGACAATGGCACAAGAGTTACCATATAGTGCCATAGCCCACAGAAGACCCCAGAAGAAGGATCTCTCGAGCACAACATCTGGTGACGGGGAGTCTACAATGGCAGGAGGGTCTGAGGGGTCAGACATAGTGCAAAGTAGCTGCTCCAAGGCGGATTTAGCATCGCCCTTTTTAAAGTGGAACTAATTAAGTATTATTTATGGCCGCGTCTCTCGCTGATGCACAGGCCTGTCGTGTGCGAAGATGATCGCTTTAATCGAGAATCTGATTGTGGATTTCAACGCCTCAATGCACGCAGGTAGATGGTCACTTCGATGGTGGATCTTATTCGTGGCTCAATGCGGAACAAAAACAGATCAGCGATGACGGCGTCATTCACAACCCAGGGAAATGTCGTATCATAGAGTACTTGGCTACCCCATACGGTCTTGTAAGGCCACGAATTCGGCAGGCCTCAGTAAAAACTGTGGTTCGATTTCCGATTGCGGGAGTACGTCACCAAGTCGCTTGTTTATATCCAAGAGCACGATCTTTCCCAACTAAGACGCCGACGCTACGATCCCGCCACAATCTGTCAAATACCTGGGGCTATCCAATATCGTTTCAAATGACAGAGCTTCTGTCTATCGGGGTGGACCTCGGTGTCTTTCGGTACAATGGGTCGACGTGATCGGGGTTTAGTAGTATATTTAAATTATAGTGAAGCGGTTGTGTGTATGCTATCCTATTGCTTGGTGTAATCGATTATTTTGACTGAATCTTCGTCTTCGTTAGCTCGGGATTTCCGTCGCCCGAAATGACCGACGTATGCGTACGCGTACCTCATTGTACCACAACAGCGGTGGACAGAGGCAGGTCCACCTCAGCTCGACGGAATGATAGAGCGCTTGGAGCAATCACTGTTATCGCGGGATCCTGAGCAAATGCGCTTGAAACCTCAAGTTACCTCTCTAACCAGCATTATTTCAGGCGCCCTGCTACAAATGCTGTGTACCGGGGACGCCGGAGCAACATGTGATAATCTCGCGACGGAAGGCCGTGGCTAATAAACTGGCTATACTGGGTAGAGTAGCCAAAGGGGTTAGGACGTATGTATTTCTCGCGACGAGGCGAAGGAGATCAATTGAGAAATATGTGTGATAAGAGTGGGGAAGATTTAAACTGTATCTGCAGACGAGTTCTTGGATCAAAGTACAAGGTAGTCTCTTATAAACAGACGCTACAAAAATCTCACTCGTGTGTTGTGAGCACAAGGCGTTCGATGCAGAACACTAAAATGGCATGTGCGCCTAGCCGTTGCGTTTTAACTATCAAGTCCGACGAATTCTCCGTGGTTGTACAGGAGAAAGATGCGATCCACGGCGTCGAAGAGGCGTTTTGCGTGAAGTGCGTCCTGTTTAACTGCACCGCGATCGCTTCAATCACATACTGGTCTGTAGACTGAAAAACACAGTTCGGTTATATGGAATTGCGGACGCAGATACACGACGCACGTTGTCCGCAACCGAGCTGTTTCCCCTGTCTGTGAGCATGAATATTCTCGTGTCGACAGCATTGTGGTCGCCTTCGTTATCATTATTGTGCCAGGCTCTGTGGGCTGAAGTTTCTGGCGGTGCGTGGTTGTCTGACGAGTAGATGGATAGTATAGGGAACAGCTACTCACTCTGCATCGGTGGGAACCAGAATCCCTTGGCCGGCAAGGATGAAAAACAGTCCGAGCGCGCGGAACATGGTGAAGAAAGGAATAAAGCAGAGAAAGCGGTAACAAAAATAATGGAGGTTTGAAGGGGCCAAACGTCCTACATACTCCCAATGGATCGCCATGGCAATGCATGGGTTTTCGCAGTCCATCCATTACGTTAAATGACATTTCGCTAAGCAAATCGATTGCACCAGAAAGCGCCAGGACAAGCCAAGGAGAGGATGTACGAAGGGGATGGAAATTAGCCCAAGAGTTCGAAGACGGGCGAGCGGTCGCGTTGAAGGAATTGAATGAGAGGACAAAGGTAAGAGGATAGCTATACCGGATCTTCACGAACCATCGGGCCGCCATGTAAGCCTCCGCGTCGCCGCGTTTTGCGTTGGCGGCCAACATACAAAAGAACACGAAATAAGTATCTAGTGTTCTTCGAGTGTTCAAGTTTACTCCAGCGTAGTCAGCAGATTTTCATGCCCAAAGCCAACCATGAGCCTGATTCACCAAACCAACACGAAACATTTATGTCTCTGTCCAGTCGATTCTTTGGAAAAGGAATTGTCCCTGGTGAAACGCAATCGCGGTGTTACAATTCATGTCTCGGTGAAACATACGCTCAAAGCCTTGTCTGTTCCCGATATACAGATGCCTCCGGGCGAGGCAGAGGTGGAGAGGGTGGGATCGTCTTGTGCTGCAAGACGGCTGCATCGTGATCAAATAGCCAATCCCTGCGTTCGGAGCAGCCCCAGAACATCGGGTTGTCGGAATTATCGTGTGCCATTAACTCGTCTCTGGTGCGGAATCACTATTAGTAGCGGAAAATGAAAATGACGTTGGAAGAAGCGCCCACCGCCGTTGCTGTTCCGGACCGTCGTAAAGGTGCAACCACTCTTGAAGGACGCGTGTGTTGTGCGCGACATACGCGGCGCGAGGCTTGCGCTGTTCCTCATACACAGCAAGCGCGCTGGGAACGTCCTCATGCGTGTGCAACGCAGCCGCGAGCGTCGCCGCGTCCTCCGTCGCCTGTGCAGCACCCTGCGCCATGTATGGCATCATCGGATGGCACGCATCGCCTAGCAGCGCGACACGCCCCGCGGGATGCACCCACCGCCCCAGCTCCAGCTCCGCGAAATCCGCAAGCTTCCACTTGAGGAACGTGCTCGTCAGCGCACAGAGCTTGCGCACCTCTGGGCACCAGTCCGCGAAACGCGCCACGAGGGCGGCATTATCCGCCTCGCTGCGCCACTCGTCGAGCCCGATGGGCGTCCCGCGGTCGGTGCGGTGGGTAACATCGATGATGACGTTGTAAAGACGACCCCCGCGCAGGGGATACCCCACTGCGTGGCCCTCTGGGCCCATCCAGTGCACCGCCCACGCATCGGTGACGAGGTGTCGCATTTCTGGGTCCGCGAGCATGGGCGCGGCGGGGACAAGGATGCGATATGCGACGTCGCCCGTGTCGACTGGGTCGATAGGACAACCGTTGATCGCGCTGCGCACGGCAGACTTGATGCCGTCGGCGCAGACGACCAGGTCCCCCTCTATGCGCTCCCCCGCGGCGGTCGTTACTGCTGGCGCGTTGAAATCGTAGGCCGCGACCGGCGTATCCATGCGCAGCGAGATATTTGGCTGTCGACGCACGGCGGCCACGAGCGCGTCGATGAGGTCAGCACGATGGATGAAGTAGTACGGCGCGCCATAGCGCGCCTGCACGTCGTCGAACGCGCAGTCAAGCAGCGGCTTCCCGTGCCAGTCGACGAACCGATTCCCGCGCGAGACCTCCTTTTGCACGGAGTCGAGATCCACGCCCCAAGATAGGCTGAGGCGCGACGAGTTGGGCGGTACGCGAATGCCTGCGCCGACCTAAGCCCTACAATATCAGCAATTATCTCTCGGCACTACCACAAGTTCTTACTTCGAGAAACTCCTTCACTGATTCCAGAACAGTGACTGTGTGGCCATCTGCGGCTAGAGAGAGAGCGGTTTGCAGCCCACCAATGCCAGCGCCGACTATTATGACATTTAGTTCCTTCATGGTGTAGAGTGGGTGGAGATTGACCTGGGCAGCCAATCAGTCGCCGGAATTCCGACGGAAAATATGAGGAACAGTCGGGGGGCCGAGACCCTCACAGACTTCGCAGGGTATGATCATCATGGCGTCATGGGCGGAGGCTCAATTTCTGCGTCCGTTGATTGGCAAGTTATCGTGGGCCTGATAAGGCCATGGGAAAGCGGTTCGTGTCCATTAGCGAGACGTCGGCTTTGAAGTTTAAAATTAGTCGCTGAACTGCCGACATACTTTGACGCAATTGATGTCGACTCAACTGAGAGATAGTGGTGTGGCGAAATTAGATATACATTGTGCAATCCCGATGAGACATCGATTTGACAACGGCGAGTCAGCTAGGTGGGAAGGAATTTGACTGTCCAAATTCAGAGGAAAATATACACAAATTCAACGGCTCACGGTTGGGGTTTCTGTGTATCCTGAGCCTCTACAGCACAGAAAAAACACAGCCTGTTCCGAGGCCTGTTCGGAAATTTGAAGTCTAGAAGTCTGGAAATAGTTCCAAAGTCAGTCCAAACAGGGAAAATTAAATCAGCAGGTGAGCTGGTCAGGTAGGAAGCGGTTGATATCCGTACCACTGGTAGAACATGGGCAGAAGGAAATTTTTAATCGCTCCGGAAACTCGTTTCCACCGGATCGATCTGCGATATATTCAAATCACTTGAGATTTCGGTTGGGAGACTACAGGCTAAATCGAAAGCTGCTGGGAATGGCGAGCCAGCGGAGTAGAGCAAGACAAAAGGGCATCAGTTGGGCATCAGAGCAAGAGGGACATAATGTGACATCAGTCACATCATCCGTGATCGTCACTGCCGACCACCTTGACCAGAACTCTCACTTGACTCTCACCACCAAAAATTCTGGCTAGTTTCGCACGGCGTTATCTGTGCTTCTACGGCTTCAAAACCACAGATATGGCTCGAATGCCACTGGAAAAATTGAATGAAGATGTCCTTTTGCAAATATTTTCTCTTGCCGATGTGTACACCATCCTCTCGCTGTCTCGAGTACGTCCTACATCCTCGGTCTTGCCTCAGTCATTGCCTAAACAATAAAATCTTTCCGGGGAACTGTAGGTGACTAAAGGCTCCCGAAAAATGGTATTTTCAAAACAGCTATGGATCTCTGTTGTCCGCGATCTGTCTGGGCGTCGGTCGATGGACCCCGCGTTATTGGGGTCTTTGGACTACTATTCCTCTGCAGATGACCTAGTGAATGAGTTCAAGCGCTCGGTCATTGGTCCAACTACCTGGCACTTCAACTCCTCGGTCCCACCGACACTTTGTCGACAGATCACCATCCCGTTGAAACGACCAGTATCTATGGCTCAATTTATAGGTTTCGGGAGGTACACAATCTGTTACCTACGGGAAGCCGCCCCTCCTTCTAGGAGCGTAGAATACTGGTCGGTTTTCGCAGGGCAGGGTATGGTCTTGGAAAGCCCCCTACCACGATGTGTGGAGCTCCGCATTCGACTTCGGTGGAGGAGCCCTGGCCGTGGGGGCCCTTATGTATGGCCGTCAAGGGTATGTCTTCTTCTAACTTCGGTTTGTGCGCTATGGTTTTTGCGCGTCACAGAGAAGGCGAGCACCGTGTCCTCATTCTCCAGGTTGATCTGGCCCGGGATTCTTATAATCTCGCCCACTTTGCCTTGGCTGACACCCGGCCAATCCCAGCAATTCCGCAAATATCTGGGGATCTATTTGCCTGTGCAGTGTCTCACTGCGTGGCCCCATTCGAAACATTTATTATCTTGGTAAACTGGCCATTTGCGGAATTTATAATTCTCGGATCAATATACGAGTCATTCAATCAGCAACAGGTATAATGTCATCCATTGTGATCCATATATTGGTACTGACACTTTATGCTCCCCAGTCGCCTTTTGCCTTTCTGCCTGGGCACATCATAGTCGCCTTCTCTGCATCGCGTACGTTAAAGTATTCATCACCAGCCAATAAAGTCCACATCTATTCCATCCCTTCGCTCGCAAATCGCTGGCGCCTACTCAGTGGTTTTCGGTTCAAACCCACCAACCTGACTGGTATCACGCCAATCGTTTTGAAAATTCCTGGCAACACTCTGGCTGACATTCGCCTATCCCTGCACGAGAGCCACCTGCACGCAGACAACTACGACTTGGTGGTCGATGTCACGGATCTCATCCCACAAGCACGTCTATCCTCCATTTTGACACTCGTACGGAACCGATTTACGACTAGACCCCGGCCGGCCAATGAACGGATTCTGAAGCGCACCTTTTCGCGATACCGCCTCTCACTAGCTATGGGCTCAGTATCGCAACCGCAACCATTGTTGCAGCCGATTCCCGGATCGACCTTTCGTTGGCATTCCGCAGATTTCACATCGATTTCTCGATCTGGGTATGTTTTCATGCGGGATGGCGCGGACGTGACCGTTCAACGTGTGGATAGAGTGGCGTTCGATGACAGCATACAGCTCACTCTGCCTCGACGCCTGCCTATGCCCTTGCTATGCCCATGTCAAATGACGAGATCCAAGTTGTGGATGTCCAGATGCAGGATACAGGTGCGATCATGATTCAGTATGATACACACATTGTCGTGTGTTATTATGTCTAGTGCATCTCTTTGCATATCTGGTTTTAAATAGTGTTGCCGCGACTCAAAGTCGAGTCGCGACTCAAGTCAACCAAGTCGACATAATTTTCCAAATTGCTGCAAACGCGTCCAGGCGTTGTAAAAACTCGAAATATGAAAAATGATTTTTTACCTGTCACAGGACATCACGTCACAGTCATGCACCAGTCACGCTATCATATGCGTCACAAAAAAAAAAATTATGACCCCAATTGCTTCCTCTTGCGAAAAGAAAAGACCTGCTTGGGACCCGACTTGAGCCACTCAAGTTGACCCGAAGTCGATTGTATCAACTGGACTCGACTTGACTCAAGTCGGCGCTGCCAAGTCGACTTGGCGTCGGCAAGTCCCGAGTCGCGGCAACACTAGTTTTAAACCAATCATCAAAACATCGTAGAGTTCCCATGTTGCCGGTAATTGATTATACAGAATCGGAGCAAACTCCATTCTTATGCTATGGGCCTTGTTGGTAAACAATCTAACTGTTCTGTCACAGAATTAGACGCGATGACAGCAAGGTCACGCGGAAGGATTCAGAAGGATGACTGTTCCCGTCACCTCCATATGTATCAGTCTCTTATCCCAAACTCCCATCTCCACTCTCTAGCACTCCCTGTACCGCAGACGTGTTCCTAGCACTGGAGATTGCTGCAATGTCGTTAAGCAAATTGGATGAAGATGTAGTCCTACAAATATTCTGCCTCATCGACGTCTACACGATCCTGTCACTTTCCAGAGTGTGTATTGTTCTTGAATCTCGATTAGCTAATCGTGAATTCTGTGCGCAGGCAAGCAAGCACTTACGCACAATTTCACTCGCCAAACAACTCTGGATCTCGGTTGTCCGCGATCTGTGTAGACGTGGACTCATCGAGCCGCTGCCGTTTACTGGCAGGCCCTGGGAAGATTTCTGTTCGGATGAACTCATCAACATGGTTAAGCGCTCCGTCGTTGGTCCTAGCGCTTGGTCTCCTGACTCCCTGGCCCCTCCAACTATCGATCGGGCAATCAGCATGCCTTGGGGAAACTGGAGATCAGCAGCCCAGTTTTCAGACTGCGGGAGGTACATAAGCTGTCAGTCGCGCCGTTGGGAAGGTGCTCTACACCATTTCTGGATAGAATGCTGGTCGGTGCAGACCGCGCGGAAGGTGTGGTCCTGGCGGTGCCCGCAGGATCCCATGGCCACGGCAGGATTCGATTTCTGTCGAGGAAAAGCTGAGGCGCTCGTCGCCGTCATGTGCTATGGGTATGTGTTCTTCCTTTTACTTCCGTGTCCGACTCGATCCTGGCTCATTCAGAAACAACGGCATCCAAGTCAGCATTCTCCAAGCTGACCTAGATACCGGGAAGTCCTGCGTTTTATCCCAATTCAGCTTCCCTCCCGCGTGGGGCATCATTTCATCTGTGAGGCCGCAGATTTCAGGAGACTTCTATGTGTGTGTTGCCAGAAATGTGATCGGCAGCGAATTTGTCGTCCTGCTTGTAGCCTGGCGCACTGCAAAATTCATATTCTTCGAGTTATCAAACCCTCGCGGACATCGGCTAATGCTACCGGTATGAGCATGAAGCTTATTTCCGGTCTATGACCTTGACGCTCTTATATTACCCCAAAGCGCTACGCCTTTGTCCCAAATCACATCGTACTCTCATTCCCCTCAGCCCAAAGCTCTGATCCTAATCAAATTCGCATCTATTCCTTTCTTTCGCTCGAAACTCGCTGGCGGCCACTCAGAAATTTGGAGTTTGCTCCCAACCTCGCAGGCATTGTTCCAGTCGTTCTCGCCATCCGTGACCACGATCCGCCCTCCGAATCTTTTGGTCATCACGTCACTATCTCCCTCCTTGAGAGCCCTTTGCATGCCAACACCTACGACCTTGCGGTTCAGGTTTGGACTGCGTCCCTTCCCTCCCGCTGGCACGTCCATCCTCCCTCTTCGCCCGGCTACGCAACCGATTCAAAAAACCTATATTGACCTCGACATGGATTTGGAGGAGGACGCTTGCCCGGTACCACATCACACTACCCATCGGACCCGTATCCGAACTGCAACCGCCGATTCACAGGTCGACCTTGCGAATGCACTCCAAGGACGTTCCGTTCATTTCTCGATGCAGGTATCTCCTTATCCAAAACGCCACAGCTATCCAGCCTCTGTGTGGCGCGGAACTCAACCAATCTCGTCCACTGTCCATCCCAGATCAAGACATGGTAATTGATGTGCGCATCTCGCATACAGGTGTAGTCATGGTTCGGGATGCGAGGCGGGTAGTTGTATATTATTATCTCTAGCGCGTCATCTTTCATTGCATCTCTGTCTTCATTTGATTCCAAACGGGGTTCTGCTGCCTTTTTTTAAGCACGGTGATCCAACGATCCTTGTTTTGTTGGAACGCAGGAGCTTGTGCTCTGACTCCTGCGTCTTCAGCGAAGTCCAAGTTGCCAGTGAATACACCGACTCCGACTCTGGTGAAGAGAAGAGACGTGGTGTGCGAGGTGGTCCAAGACGTCCCAAATCCAGGTATGTGTGAGGGAACGATATATGAACTGGCAGTGTCAACGGTGCTACGGGAGACTAATCTAATCTGAACGGGATGGTGCTGAACTGGCAATGCTGAACTGGTACTTGGCTGCTGGACGGGAAAGACAGTGATCGAGGACGAGAATAATACTAAGACGAGTGAAGATGGGCTGCAGAGGGTGATACGGGATCAAAAAAGAAATTGGAATGTATTGCAGGGGGTGCGGCTCTCTCTCGTACAGGGCACAAAGGTGGGCTTTTATTGTAAATAGATATGGGATGACCAAGATGTGGAGCGTCAGCAAAGACGGGCTCGAAATCCTAGCTGTGTGTGTCTGTGGGAGATACAGGGAAGATATATGATAAAGACAGAGAACATAAAAGGCAAATGCGGAGAATCTGTGATAGTATAAGTCAAAGACGGAGACGGAAAAGTGCCGACCGTGGGAAAAGATGGGAAAGTTGTCCGCTCCTGCATTGTTTCCCAAGTCGCGGTCCGTTCCCGCACCTTTTTCGTATGCAACGCGAGGTGATGCGTATCACCAATGTTACAGAAAGCCCGGTACAGTTTAATGGCTACGCAACAAGGTATAAAGCCCAGCAGGGCTATCAACGGGACCCAAGGTTAATTCCTCACTTCCGCTTTTCGCTTCTTCTCGCCCTTTCCGAGCTCGACGTTCTTCAGTTCACACAAATTCTTCCCTTTCATAAAACAAAGATGGTCCGAACATTCATTCTCTTCGCCGTCGCTCTCGCCGCCAGCTGTGTCTCCGCAGCGCCGCTGGAGGCTTGCCGCCATAGCCAAGTCGTGCGTACTTCTTTTTTTTTTTTTTTTTTTTTTTTTTTGGTGGTACGAAATCAGTCGAGGACTGCTAGCAATTGGCTAGCCTCCAGCTGCGTAAGGAACAGAGGCCTCGTGAGAGGCCTCCGGAAATTGAGAAGTGTCACAAAACACAACCACCGCCCTGGGAAATGCGTTAGACGCACGAAGCAGTGAGCAACAGTGTGGGGCTTCGAGATTATCGATTCCGCCCTCTTCGGCCAACAGGCTGAGAAGGCGGGTGCGATGATTTAGACTCGATACCCACTAAAACCCTGGGCTCTTTAATCCAATTCTCCGGTAGTTTATCCTCGTTCAACAGCGTTGAACTCCAAGTCTGGAGGACAAGGAGCGGTTTGATTGCGTACCGCTTGCCAAACTTGGCGTGGTTTGTGAGACTACAGTCGTAGTTCAGTCGTTTATTCATAGTGTTTACCCATCTGTTGTGGATCTCATTTTCGTGCAGTGGAGCGCCATCTCTAACGAGGACGCAGTCATTACGAATTTTCCATATGACGAAAAGAGTTTCTGAGATGAGAATTCGGAAGAGCCTTGTGTGGCCGGGAAGAGGATGGCCCTTCTCGTCCTCAAAGGAGGCAAGTCCGCAACCGAGGGTATTGCCGAGAGAGGGTGCTGCCCACACAGGGTGCTTAGTCGTGCGTACTTCGATGACTGTATTCCACCAAACGGGCATTAACACTGGCTCCATTTACACCGGGGGCAAAGGACGACGCACTGGGACATTGAGTGCTTCCAATGCATTCAGTTGGCATGCAGGAATCTCGAGGAACAAAGGTGCCAATCACCTTTATGGCACCTTTGTTTTTCCGTGACTCACCCCTCATGTTGAGAATCTGTGTGATTCAACTGGTCTGCTGGAGAATATTCCAGAGACTGCTTACTCATTGCTTACTGATCAATAGTTGAACCTTGTAGAATATTCTAGAACATATTTGTAGTAGTATAAATACTCCGCAATTGAACGGCAAAGGGCATCCGTTTGTTAGGCATTGCCCCAGCCTTTATCAACCGGAAAATTCCTGTCCTTACCTTGTCTTTCTAAGCCTAACAGCTTAGTCTTACGCACACCCGAAAAACCAACACCTCAGAAACAAAGGTGCCATAAAGCTGATTGGCACCTTTCTTTCATAATCTGCCCAAATGCTGACTGAATGCGTTGGAAGCAGTCGATTTCCGAGTGCATCGTCATTTGCCATCCACTATCGACCTTTCCGAAGCCGGCATCGCCGCGGCTGTCGCGGCCGCGTCTGCGTCCGCCTTTGCCAGTCAAGCAGCGGCCATCGCCACCAGTTTCCCTGGCGAAGCATTCGGGTCGCCGGAGTTTGAGGGCGAGGAGGCTGGGATCACGCTCAAAATCGCGTTGGATCTGGAGGCGGGAGACACGGCCGCTGCAGCTCAGGACGAGGCGGATCGGAACGCGCTCAACCAGGCCACGGGCGGAGGTGGAGCTGGGCGGTGGGCGAAGATTGAGATAACTGTATAAATTTGTGTGGTTGTGGTGGATTTTATTTATTAGGGAGAGACTTTCGGGAGATCGGAGTGTGTTGACCATCAGCTGTGATGTGGTGAGAAAGAGAAAGAAGGAAGACGTCTAAATTGCATCGCTATGTAACGATCAACGATTAGGCCGGACACGCTCGTGGACCCCGTGTTAATTGACTTGACGCTGGAAGGTTGGTTCGCCGTCATCAGGAGTAATGTTGATACAAGAAAAAAAAAAGTACCCGGAACCCATGAAGTGGTTTGAAGTCAATAGGTGCGCAATATCATCGTTTAGCCCACCTCAAGAAAAGGGGGGGAAAAAATCACACCTCTACCGAATTATGGCCCGAGCTCGAGTCGAACGAGCGACCTGCAGATAGCTGGATGCGACTAATTGAATACCGATGTGGACCCCCACTATCGGGCGTTGGAATCTGGCTATAGATGTCATTTGAATGCACTTCAAATCTTCCTTCCTGACGAATAAAAACCTGAGAACCTGGCTCAAGCTGTGCAAAACCGTGACAGGCAGGGCAAAAGAAAAATATAGCTGCGAGCGACTCATGGCTTGAGCTCGAGTCGAACGAGCGACTCCTGCAGAGACAGGTCGTTGCACACTCTTATTGCGTGCAGGCGCAGCCCATCCGCAACCAAGCCTTGTTTTCCTATTCTGCCAACCTCGTTATGGGTAAGAATTAATGTCCAAAACCGCGACAAGGAGGACTAAAAAAAGATGAATCTACCAACCTATGGCCCGAGCTCGAGCCGAACGAGCGACTCCTGCAGAGACGCCGATTACACTCAGTTATTGCGTGCGGGCGCGGCCCATCCGCAACCAAGCCTGATCTTCATATTCTGCCAACCTCCTCATGGGTATGAATTAAGCTAAACCCGCCACGGGGTGCTATAATGATCGGGTAGTGAGTGCAAGTCAGATTCCGGTAGGATGACGGGTCGCGACGCGATGAGATGATAATGTGCCCAGTTCCCCCGCAGTGGACCCTCTTCTACGCTGCGGCCAATGCCATCGGTGGGGTGAGTCGACGTGGGGGACAGGGGCAGAGTGATCGAGAGAATGGCTTTTTCTTTTCTTTTTTTTTTGCAGTGTGTGGATTCGGAATATTTGAAGCTTACTATCGTGTGAGTTTCCTTTCCCCGAGTGAAAAGCGAACGCAGTTCCGGCGGATAAATTCCGAATTAATTCCTACGCATAAAAGAGGTTGGCAGAATATGAAAACAAGGCTTGACTGCGGATGGGCCGCGCCTGCATGCAATAGCAGTACATAATGACACTCTGCAGGAGTCGCTGGTTCGAGTCGAGCTCAGGGCATTTGTTGGTTGCCGCGATGTTTTTCTTTGGCCGGATTCGGGACTATTCGAAGCTTCCGAAGATAATCAATCATCTTACGAGTTTCCTCTTCCCGAGTGAAAATGAACGCATTTCCGGCTGGTAAAGTTCTGAATGGGCTCGGAATCCTAGCTGTGTGTCGTGGGAGGTACTGGGAAAATATGTGAGAAAGACTGAGAACATAAAAGGCAAATGCAGAGAATCTGTACGGGGGATATAACTCAAAGACGGAGACGCCAACCGTGGGGAAAAGACGCCATAGCAAAGTTGTGCGTACTTCGACGATTGTATTTTACCAAACATGGCATTAAACACTCGCTCCAGTTACAGGGCGCAGTTGCCGCCGCCACTCCTGCCTCCACTGTCGATCTCTCCGGAGGAAGGGATCACGCTCGAAATCGCGTTGGATCTGGAGGTGGGAGACACGGCCGCTGCAGCTCAGGACCAGACGGATCGAAACGCGCTCTATTGGTCATTCGCTCCATCTGGCGCTGGCCGCCCTAGCACGGACGAAGCAAGAGTCCTTTGAAACTGTCACCTTCGGGCTGTCCTGGGACAAATATGTTTACGACGGACTGGGTTGATTTCTCCGGGGCAAAGGGTTCGATCCAGACACTCGTGAGCTGGCGATGCATATGGGATACCCGCTACACAAGCTTTCGCGTGACGTGGGCGGTCCGTTTACGTGCGGTAAGTCCGAATGGCGACAGGCCATATTCTGACTAAACACTTTTTGAAAGCTGAGGCATATGGCTGGTGTAATGGTGGCTAGTCGGACGACGGTTCACTTTGTGGGGAGTTCGGTCACTACGCATACAACTGGGCTTGAAAACAGTTAGAGTTTAATGATTTATCAATCACTTCCTTCACTGAGTAACAGACCCAACCCTAGAAATCATTAAAACAACTGTACGGTTGTGAAAGTTCCATATTTTCTGGCACAATGGGCCTGCGGGAATTTCTTAATTGTGAGCTTCGAGGATTTTAGTTCAAATTTAAAGGCTCCTCCTCCACGGCTTGAGTCCCACTCAATATTAATAATCCCTGGTTCAAGAGATCCCGTTCACCGCCTTTCGCCTTCCTTGATTCCAGTTTACTCTGGGGCCTCGCTCAACCTCGCAAAATTGTTCCTGCCGGGACGTTCTTGATCTGATGAGTCTGGTACTGCCCGTTTGAGGAAGTACTTCATCGTCAGGCCACGATGCCGCCATCTGTGTGTCAATCAACCACCGGAAGGTCGTTCATGAGCGGTCATTGACAACTATTATCGTATTACCCCACCAACAAACCCGAATCGTAAAGAAAGCAGGACAACCCTTATAAACGAGCGACCCAATAATGAACTTGAAAAGCATACTTCTGGTCCAAGAATCTAAGCCTGCGCCTTGGCCCGCGCCGAATCTACGAGTGCCTGGACATCAGCATGGAGATTGGCCGCGAAATTCGCGGACCCGCCGAAGCCTCGTTTGGTTGGGGGTGGGAGGCCCGAGTTGGTAATGCCAATGGCGTACTATGATTTCAGGTTAGCTCGAGTAGCGCTCCACGACGGAAACTGGGCAGACATCCTCAAGACCAATTGCCACGCCTTCGTAAACGCAGTGCACATTGTTGAGGGTGCCCCAGAAGATCTGAGGCTACATTGCATAGGGCTTAGTTCAGGACTCTAGGCAGCTGGGCACATAGCAAGATTACGCACAATTCTGCGAGAGAGGGGGGAATTGGCTAATTTGAGGTACTCTCCAACGGAAGTGCAGTCGCTCTTGACTGCGCCCCAGATGGCGGAGAAGCCCGTAAGCTGCTGGCCCATGGTCTGCGTCGACGCTTCGATGCTGTGCAGCGTCGAGTTCGCCGCCGCGATGGCAGCCAACTCGCGTTGGAGTGAGGCGAGTTTGCTCTCGTCCCCGGACAACTGAGATCTCGCATCTTGTGTGGAATATCAGCGAGTGTAATTAGGATCTCCCGGTACATACCGTCCAGTTCATTTTGGAGGATCCCAAAAGCGGTGGCCTCTCCCGCGATAGCGAGTACGCCAAAAAGCTGATTAATGGGTCAAATTCGACAAGTGAAGGTGGAGGGGAACAGTTTAAGCGCGTACCATGATGAATGGAGCAAATTCCGGGAAAGCAACGACTCCTGCCAGGGTCCCGAAGAGGGTGAGGCCCATGGCACCAGCAATCACGGCGAGGTCGGTGTTGTAGCTACGTATCGTTCAACAACTGTGCCATAGAAATAATTCGATAGACACACCGTGCAATATCCACCTTCAGCCTCGCAATATCGCCGTTTAGCTGCTCAATCATGTTCTGATCAGAGGCCTGTTGTTGAAGTGCAAATGTTTGGAACGTCGCAGTGAATGCGTTGATGGAGTTGTTCAGCGTTACGAATGCCTGGGCTGTGACCTGGGCGGCGTCGGCCAGATCATTCGCCATCTAAGTAAAATCATCAACTGAGTGGCTGCTTGAGCGAGAGAGGATATCGTACATCACTATACTCGTTGAGGACCTCCACGGAAAGGTCGGCGGGAATCGGCCCAGTAAGATTTGCTACAAATGGCATAATGACGGTTGTGAACTCGGTGCAGTACGCGGCGGTGTTCGAAGCCGTGGTGCGGGAATCCCAGAGAATATTCGTCCAATTCTAAAAAGAGATTTCGTCTTAATAAGGCCTCCCTAGCGGTGCTCTCAGAAAATAAACAAACCTGCGCGATGTCCTTCCATCTCGGTGCAAATGGCGGGGCACCATGGTTAAGGTTTTCTGAATCGATGAAAGTAAGCTTGTTGAGGATGTCCTGGAACGTTTGCTAAATACAAATTGTGAGTAGGAGGTCATGAGAGTCACCAAACGTTGGACAAACGCTGATTGCGAGGGAGTTCGATGTGGCCGCCAGGATATCGGCCTGAATTGCACTTTGACCGAGAGCGGAGTTCGTTGCACCGCATGTTGCCGCATACGAGCTCTCAAGCTGCGCATCGGTGAGATTGCTCGGGATTGTAACCTGATCCTGGCGGGCCAAAAGGTGTTTCAAGTCGCGACCTAGACCAACCGGATAGCTGCTGAGCACACTGCCAGAGACAACGGTCGCGACCGTGAGCAGAAGGTGGAAGGAGGAAAGTCTCATGCTGAGGGAGGGACGAAACGCGATGAGTTGAGGTTGAAACTCTGGGAGCTCTTCCTTTTAGGCTTTCTGGCGAATTCGAAAATCGAACCACCACTCTGAGCCCGAGCATGGGCAACCGGCAATGACAAGCAGAATGAATGATGTCTCTGGCAGCTTACACTCCCGCATGTACCTCGAGAAGCGCATTACAGAAGGCGCTTCCTAAGCGTTTCGGACATGACCGATGATCCGATCAGAGCAGAGCGCATGGTCTTCTCTGATGACTCACAATCCTCCACTGTCGCAGCGACCCTCGTCTCTTCTCGCAAGTTCAGACCTGTAAGGTAGACCAGTGGACGAGTGGACCCCTTGGACGAGGCGACGATGTCGCGGCTCCGGCGTCACATGCGGACAGACTGGTAGGACTTCAATACAGCGGAATAATATGCCGAGTACGAGTGACTGCCGGTCCCTCAAGGCGGAAAATTCATGTATCCGGTTCGTTCGTACCTGCCGGTCCCTGGCTTTACCCTGGTTTCGAATGATTCATTCCACATGCCGACGACGTAGCGACCGGAAGTTGAACACCTTTGAATGTCCTGCGGCTGCCGGATACTCTTGGAACGACATTTTTAACATCAAAAATGCTTGGCATGCTCTTCTATACTGCCGTCGAACCCCAAGCAGTTCCGGGGATACGGTCTTGACTGGAATTACAACTGGCCCAGCCACGGAAAACCGCGCAGCTTCACTGGGAGATTCGCTTAATAGACAAGGAGCATCCTGGACGTCAACCGTCCGACATGAATGGCAGCCGCGAAGACCCGTCCGTTTGAGCCGAGTTTCAGCGCACGACCAACAAGCGAAGTACCGACCTTGGGACAGTGATCAGGCGTCTCAGAGTCAAGATGAGGCTCTCCATTTCACGGTCGCGTCCGCCACTTAGTTCCCAAGCTTTCCATTCAGCCGGTCGGACTCTGCGCTCGTTCCTGGTTACCCCTGCTGATAGATATTACTAGAGGTATAAACACTTGGCCCTCCTCGCTGGGACTGTTGAGAACTAGCTGCTCATCCCCATCGACTACCATGGCTTCCATCCGCCTGGTTTTGCTTCTTGCTCTCTCTACCGCTGGTACTCTGGCGCAGTCGCTAACCACGACGGTAGTAACAGCAACTCCTGCTCCAGATGAGGTTGTCTTCATCACCACTGCATGCTCGGCCACTTGTCCTTCGACCGATGTGATGGGCAATGCGCTCATCGAGAGCTTTAGTTGTGGAAATACATGCCTCTTCTGTCGTTGGAACTGGGTAAGTGACCTCTTGCCGACGCATCTAAAAGAAGCTCATAGTTCCCATGATTCAGCCCGGAGGAAACCATTTTGCTGAGTACGATACAGTGCGCATAGTGGTCGTTGATCAGATACAATGTAAACTGAGAGGAACTCCACAGACTACTGGCGCAGTCACGTCTCCGATCGGTGTAGCTGCGAACCCTTTGCGAGCAGCTGCCACTTGCGCGACGAGCACCTCGACGTCCACTATCTACCCAAGCCGTACAACTACGGTCGCTACCAGCACCCCAACGCCAGGAGAAATTGTCAGCACCACAACGACGTGCTCATCTGTCTGCCCCCCGACAGACAACTCTGGTAATACGCTTATCGAAAACTTTAGCTGTGGAGACAACTGTCTTTTTTGTCGCTGGAACTGGGTGCGTCAATATGGTCTAGACATTCAGGGCCAGTGACTGAGCGTTCTGCTTTCCAGCCTGGGGGAAATCACTTTGCTGAATATTTTGTCGTCAGTATACATTCTCCTATCGCCGCTCCATGCTCAGTTGTATACAGGACACCGGCGCAGTTTTTTCGCCCATAGGCGTAGCTGCTAATCCTAGCATCGCCGCGGTTGCATGCACGACGACCGCTGCCACTTCCTTCCTGCCGACCTCTGCCTCGTCGTCTCTCGCCAGCACAACTGCTTCATCCTCAACCAGCGCGTCATCATCCTCTTCCACTCCCGCCTTAGCGGATGGGTGGGCCATCGCCATCCCATGCGCGACTGACATTCCTTCCCGTATCCTCACCGACGTATACATCACAAACTCAGAAGCCAACACTCCTTTGTCTTGCACCCGGCAGTGCTTCGCTCTCGGCTTCGCCTACGCGGGCGTCGAGTCTGGCGACGAATGCTACTGCGGCTCAGATCTTGTCTCAGATGTCTCCGCAACCCACATCTCTGACTGCGACGCGCCGTGCACCGGTGACACAAACATAACCTGCGGGGCCAGTTGGCGTATGCAGGTTCATCCAACTACTATCGCCGTCCGTGTAGTTCCTGTCTAACTTGCCTTCGACTAGGTGTACAACACCACGCTCGCGCCTCCGGACGACCCGGGCCGGATTCTAACAGATGTGCAGCTCGAGACGGCATATGAGGCTGTGTGCAATGCGACGAACTCGGCCCTGGGAAGAAGCGACATCCGAGATGATGTAGACGAGCTCAGCGCCAGAGCAATCGCGATCAACGTAGGTTATGCACGCTGCGCCCATCTTTCTATATATATATATTGAGGAGCACCACAGGTGGCGTTCGAGCAAATTGGCGACCAACTCGCCGCTATCGACGCGCAAAAACTCAGCAGCGTTACTATATTCGTCCCGACCTGGCAGCCTATCACTCAGGTCCCATCTGCATTCGTTTTCCGCAAGGCTAGCTCTGATATTCTGAATTCACAGAACTGGACGGATATATTGCGGGATTCAGTCGACACCGCCAAGAACACTGCCGCGTACTGCACCGAGTTCACAACCGTCATTATGCCATTTGTTGCGAACCTTGATGGGCCGGTTCCCACCAACATTTCTGTGGAAGTCCTCAACGGGTATCGTGATGTAAGATGCCGTCGTTTGCTGAAATAACATTTAACTGACTGTTGTTCGAAGATGGCGAATGCTTTAGCAGACGAAGCGCGAGCTACATCTGACGCGTTCACCGAGTTGCGCAATCAAATTGCGGCATTCACTCTGACTTTTAGAGCGTTTGCGGTCCAACAGACCGCGATTGATGAGGCGGCGATCGACGAGTTGAACACCGACATTGCGTTGTTGCAGGCAAAGATCGCAGGGTGGGTGCTGTCTGCCAGTCCTGCAGGTGCCATTAACACGTAGCACACTAGGTATGGGAGCGAAATCTCAGCCCTGTTAATCTCCATAGCTGTCAAAACCGATGCCACAATCGTTGCTGCTGCGACCTTCTATTATATATTTCCGCGTTTTTCCGACTATATTGCTGTGCGCTATTCGGAGCTTTTTTTTGAACAGCCTGACCGTTATCTGGATTTGTAGGGGGTTGGATTTGAAGCTGTTGCCAGAGATTCCGCGGTATTGGTTGATACACTCCAAGCACGTGCTGGTACGCAATGTTTGGAATCTACATCCGTCCCCTGCATTCTGACCTTCATCCAGATGCTAGTGCAGAGCTTCGGGACGACCAGGTGGATCTCGCTCACCTGCAGAGTCAACTCCCTGCCATCGCAGCCGCAAACACAACCCTATATAGTATCACTCAAAAGGCGGTGACTCTAGCTACGCAACTCACGGGGATCAACAGTATCTGGAATGCGATTAAAAGCGACTGTAATAATGTTGCACAGTATATCCGGACCCTCAATTCCACTATTGGTCACATAGTGAGTGATCTGAATTCATGAGGAGAACCGGCCACTCAAGTACCTCCACAGCCTGGTATTTATTGGAAAACGCAGAATAATGTGCACTGCCTCTACGAGGCTATGGCGGACGCGATGAACAGTGTATTTTTCCAATTCTACCCCGGCTTGTGTCCTGCGCTGACTCCTTTCAAGTACGCAGCCAACCTTACGGCTTCCCTTCCGCAGCCCACTCTGAGACGCCGGGATCTGAACTTCCCGGAGAAACTCCATTCCGACGTTCAGGCACTTGTTGCCTCTGCCAAAGCGAAGATCAACGCATCGGCATGAAGACGCATGGCGCAGGGGGGCAAAACAAATATGGATGATTTTATATTCCATATTCATAATACTCGCAATACAAGTGGCATGATGGGTGTGGTGTGGCTATAATATCCAAGTTTCGGGTTGGATCCGACATACATGTACAGAATGGGAGGGCACCAAGTGTTCACTAGAGCAGTTCTCATAGCAAATATATAAATTTTTCTTGCTCTGCTCACGCCGTTCCCAGTCCATTCAGGACCCATGGTTCGTTATTCTCCGTGAAAGGAAGTTTCGACCACGTCATCAGTGCCATCAACGAGTCCTGAATGTACTCGGATTGATTCGTTCGGATGGCAGAAACCTCGTCGCGTCAACGGTAAATATTAACTGTGCCTGTAAAAATCCATTAAATTCCTCAATAGCTCATTAGATTGCGTATCCGTTGAATTGGTGGCAGTTTTTCCGCTTGTAAATATGTCCTGCGCATGTGGTTCAAACCTCAATGTTAGTTTTCTAATGAGGAGATTGCTTGGCTTCCCCCCACTTTTTTTTCGTGACGCCGAACTTCCCCCCATTTTTTCAAGATCAACTTTACCCCACTTTTTTTGGGTCGATTTTGTAAACCTGGAGCCGCGGAGACCGCCGATATAGATGCAGCTCAGTCACAGCTGTGCAATTGATCCCACAGGAGTGAAAAACACTAAGGCGGCGGGCACCCGGCACAACCTACGTTGATCGCGATTGCTCTGGCGCTGAGCTCGTCTACATCATCTCGGATGTCGCTTCTTCCCAAGGCCGAGTTCGTCGCATTGAACACAGCCTCATATGCCGTCTCGAGCTGCACATCTGTTAAAATCCGGCCCGGGTTTTCCGGAGGCGCGAGCGTGGTGGCGCAGTTGCCGCCGCCACTCCACCTCCACTGTCGACCTTTCCGACGCCGGGATCGCCGCGGCTGTCGCGGTCGCGGCCGCGTCAGCGTCCGTCTTTTCCAACCAAGCAGCGGCCATCGCCACCGATCTCCCTGGCGAAGCATTTGGGTCGCCGGATTTCGAGGGCGGGGAGGCAGGGATCACGCTCAAAATCGCGTTGGATCTTGAGGCGGGAAACACGGCCGCTGCAGCTCAGGACGAGGCGGATCGGGACGTGCTCAACAAGACCGCGGACGGAGGTGGAGCCGGGCGGTGAGCGAGGATTGTGATGATTGTATAATTTTGTGTGGTGGATTTGATATTTATAGGGGCGAGACTTTCGGGAGATGGGAGTGTGTTGATCATCAGCTGTGATGTGGCGAGAAAAGTAAGAGACAGAAGGAAGATGTTTGTGTAAAGATCAACGATTAGGCCAGAAACGCTGTTGGAATGTGGAGATTCGTGTTAATTTACTTGACGCTGGAAAGCTGGTTCGCCGTCATCAGGAATAATGCTGATACAAAAACAAGTACCCGGAACCAATGAAGTGTTTAAAGGCAACAGGTCTGTAGTATTAATCTCATCGGCCTGGACTGAGCGCTATCCTCACCAGATGAGGTTCATGTTCATGAGTAGGATGCGACGAATTGAATGCCGGTGTGAACCTCCACTATCGGCTGTTGGAATCTGGTCATAGATACCGGTGAAATGCACTTCAAATCTTCCTTCCTGCTTGAATAAAAAGCTGAGAACCTACCCAAAACCGCGACAGGGAGGGCAAAAGAAAAATATGAAGGCGAGCGAAACATGGCCTGAGCTCGAGTCGAACGAGCAACTCCTGCAGAGACAGGTCATTATGCACATTTATTGCATGCAGGCGCAGCCCATCTGCAACCAAGCCTTGTTTTCATATTCTGTCAAATTTTTTATGGGTAGGAGTTAATTCGTAACTTATCAGCCGGAACTGCGTTCATTTCCACTCGGTTGCACGACAATTACAATTATCTTCGGAAGCTTGTAAATATCCTGAATCTGGTTTTCACTGCCATTTAAATCTTCCTTCCTGCATAGATAAAAGGCTGAGAAGCTCGTTAACGCTGCCAAAAACCGCGAGAGGGGGGCAAAAGAAAAATAGGACAGCGAGCGAAACATGGCCTGAGCTCGAGTCGAACGAGCGCCTCCTGCAGCGACAAAGATTCTGCTTATTTATTGCGTGCAGGCGCGGCCCCTCCGCAACCGAGCCTTGTTTTCATATTCTGCCAACCTCGTTATGAGTAGGAATTAATGTCCAAAACCGCGACAGTATCTATGGCTACATGCCAAAAAACTACGCATCACCGACCCATGGCCCGAGCTCGAGTCGAACGAGCGACTCCTGCAGAGTATCATTTGCACTGCGATTGCATGCGGGCGCGGCCCCTCCGCAACCAAGCCTTGTTTTCATATTTTGCCAACCTCTTTTATGCGTAGGAATCAATTCGGAATTTATCCGCCGGAACTGCGTTCGTTTTTCACTATGGGAGAGGAAACTCACATGATAATTATTATCTTCGGAAGCTTCCAATATTCCGAATCCACACACTGCAAAAAAAAAAAAAGTCATTCTCTAGACCACTCTGCACCTGTCCCCGGCTTTGACGTTACCTCCACGCCGATGGCATTGGGCCGCAGCGCAGACGAGGGTCCACTGCGGCACATTATCATCTCATCGCATCGCGACTCGTCATTTTCTTTCTCCGACTGGAATCTGATTTGCACTCAATACCCGATTATTATATCACCCCGTGGCAGGTTTAGCCTCTAAGCGGCGCTACATTCCCGATAGCAGTGATCACCACTGCAACTCCTTTTGTTGGACGGCGATTGTCAATGATCTTTATCTCAAATGACCGAGCTATTTTGCACTCCCTAGACCGTGAAATAACTGGTGAGTGTACCGCTCTTCCCAACACTTGGCACTAAATGCGACTTGAGAGCTGTAATGCACTATTTTTAGAGATGCCGCGGGCGAATGGATGAATAATCTTCTCGCACGTCCGTCCACGTCTCGGGGATGTCGGTGTCCAAAAAAGAACAGGCAGTCCCACGGTGACAGGGGTTTATTTTTCTCTAGCCAAGCTTGCCTTGTTACAGAATGTGCACTATCCCAACCAAATCCTGGTCAATGACAGTCTGCATGAACTATGATATCATTAGACACATGGGGATGTCGAGGGTGCCAAGACCACGTTTTTCTCATGTTCCTGCAATAAATGTGAACACTGAACGCATTCGAGATTCTTCAGATTCTGCCGACGAAATTTAGCAGCGCCTCCAGAAGCTATATCTCGTTCATCGACGCCGCTGCAAAAGTCAATCTCAATAAAATAAAATTTCGCGGGAGGCCGGCCCGTCAAAGTTTGGTCACCGTGCTGACAGATGGAGTTCCGGGATTACCGTCTTACCGTTGATAGGTGACTTGTTCCAGGCTCCCCGCGTACTTAAAGCGCTGGCGAACAACAGCTGCCGAGGATGGTCTCGACACTCAGGTTTTCGCCCTACGGGTACACGCCCACAGAGTATGTCTGCATCATCTTCGTCGCTCTTTTCGCCTTGTCCACCCGTGCGTCTCAAGTCGCTCTTAGTCGTCGAAACAGCACTCCTGATTTCTAGCACAGTCCTGCATGTCGCGCAGGCCACTCGTTATCGCATGTGGTGGCTCATCCCAACCGCAATCCTAGCTGGGATCCTAGAAACCATAGGCTGGGGCGGTCGTCTTTGGTCCTCCACGGCGCCACAAATTTTCAAGGCGTATGAGATCCAGTGCGTGCTCTACACGGTGCAGTATAGGACCTCACTCATCCGCTCAACAGAATCGTGTGCACCATCATGGGGGTGAGCATTGTATCCCTCAGCCACAACGGCTCACGTCTGACTGAGATCCGGGCTTTGTAAAGCCGACCCCACTCGCCGCGGCCAACTTTATCATCCTTGGGCACATCATCAACCGCCTGGGCCCCATCTACAGTCGTCTCTCACCCAAGCTCTGTGCGTCCAATCCCGCTTTATCAGCAACTCCTTCCTGACCTTCGCGCGCCGCATTAGACACGATCTTATTCCTCTGCTGCGTGCGCCACTCTTCGCTTCACCATCGATTAATATTGTGCGCTTACCGATCTCTACCCCCACTCGCAGGACGTCATCTCCCTCATCGTGCAAGCCATCGGCGGTGGCATGGCCGCCCAGGCCGTCAACATGCGCCGCGATCCTGCCAAAGGCGGGCACGTCATGCTCGGGGGTATCGTCTTCCAAATGGGTGAGTAGCGGGCGTCCTCATCCTATCCTTTTTTCCGCGATCTATTCTCCCCCCCTTTTTTTTTGTTGTCGTTTCCCCCCGCCAGCACACCGACTGACGAGTGCGCGCCCCTAGTCACGATAACAGTCTACGTCTTCTGCGCCGGCGAGTTCCTCATGCGCTACCTCAAGAACCGACCCCTTAGGTCGTCGGCCGCGGTGCCGAGCAAGACCGCGCCGCTGAGCCGGAACATGAAGACCCTCGTGTGCGCGCTCGTGTTCAACACCACCTGCCTCTTCATCCGTGCGGTCTACCGTGTGATTGAGCTGAGTGACGGATGGTCGGGGAGGATCATCCGTACGCAAGTTTATTTCAGTAAGTTCTTCCTGTTTTATTGCTCTCTGTTCTGTTCTGTTCTCTATCGTCACTCGCGACGCCACTTAATCCTCCCGATCCAAATATCCCCCTCCATCTCATCGCTCCTTTCTTCCTTTCTTCCCACTCCTTCAACTCCCGCAATCCATCCACCCCTATCCCCGCTTAACGCTTAACCCTGATCTTACCTTCTCTCCTCCCTCCAGACGTCCTCGACGGCGCAATGATCACGCTCGCCATCATCACACTCAACATCGCGCACCCCGGGCGGCTGCTGTCCGCCAGCCCTCCGCGAGAGACAGAAGGCGAGGGCAAGGACGTGGAGCGCGCGTCGAGCGAGGAGGAGCAGGCGGTGAAGGTGTAGAGAGCCACCCTGGATTTTGTGTTTTTTGCATATCTAATCTAGAAAGAAAGTACCGTACTGTATAGGTACACACCGCACATGTAGCGCTCAGTTAATGTGAGATCAAGATCGGGCAGATGAAAGCAGGTCCAGGGGCTGTGAAGGCTTATATGAAATCACGGCACCTACGGGACCTACTACCAAAAATAGTGGGGATTATTCCCCGTCCTTTCATTGGCTGGCGCCTTGTAGTCTGCATTTAGAGTGTGGCGGTAGATGGACAGTACAAGCTTGACCATCCTATTGTTTCTTGATTACTGATACGCACTACTTGATTGATCGCTCATAATCCGTGAAATTATCTTACAATTCTCCTCTCAGTTAGTCTCTCGGGGACAGACACCTTGTATAATCCAGCTTGTGTCTCGCCTACCTCTCAGGTGTTATTCACCGGTCCTCTACCGAGCTCCTCCTTTAACTACACCGATTTGATCCGTATTGGGCTCGTCCGATTCCGAAATTTCTGGAGAGAGATTAGACGGCTATTCAAACCTGTGCTGGAAAAAAAAGTTCGGTTCGGTTCAGGTTCCGGCCACTTTAGTTTGAGCCGAACCTGGGACATTACGCCTCAATTTCAGGAGCTGAAGGCGTCATAGCTTAAATGAACTTCAAACCTTTGCGTACATCTCGGAATCACTTGAGAATTCCGAGGTATCGTGCCTGTCAACTTCCGATAGGTTTGGCGTAGCTGTGTAACCATGTTCGGGAGTACAAACAGCGCGCAAACAGTCTCCCGCGATAAGATCAACATCCTCGACCGGAACAATGTCGGTCAGCCACGTCTTGCCGTCTCTTGACTCCGCACCACGACATGGCTCCGATTGACTACCTGTGCATGCTTCCCCTCGAACTCTGGGTCTCCTCCTGGATATTGTGCTCTCGCCGCCAGCTCCGCCGCCTCTCGCTGGTGTGCCGACGGTTTCGATCCGTCTGCGTACCACTTTTACTCGAGCACCAGTGCGCGGACGTGGGAGCCCTCGAGAGGAACATTACGCCGCTCACCTGGCTTGAGCATGTCCACCACCTCCATCGTATGGCGGTGCGGCTCGACAAATTAGCCCAAGCGCCCCGCGTCCTAATGGTCAAATCGTGGGAAATCACCTCCGCTTCGTCACTCCCACGGGAATGGACACTCCCTGGGCTGCCTAGCACCCAGGTAGCCGTCAGTCGTGCAGACGTCTTTGATAGTTTGCGCGACAGGGTCATCATCACCTTCTTTGCCACTTTGGCACTGTATCAGAATCTAATTTCGTTGGAAATGTCGAGAGTCCTCGTCCACGCGAGTGCAAAGAAAGTCCTGTTGTCCCTACCGAGATTGCAGGAGCTCACTCTCGACAGTTGCCGCATTACGCACAGTGATGAGGTTGAACTGAAAGTGCAGCGTTTCACGATTTGCGGTCGGGGACCGTGGTTCGACCCTGCAATTCGTCGTTCTCTCAAAATCGTATCCCCGGAGCGCCTAATCCAGCTCAACCTCCACGCTACCCGAGAAATATTGCCCCTTATCATTGGCTTTGACCGCACCCCCCTCCCCTGCCTCGTCGATCTATCCTTACACGATGCATCCGACTTCGATCTGCTCCTCGGCTTCTTGGAACAATGTCCACAGCTGGAATCTCTCGTCTTAAAATCGGTTCCAGCGACTTCCGTTGCATCCGCTCGGGGACACCTCGACCCAGGCGCTGTTCCACTCTTGCGAAACCTCGCGGCACCGGGGAAGGTAATCGGTTTCTTCACCCCAAATCGCCCCATCAGTACCGTGACAGTACACCCCCAGAGTCTTCACGTTGGAGATGACACCACATCCGCTGAGGACTTGCATCAGACGTTCACGGCCATCTTGCACAGTTCAATGCCCCTTCAGTCCCTCTCTATTCCCCGTACTTCTTCGACTCTAGACACGTCCGCGGCCATTACAGCCATGTTTCCCGGGCTAAAATGTCTTTCTATGGCGGTTCCCGATGGAGACATCCGCCGCCGCCGAGGCATGGTGTGCGGCGGTGTTTTCGGTGGTGGTCCCTACTTTTCCGAGGACGCAAGCGCTCTGGAGCTGGACGATGAAGCAGCATTCGACGACCCCCCTGTTGAAGAAATTTCAGATTCCGAGGATGCTCCTCCTCGCCCTTTGAACTCAACTATAGTGGCCATGGAACGCACAAGTCCGAAATATCATGTACGAATGACCCGCGCGCTTCCCTCGCCCGTATCTGACTGCGTGATGTAGGAATTTATGCGCCGCATCTGCACGCGCAACATATCCTTTCCGCCCAATTTGGAGACCCTGCGACTGCGGGTGCCGGTTGGAATCGGTCGTTACTATGCGGACCAACATGATCAGCTCGTCGAGGCACTCAACGAGCAATATCCTCTCCTGCGCGAGGTAACCATGGAGTATTCCTCGTTGGAATGCATTTGGGAGATTTCGGGAAGTAATTTATACAGGAAGCGGCATGCACAGAGCGGAAGATAAAGCTGTTGAAGAAAAAGTTGGATTTTCTATTCTGTAATTTTTCGGTGCCCGGATATTTTATCCCGTTTTCCGTTCCTCCTTTGGATGAGTGCGTTACAGTAGTTTCATCGAGCGGCAAATATTTTCTGCTGATTATATTGCTGTGCTCGCTGGGATTTGAAGAATAACGTTGTTAAAAAATTTAGTCCACATTCAGAACAGATTTCTGTGCGATACAGGAGAAGACCGTAAACATTTTGATGCCAAAGGCGCCTCCCTGATGATGAGCCGCTAAATTTGGGTCCACAGCCCTCGCTGTCAGCGTGCGTGACCACATGTCTCTTCTTCCCTCCTTCCCTCACGTCGTTCTTCAAAAACAGCTCTGGAGTTACTGTCGTGGGCGCAGCATTTTACTCTGCTGGTGGGGATATGATCATCTAGGATAGCCCACTATCTTGTAATTGGGCCGAATTAGATTATTGACAATCTGGCACTCGATCAAGGATCTAGTCGTAATAGACCACTGCCGATGGGTGCTGAGCAATCCCCAGACGGCGGCGGCCCGATGACCCGAGCAGTGGGCGGCATCGGAAACGATTTGTCTTACTCGGGAATTGGCTGGATTACAAGTGCCATTTTCCGACGGTACCTCTCAAAGACGACAAGGTCGGTCTTGGCTAACCCGTCCATGGGTTGACTACTCGTAGTAAATAGCTCAAGAATCCTTCCGTTATATCTCCACCTGAAGTCTATGGTTGATCTGCGATTACATCGCGCACGGATCGACGTATCCATGCCGCAGCGCTAGTTGAATGAAGAGTGAGGGCCCTTTGGTCATCTCGGCGTTGAATCGATTCCAGCCTGCCTGTCTCTCCATCTGTCATCCATAAATCTCTGATCACTATGCAGGAGTGCTGTAGCTTACCTCGATGGCGTTGCGGAGGCAAGTAAGCTGCCGCCCACAGCGCCACAGCACCCACAGAAATCTTTCCACCACCGCCACCAAAAACCCGACCCGGTGTATGCGAGTGTTTCTGTGCGCAACGTGTCGGCTGTATCCTCCAGTCTATATTTCAAATTTTATTGACGCTGGCATGAAGAGGAACGAATATACAGCTCACTCTCTGAGTCGCCGCGCGAGATCCTCTGCCTTGTCTGATGCCACAAGCCTTAAGCCATCCCTCGCAATTACATCCTTGAAACCCAGTTGGGTTTCGCGCAACCGATGTGCGACCACTGCGCTCCGTCGCGTGGGGGAGACGACGTGCATGACCAGAGCAAGCGCAGCCAAGACCACAGTGACGGAAGTCGCGATGTGGAGGATGGAAGTTGGCAATAGCTGTCCTGAGACCGAGCCGATATCAGCCAGGTTTGGGATGGGGGACATATCGAATGGGCCGCTGTGGCCTCACTATGTCTTTATCAGTGCTCTCAGTGCTCACTGCTTCTTGCCATAGCCATGCCACGCATTGCTTCTTTGGGCGCTGTCAGGCAGGGATGGTGAGTTGCGGATCTGCCATCGGTCTCAAAATACTTCACGAACGGCGTGATCATATTTTCAACGTGTCCTGACTGCCGGTTAGTAGCATTGTGCATCTTTGCTCATTGCACTGTCCGAAATTGAGAGAAAAACTCTCCCTCGGCATACTCATGTAAAATGTCAGCGGCCTGAAAGTAAATTCAGTTGAATAAGTGTTTGTGCCCCCACGGCAAATTTAGAACGAAGCGTCGAAGCCAGCATAAATGGGGATGTGCATTTCCATGGTCTCCAAGGGTGTAAATTTACACCCGTTCTTCTTCCGTGGAGATCACCTTCCAGGACCTTCCCTGTCACTTGAATATCGCTATCAGAGCGGACTCTGTGAGTCTCTGACTGCCGATAGAATCGCCTTCTGCCACCGCACATGTCGCCCACAGCCTCGTTGATCTGTCCTCGCACATATTTAGTTTGTCGACTCTCTGGTAATGCTAGCTACCTACCTACTAGTACCTACCTACCGCTCATTCTCCGCTCGAATCATCCATCGCGAGGCTGTATTTACGTGTGCTGTAGATATGCAAGCGTCTACGTTCGCGTTGGCTCCACTGTTCCGGCGCAACCCCGGTCTCAAAATACTTCAAGAACGGCGCGATCATGTTTTCAACGTGTAGCGGTCGCATATCTTGCGTCAATCAAAATCGTCGACCAACACCAAGGGAGCCTTGCTCTCAGACAAAATCTTGCTAGAGATTCGCAGATGAGAAGCGGCGGCTTGGCCGAGGCCAAACTTCCGAGCGCTGGCCCAGTGTGCAGAAGAAAGTACCAAGAGGACAGCGGGAGGAAGTGTGCACTCAGCCTGCAGCGCTGCCTCGACGCCCATTAATCATTGCCGATTGCACTCCGAATAACGCACAATTAATGGTCCGTGCGCTTGAGGATCTGCTGGCACGAAAACCGTAGTCGTGGTCGAAGGGCCCCCGTGCTGCTGACGAGCTGAGTGCGGGTTCTGCGTACAAAGCCAAACAACCCAACAGTTGCGTGGGGGCGCAATTCGCGATTTGCACGCTGCGTGTCGCTGAGCAGAAGCGGGCAACAAACGCAATTCCGCAGGTGTACCAATAGACAGCTTGTGCAAAGCCGCACAGCAAACTAACAGATTTGCGAGGGAAACTAGGTTCATTTTGGAGAGATATGGGTAATTTGGGTGGTATACTGTACATTGAACCACTTACCCAACGTAATGTGCGTCATTTTTCACGTCATTTTTCGGCTTCCGGCACAGCTCCTGTGCGGCTATGGCAGTGGCGCTGCCGAAATGGCCACTTACTCCACTTAGCTCCACTTTCTTTCTCCTGCCTGATCCGAGAATCAACGCTGATGGCATTCAAGGCACATATGTAAGGCTTGCACACATAATGGATGGGAAAACAAAAGCCGCACGGTGCCGCACGCGGCTTTGCACAATGACCAAAAGCCGCATGCGGCTCTGTGCGGCTTTGCACAACCTGTCTAATAAAAAAAATAGAGAGTGAATGAGAACGCACCCGACGATGAGATCCTTCGCCGTGGGAGTGCGGGTGCGCTTCCGTTTCACTGTTTTGGATTTTGACTCCGAAAGGATTTTTTTTGAAGAGGGAACGGCGGGGGATGCGAAGGCGGAGGTGAAGAGATGGTTGGGGAGGTGGTTGGGATTCGAAGAGGTCTGCCCATCGTCGTCTTCGTCGGCAGATTCATCCTCATCCTCATTGTCGACGTCATCAGCCGACGACATGTCCTCGTTGTCATCTTCCTCTCCGTTCTCCTCCTGCACCTCCCGCATCGCTCCATCCTACTCTCTACGTCCTCATCGCACCAGTGGTGGGAGGATTTAGTGTTAAGGCATGGCCGTAGCGAAAGGAATCATTGTCTAATGCCTGGCTGTAGCCATGGTTGGCTATGTAGGTCCAGAGACATTAGACTAGTGGGTGCGGGCAATAAATAAAAGCCCACTGCTAGGTTTGAACTCAAAAGGTTAAAGATGCTGCTTTACATAATAAATATGAAAGTAGCAACAGAACCAACTGAGCCAAAGAGAAGTTGGTGGGTGCGATTGTTGTGGAAACTAGGTGTGGTTGGGAATACGTAAGCAGCTTGTCACACCACTCACATGGCCCGTCATAGGGGCCATGGTTAAGGTTAGGTTGGTTAGGTGGTTGGTGGTTAGAGTTGGAGGTTAGTGTTAGAGTTAGATTGGTTAGGGTTTCCAGGCATCTATTGGCTCTGTAGGTTAGGGGTTAGTGTTTTTGGTTGGGTCTGGTTAGGGTTTGAAACACTCCCAGCACATAATAAGCATTGTAGAACAACTTTGAAGACCTAGGGCAGCTTGCCTGCCCTAGGTCTGGGTATAAGCAGTCCCAGGTAGGGTAAGGCTAGCTTTAGCGTAGCTGGGAACCAAACAACAATGTCCTTGGTAGAATAGTCTAGCTAGTATTTGTACTGTCCTTACAGCTAATTGCAGTACCGAAGGCGCGGATCCTAATTTTCGCATTTTGGGACATTTTCAAAGAATTCCCCGTATCTCAGTGGGTTCTTCACCGATTGACTTGGAAACTAGATAGATCTTCTTAGCTAATTCATCCGCAATCATTGATTGACAGGAATGTGTGAAGATATTAGTTATTACACATTTTCTAGGTTTCGGGCTGTTTTCGCACTGACAGCCGTCTAGCATGCCGAGGGCATGTCCCAGCAGTGTAGTATTTTGGTTTGGACAGCTTAATGTGCTTAGGAAACATCTGGTATAGCCAGAATGCTATGGAATTTGTGGAGAAATGTAATCTAGACAATATCTCTCGATACCAAAATGGGCAAATGCATTCGCAGGGGCTGGAGCGACTGGAAGTAGTTTATCCATGTTTCTGACTTTATCAAGCGTTTCTTAAGCCCATTAAGTTGTCCAACTCAAAATACTAAGTTGCTGGGACATGCCCTCAGCATGCTAGATGGCAGTTGGTGTAAAAACAGCCCAAAATCCAGAAAATGTGTAATACATAATATTTTCACGCATTCCTGTCTATCACCAATTGCGGATGAATTATCTGGGTAGATCTATCCAGTTTTCAAGTCAATCGGTGAAGAACCCGATGAGATACAGGGAATTCTTTGAAAATGTCCCGAAACACGAAAATTTTGATCCGCGCCTTCGGTACTGCAATTAGCTGTAATAATCCTCATCATGCGTGGGTTGGGGGTTCAATTCCTGCAAATGCCTTTGATTTTGGCTCTTTTACAGCAGATGTCAGTACCGAGGGCGCGGATCGGAAAAATTCTGTTTTCGGATGTTTTCAAAGAATTGTCTGTAACTCACTCAATTCTCTACCGATTTAGATGAAACATGGATAGATCTGTCGGGCTAATTCATGCGCAATTAGTGATAGAAAATAATCCATGAAAATATGGTGTATTTGAGGAATCTGTGTTTTTAGGCTGTTTTTGCACCCAATGCTATCTAGCATACCCATAACATGTCCCAGTGACCTAATATTTTCGGAGGAACACTATATATACCTAGGGAAAGATGTGATATAGCCAGACTTATATAGAACCCCTACATAAATGTAATCCATACAATATCTCTGAACGTCAAAACTGCCAGATATATCCAAAGGAGATAGAGGAACTGTAATGAAATTATACATGCATCTGGATCTATCACATCTTTCCTTAGGTATACATTTTGTCCCTCTCGAAATATTAGGTCACTGGGACATGTTCTGAGCATGCTAGATGACATTTGGTACAAAAACAGCCCAAAACCACTGATTACTCAACACATAATATTTTCATGAATTATTTTCTATCGCTAATTGCACATGAATTAGCCTGACAGATATATCCACTTTTCATCTAAATTGGCAGAGAATTGAGTGAGTTACAGAGAATTCTCTGAAAACATCCGAAAACAAAAAGTTTCGGATCCGTACTGACATCTGCTGTAATTACCATGTTAACATTAGTCTTTCCATTGGCCCCAGCCATCGGTTGGCTGTGTCCTGGCCTTATCCTCTAATTCCTATGGCTACAGCCATGTGCAGTAGACTAAATCTTACAGCTATGGCTCCTCATCGATATCTTCCTCTGCCCGCTTCTCTGTGTCGGCGGTCCTTTAATCCGTCTCTCCCTCTCTCGATTCCTCTCCTTCTTCTTTTCCCTCTTTTCAGCCGCGATTTGTTCCCGTGCCGCTTCTCTTGTACGCACAGCCAAGGGTGTGGCACCGGCATTCGAACCGGCGACCCAGGGTTAATTAGTTAGTCCGGCCGCGAGGCCGGAAAACAAAAAATTGGGTGCTCATTTTTTTGGACCAAAGGAGGCTGATTGGTGCTTTTTGTGATCCGTCGAAGTTTTCATCTGAGCCCGGGCGTGGAAATGGAGACATCGGCGATGTGCTAGCGCTTGTCTTGTTTGGCAAGCCAGTTTGATTGTCGATCACTGATCAATTGTTTTTTTCTTCCACAACGTACCGTACCATTTCGTTCAAATTGACAGTCACGCATCACGCACCCCCCTGTCGATGTAGAATTTTGGTCGGGTCACGTGTCACGCAAGCGTTTGTCGAATGTCCCGAGCGTGACCAGGGTCCCAAAATCGCTCTGGAGATGCAAAAAAGGCCAAATTTTCGAAATTTTGCGTCTCGAAAGTCGAAATTTTCGGGGTGTCACGCAAAATTTTCAGCGCTGTTGAATTGTCGAACTGGTTGAAAGGGTCACGCATCACACACCCTGTCGATCTGAACGAAATGGTACGGTATTCGTCGGGGATAAAGATCTTCAGCTACTCATGTGCGGAAGTGATTCGTGTGTGAAAGTCTTTGTTAATCTTTATCCTTTGGCAATGCACTGTCCGCGGAGGTTAGGATTGAAATCGACGAGGAAGGATTTGGAGTATGCCCCGACTGCAAATACCGCATTCACTGTGGCCCAGTTGGCGTGGCAAACATCCGGAAGCAGTGTGGTCGGGCTGGCAGCACGTAGCTTAGTTTGGTAGTATTAGGTACCGATCCCTGTCATTCGGCAATCATATTGGGTTTTCTGCTTTCACTCCCATCCCGCTGCGAGCCCCGTTGGCTCTGGGTCTATGACCTCTCGGGGGAGAAGAACCAGCGGGGCTCGCAGCGGGAGGGTGGAAGCAGAGGAGAAAACCCAATTGATTGCCGAGAGACAGCCATCTACATCTAATACAGCCAAAGTACGCTACGCGCTGTCAGCCATGCCACAGCGGAACATGAGGTTCTAGACCTGCCGCTCGACGTTGCTTCAAGACGTTACTACAAAAACTTGGATGTGTCTGGCCTGCTTAAATGCACTTGAAGATGCCCCGCGTCATAAACATCCACGGTGGGGTTAGAATAAAAATTTAACCTTCTAGATACATTAATACACCTACGTATCCCAGCTATATACATTCTGGAGCTTCCAACGCGCCCCGACTCACCTTTTACACGATTCCAACACACCGGCAACTAAAACACGTGACGAATTTGCCCAATGGGGACGCTTACGTAGTTAGTTAGTCCAAGGTCGCCTCTCAAAAAAAAATCGACCCTGGATCGTTTTTTTTGAATGCCGGTGCACCCTTGCGCACAGCGCACTTCGCCTGCGTGTGGGGTATCGCAATCGGTGCATCATTATCCGAATCGGAGCCGGAGCCTGAAGGCGAAGGCGAGGAGCGGGTAGTCGGCATGGTGTGGAACAGGGGGCGATCTGGCATGCGTCGGCGCAATGTGACGAGTAGTGCCCAGAAGAATGGGAATGGGACAGGGCAAGTCCCATCATCAGGGAACGAGTCCCATTAATCACCAGAAAAGAATGGGACTCGGTTAACTGCGTACGCCCTCGTAGCGATATCATTGCCAAACGCGTGTCGGACTTTCGGCCGCTGACTTCTTTTACACCTTTTACACTGGTCAGCATCGAAAAAAATCTGTAACGCAACTTGACTAAAGACAGCTCCTTAAGGAAGAAAACCCACGAGAATTGCCTTTAATGGAAAGGGTTCCAACACGAAGCCTCTACGTCACTCGACACAAAACACCCTCACTTTGGCGGGGAAACGGAGATAAAACCGAGTTTTAAAATAAATTTTTAAAACTCGGAACCAGAAAAGAATGGGACTCGGTTAACTGATGATGGAACTGCGCTCCCATCAAAAATGGGACTCACCATCCTGACAATGAACCATCGATCAACGATGTGACAGTATTGAAACTCCGCACAGTCGGCCATTGCCGATGGGTCTACTAAACCTTTGAAAAAAAAACTTTGAGGTATAGTGTGGATTTCGCAAATTGATATTCCCTTGGTACACATTATTGATTCCGAAAACACGGTGCTTGGCCTCAACGTGGTACATCGTAGACAGACAAACAAAGTCAATTGAAAAATTTCTATAGAGGTATATAGGGCACGTATAGAACGCGAACAAAGGTAATTGGATTTTCACCGCCCACCGCGAATGTTGAGTGGGCTGTGTAACAACAAAGAAAGCTGTCAGACTCACCCTGAACGGATTGCCAGAAATACCCGAAAATGGGTCGGAAGAGAAGGACAGTGTAATGGATAGCAGTATAGCTGATAGGAACTCGGATGATAAAAACATGGGAACAAACACATTTAGTGGGCCGGAAGGGCCGAAGTCATACATTTAAGTCGTCCGATTCTTGCCTCGTAAGGGAATTGTTGCCCAATAGAAATCAAGCACATACCTTTGCGTCCCACAGTAAGCATTGAAGAGGTTGCCGATGCACTATAAGGGTCTGCATCAATCACTAATTGAGAGATTGAATTCAGGACTGAACAAACATTCACATCTCTTCCCCTTCCCCGTTCATAGAGGGCATCACAGCAGCAGCAGAAGTGTTTTCAATGACATCTACGTCTGTATTATCCAGTTACACTGCGAGAGAAATAGAGCCACGTACTTTTGCTTTTCGGAGGTGGAACTGTCTTCACCGAGACAATGACAGAGTCGTCTTTCTGTTTGTGCAAAGAGGTCTTTTGCAGAGCACAAGGAGGTTCCAATTTTAGTTCAGGGCTACTGGCCTTTATCTGAGCTGGGAGTGCGGCCTTGCGATCCAACTCGGCGGACTCGTAGGATTTTGGGCGGCATTAGCTTGACGGTGAGAGTTGTGCCCTTATCGATGGAATATCAAGATCTGTGCTGGAAAAAAAAGCGGATAAATTACTGGGAACTTCGAAGATTTGTATGTAGATCACGGCGCAAGGAATAGCTCAATAACTTGGTATCAGAACGGTTAATGTACGTGTGAGCAAGGGTAGTGGCTGAAATTACATTAGAGAGAATATGGAATGAAAAACGACATACCACCCTCAAATGCATTATAAAAAATGACGACTCTAGTTGCCATAAATGTCTTTGCAGGTTTATCGTCCTTGAACGCCTCCACACCGCTATCGTTGAGAAGGGCCAAATGGTCGGTGAACCAGGTGAATATGATTAATCCACCACCGGGGTGTCGAAACCGGTGGATATACTGCTCTGCGAGCGGTTTCTCAAGGTCCTTCTGGAAATAAGGAATTCAATTTATGCTCTTCAAAGGCTACTAACAGCAATTTAGGGGTGTGTGACACGAAGTTACGTCGTTGATCTCGGGGTAAAATGTCATGATGGCCGGTTCTGTGTTGAGTCCCATCATCGCATACGAGTCCTGTCCTCCGCACCGTAAAAATGGGACTCGCTCACTGATAATGGGACTCGCCCAGTCCCACTCCCATTCTTCTTGTATATACTCCAATGTGACCCCCCTGCAGTATGTTCATATTTGTCTTGATGGGGGTGCCTAACCGCATTTTCACTTCCTAGAGGTCATAACTAGTGTAGATAATTGCTCTCGTGAGTAAATAAACATCCTGCAATGTTCACTGCACGTGTCTTCTGCTTGAAATCGGCCTCTTCAGAATAAACGAGAGTTGTGGCAGTGCCATTAACATGCTTGACAAGCACCAACACACTCCAATGGTTGTCCTCTGAGGAGGCTGATTCTAACCAGAGAGCATGCTCTGTTGGCGATTCGATGTGTTTATCTATTCACAAGAATGATTCTCTGATTTGATTATGACCTCGATGAGGATACAAGAGCTGGAAATGCGATTGGGCGCTCCCATCAATGGTCTTGACAAACACAAACATACTGCAGGGGGGTCACACTGCGCCGACGCATGCCAGATCACCCCAGGTGTGGAAGAGAAAGGACAAAAGTGTGGTGCGGTCTGACTGGAGCTTTACAGCATTGCACTTCTTTCTTCCAAACGCTCGTGTCGATTTCTGGATGCTGTCTCCTCAGGATCCTGGCGTTTGCCTGGCGTTCCTGGACGGCTACAAGGTTTGATTCTAAGCAAACCACTCCACGGTTTGGACAATTCGTAAGTAACTAGCTCAAATCCTTCCCGTTACATCTCTGCCTAGAGCCTATGGATCACATCGGGCATGAATTGATGTATCCATGCCGCAGCGCTAGTTGAATGAGGGGTGAGGGCCCTTTCGCCATCTCGACGTTGAATCGATTCCAGCCTGCCTGCCTCTCCACCTGCCATGTATAAATCTCTGATAACAATGCAGGAGTTCTGTATCGTACCTCGATCGCGTTGTGGAGTAAAGCAAACTCTCGCCCGCAGCGCCACAGCTTGAACGAACGGCCGGAGCAGCAACCACAGAAATCCTTCCACCACCGCCACCAAAACCCTGACCCGGCGTAGGTGAGTGTTTCCGTGCGCAGCACGTCAGCTGTATCTTCCAGTCTATGATTGAAATTTCATTAACGCCGGGACGAAGAGGAATGACTATACAATACAGCTCACATTCGGAGTCGTCGCGCAAGATCCTCTGCCTTGTCTGATGCTACAAGCCTTAAGCCATCCATCTTAATCACGTCCTTGAAACTCTGTTGGGCTGCGCGCAATCGATGTGCGACCACTTTGCTCCGTCGCGTGGGGGAGAGGACATGCGTCGCCAGGGCTAGTACCATCAAGACCACGGTGATGGCAGTTGCGATGTGGAGAACGGAAGTGGGCAAAATCTGACCTGAGACAGAGACAATATCAGCCAGGCTGGGGACGGGGGACATCCTGTATTCTGAGAAGTGGGGCGGCTGCTTGTCTCCCTTCATGTTTTTATCCCTGCTCCTGGCGCCTATGCCATCACCGCACATTGGGGGATACTACGGGTACCTCTGTTCTGGGTCAATGTAACCCTATGCAGCCAAGTGGACCATTTTTGTTCTCCTAAGCGAGACATCAAATATCAAAAGTTACAAGGTCTGGAAATGTAGCTTTACAAGCTGACGGCTTCCCATGACAGATTATCAGTAAAAGAAGGTTTAAACGGCATACCAACCTATATTTATTTTCAAAACATGTTTTCGGACTCCGGTTTGCCCAGGTAGAAGCCACGGTGTGAACTCGCGAAAAAAGAACTGAACAAAGTGGTACCATGCTTCGGACCTCCGGTTTACCCAGGCCGAAGCCACAGTGTGAACTCGCAAAGAGAGAAATGAACAAAATGGTATAACCAATTTTGAAACCATGCCTTCGGACTCCGGTGTGCCCTCTTACCAACCTCGACACCAGTGATCATGAAAATCGGATAGAACCAGATTCCCGCCCGCCGTGGATGGATATTCTTCGGGGGCCTTTCCCACCGTCAGTGAACAGCAGCCAACCCAAATAGAAAGGCGGGTCAACCAATATGATGTTGCTGTGTGACGACTCACTTGGACATCTCGGGCCGTCTCTTTAACTGCGCAAACCAATCCAGTCAACAATCGAAAATTCTTTGGACAGCCCTTCACAGATGCCCGGCAAAGACCGACACGGCTACGGGTCCGGCCGCCTCCGCCACTAGGAGATACTGCCCCCGGTGAGCGTTAGCGAAGAGGGTTCGATACTGTGTAGGACATGGAGAGAGTATGGAGTGATCTGAATGAGAGGAAACATTATAGGGTGAATCAGCTCAAGTGCGTGTACCACATTGGCAAGAGTTCACTCGACTAGCCGTACATTATTAGGAGGGAAAAATAATAATTGTCGTCGCGTTGTCAAAGTGGGGCGTTCACATTCAGAAAATGACTTGAAGGCGGACAAATTATTGGTTCGGTAAAAGGACCACGAGCATAGCGCCTTCTTGAGTGCAGAACAACACTGATTTACTCGAAATCCGCGAGGACGCGTGGCGTGCCTGAGGGTGGTGCGCAAGGAAGCAAGGTGGAAGCAGGACTCGGAATGACCCTACGGTATGTCTGTTTGATGTCGTTCACTATCATAGGTATTGTTTCCCTTTCCTAAAATAAATGAGGTCCGTTCAAGCGCATGTACCACCACCCGAATGCCCACTTGTCAACGCTTCTCGAAGACTCGCGGGCCGACACCCCAATTCGGACGCATACTTGAATACACCAGAGCGTGCGTCGTCCGTCATTCGCCCGGAGTCAAGGCCATCGCATCGTCGCGAAGTACAGGCCCGACTCAGCTCAAGTCTAGTGATCGGCACGGGTATCCCGCGGGCAATGTGTGTGCAACCCGTACCCGCACCCGCCCTTGTACCCGGCCCGGAGGCGCGGGTACGGGAACCCGTCGATTTTTGGCGGGCCTACGGGTACCCGCAACCCGTCAAACCCGTCTTCAATTTAGCTATAAAGATGTGAGAGTGGAGTCAAGTTTAGGTACGAGAACGACGCACCCAATTTAAGTTTGTCTTGCTCCTCCCGAGTCAAACCTTCCTTGTCGACCTCGATGATTGGATCAGAGTCGTCGCTCCCCTCGCCAGCATTGGAGCTCGCTGAGCCGGAGGTGGATATCGAGGCTGCATCATCCGCATCCTGGAACTGGAACGAACCTGTTGTTGATGACAGCCACGGAGTACCAGTTGAAAAGTTACGCACTTTGGTTGGACGAACCCACAGAAGACAGACTCTCACGAGAAGCTGTAGATCCAAGAGACGAACCAGACTTGGCGGAGCTGGCTCGAGTGCGACGCGGGCTGTCGCTGACGCTGCCGGCTAGTGCACTTTACTTAGGCGAAAGAAAGTTGACGACCTTTGAGAACGTCTTCTTGCCGGAACTCTTTGCTTTAGTGAGCAGTTTACTCGCCCGAGAGGCAGCAGAGCCGTTAGAGGAAGACGAAGCAGAATCGTTCGCGTTATCGGAGGCTTGGCGTCGGTGCTTGGCCAATGGAGGCATCGGAATGGGATATATGGTAATAGAGAGTGTGAATACTGTAGACGGGGGAATGTTGTAGTGGAGGGCGTTGTTCTCGTGTGCTGTATTTAAGTCATCTGTGAGGCCCCTATGTTCGGAACATGATTTTCGCCGAATTGACGCAGCAGGACAGTTGATATGGAAATCGGAGCCGTAGTTTATTTCTTCGACACGCAATAGGAGGGTTTAAATCCAAGTTGTCAGCTGTTCAATATAATGTCTGGCGTAAAATTGAGCCGTATTCATTTGTCTAGCTTGGCAGGGTCAAGAAATATGGATTCAGGAGGAATTTAGAGCTGAATTTATTGGTATAGGGACAGAAAAGGAGTAAGAGGCTGGCCGTTAGTCAGCACTACACCGGAAAAGTGGTATCAAAAACATGACTCCGTGACTTCGGGATCGGCGTGTCGTTTGGTCAACTTGAGGTCGACACTTTTTGTACAATTAGCTACCTAAAAATATCCGCGGGTTTGGCGCGGGTCGTGCGGGTGGGTCCGGGTTGACCAACTCGTACCCGTACCCGGGGCCACCCGTACCCGTGACCCGCCACGGGTGATCCTACCCGTGCCGATCACTACTCAAGTCTGACGCGCTTCAAAACCAATCGGCTAGCGATCGAGTAGGATAATTGATTGAGAGATAGGTCGTACTTTACTTTCAAATCCCGACGTCCAAAACCTCCGCATACCTCCACAATCTAACTCACCCATTCCGTACAAAGCCCACCGCAGACGGGCCCTGCACGCTGCGCCGCATGACGCCGAGGTTCACTATCATGTGTAAGTAAAGGCGAAATAAAAATGGAAGAGAGGAAACGCATCAGGCATGCGTGTCCACGTCATTTTATTACGCCCACCCAACCCGCCCTTGTGCGCGAGCGCGCGGTCGGGTGAATTTGCGAATTTTGCGCGAGGAGAGAGTAGCAGGGATAGCCATTGGGGTGCCGGTGCCAGTGGTAGCGACGCGAACGGCGCGCGAGCTGTGGGGCATGATCAGCAGGTGCAGTCTTCGAAGAAAGAAGACAGAAAAAAAATTGGAGAAGGAATAGAGACAGGGAGAACGTACCAAATCCTTCGCCTTCGGCGTGCGTGCGCGCTTCGGTTTCGCTGTTTGGGGTTTTGAATCCGAAAGGGATTTTTTTGAAGAGGGGACGGCGGGGGATGCAAAGGCGGAGGTGAAGAGATGGTCGGAGGAATGCTTAGGATTTGAAGAGGTCTGCCCATCGTCGTCTTCGTCGGCAGATTCAGCCTCATCGTCGACGTCATCAGCCAACGACATGTCCTCGTCCTCATCTTCCTCTTCGTCCTCCTCGCTCTCCTCCTGCGCCTCCTGCATCGCGCGCTCCACCCTACGTCCTCTTCATCCTCCTCAATCCGCCTCTCTGAATCCGCGTCCTTAAGCGCCTTAATCCTTCTCTCCCTCTCCCGATTCCTCTCCTTCTTCTTTTCCCTCTCTTCAGCCGCGACCTGCACCTGCGTCGCTTCCCTTGTGCGTGTGAGGTATCGGTGCGTCATTGTCCGAGAGCCTGAAGGCGAACGCGCGGCGGCATGGCGTGGAAGAGGAAGGAAGACAACGGTGTGGGGATATTTGGCAGGAGCTTTACTGCACAGCATTTCGCTTCTTTCTTCAAACGCTCATGTCGATTTCTGGGTGTTGTCTTCTGGCGGCTTTGGAAGCGCGCAATTTTTTTTCTGTTCCTTCTGTGGATCTTCTATCTGGTCCTCTTGGTTCGCGTATCACCGCTCAATTTTGGAATTAAACAATGAATCTGGCTGTACGACAATGTCTCTTCAAGTTCCTCTTCGCCGTCTCTTCCTTTCTTAGCTCCTGCAGCGAACGCATTCCAGTGTATTTATTATTCACAGTGTACATGAATCGCGTCGTCTTTCAATCCGTCAACCAAAACCATCATGCTTCAGACCTCGCCCAGAATCTGTCTTTTCTGGATGTCATTTAAGTAATGTGAGGTTAACCTCTAAGATCCTACAGGGCCCGATAGTGAATGGTTCGCACCAGTACCAAATAGGGAGTCACTCGTCGCGTTTCTGCGGGCTGCTCGCTCGACTCGAGCTCGGGCCATATGGCAGGAAGACCTTTCCTTTTTGTGAGTATGTACACGCTAATGTCAATGCTCCTCCTGGGATGAAAATTTTATCATGGTAATTCCTATTTCCTTCCGGACGTTGAAGGTTTGGTTGTACAGCGGTACTCGGGCCGTGAAGGATTGTGGGTCGCAAGAACAGGATAGGATTTTACCACCCAAACACTTCTCACAAGTACGCACTTGCACCATTTTCATGCACGTCTCATAAGACACAAGCACCAGTGCGCGGACGTGGGAGCCCTCGAGAGGAAAATTACGCTGCGCACCTGGCTTGAGCATGTCCAACACCTCCATCGTATCGCGGTGCGGCTCGACAAATTTGGTCCAATCATGGAAAATCAGCTCGGCTTCGTCACTCCCACGGGAATGGGCACTCCCTGGGCTACCTAGCACACAGGTAGCGGTCAGTTGTGCAGACGTTTTTGACGGTTTGCGCGACAGGGTCATCGCCACCTTCTTTGCCAATTTGCCACTGTATCAGAATCTAATTTCGTTGGCAATGTCGGAAGTCCTCGTCGACGCGAGTGCGAAGAAAGTCCTGCTGCCCCTACCGAGATTGTAGGAGCTCACTCTCGACAGTTGCCACATTACGCATAGTGATGAGGTTAAACTGAAAGTGCAGTGTTTCACGGTTTGTGGTCGGGGACCGTTGGTCGACCCTATTCGTCGTTCTCTCAAAATCGTATACCCGGAGCGCCTAATCCAGCTGAACCTTCACGCTACCCGATATCGCCCCTGGTCATTGGATTTGACGGCACCCCCCTCCCTTGCCTCGTCAGTCTATCCTTAACGATGCATCCGACTTCGATATGCTCCTCGGCTTCTTGAAACAATGTCCACAGCTAGAATCTCTCGTCTTAAAATTGGTTCCAGCGACTTCCGTTGCATTCGCTCGGGAACACCTCGACTCAGGGGCTGTTCCAATCTTGCGAAAGCTCGCGGCTATGGCGGTCAAAGTAGTAATCTTCCGACACTTTTATTGCCAAATTTCCCGTTTCCGACACTTTTATCAGGTTTGAGACCGTGAAATAAAAGTGTCGGAAAAAGGTCGGTTTTCGCGTCGAGGTTATCGCGGAATGTGCATTTGGAAAGAGTAACATGTGACGTCACACTTTCCGCGCCTTCCAGCACCTTCCCGGCGTGTCACTTGCATATCGCTATCAGAGCGGACTCTGTGAGTCTCTGACTGCGGATAGAATTGTCTTCTGCTACCCACATGTCGCCCACAGCAAGCCCACAGCCTCGTTGATCTCTCCTCTGCACATATTGGGTTTGTCGATTCTCTGGGAACTTTGACCATGTACTGTACCATTTCATTCAATTCGCCGGTCACGTGTCACAGGCCCTAAAATTTACGAATATTTTCTTACCTGTCACAGGTCACCGAGGAAATTTTCGAATCTCCCAAACAAGTCACAAAATGGCGAAAAACACGTCAAAATATATATATTTTCGCTCATAGAGGCGCCGGAGGTGAGTTTTGCTGAAGTGTTCACATTGCATGCCAGGTTTTGAGCGTACCACCCTCTCTGTAGCACCGAGCAGCTCTGTTAAAGGTGTCTGAGAGCCGGGAATACCATGGTCATGGTGCGACGAATTTACGAATTTTACAACCTGTCACACCTTTCCCGACCCATTTTTGAACTCTCAAGTACGAATCTCCCGGTCACAGGTCACAGACCAGGAGAATTGAACGAAATGCTACAGTACCTGCGAACGCAATTGAAATAAAGCTGTGTCTCCGCTCTCGACGGACAGCCTAGATTCATATTCCGCTCCAATCACCCATCGCGAGGCTGTACTTACGGCTGCTGTAGACAAGACATGCCTTCGCTTCGCTCCGGCAGAAGACCAGACCGCGCTGAAGGCAACCAATTGCCATTCAAAAATACCACAGGCCACACAATTCGAATATACGAAAGCATTATTCCAAGAAAAAATTATTCATTCACTCGAGGTATTTACATACAAAGATTTGTGCGAAAAAATCAAGTTTGACCCTCATGTGCAAACAGTTACTATACGGCAGGGGGAAAAGATCAGTGAGTGAATACAGAGTAGACGGAAAAGAAGGACGTACCATTCCATAAAATAGTAGCGGCCAGGGAAATGTAAAGTGAATATTGACATAGGTGTTGCTAAGGTGACGGTGCCATCTCTAGTGAGAGTGACATGAGTTTCTGGACATATGAGGTACATTTTGAATCGATACGCACACTAAAATTGGAGTCACGGTAGGTGCGGGTCGTTGGTCTGGGCTACGAAAGCTGCTCAGTAAGAACGTAAATTTTGTGGCATCGTGGTCGCCGTCATGGCGGAAACACTGTCCTCGAGAAATTCCAACTTGAGGACACCCGCACCGCATGCAAGCCCTGAGTAAGTGGGCGCATCCATACATTAGCACAACTCACCGCGAATAGGGCTGAGAGCTTCTTCTAAGTCGGTCGGAGTGATGGGTCGTCCTGGCTCATGAGATAGTACAAAAAGATGTGTACCGAACACTCAAAGCGTTATATCAGTCAAATAACGCGACGATGGAGGGCGTAGCTCACCTCGATTTCTGCGCTGCTGGACCCCATGATTCAGAGGGCGAGAACGATTGAAATAATTTGAACCGATAGCTCACCGTTGCGAGGGGTTCAGAGAATTACCGTCTCATTGTGTGGCCCGGCGACGAGCCGTCGGAATTATCGTCTTTATCAGATCTCAAGCTAAAAGAATACAGAAGATTAACACGGGAGAGCAGGGCGAAACATCAGTGCTGAAGGAAGGACTCACTCAATGTGATACATGTAAACGGATCTGTGAGCCTGATGAAACTGACGGTGCTGGTTAATGAAAGAGTAGGCCGCAAACCTTGTAGTAACCGGGGAGCAATGTAATATGGCGTCGCCGAGAGAAGGATGGTGGATCCATGGGCCCTGACACGATTGGTCTACATTGGAAACGAAAAATGGTCCGTTGGACTGGTGAACCCTGTACAGTTTTGTTAACTAAGAGAACTAAGTCGAAGCTCTCATGATCAACTGGTGATAACGCATGCAGTGGAAAGACTTGCCAAGGATGGGCACTCAGAGTTGAGGGGCCTGCTGGGAACATATGCATCAGTAAGGGGCAGCGATGGGACGAGTTAGACAGTTATCACCGATCACGAGCTATTGTGGTAAAAGGCGCCGGCCTCAGCTGCAACGGAAGATAAGAAATTAAAATAGTCGGAGAAGAGGGAAAGCCAACCGGCTCGATGTCTGGCAGAGGAGGAAAAGCAGATCGACCCATCTGGCATGCGCGAGCGTGCATCGGCAGGTTACCGTTGAGCTGCTTGTGGATCAAAAATAAGAGATAAAGACAGAGGTAAATGCAAGAAATTGCCCACCCTGTCCCAACACGCACGTGGCGACAAAAAGGGATGGCTGCTTGGGTTCGATCTACACAGAACCAGGGCGGTTAGTTGGTCAGAGGCAGCTAGATGACGGAAAATTGGACGAACGACGCGATAAGTGAGTGCGCAACGGGGGGGAAATGATGGGGGCATAGAAGCAAGAAGAGGCGCGCTGGAATCGAGCCTTTTGAGCGGGAGTTGAGTGGGTGATTGGCGAAGTCGAAAATAACCTGCACCCTCGTTCTCAGTGCTAGTTTGTGATTTGTGATGAAGCGGTGTCAGCTGATGAACATTAAAACATAAAAGGAAATGGGATACCTGCAAGAGCAGTGGATGGAAAAACATAGTCAATTAAGAAGGATACAAACATGTACATTCTGATACAGGACATCTCAAGGCTAATCTGCGGTTAACCGGGATCTGCTAATGAACTCGATAATTAAAGGAAATAGCGCACCCATAGGACAGTCCCAGTCTAGCCGTCTCAAAGCTAATCTGTGGTTAACCGAGATCAACTGAAAAAATTAAAGGAAATGGGGCACCCATAGGAGCGTCCCAGTCTAGCCGTCTGGAGCCAAGGCACGCGAAAGTAGTCATTGTCAGAATGGAGCATCACGGAGCGAGCCGGAGCTAGAAGGCAATCGAGGTTACAAATAAAGCGAGGGTCCGGGAACGTGGTTAGGGAAAAAAAACCAAATTGAGGTCAATCAGATGCGCAAACATGTGCATCGTGATACGAGGGATCTCTTTAATATACGAGGTATACGAGGTATCCCCGTATGGGCTCACTCCCAATCACTTTTGAGATGTGGGCAGGGGTGGCCCCTGAAGAAAACATTCAAAATTGGTGCAGCTATAGGTCTTACATAGAAAATCATATTTCACCAACCAACAAGGTCTTTTTGGAAAAGAAATCATCCAAATTGGCTCAAATCAGCCAAAATCACAGATTTGCAACTACCATAGCACCCTGACTGCTGTAACCCCAACCCTAACTCAGCATGTCGGATTGAATGGCATACCTAACCCATAATCCTAATCATCTACTTACTCTTGTTGAAGATAACCACTTCAATGACTTGTAAATTGTGGAATCATCGAATATCCAACTGCTATGCTCCACCATATTTATCCCCCCAATGGGATCAAAAGTCACGTAGCAAGTACCCTGCTGGGAGCAGATGCCTAGTTTGTGGATACAATTTTCTTTGCAAGATCTACACATGCTCAAAATTCGACTTTTTTTCTTATTGGCGGCTCCTGCACCCCAAACCCATTTTGTTGGTAAAATATAATTTTCTATGTAAGATCTATAGCTGCGCCAATTTTGACTTTTCTCTTCAGGGGGACACCCCCACCCAGATCTCAAAAGTGATATGATTCTGATGGGCAGCGCCCATCTGCTCCCTGACATCCTACATGAAGCCTAAAGAAGTTGAATTCTCATATGACTACAGTCTATATCCTGTATATGAATCTATTCATATTCCAGGAGCATTTCTGCAAGGCCAACAACAATCAGACCCATCCAACAATAAACCCCAGTATATCAAAACCCGAATGAACTGACAGACCAAGGAAACTGGGCCTCAAATCAGTACATTGAGAAGCAAAAATAGGAGAAACATACTGACCATATATCACACTCCCATGTGGATAAAGGGTATCCACCTTTCATATGGAACCTCCTGGGCCTTCAATTTCTTCACTGCCAACTGAAGTGCTTCTGCTGCATCACTGGCCTGAGGCTGTTTACTATCTTGAAATAAGTGAGAATAGACCCTCTCCGCAACCACTGGTCCATCTTTATCATTTATTGACCACAGAGTCCCGATGGCACCACGGAAACCTGCAGCAATGAGCCCCCCAGCAAGATGAAATGATTGATTAACCAGTTCTGCATCACCCATTGCTGTCTGGCATGCAGCAAGGAATACAAACTCCGCATCTGAGAGCGGCATTTGGAGAATTGTCCCCAGTGCTAGAGCACTATCATAGAGCAATAGACAACTTTGTGTTGGCTCGACCAAATCCTGTTTCCCATGACAAGCCAGATGGACCCAAGAGCAGCTCTGAAGCAGGTTCTTTACAGTATCTGAAGTGGCTTTTTCATCCTCAAGGCACTCCATTCTGGGACCTTGGATAACAGAGCAAATCTTCTTGACCTCTTGCTTGACCCCTGGGAGGTAATTCTTTCCACCAGCACCAGTATGTGTTACTCCGACCACCCCGACTTTGGATGGGATGCCAGATGGTTTCTTGGCTTGGGCCTCCAATAGAGATCCTAATGTAGCTGTATAGGAGGGGATGAACTGATCTTTGGGTGGGCATGCATGGAGAGGCAGTCCTGTGAATGATCCAGTTGGGAGCCACCATAGCCTGCCATTGTGGATACCATGCTGTCAAAATGATTAGGTTAAATGTAATAAACATTATCTGGACTCACTTCTGCCAAAGTCTGATATATGGGCTCAACAACATTATTCCAGAGCCAGGTCAATAGATCTGAAAAGCGCTCTTCAACTGTTTTGGAGGTGAAATCCTCTGGACGGCCGAAGAGTCTAGTGGAGACTGATTCTCCTCGACTTCTGATACCACAGTGATCCAGCAACCATTTGAGCATGGTTTGTTGTGATTTGAGGACATCAATAGTTACATTTGGAAATGCAACATGAAGTGGATCTGAAGTGGGATGAAGGATTATGATTCCATCACAGGCATCTTTATGGCTGTTCAGGATTATGATCGGACCTCCTTGTGCAGCATGGGATAAGGCCTTGTATGGTAAGGGAAGCAGGAAATATTCAAGATTTGGTTGCATGCGGATATCTTGCAGCAAGTCTCTCCTCCGGCGTGCAATCTCACTTGGATTGTGGGCTGTCCCACTATAGAGTTCATATGAAAGTTTTTGCAGCTCCTCTGCCTGAGGTAGAGGGAGTACATCAAAATCTGACTTTAACTGGAGCATTTGCTGAAATGTGGTGGCAAGTCCCTGCTCCATGAGTTTTACCGCAGAGACGAGATCAGAGACTTCAATGCAGGTCCTCACAGCATCTGCAGTTATATTTCCAATATCAAGCCTATGGATAGCATCATGTCGGACAGGAATGGAATGGCCTATCCAGAGAATGTCTGGAAGAAGATTGAATGCAGCTGAATAGGCTGTGGGAGACTGTATAGGTTGGAATTCTTTTGAAAATGACACCCAGTTCAAAGCAGCGCTCCAGGATCTTTCAGGATGGATAGGACTAGTCATTTTAAAGGAATCACTGTAGAAGGCGTTGACAGCATTTAGATCTCCTGCTTCTTGAAACCTCTTATACCGGTCTCCAAAGGACACAGCAAGACTTTGCAGCATCGATTCCCGGCCAGGGTGGCCTAGGGGGGTCAGATCCACTGCTTCCTGGGCTCTCTGCAGTGCAGCCTCCAAATCTTCCAGATCTCTCAACCTCTGATACCGAACTCTAAAAGACATAGCAAGCCTTTGCAACATCAATGCCCTGCCAGGGGCTTCTCGGGGGGTCAAATCTACTGCTACTTGATTTTTCTGCAGTGCAGGCTCCAAATCTTCCATTTCTTCCAGCCTCTGGTACAGATCTGTGGAGGAGCCAGCAAGTCTTGGCAGCCTTGACGCCCTGTCAGGGTGGTCGAGGGGGTTCAAATCCATGGCTTCTTGGTTTTTCTGCAGTGCAGCCTCCAAATCTTCCAGATTTCCCAGCCTCCGGTACCGATCTGTGAAAGAGCCAGCAAGGCATTGCAGCCTCAATGCCCTGTCAGGGTGGCCTAGGGGAGTCAAATCCACTACTTCTTGATTTTTCTGCAGTGAAGCCTCCAAATCTTTCAGATCTCCCAGCCTCTGGTACCGAGCTATGAAAGAGCCAGCAAGGCTTTGCTGCCTCAATGCCCTGGTTGAGTGGCCTAAGGGAGTCAAATCCACTGCTTCTTGATTTTTCTGCAGTGCAGCTTCCAAATCTTCCATATCTCCCAGCCTCTGGTACCGATTCATGAAAGAGCCAGCAAGGCTTTGCAGCCTTGATGCTCTCACTGGGTGGCTGGGGGGGGTCAAATCCAGTGCTTCTTGATTTTTCTGCAGTGCAGCCTCCAAATCTTCAAGATCTCCCAACCGCTGATACCGATTTCCAAAAGACACAGCAAGGCCTTGGACAAATTCTGCCCTCTTGGGATGGTCCACTGGGGTCAGATCCACTGCTTCTTGAGTTCTCTGATGTGCAGCCTCCAAATCTTCCAGATCTTGCAGCCACCAGTACTTATCCATGAAGGAGCCAGCAAAGCTTTGCAGCCTCAATGCCTTGTCTGGGTGGCCGATGGGGGTCAAATCTACTGCTTCTTGATTTTTCTGAACAGCAGCCTCTAAATCTTTTGGATCTCCCAGCTCCCGATACCGATCTGTGAAGGACACAGCAAGTCTCTGGACAAACTCTGCCCTCTTGTGATGGTCCACTGGGGTCAGATCCACTGCTTCTTGAGCTGTCTGCAGTGCAGCATCCAAATCTTTCGGATCCCCCAGCCTCCGGTACCGATCTGTGAAAGAGACAGCAAGGCTTTGCAGCCTCGATGCCCTGCGTGGGTGGCCTAGGGGGGTAAAATCCACTGCTTCTTGATTTTTGTGCACAGCAGCCTCCAAATCCTCTAGATCTCCTAGCCTCTGGTACTGATGTATGGAAGAGCCAGCAAGTCTTTGCAGCCTTGAAGCCCTGTCAGGGTGACCTAGGGGAGTCAAATCCACTGCTTTTTGATTTTTCTGCAGTGCAGCGCTCAACTCTTCCAGATCTCCCAGCCTCCGGTACCGATCTGTGAAAGAGCCAGCAAAGAATTGCAGCCTCGATGCTCTGTCTGGGTGGCCCAGGGGGGTCAATTCAACTGCTTCTTGGTATTTCTGCAGTGCAGCATCCAAATCTTCCAGATCTCCCAGCCTCTGGTACCGAACTGAGAAAGAGTCAGCAAGTCTCTGCAGCCTCAATGCCCTCTCTGGGTGGCCTAGGGGGGTCGAATCAACTGCTTCTTGATTTTTCTGCACAGCAGCCTCTAAATCTTCCAGATCTCCCAGTCTCTGGTATCGATCTGTGAAAGAGCCAGCAAAGTGATTCACCCTCAATGCCCTTTCAGGGTGGCCTAGGGGAGTCAAATTCACTGCTTCTTGATTTTTCTGCAGTGCAGCCTCCAAATCTTCCAGATCACCCAGCCTCCAGTACCGATCAATGAAAGAGCCAGCAAGTCTTTGCAGCCTCGATGCTCTGTCTGGGTGGCCTAGGGGGGTCAAATCCAGTGCTTCTTGATTTTTTTGCAGTGTAGCCTCCAAATCTTTCAGACATCCTAGCCTCCAGTACCGATCCATGAAAGAGCCAGCAAGTCTTTGCAGCCTCAATGCCCTGTCTGGGTGGCCCAGGGGCGTCAAATCCAGTGCTTCTTGATTTTTCTGCAGTACACCCTCCAAAACATCCAGATCTCGTAGCCTCTGGTACCGATCTAGGACAGAGCCAGCAAAGAGTCGCAGCCTGAATGCCCTGTCTGGGTGGCCTGTGGGGGTCAAATCCACTGCTTCCTGATTTTTCTGCAGTGCAGCCTCCAAATCTTCCAGATCGCCCAGCCTCTGGTACCGATCTGTGAAAGAGCCTGAAAGTCTTTGCAGCCTCGATGCCCTGGCTGGGTGGCCGGGAGGGGTCAAATCCACTGCTTCTTGATTTTTCTGCAGTGCAGCCTCCAAATCTTCCAGATCTCCCAGCCTCTGATACCGATCTGCAAAAGAGTCAGCAACTCTTTGCAGCCTTAATGCCCTGTCTGGGTGGCCTTGGGGGGTCAAATCCAGTGCTTGTTGATTTTTCTTCAATGCAGCCTCCAAATCTTCCAGATCTTCCAACCTCTGGTACCGATGCATGAGAGCCACAGCAAGGTCCTGGACAAACTCTGCCCTCTTGGGATGGTCCACTGGGGTCAGATCCACTGCTCCTTGGGCTCCCAGTAGTGCAGCCTCCAAATCTTCCAGATATTCCAGCCTCCGGTACCGATCAATGAAAGAGCCAGCAAGGCTTTGCAGCCTCAATGCCCTGTCGGGGTGGTCTAGGGGTGTCAAATCCACTGCTTCTTGATTTTTCTGCAGTGCAGCCTCCAAATCTTCCAGATCTCCCAGCCGCCGGTACCGATCTATGAAGGAGCCAGCAAGGCTTTGCAGCCTCAATGCCCTGTCGGGGTGCTCCAGGGGTGTCAAATCCACTGCTTCTTGATTTTTCTGCATTGCAGCCTCCAAATCTTCCAGATCTCCCAGCCTCTGGTAACGATCTGTGAAGGAGCCAGCAAGGCTTTGCAGCCTCAGTGCCCTGTCAGGGTGATCTAGGCCAGTCAAATACACTACTTCTTGATTTTTCTGCACAGCAGCCTTCAAATCTTCCAGATCTCCCAACCTCCGATACCGATCTGTGAAAGACACAGCAAGGTTTTGCAATGGTACTGCCCTGTCAGGGTGATCTACAGGGATTAGATCCACCACTTCTTGGAATTCCTTGACAGCAGCCTCCAGGTCATCCAAATTTCCTGCATTGCGATACCTGAGCATCAGAGCATATCCTGATGTCTATCAATATATGCAAATATCTGAATGACGAACTGTTGCTGCACCAGTTCCCATTTTCTCCTTCACTTTCAAGTCCTGCCAGACAATTTCCAGTCATAATTCATACCAATTGAAGCCCCTGACTTACCTTCCCATCAAGTGTGCTGGAATCCTTGCATGACAGCAGTCTAAGAACAAAATGCCACATATCTTTCCATACTCCCATTTGTGTGTACAGTGGAGATGGGGGAGGCCAGAATCAAGTGGGTGCCACGACACACATTGTCACGTTCTGATTATATACCTGGTTCCCACGGCAATTGATGTTTTCATTTTTCCCCATTTGTCTTTCATTGCATGAGCACGCTCCCACAGCATGTCAGCAGGTCAGCACCTGTCAGGCCTATCAGGCCTCGGGAGCATTTTGGCCAGTAGATGAGTAGGACTCCGATCAATCCGGAAAGCCAAAATGACTGATGCCGACTTGGCTTTCGCCCACTGCAGTCCTCGCGCATACCCTTGGAGTAGGCTGCACGCTGCGCAAAGACAGCTTTGACCAGGTTCCGCAGTTAATTTGAGCAGGAAGGCTTAACCTTATAAAGAGGGTGACAAACTGAAACATACCGTACCATTTCGTTCAGATGGACTGGGGATGTGCCGCATGACCCGTTCAACCAATTCAATAACTCGACGGCATCGAAAATTTGCATGACACCCCGAAAATTTCGACTTCTGCGACGCAAAATTTCGAAACTTTTGCCTTTTTTTGCATCTCCAGGGCGATTTTGGAACTTAGGTCACGCTCGGGACATTCGAAAAACGCCTGCGTGATGTGTGACCGCGACCAAAATTCGACATCGACAGGGTGGTGCGTGATGCGTGACTGTCGATTTGAACGAAATGGTACGGTAGATTGGTGGGGCAATCTCAAGGCTAACCAAATTTTGACTCCTAAGGTAACCACCCATTGCATTAAGGCAAAAGCATTTCCGTGTACTTCACAGTAGAAGCTGCGTGAGAGCAAGGTTTTAAACAGGGAAATCTAATTCCTGAGTTAGGGAAGAATTGACCCATGGCAGAGCAAGAGAAGACAGAAGGAGTTTAATGAAATGACGAAACTCGTGCCGGTGATGGGCGTTTATGCGCGCGCTAATCAGGCGGAGTTTGGGAAGGATGTGCTGTGGCCAGGACAGAGCGCGAGAACGATTAACATCGACGGAAGAAGTTTAATGAAATCACGAAACTCGGGCCGGGCATGGGCGTTTATGCGTGCGCTAATCAGGCGGAGTTTGAGAAGGGCGACCAAAGTTGCGGAAAGAGCCGCAAATTGTGATCCTGTTGATTCACAAAGTACATATTTCATATGGAGATACGGCTTCAGATGGACAGGCTTAATCCTTTAAAGAGGGTGAAGCTATACGAAATATACGAACAGCATCTGAAACAACCACGAGAGCCGTCGGTTGTGCTCAGTGAGACAGATTAGGAGTACTTACCCCAAACCAGGGCTTCACGGCACGGATTCATCACTTCGAGCCGGCTTGGCTTTGAAGACTTCGGGAAGTTCTTGAAGTGCTGTTTAACTGCGGGTCGAGCGCGATCTCAGTTTGTGAAGCCACGGATCAGCGGGGGGCGTGTGAGCAATCTCATGACTTGCCCCGCGGCGTGGCTAAAAATGGTGTTTCGGTGGGAAAGATGAGTCCAAAAACTGTAGGATTCAAGCACTGGAGCAGAGGGATCCGAGGCAGGGAAGGCTTAAGGGGGATAATACCAAATACTTCCAAATGAAAGCCGTAGAGAATCCTAATAGAACGGATAATATGCAAGCGTCTACGTAGGTCTACGTCCCCGTTGGCTCCACTGTTCCTGCGCAACCCCGGTCTCAAAATACTTCATTCACGGCGTGTTCACGTTTTCAACGTGTCGCGGCCGCATATCTTGCCTCAATCAAGAATCGTCGACCAACATCAAGGGAGCCTTGCTCACAGACAAAATATTGCTAGAGATTCGCAGACGAGAAGCGGCGGCTTTGCCGAGGCCAAACTTCCGAGCACCGGCCCAGTGCGCAGAAGAAAAGTACCAAGAGAACAGCGGTAGGAAATGTGTATTCAGCTTGCAGCACTGCCTCGACGCCCACTAATCATTGCCGAGTGCACTCGGAATAACGCCCAATTGATGGTCCGTGCGCTTGGTGGTCTGCTGGCACGAAAACCGTAGTCGTGGTCCAAGGGCCCCCATGCTGCTGGCAAAGTTGAGTGCGGATTCTGCGTACAAAGCCAGCTAACCCGACAATTGCGTGGGGGCGCTCAAATCGCGATTTGCACGCTGTGTGTCGCTGAGCAGGAGCGGGCGACAAACGCGATTCCGCAGGTGTACCAATTTCTCGACTTGCGCCATTTTCCCCTGTGTGGACTTGACTGACGGGACAACGCCTTGCAGTAGCCATTGGGTTGTGTCACTTATGGAGTTCTGCGCGGCTCTGAGCGGGAGCGGGGAGGTTTCTAGAATCGACATGGTGCTTGGTTATCGAGATCTGAGGCGTCGTGAATCTACACCTTTCAGTTCGCGGCCACCAAGATAACGTGTCGTGCACACATACAAGCTCGGCTTGCCTGCTCAGTGCGTGGTCGATTCCACTACAAAAGCAATGGGGCCAGTATGCTATTAATGGTTGATAGATAACATTACTTTTGGAATCCAGACCTACGATGCTAAAATACCCTCGTACCTACACCTCTTCATACGCTTTCACAACATAGACTACGGCCACCGGCAGCCTCACGCATTTCGCACAAAGCCCACCGCCGGCGGGCCCTGCATTGCGCGGCGCATGACGCCGAGGTTCGCTGTACGTGAGCGCATCAGATCAGGACAACAGCGAAATAAAAAGGACGGGGAAAAGAAAACGTACCCGGCATGCGCGTCCACGTCTTCTTGCTACGCGCGCCGGATCCGCCCTTGAGCGCTAGCGCGCGGTCGGTGAATTTGCGGATTTTGCGCGAGGGGAGGGTCGCGGGATGGCCATGGGGGTGCCGGTGCCAGAGGCAGCGACACGAATGGTGCGCGAGCTGAGGAGTATAATCAGCAAGTGCGGTCCCCGAACGAAGAAGGAAAGAAAAATAAAGAGTGAAAGAGAACGCACCCGACGACGAGATCCTTCGCCTTGGGAGTGCGGGTGCGCTTCCGTTTCGCAGTTTTGGTTTTTGAATCGGAAAGGGATTTTTTTGAAGAGGGGACGGCGGGGGATGCGAAGGCGGAGGTGAAGAGATGGTCGGGGAGGTGCTTAGGATTTGAGGAGATCTGCCCATCGTCGTCTTCGTCGGCAGATTCATCCTCATCGTCATCGTCGATGTCATCAGCCAACGACATGTCCTCGTCCTCATCTTCCTCTTGGTCCTCCCCGCTCTCCTCCTGCGCCTCCCGCATCACGCGCTCCATCCTACTCTCTAGGTCCTCCTCATCCTCCTCCACTCGCCTCTCTGCGTCCGCGGTTACGGCCTTGCGCGCATTAATCCGTCTCTCCCTCTCCCGATTCCTTTCCTTCTTCTTTTCCCTCTCTTCAGCCGCGACTTGCTCCCGTGCCGCTTCTCTTGTGCGTACGGCGCGCTTCGCCTGCGTGTGGGGTATCGCGATCGGTGCGTCGTTATCCGAATCGGAGTCGGAGCCTGAAGGCGAAGGCGAGGAGCGGATAGGCGGCATGGTGTGGAAGAGAAAGGACAAAAGTGTGGTGATGTTTGGCTGGAGCTTTACTGCACAGCATTGCGCTTCTCCTCCAACGCTCGTGTCGATTTCTGGATGCTGTCTTCTGGCGTCCCTGGAACTTAAAAACTGCTTCAATTAGTGTTTTGACTGAATGCTTTGTCTCACTAGCTTGTGTACCGTGGCATCTAATTCAAATTCCGGTCTCTCCCTCTGCCTCTTCAGCCTCTTCCTTGCTTCTTCCTTTCCTAGCTAGGCCTTGTTGCGCAATCGTTCCCGGTTCATCCACAGTGTATCTCACTCTGTCAGTTATGACTTAACACCATTATACTTCACCTCGCCCCCGCCTCTTGCTTTTTTATCTTCTCTCCTTCCACGCTAATGTCCATTTACCTTCTGGATCCCCATACGAGTCTAACCAACACCCTGTGAATGGATACAAGGCCCGCAAGCGGATGGTCCGCACTCGCACTCGCTGGGATGTAGTGTGATTATTCTGCGAGGCTGCTCGTTCGATTCGGGCTGGGGCCATAATTGAGCAAACGCGGTTTTTTTCTTTCTTTCTTACGTGTGAGCAAATTACCGATCTCGTTCCACTCTCCGTGTGTTTGAATCCTAATTCTGTTTGATGGTTTAGGTTGTCGCAGGTATAGGGTTTATTCCTGCGCCGCACAGCACACTCCTTCCAGGTCGAGAGTCGGCCTTGAGTTCGGGATTTCTATGCACGAGAAAAGTGGACCAGGCCCGATAGCGCATGGTCCGCACCGGCACTCCATGAGTTCACTCCAGAACGTTTTCGTTTCTGCTGTGCTGCTCGAGCTCAGGCCATGTCACTTTCCGACTGTGCCCTGTCCTCTCTCTCCCTCTGGTGAGTTTATACTAAGCTCAATGTCTGGCTTCCCTCATTGACCGTTATAATCGGCAATAGTACGTTGCGATTATACGTCCCAGGACTGACTACCCAGGTTTTTTATTGCTCTCCTGATAAGAACATGGCCCGGTGGCTGGATTGGTGGAAATTTCGTCGCCCTTATGGCGTATTTCGGCTGGAGGCGCTCGTTCGACTCGAGCTCGGGCCATATGACTTTCCATGTCCAACTTTTTCTTCTCCTCTTCGCCGGGAATTCAACCCAGTCTAATGGCTTGCCGCTTTCAGGTTCACAGTTCAATGTGATTATCGCCCGCTGTACGTTTTATGGGCCCACGACTGTGCTGCTACACTCTTTCCAGGTTTATTACTGCTCCTCTGTCGTTCATTCTCTTCATGTGCGTCTCAGGTATTGATACACGGACCCCTGGGGGACGGTCCCCACCCGCACCGATTATGGGATCTTGCATTCGCGTTTCAGATCTGCGGGGATGCTCGTTCGAATCGAGCTCGTGTCATACCCCGGTTCGACGTTTCCTTTTTCCTCGCGGTGAGTAATACCTGTAATCTCACTGCAAAAAGAGTTTTGCTATTTAACAAACGCTCTTCTAGCCATTATGAATTTGCCCTCATATTCACTATTTCCAGGAATGTCTCAAGATAGGACCGGACCGCGGTAGCGGATGGGCTGGCCATCTCGGCGTTGAATCGATTACGGCCTGCCTGCCTCTCCACCTAACACTCACTCATAAGACTCCAATAGTGTTTCCGCGACTCAAAAAGTCGAGTCGTGACTTGGTAAGTCGACTTGATTCCCAGTTTGACTCGACTTGACTCGATTTGGCCGAGTGAGGTCACTTGTAGTAACTTCAAATCGACTCAAGTCGGTCAAGTCAAGGAAACTTTTTTGAAATGGCTGAAATGACTGCGGACAAATGAATACAATTTAAATTGTGAAGGAATGATGAAGCTGTGTTTAAGCCGCATTCACATCAGGTTCCTGGAATGATTTTACAGTTCAAACACACCCAAAACCTTATATATGAGATGACTGATTTTTTCTTATAATTCTCTAGATTTACAGCCAGTTGCAGTACCGAAGGCGCAGTCAAAATTTTCTTGTTTTGGGATATTTTCGAAGAATTGTTAATAGCTCAATCAGTTCTACACCGATTTGAATGAAACCTTGGTAGTTCTGTCGGGATAATTCATGCGCAATTAGTGACAGAAAGCGATTCATAAAAATATTATATATTAGGTAATCTGTGCTTTTGGATTATTTTCATGCTAAATAGCATCTTGCATGTCTAGGACACGTCCAAATGACCTAATATTTTGGGTGGGACAACTTATATACTTTGCTAAACACATGATATAGCCAGAATTGCGGATATTTTAGTTACAGTCCTTGTAGCTCCATTGGATACATTTAGCAATTTTGGCATTCAGAAATATTGCAAGTATTGCATTTATATCGAGATTTTATACAGTTATGGCTCTATCACATGTTTTTCTATGTATATATATTGTCCATCCCAAATTATCAGGTCATTGGGACATGTCCTGGACATGCAAGATGCTATTTGGCATGAAAATGGTCCAAAAGCACAGATTACCTAATATATGATATTTTTATGAATCGCTTTCTGTCACCAATTGCGCATGAATTATCCCGACAGAACTACCTAGGTTTCACTCAAATCGGTGTAGAACTGGTTGAGCTATTAACAATTCTTCGAAAATATCCCAAAACAAGAAATTTTTGACCGCGCCTTCGGTACTGCAACTGGCTGTAATCAGTGCTCAAAACTTTACCAAAACCAGATCGAAACGCAGACCAGCCTGACTGTGCGTTGCGTCACACTCATGACATTTGGTCAAAAAAGAAGAAGACTATTACAATCGCGCCTAATAACTTTCCCTAAATATCCCCCGACTCAAATCACTCAAGTCGGTTCAAGTCGACTTCGCTGTGACTTGGAGGTCGCAGCGAAGTCATCAAACGACTCGACTTGACTCGGCTCAAGTCGATTTTCGTAAGTCGACTTGAGGGGGCCAAGTCGCAAGCTGCGGCAACAGTAGACTCTAATGGCACCATTCAGAATCTTTGTCTCGTACCTCGATTGCGTTGCGGAGGAAAAGACGCTCCTGCCCGGAGCACCAGTCTTAGCAAGCGGCCCGAGCAGTACCAACAGAGATCTTTCCCCAACTGTCACCAATAGCGTGATCCAGAACATGCAAGTATTTTCGTGCGCAAATCATCGACTCCATCCTCCCATCTATGTTTTTGAACTTTATACAACTACTCGGCACAAACAGGGAAGAATACAGCTCACATTCGAAGCCGCCGTGCGAGACTCTGTCTTGTCCGGTGCCACAAGCCTCAAGCCGTCCTTGGTGATTACATCTTTGAAAATCTGGTGAACTAGTCTCTCATAGAAAGACCCTTCAATATCGTAATTTGTACCTTGTAAGTGGCATTTTCCGACGGTACCTCTCAAAAGCGATAAGGTTCGATTTTGAGCAAAGCGCTCCATGGTTTAGCCTACTCGTAAACAACTAGCTCAAATTCTTCTCGTTAAATCTCTGCCCGGAGCTTATGGTTGACTTGCAATTACATCGGGCACGAATCTACGTATCCGTGCCGCAGCGCTAGTTGAATGAGGGGTGAGGGCCCTTTGGCCATCTCGGCGTTGAATCGGTTCCAGCCTGCCAGTCTCTCCATCTGTCATCTATAAGGCTCTGATCACGATGTAGGATTTCTGTATCATACCTCGATCGCGTTGTTGAGGCAAAGAAGTTCCTGCCCGCAGCGCCACAGCCTGAACGAGCAGCCGGAGCAGCAACCACAGAAATCCTTCCACCACCGCCACCAAAAACCCGACCCGGCGTATGCGAGCGTCTCCGTGCGCAGCGCGTCGGCTGTATCCTCCAGTCTATGTTTCAAATTTTATTAACCCTGGCACGAAGAGGAAAGAATATACAGCTCACGTTCGGAGTCGCCGCGCGAGATCTTCTGCCTTGTCTGATGCTACGAGCCTTAAGCCATCCCTTGTAATGAAGTCCTTGAAACTCTGTTGAACTGCGCCCAAGCGATGTGCGACCACTGCACAGCGTCGCGTTGGGGAGACGACATGTATGACCAGGGCAAGCACGGCTAAGACCACAGTAACGGTAGTTACGATGTGGAGCATGGAAGTGGGCAAGACCTGTACTGAGACTGATAGTAAGTCGGCTAGATTGGGGACGGGAGACATCATGAGCAATGGGGTGGCTTTTACTCCTTTATGTTTTTATCACTGCTCCTGGCGCTTAAACTTGCTTCTTCACGTGTGTCCTTCTTCGAAATCAATTCACGTTTGGCGTGAAAGCTATGCGCCGGAATCTAAATTCGCATCTTCTGATCTTTGCGAGTATTCCCATTGGTTGGGAGTGTATCGGCGACAAACGGAGGCGCATCCGTTGCCAGGCGCAGCAATGCGGAAGCTGTGATGAACGCCGACTGGCAGGTCGTTAGTAAGACTACCCCAGAACAGTTCTAATCTCGTGATTCACAAACAGAACTTTGGTTCTTTTGTGCTAAGCGATTTCTGAAAACCCTTACAATTTTTTTTTCTCTCGATTTTAACGGATTTTGGAGATGTGCCGGAAAAATGAAAAGTCACGTGCATTTTCGAATTGAATGAAATACTGTATAATTTTGTTCAATTCGACAGTCACGTGATTTTCGACTTGCACCTGAAAATCCCATAAATCGAGAAAAAATTATTGCCGCAATAAAAAAAAGTTGAGCGTGACGCGTGACTGTCGATTTGAACATAAAAATACAGTAGTACAGTACCAAAATGACCGCAAAAACGAGACGTGATTTGACAATGTAGCTGATGTAGGTGCGATCACGGAAACAGCAGACGCATTTTGGTGTAGATAAGGGCTGTGGGGCACATTTCGGGTATAAAAAGCTGGGAGGGAACGGTGTTCGGTGTTTGCCCCCAGACCCCCTCCTTTGGCCTGACAGCATATCTGAATAAATATAATTAAGTCATTTTGCGCATTTTCCCACTCATTCTGAGTTTAATTACAGCAGATGTCAGTACCGAGGGTGCGGATCGGAAACATTCTGTTTTTGGATGTTTTCAGAGAATTGTCTGTAACTCAATCAATTATCTACCAATTGAGTTGAAAAGTAGATAGATCTGTCAGGCTAATTCATGCGCAATTAGTGATAGAAAATAATTGATGAAAATATTATGTGTTGAGTAATCAGTGGTTTTGGGCTGTTTTTGTGCCAAATGCCATCTAGCATGCTCAGAACATGTCCCAGTGATCTAATATTTTGAGAGAGACAAAATGTATACCTAAGGAAACATGTGATAGAGCCACAAGTATGTATAATTTCATTACAGTTCCTCTATCTCCTTTGGATATATCTGGCAGTTTTGACGTTCAGAGATATGGCATGGATTACATTTATGTAGTAGTTCCATATAAATCTGGCTCTATCACATCCTTCCTTCGGTATATACAGTGTCCCTCTGAAAATATTAGGTCACTGGAACAGGGTTCTGGGTATGCTAGATAGCATTGGGTGCAAAAACAGCCCAAAAACACAGATTCCTCAAATATGTCATATTCTCATAGATTGGTTTCTATCACTAATTGCGCATGAATTAGCCCGACAGATCTATCTACGTTTCATGTAAATTGGTGGAGATTTGAGTGAGTTACAGACAATTCTCTGAGAGGATCTGAAAACAGAAAGTTTTCGATCCGCGCTCTCGGTACTGACATCTGCTGTAATTCCTCTAGCGTGGGGGAGCCCACTGTGTGGCGCTTCCGCTGCAGGGGCCCACTGTGTGGTGCTTTCTCCTGTTTTTTAGGATGTTTAATTTCGCTTTTGTCTGCCTATTCTCAGCGGCAACGGCACGTTTGATATATTGATTGCCGCAACTGACCCGTATCCATCGGGCAATGAGTAGCAATGAGTCCTATAAACGAGTGCTTAGCTGAAGTTAAGCGAGTCCCATTAACACCGAGTCCTATAATTCTCGTAGTTACTCCCTAGGAGCCCTGCATAGCCACATCTAGCATGACGCGGCTATATGGGAGCTGAATACAGTGATTGTGGAGTGTCCACGACAAATTCAGTGTCCAGATATTTGCGGACATCGCCAAAGGAGCTCTCGATGTTAAATTTGTGGTATAGTGTGTGGAATAGTGTTGCAGGTGTCAGGTTCAGAACCGATTCTGAACCCGAACCGAGCCTGAATATGGGTTCGGACGACGGTTGGAGACCGGAGCGAACCTGAGGTTCGGTCCGAGGTTCAAAGATTGTTAAAATTTTCTGAACATGTCCGAACCTCTGATTTTTTTTAAAAACCTCCAATAACTAAGCTTAGAGGAAGGATTTCGCGTTCCTTAACAGCATGCATGGCTCGGTATTGACTCACTATCCAGGGCTCTACTACCTCTCCGTGAGAGAGCATTTTCGAAGGTTGTTTACCGGAACCGCCTGTCGCAACCGCCTAGCGCCCGAAATGATCGAAGCCCTTCAGCTGTTGAAAAGTACTTACCGCAATGGGCGTGGCATGTAAGTGCTGCTGTGGAGGCAACAAAGCGTGTCGTTGGTGCTCTGGACACCTCCAATCTCAATCTTGATATATGGTTTGACGTACTTTCATGCATCCTCGCCGAAAAGTGGCTGATTTTTTTTTGGTGGTTCATTCAGGGCCAAACACGTTGAGAGCCAGAACTGAACCCTTTGTGAGCTGGACCGATGTCCGGTTCCGGGTTCGGAAATTTTGAGCGACCCGGACCCCAGGTCAGGTTCGGGGTTTGGATTTTGGGGCAAAAAACTGGACCTAACCGAACCTAGGCAACACTACCAGTGCGGAAGGGTATTCCATCATAGAACTCACGGATGTGAGCCTCCGGACGGTTGACGATTACAACTCGTAGAGGTGTTGGCGGCTGTTGGGTAGAATCTGCAATGAGACATAGAATCTCTTGCTGAACACTGTGACCTTCACATTGATCCAGGCCATCGATGATGAGAATCCAGTGAGGGCTTTTCATCCTAATTATGCTGGGTGGTTTTCTTGCTACTCGTCATCACCGAAAGTAACCGGAAATTGATCGATTATGACAGATCACGTGGACTGGGTTCAACCATACCTTACTAACAAATACCTACTGATATTAGCTGCAGACCACATAACTTGTTTGGGGAGAATTGCCCCAGTATTGCTCCATAGGGACCAAAAAAGATTAGTGACCAGCCTTTGAATTATGCCATTTTATCCAGCAGTCAAAAGAAACTTTGCAAAAAAATTACCAGGAGCCTGAAGGCAAAGTGGGTTATCTTGCAATCAATGGACAGACATCTCTGGTAGATTCTGGAATGGTTAAGTTTGTGATCATGTCCCACATTCCTGCGGCAAATTGTGCTGTAGCATTATCTGTCATATTTCAGAATTACTTGTTGAACGAGTGATTCTGATAGTAATTGGTCATGTAGAACATCATGGATGTATGGAACGATTACTCTGGAGTGCTCCAGTCAGGTCTTGCATAAAGTTGAGATGTTCACAGTTCCATTTTTGGGGGTTTACTGGATAGCAGCTTGTGCAAGATCCATGCAGACATAACTTGCCCTGAAAAATGTGTTGCTCATGAGTATTGATTCACTTTACTTGAGTTGCAAGTCAATAGGCATGTGAAGCATATCCTAAGGCATGGTGCTGACCACTGAAAACTACATACCTACTTCCACACCAAGCCCTACATCTCAATTTTTGACACAAGTAACGAAAATGAGCAGGCCTTAAACAATTGACCTCCATAAAGTGTGCACATGATTTTTGATACCAAATTCATTCTGGAGGGCAAGAGTATATCCAGATGAACATCCCTAGGCAATCACACTAAGAATATTCAACAAATTTCAGCTGTAATACGGCAATTTCCGGTTACTTTCGGTGATGACGAGTACAAGCCATCTTCTACTCAACCATTTCAGGTAGGAGTTAGCAGGCGAAATTATTGGACGTGGTATACAGAACATGGCGAGTCATTTTGGAAGTGACGGCCTTCTGGCTCTGGCTCACGGCTCGGGTTCGACCCCTTGCGTCCGAATGGAGGGTTAACATTCGAGACCTTTCTTCCCCATTGGTTTTCTATCCGACGCAAGGCTTTACTGTATTTTTTCGTTCGAATCGACACCGGGTGTGACGCGTGACCCGTTGGACCATTTCGACATTTCGACACCACCGAAAAATTTGCGTGACACCAGCAAATTTTTCGATTTTCAACACAAAACTTTGGCTTTTTTGCCGTTTCCAGGCAAATTTAAACCCCATGTCACGCTTGGGAGATTCGACAAACGCCCGCGTGATGCGTGACTGCTAGCAAATTTCGATAACGACAGGGGGATGCGTGACGCGTGACTGTCGATTTGAACTTAAAAATACAGTAAACCATGATTTTGCGGAGAAACCATTCAGCGCAATGCTGCCTTACTGGAGAGTGTAAGCAGCAGGAGAGTCACGATGCGCGCGGATCAAACGGCCGTCTCACATCAGATGGATCGTCACTACCACGTGCCTCACCACCCTCATGTTTTCGGCCTCCACGAACGACCGTAACCAGCGGTCTGAACACCCATCTCTTCGACTTGAAAAGTTATCGAACCTTCATTGGCGTGTGCGGGTAAGTGTCATCCATAATGGCCTGTCCCGTTGTGTTTGCAACTCCTGCTCAAAAACCATTGCAGAAACGCGCGCTGGACGCTGCCCAAGGAGATTCTATCGAGCTGGAGGCCTTGGTCAATCTTCTCGATCCCGCAGCCGAGTCTGATGTAGGAAATCTGCTGCCCATGCTCTATGCTGGGCTGGATACTCGACCTATCGCCACAATATTAGAGCAACTGGATGTCAGCGACTCTGATTATGACTTCTTTGCAGACCCCATCCGTATTTTCCTGTGCATGCAGGGAATTCTGCATCTCCACACGAGCCGGCTGATTCCCATTCACGCCACTCCAGACTTATGGTCCCGTCTTTGGCCGTGGATGGAGTTCATCTCTCAGTACCACGACGTCCTCCCTCACATGGACACAGCGGAGAAAAAGACGACTTGCCACGATTATTTCCTGTCCATGATATTCGTGATACGCCATTCGCCGGTGGGCGTCAAGTCCATCCAGAGTACCCCTGGGTTCCAAGTACTTCTCGTTCGGCTTTGGGAGATATATCTGGACGATTCAGATATTGCATCGAAGCCCAAATTTAACCAGCTGTGCGTATACCTTCCCTCGCACTTGGATCTGTGCAACGAGCAGCAGTTCCAAGACGCGGTTGAGGGTGTGGGGGGCTGCCCAATGCTTCTCGCTCGGCTCGTTGTCAAGCACATCGACTGCATTATCCAGTGTCCCTCCAACGAGACCCTCACGGATACGCTGGTCGATTTCATTGCTCTTATTAATGCAAAATGCGTCACAGACCGTGCCTTTGCACATGATCTCACTCAGCATGGATTCGTGCGGTCCCTCACCCGCGCCTCGTCGCTCCTGCCAACAACACATCTATTCGGTGAATGCCTTGCCGCCCTTGTTCGGTGCATGGTAGCAAGTCTTGGGTTACTGAATCCACTCGTCATGGTCTTTTGGATGCCCTTCTCAAACACGGGAGGTTGGCTGCATCACGTAGTACGGTCAAGAAGAACCTAGAACATCTTTTCGTTATAATGACGGGATCGTTGGTGTATCTGTCGTTCCTGTCGCAGTTTCAGGCCTCTGTCGACCGGTTAGGAGACCAGCTCAGTAAAGACACGTTCGAGGGGACCGCTGTTTCTGGTCACTGGCAGGCCTTCTGGTGGATGGCCGAAAAACGTCTCCCCTTGATGGAATCGTATCTTGACAAGCAGCTCTCGTCTAAATTGAGGGCCTGCGACAACGTTGAGGTACATTCTTCTGCTTCTTCTGGCCACTTATTTCATTTCTGAACATATATACACACAGTGTGGCGTCATTCGCGCAAAGACAGAGTTCCTACGCTGCTCTGGCTGTCGATCGTCCAACTACTGCTCTCCTGCCTGCCAGGCGTTGGATTGGCGGCAAGGTATACACCGTGAATCCTGCAAATACTTGTTTGTGTTGCGTTCCAGTCAGTTACATCTATTCCTTCATTTCCGTCGTGCTTTTACTCACAGGACAATGCACATACAGCCGAACCAAAGCACATCAGCGCAAAGGATAAATCATTCTTGCGCATACTAATTCACGCCGAGTACTTGTCTCTAAAGCATAAAATTCTTACCACTGCACTCAAGGGCTTGCGCGAATCCCCGGGAGCCCACCTCTCCGTTAACTTTGATCTTAGCCTCCCGTACGTTCCGTGCGAGGTTTCCGTAGCCGGGGCAGTGAGGCTGTTCGAGAAATACCCCCTGTGGGCAGACCACATCTTGCGCGCCACAAGGAGCAGTGGCCGGATGCAGATAAACATACTAGAGGTTCCTGATGGCGGAACGACACAGGTTTGGTTGCTTCCGTTGCGTCGGAATATTTGATGGGATGAAGCAGATTGCGGAGGAGATGCAGGCGATGGAGGGAGAAGTCGAGGAAGAAGTGTATCGCGACCGCATCCAATGTCTGGTTGATCTTGATGTGCTAGAAATCCATTGAATTATACTCTTGAATTGTAGATGTCGCGGCTGCGTTGGCTGTGTGAATGCTTGAGCTCCCGCTTCCGGGCTTGCCATCACGAATGCACTCAGGCTCTTTGGCCCGCCCTTCCTAACTTTCTTATCCTCAAACACGCTTCCGAGTATCGACGGTTGACTCTGTAGTTTTGTGATCCTTGTGAGTGCCTCTAGGCCGTTTCCCGAATATTCCCATATTCACACGGTCGATTCTACAAACCTACCCCCGCCTTTCAGCTCTATCAACCTCCCTCCCTGGACATTCACCTGCACCCAGGTTGGAGCACAAAATGGGATGTTTTTGCTGTCTCGAGGTAGGCCCTACCACGGCTCTGCCTCGGACTAGCCCCAATTGGTCTCACTAGCTTGTGTATCATGGTATCTAATTCAAATCTCCGCGAAGCCTGGTCCAGAATGTCTCTGCCTAGCTACGCCTCGTTGCGCAAGCATTCCTGCTTTATCCACAGTGTATCTCACCCCGTCGATGAGTACTCAACACCATTATACTTCGCCTCACCCCCGCCTCTTGCTTTTTATCTTCTCTCCCTCCATACCATTGTTCATTTACCTTCTGGATTCCCATACGAGTCTAACCCACGCCTTGGAGACAAGGCCCAGAAGCGGATGATCCGCACCCGCAGTTGTTGAGATGGAGTTCTGCTTTCGGTGTTCTGCGAGGCTGCTCGTTCGACTCGAGCTCGGGCCATATTTGATGAACGTTTTTTGTGCTTTCTGCCGGCTGAGCAAATTACCGATCTCGTTCCATTCTCCGTGTGTTCGAATCCCAACTCTGTCTGATGGTTTTAGTTATAGGTTTGTGATTGTACGTCGTAGGTATAGGATTTATTCCTGTGTCGCACAGCACACTCCTCCTAGGTCGAGAGTCAACATTGAGTTCGGGATTTCTATGCACGAGAAAAGTGGACCTGGCCGGACAGCGCATGGTCCGCCCCGGCACTCCATGAGTTCACTCCAGAACGTTTTCGTTTCTGCTGTGCTGCTCGAGCTCAGGCCATGTCACTTTCCGACTGTGCCCTGTCCTCTCTCTCCCTCTGGTGAGTTTATACTAAGCTCAATGTCTGGCTTCCCTCATTGACCGTTATAATCGGCATTAGTACGTTGCGATTATGCGTCCCAGGGCTGACTTTCCAGGTTTGTTATTGCTCTCCTGATAAGAATACGACCCGGTGACTGGATTGGTGGAAATTTCATCGCCTTTATGGGGTCTTTCTGCGGGAGGCGCTCCTTTGACTCGAGCTCGGGCCATATAACTTTGCATGTCCATTTTTTTCTTCTCCTCCTCGCCGTGAGTTCAAACCAATCTAATGTATTTCGGCTTTCAGGTCACAGACAGTTCAATGTGATTATCGTCCATAGTACGTTTTGAGTCCGCCACTGTTGCTGCTACACACTGTTTCCAGATTTCTCATTCCTCTCCTGCCGTTCACGATCTTCATGTGCGTCTCAGGCATTCATACACGAACCCTGAGGGACGGTCCCCACCCGCACTGAATATAGGATCTTGCATTCGTGTTTCAGATCTGCGGGGATGTTCGTTCGAATCGAGCCCGGGTCATGGCGGTTCCAAGACCCATCTTTTTCCTCGCGGTGAGTTATAACAGGCAATTCCACTGTAGGAAAATTTTGCTATGTAGCAAACGCTCTTCCAGCTATGCACTATTTCCAGGAACATCTCAGAGATAGGACCAGTAGCGAATGGTCCGCACCCGCACCTTATTTTTTGTTAGCACAACCTTTGCTCAGGTACAACTTGAGGATTTTCGTCTTTCAGGCGTTCACAATCTGATTGAATTTCGCTCTCTCGGCCGGTAACATACAGAAAGCAAATAGAAAGTTACCCAAGTCTATCAGATCACCGATGTTGGACGGCAATAAGTGAAAAATTCTTCGTGGCAGCAAGTTTACTTATCAATAAGCTCAAGTCTTTTTGATGTGTCTTCACCTTCCTCTCTACTCAGACATTAATTATGTTAGAATTATGTCTGTCTCTGCGTGTTACGGCACTGATCGGATCAATGTACTGTATGGGTCGAAATTCTTTGCGTCATCTCAAATGATGGCCAGTAGCAGAATTGAGGTAAGTGTGCGGGCTTATGTCAGTTTACATCTCACTTTTACTGTCACATCCACGTCTGAATATACATGGCTATCCCGGCTGTGACTTCCAACAGACTCGCCACGGTTTCAAGTGTCTTTTAGGGAAAAACATTCACGGAAAATCCCTTCGGAAATTTTCTGGTTCGCACCGGTTCCAACCTGTTCGAAGAGGTTCGCAAAAATCCAAAAGCTTCGAGCCCCGAACCACACCCCGGGTTCGGTTCGGGTTTGTTGACGTCTCCGAACCTGAATTCAGGTGTTGTTCAGGTTCGGTTCTGAACCTAACCCCGGCAACACTAAGTATTACATGGTCAAGTCAAGACACTGTTAGGCGCCTCGGCATGCTGAAAATCTAGGAGAGGCTTCAACGCAGTGAACAGTCTATAGAAGAATCTTCGGGGAAACATACAGATGTAATGAAGGGTGGACAGAATTCGGGCAGTGACATTCCGATTGCAGCCTAAGGAATGCGATCAGATTGCTAAGTCACGGAACAGTTCCGAAATTCGCCGGGTCACGCAACCTCTGAGCGCTTTTGGTGACGAGTCAGGCCCAGTGGCGGCGAGGTTTAATTCCGATGCTTTAGTCGAGTAGCGGCGTTCGAGTGGCTGCGGGCGATCTCACATCTGAGGCCAATTGAAGTGACTCCGCGACAGCATCGACACATGCTCATCATTAATTCATTAATTTGGCCAGCTTTCTTGAACAACATGGGCACTTTACGGCCGCAAAATACCGCATACGGACTGTATGTTTACTGTTCTTACGCAAATCCTCGAAGGGTCCATACGGTAAGGTTACGGTACCCGTACTATAACCGTGCCCGTACTATAACCATACCCGTACTATAACCATACCCATACTATAACCATACCCATACTACCATATATACGGACGATCCCTATTCCGCACCCCGAGGTACCTCCAAGACCCAACTTTAGCCCGAAAAATTCACCATGGCCGAAATAACCAACCCCGGCGGTTCCTCGCCATTCGGCCACAAACTGCGCAAAGACTTCCTCTTCGACGAGGACTACGTCAACATCAACCATGGTCGGTCGAATCCCCGCTCCCTACACCCCCCCCCCGCCATATCCAAAAGCCTCCTCCAGACTAGCTAACCACCCACCCCAGGCTCCTTCGGCACGTACCCGAAGGCCGTCCAGGACGCTCTCCGAAAGTGGCAAAACCGGGCCGAAGCCCGTCCCGACGACTTCCTTCGCTACGACCACCCGGTCGAGCTGCGCAGGTCGCGTGCATTGATGGCCGAATACCTCAACGTGCCCTTCGCAACCGTCGTATTCGTCCCCAACGCCACTATGGGTGTGAACACCGTTCTCCGCAACCTGGAATATGACGAAGGGGACGTGATCGTGTACTTCGCGACCATCTACGACGCGTGTGAAAAGACCATCAAGTACATCTGCGAAACGACGAAGGCGCAGGCGGTAAGGGTGGAGTACACGTATCCCGTTGAGGATGAGGAGCTGGTGCGGAGGTTCAAAGAAGTCGTGGCGGGGCAGAAGGTGGTCGGGCGGAGGGTCAAGGTTGCGATTTTCGACGTGGTTGTCAGCATGCCTGGTGTGCGGATGCCATTCGAGGCGCTGACGGAGGCGTGTCGAGAGTTGGGGGTGCTCAGTCTGATTGACGGCGCGCATAGCGTGGGCCAAGTCGAGCTCGATCTGGGGAAGCTGGATCCAGATTTCTTCGTGAGCAACTGCCATAAGTGAGTTCGCTCTTCTTTTCCTCCCCACCTTTATCCTCGCTTCGAAGGGGGAAGCTCTCGATTTCCCAGTTTCTTTTGACATGTCCTTTAACTCCACCTCCTCACTCTGCTCCCTCACCTCCTCCTTCCGTCTCCCTAACTAATCACCACAGATGGCTCCTGGCCCCTCGCGCCTCCGCCATCTTCCATGTCCCCCTCCGCAACCAACCTCTCATGCGCTCCACCCTCCCTACCTCCCACGGCTTCTCGCCCCGCCCTCTCCCCGGCGCACTACCAACCATCAACCCCCTCCCACCCACCGGCGAATCACTCTTCGAAGAAAACTTCGCCTTCACCGGCACGGGCGACTGGTCGCCCTTCCTCTGCATCGCGCCCGCGCTCGCCTACCGCACCGCCCTCGGTGGCGAAGCGGCCATCCGGACCTACTGCGAAACCCTTGCGCGCGAAGGCGGGCTGCGCGTAGCCGCTCTGCTCGGTACCGAGGTCCTGGAGAATAAGACGGGCACGCTGGGGAAGTGCTTCTTCGCAAACGTGCGGCTGCCCCTGGATCGCGGGGCGTGCGAGGCACTGGCGGCGGTGAAGACGGAGGAGAGGAAGACTGCAGGAAAGAGGGCGGTGGGGCAGGAGGAGGTGCCGGGGTTAGTGAAGCATTGGGCGCTGCGGACGATGGCCAAAGAGTATGGGGGGTATCAGGCGCTGATTGAGTATGGAGGGGGTGGTGGGTGAGGCTGAGCGCAATGGTGTATTTGGAGATGGCGGATTTTGAGTGGGCGGCGGGCGTCCTGAAAACCGTTTGTGAGAGGGCAGGGAAGGGGAGTGGTTGGATGGGTAGGTGGGAGGGAATTCATCAGGAAAAATCATTTTCCTATGTCGCTTAAAGCAAATGTGCGTAGTACCAATAGCATCAGTAGATTTGGCGGTTGCCGAGTAGCTCTTCGTAGCCCTGATAGCCGCACACCGGTGATCCATAGCTCTTGATAGCCATTCGCTGCGGATCAGTAGCATCAAATAGCAGTGATCCAACGAACAACCGAGTTTGGACTTGCAACGGCAGTGAATCATATATAAATTCTGGTTAAAGTGTAACAAACCGAATTTAAACAGAGGTTCCTTCACTATTCACTCCGGTTCAACGAGTCAAACGGTAGAAAATAATGCTAAGTCATTTCAAACTCCGCTCCCACGTGTGCGATGGCGTGATTGTTTTGACAGATGGTTGATGCTGGTTGTCGCCTCTTGCCTTTCCCCCCCATCTTCTCTTCCCCTCCTTCCCTCGCCTCCCCTTATTCCTCCCTCTTCCTGCATTCTTTCCGCGCAGTTCAATCATCAACATATGTATTATCCGTGATCTCAAGTCTTCTCAACTCCTACGGCTTCCTCAAGTGCTACTCAAGCTTAACCTCAAGCTCGTCAAGAGCGTTTCCTCCCAAAGAACACTGACATCTTGTCGCGACCTTTCGGACTTGTATTTCTTTGACCTTGTTGGCTCTTCGATAATTATTCAAGCTCTGTATGACCTCCGCCTCCAAGTGCCCAAGATCCAAGAAGCTTCAAGCGTACCCCTTGCAACCTTCTTCCGAATCTTCATTTCAATGCTTTCTTAGGTCGTTGTGACAGATGATTGTAAATTCAGTGAGTGGCAGCCCAATTACGAAAGCAGTTACTAAGTTACTACATCGCGCACAGACACAACACCGATCACAGTCAGGGAAGCCGGAGCGAAAATTGGTGAGTTAAATATATTGTGCGTCGGAAAACAGGCTCTCATACGCCAGTATTGTGTTCGGGTGGGTTATCGCCACGCGGCGTGCCAGAGTACGCTCACCGTCAACGCCGACGCCGTCGATATGTGCTGCATCGAGACTGTTCACAATTTCCCGTCGCTTCCCGCGTAGCGTCCATTCAACTGTTTCCGTAGATTTTGAATGAATTTTATTTGTTATTACTGCTGCATTTGGGACACTTCTATGACTAGGTATCAAGTGTTATTAAGGGTTATAAGGTACTATGATACCTCTGGGTCGGACTATTAGGTGCTACGGAGGTGCTACGAGCTCACGTGTGATGGCTACGAGCGGCTACGAGACTCTGGCGGATGGCTACGATCAGCTACCATATGGGGGACTTGTCGACGGGGTTACCACAGATATTTCGGCTATCAGACACTACGTACTCATGTGGTTTTTTCCTGATGTTTGGTAAGCAGCAGAGTGTCTGTTTCTGAAAAGAAGGTGGTATTTGGCAATGGCAAAGACTGTCACACAACTGGGACGATGCACGCAAATGAGACGCGAGCAGAGCATGTCCCGCAGACCTTGAATGCTCATAATTACTTTTCAACATGCCAATTTTCTCTGTGGAACGGTCAAACCTTGTTTGTCGCAGTTAGCCTTGTACTGCGGAGGTAGGGAGCCTCTGAGAATGCTCCAAAGTGGTTCCCAGTCGATGTCTGAGGGGAATTCGTAGCCCATTGGTTTGTGTATTCGTTGAGTTGAGGCAAAGCTCCCCGACACCCGCCATGATGAGGACGTACCGAAACAGTTATCCTGAAGATGCATCTTCAACTCGGATAGAGAAAGTCTGTCCTAAAATTCAATCTGGAACCAGTCAGAGACTAAGATGTGGAGATCGGAGAACAATGTCTTTGTCGGCGCTGACCGTTCGGCGCCATCTACTGGCCATGAGGATTTAGGGGGGAGGAGTTCGACTACGAACAGGGCGCAAGTCCGACGTGAAATCTGAGCCTCTAGTTCAAATAAGTGTCGTGAAAGTGGGCTGGAATATTATTACTTAATCCTCGCCGTAGCAACAGCTCAATTTGATGAGAGACTCGTCCACAAGAAAATGTACCTGCTCGCGAGTCGAGTTGGCAGGCATAAAAAAGAACAAAGCCGCCCAGATGTAGTGGTATGAAAACGGGATACTACCCCGCACGAATCGAGCAGCATGTCGAGTTCGAGAAAAAAAGTCGACAGGTTAGCTCTCGCGTTCCTGTCCTGGCCGATTTGAACACAACGCTCCAGACGAGTTAATTCCACTGTTGAGACTTTGGGATTCGCAGCCCGGTACATTTTTCCACCGAAACGTACCAAACCACGCTCTCAGTGAGCGAGCAAATCCCGCATAGCGGCGTCAAGGTCGCTCGCATTCAAACCCTAGGTCTCGTTTCATCATTCGCCTCTCAGTAGCCCATCAGCAAGGAGTACAACCAGGAGTGTTATCGTGGATGCCGAGGCTGGTAAAGAATTCCACAGAGAGACTACAAAGATTGAGTGTTTGTGGCGGGCTAGGTTTGTTGAACAAGGAGGAGCCAAGTTGGGCTCAGAGTTGCAAAAGTGACGCAGGAAACTATTTGGATAAAAACGATCCCGCGTCTCCATGGGCACAAGTACTCGCAATCGAATCAGGGTTTAGTAAGAACTCAGCCATATGCGCCGATTAAGTTGTAGCGGCTTCGAGGGGTGGATGCGGTCAGATAAAGAAGGCAGTTTCTCTGCGAGAGGACGTATTTGTAGACGGGCTTGAGCATACTTCAGCCGCTCGGCGAGTAAAGTAAGGACTTTGAAGCTTATGGAGGAGATCCGAGAGAAGCGAGTTGTCGCCGGGCCGGGCCAGATGATCCGCCCGCATCAGGAAAACTCTCCCGAGGAATTTTTTGGAAAAATTTCTTGTGGTCACATATTTTTTGATATTCTTGCAATTTTTGACTACTTTTGTGTAAATTCTTCGCAAAGTGGCGCCACACCAGATACTATTTTCATCATTTTGTCAGGAATTGTCAAGGAATTACCAATTTGGCATTCATTGTTGCTGAAATTTCACGCCACATGTGTTCAACACAGAGCAATGTTATACTCAGGTACGATATTCCTGACAGAAATCAAGTGTGCTTGGGGATAACTGGGTGCAAGTTGTAATTCAACGCGGGGTGATCCGACACAGTTCGATAAATATCTAGGCTGCGCGAAGTTGACAACGTAGGAAACCATCTAAGTCCATTGCCGAGAGTGTGGTAAGACCGTCGGAAACCGGTGTCCGACATCAAGAAAAACTCCTTTTGATAATTATCTGCCAATTATCGGCAATTATGCATAATGAGGTAAGGTGAGATAATTTGAAGTATTTGCCTTTTTAATCTGTACGGGTACCCCACGGCAGGTGTACTCAAGTCTAATAGTATATTTCCAAGTATATCTGAGGAGTATTGCAAGACGTTTCAGGCTTTGAAGGGGTGGTCACATCGAGACGGCACTTTGCACAAGGCATTCAAACTCCGCCCATCAATCAATATGTCGACATGTCGTTGATTGAACGTGGTCTCGTACGATATCTCTTTCTTCCTTTCCCCCACCATCCCTCTCATCTTCCCCCTCAACTCGCCGTCGACACCCGCGATTACTTCCATAGCGCCCACCGGGCTCACCTGGAATAATCCCGGCGTCTACGTCTCCCAGTCTCTACCTGGCTCAGCGAGCACATCTCACTCTTTGCCTGCCCGTCAGACTACCACGTCACCCGCCTCCACAACCAACACGACTCCCTGCCTCTGTCGCTCAGAGACTAGCATCTAACCCTTCCTCCCTCCTGTTCAGTCTCCCCGCCTCTCGCCTCACATCTTTCCACTGTGTGACCCGTCACCATCAACCACTGTATGTTTGTATCCTACGATCCTATTTCCTCCCTCCTCTCCCTGCTCTTCTGTGTCGGGCCTGTTCTCCCCTCTACATCGGCCCCATAGTCGGATTCATCGCTGCGGTTGTAAGTCCGAATCTCGGCTATTGTACAGCCTCAAGTGCTCGCCGACGGAGAAGACGTACGTCAAGCGACGCTTACCGACAGAGAAGACATAATCTGCAACAACAGCAACAATTGTTTCAAGTCATCGGCCTCGGAGATGCAAGTGGTCAATCAAGACAACGCCAATCCCTTGTTTGAAATTCTCTATTCGTCCCAATGCCGTGATTGCAGGCACTTTCAAATTTACATGTCTACATGAAGCCCGTCTGTGCACACCCTCAAGTTCCCTCAAGTACTTCAGTTTTGCTCCCTTGTTGGTTTCGTTTTCCTCAGGCACTTCCGAATTTACATCTCAACATCAAGCCCATCTATGCCCGCCCTCAAGCGCTCTCAAGTACTTCGGTTTGGCCTCGCTTTCCTGGTTCTGCAGGTACGTACCCTCTCCATTTCTTCGTGCGGCGATTACCGACTGACTATTTCCTACAAGAGATGTGAATATCCTCAACGAGGCTTTAGATACAATATGTTACAATGTTATGTGGTAGTCCTAATAGCATTTGTTTGCCTTTTATCGCTGGCGGTGTCGATCTGAGAACAATACTACATCAAACCTGAGACATTTATACAAAAAATGAGCACAACCACTGGGCATTTTACTGAAAAATGCGGTATAAGTTCCAAAAATTCCCGCCGAAGACAAATTTTGGGTAAATTTTGCATACTCAAGAAACTGAAGATATTTTTGGTAAATTTCTGTGAAAATGAGCTAAAATACATGGGGGGGGTTTCCCTGATGCGGGACGCTTGCTCTTGCCCACATACAACATGCGAGGTACTGTGATGGATATCCGTAAGTTCGGCCCCAAATGAGTCTTCACGCACCCGATAAGACTTGTACTGACTCTAGTGCTACTATATTGTTGTCAGATGGCGTCCGAAGCCTCCGCAATACTATACCTCCCCCGTTTCCATCCCATTTGTTTCATCACCATAAACACATATTTCATATATTCTATCTTCAATCGCCTCGTCTCCTTGAACACTAAACACTTTATATTTCATAAGCTCGTTCACATAGTTACTAGCATGTATATAAGCTGCAAGTACTGTTTGAATATATTTACCTGTTTCTTAGTCTCTCGTAGACAGACACTCTATACATTCTTGCTCGTACCTCGCTGTATAGCCTGTTTCTTCCCTTACAAAATATATGCGGAAAATCAATATTCAAAGATCTTCTTTCTCGTTCTATTGACTCATAACTACTGCCTAGAGTATAAAAGGGAGTCGTTCCCTCTTGTAACGACATCTAAATCTTACCTCAATACAGCCAAGTAGCTTTCCTAAAAACTTGTGTGAACTCAGTTGAAGCCGCATGCTCACCTCGGTCTCCCATCAAGCTAGTTTCTTAGTAGTTAAAGCCACGTGCTTCAAGTTCTTTGACTAGACGCGATCAGTAGCTGGAGTTGAAAATTGCGAACACTTAACCTTAGGGGACCAAGTATGACCTTTGAGGACCAACCATACCAGATTTCAAGGCAAAGTGATGGTAGGCCCCCGGTGACTACCTACTAGGTCGGTCCGCCGATTTGGGTAGATTTACTCTATGGAATTTGAGCCTTGGACCTCAGATTTACTCTATCGCGGACCGAATAAATCCAAATTTTCTTCCACGGTATTTTTTCCTACTTCTCCCCCTCCCTTGGCCATTTCCGCTGTATTTCGTGCCCCTTGGGACGGTTCTGAGAGCGAAATGTGGATGGAAGCAGCACTATTTGGGGCAAATTTGAGGTCGCAATTTTTTTCAGGGTGCGTTCTTTCTTCAAAAAAAATTTCCTGGCTGCGCCAGAGTTACTCTATTTCGGACCGACCTAGGTCGTTCAGACCTACTTTTACTCTATATTCCGGACCCAAAAACGCGATTTTTACGCTCAGATTTACTCTATTCCGGACCGACCTAGTAGGTAGTGACCGGGGGCCTGTGATGGTTCGGCCCAAAGTTACGCGAACTTTGAATGGGGTCGACACCGTGTGAGCCATCATTCATTAACTCAGCCTCGCCACCCTCCCTCGCCACCGCTCGCTTTCCACCAATTCTCCGCCGTTTCAGGACTTCATGGGCTCGTTATGCTGCCCTGATGCTCTAAATTTGCCTTGGATACATCGCCGCTCAAAGATAAAGGATAACACTGCACACGACAGCGTGGAAGACCTGGTTCAAATTCTGATCAACCGCAATGAAACGCCTCCATATCCAACGCACCATTCAAGCTATGGGTATGGCGCTTTACGTGGGCTTTCTCGTTTACTTCCCCTATGCTTTCAAGCCTGGATGAGTATTTTATGCATTTAACCTCTGGCGCAACATTGCTCAAATGCATTGAAACACGCCATTTGGTGTCGCTGAAGTTCAAGATTCCTTTGAAAGGGTTGCTAGTCCCTAGGGATGGAAATATTTGGTCAGGCATATAAATAAATGTATCAATAGTTACCCTGCACGGTATCCTGGGCCTACATGTTCGCTTGCTCTGGCCACACACTTGCTTTACAAACATGTGCCATGAGCGACAGTTTCCCCCTTTCAAAACATGTTCGTATACCCTCTTTTTTGGTAGTATGTACCACCAAAACTATCCACATCCCATATATGCACCTTGTGTTTGGATCTGAATACATTTTGGGCCCAGTCATGGCCTCAGCGGCCTATACCGTGAGGTGGCCAAGTACCCTGCTGCCTTTTTGGGCGTGCGAGCAAGAAGAAATTCACGGTGCGCTATAGCCACTCCTAAAATCCGCCAAAATATTTCTAACCCATCATAGGATGTATGCCTTTGATCTGTGATTTATGACGCTATGAGGCCCGTTCACAGCGTCCGAGAAATAACGACAATCGCTAAGGTGGCCGAGTACCTGGTGGCCGATAGTACCTCGTAAGTGGCATTTTCCGGTACTTCTCAAAGTCGACAAGGTTCGACTTTAAGCAAAGCGCTCCATGGTTTAGACTACTCGTAAACAACTAGCTCAAACTCTTCCCGTTACATCTCTGCCCGGAGCCTATGGTCGACTTGTAATTACATCGGGCACGAATCTACGTACTGTATCCATGCCGCAGCGCTAGTTGAATGAGGGGTGAGGGCCCTTTGGCCATCTCGGCATTGAATCGGTTCCAGCCTGCCTGTCTCTCCACCTGTCATCTATAAGTCTCTGATCGCGATGTAGGATATCTGTATCATACTTCGATCGCGTTGTGGAGGCAAAGAAGCTCCTGCCCGCAGCGCCACAGCCTGAACGAGCGGCCGGAGCAGCACCCACAGAAATCCTTCCACCACCGCCACCAAAACCCCGACCCGGCGTACGTGAGGGTTTCCGTGCGCAGCGCGTCAGCTGTATCCTCCAGTCTATGTTTCAATTTTTATTGACGCCGGCACGAAGAAGAAAGAATATACAGCTCACGTTCGGAGTCGGCGCGCGAGATCCTCTGCCTTATCTGATGCTACAAGTCTTAAGCCATCCTTGGTAATTACGTCCTTGAATTTCTGTCGGGCGTCGCGCAAGCGATGTGCGACCACTGCGCTGCGTCGCGTGGGGGAGAGGACGTGCGTGGCCAGGACTAGTACTGTCAAGACCACGGTAACGGCAGTTGCGATGTGGAGGATGAATGTGGGCAATATCTGTCCTGAGACAGAGACGATGTCAGCCAGGATGGGGATGGGGGACATCCTGTAGTCTGAGCAGTGGGGTGGCTGTTTGTCTCTGTTCATGTTTTTAACCGCCTATGCTACGCATCTCTCTCTTCATAAGATTACGTGGGAAGAATGGGAAGTAATGTGCACAGCAGTTAATGACAGGGAGCACGGCTGCCGAAATTAAAAAGATCATGCGAAGCTTCTGCTTTTGGACTTTCATACCCAGAACTTTGGAAGCGCCTGGCAAGTTCTCTGTTTTGTGTAACTGCCTGAGGGATTTCTGAGCCCGTAAGTTACGAATCAGAATTTGAAGCCGACCTGTCATTTCATCGAGGCGCAATCATCTCAGAATTTGGAGCCGACCTGTCATTTCATCGAGGCGCAATCATCAGAATTCGGAAAACCGACCTGTCATTTCATCGAGGCGGCAACTCAGAAATCCGGATAATTCTAATCAGCAACCCCCCTTGCTGAAGTACGGGAGGTTGCAACCCTCCAGCCGAAAGTGTTAGATCTGATGGCGGTTGATGGCGGAAGCGGCGGGAGTGTGTTCGGGCTCTTGCTGGGTAAGGCATTACAGATCATGACCGCCTGGAGGCCAAGGCAGAATAAGGGTCGAACACGCCATAGACTGCCGCCATCACTTATTCAATGAACCGACAAGGGTGGGCCAAACCGAACAGGCACTCAAATCCCAGCTAACACTCACTGGTGTTGGTCGGACGCTGCGATGACTTTATTCAACTACCGATAAGTGTGGGTCTAACCAGATCGGCACTCTTACCAACCTCGACCAGTGATCATGAAAATCGGATGGAACCAGATTGCTGCCCGCCCTGGATGGATATTCATCGGGGGCCTTCCGGCCACCGCTAGTGAACAGCAGCCAACCCGAATAGAACGGCGGGTCAACAAAGATGATGGTGCTGTGTACGACTCACTTGGACTTCTCGGGCCGCCCCCATAACTGCGCAAACCAATCCAGTCAACAATCGGAAATTCTCTGGACAGCCTTCACAAACGCCCGGCAAAGACCGACACGGTTACGGGTCCAATCACCTCCACCGCGAGGAGATACTGCCCCCGGTGAGCGTTAACGAAGAGAGTTCGGTACTGTGTAGGACATGGAGAGAGTACGGAGTGATCTGAATGAGAGGAAACATTATGCGGTGAAGTAGCTCAAGTGCGTGTACCACATCGGCAAGAGTTCATTCGACTAGCCGTACATTATTGGGAGAGAAAAATAAAATTGCCGTCGGGTTGTCGAAGGGGGGCGTTCGGGCTAGGATATTTCGCCGCGTCCGCCGATCCGCGCCGCGTCACCTGGTGCCATCGCCGCGGCGCAACACGAGATCGCCGCGTCCATTCCTGCAATCGCCGCGTCCACCATCTCCATCGCCGCGTCCTCCATCTCCATCGCCGCGCGCCGCCGCTGACCACTCAAGCGTCTATTCTTATTTATTTTTGTCGCCATCCTTCCGAGTTCAGCCCCACACCACCGCTGCCGCTCCACCACCAGTGCCACGCAATGCCTCGCCACTGGCTGTCTATTTTATACCGGATTAATTTACATTCATAGACGTCTTTGGTACCCTATATATGCTTCAATGTACCCCAGCTCTGTGCGATCTTTGCCGGCGCAAGAACACAACACCATCCTAATGTTCCGGCGGCGCTGTCGCCGATGGTGTGCACAAGACTACGTGCAGAGACCTTGCTTGCATCGCAAATACAATCATCGTTGGCTCAAGTAGATGCTGGATATCCATAATTGTTGTAAAGAAAATTTGAATCCATCTCAAGTTCAAATTACAAGGAACTCATGGTTCGATTGGGAGAGTACGGGTTCAATCTCACCTATCTACTTTTATTTTAGCCCATCCCTGTCCCTCGTCACCACCGCCCCCATCGACTCCGTTGCCCCCTGTGTTTCCACAATTGCCTTAGGTCCCCGAGGCCTGAGTGTACGTGGTGTTGCTTGTCGTTTTGGCGGAGGTGCATCTTCTGCACCATCGTCGTCCATCCTTGGTCGAGTATTGGTTGGAAATCTTGCTTGGGACGTATCCTCCCTGGCCTCAGGTGAAACTTTTGTGGAAGTATTGGCGGGAGATGGATCACGCGGCGCAAGGTCATACTTGACCGTGTGCTGCTTGAGGGGATATTTCCATCCAAATCACATATGAGAGTGATCTGGCACGAACGAGGTTACCCAAGACTGATTTTTGGGACTTAAAATGGCGTATGCGGACGCACAGACTATACTTCGGTTTTGCTGATTTTGAATTTGAGCCATATTGAAGCATTCCGGTTTGTTTTTTTGCGTGAAAATGGGCCATCGCTCTATTTCTATGGCGGTCCCGATGCACATTTATTCCCGCGCAAAATATTTTCGGAGTTATCGGTGTCCGCGCCTTATAAATACGTTCTTTCACAGCCTCCGCGCTAAAAACGGGCCGATCTGTCAATCAGTTTATATGGCGCGGGATTCGGATTCCCGCGCAAAATAAATTTGGAGCCCCGCCCTTTTGGTTCCCCGCCTCTTTTAAGTCCCGCGTCTTTTCGGGCGCGCCCCTTTTTGTTGACGTCCAAATTTGGCTCTCACAACAGATGAATTGATTGAACACAGTAAACAGTAATAGGGCGATGATTTTCACTGTCCAATCAGAATTGATAAAGCACTTGTCAGGGTTCAATTGCTCTGAACCAGAGGCCCGACACTCGGAAGCACTTTAAATGCCCATGTTTCCAAGTAAATATTCTCCACTTCTATGAAACTGTCTAGACTCATGCTTTCTGTCGTTGAAACAGTGCGACTCACACTGCTGCTGCTCTCGCACAGTGTCACAATTGGTACGGCAGTCACAATATTGCCAATATTCAAATGTGTTAGCACTGTTCTCAATGTCAGTCATGTCTGCACTGGCTACAATGCAGGCACGATGCAGGAGCCTGTTGAATCTGGTCTGCCCAACCTCAGTTTTGGGGCTGTGTTTAGCTGATTTCTAGAAGCTTATTTGAACATCCCTGAGATGGCCTAATCATAGTCATCTGCCCTGTAGACCATGTAGCATTTCGAAGTATCTCCATCTTTAATCTCCTGTGAAAGCCTGTATACCACAACCACCTTCCCAGGTGATAGAGGCATAAAATTGGGCAGGTTGGAAGATATCACAGCCTAGGCAATGTAGATTGAATCAAGGTGTAGCCGCATATCTGGATTGAATGAGACAGTAGAAATAATGAAGAAGCTCACTGAGATATACTCTTAAAAAATCCAATTCTATACTGTGCTTTGAGTCATGGGGGTAAGAGTACTGGAGACTGCTCCAACACCCTTCTTTCATGCAGGCATGATCTTGTTTGGTTGCATCCCATCCTCAAAAACTCGCATGTCCGCTGTGTGAGAAGCCTATTGACCACTTTTCACTTACACAGATGACCGAAGTTCAAAGTCAACACTAGTGTATAGGGAAACATGGTAAGGACTTCTGTGGGTTCAGAGGTAGCCATTGTGTTGATTTTAAGACTCACCAAAAAGTATCAGCTTGACAATCCCAGTTGAGAACGCTGAAAGTTGACACACTTCACTTTGATTTCAGCCAGGGAAGGAAGGAAGGACGGGTATATTACTGCGGAGGTCCCAATAAGGAACAAGCAGGTACTCTACCGATGTACAACATGTCCTAAATTGTATGCTACAGTCGCCAACGGCCCTACCAATGTGGTAGCCTATCTACTCAAGGTAATAGACATTGCACGGCAGAACTTTAGAAGACAGGTAGGCTTGGTATGATACCAAGACAACTCATGTTAATCGAAATTCGTATCTGTAAAAAGAACGGCTTCATTAGGAGCTTTGGAAGGTGCGTAGGACATGCCATCATAATTTTTAAGCTCCGAGGTGACTTGTACTAAGCTGTACTCGTAAATCCTAGCCTAGGGGACTGCAACCATCGTCAAGTAATAGTAATGCAAGGGTTCAATGATTGAGCAAAACTTTGGTTGGGAACAAAAAGGGGCGGGATTCAAAAGGGGCGGGGAACAAAAAGGGGCGGAGGTCCAAATTTATTTTGCGCGGGAATCCGGATCCCGCGCCAAATAAACTGATTGATAGATCGGCCCGTTTTTAGCGCGGAGGCTGTGAAAGAACATATTTATAAGGCGCGGACACCGATAACTCCGAAAATATTTTGTGCGGGTATAAATGTGCATCGGGACCGCCATATATTTCGGACAGATAATCTAGGTTACTGTGTAATAAAAACATATTGCTGGTTTATTTGGCGGATGGGAAGCTCGGATCCCCGCAGAAACTGTGAACTCCTCCATGGTGCATTGGCATTAACGATCCAATTTTTTTTGGACAGGGCTTGACCTCAGGGTTTTGGGTCTGTCTGTCAACTAGGTGGATGGTCTACAATGTTTCTGGACATGTTTCCCCGAAACTCATTTCAGTGCTGTATGACATGTTCTCTCAGAAAAAAAATCAGGAGTCACTTTCCACACCTGTTTTTGGTGGCGCGGTGCGGAAAGGTGGACGCAGTGCGGCTGTGCACTTCACCGCGTCGCGCTGATCTTCGATTAGACTTGTTAATTTGATCCAGATCCAACAGAATAACGGTTATTACCACAGTGACTTGCCTCAGACGTACTTGTGGGCATTAGAATTCTCGGGGACGGTGTCAGGAACGTGGCCTCGACGAGGTCTGTGGCTGTGTAGTTGAGACAACACTGGGGACGATGTACACTGATAATGAGTGTTGGTTAGTATGCGAGAAACAAAGGGTTGGAAATTGTTGAGAGAAAGCGGGAGAGGGAGTGATTTGAGTGGCGCCGCGACACCGCCGCGTTAAGTATGTTCATCGCCGCGTCGAGTGTGGGAGCGCCGCGTCGAGTGTGGTGAGCGCCGCGTCACATTTTTGACACGCCGCGTCCTGGGGTTGGGACCGCCGCATGCCGCCGCGTGACGCGGTGGTATCGCCGCGTCAAAATGGTGGGACGCGGCGAATTTACCGTCCACTTCGCCGCGTCCCGCCGCTGACAGCCGCTTCACTACCGTGTCACGCCGCGTCACCGCCGCGTCCAACTTACTTTTCATGACGACAAACTCTCGACAAACGCAGTCGACAAGCTCAATTCCTTCGCCATCTCCAAGGTGTAATCGGTGAGTACATTCTCTGTGTGTGTGATCTAGCTACTGCCTCCACAGCGTGAGATCGGCGCTCCTTAATTTTTGACCGCCGCGTCAACCGCCGCTTCACCGCCGCTTCACCGCCGCGTCCACCTGGACGCGGCGAAATCGTTTGGCCCGGGGCGTTCACATTCAGAATATGACTGAAGGCGGAGAATCGGAGGTAATGGGAAAGAGGAAATGGATTTTGAATACACCAGAGCGTGCGTCGGCCGTCATTCGCCCGGAGTCAAGGCCATCGTATCGTCGCGAAGTACAGGCCCGCCTCAGCTCAAGTATGACGCGCTTCAAAATCAATGGGCCAGCCATCGAGTAGAATAATTGATTGAGAGATAGGTCGTACTTTACTTTTGAATGCCAATGTCGAAAAATCTCCGCGTACCTCCACAATCTAACTCATTCATTCCGTACAGAGCCCACCGCAGGCGGGCCCTGCATGCTGCGCCGCATGACGCCGAGGTTCGCTATCGTGCGTAACCAAAGTTGAAATAAAAATAGAATAGAGGAAACGCATCAGGAATGCGCGTCCACGTCTTTTTATTCGCGCCCAGCCCGCCCTTGAGCGCGAGCACGCGGTCGGTGAATTTGCGGATTTTGTGCGAGGGGAGGGTAGCAGGGGAGGGTAGCAGAGATAGCCATTGGGGCGCCGGTTGCAGAAGCCGCGATACGAACGGTGCGCGAGCTGTGGGGCATGATCAGCAGGTGCAGTTTTCGAACAAAGAAGACAGAAAAAAAATTAGAGAAGGAACAGAGACAGGGAGAACGTACCCAACGACCAAATCTTTCGCCTTCGGTGTACGCGCGCGCTTCCGCTTCTCCGTTTTAGTTTTTGAACCGGAAAGGGATTTTTTTGAAGAGGGGATGGCGGGGGATGCAAAGGCGGAGGTGAAGAGATGGTGGGGAAAGTGCTAAGGATTTGAGTAGATCTGCCCATCGCCGTCTTCGGCTGGGATCCATCCTCATCTTCATCATCGATGTCGTAAGCCGACGACATGTCCTCATCTTCCTCTTCGTCCTCCCGCTCTCCTCTTGCGCCTCCCGCATCCCGCGCTCCATCCTACTCTCTACCTCCTCCTCATCCTCTTCCACCTGCCCCTCTGCGTCCGTGGTTACGCCCTTACGTGCCTTAATGCTTCTCTCTCCCTCCCGATTCCTCTCCTTCTTCTTGTCCCTCTCCTCAGCCGCGACTTGCCCCCGTGCCGATTCTCTGGCATACGGCGCGCTTCGCTTGCGTGTGGGATATCGCAATTGCTGCGTCATTGTCCGAGTCGGAACGCGAGCGAGGAAGACAAATGTGTGGTGATATTTGGCTGGAGCTTTACTGCACAGCATTTCGCTTCTTTCTTCAAAACGCTCATGTCGATTTCTGGGTGTTTCTCTTCTGGCGACTCTGGAAGCGCGCAATGTTTTTCTTTTTCTTCTGTGGATATTCTATCTGGTCCTCTTGGTTCGCGTACCACCGCCCAATCTTGGAATTAAACAATGAACTGGCTATACGACAATGACTCTTCAAGTTCCTCTTCGCCGTCTCTTCCTTTCATAGCTCCTGCAGCGCACGGATTCCGGTGTATCTATTATCCACATTGTACATGGGTTGCGTCGTGTTTTAATCTGTCAACCAAAACCATCACACTTCAGACCTCGCCCAGACTCTTTAGACTACTAACCTCTCGAATGGTTCGCACCCGTACCCAATAGGGAGTCACTTTTCGTGTTCTTCGGGCTGCTCGTTCGACTCGAGCTCGGGCCATATGGTAGGAATACCCTTCCTTTTTGTGAGTACGCACCAATGCCGATGCTCCTCCCGGTTTTGGCAATTCTCTCGTGGTCATTAATATTTCCTGCCGGACGCTGAGTATTTTTTTATAAATAGATACTCGAGCCATGAGGGATTATGGGTCGCAAGGACGGGATAGGATTTTTACCACCCAAACGCTTTTCACAACTATGCACTTGTACCATTTTCATGCACGTCTCGAAAGACCTGATACACGCAATTAAAACTTCACGGCAACGGATGTGCGGGGATGTTCGTTCGACTCGAGCTCGGGCCATATGCATCTGGATGTCTTCCTTTTTGCTTCGCGGTGAGTTCGAACCAATCGAAATGTCTTCACATTGCCTCCGTCCTATTTTCAGATTAACTAGCTACGATTTCCCAAGTATTGTACGCTTTTCATATTTTTCGTTGCTCTCCTGTTGTTCATTCGTCCTCGATGATAAGAACATGGCCCGGTGACTGGATTGGTGGAATTTTCGTCGCAATTATGGCGCATCTCTGCGGAAGGCGCTCATTGGACTCGAGCCCGGCCATATAACTTGGCATTTCCAACTTTTTTATCCTCTTCGCCGTGAGTTCAAACCATAACCCTCAAGCCGTCCCTGGTGATTACATCTTGAAACTCTGCTGAATGATTCTCTCATAGACCGATGCTTCAACATCGAAACTCGTACCTCGTCAGTGGCATTTTGCGGCGGTACCTCTCAAAGGCGACAAGGTCCCATTTTAAGCAAACGGCTCCATGGTTTAGACTATTCGTATGTAACTAGCTCAAATCCTTCCCGTTACATCTCCCCTGGAGCCTATGGTTGACTTGTGAATACATCGGGCACGAATCTACGTATCCATGCCGCAGCGCTAGTTGAATGAGGGGTGAGGGCCCTTTCGCCATCTCGGCGTTGAATCGATTCCATCCTGCCTGTCTCTCCACCTGCCACTCATAAGACTCCAATGGCACCATTTAGGATCTTTGTCTCATACCTCGATCGCGCTGTGGAGGCAAGCAAGCTCCCTCCCGCAGCGCCACAGCTTGAACGAACGGCCAGAGCAGCAACCACAGAAATCCTTCCACCACCGCCACCAAAAACCCGAACCGGCGTATGCGAGTGTTTCCGTGCGCAGCCCGTTGGCCGCATCCTCCAGTCTATTTTTCAAATTTATTAACCCTGGAACGAAGAGGAAAGAATATACAGCTCACGTTCGGAGTTGCCGCGCGAGATCCTCTGCCTTATCTGATGCTACAAGCCTTAAGCCATCTCTCGTAATCATGACCTTGGAACTATGTTGGACCACGCCCAAGCGATGTGCGACGACTGCGCAGCGTCGCATTGGGGAGACGACGTGTATGACCAGAGCAAGGGCAGCCAAGACCACAGTGATGGTAGTTGTGATGTGGAGCATGGAAGTGGGAAAGACCTGTACTGAGACTGATACTACGTCGGCGAGATTTGGGACGGGAGACATCCTAAGCATTAGGGTGGCTTTTGCTCCTTCATGTTTTTATCACTGCGCCTGGCGCTTAATCTGCTTCTTCGCGTTTGTGGAGTATCAATCCGCGTCCGGTTAACCGATGACTCAGCCCGGATAAAGCGGTAAGGCCGACAAGCGGCAGAGCCCGGTAACAAGAAATAAGTACCATAGGCCTGCTAACACAACTGTTGTGGGAGTAGTTTTTGGCAACTTATTACGAATAAATCAATCAAATCAAACAAAACATCCTTGGTCTAAATTGCCGGTACCGAGGGCAGGCTCGGGACACATCGCCCGAGCTTCGCTCGGCTCGAGTCCGTCGCCCCCCTCATAATACCTTGCCGTTGAGGCAAATGAACATAGAGGTAGAGTGGAGAGAGAGCAGTGCGCAGATAGATCACTGTACAGACAAAGCCAGTGGGAAAGAGAGTCTGGAAAAAATTCCAACCATCTCTTGGAAGTTGCTGTTGGATACTTATTGAAGCAGGATAGACATTGCAATTATTCTCATGTCCAAATGTAATAAGAAGGGAATTTTCCTTGCAATTCATCCAAGATGCTCGGGATGCCAAAGGTGGAATTGATTCAGGTTGAATGGATCTGTCGGAGAATTCAAAGTAGGAGAAGCACATCTATGGAAAAAATGAGTAAAATCATAAATATGACCAGGGCTGATTTAAGATAGCAGGCCTCTGAAGTTCACTTCAACTTCACTTGCCAATCAGACTTGAAGTAACGAGCAGAGTTAATGCCTCGGAAATTTGATATCTGCGGTTCCGGACCTTGTGTCAATCCAGAAAATGGAAGGGTAACACTTACCGAAGGACATGGAGATGTCACAAACTTTAATAAAGAATCACTGAACCAGAGCGAGAGAGCGGTCGAATCGGACTTCATGGTAAGCACAATTATGAGTTTGGGGGATGCCGATCATCGGCTCAATGCCGAAGTCAGAAAGCCGAGACATTTTGGCTCATTCAGATCAAGAGATTACTGCTGACGCAAAAACAGCTGACAAAAATGTGATTTACTGCAAAAACTCAAAATCAGGCTCCCTAAGACCCTTTAACTTACGTTACCGGGAATTGGCTCACTCGGCCAGACAGTCAGCAAGATCCGGTTAAACCCCGTGAAAGCTATGCGCCGATGTTTAAATCCCCATTTTCTGATTTTTGGGTATTTCCGCCTGCCGCATCTTGTCACTTGTGCCACGGACCGCAGTGGTCCATTGCGACTAGACGTGTGCCACATTGCCAATATCACATTCGCCTCAAGCACAAGATAATGGGCTATCCTGGACGATCACATCCTCACCAGCAGAGTAGAATGCTCCGCCCACAACAGTATGTTTTTGAAGAACGACGTGGGGGGAGAGTGGACATGCGGCCACGTACGCTGACAGCGCAAGCTGTTGACCCAAATTTAGCGGCACATCATTAGGGAGGCGCCTTTGGCGCTAGAATGTTGACGGTTTTCTCCTTTATCGCAAAGAAATCCGTTCTGAATGTGCGCTACATTTAAAAAAAGTGGGATTCTTCAAACCTCAGCGAGCACAGTAATGTACTATGTCCGACTGGCTTCCCGGTCAGTCGGGGTAACCGGTCACTTGACCAATATAAGAGGGTAGACCCGACTTGATGCTTAGAGGCTACTCGCATGTTGAAAGGCAAGTACAGACACCCCTCGTACCCAAAATTGAGGCAATTTGATTCCGTTGATGTGATGCTGTGCTCGATTGATTGACGGTGGGAGATGCCGAACACCGCTTTTCTTGTTTCGGCCGTAACATAAATCGATGATTTCTGCACAACCACGGCATCGTTCTGTGACCACTAGGGCTCATTTTGTTCAGGAAGTGTCTACATACATTATGGGCTCATTTACAGGTGCTTACCCTCAATACATACTTATATTATACCAGGTAAATGATCTCAGGACGTCACATTGAATGGCTTGAGGCATGGATTTGTTGGCCGTATATCAGAGGAGGTCGTGGTGCTATGACTTCACAACTCCAAGTGAATGTTCTACAAGGTCAATAAATTGATTTGACGCTGTTAATGTAGCCCCGTCGATTTGCTTCCTTCCTTATTCACGCCTGACCGGTTACCTGGTTTTGGCCGGTCCCTGACTTGCCGCGGCAAAATATTTGCTGACACATGAGTTCTTCACTAAATATCATGCCCTTGGGCTCATTATATTCCCATGATGCAGGACTAAATCACGATATGCGAAAATCTCCAGTTTCGTTGTTCTTCCTCTCTCAAGATATTGAAAACCATTAAGGTGACCGGTTGCCCAGTCAAAAATAGTAAGTATTCAACAGAAAATATTTGCCGCTCGATGAAGCTACTGTAACACACTCCAACTTCTCATCCAGAGGAGGAACGGAAAACGGGATAACCTATCAGTGTACTCAAAGATTTCAGAGTAGAAAATCCAATTCTTTCTCCAGCAGCTTTATCTTCCGCTATCTACTTGCCGTTTCCTGTACAAATTACTTCCCGACTTCCCGAAATCTTCCAAATCCATTCCCACGAGGCCCACTCCATGGTTATCTCGCGCAGGAGGGGATATTGATCGTTGAGCGCCGCGACGAGCTGATCATGTTGGTCCGCATAGAAAATACCCATTTGCCAGGGCATCCGCAGCCGCAGGGTCTCCAGATTAGGCGGAAAGGATATGCTGCGCGTGCAGATGCGGTGCACAAACTCCTACATCACATTGGTCAGATACGGTCAGGATAGTAGATAATCCATACCTGGTATTTCGGACTTGTATGCTCTACGAGTCCATAGGGGGACACACGGCGAGGAGGCTCATCCTCGGAATCTGAAATTTGTTCAACGGGGGGATCGTCGAATGCTGCTTCGTCGTCAAGCTCCAGAGTGCTTGCGTCCTCGGAAAAATAGGGACCACCACCGAAAACACCGAGGCAACAGCGACGCCTAAAGCCTTGGCTATGGTCAATGTGAATGTCTTCATCGGGAACCGCCATAGAAAGAAAGTGTAGCTCGGGAAACATGGCTGTGATGGCCGCGGACGTGTCTAGAGTCGAGGAAGTACGGGGAATAGAGATGGACTGAAGGGGCACCGAACTGCGCAGGACGGCCATGAACACCTGCTTCAAGTCCTCAGCGGATATGGTGTCATCTCTAAGGCCCTCGGAAAGTACTGTCACGGTACTGATGGGGCGATTCGGGGTGAAGAAACCAACCACTTTCCCTGGTGTCGTGAGCTTTCGCAAGAGTGGAACAGCGGCTGAGTCGAGGTGTCCCCGAGCAGATGCAACGGAGGTCGCTGGAACCGATTTTAAGACGAAAGATTCCAGCTGTGGACATTGTTTCAAGAAGCCAAGGACCAGATCGAGGTCGGATGCATCGTCTAAGGATAGATTGACGAGGCAGGGGAGGGGGGTACGGTCGAAGCCGATGATCATGGGCAACATTTCTCGGGTAGCGTGAAGGTTGAGCTGGACTAGACGCCCCGGGGATACGATTTTGAGAGAACGACGAATTGCAGGGTCAAACCACGGTCCCTGACCGCAAATCGTGAAACGTTGCACTTTCAGTTCAACCTCATCACTATGCGTAATGTGGCAACTGTCGAGAGTGAGTTCCTGCAATCTCGGTAGGGACAGCAGGAATTTCTTTGCACTCGCGTCGACGAGGACTCCCGACATTTCCAACGAGATTAGGTTGCGATACAACGCAAGGTTGGCAAAGAATGTGGTGATGACTCTGTCGCGCAAACCGTCAAAGACGTCTGCACGACTGACCGCTACCTCGGTGCTAGGTAGCCCAGGGAGTGCTCGTTTCCGTGGGAGTGACGAAGCGGAGGTGATTTTCCACGATTTGACCATTAGGACGTGGGGCGCTTCCGCCAATTTGTCGAGCCGCACCGCCATACGATGGATGTGGCGGACACGCTCAAGCCAGATGTTCGGCCTAATTCCCTTCCTGAGGGCTCCCACGTCCGCGCACTGATACTCGAGTAGAAGTGGTACGCAGACGGATCGGAACCGTCGGCACACCAACGAGAGGCGGCGGAGCTGGCGGCGAGAGCACAATATCCAGGAGGCGACCCAGAGTTCGAGGGGAAGCCTGTGCAGGTAGTCAATCGGGGGGGCCATGTCGTGGTGCGTAGTCAAGACGTTGCGCCTTCGTTCTCATTCGGATGCAGAGATCTTGATCCGGTTGCCGGGTCGTCAAGCATGCGGGATCATATCGTGGGAGACTGTTTGCACTCCCGAACATAAGTTGCTACGGTTACACGAACGCCGGGGCTAGGAAGTGGAATTATCGGAAGTTGACAGACACGGTGCTGTAGAACTCAAGGAAGCATGAAATCTGGATAGCTTTGCCGCCTTTGCGGAGTGTTTTGACATAGCGCGATGCGACGAAGTGCGACGCGAGACAGGTTGAAGGGCGACTTTTCTTTTCCTCTCACAACCTGATGCTGCGTCCAGGCCGTGGTTGGGTCGTGAACCAGTATTGTGGCCACGTGAGACAGTGACGAATTTACCTCGAAATCAAACAACGGCAAACAGCTCCTGCTCCAAACTTCCATGACGGAATCTCTGGTGCACCTGGAACAGTCGATTTTCGTGGTTCCTTCGTTCACTTTGGAATGTGGGAGAGAACTCCGGGATGTGCCTGTGGCTTACAAAACCTGGGGAACCCTCAACAGCACAAGAGACAATGTGATGATTATCTGCCACGCCTTTACGGGCAGCGCCGACGTTGAAGACTGGTAGGACATTCCATGGCGTATAGAGTATTCAAACTCAGGGCTGAAAAACAGGTGGGGACCTCTGATGGGCCGGGGAAAGGCCTTCGATCCACAGCGCTTTTTTATCTTTTGTGCAAATGTCCTAGGGTCTCCGTACGGATCTGCATCTCCGATAACCATAAATCCAGACACGGGTAAGCCTTACGGACCAGAGTTTCCTGCCACAACGATCCGGGACGATGTATGGTTCGTGCTCTCTAGCTATCTTGGATTCTTGTGGAAATCACTGGATTGAAGGATACACAAGCGCGTGCTCGATCATCTTGGTGTCGAGTCTGTTGCTGTGGCCATTGGAGGCTCCATGGGTGGGATGGCAGTTCTTGAATGGCCACTTTGCACGCCTGATGGCTACATCCGGCACATTATTCCAATCGCGACCTCTGCTCGTCACTCTGCGTCAGTGCTATGCCAAAACTTTCCCCCTTCCAGTTTCCTGACTTTCAATTCCGTAGATGGTGTATATCGTGGGGAGAGGCGCAGCGCCAGAGCATCTACAGCGACCCCGGCTACGGGGATGGATTCTACATCACCCAGCCCGCTTCGGGCCTCTCTGCGGCGCGAATGAGCGCGTTGCTCACCTATCGCTCGCGCGACTCTTTCGAGAGCCGCTTCGGCCGCCGAGCCCAACTCAACGCACTCCCGATCGCGGAATCAGGACCCACCCCACCCGGCTCGCCTCCGCCCCGTGTGCAGTCGCCCGCAGACGAAGCCGTGGCGGCGCACAACGACGGCCATCACAGCGCGCCGCCCGGGAAGCCACCCATTTTCTCTGCGCAATCCTACTTGCGCTATCAGGGCCAAAAATTCACGGCACGCTTCGACGCGAACTGTTATATCCACATCACGCGCAAGATGGACACCCACGACATTGCACGCGGGCGTATCACCCTCCCCGAACACGACGACGGTGCGGCGCTCGCGCGCGTGTTGGCGACGCTGCCGCGGCGCGCCCTCGTGATCAGTGTGGCGAGCGACGGGCTGTTCACCCCGGGCGAGCAGCGCGAACTCGCGGCGCATATTCCCGATGCGGACCTGGTGATCATCGAATCGCCTGACGGGCACGACGGGTTCTTGCTCGAATTTGCGCAGATCAATGGGCATGTGCTTCGCTTCCTGCGCCGCGAGCTTCCGGGGCTCTATGTGGGTGGAGATGAGAGCGGAGATGTTGCTCGGGTCGATGCACATGCGGAGGCGTTTGAGGTGAAGAAGACGAGCATCTTCGGCGAGGCGGAGGCCGATATTGCGAACTGGTAGGCTGCAGTGTAAACATAGATATTATCCTTCAGGTTGGCGATGTTGGCGATGTAGCAGTCACCCTATGAAGACTGCCCACCGCCTACCACTTTCGGCGCTCAGATTTAAAGATTTTTGTCCTCAGCGAGCATCTTTTGCTCTGAGTCTTATGGGGAATATATCGTTGTGCTATTGTTTGAACAGATTTCGACGTTCACCCGCTGTATGTCTAATCTAACCTCGGCCCGTTGCCCACGTTCAGCTCTCGGCCCACAACAGGCCCGTGATATCGTTACCAGAATGACGTGTGACGTGCGGCCGTGCGCACTGCCTCATTTTGGACGACCACCTTCATTCCCGCCTTACCCACCCGCCAATCCAGTCCTTTTTACTATCATGCCCCGGGATCGTCGAGGTGCTCTAGCTACAATCAGACACTGGTGGGACACGATGTTGGTAGATAAGCCCACCACTCGAGTCGAATGGTGGCAGCACTTCCTCCTCAAAATCTTCCTCATTCTGATGGTGGTCGGGCACATATGGGCGGTGATATGGATGGCGATACAATTTGCCAAGGACAGCCGGACTACTCATCAGCGCCTGCGCTCAACCCTCACGCCTGAGACGCCAATCTCGGGATTCTACGGCCCCGGTAGTTGGTGGGCGTGGCTCATCACGTTGGGAATGAGCCACGCCCATTTGATCGGGGCGCTGTGGAAAACGGGAAGATTGCCCGTCGAATGGGACTACGACCTTATCGCGGCTTCAAGCTACATGGCCACAGCCGCCACCGATCTCATTATTAAATCGCGTGCAGTTGCACAGCTCGGAGCCGCAGCCAGCCAGTCTGCGCTATTACCAGCCGTCGCCGCTGCGGAATACGTCGTCTGGATTGGAACCGGCTCCTTAGTATTCACCGTGGTGGTCGCGTTCGGCGGTGCTCTCTCGGTTCACGACATCAATTTCCAACGCATAGTGGGCATCACCATAGTCCCCTCGTTGTTGGCCTTTGTAGCCTCCTTCTTCACTCTCCGTGCGCATCAGGCGATCGCACAGACAGCGCCGGTTTTTTGGTGCGGCGCGCACAAACTCATAGCTGGGAAATGGGACGATCTTCCTCTCGCCGCCCAGCACTTCCCCGCTTCCCACGTCTTCATATGGACCTGGCTCTACATGCCGGTATACTGGCAGTGGGGCAGCCTCATTACTGGCGGGGTCACCATCGTTGTGTTACTGGCAGGCATAATACAGGGGCATAACAGAAACCGCGTTTTGTGGTCTGCGACAAAAGCCGGATTCTTTTCGGTGGTCGGTGTCTCCTGCCTAATATGTTTGCTCGCCACCGCTTTGTTCGTCGTGGTCTGGGCTGCGCTGTGGCTTGCGGCGTGGTGGCCGACATACATCTTCGCGCTCCTCCCATGGGTGGGATTGTTCCCCGCCACCAACATCTCTGTCCTCGAAATGGACCAGATCGCCGCCCTCCTCGCCATCGCTATTGCGGCTGCAATCCGTATTTTGCGGCCCACTCTCAAGGTCCTGCGCTCTAGATATCTTTCTGATTCCGCGTCGTATGAACTGGATCCTTTACTTCCTGATACAAAAAAGTCAGAATTTTCTACTGGTGGGTTGTTGTAGTTCCGTACGATACTAAAGTCAATAATTCATCGTGTTGAGGATATCTATTTGAATTCCTAGTGAACTCCACTCGTACTAATTGCATTCCTCGCTCCCGTAGACGCACAATATTCGTAATACGCGCAGACTTGCTTTTAAATTTCTATCATTTTGGAAACAGTTGAAACATAATGTCGGGACTCGACCGTTGATCTGGGAGTCAAAAGCACTCGATTGAGATCCTAAAACATTTGCGTGCGAACACAGGACGTGGAAGGATTTTAGAGTGGGGGCGCGGCCGGCCACAATAATTCCATACAATCGCGACAGTTTTGGACAAGATCTAGCTTGTCTATTCGACGTCGTTCAAAAATAACAGTTCTCTAAGAATTCTTTAGGATCTGTGCCGTCAGGAAAGAAACAGAATACGCACTATCGATTTCCACTTTGGACTTCCGAGCAACGAACCTCTCGGCGCGAACCCAAAAATCGTCACCCCCTCGGGCACCTATCTCCCAGTCGCCGTCGTAGCTAGGCACAATCATGACCACGACACGTAGGTCGGCAATTGTGCAGGGCTGTGCGCCGTGCCCGTCGCGCCGCTTGGGCGGGTTCCGTCGATTGGTAGCCGACCCCGTTCCGCCAAGGCTTGGAGATATGTTGTGACGGGACGGCAAACGGGCGAAATGAACGCGCTAAGATGACGTGTGACGTACGGGCGACTTTTGTCCCCGTGCGCACTGCTTCATACTATTTTCATGCAGGGACGACCATCTTCATTCCCGCCTTACCCACTTGCCAATTCAGCCCTTTCTACTATCATGCCACGGGATTGTCGAGGTGCTCTAGCTGCATTCAGCCACTGGTGGTACGCGGATATGCAGCTACCACGCACTCGAGGTGAATGGTGGTGGGAGTTCCTCCAGAAAATCTTCCTCGCGAGCTTGCTCGCCATGGTGGTGGGGGTCAACATGTGGGTGGTGGTTGTGGTGGTTAGGGTGACGATAGGAGTTGGCAAGGAAAAGCGGGCCCTCCATCAGCGCCTGCTCTCAACCCTCACGCCTGAGACGCCAATCTCGGGATTCTATGGCCCTGGCAGTTGGTGGGCGTGGCTCATTACGCTGGGAATGAGCCACGCCCATTTGATCGGGGCGCTGTGGAAAACGGGGAAAGTGCCCATCGAATGGGATTACGACCTTATTGCGGCTTCATGCTACATGGCCGCAGCCGCCGTCGATCTCATCGCCAAGTCGCGTGCAATTGCACAGCTCGGAGCCGCAGCCAGCCAGTCTGTGTTATTACCAGCCATCGCCGCTGCGGAATACGTTGTCTGGGTTGGAACCGGGTCGTTAGTGTTCACCGTGGTGGTCGCGTTCGGCGGTGCTCTCTCGGAAGGGAGTTTCTCAAGCTTCCGAACAGCAGGCATCGCTGTAATCCCCTTGTTATCGGCATTCATAGCCTCCGTCTTCACCCTCCGTGCGCATCAGGCGATCGCACAGACTGCGCCGGTTATTTGGTGTAACGCGCACAATAAAACTCCAGCTGGGGAAGGGGATGGCAGTCTCGACCTCCAGCACTTCCCCGCCTCCCATGTCTTCACGTGGACCTGGATTTACACGTCACCGTTATACTGGCAGTGGGGCAGCGTCATTACTGGCGGGGTCACCGTCGTTGTGTTACTGGCAGGCATCATGCGGGGGCATACCAAAAGACGCGTCTTGTGTTCTGCGACAACGGCTGGATTACTTTCGGTGGCCAGTGTCTCCTGCCTTATATGTTTGGTTGTCACCTTTGTGTTCGTCATGAGTTGGGTTGTGTTGTGGCTTATGCTGTGGTGGCCGACGTACATCTTCGCGCTCTTCCCATGGGTGGGATTTTTCCCCGCCACCAACATCTCTGTCCTTGACATGGACCAGATTGCCGCCCTCCTCGCCATCGCTATTGTGGCCGCAATCCGTATCTCACGGCCCATTCTCAAGGTCTTGCGCTCTAAATTTCTCTCTGATTCCCATGCTTCCGCATCGCACGATCTTCCTTTACTTCCCGTCACGAATGAAGCCGTGGTGTAGTTCCGTACGATGCTCAATAAAGCCAATCATTCACTGTCGTGGTGGAGATATCTGATTGAATTCTCGGTTAACTCCACTCGTAGTACTTGCATTCCTCGCTCCCGCCGACCCACAATGTTCTTAATACGCGCAGACGTGTTTTTAATTCTGTATCGTTTTGGACACGGTCGTAGGACACAATGTCGAGATTCGACCGTTGATCTGGGGTCAAAAGCATTGGAGTGAAATTTTGAAACATCCGCGTGCGAACACAGGAGATAGAAAGATTTTAGAGTTGGCGCGGCTGGCCTCAATAATTCCATACAATCGCGACAGTTTTAGACAAGATCTAGCTTGTCTGGTCGACATCGTCCAAAAAATAACAGTTTTCTAGAGATTAATCAGGATCAGTACAATCAGGAAGGAAAACAGAAGACGTGCTCTCGATTTCCCCTTTGCGCTTCCGAGCAACGAATTTCTCGGCGCGAACCCAAAAGTCGTCTCCGCCTCGCGCACCTATCTCCCAGTCACCGTAGCTAGGCACAATCATGACCACGAGACGTAGATCGGCAATTGTGAGACTCTGAGCGAGTCCGATTGCGTCGTCTCGATACCACACGGCCAGAAAGGCGGTGACCACGACAACAAGGCGAGGGCATTCCGTAATTGCGTGGAGCAGAATATCTACGGGGAATCTCGAGAGGCTGAGGTGCGTGAGTGCGGGCATTGAGGCAAGCTGAGCCCAATCCTGCCAGGTTGGAGGAACATGGTCATCCGAAGTTTCATGGAACAACTCCAGATGCGTGACGGACAAAAAGAGGGCGCGATGCAACGTCGAATGGCGCCACTCGGAGGCAACCGGTGGTACCGACAGACTGAGCTTTCGGAGATGCATTTTGTCTAGGAGGGGGAGGAAGTCAAGATCGAACAATCCATCCATGTTGAGGTTGATTGTCCCGGAACATTTTTCTAAGATGTCCTTTTGCGTCTCCCATGTTTGGTGGGCATTGTCAATGAAGACGTGGCGTACTGCGTTTTGAAGGAAGGCCGCTGTCTTCTTTTGGGCGGCAGCGAGAACAGGTCGTTCCAAATCGTCAAATATAAGGACTCTATAGAGCAGCGGCTCGAGCCTGTATGGCAGGCAAGTCAGCCAGCAGGACAATCACTGAGGAGACGACTCACCAGGCCTGAACTCGGTGACACACTAGCAGAAGCGTAGGAATCTGTTTTGAATCCTTAATGGCAGCGACCTCAAAGATGTCTCGCTCAAGGTCGAGAGGCAGCCCCTGGTGCATGGCTAGGGTTCGGAGCAAGAGGCGGTGCGAACACGTGTGTCATCGTTATCCCCAACGTCACCGGAACACAAGGCCCCCGGTCACTACCCATAAACTTGGTCCGCTGTAAAGTAAAAAAGTAAATCAAGGCCCCGAAATGACCTCGAACCCGGTCCTAGGAATACAGTAAATCAGCCTGGAATCCAGGGAGCTCGGTCCGCCGTAAAGTAAATCGCGCGGAGCGCGGAACTTTTTTTTGACACAAATAGGGCCATGGGGCTGCCGGGCATCGAGAAAAGGCAAGAAGTGGTAATTCTGGCCTTGTTTTTCGTATTCTGAGGCAACGAATGATGTTGGGAAGCGCCTGCGGCGGTCGAGGAGCCAAAAAACGGCCCGTAGAGCGAGAAAAAAACGCTCCCTTTCAATAACTTGGTCCGAAATAGAGTAAAACAACCGGAGAAGCCGAAATTTTGTAAAGTAAATCAGTGCCGATTTTCGGCAAAAAGCGGACCAAGTTCATGGGTAGTGACCGGGGGCCTGGAACACACCGATGTGGATGATTGCAAGAAAGGAAGCGAAGACGCACGGTTTACAACCATTCCAGATTGTCAACGATCAGAACTCCAGAGAGAAGTCGCTCAACCGTGCGTACACGACTATGCTAACACTCCTGCAGTAAATGCATACCGAGGAATTCTATACAGCCTCCTTACATATCGGTTTCATCCAGAAGGTAACAATTGCCTAAATTTCCTGAATTTTTAGAACGCCGTAGGGAGGAAAGATACGTACTAGCGATTTCACCATTGCTTTTCTGAGAAACAAACTTCTCTGCGCGGGCCCAAAAATCGTCACCGCCGTACGCGCCTATTTCCCAGTCCTTTCTATAGCTGGCAATGACCATCACAACCAGACGTGGGTCGCTAATGGTAAGAGCGCCAACGAATTCAATTGCTTGTTCATCTTCGGCCCAAAAGGCATCGACGGCGAGAGCCAGGCAAGAGTATTCCGCTAGAGCTCGGGGTAGAACCTCACTCGGGAATTCTCGCGAGAGACATAGGTGCGTGAGCGCAGGGAGTGACGCGAGCGGGGACCAATCATCCCACCTCGAATCAAGAGATAAAAGCCCAGACATCTGGAATAATTCCAGATGCGTGACGGACAGGAAGAGTCGGTGATGCAATGTCGAACGGCACCAGTCAGAAACGGCTCGCGGCACGGAAAGACTGAGTTTCTGTAGATGTACCTTGTCGAGAAGATGAAGAAGGTCGAAATCGAATTCCCCATCGACATATAGGTTGATTATCGCCGAACAATTCGATAGGAGGTTCCTTTGCATCTCCCAATTTATGAGAGGCTGGTGCAGGAAGACGTGCCGCACAGCGTGCTGTAATAAATTCGCTGGCTTGGATTGAGCGGCGACTATAGCAGCACGTTGTAGATCATCTATGACAAGGACTCTGTAGAGGAGTGGCTCAATCCTGTGCATACAACCTCAACGACATAAACATCGGGCAGAAAACATGGATAAAACTCGCCATGCATGTACCCGTGGACAAACTCGCAGAAGGGTAGGAATGAGCTTTGAATCTCGAATTGCAGCACCCTCGAAGATTTTTCGCTCAATGTCGAGAGGGAAACTGTATCCTGTGTCCTCGGCTGGCAGTGACATGGTGGTGAGAGCCAAGCAAGCGCATGGTCCGACCGATCCGGTTGAACCGCATCAGCCAAACAAAATCGCAAACATAGCACCTCATCTCTGACCACCATCACCATTCCGCCCAAACGTGTTTGTGGCCGGGCGGCTCATGCGCAGTCGTGTTACAAGGCTCACTCAGTTCCATTTGATCATGTTCCATCTTCTTGCCTCAGATTCCCCCCAAAACGCGTATATTGTCCAATTTTACGACAGGTCTTCACCGAACTGCACAGGCTCTGAGTCCGGGTGTGGAAATCGCCCTTGAGCTTTCCGTGATTGTATTAATCCCAGCGGATTCACCGCCGTGTCCTGGGACTCGTGGACCGCGATTCATTCTTAATCGCGGCGCCAAACCCTGCGGGCTCTTTTCACGAGCCAGCTGCAGTGCAAATTTGGTGTGCTCGAGGAGACGCCGTGCGTTCAACAAGCAAGGTTCAACGCGTATTCCGTGGCCTGAGGCCTCAACAGGTCTGTTGGCAACTTTAAATAATACTTCGGGCTACATGCCCATGGCTGTGTCTATTATTCGCTCCGAGTAACTGAACCGTTGGATTGTCGCACAAGATACTTCCCACTAGGAAAGCCCAGGACCTAAATAGGCAATGCCGTCACCATCAGATCACCGCATCAAGCGTGGCCAGCTCACACCACCTTCTGGAATCTGTGCAATGGACGTCGAGGTAGGTGCTGAGATTCCGAGACTCAAAGGTACTTGTCTCCCCATTCGATCGATGATATCTCATATGGTCGCAGTGACTGATCCTGGCGATGAAGCAGCAGCGGCAAAAATGTGGGCGGTCTACGTTGCAGAGGCGGAAAAGTATGACAAAGGCCTTGTCGAAACTTGGAAGAGTGATATGGAAGGGATGTTGATATTTGTGGGTTCAATTGGTACCCATCAGCCGCAGTCCTGAGAGTGACACTGCAGGCGGGTCTCTTCTCGGCCAGTTTGACAGCATTCCTCATGGAGAGCTACAAAACTCTAAATCCCGACTCTGACGAAGTTTCAGTCAGGCTGTTGGCCCAGATATCTCAACAACTCGCCGCGTCCTTGAACGGAAGCACATTTAGCGTCCCTCCTGACCCCGAATTCTCTCCCTCTGCCGCCGCATTGGCGTGTAATGCCCTCTGGCTCATCAGTCTCGGCCTCAGTCTCTCTTGCGCCCTCATCGCGACCCTCCTTGAGCAATGGGCTCGAGACTTCGTTCACCGGTGCAATCTACGATCTGCTCCTGTGGTCCGCGCGCGCATCTTCTCATTCCTATATTATGGCCTGAAACGTTTCAACATGCACGCGGTGGTGGAGATTGTTCCTCTGATTTTGCACCTGGCACTCCTCTTTTTCTTCGGTGGACTGGTAGCTTTCCTTATGCCAGTCAATCTTGCCATGGCAGCGATCGCTGCTGCCATCCTGATTATCGTCACTGGCGTATATTCCTTCCTCAGTATCCTCCCGTTCGGCTACCTCGACAGCCCTTATCGCACACCACTTTCTGGCATACTCTGGCCAGTCTTTCGGTACTTTGGGAGCAAATGGCGCAGCCGACGTAGATTCGGCAAGGAGGAGCGCCCGGCACTTCCAACGCCAGAGGATGATGAGACCATAATCGAGGCAATATCTCGTGTGGCTATTGAAGCCTCCGAAGACCGCGCAGCTAGGGATGAACAAGCCCTCATCTGGACTGTCAAATCCTTGTCCGATGACCTCGAGCTCGAATCCTTTGTCGAGACAATTCCCGATATTCTGTGGGGTCCCAAACATCGGCGTGACACATACTGGGGTTTGTTTCGAAAGATTGTCAATAATTCTGAAGTCGCATTATGTGCTCGCATACAGAGTCTGTTCGAAAGTTGCAATACTGGGCTGCTATCCGCAGAGACCCGGAAACGCCGCCAAATCCTCTGTTACGAAGCTGTATGGGCAATTGCAACCCTGTTTTCTCCGTCCAATTCCACCGCCCCGTTCCTCGAACCATTAGGAGGCTTTGCATTTATTCCATCTCCCATTCATTCCATCGACATTCAGCCGGAGATCTACCAGTTTGCCATATCCGTTGAGGCATTGATCCAATGGAGCACATTCCAAATTGACAGATTGTGTCTGCAAGAAAAACTGAAATATTTGACAGACTCTGCAGAGACTACGAATGGGGTCAAAGACATAGGAAATTTCGTCCAAAACCTAATGGGTAGACGCGGCTATCCCCTTAACATTTCCACGAATCACTCTTCAGCTTCCGCGCTGGCGAATGCCATTCAGCATATTTTAATTGCCACCCCATATCTCATCATGTTCCGATATCTCCAGCGTGCATCACAACTGGAGGTGCTGCCTTACCTCTTCCGCAGAACCATCGGTATCATTCAGCCATCGCCAAGGCCCCCTCAGCAGTTCGGTTGGAGCTGGACGCCGCCCTCTCGTCGATTGTTACCACTCAGTTGACAAACTTCAATGACGCTGGAGATGAATGGGTAGACCAACTGTCGAGCCATCTGATGTGCTACTGGCCGGCACAGGGAACACTGGATGTGACGGTCCCCGCTGCCCTCATCCAATACTTCAATCACCGCAAATGGTACATGGCCGTACAGGCTGCGGTGGATCGCATCGGCAGACACCAACTGTGGAACGCATTGGTGGAGTCGATCGCAAGTGATAGGTGCCATGCAGAACCAGCGAGGGAAGAAATTCTGACAGCCATGTGGCGCATCGCATCACTTACCTCTCCTCCAAACATGGCGACTTTGTATCGTGTTCATCAAGCGCTTGTGCACTCCGATATTCCCTCTGTTCCTATATCAATCGTTACTTTGTTGAACTCTCGATACCTCGGCAGTCTCTGCTATCCCACGGAACAGCTTACAGATGATCTCGGAATCACAGGCAGTAACGGCCTAGATTATAACGCTCTGCCCACTGGGCAGCGACTTCCGCTGGAGAACCAAGTCGCTGAAGCCATCCTCCTACTCTTGGCGGAGTTTCTCGAGGCTTGTGCTGGTCCTGGTCCCTTGCCTTACGAGGCGTTCGCAACGCTGAGGGGAATAAATGAATTCTGTCCTCTCACTGCTGCGGGCCAGATAATTCACGAAACTTCTCAAATACGACTGTCACACGCCATCAAGGATTTATTTGCCAGTCCCCGCTGTGAAGATCTGCAAAGGCTCATCCCGGCCAGTCATATGTTTGACGCATATGCGGATCCATCACTGGGTGGGGCATCATGGCTGAACACCAAAAGCGCGCGGGAAATCATCAAAGCGACATTTGTGGCGTACGCGGATGGCCTTGCTTCTTCCTCTCATTCAAGCGCCCATCAAAATCTCATTCGTGTTCGAGGGTTAATTCATGGTCTCGATGCCTTGCACGCGACTCAGGGTCAGCCTGAATGTATGTTTGGCCCCACCATCGGTCCAATCTAAGCCCGCTGATTTTGGTGCAGAAAATCGAACTGGGGATCCATCAGAGGTGTTTCCATGGAAAAGAGAGCTTGAACATGCTGTTAACGGGAGAGAATAAAGCCAGGAACAGAGTTGACGGTGTGCGGTGGACCGCTACGCTTTTTATGATCTCTCAAGGGGGTTTAAAGACATGGCCTCAAGAACAAATCCAAAATGCGAGGTTGATTATTCAGTAAGCTGTGGTACACAGTAGAAGCACTTCATTCTTTGCGCAGTCGTCTCCTTACCAGGTCTTCTTCCCCTTTCCGACATCCTCCACGCCCCTGGCAATTTTGTTGGTTCCGCCTTCCATTCCGTCTCCAACCGAATGTAAAGCGTCGCCGGTTAACAATGAATAGGACAAGAAAACGTCGAGGAATGATTCTGCTGGGCGACCCGCGATCAAGCAGTTTTGTGGTTCAACTGAGTTGAAACATACATGAAGTTGAACATTCGTGCTCCGTCGTCCAATATCAGGACATGCGCCCACTTGCGTCGGAGCATAGTACTCCTAGCTCTGTTCCTTTTTAGTTGCCTGTCCACACGGGCTTCATCCAAGTGTCTATGCCTGGCCGGCGGATCTCGCTCTATGTCTTCCGCCCCGAACTCGTATCCTATCTTGGATCTTGGCTCAGAATCACAGACGTTCTCCGTTTATTCGTTAACGAACTGTTGACCAGTGCTATATATTTCTCTAGCGGCTTTGATTGCCAATTTTCGGCACACTGGAGGTCCTATCGAAAGCTGAGATATCAGAATAAATCAAATTTTAGCCGGACCGAAATCAAATCTGATTCTGATTCTTTCAGGTACACAATCAGCTCACGACTGAGTGTTTTTCTGATATTTCAGCCTTCAGATCTAACGTCCGGCATGCCCAAAATATTTAATGAGGAACACATTCATCTCTCTCCCATTCTCGGCTGCTTTCGTATATCGGATTCCTGCATCGTAAGACCAAGAGAGCTATGAGTCCCAAGTTGGGATGGAATACCAGGAAGTGCATCCAAAGACAAACCTACCAGGTCTCTTAACCAGCCCCCGACCCCCGGAATTCCATTATCCCCCTCTTCCCATTCTACTTAGTATTCGATTGACCTAGAGACATAAATTGTCGTTGTCATTGAAGGAGATCTGAACACACGTACGTGATGGAGTCCTCCTCCACGCCACCTCCGCTAAAGTCAGGATAACCCGTCCAGCCCCGTCTGCCCGTCCCACCACTGCCTATACCGTTGTCGGTGTTAGCCTCGAATTCGATGTCGAAACAAGGACTAGGTGACGCCCGGCTGAGAGTGGCTATGAGGGAGAGCAGGAGGAGAAAGGCTGGCTGGAATTGCATTGTCACGGTAGTGCGAAGGATGGGAAAGAAGGGCGGTGGGGTGTAGATGTATGTTGACGTGCGTTTTTGGCGTTGTGCAATGGTAGTAATCTAAGATTCGTGTCAATCCATTTGCCTATTGCCTAAATCGGGTTATTTGGGTTTTGCAGTAAATTCGTCTTGTCGCGACAAAAAATAACCTGTTGCAGGAGCCTGTGTCATTCAAACTGAGAACTTGAGAGACATATCGTGCCTAAAATTAGCCCCGTGTTATCAACATCTTCCCTATTTGTCGGCTTCTCCGCAGCATCTACAGCCTCGCGTAGGTCCGCCTCTGGATCGGCCTCCACCACCGCATCCAAGCTGTCTCCCTCCCCATCCCTATCGCCATCCACACCCGCATCGACACCTCCATGGGCCAGTGTGTCCGCAACGGCCGCGCGCACTCCGATCTTCATGATTTTCACCCAAGTCGCGGTTCCATTCGCGGACGATTCCTGTGGGAGGTGAGTGCAGTACCCGGAAGATGAAGTGACCTTATGACTGCGAACCGACGTGCAGGCTGGGGGCCAGTCGCTCCATCTTCTGGGCTAAAGCTCTCCAGCTTCGAGCTCCAATTGAGCACCTGGCAACTGTTCAGGCCGGCCTCGCCACCAAACTCAAGATATATCCCTGGAGTTGGAGCAGGCATCGTTCCGCGGCAGCTCTAGAGACATACTTCAGGCAACTCAGAGCCAATTAAGATCAATCGAGGCCGAAAACATTCGTTTTCGCAAATTGACAGAAGACTGGGAGGATACCATCAAAGCGGCTAAAAAAATACCAGATTTTGAAGATTTTCTGCGGCTAAAGAATATATCTGGTTTACGACAAGTAGCAGCGTTTGAAGCAGTGGTAGTTCTGTATGCCCACGCATGCCTTGGCGCAGCAGCACTCACTATCACACCCTCTGATGTTCATTGCGTCCAGCTTCCTCACATCAACCTCCCAATGATGGTAGCATACTCCAAGCTCGTTCGCAAATTTTCAGTGAAAAGAATGGGGGATCTTGGGGTTCATTTTGCACACCGTCTCCTAATAAATGCCTCTGAATCTGATCTGCCGTCCAGGATCGACTCTTTGGTCACCGAGAACAATCCGCGGATATCAGTGTCGACGAGTTTCTCCAGGCATTGTTGAAAGCTCTCTGGACAGACGTTGTCAATCCGGTCCTGCAGTAGTTGAATTTGCAAGTAGGTGGCTTGTCCCCTCATGGTGACTTCTTTCACTGTTAATAGAAATCGGCTGAACCGTCACGGGTGCGGTGGTATCCAATTGCCCCTCTTGCCTTTCTTCCCTTGCGCGCTGCTGGGATTTATGATGGTGATACCGGGGAGAATGTTTCTCAATATTTTATTTCCTCCTACACACCTACGCTGACAGCTTTACTGAATCCGGCATTGGACGCCCATCGTACATTATGGGCTGTAATGTGCTACATCTAAACAATACTTATGCTTTATTTATGTCTTAAAAATAAAAATTAGCCTATACTCCTGCCGAATTTTAAAGTTTTCAAAAGCCGCAGCTCCTTCCTTCAGCTCAATTGTGCCTCCATGCAGTGAGTGTACAAGTACTTCCTTGTCGCTCATTTGGAAGTTTTGATCTCGTGAGCTCACATATATTCTCATCCAATAGCAAGACAGGTATCGTTGCAAGTATCCATGTTCCTCACTTGACAACTTTGGTTTAGATATCAATCCAGCTTTGTTCCAGAAACACCAGTAATCACCGGTCTTCTAGAGAATACATTACATACTTGGTATTTTTGCGTATGATTTCCAAAGGAGTTCAAGAATGATTGATACCTACCGTCAGACCCGACAATCTTTAGAGATGTCGGCGAGGGTGTTGCAGGCCTAAAATAAATTCGGACACTTTTAATTTGGCACATTGGCTAGAACGGGCGAAACATCATTCAAAGTCAAGATGTGGCGGAACATTGACCATTGCAAGACTACGAAATATGGGGAGTATAGCAATATACTAGCCTGCAACCGTCACTACACGCATCCATCCTCGTATATCATTGGGTGGCTTGAATACAAGCCCTTTGAACAGGGTTTTCCCACGGAGTAAATCAACGCGCTTGACACCTTCGTTTTTAATGTCGGTCTCCAGGCGGCGCAGATCCTCTGGTGGCACCTGGCTACGTTCCGCCTCTGCGCGACAGCGAACTGTGAAGGCCTTGGTAACAGCACGTCGCTGCTTTACGTTGAGGGATGCCCACTCTTCCTGCGTGACTCGCCAATGCATCGCGCGGTGAAGGCTCACGAGTACGTCTTCTAGCGACAGCGAACCCGCAGGCGGGTCCAACTCGATGGGCCAGGATGGGACACGAGGATGAAACAATGTCAGAGTGGAGAGCGAAGCATGGAATGCTGGCCCACTGAGCTCGTCTTCATTCAAGCTCCTACCCTGCCACGGATTAATGCTGATTAGGCAAAGAGGAGTGAATGCCTTTGAGGCAAGATCGAAGTAGAAAGTGGGGGATGGGTCATCGCCATTGAGCCAGGGATGGAGGCGAGAAGGATATATGAACGGTATGGCGGGCGGGAGAGGAGCATATTTCATCAGCGGCGCGGAGGGTCGGTCAGGATCCTCAAATGGGTCTCTTTGGGTCCCCGACCACTCTACGGACTGCGGACCGTCCTGGTCAGCATTGCCGGCTACGTCAAGCGCCCAACGCGTGATTGAGGGAAAAGAAGCTGTAGCCACTGTATTTCGCGGAATTCTCTGCTCGATTTCGGCAATTGATGGGAGCAGAGGCCACTCTTGAATGGAACGGCGAAATCTAGCGCAGTAACTGTCATTCCAGTCCGGTGGCGATTGTTTGATTTTCGCCCCAATGGGCTGTCTGGTCAGTCGTCGTAGTATCTGGGTTGGGCTTGGCCGCTTGTCGATTTGCTGGTGCCAGCAGGCTTCAAGCAAGAGCCAAAGATCCTCTGGTGAGATTGCATCTAGTCTCGAAGGACGGATTCCTTCAATCACCCTGATAATGACGGTCGCGTCATTGGATACTTCAAAGAATGGCACTTTCCCTGTTAAAATCTATGTCGAGGGGCCATTCAGTTCAGCAAAACACGACCAAAAAATTTAACAGACCTCGTAACAGACACAAGCAAAAGCATAAACATCCGATCCAAAGTGGTTGGAGCATTCACTCGACAACAACTCGGGTGCTTGATATCGTACCGTGCCTGCCCGAATGCTCTGGCTTGAAAACGTGAATTGCAGCGACAATTCATCCACGATAGTAGATAGCCCGAAATCCGTGATACAGGCTCTCCCTGACGGGGTAACGAGAATATTTGCCTAGCATTCGAACCCATGAATTGGTGTACTTTAGTCACGGAAATTTCACATACCGCTTTGAGGTCTCCATGCACAACATGTTTGCTGTGAAGATACTTGAGTCCCATGGCCACATCCGCAATCTATAATACACATTCAAGTTATCCATTGAGCATGTTGATTGGCAGGAATACATACCAGGGAAAGACGATCTGCACTCAAAGGAGCATTGTGTAAAAAATGCTTTAGGTCTCCGTGGTCCATCCACGGTGAGATGAGACACAACCTATTGTTAAGCATGTACAGACCGAAGAACGGAGCAAATTGGGATGCGAGAGCTGACGCCAAATGAGGGCTTCACGGCCAAGCTTCTGGAAAAGAAGTTGATGATACTGAGGATGAATCTACAGGTGAAAACAAACCTTCAATGAAGCCCTCACGTCATCGTCGAGGAATTGTCTCATACTTTTGACGGCAACAGTTTGCCCACCGACCAAGCCTTTCCAGATATCACCAAACCCACCACCGGCCACCTGCTGACCCACCTTCTCCACTCCGGAGAGAGTGAAACAGGTAGGATGAAGTCTGGATTGACCAGAAAGTCTCAAAAGGGCTTTGGAGAGTAACGGCCTGGAGCTCGTTTCGTAGGATGAATCCAGAAGCTAGGTGGGTTGGGTTAATGCACTTTTATGTGGGCAACGATGACGTACGTCCTGGAGAAGGTCCAAAAGTTCTTGCGCAACAGAGCCCTGAGAGCTCAAAAAGTGTTTGTATGTCACAGAGTCGGAGAATAAGGTGTTCATCTTCCCGACAACGGAAGAAATATCCAAAGATAGTTGATGAGAGACATGTGCTGCCGAGACACGACGTACATTCGGCGAGTCCTGGTACAATGCATCATCGAGAAAGGTTAAAAGCCTGAAGTGGACTCACCTTTAAATATCCGAATAAGCATTTGACCACTGAGCGATAATTCGCAAGACTGGTTAAAAGGTCCCATTCCACCCACTGTTGCGATAACTGGGCAATTTCGCGCGCCGGCCTAGAAATCAAATCAGGTTCGACATTCAAGCGGAGAACCAACCTACTCATCATATAATCCCACCGTCTCCATCACGTGGAATAGAAAGTTCTATAGGTGGGCATGAGGCAGGCCGAACAAGTCGCGTCATTGAGCTTACTCGATGGAGGTCAAACCATGGGCCTCGGCGTATATTCTCCCACTGTGAGGGGATGAACATGGGGGGGAACTCATTGTACGGGTGGACGGGCTCGGGCACGAACTGCGGCGAGAATGTGGTCGGGCTCGTGTCTTCGGGTGGTAGAAGTATGCTGTACACGGAGCAGTCCGTGGAGGCGCTCGATGCGGGCCTGGACTGCGATGCGAATATCATCATTGCAGGTATAATGAGTAGGAGGTGAGGGGAAAGAATAAACAAACGCACCGGCGGCTCGATCTGGATGTTCGGTATACTAGACGAGGAGGCGCTCGATGCAGGCCTGGACTGCGATGCGAATATCATTGCCAGTTATAATAATGAGTAGGGGGCAAGTGGGAAGAATACACAAACGCACCGGTGGCTCGATCAGGATGTTCGGCATACTAGATGAGGAGGCGCTCGATGCGGACCTGGACTGCGATGCATTGTCATTGATAATGATGGGTGGGAGGAATAAACAAACGCACCGGTGGCTCGATCTGGATGTTTGGCACACTGGACGAGGAGTCCGACCGGTTAAAGCGTGAATCGATTCGCGCGATGGGGGAGCGCCCGCGTGCGGGGGGCAGGTTGTCGGAATACGTCCGTGGGACGGGCATGACGATTTCGCGCGGTCTGCGGGGGGTGAGCCGACTGGCAGGCTGAAGTGGAGGCGGAAGCGGCAGTGGGGCAGCACCAGATGGCGGTCGGTGGGCGGAGGAAGTTACCGCATGGGAAGACGGGATATACATGACAATTCGTGCGGTCTGGTGAGAAACCGAATGGAAAACGTTGGTGACGAAGCAAAGTAGAGACGAGAGGAGAGATGAAGAACGTACGGTTTCGCTACGAGCTCACTTGACGAGGTTTCAGATGCGATCGTCGGTGCGGGAGGGAAGTAAGAATCTAGGTCGGAGGCAGTGTGCTGTCACCTGGCGGGATGATCCGCGAGCTTCGGATTCGGCATCCCGAAGCGCGCCTCTTCATCCAACTCCATTCAAACAGAGTCGACGGTACGAGTATGCAGTCGACTGCTACAGTACGCTTTTTATGATTTCTCAAGATACATCGCGGAAATGTCAAAACGTAAGGTCGATTATTCAGAAAACTATAGTACATAGAGTAGTAGAAGCACTTCATTCTTTGCGCAATTACCAGGTCTTGTTCCCCTTTCCGGCATCCTCCACCCCCCCTGGCAATTTTGTTGGTCCCGCCTTCCACTCCGTCTCCAATCGAATGCAAAGCGTCGCCGGCTGGCTTTCCATAACTGCCAGTGTGTCGGAAAAATCGCAAACGGCATATTCGGCCTTCATAGGCGTTGTTAGGCCGAATAAGGTCGTTAGGTTTTGGGGGCCGTATATGCTTCAGGTATGTACCATTACTCCTTGCAACCGCTTGTTGGGGCTAATGGACCCTATAGGGTCTAACGGGGGTTATAAGGACTCGTAAGGTCTGACAGGGAAAAGGGGTTTTCAAGGGAAAAAAGGTTGAACCCTCTAGTCAACTTCGTTGCCTCCCAGTCATGCATTTCTAACCCTCCCAAGTATCCCAACCTTAACTGAAATGAGTGACAACGGGGTTCGAACTCACGCGATATAATTTACAGAGCAGACTATTACCACTCCGTCAAGCAACCGTTTTGAAACACAACCAGTCAACTCGCTATATCCTGACCTTCTCGCCTAATATGGCCTCGCCACACCTTGCCAGACCTTCTCAGGTCGCAATGGGTACGTATAAAATCAGTGCACGTTGGCAAATAATCTGCACGCTGAGTACCCCTTCTCATTACCATCTTCCTTGAGATGTACAGTCAAAGATTCAGGGCAATGCGATTCGTGGGAGTTGAGATTTGCGAATGCTCCTCGCCGACGGGTCATACCAGCTGATACAAGCTCACAGCTAGATAATCGATAAACGAGCAGGATTTAGGGGCGTCTGGAAAGAAAAATGTTGCAAACCTTGTTGACCACGATATGTTCTCCTAGGCAGAGAATATTTGCTGTCCCGGTCACATGGAGCGAGTTATGAGATTTCCGGCAGTGTCAGCACAATTATATCTCCCTATACGGTACGAATACAGAGAGACTCAAGATCCCGTTCTTAAACGACCCTAGCAGGTCTTGCAATGCCTTATAAGGCTTACCACCAAGCCTTGCAAGGCCTTATAAGGTCGTTAGGTTCGGTTAGGCCTAATAAGCCTTTTTCGATTTTTCCGACATGACACCGGTGACAGTGTTTCCAACTGCCCGTACGGTTGCGTCAGCATTGAAGTGATATGAGCCTCCGCGACGTACCTCCACGACCAGCAGCACCGACCACGTTGCCGGTGGTGCCCAGGAGACCGCCGACACCATTCCCCACCGTCGACGTAACAGCGGTGACACCGCCAGAGACGCCAGATTTTTTGCCGTCACCAAAAGCCATTGTTTTGTACTTTTTGTTGGACTTGAAGCAGTTGTTAGTACACCTTTCATGGTCGAGAATAAGGGTAACTTACTGTTTGTGTGGTTAAGAGGACTTGTACTAGTCTCCCAATGTCAGACTCTAATAAAAACTAAAATTAAGATAGTCGAAATTTTTTAGTTTTATATAGACTTGTACGAATATGGATAAGAGTAGAGAAGACCTGTTTGCTGTTATATAGGTGCGTTGTGGAGCACTGGAGCTCAAGCGCTACAGCATATGCGCATGACGTCGGTGGCCCCGCCAACTCTAATGTCTGGACAAGAAGTTAACAGAGTATACGTGTGGGAAATTGCCCTTGAGCTTTCCGTGATTGTATCCCAGCGGATTCACCGCCGTGTCCTGGAACTCGTGGATCGCGATTCATTCTTAATCGCAGCTTCAAACCCGGCGAGCTCTTTTGACGAACCAGCTGCATCAAATTTGGTGTGCTCTAGGAGACGCCGTGCGTTCAACATGTAAGGTTCAACGTGTATTCCGTGGCGTCTACAGGTCTGTTGGCAACTTTAAATAATACTTCGGGCTACAATGTACATGCCCATGGCTGTGTCTCTTATTCGCTCCGAGAAACTGAACCGTTGGATCGTCGCCCAGGATGCTTCCCACTAGGAAAGCCCCAGGACCTAAATAGGCAATGCCGTCACCATCAGATCTCCGCATCAAGCGTGGCCAGTTCACAGCCTCACACCACCATCTGTGCAATGGACGTCGAGGTAGGTGCTGAGATTCCGGGGCTCAAAGGTACTGGTCTTCCCCATTCGATTGATGATATCTTATATGGTCGCAGTGACTGATTCTGGCGATGAAGCAGCAACGGCAAAAATGTGGGCGGTCTACGTTGCAGAGGCGGAAAAGTATGACAAAGGCCTTGTCGAAACCTGGAAGAATGATATGGAAGGGATGTTGATATTTGTGGGTTCAATTCGTACCCATCAGCCGCAGTCCTGAGAATGACACCGCAGGCGGGTCTCTTCTCGGCCAGTTTGACGGCGTTCCTCGTCGAGAGCTACAAAACTCTGAATCCCGACTCTGGCGAAGTTTCGGTCAGGCTGTTGGCCCAGATATCTCAACAGCTCGCCGCGTCCTTGAACGGAAGCACATTTAGCGTCCCTCCTGACCCCGAATTCTCTCCCTCTGCCGCAGCATTGGCGTGTAATGCCCTCTGGTTCATCAGTCTCGGCCTCAGTCTCTCCTGCGCCCTCATCGCGACCCTCCTTGAGCAATGGGCTCGAGACTTCACCCACCGGTGCAATTTACGATCTGCCCCCGTCGTCCGCGCGCGCATCTTCTCATTCCTATACTATGGCCTGAAATGTTTCAACATGCACGTGGTGGTGGAGATTGTTCCTCTGCTTCTGCATCTGGCACTCCTCTTTTTCTTCGGTGGACTGGTGGCTTTCCTTATGCCAGTCAATCTTGTCATGGCAGCGATCGCTGCTGCCATCCTAGTTATCATCACTGGCATATATTCCTTCCTCACTATCCTCCCGTTTGGCTACCTCGACAGCCCTTATCGCACACCACTTTCTGGCACACTCTGGCCAGTCTTTCGGTACTTTGGGAGCAAATGGCGCGGCCGGCGTAGATTCGGCAAGGAGGAGCACCCGGCACTTCCAACGCCAGAGGACGATGAGACCATAATCGAGGCAATATCTCGTGTGGCTATTGAAGCCTCCGAAGATCGCGCAGCTAGGGATGAAAAAGCCCTCATCTGGACCGTCAAATCCTTGTCCGATGACCTCGAGCTCGAATCCTTTGTCGAGACAATTCCCGATATTCTGTGGGGTCCCAAACATCGGCGTGACACATACTGGAGTTTGTTTCGAAAGATCGTCAATAATTCTGAAGTCGCATTATGTGCTCGCATACAGAGTCTGTTCGCAAGTTGCAATACTGGGCTGCTATCCTCAGAGACCCGGAAACGCCGCCAAATCCTCTGTTACAAGGCTGTATGGGCAATTACAACCCTGCTTTCTCCTTCCAATTCTGCCGCCCCGTTCCTCGAACCATTAGGAGGCTTTGCATTTATTCCATCCCCCATTCATTCCACCGACATTCAGCCGGAGATCTACGAGTTTGCCATATCCGTTGAGGCATTGATCCAATGGAGCACATTCCAAATTGACAGATTGTGTCTGCAAGAAAAACTGAAGTATTTGACAGACTCTGCAGAGACTACGAATGGGGTCGATGATATTGGGAATTTCGTCCAAAGTCTAGTGGGTAGACGCGGTTATCCCCTTAACATTTCCACGAGTCACTCTTCAACTTCTGCGCTGGCGAATGCCATTCGGCATATTTTGATTGCCACCCCATATCTCATCGTGTTCCGATATCTCCAGCGGGCATCGCAACTGGAGGTGCTGCCTTACCTCTTCCGTAGAACCATCGCTATCATTCAGCCATCGTCAAAGGCCCCCTCAGCAGTTCGGTTGGAGCTGGACGCCGCTCTCTCATCGATTGTCACTACTCAACTGACAAACTTCAATGACGCTGGAGATGAATGGGTAGACCAACTGTCGAGCCATGTGATGCGCTACTGGCCGGCACAGGGGACACTGGATGTGACGGTCCCCGCCGCCCTCATCAAATACTTCAATCACCGCAAATGGTACGTGGCCATACAGGCTGCGGTGGATCGCATCGGCAGACACCAACTGTGGAACGCATTGGTGCAGTCGATTGCAAGTGATAGGTGCCCTGCAGAACCAACGAGGGGAGAAATTCTGACAGCCATGTGGCGCATCGCATCACTTACCTCTCCTCCAAACATGGCGACTTTGTATCGTGTTCATCAAGCGCTTGCGCACTCCGATATTCCCTCTGTTCCTATATCAATCGTTACTTTGTTGAACTCTCGATACCTCGGCAGTCTCTGCTATCCCATGGAGCACCTTACAGATGATCTCGGAATCACAGACAGTAACGGCCTAGATTATAACGCTCTGCCCACCGGGCAGCGACTTCCGCTGGAGAACCAAGTCGCTGAAGCTATTCTCCTACTCTTGGCGGAGTTTCTCGAGGCTTGTGCTGGTCCTGGTCCCTTGCCTTACGAGGCGTTCGCAACGCTGAGGGGAATAACTGAATTCTGTCCTCTCACTGCTGCGGGCCAGATAATTCACGAAACTTCTCAAATACGACTGTCACACGCCATCAAGGATTTATTTGCGAGTCCCCGCTGTGAAGATCTGCAAAGGCTCATCCCGGCCAGTCATATGTTTGACGCATATGCGGATCCATCACTGGGTGGGGCATCATGGCTGAACACCAAAAGTGCGCAGGAAATCGTCAAAGCGACATTTGTGGCGTACGCGGATGGCCTTGCTTCTTCCTCTCATTCAAGCACCCATCAAGACCTCATTCGTGTTCGAGGGTTAATTCACGGTCTCGATGCCTTGCACGCGACGTAGGGTCAGCCTGAACGTATGTTTAGTCTCACTATCGGTCCAATCTAAGCCCGCTGATTTTGGTGCAGAAAATCGAACTGGGGATCCATCAGAGGTGTTTGCATGGAAAAGAGAGCTTGAACATGCTGTTAACGGGAAAGAATAAAGCCAGGAACAGAGTTGACGGTATGCGGGCGACCGCTACGCCTTTATAATCTCTTAAAGACATGGCCTCACAAACAAATCCAAAATGCGAGGTTGATTATTCAGTAAGCTATGGTACACAGTAGAAGCACTTCATTCTTTGCGCAGTTATCTCCCTACCAGGTCTTCTTCCCCTTTCCGGCATCCTCCACGCCCCTGGCAATTTTGTTGGTTCCGCCTTCCACTCCGTCTCCAACCGAATGCAAAGCGTCGCCGACTGGCTTTCCATAACTGCCAGTGACACCGGTGACAGTGTTTCCAACTGCCCGTACGGTTGCGTCAGCATTGAAGTGGTATGAGCCTTCCGCGACGTACCTCCACGACCAGCAGCACCGACCACGTCGCCGGTGGTACCCAGGAGACCGCCGACGCCGTTGCCCACCGTCGACGTAACGGCAGTGACACCGCCAGAGACGCCAGATTTTTTGTCGTCACCAAAAGCCATTGTTTTATGCTTTTTGTTGAACTTGAATCAGTTGTTAGTACACCGAGAAGAGTCTAGAAAAGGAGCAACTTGCTGTTGGTGTGGTTTAGAGGACTTGTAAGAAGATGGATAAGAGTAGAGAAGACCTGTTTGCTGTTATATAGGTACGCTGTGGAGCCCTGGAGCTCAAGCGATACAGCATGACGTCGGTGGCCCCGCCAGGTCTAATGCGATATCGATAAACTGGAACGAGGAATTAGTAGAGTATACAGGTATCGTAGACTTCGGGAAACACGGCGTTCATTCTCTCCGGGAAATACGAGACTTGAACCACCTTGCGTCATGAGGTTGAGGACTCCGAAGGATTGCTAGTATACCAAGTCAGATTGCGGTGCCATAATAATAGGGGGAGTCAAAGCGCTCGGAGAACAACGATTCGCGAGCCGATTCTCGTTCGATTCTCGTCCGATTTTCCAAACAGAATCGTTCAAGAATCGAAATCAACTTTGACCGACCCGTTTCCGAATCGATTCAGCTGCCGATTCTGGCATCGATTCTGGTGGGCGGTTTGACCATCAAAATCTGTTTGTCATGAGAATCGACGCGAGAATCGGTGATTCTGATGTTGTTCCTCCTCCAGAGGAGGAACACCGATTCAGACCGATTCTCACTTTTGATCGATTCTCGACCGATTCTCGTCCCAGAATCGACGCCAGAATCGACTTTTGAATCGAAGCCAGAATCGGTCCCCTCTGACCGCTTTGACTTCCCCTAATAGTGACGGTCAAAATAGACGATTATGGGCGATTCTGACGGCGATTATGGAAACGATTCTGAGACGATTCTGAGAATTGATTTCCATCATAATCGTGTGAGAATCGCCCAGAATCGCCTCCAAATTTGACCGCCTCGATTGCGAAAGCGATTCTACACGATTCTGGCATTCCCTTTCGCTTGTGCTTTATTATCTTCAATTTATTTTTATTGCATCTGTGGCTATGCCCGTCATGCCTTCCATCCCGTGACGTCGTCGCGCGCGCGCAGAGGCACTTCTGAAGTCTTACATCTGCAACCACAAAGGCCGTCAGCAGCGAGCTCTGTTACGACGACATGCTGCAGCTCACGCCCGCCGAGCCAATCCAGTTGACCCACCCTCAACTTTTCTCTAGCCTTCCAGTGATTCTTCGAACACCAGCGGCCATAACAGCCTTGGCTGTGGAAGCTGCAGCCCTTTTGCAATAATTTTCTTGGGCGGCATCACAAGGACAAGTTGTCGTGAGCGGAAATGAAGAAAGGTAGTGATTTGTCGGCCCGATGCAGCCACTATCGTAGTCACAAAAGTTTTGTAGTCAAGTTAACAGCTACATGCGATTCTCAGGCGATTGCGATTCTCGGCAATTCTCCCACGCTTTAATAATTCCAGAATCGCTTCCATAATCGCCTTCAGAATCGTCTAGTTAAAATCTACTCTGACCGTCACTAATAGGGGCAGTCAGAGTAGGCGATTAAGGCGCGATTATGGAGCACGATTCAAGAACGATTATGAATTAATTAAAGCGTGGGATAATCACCAGAATCGTGAATCGTCGAGAATCGTCGAATCGCCTCCGGAGGCGATTTTATGACGATTCACGATTATGGCAGCGATTCCGAATTTGATAGTCAATCCTTACTTACCGCGGATTTATCTAGAATCACATCAGAATCCGGGGCGGTCAGAATTGCCGTGGATTAAGCCGCGATTATGCACGATTATGGTGTTTTAAAAATTCCATAATCGTCGCAGAATCGTGGCCATAATCGTTCGTGAATCGCCTACTCTGACTGCCCCTAATGATGAATATGACAAGACAATGTCGAGGAACGATTCTGCTGGGCGACCCGCGATCAAGGAGTGCTGTGGCTCAACCGACTGGCAGTGACATGAAGCTGAACATTCAGCATAAGCTTCACGTGATGCAACACGCCCAACGCGCCAACCAAAATAGGCGTCAACATTAACCTTCGACATTTCATTAGCGGATCCGTTCAATCCCGGCCGAAGAAAATTTTCGGGATTCTAAATCTGTCGATGGGAAGCGTCTATGAACTCGGCACGGATGAGGTAATCAGAAGCCGTTGTAAAGCCCACATACATAGTTGCATACAAACACCCACGGTACCCGTTTTCCGTCGACTGCCTCTGACCCTTGCCATCTCACAACCATACGAATTGATACTAATGGCGGAGGCAAATTTTCAGCTCAACGAGGGAACCGAGTCCGAGCCTCGCTATAGTAAGCGCTCTGCAATTAAAGCGACCATCAGGAATGGTGGGCAGACGCTGAACGACTTGTACAGTATACTATCGCATATATCTCCCCGATGGACTGATCCCGTCGAAATCTGCGTTCAATCCAGACGATCCCTTCACTGGCCGTATAACAGCGAGATCGGTTCCTCCTCCCCACAACGTGGCGACCCTAAGGCGCTGTTTCACCAATGCAGAGAGCTTCCTTGACCCGTCGGGGACATTCTCCAAGCTCTACGAAAATCCGTCCAAGACAGCCGAGTTAACTGATTCCACCGATCTGCCCATCCTTTCGTCCGGGGCCGAACCGGCTGCGTCGGAGATTGGGGCTTTGGTGGCACGTCGACGCCGAATCCGTGCCCTCGTTTTCGCTCCCGATGGATCCAACCCAGAGACGCCGTACGCATTTGTGTTTGAAGGCGATCTTTCTTACCGGGAGAAGGAGGAGAGGGAAATTATTGGGAGAAGTGTCTCACGAGTACAAGCGTTTTGTGAGTGCGGGTCCTATTCAGCGGGCCTTGTTGACGGGATTACAGGGTACTATCACTTGTACACCCGCACTGGCGAGGACACATCGAGGGTCTCCTTCAAACCCAGTGAACCTGCAATTGGACGCATCCTGAAAGCCGACGTGGCCCCACCTTATTTACCGCTTTCCTTCAAGTGTTGCATCGCAAAAGCAGAGAAGAAGCCGATTTATACATACGCAGATATGTACCAAGAGATTACTGCCCGCATTGCGCTCCTGGACAATCCTCTCCCTGCTGATTTGTGGGCCACTGAAGAAAATCCCTTGGTGTTGGTACAGCCGGAGCGCCGTCCGGGCCTACTCAATAGGCCTCTTAAAATGCTCTCCTGCCACCCCGAACCACGCAAGTTACTCAAAGATGGCACACGACGCGCAGCGAAGGGATGGCTCGGGAGGGTTCCAAAAGGGGAGATCGTGCAGACGGATGGCATCTCGGAAAGCCGCGAAGACCCCACCCACAGCCAGCGCAAGGTAGCTGCTTATAAAGGAGTTTATGGCGGTTGTACGGGATGTGAATGGCTTTCCTACTCGCTTGTCGCATTGCTGATAATCCAATGTCTGCTCCGACAGGGATCCTCGCAGGTAAATAAAATAGCCAGCAATATTGTTTTTTATTGACCTTCGCACAGATAATACAAGGTTTCTCGATGAATGAAAGCACCGCAGTCTGTGAACGAAGGCTTTCAATGCAGCGAGGAAGGAATGGTGTTCATGTCGCGATACAAGTTGGATTTATTCTACAGTGATGAGGGAATATTCACGAACTGTCCCGGTGATGCGGGCTTTGTATGTACAGTAAGATTTAAACTGATCCTACCGGATATATGCAATCCAATGTCCGTTTAAAGACTCAGAGGTGAAGTCAGTCGTTTTGAGTCCGAAGGCAGAGTCATATTTCAATCCCTGAAGAATATTAAAAGATACGCTCGGTATCGTCGGGCTATGTATTGGAAACTCACCCGCGATTTTTGCTCTAAGTTCCAACTAAGTTCATGAAACACCCTCAAGTTCTGATCAGACGCGTCGTGTCGCGATCATGTGACGCACATATAGATGCACGGGACAAATTATGTCAGCATCTCCTTTCTTTCTTCGACACCCACCACAAATATGGCGAACCCGTCTCAGAACACCGCAAATCCATCGGAAACAGCGCCCGCAGCCATCGCTGACCATCTAAAAATCCTGCGAGACTCGCTCGATGTGCAGGTGCCCTACACCGGTGGCATTCATCCAGTCAAAGCGGAGGACTTGGTTATCTACTACGATGTCGAAGGAGAAGAATATGCGAAGTGCATTACTTTTATTTCCCCTCAGGACATCAACTGATTTCCCACCTGCATCTTGTCCATAGACGCCTCGACTTTGGCAACTCCAAAGAAAAGGATCTCCTTGCTCTCGCTTCCGCGTGCGACCAAGCCACCTTTGGAATGGATAACAAGGACGTCCTCGACGAAAAATACCGTAAAGCCGGCAAAATGGATCTCACCAAATTCGCCACGAGACTCGACGTTGTTGCTACTGGGCTCATCGACGCGATCAGTCCAGATCTCCTTCAAGGTCAAGATGCGGACGGCGAGAAGGCACTGAGGGCGGAACTCTATAAGCTAAACGTCTATGGTGTGTCCCTTAATTCATTTGGTTTATTCTGAACACGTTAACGACGACACACCTTCCAGGACCAGGTTCTTTCTTCAAAGCACATAAAGATACGCCGCGTGGAACCACCATGATTGGCTCCCTCGTCATCATATTCCCGACTGCCCATACCGGAGGCGCCCTCACCCTCGAATACGCAGGCGCGACTTGGACTTTTGACTCTGCGGCTGAGCTTGCTGCTGTGTCCGGTCCAGGACTCGCATACGTCGCATTCTACAGCGATGTCACCCATGCAGTTGAGCCCGTGCAAACTGGCCACCGTGTAACTCTAACCTACAACCTCTTCCTCGTCGACCGCGGCGCTAACAACACTATGAACCGTATCACCCCTGATCCTGAAAGAGCATTCGAGGACGCTTTGCGCCGGCTCCTCGCAGAGCCCTCATTCTTGCCCAATGGAGGTTTTCTTGCGTACGGGCTATCCCACCAGTACCCAATGCCTGCCCCACCTGAAATAAAATGGGTCAATGGTCGGCGCGAGATGCCTCCGAGCCGGCTGGCGTTCGTACTCCATCTCCTCAAAGGCAGCGACGCGCGCGCCCGCACAGTTTCGGAACATGTTGGGCTTGCGACTCATGTCAAGATGTTGTATGACAGCGGGGAGAACCTCTACTACAGAAGCGGCCACGACGTTGTAGCCGACGACGTCTTGAATACGGATGACGTGGACGAAAGTAGCGAAACTATGACTGTGCAGGATGCTATTGAAGGGATGGGTATCATTGTTCAACGCGGAGAAGAGCGCACGCAGGAATTGTTGGAAGAGAAGGTAAAACGGTATGGACCTCGTCGTCTTACCGGATACGGTGACGACGAGGACGAGGAGCAAGAAGGAACCATGACCAACGCTGTCGAGGTGCTCTGGGTCACCAGGATCACGGACCTCAACCGCGTACGGTCGGCCTACATGGCCTATGGGAACGAAGCCTCAATTAAACACGTTTATGGGAATGCCGCACTGTTCGTACGTGTGCCAGCATTTGGAGAAGGGCTACGTGCCTAGATTGTACCTACATGCGATTTCTAAACCAATTCTTCGTCCGCATGCCCATTAACACAATACCATTACTCAGAGATATTCCAGTGCAACTTCAGTCCTCGTGCCGGACAAAAGCGGTGCAATATTTAAAAAATTCCCGGTTCGACCTGCCCTACCTTTGCGCAGACGTGTTTTCGGGAGGAGACGAAAGCGTGTATTTTACTTACAGTAATTCGCAACCTCTTCAAGTTATATATCTCCGTTCCATAGCTAATAAACCTCTAGGACGTCCAGAATCTTTTTAAGAATCAGCGGCGCTAATCTCGGTGTCTAATGCGCATCCCAAGTCTGCGGACTGCTCGGTAATTCGCTGATAACTTGCCGCAGGAGATGATACCTCCTTGGAGTGTTTGTACGCAGTGAAATTGTCCTGTACCGACGCCTTCCTATATCGAGGGTCATCATCACATGTATGCGCGTGCAGCCTGCGCTTTGAGCCGCGCGCGAAACGAGATTGGTCCACTCCGGCCCACCGACCAGCTGCTGCGTGTGCTGGCTACTGATCCTCTTAGGACCTATCTTGACTGTGACTCTCGTGTAGTTTTAAAGGATCAGATAATCCTGCTCAGGGTACTGATGCATGAATAACAACTCATCCAGCAAGAGCTCCTTGGACTGCTTGTAGTCGTGATGCAAGATCACTCGCAAAAACGCTTTATCCCTGTTCGTAAGGTGCATATCGCTCGCCTCGCCTGACACACAAGTTGTTAAAGTTTTTGAATGGGACTGAATCCACTTACTGAGACAAACGGTCCCATATGAACGGCACGCTTCTCGGTGACCGCCCTCGCGCCAGTCAATTTTTTTGACATGCATCCGACCAATAGTAGAAGGTCAGACATCCGGAACAGCGCTTGAAGTTAGCCTTGGCTTGAATCGCGAGGCACTGGCAATGTGGCATGAAGGGACAGAGGACAACATGTTGTAGACCAAACTCACTTGAATGTTATCACATGCCTTCATTGAGATAATTTTCCCGGAGTTGTACGACTCGAGAAGCGTGAGTCGCTGACATGCAAGCGTTGCAAACGTATTCCAGTCTGCGTATATTTCCGATTGCCTAAATGCATCCGTAGCGATGAGCTCTGCTATATCTTCGATAGCGGGACCTGGTGCGGTGAGAGCACCGTGGTATATGAGATGATCAATGCTCGGAGCAGCTGGTGCTGGAGGGCCGCTGGAACACCGCTAAATCCACGCGCTTTTGCCAGTATCGTGCCAATGGTATAGAACATTTTAAGGAGAATTTTCTTGGTCCATGAGAGTCTGAGATCGCTCAAAGCACACAGCGCGTGTCAACGCTCAGATGATATCTTGAGAAGCGAGGGCGGTACCAAAAAATCCAAGAGGAGTCTCGACACTTTTCAGTACGCGAAGGAAGCGTTCCAAATGGTTGATAAATGTGAAGACGTCGGAGAGATAACGGACATGTAAGATGTTCATTACAGCTTGAGGGCTAGGAATAATTGCGTCCAAATTTCGGATAATGACCCAGGCGAGATCGTGCCGTGTCCCACCGACTCCGCCGATAAGGTTCGTGAGGTTATCGGGTTCCGTAATCCTTGTCTTTAATGAAGATACCCAAGCCGCTAAACAAAACTGCGCGCTGCTCGAGATTCGAGAGCTCGGGAAGGTGGACCCAGGTTTCTCCAAGAAAGGCAGCTCGTGAAATGTTGTCTTGCAGGTTTGCGCCACAGCCAGTAATGGCTACTCTGGATGAGTTGCGCAGATTTATCATACCCTCTGTCAACAGATTTCATATATATATGCTTTTCTGTAACCTTGCTTATACCGTCGAGATCTCTGTCTGACTCGTCGCACTGCCGACCGGCATTAGACTGTTTGCGCGACAGCCATTGGAGCCATTCAATGGCTTTATGACGTTGCACAGACTGATGGCTCCATGCCAAAAAATGACGTCAATGGCTTCGTGGAGCCATTCACCTGCCATTTCTGCGCAACGCCGCCATTAATGGCTGGCTCCAATGGCTGTTGCGTAAAGACTATTGTGCCTTCTTTGGGTTCATTCGCTTGCGTCGTCAACGTATGATGGCGAATGGGGCTGTATTGTGCTTGACTTGCGACCGACATAATCGCATCCACTCATTTCCATCAGAACACATGGTAGAAGGGCCTTACTGGATCCTTATAATGCGAATCTTCCGCCAAGTGATAAGTGAACTGAATATTGCAGCGAATTCAACTACAGTTTAAATATTACAGAAGAAAAATTATCTAACATATTCTGCAGACTGTATTTGTAAATAAGTAAGTAAAGAGAGTCGGGAATGAGAATCGGTAGTGAATTCGGGGCTCGGCCATCCGGAAGGCCGCCAGTGCCGGTTGATGTCTGATGGCATGTTGAATGGTCATTAATGATATCCGGCATGTTGAATGCCCGGTTACAACCCCTTAGGGGCGTTCATTCCCCAATGAAAGCTCTGATTACCGAGGAACAGCCAAAAAAGTGACCCAACCCATTGGGGTGCGTCTGTCGGCCCAATCGTCCCTGGGCATGGTTCGAGGGTATAAAAAGGCTCAAAACTTACACCCTTTCTCAGCATTCCTCGCCATGAAGTTCATCTCATATCTTGCTGGTCTTACCGTCGGTGCTGTCTCTGTTGCAGCACTGCCGCAGCTCAACATACCCGACAAACCTGTAACAGAGTACGACAAACTGCTGCAAAAGTGCAAAGCCGGCCCTCCCAACACTGTGTGTCCAGTGAAATTGACTTTATAATTTCGCTAATCGCCTCAACATCTAGTATGTCGCAGTTCGTTACGCTGAATCCGACGACTACGTGACTTTCGCTTTTGGGCAGTGCTACCCATACCGAATTGATGGAGCTCTCGCGCAAATGGCTGTCTTTTGCAAGTCGGCGACCTGCTACAATAATCCGTAAGAAAAATCTCGGCATTTCAAATCTGCTATTCTGACACTGCGTGATCCATAGAAACGAAGACTGCACTGGGGGCGCCGTCCCGCCAGTTCCTGTCCCAGTTGTGGCTCCTTTGGCCCTTGTGAATGTCGCAGACTGGGTTCACTTCATTGGATCAGCTGCTACTTGTAACCAAAACGTGCTCTCAAACCTTTTGCATTAGTTCAACAAATAGGATTTAGGTTTACAGCTCTTTGCGGAAGTAATGACACCTCCTAAAAATAGATTAAGAAAGAGCAATTTGAACACCCCGCATTTTTGGGCTTGTTTCTCGGTCAATTATGGCCAGATTAACATGATTTTGAGCGCGTTGGAGAGCGGGGAAGCAGGGCTTTTCACCTATGCCATGCAAATCAGGTACGGCTTAAGTCTTGTGGTCCTCAAAATTCGGGCTACAGACTTTCAATGTAACATTGAATTGCACGTTGCTCAGTGGATTTTGAGCCAATTCCAGCGGTTCTGGACTCATTTAGAAGGGAGAATTGAGGCACAGGACTGGAAGGTGCGATATTTTGGTTAAATGTCAAAATGACTACTGCTGAATGAACTGTCTGTAGCACAGACTAATTTCATTCTGTACAGTGTATATCGTGTGTGCCACACGGCTGAACATTTCACACTTGGTTGCCGCCTCTCCAGCTTTCAGAATGATTCGGATTGAAGTGAATCGGCCCAGAATTGGCTGAGAACTGGCCGTTGACGTGCCAAGGTCATACCACACAGCCTGAATTTTGAGATTTTGGAGTTTCTTGTTTAAATGGGTGGTTGGGATATCGTCTGAAACCGCTGCCCATGCGCTCTCTAAGGCACTATAAATTATCCAAATCTATTGAGAAATGAGCGAGAAATGCACTCGGCAATCCGGCGCATCAAAGTTGTTCTTATTCATCAAACTTTGATGGGTGTCATTACTTTCGCAAATAGCTGTAAATACTGGGATTTGTAGTATCATCCGACTTGCAAATTGAAGGATTGAGTTTGCATCACAAATCTTCCCATGCCCAATTTCTTGCATGTCCTCCTAAAAGGAGCTGAAGGGGCGTTTGTCTTCGGAAGTACGTGATTTTGATCGCTTTGCGTGAAAGTTCGTGACTTCAGCTGGATGTAGTAGAACTTCGTCACTTCCTCTGTACACTGTGAAAGCGTTACTTAGACCGTCGACGATCACCACATGACCGTGTCAATCCACGTGGAGAGTGCACGTTCATCGCGGGCGTAATGCACACTGTATTCAATTCAGGATCGGCGCACACGGCACATCGGAAGCATGGCACACACGCGCAATGGACGGCACGGGTGTTCTGTTCCTTGTCATCGGACGGACGCGCCGGCATGCAACGCGTCGAGGGGGGAGTGGTAACGTCAACAAAACGCGTTGGCACTTGTTTTGGCAGCTGCCAATGCACGCTAAACGAGCGGAGTTCCAATTCGTCACGCTCCAAAAACTCCTCCTCCAGAACGCAGCACCTCCTTCCCGGAAAAAAAAAAACTAAGGAGGCAGAAGGTTTATTATATGGTATCAGATACCTCTCAAATTTTTCTGGAAGCTCGGGGTGAGCTGGGCGGCCAGAACATCGTCATCTTCCAAAATATCGCTGAGTTTGATGGTTCAGGAACCCGTTCGCAATACCTTCCTCTTGCTGTATCTCATAGATTTTTCATAAAACTGTATTCAATTAGTACAGGTAACTATGGAAAAGAACTCCGAGGGAAAAGAGCAAGAAATGAAAGAGAAAAGTGCAAAATTCAGACCCATTGGGCGTAATAGTACGGCAACAACGGCGGCGTACAGAAGCCCTGAGTGATTTATCTATGAGGATACATATGAAAAACAAAAACCAGAATCACATAAAAAGTGTGCCTTCCAAAAAAAAACCTTATGCGACCAGCTCTAAAGCATGGCGCAGATGGAAACGCGCGGTCTCAAATCATCACGTGATCTCTGTTGAATTAATATATCGACGCCCTTGTCGCTGGCGGGGATACTCAAAAGTGTATCCAGTGGTCATAAAAGTAAAAGAATTCTGGAAAAAAAGAAAAAAGAAACCGAGACACCTCAAAGCTGTTGGCTCGGATAATAGCAGCAACTCGTTTCGATCGAGTGACCTCGGGGTTCCTGATTACGTAAATATGGGCCCCGCGCGCTTCCATCTGCGCCATGCTGCTGGAGGGAGCGTCGAGACAATGGGGCTGTGCTCAGGACGCATAGTGTAGACGAGGAATGAAATCGAGAAGTTGAATCTCATCGATCGGATCACGGGATGCCCCCAGAAAACACCGACAAATAAAGCAAGTCGCGGTCGGTCATGTGCTACAAGAGCTCGTCTTTCCATCTGTGGTACAAGACGGGCCTCCGCTTCGCTCCGGTGTCCAAGCTCTAAGGTGAATGAAGCCATGTGTATTATTGCAGTCAGACAGCATCCTTACAGCAGTACACAACCGACTCCGATACAATTAGTGTTGCTGATGTCCGGTCAGGTCCGGTTTTTTGCTAAAAAATCCGAACCCCGAACCTGACCTGGGGTCCGGTTCGGGCAGATTTTGCGAACCCCGAACCGAACATCGGTCCACTCCAGAATGGGTCCGGTTCGGGTTCTGAACAGGTTCGGACCTGAAAGAACCTCAAAAATATATAAAACAATCAGTCGCTTTTTAGCAACCATTTTTCGCCATGTCGCACGTGTAAATGGGTCTCCAGCCCACCAGGGAGGACTCACATGCAAGTCAATATGCATTTGTGTGTGTGCAGGTACCACAAAAACGGAAAGGCCAAAATGGGGAAAGGATGAACACGCAGCGGGACTCTGTATGCGATGTTCAGAGGTTTTTTGTTGACAACCAGAAAAAGGACTCGTATACTTGGGGTAGTTTCATTATTAGCCTACAGTTTGGGGAGAATGACAAACCACCGGGAAGCTACCGTAAGATGAACAGAGACCCGTCTTGGACGCGTTCAATGCGAACCCAACGCACCTACTCCCGGACGCGTCGACCGTGACACGTCAATTGACGTCCCCATTGAGAGCGTACACAGTCACGTAACTGCAGTGCTCGGTCAGACAACGCGAAATTTTTCGCAAAAAACTTGGCTTATTTGAGGTAAAAAAAGTAGAGGTTTGCACAGGTTCGAACATGTTCGAACAGGTCCGGTAAAAATTGAAGATTCTCGAACCCCGAACCGAACTTCGGGTTCGGTCCGGTTCTCAGCCATTGGCTGAACCCGAATTCAGGGTCGGTTCAGGTTCGGTTCAGGTTCAGAATCGGTTCTGAACCTGACCGCGGCAACACTAGATACAATTACTTCAGTGGACCACTCACGGTCAATTGAAAGAAAAGATAAAAATGCTTCAGCATAAGAAAAGAACGAGAAACACTTTGAGATCAAACGGCTAAACTGTCCAGGAAATTGGTAGGCCGAAGTGAGATTGCGCCTCCAAAGGACAACATAGTCTTGCGTCCAGTATCAGAAAAACGGGCAGGATATTATGCAACATATCAGATAAAGGGAGTTTTGCGTCGAAGGGTAGCGGATTGGAGGTCGGGGGAGTATATTTGTCCAGTAGCTCACGGCCATGGGACAAAAACGAACCCATAAATACAGAGGCCGTGAAATCTAGAAGGACACAGCGGAGGCGATAAACACATAACGAGTTGTCGGGGAGAGCAAAAGACATTGGCCCGCAGTAGGCAAATTCAGCATCTTCAGACCATGATTTGAGAGAAAATAAAATTGACACCCCATTTGAGCAATAGGATCGAGAACGGGAGGAGACTTGATCACGACGGCGCTATGATTGAAATACCGCAGAATTACTATGCACAGAAGTGTTTTAATCGGGGTAGAGGAGTAGAGAAGGCCCCAGCAGACAGAGCAGAGCCGACATTGATCCAAGAAATAGTGTTGCAGGCAAAGGAACTTGACGGGAAGGGAACCGGGGAGAAGATGACCGCTGGAACGAAAGGAATGCGGCGTCTTTATGTCAAGACTTGTCGGGAAGATTGCGCGGCTGTCCGGCCTGATGACAATGGAAATAGCTGCGCCGTAGGCAGCAATCAACTGCGATCTGTTACTGCGGGAAGGTCAGCTGTTCAGTCACCTGGGGCTCTTGGGAGAAGAATTCATTAAGGTTTCAAAAAGTCGAAGAGCGGCGCCAGAGAAGGACGAAAGGGATTAGAATAAATGGAGAAAGGTCAAACATGCACAAAGAATCGCCGAGCATTTCGTTAAAGAACGGTTAATGTGGTAGAAAAGAGGGTGATAAGATGCAGAAGGAAGGTGGAATATTCTTTGAACATCAGACTGATCAACAAACATCACCACACAAGGCCCTCGACAAGTTACGGTGTTTGCTTGGGAGATTTTGCGCGTAAGTCTTTATGACTTGAGAGCTCTCACGCTTCCCAACAATCTAGGCTTTTATTAAATTTTATTTATTGTACCAAGCTGGAGTCGGAAACCTAGCACGACTCGCAGTGTCCACTGTCTTGTCGCCTAGTTGTGTTTTCGGTTGGTACTCGTCAGACTTGGATTATCAAGAAATGTGTTGTATGGAGAGTTTAGCCACCGGCGGAACATTAGCTTTGATTCAGGCTGACCGAGCCGCTTGCCGAAAACGCGCTGGATTCGGTCCTCGTTTGACAGAAGGAAAGGAACCCATCTCTCGGTGTCGTATTTGTATACGACCCACAAGACATGCTGACCGTCCAGATCTCACAAAGGAACCTCTGCTCATGCATTTCACTTGGTATAAACGCGGCTTAAAAATGGGTGCTGGCCCACAAAAGTAGCCCCCGATGCTCAGGGTATCATAGTGTTCTCCCCTCACTCATCCGCTATATTTCAATCAGCATCGACACCCCAAGACATTCATAAAAATGCACGCACAGAAAATATGCGACTTGTCGCGAATATTCGGGCCTCCGCCTCCACCACCACCACCACCACTAGCGGATTTTTCGTTCATCGAAGGGACGTTTCCGGGCTGTGACGTGTTCTGGCCCTGGCTCTCGAAAAGCGCTGCTTCTCGATCGCGCTCAGCCATGGCTGCATCCTCACCGTATGTGTCGTTAAGCTTGCGGCACCATGCCTCCGGAACTGGAACGAATGGATTCGCGTCAATGAAGGACGAATATGTGTGGGCTGGACGACGCACATAGATCTATGAACCATCGGACACAGGAGCTGTCGCTACTGTGTGAGCACACAGCTGTAAAGAGCAGTCAGCGAGCGATACACGATGGGAGGGAGCGGACGCACAGCAGCACATGCAGCATGACAAGAACATTCCGCAACAGTCCAAGTTATCTGACATTGTAGGCCTGCCTAGTCGTCGTCGTAATGGAAAGAAAGTGCGAGGGCAAGGACGGTGAAGGGGGAACAAAGGACTCCAGCAGTGAACAGCGACGATCTCCTTGCTAAAATACTTCTGTCATGCAGTGCAAAGATTGAAGTTTCTGTTGTGAGAGGCTGTGCATACAGCAACCAATTGATGCATTGTTCGTCATGATCAAATGTGTACTTTGCCGAGGCCGAAGCCGAAAAGAATAGAAAGAGACGGGAACATATCGCCGGTGCGGGAGGGTGCGGGAATCAAAAAAATCAGGTCGATTCAATACTTTTCAAAAATACGACTAAATCCCTCGCAAACAGTTCGTGAATCTTGCTCGTCGGATGCAGGTGGTCCCTCCACACGGCACCACCGGCGCGAGTGAGGTGCTTCTTAGGAATCCCATGCTCTTTCGGATTGTCGAGGATGCGCGTGAAGGTATCAAGAGCGGAGAAGGTGAGCACTCGCGCATCGGGATGCGCGGCGGCGAAGTTCTGCACTGATTGGCGGAGACCAGAGTTCCAGTTCAGGTATGTGGCACTGATATCGGAGGAAGCACCTTGGCCTGGATGGATTTAACTTGAACATTCGCTTCGGAGAATGGCTAAATATGTACCTGCGGGAGACCGTCCAATTGGTGGGACATCTATGAATAGAAATGCACGTGCCCCGGCCATGTACAATTTGTCCTGTAGGCTGAATAATAATTCCAGTGTATCTTCATGGGTCTGTGCGTACCTGGAAACACGGTCGGTACAATATCTGTGGGAGGACTGGCTTACCTACGCGCAATCATTTATTCCGACCCATGTTACTTCGTTTCTGTATGAGCGGTGAAACGACGGCGATGGACGGGATGGTCACCGAATAACGAATCCGCAGCATCCCATGGAAGCCCATCTGCGGTGCGGTCCATCGCATAACCGGCAAGGAAATTTTGATTCACCTGGGTCTCGACGGCGCCGCCGCGTCCAAGTGCCGGGACGCGCGCGCCTCCAACGGCGTAGTCGTGCACAAGTAAATCAGGATGCGGATCATGCTGCATGAGAAGATATCCGACCCAGTTGGTGCCGTCAGTGTCGGCATATGTCAGGTACTTGTATGGCACGGTGACACGGTCTAATTTTGTCGGGGGAGGCAAATTCGCGGCGTAACCAACCGCAGAGTACGAGTCGCCGCTGATGTGAAGGAGTTACCGAGCAGCGGCGGTGGGAGGCGGAATATAACCCACAAGATGAAGAGGTTCTTGAGCGACTGGAATCCTGGCCAAGATGAACTGTCATTGAACGACATGTTGTTTATCTTTAACGAGGGGCCATCCGTGAGTCCATTCGGACTGTCGCCGGGTGCATTGTCCTGCTTTTGCGCTAGTGACGTGGAACCCGTAACGCCGTGACTTGGGTTTGTTTTTACCACCATCATCTTCCCTTGGCAGCCTCCTTTCACGACCTGTGCGGTCCTTCGCTGTCGATCTTGTACAGCGACATCTCGAATGCTCGTCAGATGAACGTTTCTTACGCGACTCGGCACGACTCTGCGCGGATAAGACCTTGACTAGCATCGACGGCAAGCAACTTCGACATATCCTTGGACAGAATCGACAAACATGAATCATTCAATGTCATGGATACCTCCTCCCCAATTGCTCCAACTCCGAGACTAACTGAAACGATACTTGAGCCGCTCGCCCGATTTGTATCACTGTCCGGTGGCTGGGCCGCAACCCGGGATTACTAGGCGCCCCGCAATTGTTCTCATACACACCGGAAGTGCGCTTTGGCTGTCTTTAATGTCCCTCTTCGAATTCTCTTAGATTCAGGAACCTTCAGACGGGCATCTGCGCCCTGGTCCTGAATTGATAAAGATGGACGTGCCTCAATAACTCCGAATCACGGCACTGCAGATTAATTTGGAGCGTTGTCGGCAGTGCAGTCTTATAGCCGAATAAGAGGCGCTAAAAGCGAGGCGACACCTCTCTTTCCCCTCGGTTTCACCTTTCGTCCCTGCCGCTTCTCTCTTAATCTCTTTACTTTCCTTTTCGCAACTTCGGACGGTGCCTTCTAGATCTTGTCGGTGCGGTCATGGTGAGTCCCTTCTGTGTCATATATCTCCTCGATGCTTCAGCTTGTCCAGTCTTCGCAGTCCATAAGGCTTTCATCAAGCTCGCAGTCCGTACGGAGTGCATCGAGCGCGCAGAGTTCATTCGTTGCGTCTTCTTCTTCTTCCCCAACTTCTACGTCCATTTCACCCCGGTGAGTGACTTGCTTGATTTTACGTGTCCGTTGTTCATTGACGGAGGGAAATCTAGGTCCTCCTCTTCACTACCTGCCACTTCCTCCGCACTATCTTCATCCCGATTACCGAGCGCATCTGCCAAGATCCCGGCAGTGTCCGCATCCTCACCACACCAGTCCCTACCTACTTCATTTTCTTCCACCGACCTTCCTTCCGGCTCCATTTCCCCAAGTTCTCCGAGCCAGGTGCGCCCACCTCCCATGTTAAAAATACGCGAATTGAATTAACAGCACATTTCAAAGATCCCGTCCCACGCAGCTATTGCCGACACCAAAGCGACCCCTCTATCTCACCGACCTGGTATTATCGCCGCAATCGCCGCATCTATAGTCGCCGTCCTGGTAATCCTCCTCATCGTCTATTTCCTATGTCGCCGGAGCCGCCGCCGCACGCGACAAATGCAAGTCGGGAGTAGCACTTCGCAGCAGCCCTTCATGCAGGAACATCCGCCTGATCGCGATGCCAAACCCAGGCCCTGGAATGACCGCCCAGCCACGGGCTCCACAACAGGCTCTGGATGGCCGGACTACTCCGAGCTCGGGGCGAACACGATCCCACTTCAGGTCCAGCGGCAGACTCGCCGAAGCGTCGCCAGTCTCCCAGGCGCGGGCAAGACGCCGCATTACACCGTCCGCTCGCACGCGAGCATGACTGACGTGTACGGCTTCGGGCAGGATCTCGCATGGCAGGAGGCGCATTACGAGGACCCCCTCCCCGCCGTCCCTCCCCCTCCCCTCCCCTCAAGCGCGTATCCCACAATCGGCGTTGTTCCGTCCACACCGCGCTCTGAAATTATCCCCGACGATGCGAATATGCCAGGGGCGCATTATGACGATCCCTTCTCCGTCGTCCCTCCCCCTCCCACACATCCCCCAAGCGCGCATCCCACAATCGGCGTCGTTCCGCCCACACCGCGCTCTGACATTGTCCACCACGATGTGAATATGCCTGGGGCGACGTCCCTCCTGCGCAGCCCATCCGCTGCGTCGACCGTTTCCTCCGCATACTCCACCGCATCGATGGTCCTCCCCGAGCCGTCAATGCCGCCTCATGCCGATATAGCTGCTCCCGCTGTTATCCATGACCGTTCGCTTACCGACGACCGAGATTGGATCGTCGATTCCCGACAAAACACACCCCCCGAGGCACAACCGAGACGCCTCATTTGACGACCCTATCATGCCGCTTTCTGTATACACGCATGCTTCTTGATTGAACTTCAAGGATCACACTCCATGTACAATATAAAACGAGACTATAATTATTATTCTTGTACTTGTATGTAGGTTATAGACGGTTTCGCTTGGGCATCAAATTGAAGAACGGTCCGCACAATTGTAAAACGACGAACGGCCACCGGCTTTTCGGCCGAAATTAGTGTCCTTCAGCCATCCAAGATGTTGGCCGTGATCATGACGTGTCGTGAGCGCCGGCCCGTTATGTCTTATCTGATTCCGCCCCGCCATTTACTGTACTCTTACAATCAATTCGTCAGGGGGTGTGACGCGTGACTCAAAATTCCATTTCGTCAATTCGTCAACGGGCCTTGAGCTGCGTGACGGGCCCCAAAAATTCGACAAACCCAATATCCATTCCAGACATTCCAGAGACCATAGGACCTTCAAGTAAGCACTTTAGAATTGAATAGTGGACACAAACCACTTTAACAGGGGAAAAAGTTGGGAAATCAAGAAAAGCATCATGTTTTAGCAGTGGACCCGCGTTTTCCCAACCAAAGACAGTGCGATTTCAGCTAGAAAGGCGGTTAAAGACCACGAGAGTACATGAAAAGAGCGAATCGCGCCTGCGGCGCCGGAAAAACCGTATTTTCCACGATTTCAAATAAAATTTGAACCAAGCGTGACGAAAAATATATTCGTCAAGACCCTCCGTGACGCGTTACCAAGTTCCAAAATTCGTCACGTCAAGGGCCTGCGTGACGCGTGACTGACGAATTGATTGTAAGAGTACAGTATACTCGCCGGATCGTTATCTTGCTCCTCGTATTCTTGACGCCCACTTTCGAACATACCTTGGGTGCTGACATCTAGTGAACTGCCGTTCTTACATATCACCACCGAGTGGGATGGACTCCTCGGACGCTGCGGGACCCGCCTTCTCTTCCTCCCTTCTACCCACGGTCGCGCAAACAGAGGAGCTCATGCAGCTGCTTCGCTCCAATGCTTTGCCTCTCCCTGGCAAGGTGTCTCATTTTGACAGTATAATAGCATCCTCTCCTCCCGAACTGGTGCGTTATAATGCAGAAATCGACAGGCTTCAAAAGACTCTCCACCGGCTGGTGTCAGAGCGCGCTGCATTACAGCAGTATATGAACGGATGCCGGAGCATTTCATCCCCAGTCCGCAGTCTTCCTCCAGAAGTTTTAGCGGAGATATTCGCGTTGTGCTCCCCTGATCCGGCATCATTCTATGATCCTGAGGAGAAAATCCCTGCAGATTTATACAAACGGGTTTCTCAATCGCATCTCTTGCGGCTGGCACAGGTGTGCTCTACCTGGCACGGGATAATCATGGGAACTCCACACCTGTGGACGACAATCGCAATGGTCTCGCGAGAAATCGACTCTGTTGATATCGAATTTCTATCGCGATCCCTGGAACGCTCGACTCCTTATCCTTTGGCCATACACCTTGTTGCCAGCAACGACGCAGCGCTAACCGTTGACGTTCTCGAGATGTTAACCCAACATTCTGGACGATGGCGAACGGCGGACATATATCTCAATGAAGTGTCGGTTCCATTCCTCTCGAATGCCAAGGGCAAACTTGGACTCCTACAGGAGCTCAAGATCGGGGGGTTTCAGGGACGCGCATACGATATCTTTGAAACTGCTCCCAAATTGACGCACGTTACGCTTGCATCGGACCGAGGGGAACTGCCGAAGTTACCCTGGAGTCAACTGCGTAGAATCCACTACAAATGTCTCTATTCCGAACGAGATATCGGACATGTGCTGGAAATCATGCCTCGTCTTTCCAGCAACTGCATGCTTAACTTATGCAAACTGCACCTCTCTCGCGGCATTCCTCATATGCCACTAGTCAACTCTAACATTCGCATTTTCAACCTCTCACTCAACGATTCCCACCATGCTCTTGGCGGGATTCTGGGAGTACTCACTCTCCCTTGCTTGCAGGAGCTCTCCATTTGTTCTAGTGCCCGACAACCTATCCTTTGGCCCCGAGATCACTTCCCCGCATTTGCTTCCCGGTCGTCGTTTCACGACACACTGACCAAACTGTTCCTCCGTGGCATGATCATAACGGAAAGCGAGCTGCTGGAATGTCTGACAGAAACACAGGCACTATCGGAGTTATTCATTCAGGACGTACCTTCGTGGGGCAAGGATGAAGCAAATCATATACTCATCACAAATAGCCTCCTCCAACACCTCACTTCTGACCCCTCCTGTCTCGTCCCCAACCTAACCCATTTTGCCTTCGCCTCGTTATTCTCTTTCGACGATCATCCCTTCTTGGATTTCTTGACTTCTCGCACACATCCAGGCAGAACGGACGAAGGTCCATTCACCATCCAAATATTCCGTCATTCCGCCGATCTTGACCTCGGTGCGTTCGCCGTGGCTCGGTTGGCGGAATTGGAACAGGAGGGCCAATTACGTTGGTCTTTGAGGGCAATAAACGAGCTTCCACTTGGGTTTGATGTGCGTTTCTTCCACACTTGCGTAATGCGGCGCCCCCGTTAATTTGGTTCTAGTGACATGAACTCCAGTATCATCTTTCATCCCTGGCGACTTTGGTTGTTCGATTTTTTTTTGATGGTTTCCAATGTGATGCGCTACATGCAGTTCTCGCTTCTCAATTCGTCCATCCTCTTCACATCACATTAATCCATACATACTGCCTGCAGAATGCTCAGCTCAGTTGTAGGTTTACTTTTTGTCTCCATATCTCGTCCGATGCTTGCGGGTTCGAGCTGCTCGGCGGTGAACATGCAATTTGGAGCATTAATGTATGTATATACAGAATATCGCAAAGCTAGATAACACGAAAGCAGGGGTATCAAAGATACGGCACTGGAAGCTAGTCAAACAAGTGCGAAAGGGTAAGATGAAATTGGTAGAGTGCACAGATGTGCGAATCATGGGAATCAAAGCACGGACATTTTGAACAGGCAACAATTTAACTAGATTCGGCGAGGCATCCGGAACTGGAGGAAAAACTGTTGGCTCGACGGGATCAGTGAATTTCCCGCATATCTGGGTCCAGATGGCGGACTGAATCGATCCTGGCCACAATATCCTCCTCGGTGGATTCTGGCATAAGGGTCCGCGCCGCCTTGCGCAAACCTTTAAATATCGTCGAACTGTCAGATCGCAAAGGCACAACCCAGTGTCGAACACGTGGACCCTGGTACACCTGAACAATATGCAGCTGCAGCAGCCCATCACTGCGCACCGCGCGCGCCATCATATCGCGCCACTCTACACCACCCACGTTTTGCAAAGTGGCAGCAAGTGGAGAATCGATTGCGGAATGAACATCGATTTCGACCGCTCCGTGACTGTAGTTGAAGAGCGTCAAGAAGAGCGTGCAGGTAGGGTTGTCGACCATGAACTTCATTTGTTTCGTACAGACCGAGTGCATGTTCTGCTCGTAGTTCCGATGTACCAGCGCACGCAGGAAGGCGCGTTCACGCACAACAAGTTTCGGTTGACCGAGTTCCGCTGAAGATTTGTTAAACGGTAATGCGATAGGTAGATGTAAGAGCGACAGCTCACTGAGAGCCAGATTATTATATGAGCGACATGCTTTGCGATGGCCACCGTCTTGCCAGTCAGAAAGCTGACACTCTGCCGAGCAATAATAGAATGCCTTGCAGCCAGAGCATCGTTCAAAATACCACTTTTCCTCAATCTCGCCGCACTGTACTGTCGTCAGAACGAAGATACTGCGACGACTTTGCCAACGAACCTCTAGATTGTCGCAAGCCCGCGATTGTACAAACCCGGGGGAGTGAAACTCGGCCAAGCACTCCAAGCGCTCGTCCACCAACAAAAAAAACCGCTCCCAGTGTTCGAAGACGGCGCAATTTCGAAAGGCGTCGTTAGAAATAAGCTCCTTGACCTCCACAAGGGAGCTCTTCACTTCCGAAACGATATAGTAATAAACGAGGCCGTTGGGGATGACGTGCCGCAGGAGGTAGCGCATATGATGGTTAATTTTTCTAGCGCAGTCCAGGGTGCTGCAAACCACCATAGCGCGGATGAGCCCCTGCTCGAGAGTCTCCTCAAGCCACAGATATCCGAGGTCGCCGATAAGAATGCGCCCTAGAAGCATGAAACATTCGTTCAGTGTTGGACCTGTATCGATTGTGGAGGTTTTGGTGAGCGACAGGATGGCCGCCACCAACGCTTCCACAAACCCGTGAAAAGGGAGAATGCTGGTCAACGGACCGAGGGGCACAAGTAACCACTGCTTCTGCTCAACAGGATAGAGATCGGCATCCGCTATGAAGCTGCACAATCCGCGAATGTAATAGAGAATCGAATTGGGACGCAGAGTCGACTCCCGTGCGACTACGGTGTTGACATACTCGACGATCAGAGAGGCAAGGTTGTCTAGAGCTCCGCCGGCACTCTCAACCATTTCTGCCAGGCTCTCCCGATCTGTGGCCTCCGAGTCAATAATAAAGCGACAAAGATCGTATAGCACCAGGTCAAGGCGCGGCGCGTCCATGTCAGGTAAGAAGGACCAGGCTTTGACAAGCATCGCCCGAAATCCCGGCGTCGCCGACATGAAGTCGGAGGTTGGGGGATCATCATGGAACTTTCCGGCACATAACACAAAGTCCGTGTAGAATATAAGTTTGGCCGGGAGCTCAATTCCAGGCAGGTGATCCCAGTGAGCGTGGATGAAGTGAAACCATGGCCAAACGCGGGGCCACAAAGAAAAACCGACGTCTTTGGTTATCCGTATATGAAAAATGGCGTCCAAGGACGAGACTGCACGAGCGATTGTTTCTTTTGTCTCGGTACGAAAAATTTCAAGCTGCTCTGCAGTCGGAATTTCCGCGGGATCGAGGTGAGAGAAGAATACGGGAAGAAGCAGGAATCTTTGGGACGCATCCATTATACTGGGATGCATGCAATCCCCGACTCTTTCTAGGCTTTCGAGAGATCGGTTGTTCCCACAAGCGACAGTCGCGATGCGCTACATAAAGGATTTAGACATAAAGGTGAGAATACACGGGAGCCATAGAATAATACCCTGATAGAAGGGGATAAACGTCCTAAAGTCTTCATCTGCACGGCCGGATGCATGCTGTGGAAAGCAGAGAGTGGAGGACGAGAGCAAGACACAGGGAGTGGCAATGATTCCATCAGGCCGCTTGTGCCGGGCGCCAAACAAGAAGCCGTTTTTCATTTCTTGTGAATTTTCGTATTCTATAAAACGCCAAGTTAGTGGCCACGTCGAGTTACTATTCGATGTTTATATATAACGGGTGTTTCGTCAAACTTTGAAGATTGAGTTTGTTTGAAGTGCCGCAAGTTTTAACAAATCGAAGTCCCACTGCGGCTAGCTTGAAGAGTGGTGCAGCGGATCTCCTTTGTGAGCTTTTTGCAAAAAATAGACGACGAGTTCACTGATGTCAGTTTGAACAAGTCCGGAAACTTTTTTATGGGGGCGACTCATTGATGAGTCAAAATGTATAAAATTATTAAAATACCTGATATTGCGACATTCGGCGCTGTGGGTAAGACAATGCGAATTGCTTTTAAGAATGACTCATGCGTATAACGCTAAAGCAACATGGAGGTAGGACAGATAATAGCAGGCAACAGTCCATCTATTGCATCCATCGCTCGATGCATACGGCAGGGGCGATATCATGATGCGCAAACTGAATGGGGCGTGGTGAGCTCTTTGGTTCATTTTTTTCTCATTGACGACAACCGTGACCAATTGATGACGGAGTAGACATCGCGAAAAGCCCCTTGGGAGGAAAGAGTTTACTCATGTCAGATTCGGCCATCGCGTCGTCAATATGTTATAGATTCAGCGGAAAATAAGGATTCTTGGGTCGTTTCAGTAATATGTGGGGGGCTGATAACCGGGTATCAACGGAGTGACTCTTGTGTAGCCTCGTAGCACCTGGTGCTCGACGACCTAGCTGGTCGTAGCAGATTCAGCCAGAAAATAGCGGTTCTCTGGGTAGATTTAGTACTCGCGGTGAGGATTGAATGTCAGGAAACGTACGCTCAATTTCACCTCTACGTTTACGAGAAATGAACGCTTCTGCACGGACCCAAAAGTCGTCACCTCCCCGTGCTCCGATCCCCCAGTCCCCCCTATAGCTAGCAATGAACATCACCACAAGACGTGGATCGCCCCAGGTAAGACCCTGAGCCAACGCAATGCCGTCGTCCTCGTCATTTCCATCCCAAAACGCGATAATCGCCACGGCAAGCCGAGGGCATTTCGTGATGGCATGAGGTAAAGTATCGCTTACGAATTCTTGCGAGACACAGAGGTGCGTCAGTAAGGGGAGCGACGCAAGCGGGGACCAATCGGCCCAACTGGGGCACTGAGGCTGAGTGTCCACTTCCTGGAACAGCTCTAGATGTGTGACAGACAGGAAGAGTGGGCGACACAAGGTCGAATAATCCCATGTAGGCGGAGCTGCTGGTACATAAAGACTGAGCCGCTGGAGACGCATTTTGTCGAGGAGGAGAAGGAGATCGGGATCGAGTGATCCATCCACAAGGAGGTTTATGGTCCCTGAACATTTTGAAAAGAGGTTCTTCTGTGTTTCCCACGTGGACCGGCGTTGGTCGATGTTCAGGAAAACATGGCGCACGGCGTTTTGTAAGAAGATCGTTGATTTGGCCTCCGCGGCGGATTCAAGGGAGGAAACCTCACTTGTCATGACAAGAACCCTGTAGAGCAATGGCTCAACCCTGTGTCGCGAGTCAATGCCACGTATTCAACGTCTCAATGACCGACTTGCCATGTGTGAACCCGCCGGCACACTAGTAAAAGGGTCGGGATCAGTTTTGGGTCCACGATTGCAGCAGTCTCGAATATTTCTCGCTCCAGGTCTAGAGGAAGGCCCTGGTCCATATTCACGGCAGGCTGGTGGAAGTTCGGAGCAAGAAGCAAAGGACCACGTGCTGGTTTGTCATCCCAAATTCAAAGTCCGCTGGATAGGATCATATTTCCGACATTAACCGTTCTTTAACGAAATCCTATGAAACCTGTGCTAATTCCTCATATATTCACCCATATAAACCGTCGTCTCGAAACCCCCCTTCCGCACATCCTTTCTCCTCGACCCATAGCCCATGCTTTGCTTTTGCTCCAGGCCCCGATGCTAAAGCGCACAATCTCGGATCTATTCCTTTAAAGCGTGATGCAACCTCTTGAAGCTTCAATATATCCTTCACTTTGGTCTCAAATATTTATGGGTCTCCCCAAACAGCGCCTAACCTCTGGATCTCCGTCGCTATTCAACATCATTTTCTTGGCTCCTTCGCCCCTTAAGATTATATTCCCCCGTGGCAAATCCTCCAACGCGCTATTTCCCAACTATTTCCCGCATCTCATAACTCATCGTAATCAAGATCTCAGGATATGCTGTTCTTCAAAAAGAACTATCACCCATGTAGATTCCCGGCAGACCACTGGAAGCCCGATCCTTACCGCGCCGCGACGACCAATCGCCATATATTTCCGCACCATAGAGCTCATCTCCTGCAAGCATTCGGTTAATGTTGAGGTGCAAAATATTAATATTATTCATCCTGTATTCCTGGACCATAATTTTCACTTCCTTTACTTCCCGAATGCTGGAGCGAAGCGTCGGCGCATCTTGTCCACTTATTGTCAATGTCTCTCAGCCAGACTCTGTCTGCAACTGAATTAAAAAAATTCCGGAGGCTCCATATTTTCTTGCAGTGTTTCTTCCCTTCAATTTCCGCCATGCTTTGCAACTGTCGCTCTCTTACCTGGGTCTCCGATCCTTCCTGGGTCTTCCCCAACCTAACCCATTTGTCTACGTTCTCCTTCAACGATGTCCCATTCCGGAATTTGTGGCTTCGCGCATCCATTGAGGTAGAACAGACGAAGGTCCGTTCACCGTCGACATATTTTTCTATTCCCCCAGTCGTGACCTGGCGCACTCGGATGGCGGAGTGGCAATAGCAGGGCCAACTACATTGGTATTTGCATAGGGTTCAATGTGCGTTTCTCCTTCACTTGTGTCACTAGCAGTTATTTAATTTGGTTCTAGTGACCTTAGCTCTCACCATCGTCCAGACATGACGGCAACGGCCGTTCATTGTTCTCCAATGCTTTCTATATTCAAATGCTACGCGCTGTCTGACGCTCCCGAGTCTCAGTTTATCCATCCCCAATCACATCACATACCTACATCTACTTTCACAACTTGGGCCAGGTGTTCAATTATTTCAGCCGGCCGTCTCGTGCTCTGTAAAGTGGTGATTTCCCGGTATTCAAAAATCTTCCACCGCAGCACGGGGTTATCAGGAATTCGACTTGGGATCTCGAATGCACTCTGAAATGATAAACGCCGAGTCAAAGGTTCCATGCGCCCAGTTCGCATTCAATGACAGAAATATCGAATATATAGAATACATATGTAAGAAAGTCGCGGGTGAGAAAGGCAGCAGTAGCGAACGAAGAGTTGGGAGGAGTCGAAACGAAGTTTTTGGGAAGAGCGCCCATCCCAGTCAATCTCGAATAATTGTAATCATTAGTCCTCAATGTCTTCACGTTTACCCAGTATATAAACGTCCTCTGCGGCTTTATGTGAACAAATAAAGCAGGCGAAATAGTTGGACTTACCTTCAATCTCCCCTCTCGTTTTACGTGCGATGAAGTCCTCTGCCCTCCTCCAGATGTCGACTCCGCCCCGAGCGCCGCGTTCCCAGTCGGCGTAATAGCCCGAATAAACCGCCACAACGAACCTGGAGTCGGAGATGGCCACAGCGTCGGTATATCCTGAGACGTCTGCCTCGTCTGAAGCTTCGAACTGGACGATCACAACACGCAAACGAGGGCAGCTCGTGAGGATAGCGTGTAGCATTTCCCCGCTGGGTGGACTACTGAACGAGAGGTGCGTGAGCGCAGGGAGGGTGTCTAGGTCCTTCACCCAGTCCATCCCCTCTGCGTCATCGTCGTAAAAGTCAAGCTCGTCGAAAATGTCGAGATGGGTCACAGCAGCGAAGAGCGGGTGTTCCAAATTGATGGTATTCTCTTCCTCGTCGTCTTCCTGGTCCCCGTCCTCGTTGCGGAAAAGCTGACGCAAGTTCGCGCCCAGGCGCTCGATAGGAATATCAGCGAGCGCCGGCAGGAGATGTGGGCCCGCAATATTCCCAATGAGCGCAAGATTTGTGATTCCTGGACAGGAGCTCAGAAATCGCTGTAGAGCTTCAGGTTCCATCGAGTGTGTGCTCGAGTACACAAGCACATGGCGGACGCTCTCCGCCAGAAAGGGGGCTGGTTTGGTGTTGATTGCCTCCAGAATCGCCGGGGTACGCCTCAGGTCGTCGAGTCTAAGAACGCGATATAGTAGTGGTTCCAACCTGATAAAATTAAAGGGTCGGTACTGGACAAACGGTGGGCGGGAGTCAAGAGTTACCAGACGCGTACGCGATGAGCGACAAGGATGAGCGTTGGGATTGTTGAATGAGAATGAGCAGCTAGTTCGAAGACGATTCTCTCCAGTTCAAGAGGAAGCCTTCCTGACTGCCTCGTGGCAGTCAAACTGGGAGGCATCGGCAGATGATGGAGGCGGGAGGAGAAAACCAACGAGATCAGTATCACGAGTGACAGAGTGACACTCACGCTGATGGGCGGCCGACTGGCGGCCGACCGCTCGGAGTATTCGGCCGAGTGAAGTGACATTTGCATAGGCGGGACAGATACTACTGAGCAATCGAGCCACAAACAACAGCCTGCAGGAAGGATAATCTGCAATTCAAGGAGGACTATATATAGATACAACAAGAATCATCAATTATAGTGCATTATTAGGTTGGTTTCCGCTTCTTCGTTTCATTACTGTGCGTCCGTTTCGTTTCGTTTCGTTTCATTCTCAGAAGACTTCACGCCTTCCCCTCTGCACTCTTCACGTCCTCCTTCTCCCTCCTCACCAAATTCCCGCGCTCCCGCTCACTCTGCCCATCAAAGCTATCATCGTCCGACTCATACAGCTTCTCCGCCGTGACGTTCTGCCGCAGAATAAACTTACGGAACCCGTACGGAACTTGGCGCAGCCCGTACGCCGCGTGCATGCGCATCGGCAGCGAGAACACCTGGTCCAGCTCCTCGAGCGTACGGCCCTTGGTCTCGCGCACGAAGAGGAGGATGAGTACCCACAGGACGCTGTTAAATAAACAATCATATCAGTTTCACTGCCGGAAGCGAGATGCGAGAGTGGACCGCACCAGCACCACGCGGCGTAGAACCCGAACGCGCCTTGAGGCTTGAACGCGGCGAGCAGGGACGGGAAGGTGATTGACAAGACAAAGTTGAAGAACCACGTCGTTGCGGTCGCGAAGCTCATGCCGAGGTCGCGGATGTACAGCGGGAATCTGTGACCAGTGTTGATTAGTAGTAGTAGATAAGAAGTGGGAAGATGGACGGACGCCTCGGCAGAGTACGTGAATGGGACGGGCCCTTCACCGGGCGAGTAGAACATACCGAAGAGGTCTAGGGTGAATAGCAAGTTGAATATTGAATTGGGTGTAGGTGATGAAGAAAGAACGCACAGATTCCCAGGGACACGCCGGCAAGTTGTCCGGTCTGCGATGGGGACCAGAACGAGAACCCAGTGATGAGCAGGCAAATCGCCATGAACGGGAACGTAAACAAGAGGAGGTTCCTGTCAGCCCAGAAACAGTTCAGCTATTGCAAAGCGGTAAGTGTTAGGATAAAAACCCACCGGCGGCCAAACGAGTCAATCGTAAATACAGCAGGGAGCGCAAACAAAAAGTTGATGAGCCCGAAGCCGAAAGACGACAGGAGCGAGGCGACACGCGAGAATCCGGACTGGAAGAACACCGTCGAGGAATAGTACGCAATGACGTTGACCCCGCAGAATTGTTGCCCTGCGCCACACTCGATGAGTACAGTACAACATCCCTCACCGAAAAGAAATAAGAGTACGCACCGAACATGACAATAAAACTCGCGATCGCCGCATTCCTATTCCTCGCAATCGACCACATCTCCCACAGGCGATTCCTACCCGACACAATCTGCTTCTCCGCCTCGAGCAACACATGGATGTAATATAAATCGCGCGCGGCTTGTACAGAGCTGAAGCGCAGGCGCGATAGTTCGTCGAACGCGGCTTGGTAGCGCCCGCGGCCAATCAGCCACCGAGGACTCTCCGGCGCGAAGAGCACTTGGCAGCAGACGAGGAGGGCGGGGATGCCGGCAGAGCCGAGCATGAGCCGCCAGTTGAGGCCTGTGACGTGCGGGTGGTCGGGGACAAAGTAGAAGGCGACGTCGATGAGGTCGCCGAGCATGATGCCGAAGGCTGTATGGAGCAAATTAGAGTGAGGAGGGAGGAGGAAGGAGAGGACGCACCGGTCCACATTTGCCACATCATGACGAGTGCGCCGCGAATGTTGGCGGGGGCGCATTCCGCAGAGTAGACGGGGACGGTGGCGGATTTTGGGCCGATACCGAAACCGCTGAGGAAGGTATCGGTTTTTCTTCCCGTGTAATAGGATGAATGAACACGAACAGGAAAAACCGGGCAATGAATAGGTGCCACCACGTATTAGTGAAGGAACTCCACAGACACGTAAGGAAACTGAAATTGTGTTCAAAAACGAGGACTCAGGAAAGGTGGAACCCCGTACCTGATTAAACATGTAATAAAGATAGTCTTTTTGCGGCCAAAGGCCTTGTTCAGCGGATCTGTAAGCCAACAGCCTATAAAGGCGCAGCACCTAAATAGCGTCGGCTTTCAAAGCCATCATTGTCGGAGGAAGAACGCACATGTATGGAGCTGAATTGACAAGCCCGACGATCCATGTATCGTGCGCTAGATATTCAGTGAGATCAAGAGAAAAGCGTACAAATAGGAAACGTACGACTCGTGGAACCCACGCCGAATTGTTTGGGATAGATAATTTGCGCACCGTTAATAACTGCTTCGTCCATTCCTTGGACGGCGGCCGCGAGAGACGACATCACAACCATCTGCGCAAAAGAAGAAGTCAACATCAAGTGAGGGAAAGGATAGTGAAACGCACATAATACAGCGTCCCCGTCTGGCTGTACTTGTGCGTGATCTCCCTCCGAAGGTGGTATTTGTCGTCCTCATCGAGAAGGTCGATGCTTTCGAACGCTGGACATGAAGTCGCTAAATATCATACTGAGAGAAGTAGAAAGCGAGGTACGAACCCTGAGGATCCTGCGCGACAAGCGCGCCCTTTCGGAGCTCGGCTGTCAGGTGTGTCAACCCATTTTCCTCAGCGAACCGGTCGACATCGCGCATAAGTTGTTCGCGAGATATGCCCTTTAGCGGGTTAGCGAGTTTGGCGTTCACAGATCTGAGGTATGTTGAGGGATTATTGGGACAAAAGTGAACATAGTGTAACCCACGTCAGGTCTCTCATCGACGACTCGACATGCGAAGATGGGCGAGACATCGTCGCAGCCTCGGACGCTGATGGGTTGTGGTTCTCGTGGTGGCTTGTCTCCCCCTTTTCATGGAATTTTTCTGGGTCGGCGAATTGAGACATGGCGGGCGGAGACTGGCGGCTTGTAAGCAGTGGATACCGTTTATATAGTGGGTCTAATCGAAATGACGAAGGATGTTGTGGCGTCACAATTTCCTAAATGGGATAATGGAGGTGATGCGGAATCCGGCTCCGGTCGCCGAGTGGAGACTTGCTGTAATTCATTCCCCGCCAAAGGTTCTCCGTGGAGTGCCAGACGGGGGTTTTAATGCACCGAATTCAGAAGCCTAGTTGTACAACAAAAAATTCACGAAACAAAATGCATAAAATGAGCCGGCGTACGCTCAACATGGCCACTATGTGTCGGACCATCTTGCGTGGTCTGGATGGGTTGGCGTGGAATCATAGAACTATTGGACTGGCCAGACAGCCAATCAAGTTCTCGACGGCGATAACGAGAATACAATGCTCCGTACGTGATTTCAAGGTCCGAGACTCCACACTCAGGGTTTGAGCATCAAGTCTGGAAATCCCTTGGGGAAGTCGATGAGTAGTGGGGGCCAGGTCGTCATGAAGCTGGTGCGCATCGGCCAACGTTAACCAGAACGGCCTCTGCTAGTTTCCGACGGCGAACAATGAAGGCTGTGTGCAGCACTTTTCAGTTCGAGGAGTCTGTTGACAACACTATAAGTTTTCCTCGTCGCTCCAGGATCTGAATAGACTCTAGAGCAGACGCCCTGCAGTAATGGGAGGAAGAGCGACGTGTCAGAGGCAGAGCCGGCAACCTGCCGGCAAATAGATCTCATCATTGATGCCAAGCACTGCCACTTTGCACCTTGCCAACAACTTTCACCTCCGAGTCGCGCACCATGGCCGTTGGAAATATTACTTTCGTAGAGCCTCTTCCATGCGACCTCCTGCGGCGATGGCTGCACTCCACCGACCCCTCAGGATCAAGTGCGGCTTGAATTAATCGGTTCTTCTTGGGTCGAGTTCTGAAATTTGCTGTTCCACTTCTCCGACGTACGACGGTCAAATTCAGAGTCTATTCTTTATGTCCAGGTCCAAGTGTATTGCTATATCCAATTGCTGTTTGGGCGCACGTTAACTGACTCAGGGAGGTAAACAGTACACGCATTTGACACGCATCGCAGTTATACAAAGTTTCCAAAAGGCTATCTCCTCATCCTGGGTTACATATAGGTATATCTGACATTTGACACCTCACATGCTCGTATTGCCGCATTGCCCGAGATACCCCGAGGCAGTGATTTTTTCAACGTCTCCCCGGCGCTCAGAATGCAGATTTAGTCCTGAACTAACTCCCACCGCACCCAGACAAGGGCATAAAGAAAGTATGTTTCCGCGTCCCTTCATCAAATCATGAAGGTCTCTCCCCTCCTCCTCTATTCTACCCTCCTCCCATTCGCAGTCGCCTTTCCAGCGCACCCAGCCTCCAACCTCATCGCCAGGGACGTCGGCTTCCGAGCCGATCCCGCTGGGAAAATCGGGGACATCTACCTCGCGGCATTTGCATCCAAGCAACGACCTGTGGCTGCCTTCCCCCCGAATGCAGACTCCCCCGCGACTGTCGAGATATTTGGCGAATGGCTCGACCTAGGGACAGTCTCGGCATTTTATTTCTTTGCGGACATGAATGGGGACTGCGATGGCGTTGTGAGTAGCCTCAACTGCGTTTATATGTGTGAATTCTGATTACGGCCTGATTCTCTGCAACGGGCAGATGCTCTATGGCATTTTCGGCGACACCAAGTGAGCGAGCATCGTGCGATTATTACCGGATTCAACTGACCTCCATCAGTGGCGCAACACCGCAGGTCATCGGTGAAGCGTCCCTCCTCGCCAACACCTGCTTCCCAAATGAGGGTCTGAGCGGAGACAACGGCCATGTTGGCCTTGATGTACTATGTAAAACCAATAGGGTTGTTCACGGTTGTCCTTTTTCACTTCCTTTTTGCTCTCCTTTTTCCCTTCCTTTTTGTGCTCTTTCGTTACTTTTGTGCTGCCTTGACCCCGTTGGTACTTTCTATTCTGAATCGGTGGTTGATTTGGAGCTCGACCTTCAGTCGCCAGCTTACATCAGATTTGAGACCCCGATTCAAACAAGTTCAAACACAATTTTCTCCTCATACTATCTGCACAGACCAGGTATGGATAATATCCGGTGTTCTACTAATAGTTCTTAGGCCTATGAAGACAAGGGAGAGAAAAAGGAGTGCAAAAAGGAGCGCAAAAAGGGAGCCGCAAACCGGAGCGTTCACAGTAGCCCTTTTTCCGCTCCTTTTTGCGCTCCTTTTTTTTTCCATTTCGTCCAAAATTGCAGGTAGGCGCCCGTTTTTTTTTCAGTTTTGTCTCCTTTTTATATGCTTAAATTGAAAAGGGAAAAAAAATCCGGAGAAAAACCGAGGGGATGCAAAAAAGGACAAAAAAGGAGCGGAAAAAGGAGAAGGAAAAGGGCTACTGTGAACGACCCTAATCATTTCAGCGTTTCAACGGTGATTTGACTGATGACTTCCCCAGATATCGTTTTTGGCACGCGCGTAACGCCGGGGGTTGGGGATCAGACGATTGATCTACCGACGCTCAAGCAGGTGGACGATGATCAGATTGGGTTGTTGCACTAGACGTTGGGGTTGGGGCCTCTTTTTCGGCGGAGCTGAGGGACCACATTAGATAATTCCTAGAGGCGATATCTGAAATGATCAAAAGAGCCTGCTGGTGGTGCCGAAGCTGCGGGATCATCATGGACGCGAAAGGTAAAACAGTTCTCAGTGCGCTCAGTACTGGGAGGAAAGACCAGAGCAGACGCCGGGGGATTGACCACAGAACGATCCAGGCGGAAGCGGCCTTTGAGTTTGTTCATCCTCCAAGAGTTTGGCCAAAGGCTAGGTAACTGACGACGAGCAATACAGCGTGGGGTAGGCGCAAGAGGAGAGAGGAAACTGATCACATGGGCGCATCGCACCACAGAAAATCTCTCCAAACGCGCCACAAAAATTCCCTCAAAAAAAGGTAGACCTTATGATTGCACAGGGAATACTGAAATGTACACACTATGTAGGAAAAAGAGGGGGAAATCTACTATAGGAGCAGTATGCAAGAGAAGATCTGGGATTTATCAATGCTACAGTACGTGCATTCATGGGGACGGAAGTAGATTGTACGGAAAAGACGGCGAGGAGCCAGGGGAGTCAGGGGTGCGCAATCGGGTCGTGGTCGCTGAGCGATACAGCAAGGGGTGAGGTGGAAAGAGGGCGACGGTCAGGCGAGGGTGTTTCACGTGTCGGGGCCGTCTCCTGCGTGATTGCACGGATATAATTGACGATAACCACATCATCGTCCGAGCTATCATGGACCTCGACTGCACGCTCTTTGCATTTGTGGGGCCGCTTTCGCTGGGGTACCTCAACTGGTGCGGATGCGGAGGGCAGCGGCAGATGTATCCTCTCGTCGGTTCCCTGGACTCCAAGTCGACGGACGTAGAGCGGGCCATCGGATTCAACCTTCAGTTCGTAATCGAGCGAGATTTGAATCCATGAACCGTATTTCGGGGAGAAGGGTTGATACATGGCGTCAACATCAGGTCGGTCATCGGTGATAAGCAGGTGACTGAGGTCGCGGAAGCGGACATAGGGCCAGCGTCGGCGAAGGGAAGGATCCTGGATGGCCTAGATGATGGCGGGACCGTTAGTAGCCCAATAAAACAGCACAAATTGATATCTTGTATCCCTGTCCGTCGACGAAGAGGAGGACGCCAATGACACCGAGGATGAGGAAGAACTGGACATGGGAAATTGGGGAGACGAAGGAGGAGATACATCGAATGGTAGGAGCGAGGAATAGTCAATTGATGCGGGTGGAGAGGCGGGTGGAGAGGGAGGGCGCCGAGAAAGGTGGGCCGAGCTATGCGAGTGTAATTGCTGGGCACTGATGGGGTTGAGCGCTGGGATTTCAAAGTATCGCAGAAAACGGTCGAGGGATGGACCAGATAACGACGGGATGAAGGGGGCGGTGTCAGGACGTTCTCGATGGCATGGACATCCGCCAGAAGCTATACAGTCGCGCCTGGACATTTGGCGGCGGCATAATCGGTTGATACGGGGAGCAGACATCGCGTGGTGGGCTGTCGCGGGAAGAGGAACCTCGCCACGGCGAAAGAAATGCCAGTAGCGGCGATGTTGCTCATTGAAACACTGCATAGCGAAGATTTAGCAATAGCGGGCCACAGAATCCTATGGTTAACGCACTGCGACAAAATAACGTTACTTAGGGCGAGCGGAGGGGAGGAAAGAGAGAGCGCGTAACGGTCGTGTCAGCACGTCGGAGTTTGGAATCCCTGCCGAGTGCCGAAATTTCTGTCCAAATCGGGACCTCACGTTAAGGCGGAAAGTCAAAAGGCCGTGATCGCACTTACGTCAGCTACATTGTCAAATCACGTCACGTTTTTGCGGTACTCTGACTGAGTCTGAGCATAAAGAACTAAAGTTCTGTTTGAGAATCACGAGATTAGGAATGTTCTGGGGCAGTCCTGGGCAGTCTTACTAACGACCTGCCAGTCGGCGCTCATCACAGCTTCCACATTGCTGCGCCTGGCAACGTATGCGCGCCGATACACTCCCAACCAATGGGAATATCCGCAAAGATAGTCTCTTATAAACAGACGCTACAACGGGAAGCTCGTGCCTCGCTTGTTGTAGTCTGTCGATTCCCGTGATCAAGTGATTGGAAGGCGGCCTTATTATGTAATCTCGAATTTCTCGGTTGCCAAAGTCGAGTCCACAACGCGTCTTTCGCACTTTTTAAGCATCAGGAGCATTAGGTGACTTGATTCAAGCTACTTTGTCTCTGAGTCCATGGCACCAAAGGTGGAGAACAAGAATGCAGAACGTTGATGCACCGCCACATGGCAAACACCGAGATATTGTTTTGCGCAAAAAGACCAACAGCGTGCACATTCTGCAAAGGCGGAATAACCTTAAATACCATTACAACACACTTTCTCTCTTAGCCCTTGTTGGTAGGACTACTGCAGGCATGGAAAGGCCGTGGGAATACATTCAAACTCCGACGATTATGTAATAAGGCTACCCTCCCTACATCAGGGGCGCGGTTAACTACAGACTACCGCAAAGATCAGAAGATGCGAATTTAGATTCCGGCGCATAGCTTTCACGCCAAGCGTGAATTGATTTCGAAGAAGGATACACGTGAAGAAGCAGATTAAGCGCCAGGAGCAGTGATAAAACATAAAGGAGCAAAAGCCACCCCATTGCTCATGATGTCTCCCGTCCCCAATCTAGCCGACGTACTATCAGTCTCAGTACAGGTCTTGCCCACTTCCATGCTCCACATCGTAACTACCGTCACTGTTGTCTTAGCCGCGCTTACTCTGGTCATACACCTCGTCTCCCCAACGCGACACTGTGCAGTGGTCGCACATGGCTTGGGCGCAGTTCAACAGAACTTCAAGGACTTCATTACGAGGGATGGCTTAAGGCTCGTAGCATCAGACAGGGCAGAGGATCTTGCGCGGCGACTCCGAACGTGAGCAGTATATTCTTTCCTCTTCGTGCCAGGGTTAATAAATTTGAAACATAGACTGGAGGATGCAGCCGACGCGCTGCGCACGGAAACGCTCGCATACGCCGGGTCGGGTTTTTGGTGGCGGTGGTGGAAGGATTTCTGTGGGTGCTGCTCCGGCCGCTCGTTCAGGCTGTGGCGCTGCGGGCAGGAACTTCTTTGCCTCCACAACGCGATCGAGGTATGATACAGAAATCCTACATCGTGATCAGAGACTTGGATGACAGGTGGAGAGACAGGCAGGCTGGAATCGATTCAACGCCGAGATGGCCAAAGGGCCCTCACCTCTCATTCAACTAGCGCTGCGGCATGGATACATAGATTCGTGCCCGATGTAATTGCAAGTCAACCATAAGCTCCGGGCAGAAATATAACGAGAAGGATTTGAGCTAGTTGTTTACGAGTAGTCTAAACCAAGGAGCGGTTTGCTTGAAGTCGAACCTTGTCGCCTATGAGAAGTACCGCCAGAAAATACCACTTACGAGGTACGAGTTTCAATGTTGAACCGTCGGTCCACGAGAGACTAGTTTAAAAGATGGAATCACCAGGGCCGGCTTGAGGCTTATGGCACCGGACAAGACAGTGTCTCGCGCGGCGGTTCGAACGTGATCTGTATTGTGCCCTGTTTGTGCCGGGTGATTGTAACTGCAATACCTCTGCCTGAACTTTGCAAACATTTATTTCCACTATTTTGTGATGCCAATGATGTGCCCGCCTGCATTCATGATCAGTGCTTGACAGTGGCAAAGAGAAGGTTAAAAGTGGGAAAAAGCGGTGCTCTTCTGATTGAGATTTGGCTGTTGTTGATCTCGCCTTGTCCCCTAGGAAGAGGTGTCGTGTGTAGCAAGTTTAAATCTGTGTGCAGAAATCTTATTAGTCTGTGTATCCCAGAATCTCGTCATTGACAATATCTTCTTTGAGATTCGAGATATGCGAGTGTATGCAATCTAATCTGCTTATCAAACGTGGGGAGCGGGCCGCCTCAGGCCAGAAATCTCATTATGGTTTACATAATATTAGGGAGGTGCCAAATTCTATTTGGCAACCCCGCCCGAGAACTAGGGTTGCCAAAGAAGCGGAGGTGCCAAATAGAATTACTGTACTATTTCGCTCAATTCGTATGTCACGCATCACAGGCCCCAAAATTTAAGAAATTTTTCGAACATGTCACGGGTCACTGAGAGGATTTTCGAATGTGCCAAAAAAGTCACAAAATCAGCGAAAATGGCCTAAAGAATTCATTTTTCGCCTGCAGAGTGGGTTTTCGGTTTAAGACTCCTTTGTAGCCTGTTTAGAATCGTGAAGATGTCAGGAGGACTACTCATTGCAACAAAACCGGCAGGGGTGGCACAAAAATAGGTATCTGAGTTGTGTTTTATGGGAGTAGGAACTTCTGCCTGTCGTTCTGTACTCATTTTGGAGTGTAAATCACTGTTCTGAAAGGTTAGGGTGTATGGCAGATTCCACACATTTAAGAACTTTTGTTGGTGTCACACCCTGCCCGGCCCATTTAAGAAAACTCAAGTTCGAACCCGAAGGTCACAGGTCACAGCCCAGGAGAATTGAGCGAAATAGTACAGTATCCTAGAAAGATTGCTACTGTCTTTTCTTCCACAGAATGACAAAATGATTTCCAATTATTCCCCGCGCGAAGCGGCGGCACATCTTGTAGATTCTTGTCTTTTGGCAACAAACGATCACCGGGCCGCACTCGGCACATTGGCACTTGAAGGCTGTGCCTGTCAAGCACGACAACAGCTCTTCTCTTCCAGTTCCACCGTCCCCATGCCGCCCTTGAATGCGCAAGATACGCCCTCCAGTGAACATTACTGGTGGTGGGACAGCACCACTGAACTTTGGGCTCCAACGACCAACCTTGTCCTTACGGCTCCTTTGCCGTTCACGACGGCCATGTACGGCGTTCAGGCCTTGGCCTTCCTCTGGGGTCATAACGGCACCCCACTTTCGAGCATGACTGTGGAGGCTTACTCAACCCTTCTCTCGTATGTGGGACTGGCTTGTTCGAACGTGTCCTGAGAAATCCCGCAGGAGCGAATGCACGCCACCTTTCGTGAAAACCGACATTTTGATGGATTTGAAGAAGAGAGCAGTATCCAGTGAAGAAGATGTGCGGGAAATAGTAAAAGATTCAGTTCTGATACTCCGGGTTGCGGAAATAGCTCGGTCCGGAGATGTGCGTCTACAGCAGCCAGCATGCGAGCTACTGGGACACCTGGGCCCCTCCGCTATGCCGGTTATCTTTGAATCGTGTACGCAGCTTGCGTCTTTTCTACGGCAAGTATTTTAGTCTTCATCTTTGTGGCCCGGCTCTCAGTCTCGGAAATCAGGGACGAAAATCAGGGATTTGTTGTGCCTGCATTACTGGCATTGTCTTGGGTCGTGGAAGGGATTGATGGCGCAAAGGCGACCGTTGATGCCAAGGTTCCCGACTACCTTGTGGAGCTCCTTCAGTCATCAAACAGTGAGGTTCGGAGGTGGTCTTGCCAACTGATAGGAAGGCTGATATACCACCAGTCCATTGCACCGGTCATTCTGGGAGTAATTCCATGGGAACGCCTTGTGTCCTTCTTGTCGTGAGTTTTGTTTCTTTATTTTGAACGATGACTCAATCCTGAGTCAGTGACACAGAGATTGACGTTATTGACGGAGCCGGATATGCACTAGGTCAGGTTTCTTCGTTGCTCCAAGGTGCCCAGGCGGTAGTGGAGGCAAAGGTGCTAGACTGTGTCATGAAATTGCTTAAATCACCGAGTGCAAGGGTCCGGAAATGGGCATGTTGGCTAGTGGGAAATCTCGCATACCACGAGTCCATTCGGCCAGCCATCCTGGAATTAGAACCATATGCGCCCATTGTCGCTTTCTTGCGGTGAGCTTTGAAGAGTCGCACCTGACCCAGTCCTAATCTTCATCAGTGATGACATTGGGGTTGTCTTGGATGCGATATATGCGCTAGCTGAGATTGCCATCTCAACAGCTGGTGCCCGAGCAGTGGTCTCCGAAAACGTGCTGGACCATATTGTGCAGGTACTTGGATCACCAAGTGCAGAGGTTCGGAAATGGTCTTGTCGGTTAGTGGGAAACCTGGCATCTCATGAGGACGTTGCACCTGCCGTCTTTGAATTGAAACCCTGCGTGCGGTGGATGGTTTTCCTCCTGCGGTCAGCTTCAGCTTTGCTTCTTTGTTACTAGATGTGACTTCAACCTTGTTCAGGGACACTCATGCCTATGTTATAGTGGAGGCAATAGACGCACTATCCTCGATTGCCCAATGGTCTGCCGGGGCAGAAGCTGCAGTAGATGTGGCAATAGTGGACTTCATTGCAGAACTGCTTCAATCTGAAAACATCGAGATCCGCAATGCATCTTGTGAGCTAGTGCGAAACTTGGCGTTCCACGCATCCACTGCATCGACCCTCTTGATGATAAATCCCGCAGCACAGCTTGTGTCCTTCTTACGGTATGTTTCAATCGTTGGTTAATGAACATGGTTCTCATATGGAAACTAGGGATGAAGATCACACTGTTATCAGCAAGGTGGTTCATACATTGGCTCGGGTTGCCGCGTGGCCCGACGGTGCACAAGCAGCAGTCGACGCAAAGTTGGTGGACTACCTCACGGAACTCCTTCAGTCGCCGAGTGTCGAGGTTCAGAAGGCTTCCTGTATATTAATACAAGAGCTAGTGTACCATGATTCCATTGCGCCGGCCGTTCTAACTCCATGTGTCCCGCTGGTATCCCTCCTGCAGTGAGTATCAGTTCTTCTCTTCCTGAACAAGGTTTCACAATGATTCAGTAACAAGGACATTACAGTTGTCAAGGAGGCCCTGGAGACATTGGGTCAGATTGCCTGGTGGCCCGACGGCGCGGAGGCAGTCATGGAGGCGAAGGCGCTGGACTACCTTGCGGAACTCCTTGGATCACCGGCTGCACCTGTTCGCGAATTTGCATGTTACTTGGTGGGAGATTTGGCGGACCACAAGTCCGCTGCACCGACCATCATAAACATAAATCCTTGTGTGCGGTTAGTATCCTTCCTAGAGTAAGTTTTAATCATTTTGATCTTGAACGTAGCACTCATCTTTATTCCATCTACTGTTAGTGACGAAGAGGTGGATGTTGTTTCCGCGGCGTTGTTCGCGTTATATCATATCACCCAATGGTCAGCGGGTGCGCGGGCTGCACTTGACGCAAAGATGCCGTGCCACATCACGGAATTGCTCGAATCGCCGCACAAATTGGTTAAACGACGTACCTGCGGCATACACTGGGGTTGTCAAATGCCGCGAAATTCACGTAGCATGATCAACATCTTTTATAGTACCTTTCCATATAAAAGTTGATGAATTTCCCGTACCTTGCATGAATTTCATGCAACAAAAAGTACCTGAACTTCGCGTAGAAAAAGTTAGCTTTCACTATAAAGAAGTACCATCTTTTGACATGAATTATACAAGACAGGAGCATGGTCAATATGTCTGTTCACTGAGCATTGTACGGAGAATCACACAATAAGGGCATGAAATGTAATACAATTTTTTGTCACAAATACAGTGAAGTAACAGTAACTACTCGTTGTCGCACCACACCCGCCTTACTTGGTCACTTAACGTTTACCCTCCGTCGTTACTATCCTCGCATCGTCTTCCTCCCCTTCGTCTTCGGCTTCCTTATCATGCACCGCTAGGATCTGAGGCGACCGTGCACTCGTCCTTGTTTTTACCCTCGTCCAAATCGTTGATCCGGCAGCGGTTCAGGGCCCGAGCGAGGGGCGTGGGGGAACGATGAGGGGAAGGAAAACTGTAGGGGCTCACCGGGTGACTGGTGGTACACGCGACGGGTGATAGCTTGCCTGCCAGGGAACATCCGAGAATGCCGCTTCAATCTAAACATATCAATAATGAAAACTGTGACCAGCGTAGTGCACGCACCGTGTTGTAGACATTGACAAATTCTCCAACCACTGCGACTTGTAAATTCCATCCCAATTGAAACGGGTAAGGGGGTTCTAACAGAATCTAGGCTCGCAGAACAAGTCAGACCAACTTGTCGGATGGAGCACATACCCTCGAGCTCCCGAATCCGCTGCTGCATGGCTTTCAGATCCGCCGGGGGGTACCGTGGAATTGCCGGACTCGACGTTGTTTTGTAGTACGGGGCCGTGCATAGACTTGGGGACATGGTGGAGTGCAGAATGAGGCCGAGGTAGGGCAACGTACATTATATATCACAGTTCGGCAAACGGTTTGGAGCTGGTGGAGTCTCTATGGTATGGCCCCACACACGGCCCCACTGGCTGTAGAGCACTCGGCAAAGGTCTTAGGTGGGCAGCGACCGAGGCAGGTGGGAATTTTCGAGCTACTAGGTACTGGGTAGAGAGCAGCAACAAGATCTTGAGGGCGAAGGCGGCGGGGAAGTTGCGGGGAAGCACAAAGAAAGCGTTGGTCGGAAAGTTCCGGAATCCGATCGCATTGCCTTGACGGCTCTTACGTCACCCGCGCGGTCGCGTTCCGGGCCACCAAACTGGTGCTGTGCAAATGTCCCGATTGCCTGGATGATAGGGTTGGAACACAGAGTTTTCCTTCCAATATAAGTATTTTCTCAGACTTAACACATTTTTCTCGTGTTTCATTCATCGAAAAAGGTCCTGAATTTCATGTACAAAAAGTGACCTCTGAAATGTACGTGAATGGTCCATGAATAGACAGGTACGTGAAATCATGTTCACGCATGTAGATGGTGAATCATTGAATTCACTACCTGGGTGCGTGAAATTCGCGGCATTTGACAACCCCAGTGATAGTGGCAACACTCGTTGATCACGAGTCCACTGCACGGGCGATCCTACAGTTAAATCTCTGCTCACAACTGATATCCCTTCTGCAGTGAGTAATCGGATCAGACATTCAAAGTCTTTGCTCATTTCAATCAGATCCACTGATGTTAGCGCCCGTTTCTTGGCGGCGCTCGGTCTTGCTAGAATCAGTGAGTGGACGGACGGAGTCCCTGCCTTTGCGAACACTACTGTTTTTGAGTCACTGAAGGTACTGAGAGAGGATGAAGAAGACAAGATCGAAGTTCAGGCATGCATAATCCTGGCAAATCTGGCTTGTCGCAAAAAGGCGAACATAGATTCCGGAGATTCATGATTGGCTATTCAAAACCACCGCAGCATTTGGTGGCACACTTTAGTTGCGAGAGGGTTGAAAGTTAGCCACGGTATTTACAACTATGGGCAGATGAATTTTACAGAGCGCAGGGAATGCAATTGACACGGCCAACCTAAAATGTTCCGTGAAGGAACTGCGGACCACAGAATAAGCAATTGGCAAGATGGATAAAAGGGCCTCGACGACGATGCAACGACACATGCACGCCATTGCGATCGGAGTCTTGATGAATTAAAAGTAGATAAATACTGTTGCGGCACAAACTGGTGGCCCAAGAAGCTCAAGTTGGCATGGCAGGAATGCGCTCAGGCTTGAAGGGGAGATTTGTGTTCTTGGGGGAAAAAACCTCTGTTACTTCAGTTAACGTTATCTTTGATTTGCACCTACAGTCTTTAACCGTGAAGCGAAACACAACGTGGAAGTGAAAAGTCGCTGTGTTCGACAACCTTGAATGGAGCAATGGGCACGAGGTTTTAGGACATCAATTGTCTTGATATGAAATGCCCGTAAAGAAAGGAATTAGGACACCAGGTCCTGTAGTGTCGACGCGATGCGGTTTTCTCTGGACCATTCATCAGGAAACCTCCCCCCCTGATAATTTCAGGTAAAAATCCCTTCAAATTATGGCTCGAAATTATGCTCGCTTCTAACCCTGCTATCCATTGCTAATAAAATTTAAAACATAGACTGGAGGACGCGGCCGACGCGCTCCGTACGGAAACGCTCGCATATTCCGGGTCGGGCTTTTTTATGGCGGTGGTGGAAGGATTTCTGTGGGTGCTGCTCGGGTCGCTCGCTAAAACTGTGGCCCTGCGGTCGGGAGCTCGTTTGCCTCCACATCGCAAGCGAAGTACGAGACAGATTCTTGGATGATATCATTAGAGTCTTATGAGTGGTAGGTGGAGAGGCCACAGTCGACTGAACGCCGAAATGGCCAAAGGGCCCTCCCCGCTCATTCAGCTTGCACTGCGGCATAGATCTAGGGAAGGCTTCCGCGGGAACGCCGCGACTTCGAATAATTTAACCCACGAAATGGACTTATTTCTATACATAGTCGTCGACCGCCGCGTCATCTCTGAAGAGCACCGTCTAAGAGTCTTGATAATAGACTCCGGTAGTGACGACCAAGATCGCGGCGGATAAGTCTATGTACTTACTAAGAGAAACACAAAAATGCCGTGCGAAGTACTTTCAGCCTACCGCTCTCTTGCGTCGAAAAAGGAACAACGTGCATCCAGTAAACCAGTCGACATGTGCCAAACGTAGGGGGCGTCCAAAAACACCTCATGTTCGAGCCGAGCGGAGCAGTCGACTCGCCAAGAGAGTCAAGGCTTTCTCCTGCGATCAGCGATCAGATGCTCACAGTTAAAGTGACAGAAATTACGACTTCGGGTTCAACTTTGCGTTCGGCGTTCGATCGCGCCTGGTCCCCCCGAACGCTGAACCGAAACTCGCATTCAGATTCAGGCATTCGCTGCACGTGAACGCTGAACGCCGAACTCGCCTTTGGTTCAGGTTCGGTTCAGGTTCGGACCGATTTCTGAACCGCACCTTGCCACCACCATTCCACCGGCATTTTCTCCGCATCGAATGCAGTGGAACAGGTCGGTTCCTTTGTCGCGGTCAATTCTAACGTCTACGCCATCTGGATACACGACACCATCGGCTGTTTGCTGGTGGCGGGATTTTCAGTGTCAATCAGCGGTACCGGGGACAATCTTTTCGCGCTTTTTGAAAAAGTGCTCCGTAGTAGCCCTGAAACACATTGTCAGTCGGAGATTATGTCAGGAACTCAGGGCGAAGTACATTGGAGCCCAGGTCAGTTAGAAAAGGAAGGTTGTGATGAGAATTCGAGTAGTCGTCGTACCAAATCGGAAACCCGGCGGAGATTCGGGTGCCTTTCGAAGAAAGGGACCTTGGCAGCTAGACGGTCAGGTAGCCGGGGAGAAAAAAAGAACTACTTAGGGGACCGCGGCGAGAAATTCACTTCATGCAGCAGAGAGTATTAAGGAAGAAAAGATTAGGATCGTGATTCGTTTCATCGAGCGTCAACAGAAACCTCGCTGTGTACTGTACACCCCACCTGTAGGGAAATAAATTCAGAATAGCTATTGCCGCATCGAAGGGAAGCTCCGTTGCTTTACCTTCTCTTTCTGTTAATTTTCTGCACTTCCGAGAAGGTCGGCGTGAGAGGACTCATCCTCTGGAACCAATCTTTTCACCCCAGTCTGAGGAACTTTTAAGGTGCAAGGGACAGAGATCGGCGTCGTCCGGCGATGTTGTGCGTGGCGAGAGAATGTTCGCTCTGAGACAGGGCTGGCGCCTTTGCATTTCAGAGTGCATGTGCGCCAAAAGCTCAAGTCCGAGCCCGAGCCGGTAGCCGCAACAGATTCTACCGTGCGCGTGTGCCGGGGCCGAGCTTTCAGGCGAGTGCAGGGAGCGAGGAAATGACGTCTAGCTGGGCAAATGTGCACTTGTAATATGGTTCGATCTGGCTTGCCGTTGTTTTCACTGGGAATAATCCGTCATTCAATCTGCATTGTGTGTTCAACTTATTCTGACGCGGAAATCGGGGGGGGGGACGAGGCAATGGAGGTGAAAGGTGAGGGTTATAACGGAATCACTGTTTTTAATGTATTTCGACGACATCTAAAGCTACCAGGGCAGCGAGCTCAACCCGGAGTTCGTCCTCCGTAGCTTTCACATTCCTCGCCAGTAAGATCAATCTGTCATGAACTTCGGAAGTGGCAGAACGCATCGGAAAAAGCCTGCTTCGTGCATTTGCACGCTCCATCGTATGCAACTCCATTCGCCCGTTACTTCTCAAGACCCGGCTTTCAGGATCCCGCCACTTCATCTGATAGTCGTTGAGGTCTTCGGTTAACTCGTAACCCGCAAAGTGTCAGGGGAACCCCCATCCCAACCCCCATCCAACACCCTTCTGACCCCTCCGATCCTTCTGGTCGCTCTCCCGGTCACCGGTCTACTGGGACCGGTACCGGAAACCGGCACGTGACCCGATGGCACCTTGCGTGTGATCAAGCCCGGGACATCTGCCGATCACTCCGGTCACATGGTCTTAGCTAGTAGCTTACTTATACCCACGGCTGACGTGGGAATCCTCAGAGTTTCTTCTCTTTGGATCCCCCACGTCAGGTATGCTTCTCTGTATATTTAGCTACTGTCAATTAACCTTTGGATCCCCCACGTCAGTCCCTGAGTACCTCGGGCCTTCGTGGTTGCCCTTACACAAAGGCCAGTAACTGAACAGACGCCCGCCCAGTCTCGTAGGTGAACTGGACAACAAAATTCTTGCCAGGGTGGTAGAGCCTGAACGCTAATTGGCGCGTCAGGATCTCCGTCTTCATTTGTTCGTAGTGCTGGCCAAAAATACGATACGAAAAAATTATTTTTGAATATATTCAAATATGGATGGATATGATACGGCCTTGGACCCTCTTACTGAATATGAATACGGTTGAATATGAATATGAATATGATATGGATATAATACAATATGGTAGTCAGCGTATTCAAATATATTTGGATATGCTCAACCACTGTTTCGGCCGCCTCGGGCCCTCAATTGGCACAGATCCGGTGATCCGATCTCAGCGGCATGGTCAAAAATCATCTCGGATCTTTGTCAAGCCGCGCTCCGGCTCAGAGACTCCTACCTGCGAGCTACTTGATGCAATAAAAAATGCTGTGATATTGAAGTTGAAGCTTGCCGGGCACCTGGGTTCTGTATCTTGACTCATAATTGAATGTCTGAAGAGACTTTTGTGCCATAGGTTACAGAGGAACTCCTTTGCGAGCAAGCTGCCTTGATTTCAGACCCATTGTTTGCAAGCTAAATTGGGCAAAAATATATTTGAATATATTCATATCATATTCATATTCTGAGAATGAATATGAATATGATATGCTACAGATATGATACGGACTCTCAGAGCTAGATACAATATGGATATGAATATGATACAGAGTTTTCGTATTCATATCATATTTTGGCCAGCACTATTTGTTCGTAATCGTGATGTAGGAGTGCGCGCATAAAATACTTGTTTCGCGTCGTAAAAGGTCGCGGCTCGGCTGCATTGTGATATGAGGATCGGGTGCAAAAGGAGAACCTGAGTACACGTACTGAGACGGAGAGATCGAATTCTCTTACACACTTCACGATGTCCGGCTTTCCAGTCGAGTCTTTGCCAAACATCGGAGCAATAATAGACAACTGAGCAGTTCGAACAGGATTTGAAGATATCTTTCCGGGCGATCAAGCCGCACTGTCTGTCATATTAGATGTCTTGAAAGAGAATCGTGATCAGTTAACTCACATCCATGTTATCGCAAGCTTTCAAAGCATTGGAAGTGCAGTCTTTGGCGTCGAACCGCCTCAAAATGGCAAGCCGCTCCTGCACCAATACCATAAAGTCCTGCCACTTCCCAAATATCGACGATTTTTTGAACCGGTCGCTTTCCACGAGCTCTTCGACGTCGTGTACAGCGGTCTCTATTGTTGATAGAACGGAGTGATAAATAGTGGAAACAGGAAGAATAGCCTCCAAGATATGCTCCGGCCACAGGAACTCCTGGGGGTTGGTGATGTGCGTGGCACTCACTACAATAGCGCGGAGGAGCCCCTGTTGAAGGCTTTCTCGAATCCAGGGATATACAGGCGAAGTGTGCAGCAGTTGCATGAGAAGCTTACTGCATGCGTAAAGTTTCCCGCCCACGTCGGCGTATTCAGGCGCACCAAGAGCGCACATTAACCGCGTGAGTTCAGTAACACCTCCCTGGGATAGAAGGACGGCGCTGAAAGGCCCATCGCAGCACTTACCAGTGTGAGAATCTCCATGAGGCTTCATCCGGAATGCGGCAAGGCAGAATGTGGTGAACGCACGAGCTGAACATGGGCAACGCTCCTGCGTGGAGGCACGAATATGATGGATGACGAGGGAGGCGAGCTTCACCAGGCCTCCGCCAGCGCCTTCCGCGTATCCGTCAATCGTCATGTTGTCGACATCCTGGAGAAGAAAGTGCAACTCCTCGAAACCAAGCGGATGTATTCTGTCGGCTTTGAACGATTCCACTAGGTGCAGCCAAGCACGTCCGATTATCACACCAACACCTTTTGTAGCGTTGAAGGAATGACAGGTCCTGGGATCGCACTTGAACTGCTGAAGGAGGATCACGAAGATGCCGTATGTGCGTTGCGGGGAGGGGCAATTCGCGTTGGAGGAATAATAGCTGTGTATGAACTGCATCCATACCCACACCCGGGGCCACAAGTCTGGCAGTACCTCGGAGGAAGAGCCGGTAAGAAGCCACCGCAGAGCCCCAAACACCGCAATGGGTCTGGAGATGATTTCAGCGGGAGCAGGAGTCGAGAGGAGTGAATCAAGCTCGTCGGGAGTGGGTATGCGAGAAGGATCGAGATTTGAAAAGAGAACCGGCAGGTAGGAACGCGAGCGAGAGGTGTCAGGGTTTCCCTCAATAAGGGCGCAGATTTTTTCGAGGTCGACGAAAGATCCATTGGCGGCAGAGGTTACCAGTCGCTGTAGTCCGAATTCATACTTAGATTCCGTGATACAATCTAGGTAAGGAAGATTATCTGCAAATGCGCGGGCAAGCGGCCTATATTCTGAACTATGAGTGAGGGGTGCATGTCGGTGACCTAGGTGTGCCACGTATAGATGTGGATGGGCTGCGGCAAGATTATGGTTTGTCTCGAAAAGACGGTGGCAAAAAGAAGACCTGTGGGTTTTACACGTGATTAATTCGCAGAACGTGGCAGTTTATGTAAAAAATGCTCGCGACCATCCACTGTCCAGCCATCGCGTGGCTGCGCTTAATCACCGTTGGCCTTAAGTTGGCTCGGTTGGCGAAGCGGCTGGAATATCTGGTTGCCGTTCTTGGTCAACCCGCCAAATTAGTGTTCAGACTTATTAAAATGATTCAACGTCACCACAAAAAAAAAAAAAAAAAAAAGGAATGATTCAATGTCAACCTCTAAAGAAAGTGACGAAGTTCCTTATTGAAAATGGAATATTTTTTGATCCCAAGTTTCTGCAAACAGGGCCTCTGGATTATTGCATTGGGCGCAACATCTCGTGCACCTCATCTGTTATCCGGGTCTGGAGTTGGTCTGCCTCATGATTATTGGATTGAGTTGTGCAGCTCATCTATGTATCCGGGACGCAGCTCACGAAGCGGCTCACAGGGGACTACTTTGAATTCGGCCCAACTTGGTGTTGCGCCAAAACCCACTATTTGGTCTCTGGGGGGATTATCATGGATTGGCACGACCCTGTGTTGCGCCGAATCGTAGTATTTGGGCTCTGGGCGATCATTATGGATTGAGTGCATCCCTTTGTTGTGCTGAATTTTATTATTTGGGCTCTGGGGGAATATCATGGATTGAGCGCGACATTGCGTTGCGTCGAATCCCATTATTTGGGCTCTGGGGATCACTGTGAATTGAGCGCGATCTTGCATTACTCCAAGGTCTCCATGTTGGGCTCTGGGGAATTTCTATGGATTGAATGCGACCTTGTGCTGCGCCAATTTTCTTTCGTTCGGGTTTTGGGGGACTATTATGGATTGAGCACAACGCAACGTTGCACTGAATCCCATTATTTGGGCTCTGGGGGATTATTATGCATTGAGCGCAACCATGTGTTGCGACGATTGAATTGATCTCCAATGAAATTCCGGGTTCTGTTTTTTAGGCTCTCCATCCAATTCCGGCGCCTTGCTCCGTGTCTGTGATGGAGTAGAAGCTGGTGTACTTGAAGGGGTGTTTAAAACTTGCCCAGTCCTGGACTGTGTCCAATTAATTTGAACTTTGAAGTCGATTCAAATTCTCCTCAGAATGGTAAACCATCGTCTTCATCTGTGGCCAGATAGTCTTTCTTGGTAGACTCCAGAATGATTGCATCTGCGATTTGTGACGGCTTTTGCGTGTGGCAGTGTCGGGCGCAACATCGGTCAGGGGCTGCCAGGGCCCAGAACATTAGGATGCTTATGTTGGCGGTGATCAGTAGGTAAGTCATATTGAAGCAGATAAAAGGTAGCCAATACGTGGAAGAATATGAGCGCGCCCTGTACAGAATGGATCAGCGAGTGGCGAACAACGGCGATGGTGGAAGCGCAGGCGGCGATGGTGCATGTGGTTGGCTTTTAAAACATAGCTGCATGATGGAAAAGAGATCCATATACCTTACCTGCCAGGTCAACAGCGGCGACACGCGGCGATGGAGGTGGACGACGCGGCAGAGTAAGGACGCGGCGATCCGATTTTGGGACGCGGCGGTGATATGAAGTGACGCGGCGGGAATTGGTGAAACCGGCATCAAAAGTAGCCGGCGGTCAACCGCCGGCCAGCTTATGTCATGTCGGAGTTCCAATTCACTGAGCCCTTGAAGCACTTTAACAACGAGCGGGTGGCAGGAAAGGTGCGCAATAAATGTGAAATGGCGTCAACGTTGGCGGCGCCTTCGCCGAGTTGCTGCTGCTCACAAGGGTTGACGCGCCAGCGCTTAGTGCTCCCCATGGTAAACAGCGCATCAGTCACATCCGAGTCGGCGCCTCGTTTCCCGCACCTATGCACCTGCGAAGAACGGCGCAAGTGGGCAGCGAACAGGGAGCTATGTGGGCATCCGGCGGCGCGCGCGCACTCCCGCACACATGGCGGAACTGAAACCTGACACCAGGCGGGAGCGTTGAGCGATGCATGCCCACCGGCGTCGGCCGACGATAGCGATGCATTCAGCGCGGGCGGGCGCAAGTAGCGGGTGGGCGGGCGGCTTGTTGAGCATAGCTGTCAAAGTTAGTTCAAACTCCGATCATGCCGCCGGTGGGTTTGCCGGTTTCGCCAATTCCCGAATTTCCTAGCCCAGAACAATGAACAAGGTGTTAAATCGTATTGATGTCTTCCCAAAGCGGAAATTGGTTCGGATAACGAGTATTTGTGCCAGGGCAATAATGTATCAAATAAACTAGGTGGGCTCTGGTTGATTTCGTCAGGAGCGGAGACTCATAGCTGCAACGCCGCTTGTAACGATCCAACCTGTTCATCACCCACTTGCCTGAGACCCCCGATATCAATCGTCGAATCCCCCACATTAGGTGCAACGACTGAGCTGAAAACGATATCTGTCCAAAAAGAAATCACAATTAAAAAAGAAATCAGCGTGCCAAGAACCGAGAAAGCCTCGCACATAGAACGTCGAGTGGCCCGTGGCCATTGTCTGCGTTTAGGCCTTCATCCGGGAAGCAGGTCTGGGCGAGTAGGATAGAGGCTTCGCCAATTACCTCAGGTGTGGATCCACTATCGGTAACTATGCGTAAGATCTTGGGCAAAGAGAAACATGCGCCGCTCACTTGGTGTCTCCGAATATTCCATAGAACATCTGTCCGTTACAGATAATTGCGCCAACGGCATTAGGTTGGATCCTATCCCCCTGCGCGGCTACAAAATCCGCTGGGAGAACAAAGTACGGGACTTGTGAAGCATCCAGATGACCAAATGATGTTTGCGGCTGTCCAGAAGGGTCGTCCTGCAATTTTTATGAGTCGAACAGAAATGGGACGGAGATGTAGACATACCGAGCACCCGGCCTGTTGCAAAATAAATAAATCGTGAACACGTATTCGACCACCGGGAGGTTGTAAAGCACTCACAACACCATCGCAGTCCACATCCATGTCCGCGAAGAAATAGAAGGCTGAGACGCCGTCGAGGTCCAGCCAGTCTCCCCAAATCGGAACATCCCAAGCCGAGTCCGCGTTATGAGGGAAGGAAGCCAGCCAGTTTTGCGTAGATGCCTGAGCGGCGGATAGGATCCCGCCAACATTGACCCAGTTACTCGCTCCGAATCCCACATCCCGTGCCGCAGAGTGGCTTGTAGATAGTGGCGCTGCGGCGGCGAAAGAAACAAGGGCAGCGAAGAACACAATAGAAGGGGACATCATTGCATACCGGCGTGCTTGAATTTTGTGTCCTTATAAAGTTGACAGGCACTTGGTGGGATGTTTAAATGATGAGCAGAAACCATATATGCCAAGTTGTAGATGACAGGTCAGTGTAATGCGAATGGTTACCTACCTACGTAGCCATAAAGGCAGTAAGCCCAGTCGTACTTGCACGCGAGTAGTGGCGCGCGGACCTCTCAATGGCGGGCGCTCTCTGAATCACGGGCGCTGATTGCGCATATGGAAATTTGAACGATGATGGACCAGGGTAGATTGTCGTTATTGAAGCTATAGGGTTGTTCACCAGCGACAGAGTCCAGGGAATCAGTCAAAATTCAGTCCACAGCAATTGCAATGTAGATACCGAGATGATTGACATGTGCAGGAAGCGTTCATGAAGAGCTGACGTACCCTGCTGAGATCAATTATTGATCATCTTGTCAATCATCGGAAGATGTTGCACCGCTACAGTTCATGTCAGGAAACATTTGAAATCCGGAAAAGGAACCTCCGAGAGCAGAGGACAAAGGGATAAATTGGCCAGCGAGGTATAAATTAGATCCCAGTCAATCATACGGAAAGAATTGAATAGGTACGTGGTCTAGGAGATGATGCGTCCACCGAACAAGGTCTATGCATGCTTTTTGATCCCAACGGTGCGGTGAAGACGTACGTTCAGAACACTGCGAAAATATCAGATGAACGGCGGGCTGATAGGCGTGAAAGACTCGTACAACGAATATCCGAAAATTTCAGTCCGACATCCTTTACATCTGGGCGAGACCACCGAATGAGACCCCCCTTTTCCAAATCCGACAAGCGGGCGACGGCAGAGGCGCCGAGGTCATGCCCATGGAGGCCCGTTATATGAATTTGGAACGGGCCACGGTTCCTTTCGGGAAGCAAACGCGAAGTGACGAAATAAAGGAAGACGTTTTCGTCGAAGGAGAAAATGGAGGCGAAAGCAAATTTGGTTAGCTTGGGGATGAGACAGGACGGATCGGATCTCCACGCAAGTCGGTGGAGGAGTGTGTCGGTTATGAGGATGTGATCCGGATAGTCGCGACGGTGAAGGTCTACGAGGTCCTGGATGAAGAGTTCGAGGAGAGCAGGAATCTCCGACAGATAATTAATAATCTCGTCTAGTCTCAAACCCGACCACTCATGACATCCCATTCTGGGAACCCTGTCATGAGAGTCTGGGCACAAGTCAACCACTTAGCCGTACCATTGCGCTATGATGGCTGTTTTATATTGGTTACCTCACTCTGCCCAGCTATTTTTTGCTTGTAGACACTGATACCGGTCGGACCATTCTCAGTCTGAAATATCCGGAATTGTGGAGTCAACCGTTTCTGAAGCTATTCAGCCTTTTTCTGAATGCTCACACCAAACTTTTCTGTTACATGCTTGTACGTGTGTGGTTACGGCCATATGTACTTTTCTTTCTTTACACTTGGGTTATGGTGCCTTGGGGAAAATTACCTGAACAATTTCCGGTGCTCTAGAACACAGTTGTGACTTTTCCGATGCTAATCAATGCTCTACAGGTGAAGTACATGCAGAGCAGACCGTGGTAACCACAATAAAAAAACCATCAAAGTTTGATAGTCCAATGGTACGGCTAAGTGGTTGACTTGTACCCAGACCCTCATGACAGGGTTCCCAGAATGGGATGTCATGAGTGGTCGGGTTTGAGACTAAATTTCGTCCTCGGTTATGATTATGCCGTGAAGTAAAAGTTTTGTCATAGTTTTGTGAAGCGAAGAGCGGGAGATGAACGAGGCGAAATGATCTCGGGGCCAAAAGAGACACTGATTGGCCCCAGCGCACTGGAAATTTAACTCCTGCAGGCAAGGCAGAGTGAAGGTTCCAACGATTTCTCCGACGGCCTGACGGGAATGTCCTTCATCACTTCTGTCGAGCATGGCCAGTCGAAGAGCACGAGTGCTGGTGGAGTGGACTGGGATGAGGCCGGAGACGGGGAGATTCAAGTTGGAAAGGTCTAGACTGCACATATTGAACTCGCATAGGCTTAGGCAGCGAGACATAACCGTCAGGCCGTCGTTGATTGCCGTACCATCGCGGGGGATTGCAGGCTGAGAGCAGAAGAGAGTGACTTCACGCAGCTGACTCCAAGGAAGGGTCGGCAGTGTTGCAGTCAAGTCTGACAACATAAAGTTCGTCAGAATAACCTGCGTCAATTTGGGGGCCAATTCGAAGATATCGACTTCGTCTATTTCACCCCCAAGCTCGAGGCGTTCTAGACGGGGGAGATTCCCCTTGATATGCGAGAGACATTGGTAAGCACCTGCGTCGATGTACAGGTCTAAGGATCGCCAACGCTCAGAATGCTGAGCCAACAATTCGAGACCTCCTCGGTCCATGTCTTGGCCGTACGCATTTAGTTGAATGGTCAACGGGTGATGGGACGACCGGTTCAGAGAGAGGGAAACGCGCTGTACGATGGTTTCATCGGTGGGAGTATCTAGTTCGCCAGTTAAATCCACCTCGATGGCAGCCCACAGGGATGGAGTGCCCATGACGGTCCTGTACCAGCTGAAGCACACACGCGACAGATGGATCAAATGCAGTTGAGAGACCCAGTTCCACCCATGGGAAGGAATTGGCTGGGTACCATCACAGTACAGCGCGGCGGTCGGAGAGCACAATGTGAATATCTCTGCGAGGATTTCTGTGGGAAGACGCCTGGCTGGTGCAAAGGCACTGCTACATTCGTCTCTATACTGCTGTATTTTCGCCCGTTCCGCAATCAATATTTTCAGACCTTCTTGAGCCTTCATGATTTCTGTATCATAGCGCACCACATCGGCGGTGCAAGATGCGATGACGGATCGCCAATGAGAGGACTCGGGGGTAGTGCTGGCCAAAATATGATATGAATACGAAAACTCTGTATCATATTCATATCCATATTGTATCTAGCTCTGAGAGTCCGTATCATATCTGTAGCATATCATATTCATATTCATTCTCAGAATATGAATATGATATGAATATATTCAAATATATTTTTGCCCAATTTAGCTTGCAAACAATGGGTCTGAAATCAAGGCAGCTTGCTCGCAAAGGAGTTCCTCTGTAACCTATGGCACAAAAGTCTCTTCAGACATTCAATTATGAGTCAAGATACAGAACCCAGGTGCCCGGCAAGCTTCAACTTCAATATCACAGCATTTTTTATTGCATCAAGTAGCTCGCAGGTAGGAGTCTCTGAGCCGGAGCGCGGCTTGACAAAGATCCGAGATGATTTTTGACCATGCCGCTGAGATCGGATCACCGGATCTGTGCCAATTGAGGGCCCGAGGCGGCCGAAACAGTGGTTGAGCATATCCAAATATATTTGAATACGCTGACTACCATATTGTATTATATCCATATCATATTCATATTCATATTCAACCGTATTCATATTCAGTAAGAGGGTCCAAGGCCGTATCATATCCATCCATATTTGAATATATTCAAAAATAATTTTTTCGTATCGTATTTTTGGCCAGCACTACTCGGGGGGCACGGAATTAGAGCGAAGGAGTTCGAAAAGCTGCTCTCTCTGCGTGGGTGTGGGCAGAAGAGGGGAAGAAAAGATGGTGTGAAGTTGAGAATCCATCGCGTGAGGGTAAAAAGCAAAAGGTGTTTTGCTCTGCTTGATTCGGACGACTACAACAAGGAGGTACAACATCAAAGCACGAAGCCGGATCACAAGCCGTTGATGCGTCTTGCATCGCACTCTTACCTGACCTGCCGCATAAAAATCCTTCTTCTGCGCGATTATTGCTGACGGTCCGACACATGTGCTGCCACCCTTGTAAAGAATGCTATTCCTGCCTCCGAGTCACTGCGAGTGGAACCGGCCAGTCAGTCGTCACACTGACGTCTCATTGTCGTACCATTTTACCTCTGCCTCAGGCTAGCGAGTGAGCTCCCTTTGCACAAAATTCATTGAATCTCGTTTTTGAACTATCTTTTTATCCAGGGTTGGGAGGTTTCTCGCCCCAAGGAAGTAAATCCGCGGACTACGGATCGGGTAGGTTCTCCGCGTCGGCTTTGCAAGAATCGCTGAGGTACGTGACCTCGGCCTGCGCCCGGGCCCACAATAATATCTCAACGTCGTCTAGACGTCGCCCTGGACAGAAATTTCGAGGTCACTGAATTCTGGTGTCCATATGCGGCATTATTCCGGGGTCCATCCTAATTGATCACGCATCTTGGGGTCACTTGCTCGGGCATTGCCTTCATCAATGCATCGGTGGTACTTACAAAGATACCCGTCTCTCTCGAGATCCTGTGCGTGCGCACTCAGTCAACGAATTTTCTGATGCTGCTGGATTTCCCTCACAATTCGTGACACCTCTGGCGGTCAGACTTGCTCGGTCATCACCTTTGTAAAGGCCTTGTCCAGTTTTAGCTTCTTCCAGAAACCCCGTGATTGTCCAGTGTGAGCTACCATTTTACTCCCTGCTTCTAACTTGTCTTGACACCACGGGCCCTGGCGGAGGTAATTGCTGTAACAATCGAATTAGCAACCGGCTCGGGAACTTCAGTTCTGCGTCGGGATATGGAATATATGGAGCTTCAGGGCTCTCATATATATACTGCATAGCAACTTATCGTAAAGACATACAAAATGACATTCCCAAAGACATTCGACGCTTACGTTCTGAGCAACGGCGCAGATTTCTTCGCTCTCGCTAACTTCCAGCCAGACCACATCCCGTTCACCACCCTCCAGGCCGTCCTAATTGACCCCGCCGTGCAAGCGGCGTCCTTCGCATATTCCAAGAGGCTCACGCTTCCCGCCACGTTCGCGCACGTCCTCCGCTGCTTCTACTTCGCGCTCGCGCTCTTGTACAACGGCTTCCCCTCTGGCACGCCTGGGATCGCACAGATCGGATTCGAGGAGCTGTCCCTGAGGCTCTGCCACACCACTCTGTTGCACGACATTTCCTGGTCCAACGCCACGGAGGTTGTCAACCACCCCGCGCACGCGATGACCTTCGAGCTTCACGGCGTGTTCATCACGTACGAGCACCTGCACGCCGCGGCGCCCACGCTCGACACATTCCAGGTCGGCGACATTGTGGAGAGCATCATGCCCCATACCTCCCAGTGGGCGTCCGGCAACTTGTCCGCGAACCAGCTCCTCTTGGCCCTCGGCGTGCTCTTCGATGCAGGGGGATTCAACTCCACTGCTTTCCCGGGGTTGAATTTCACGAACCTTTGGCACCCTCAGACCGTCGCAGAGATCGAGCACGTGTACCCACGCGCGGATTTACATGGCAAGGCGATCAGCCTGTTTGATAGGGAATTTACGGACAAGCCCAATTGTTTGCTGTCGCATGTTCCTGGTGGTGTAAGTGATGCATCGTCACGTTCAATTAAACCCAACACTAACCATGTGTCTTTTCAAGCTCGAGGCGCTCTCGAACGGTGTGCGCTTTGGCCCAATTGTGCCTGTGAACTCTACCAACAGCGGCCGGGCTCTCAACGACCCTCACTTGCACCATTAAGTGTTTACGGAGATCCATGGAGATGCTCATAGAAGGTCGCTTGTTTTTTTCGTAGTATTAAGGAGGGTCGACTCTCCGTAATTATGGTTTTTCATCTCCGCACGAATTCTATTGTCTTTCAATAAAACACCAATTTGGAAGAGTAAAACGCGACGCACGATTTTGTGTGGACTCGGAGCACCAAAGAAACGATAAAAGACCATCCAGGACCACACCGGCAAGAAACGGTCAATAGAGGGCAGAGAACCGTTGCTAAGAATTGCTGACAAAATACTTATTATGAATTGAAGAGAGATGAACACGGCTGGATGGATTAGCGACTAGCAGCAGCCAGTGATGCAGAGAAAAACAGTAGATCCACGTTTTATATAAATTGAGAGGGCGCATAGGTCGAGGTTAATTCACGGAACGAAACTTGAAGGAAGGACGAAAACCATGATCAAGAGCCAAGTCGAGAGCCAGCGCAATCATGATTTCAGATGGTTTAAACTCTCATTGTTGGCCGGCCCAGATGAAGGGAGAGAAGATTGCACGCAATTTCCACGCAAACTTCAAATGGTATCAATGCAGATCTTGAAGCCCCAGGGAATACGAGGTGGTGGACAGAGGCAAGGAGGAGCAGTGTTTGCGAATGTCGCACAATCACGTTGATGGAGGACAACTTGAAACAAAACACCGCTTGCTCCAGATTAATAATTATGTGACCGCATACTCAATGAGTCAATCCAGCGCTCCTTTTTGCTCGGAGACATGTGCGACCACCATTCTTAGATTCATTCTTGGCTCCCTGGCTTCCATCCACATGCTGCTGAGTCCGCGTGCTCCATGTGTCTGCTGCTTGCAAATAGTACCGTAAACGCTGGGGATTTCTCCTTTTCCCTGTGTCTACTAGCTGCATCTTGGCGTGCACAAATTCTGGGAAAACTGCATACTTCCAAAGACTTACAGGCTCACTAGTCGCGACATGGTGTCAACGTTTCCCACAGGGCTCCACTTCTGCTGTGCAAGTGCGAGGAATCAAACAAGGCCTTGGCTGCGGAGCCGTGCACTCAAAGAAACCGTGTCTGCGTGTGGAAACCCACTGCCTCACAGCTGACAGATGAGAAGCATCCAAAAATATATGCTACAGCTCGCAGTCGTTCCGCAGGTCGGAAGCATCAGAGGTCCTGGACTTTGTGGGAACGACTGCGACATAGCACAGCGCATGCGGGACTACTGTGTTTCTGCGTATTCCTGTCCCGCTGCGCGTCGGTCAGTTGATTTCAGGGATTCAATGCGGTGTGGGATAAGCCGGGATAAGCTCGAAGTCAAATGCTGTTCATGAGCGAGAGGTAATTAATTGTTACAGCTTTAAAAGGCCGGTCCATTGACTGAGACCATAGCCCTACCCCCACTCCGCAATAAGCGCCCGTCGAGCGCCTGCGTCTTCCCTCCTCCCATGAAGCTTGAAGACACCTCCTTCCTGCCTCTTTGCAATCCCTCAGCGATGCAGAATGGAAAGGTTTTGAAACCTGGTCGACACGGTGGGACGGAGCCGCGGTACGGTGCGTAGGGGAAACTATCTGAGTTTACAGGACATGACTCTTTAACAGTGTACTATCGAGTCTATGCGACCGATGGTGCGATCCCTTCCAAGACAGTCGCGGACCCGAGTAATCCGTTCATCGGGTGTATAAAAGCGGTGTCGGTTCCTCCACCGCTCACTGTTGCGTCCCTGAAGCACACTCTGGCGCAGGCAGAGTGGCTTCCGGATCCGCTTGACTCGTGCACGGTGCTGTATGGCTATCCAACCCATCAGTTCCACTTGGATGACTCGAAGCCGGTGTCAATCCTTGGGCCCGGACCCGGCATTGCCTCCACTCCGGAGGAAGCTTTGGCGCTGGTTTTTATCGACTACCTCATGGATGAGGAGAAGCAAAGCATGCCGTCGATTAATGAAGTACCGGCAAATGGAGATGTCCAATATAGTGAGTGGTCGTTGTATAGTCTGAGTGAGTCGCGGCACCGATGCTTGGACACAGTTTACTATCGTCTCCACACGCGGAGCGGGGACGACTACTCAGAGCATTCATTCGATCTAGATGAACCTGCTATCGGACGCATTGACTGGTCGACTATTGCACCACTTCAGAATATGTTGGCAGTGAAGCGCTGCATTGCCAGAGCGGAAAAGAAGCCCATCTATGTGTTCGCCGACCTGTATGCGGACGTGACGGATGGACTGCTCCCAGATGATGCTCTCATTGCCGTCGGTCCCGCTGGCACCGAATTCCATGGCTCAGGTCCAGCAGACGCGCTGTGCATTGTACAGCCCGAGCGACGGCCTGGCTTGTACAACCGACCTCTCAAGGTCATGTCGGCGCAGTCTTCTGCACCTTTTGCTCCAGCGCTGACTATGATGTCCAATTCTTATTCTCGATGTGTACCTTTCCCTGCAACACACACGTCCTCTGGATTCACCTTCACGCAGCCATGGCTTGAGGTCTTCCCTGGAGAAATTTTCTACACAGATGGTATCACTGAGAGTGCGAATCATCCGCATATGCTGGTGGGGACCGCAGTGCCATCATATTCGTGGCCCACAGTGGCGGGGACCGCAGGGCCATCATATTCGCAGCGGCGGGGACCGCAGGGCGATCATATTCGCAGCCCACAGCGGCAGAGACCGCAGTGCCATCATATTCGCAGCTCACAGCGGCGGATGGGCGTACCGCTGCGCTGAATCTCCAGCGTCCTAAGGACGCCTACACTGTCGTTAATTCAAACGGCGCTAAAGGATGTGCGTCTTCTTATACTGTTTCGCATCATTGTTGCTTACATTTCCGAAGTGATTCAAGCAGGTAAGCTGATTGATCCCTCGCGTCTCATGTGAATCCTCTAATCGGACACCGTAGAAAACGTGAGATTTCTTGATGAGTAGTGGGTGGGTATACTATGGCATCCGATCCATTTCCTCCTACGTGTGATAATTAGTTTATGTCCTATACACGGTTTATCTAGTTCATTTTCTGTCCTATTAGAGTATCACTTACTCAAATTGAACATTCCCAATTTTGGGGGGAAGCAGGTTATCCAACGTCGCCAAACTCCAAGATCCGAGCCTTCCTTGCCCATATGGCATATTACAGCTGTGTGCAAAATTAATGACACTCATCAAAATTTGATGAATAAGAACAAAATTGATGCACCGGATTGCCGGGCTTATTTCTCGTCCATTTCTCAACTGTTTTGTCTAATTGTAGGTGTGTTCGCGGACAGCTAAGCAGGCCTTTTAGATTGTACCAGACAAAGTGGGCAATCCGCTGGGGACAGTGGGTGCCTTCCCGTAAGGAAAATATATTCTGGGGGAATATCTACGCCTTTTTGGCCGAGATGCCGTGACAGCTGTCGGGACCCCATCAGAGTCAGATCTCGTTTTTGCCCTCTAATAGATTATAATTTGGTCGGGGGGTCGCTACCCCCCGAGCAGACAAAAAGCTGCTTGAATAAACACTTTTGTCCACATGCCTTGCCTAATCGGGCTTCATATCGTCCTGGTCATCGGGGCCAAACAGACCACACTTATGACGTGAATGCTGTTAAGTTCTCCAAGATTTGCACCACATCGTCATACATCGGCGATCTGCATGTGCCGCTTTGCTTTATCACTCTCATCTTCATGCTCGTCGGCGAACCTCGACAACTGTAGCAATGCTGGCCGCGGTGCCCTTTGTTCAAAGCATTGTAAATATCGGTGTCATCGTTACCTGCCCTTCCTCGTCCTACATATATCACAGTCTTCAGGGCCTCTTTCTTTTTGGACATCTTGTTCCCATTTTTTGCTGGCAACTCTGGACCTGGCGCACCGTTGCGTACTCTAATTGACATATTGCATCCATGGCTCCAAATGTTCGGGTCGAGGCAAAGAGAGATTTAAAGACGCGGACCGGGCTGGGGTGCGCATCTCTTTTACTCTTCTTCCTCCCTCTTAGATGTCCAATCTTCCTCGTCCTCCATTCACCCCTCTGCCTGCTTCTCACACAATTGACCTGCAGGTCTACAGTGCTCCAGATGGCAGTAAATGGATCAATAACGCTGGCCAGTGGGTCCGGTACGACTCCCAGGTACGTTTTGGTGTCGTGAATTTCTTGTCCTGACTTTGACACAGATTGCCTTGCAGCAGATGGATTTAGACTCTCCTAGGGCTATGGGGAACTCGCATGCGGTAGGTTTGTTCACATCGTCGTTGATTACATTAATAATGCTTTATTGTAGCTTGTGCTCCCCCCCATCCAAGACCACCACATGGCGCCTGTGAGTCTAACACATATTTTTTGGTGCTCGTTTTGAAGTTTCTACGTAACAGCCACAGTACCATTATTCCATCCGCCCCGTCTCTGCTGGACCCTCCACCGCTCAGTATGGACCATCGTCTCAGGTCCCCAGCCATGTAATCGACCCTCGCCTACTTCCGCTTCCCAACAGCGGTGACCCCGAGTTGGGCGCACCGGCCGACATTGCGAAGGCAAATGGGCTCAAGCCTGCCAAGAAGGTCTCCGGCAGCCGCCAAGTCGATCACAAGGGAAAGAAGCGTGCACATTCACCCGACTCCGATCGTGATATGCCTGTGGCGAAACGTGGACGTCCTGTCGGATCTGCCAATTATTCCAACGATGACGTCCACGAACTCCTCAATGCTGCTGCGAGACATTTCCCTCTCGGCAACAAGGGGTGGAACACTGTTCACCAGGACTTTGACAAGTATTGTCGGGACAATAATCGCACGCGGCGTGACATCAAGTCCATTGAGGGCAAATTCAAGCAGGTGCGCTATAGCCTAGCCTTCAATATATGATTCTAACGATTTTGTAGCTCGTTAAAACCAAGAAGCCGACTGGCGCCGGCATTTGTACGCCTCATGTGAAGCGTGCACTGGAGATCGATGCTGCCATCAATGAGAAGGCCGGCACTCATGACCTCAGCGACGGAGATGGCGAGGACTTTGGTTTCTCCGCTGAGGCTTCAGACGGGGAGGACAAGATCGAAGTCATTGAGCCTCCTGTCATTCGCACTGCAGTTGCGCGACGTGCGCCAACCCCACCCCTCCGTACAACTCATCCAGCAGGGAAGTCCACCGACTTTGCAGACAAGATGTCCCGGGCCTTTGATCCTGAGGTCCAACATGCTCGCGATGAGGATTGCCATGAACGCACAACTCAGAACACTCATATATTCACACGTTCACAACAACTCCGTGACGCACACGCGTCAGTGGACTCTCTTCGCAACCAGGTTACCATCCTGCAACAACATCTCAACGATGCCGAGCGTGCCCGTGACATGGCGTTGCTCGAGCTCAAGATGACCCAGCAGTACAGCGGCCGGGGTGAGCGTGATGAACACCATCGCATTCGGAGTGAGTACCGTGCTGAACGCGGCCGGTCTCCTCGTCGCAACACTCAATGTGAGGTCCGATATCCTGATGGAGGTGCATGTACCTATTGGGTCTCAGATGGGTAGGACTCAGATAAGGAAAATGAAGGCCGCCACCGTCGTCGCCATCACACTCGTTCCCCCTCCCGTACCCAGATCTATTTCCGCCACAATGATTCACCGGCTTTTCGTTCGCCATCCGCTGGGCCATCTCGCAGCCTCTTCATCTCCCAGCCCCTTCCTACTCGCGGCCGTTCTCTGAGCTCGGTACGACCTGTCACCCCATCGATGCATGAAATTGAAGGAGCTCAACTTAAGTTCTAGGCGGTCCAGACCACCAGAGGACTTAAGTCCCACTGAACTTAAGTTCTGCCCTGCATGCGGTCGGCCTGTAGATGTGAGGACCACAACCCCTGGAACTTAAGTCCCATATGTACCACTTAAGTCCCCATGCACTTAAGTCCTATCGAAACACTTAAGTCCTGTCCAAACACCAAAAACAAATCCACCAAGGGGATTCGAACACAGGACCTCCTAACTTTTCACCAAGTTAGATGGTGCAGGTGTTAACCACTACACCAGGAAGGAGATAGCTACTTGAACACATGGATACAATATTAGCCTTATAATGGCCTAAACCTTTTCCATATTCTTTATTTGCCTCTTCAGGTCCTGTGGCCAAAACACTATCCATAGATGATTCAGAGATTGATCTGTTTCAATAAATTAATCTATATAACAAAACATGATGAAAGATGACTGGAAACGACATGTGAGTCAATACATATGCAGTACTTACCATGGCATTACCATAGTAGAAAGAGGGCATGTAAGAGATATAATTACAGTCAGATTGAGGACTTCAGGTATGGACCTCCTGGTGTAGTGGTTAACTTCTCGCCTCTGATTCTCCTGGAAATTGGAAGGTCAGGAGTTCAAATCTCATAGGTGGATTGTATTTTTGTGTTATTATATAATCCTTGTGCAATCACTTGAGTTCTCTATCACTCAAGTCCTCTGGTGGTCTGGACCGCCCAGAACTTAAGATGAGCTAATAAAGTATCTGTTGATGCGGGCCATTCATCCCAACGAGCCTACCGCGTCCGTGGTCACCGGTGCTGGCGGTGTGGAGCTCACAGTTACCCCCAGCCGTGTGGGCGGAGTGCCTGTCTCTTTTGTCATCAGTGCTCCCCAGAACCAAGCAGCAGAGCACTGAAGCATCTGCCTACCAACGTTCATTCAACCATGCAATAGTGTACCATCCATTTCACTAAATACACTTTGCTCTCATTGTCGCTCACGTCTAACAATACTTTCTTGAATTACTTGTCAACCCCACAGTCGTTACTCAGTAGTTTTCGTGTTTACAACTTGAATACATCTAGTTTGCATCATACACTGGAAAGTTGTGGAATCTCGAGACACGATCTGCACGGCGCTGATCCCCAAACAACATATGTTCGTAGTTCTTCCAGACCTCCTCCTCTTCACGAGTTTGAGTCCACAATGGCATGTAGACGGTGCGAATTTGGTTGAGGCCAACACGCATAGCTTGGAGATTATGCAAACAAATGCAGATCTCAAGAAGATTACCACGTTCAGCTGTGTTTTCTATCTCTAATGGGATGCGAAGTCGTCCAAACGCGCCTTGTAAACCTCGGTTGCCCCATTCTGCTGTTTGTCTGTATGACAACAATTGGCGATCAAAGGCCAGCTGTTCCTCGATCTCGTTGATCGTTCCGTGGAGTTTCTGTCCGGTTTTGACCGGTGCACGAATTTTACCGCCTATCTGGGCGGTACCACGAGGGAATGCAGTATCAGAAACCAGATAATATCCCTCTGGGGTGCGGGTGCGGAGTTTCTCGTAGATTGGTTGAGCAACGCGTGAGTCATGCCAGCTTCCTGGGGCGTTAATATTCGCTGCAATGATGGTTCCTTCAAGTTGGTATACCATCAGACTTGGATATGAATGTTTCAATACAGCGTACCTTTCGGGGAGAAAACCAAGACTGAGCTGATAAAGTGCTCACAAAGCCAGCCATTATAGGTTGCATTTTCGATCTCTGCGTCGTCAGAGGTTTCCACCGGGAGATTGAGGCCGTCAATGCTTGCAAACGTGCCTGTCAAACGAGGGTGTCTATCGACAACCAACGAGTTGTACTCTTTGAAGTCACGACGTCGTTGTGGCCACTCGATGGCGGCATCAGGCATTTTCCGTAGAACTTGAAGCAAGAGGTCTAGGCCAAAAGTGATATAGCACGAGACTGTTGTAGGGATGAGGGCAAAAATCTGCTGCAGGCTGATCTCCTGCATGGTGGAATTAAGATAATGGAGGACAAGGCCCAGAGCGCCAGCTGCATCTAAAGACCGGGCACCCATACGTGGCTTCCCCAGCCTCGAGACATCTCTACGCAGGATTGTAGTGGAACACCACAAATCCCCAAATCCGCCGTCGATGATCGCGTTGAAAGTTGCAACGTCGAATCCCATCGTGGTGATGAAAGCGCGATCATTGCCGCTTGCAACAAGAATCTGCCAAGGTGTATTAACCCGGGGATTAGGCAAAAGCTGGGGTCGACAGAGGTATAGCCTGCTGGGATTTCTGCACGCGATACGAAGCTGGCGGCCAGTGTCTGCTCCTGCTACAATTGTGGCACAGGCCATACCAACAAGCTGGATATCATCGTCCAGACTGTTGCCTTCCATCTCTTCGGCTTGTTGAAGGTAGAAGTATGTGTCGTCATCCATTACAGCGTACAATGGATGGAAAGTTTGCAGGACGTGCGTTATTTGCGTGTTGTTTGTTGCTGAGGGATAAGCCAAATTATCATAAATCATATTTCTTCTCGTACGGGAAACATCGCACATTAGAATTCCGACTTGACTGTCACGAACTGTCCGATCCCATCATTTGGCACCCCGTCGATATTCCCCCAGAATATATTTTCCTTACGGGAAGTCACCCAGTATCTCATATTTTACCATTACCAGTTTCAAACCCCACCTTAAATTGGCCATTACTCAGTCAATTTTTGAGCCAATTTGAATGATATTGAATTCTTCTGATCGGGGATTCTGAGGCACAGGCTACACACATCTGACATTTTGTTTACATGTCGAAATCACTAGTGCAGAATGAACCGGTGAAAGCAGAAAATAATTTCATTCTTATTGCTGCAGGTTGGGTGTGCCACAAAATATGAGGTTTCACAATCATTTCAGCTTTCAATACCATCTGGATTCAAAGGAATCGGCCCAGAATTGATAGAGAACGGGCCATTGGCGTGTCCCATTGGAATTAGACCACCCGCATTTTCAGATTTGCAATTCTACTGTTGGACTCAGGGTCATTCCCGCTACCGTAAGGTAAGGGTCTTAGAGAGCCTGAATTTTCAATTTTGGCCGTGCATCACATTTTCGTCAGCATCTTTCGCGTAATCATCTATTCTCTCCGCCAAAATGTGTCGGCTCGGGGCGGCCAATTCTCATGCCAATGATTGCAGTAATACACGCGGAGCTGTCAAACGGGTGATCGGCATTGGTCGGCATTGGTGATCGCTGTATTCCACTGCCGGCACACTGGGAATTGGTGGACTTCAATGGCCGCACGCAGGGAGCTTTCGCCCACTGAGATCCAGTGGATACCGATGGAGCCTCCGACCTGAAACCCACTGAACTCCAGTGTTTTCCACTGTCTCACGCTGGTTCTCACCACAGTTCAATGGGATGTTTGTGCCTTCGCAACCGATGGAAGCCACCGTAAACCACTGAACACCAGTGGGATTCATCTGTCCATTCTCATTCAATGAAACACCCTGGGGGTCAAGGTAGAGATTTAGAACACTTTTTTTTTGACAAATACAATGCCTGTCCTTGCAAAGTTCTGCGCAAATGGTCAGATGGACGACCAAAGAATGAAGGAAACACAGATTGAGATGAATTATATGCAGCAGTTCGGATAAATAGACGTAATACAGTGGGTTCCATAAAATACCACTGACTGCTGCTGTTCACTTTGCTTCATACATTGTTCAATGCCACTTTCACAAGACATAATGTCTCCTTGTCCCACTCTCCTTGAGCTCCCTCTACCCCATCCGACAACCCAATTTGGTTACCTGCAGCTCTATCCTGCTCGGCTCACCACCCTCCGTCACATCCCAATTCAGTCTCTGTCTGAAGCCTGCTATGCTAGGTAGCCTGCATTCCGTAGCCCTAGCGCTCTCTCTCTTACTTACACTGTCTCTACCCCATCCAAAAAATTGAAATTCTAGATGAGGTGGATAATATTTTCAACCTGTATTCCAGCCATACCTCCCATACTGTATCGTTGAGCGATTCAGGTCAAGTGTGCTTACCGTCCTTGTAACAGATATGCGAACCATTTGCATCCGCAATGCACCCAAAGTGCATTTTTGAGCTTTCTGAACAAGGTCGTACTGGGGACCTTGTTCCAATTCTATACCCTTTTTTATTTCCTACAGATAACAATCTTATTCCCATTATCAGGTACAAGGGCAGTAGAGTACAAGAACATTTAGCATATTATTCAAGTAGACAGTGAGTACGTAGTTTAGTTTTCTGGAATCCAATACTTGCCCCACTCATCTCGGTGCGAAGCTTGCGGTTCTTGAGAGCTTTTGGTGTCTGGTTCACGTCATATTTCTCTTGACCTCACATTACTACAGCTATACTGTATCTGTGATACAGAAGAAAAAAAATGACCGTATTCCCTTGTAGTGTACTTGAATCTTCGCTTCATGTGTTTGACCACAAGTTCATCTTGATATATCTGGTAGTTCATGTGCAAGCAAAATTATACAGAAGATTTTGGAGGCTCAAATTCATTGGTATTCGGCAGTACACAACGGACGCCGGTGGATTCCAGTGGGCGGAGAAATTATAATGTGGGCCGATGATTTCCAGTGTTAATCGGTGAGTCAAAGTTATCTCATTGTCACACACCGTCCATCAATGGCCGCCAATAGCCACTGGTGGCCGCCAGTGACTTTGCTAGTGATGGGTGTATTACTCAATGATTGCCAGATAGAATTGATAATCCTGCTGACTCTGTGCTCGGAACGTTAACCGAGATTTTCGCGCAGCTGGCTCTCGACTCCAGAACTCTGTTCGCCCTGGCCGGTCAACCTCTTCTTGGCCAATCAGTCTGTGTACCTTCAATAATGATTATAGAAGCCGCATTTGTGTGCTCTGGAACATACTCCAGCTGTGGCGGTGACTCGGCGAGGCAGCATGAGAGCTTAGGTTTGCAACCATTATATCGCCAACTTCAATTTTGCTGTCAAATTCCTAGGCAAAATGTCTCTCTTTCTCCATTTCCGATTAATTTTTGCATCGGTGTTGGAAACACTATGATTACGGATTATCTCAGGATCTATGGGCCTCTACCGTTGATCTACCACTGGATGTTTCGCATGCACCTTAAAGTTCTCTCCAGAGCTGAACTAAGCTTGTGCTTAATTCCGTATCCACTTGCATTCTTGTTTGCCAAGGCTCTCCTGCTTTTTGGCTCGCATCCTGCTGCTTGGAACAGGCTTCCTCGGCCGACCTTGTGCATTCCCGCTACATATATTTTATCCGAACCTCTTGCAACCAGCAGGAGTCAACGCAGAGTCTTGGTGTTTAACACTATCATGCCCATTCCGGTAAGAGGCTAGACATACTGAGGTGCAGCTTGCACTTATGCAACCACCCCCACCCCGCATTTTTGCATGGTATACGAAGGACTGCCTCATTAAGCTCTAAAAGTGCAGTAGAAAATTGAACTCAATAGATTCACGTATTGGTTGCAAGATAGTTCATCATCTCTGAATCAGCAACTATTGTTTCGCATTACCCGATGTTTAGACCTTGCCCGACGTGGTATTGAATGTAACTGTGAGAGATTTTTCTCAGTCAAAACTTTGCCGAACAATACTCCTTTGAATCTGTTCTTTCCTGGCCTAGTTTTTCCCATGGACCAGCAGCTTTCATGTTCATTGCTGTTCAGTGCGACCTGATCTTGGCCAGTCCATTGACGTTAAGTGCAAATATCAGTACCATTCAGGCCCAATGCAAGGCTAAAACCAACCACATGGGTATGGGCACATCTCTGATAGAACAGAGAGGGGTTGACCTCAGTGTATATCGTGTGATGGGTTTATGCCTGCTTTTCCTAACCTTGCAACATTTACAACTCCCATCTATAGCCATTCAAACTATTTGTGAGCTGATATATTCACATAGTATCGTCGCTCTTACGTTCACTTGCGACTAGAGTTTGCGCTGACCTGGTACTAGCTCGATTGATGAAAAATTGAACTACAAAAAATCAAACCGCTATTACTCTCTCGGCCGCAATACGCTGAGGTTTCTATCCGTGACAATAGAAAGGTACATGGTACCTTCGAAGGTATACTGCGGCCCAATGTGAGCTGGTCGACGTTTGCGCGTCGACCGAGCGAGCTTTGGGCCGCGCTCAAATTTATGTCACACTGATCATGAAATAATGCGAGCTCGTGCATCGACCGAGGAAGCTTCGGGCCGCCGTTGAATTGAAATATATATCCAAGCTGAGGTATGGTTTTGATACTAGTAGCGGGCCATGCCGCTCGTCGGCCCTACGAGCTTTATTATCGAAAGGGCTTTTTGGAACGCCAGGTTCGCACAAGGCAGAGGAAGATATCAAGCAAACAGTATTTGGGATCAAAAGCTATGAATTCAGCGGATCGGGTCAGATCGGGTCCGAGTTACGACACTTGCCCTTTGATGCGCATGGGCTGAGTCATACCACCTTCTTCCCGCCTTTTCACCATGCGCCCCGTAGCACCCTTCCGTCTCTCACTTCGCCGTACACCACCGGGAATGCGGCCGCGTCCCATTGTCTCTTTTCATGGCCGGCCAACTCTCTCCTTTTCTTTTTCTGCACATCCGAGTCAGCACCAGCAGCCGAACAAGGGTCAGCAGCAGTCTTACTTCCGCCGCCTCGACAACCGCATCGCGGAGACATTTGGAATCGGCAGAAACATGCGGATTACGCTCTACGTTATACTTGGGGTCGCCAGCGCGATCGAGACGTGGTTCTACTGTTTCTGGACGTGGCAGTGGTGGAAGCGCAGAGCTGGACAAAAAAGCGACGACGAAGTTGAAACTTGATGGGGAGAATTCCAGGTGATTCATTTCGTTACAAAAAGCCACAAAGTTTGACCATTGATTCAAGAAAGATCGCTCGTCGGTTAAATCTGCAGCGGTGGACAGTCATACTCCAATCCCTATTCAATAAAAATACCCTCCAGAGGTCAAGATGCACATCAAATCATTGCCCACATACATGTATATATCCCTGAGCCTCATATGCGAGCCAAAATAAAACATTGGGGTCACAGGCTGGAGTCCGGAGGGCGGCGTAAGCGCATAATCATCCTCGCTATCTTCCTAAGACTCTTCCAGAAGTCTAGCTGAGTCTTGTCACTCATCTTTCATCTTTCTAGACGTCGAGCAGCAGCTTCCGATGTGTTGTGGCGCCAGAAGCGGCCGGTGGCCGACTAAACTTTAGGCGTCGCCCGACGAAAATTGAGTGTAACATCAAATCGTCATATAAATTCATCTCCAATAAATGTGTGCTCGATACCTCCCGAATGTATTCAACAGACCTTTCCAGCCTCTTAGAATTGATTGCAAATCCTAAGGTAACTTAAGATGGCGACTAATGAGTCAAAGATAGCAATTCCATTGGCGCAAAATCTTTCTGGGTAAGAGACTATGTGACTAATGTGAGCGAGATACAGATCTCAAGAAAGAGGCCAAAATACTGGGAAGGCCATTATGTTCGATCTTTTGTTACTCTTCGACTGGCTAGGAATGAATGCCAACCATTACATACATGCGCGAGATCTGCGACCGATTTACACATGGTGCTACTTTGGGACCTAAGCCCGGCTCTGCCGCGCCAGTTCCACGCACTTTGCGGCAGCCTCGTCAAAACCATCAAACGCAAAAATCTTCAGTCCGCTTTCCGCCAAGATGCGCTGCCCCTCCGCCTCGTTTGTGCCCCGTATGCGCACCACCACCGGCATCCCCCGCTCCTCCAGTCCCAACTCGCGGAACGCCAGCAATATTCCACGGGCGATCATATCACCGAGAGTCAGCCCGCCGAATATATTCACGAAAATCGCCTTGACGCGCGGGTCCGCAAGCAGCAGCGCGAAGCTCTTCTTGACCGTCTCCGCTGTAGCCTTGCCCCCGGTATCCAGGAAGTTCGCCGCACGACCATGATGCGGCGCCAGTGCCAGCGCGTCGATGGTGTTCATCGCGAGCCCAGCGCCGTTCACCAGCGTGCCGATGTTGTAGCTAGCGAATTCGGGATCGTTGCTGTCTTGAGAACCAAGCTTGACGTAGACAATGCCATCTGCCTCAGCAGCCAGCTCTGCAGGATCAGCTGTGGCAAGCGACAAGTCGCGCAGGGCGTGCAGGGCGGGGTGGCGGCCGCACGATTTAAAGGCTGCGTCGTCGAACACGAAGTGCGGCGCGTAGACGAGGAGCGTGCTGGAATCAGCCGTTACCGCGACCTTCACCTCCAGCGCGACGCCTTCGTACGCCATGAATATCTCGTGGAGCCCAAGGAGAAGGTTCCGTGCGGCGGCAACGGTGGCAGGCGCAGCACTTTCGATGCGCAAATGCTGGAGTGCCTCTGATATCGCATGCGAGGTGGGACCCTCAGAAAAGTCGAGCGAGATATATTTTGCGCGAGCGTGAATTGGGTCCGCGTGTGTCGTCTGGCAGACGAGAAAACACAGTCCACGCGCTGAACGGTCGATTTTAACAGAGACGAGGCGCGGGACTTCGCTACCTTCTGCCTCGCGCGTGAGGTGGATTCCGTGCCTCAGGAGGAGGTCGGAGGCTTGACTCGCCTGAAGGTGAAGAGCGCGCCGCTGTCGAGAAATAGGGCTTTGGTAGGGAAGGTGACGGTGCCACGTGTGGTACTGGCGCCGTTGAGTAGCCGGTGGTACTGGAGAGCGAGTACTTCTAGCTTTCGTCGGCTCGCTGAATACTTTAAAAGTGCGCATGAGTTCCCCGAAATGGGACGGATGGTCCGCCATCACAGCGCCGGCATCCTGCAGAATCTTGTATTTCTGCTCCGCGGAATTCTCGCCCCGTCCAGCCCATGCACCCGAATGGCCCATAACGTAGCCGGGCTTGGCTGATTTACCAGCAACGAGCGCTGCGATCGGCCTGAAATAATTGCACGGTGAGATTTAGAATAAAAGAGTGATTATAAGTTGGCATACTTCGGCCGACGGGTACGCTTGAGGTACTTCTTGATCCAGTCCGCTGCTTCTTCTTCCGCGTGCCCACCGACTTCTCCGACGATTATAATGCCGTGTGTATCGGTATCGTGCTCAAACACAGTGAGAGCATCGACGAAATCTGTGCCTGCGATCATGTCTCCACCCATGCCAATGCAGAGACTCTGTCCAAGCCCAGCGCGTGTGAGGGAGGCGACAGTCTCGTAGCTGAGTGTCCCCGACTTGGCGACTATTCCCACATGACCCGCGGCAAAGGTGGGAAGTGGCTGAAATCCGATACGACAGCGCCCGATGGGAGAGATTATCCCGGGTGCATTCGCGCCAACGAGGCGCGATTTCGACTGGGATTTAAGCATAGAGTGTATCTGCGGTTCTATTAATCCCTAAATATAGATCATGCACGCCCTAAATTTACCTTCAATATGTCGTGGACCGGGATATGCTCCGCGACTGCGACGATGAGCGGAATTTCGGCCTCGATGGCCTCTTCAATGGCCGCCGCAGCCTGATGCGCCGCGACGTAGATTCCCGTAGCGTCTGGTTTGAGCTGCTTCATCGCAGCCCGCACAGTAGGGAGTACAGGCAGATCTTGAAGGACTGGATGCATGCCTTCACGCCCAGGAGTGACACCGCCGACGATTTTGGTGCCCCACACGAGAGATTCTTGTGCATTCGCGGTTGCCTGCCGACCGGTGAAGCCCTGAAATATGACACGGGTATGAGAGCCGATCTTTAAATTCTGGATAGTATCACTGTAGGAGAATCTAGGAGAGGATGTGGAGAAGGAAACGAAACCCAGTGACAGATTCCTTGGTTTCGATCCAGGGCTTTTCACAGCAACAGAGCGACAAAACATGGTGTAAGTATAGGATATGATACAATGCGAGAATCCTGGCGCGTTTGGAATTGTGTCGCTTCAATCGCAGGCAGAGTCTAGCATCCTTTGTCGCTGAGAGTTGGTGGGAGGGTGGGAGACAGAAGTGGATGTCGGGAATATGATCCTATCGAGCGGAGTTTGAAGATTAGATGACAAACCAAACACGTGGTCCTTTGACTCTTGTTCCGAACTTCCACCTTGCTTCCACCAGCCTGCCGTGAATATGGACCAGGGCCTTCCTCTAGACCTGGAGCGGGAAATATTCGAGACTACTGCAACAGTGGACCCAAAACTGATCCCGACCCTTTTACTAGTTTGCCGCCGGGTTCATGTATGGCAAGTCTGTCGTTGAGACGTTGAATACTTGGCATTAACTCGTGACACAGGGTCGAGCCACTGCTCTACAGGGTTCTTATCATAACCGATGATGTTTCCGCCGCGGAAGCCAAATCAGCGACCTTCTTACAGAACGCCGTGCGCCATGTCTTCATCGATAAACGCAGTTCCATGTGGGAAACGCAGAAGAACCTCTTCTCAAAATGTTCAGGGACCATAAACCTCCTTGTGGATGGACCGCTCGATCCCGAGCTCCTCCTCCTCCTCGACAACATGCGTCTCCAACAGCTCAGTCTTTACTTGCCGGCAGCTCCGCCTGCTTGGGATCATTCGACCTTGCGTCGCCCACTCTTCCTGTCTGTCACACATTTAGAGTTGTTCCAGGAAGTGCACGCTCAGCCTCAGCACCCCACCTGGGCCGATTGGTCCCCGCTTGCGTCGCTCCCTTCACTGACGCACCTCTGTGTCTCGCAAGAATTCGCAAGCGATACTTTACCTCATGCCATCACGGAATGCCCCCGGCTTGCCGTCGCGATTATCGCGTTTTGGGATGGAAATGAAGAGCACGAGGGCATTATGTTTACCCAGGGTCTTACCTGGGGCGATCCACGTCTTGTGGTGATGATCATTGATAGCTACAGGGAAGACTGGGAGATCGGAGCACGGGGCGGTGATGATTTTTGGGCGCGTGCACAGGCGTTCATTTCGCGGAAGCGTTGCGGCGAAATCGAGAGTACGTTTCTTGCCATTCAACTCTCGTCGTAAGAGCACTAAATCTACCCAGAGAACCGCTATTTTCTGTCCGAATCCGGTACGATCAGCTAGATGCGCGAACAACAAGCTCTGTAGGTGCGACGACTCCGCTCCGGGATCCCTTCGTTGACTCTCGATGTCAGCTCCTCAATAATTAATAGAGCCCCCACACAAGAAATTTTATTTTAGTGTAAATGCATAATATATTGACTGCTAGGTGCGACCAAGTCCAAACCTGACCTGAATCAAATATTCTCCACCAAAGGCCTTGTGCGATACCGGCTTCGGTAACATTACGCTGTCGCAGCCACCATGCGCTAAACATGACACGCATGACAACGGGATCCTGGAACCTGCGTAACAACGCTTGATTGTTGGACGTCTTACGTCTTGCGTCTCGAACGCAGAAGATCGGAGTGTCTAGTGGGCCGCAATTCGTTGCGTCCTATCTGCCTCTGATCTCTTCTTGTTGAACGCGGAACTGATGCATTCCTCCAGCCAAGAAGTTGAAACTGAATGCAATAGCACATAATATCTTCCACTGTATCAGCGAAGACTCAAGCGCTTGGGCGTCTATCAGATGACAAATCAAACACGTGTCGTAGGCTCTTCTTTCTTGCTCCAAACCTTCACTCAGCCAACCGAGGCCATGGACCACGGCCTTCCTCTTGACTTGGAGCGAGAAATATTTGAGACAGCTGCAATTGCGAACTCTAAACTGATCCCTACGCTCTTGCTAGTTTGCCACCGGGTTCATACATGGCGAGTCTCCGAGTTGTTGCAACGCGCAGTGAGTGGTGTTGACACGTTATACGCAGGGTCGAACCACTTCTTTTCAGAGTCCTCGTCATAAGCAATTCTCTCTCTCCCCTTGTATTTGCTGCCGAAGCCAAGCCTGCCGCTTTCCTACAAAACGCCGTGCGCCATGTCCTTCTCCATAGATCATTCACGATTTGGGAGACGCAACAGAAACTCTTCTCGAAATGCTCAGGAGTAGTAAACCTATACATTGACGGAGAACTCGAGTTCGAGCTCCTCCCCCTCCTCGACAAGATACATCTCCAAAAGCTGAGCTTTTCATTGCCGGGACCTGCGTTTGCCTGGGACCATTCGACGCTCTATCACCCACTCTTTCTGTCTGTCACGCACCTGGAGTTGTTCCAGGTATCTGAACATGGGAATCAGCCTCCGAGTTGGGAGGATTGGTCCCCGCTCGCATCGCTCCCCTCACTTACGCACCTATGTTTCTCGGAAGCTCTCAGCCCCATTCTACCCCGTGTCATCGCCGAATGCCCCAGACTTGCTGTCGCGGTGGTCGCGTTTTGGGATGGATATGAAGCCCAGGACGGCATTATGTTCGCCCAGGATCTTACCTGGGGCGATCCACGTCTTGTGGTGATGGTCATTGCTAGCTACAGGGAAGACTGGGAGATTGGAGCACGGGGCGGTGATGATTTTTGGGCGCGTGCGCAGGCGTTCATTTTGCGGAAGCGTGGCGGCGAAATCGAGAGTACGTTTCCTGGTCCTTCGATCCTCGTCGTAAGAACACTAAAATTTCCCAGAGACCTCCTATTTTCTGGACGACACCTATATGTACCAACTTCTGGCTCCAGTAAGAGCCTTGCAGTGAGGTACGACGAGTCTAGACCAGAATCTCTCCCTTGACGCGTGGTTTTCAGCTCCTGGACAATTACTGAAGCGACACAAGAACGTTCATTTTCGGTTGGATTCATAACATGTAAAAATGACTACGCGACTGCCCGAATAGAATCCGAGCCTGAGGCCATTTCGCGATGTCTTCTTCGTCAAAATTCCTTCATCAATAAACCGTGCTTGTCATTACCCATCCCGTATGCCACCCGCCACCAGCTCCTGTGTCGTAGACAAGAAATGCTGCTTAGATTACTCATGGTCTTATGCCATCCCTCACGCCGCGTAGGCTATCAGCCGCATTGGCGAACACCCCGAGGTCCTCGGACGTTCTCTCATACAATCCGTCGATCGCAACTTCGAAGCTGCCAAGTACTACGCCGACTTGATGTCTGATACCCCGGGTTCGGCTTACAGACCTAGTCTTTCAAGATGCCAAATACGTCGTGCGCAAAGACGGCCCAGCGTTTTACAAAAACTCGACCCCCGAGAGTTGCAAGGTGGACCCCAAAAATTCTGGTGATATTGTATGTTTCCCTCTTCCTTGTTTCGCACCTGAAATATCTTACGTTATCGTCGCAGAAGCCGTCCGGGCACCTGGAGTCCGCGGTGATCATTGCCGGGGTGTCACAGCATGAATGGCGCCTTGTGGTCTATGAAAACACCGATGGAAACGAGAAGGTCGACTGCATGAGCCTTGATACTCTAAGAAGAGATTTACGGGAGGGAATATTTTATTTCGATGTAGTCTAATTGTTACATAGTTTTCTTTGTAGTCATCAGTGGTCGTGTGCGCTGGATGCGCATGGATGCCGCCTATCTTAGCTTGCGACCTTTTATGGCCTTGTCTGGCCTTGTACAAGGTCACAAGTCTGATGTGGAGCTGCCTTTGAGAGGAGAAATAACACGAAACCATTTTATTCAACCCCGGCTTGAATCCGAGTAGCGAACGGCCATCAGACGGCAACAGAGCGTGGTGCTCCACTTCCCCCATCGTGAAGGTCGGAAAATCAATTCACAGACCCCTGTGAGGTGGGTCTTCAAGTTAAATGAGTGTTTAAAATCTGCCGATGCGATACCTCCGGTAAGATTTCTGTCAACATGTGATGGCATCACGAAGCACTACGATTCTCGCCAAATGACGCCTTTTGTGCGCTTCCGCCGCGCCAATCTTTTCTTCCCCTCCCCCATCTCGGCTTTTTCTCATAAGGGCTTTGTTCACAATGGCGTCCGACTCCCCAGTCGAAAAAGTCCATGACATCGAGGAGGAATCAATAGCACACCTGCCGACCTCAGAGTCTGGCGAGAATCTGAATCGTGCGCTCTCCTCGCGTCAGGTGCGTCCTCTCAGCGCTCCTCACTGACCCTATATCTTGACCCCTCGTAGGTATCGATGATCGCCATCGGAGGGTCCATCGGTACCGGCCTCTTCCTTGGCACCGGCCGAGCACTGGCCACTGGAGGTCCCGGGTCACTCCTCCTCAATTACTCGCTGGTCGGCGCTGTAGTATTTCTTGTGATGCTCTGTTTAGGGGAGATGGCCACCGAATTTCCGCTTGCAGGATCCTTCTCCACTTACTCGGCCCGTTTTGTGGATGAACCTTTTGGGTTCAGTATCGGTTGGAACTATGCATTCAACGATGCGATTTCAACGGCTGGCGATCTTACGGCGGCGCAGTTATTAATGGAATATTGGATCGTATGTGTTTGAACACATTTCCTCGGTGCCCTCATCTGAATCCCGTTTTTCTTTCCACTCCAGCCCTCGGGACACCTCGTTTGGCTTCCTTCCCTATTCTTCCTCGCTTTTATAGTGGTCATCAACCTTATACACGTCAAAGCCTACGGTGAATTGGAATACTGGCTCTCCTCGGTATGCCTCCCTTCCGCTGTTTCATTTTTTGCTAATTGCGGGATGCAGCTCAAAGTTATCTCCATTGTCATTTTCTTTTTTCTCGGTATCGCTGTCAATGCTGGGGGTAATACCTCACATGAATACATCGGCGCGAAGGTCGGTAGTTCAAGGCTCTGTTCCTTTCAAATGCTAAAGAACACTGTATTTGCCAGTACTGGACGCTCGACGAAGCCCCGTTCGTTGGAGGATTTGGCGGGTTCGCATCTCTCTTCGTCACCGCCTCGTTCGCCTACGGAGGAACCGAGTCTATCGGTATTACGCGAGTTAATTTCTTCGGTCTCCAATTATCGGTGACTCAGTCTCTTGAGCAGTGCAGGAGAGCAACGTAATCCTACTCGAAACGTACCCCGCGTAATCAACCGAGTTTTCTTCCGTATTCTCATCTTCTACATCCTCACCGTCATCCTCATCGGCTTCGACATCCCGTACGTTCTCTCACATATAACCGCGTAGAGAGGTTTCGCCAACTGACCCACACTCTCAGCTATAACTTTCCCAACCTCTCCACCAAGACGACTGCGACGTCTCCATTTACACTCGTCTTCGCTCAAGCAGGCTCAAAAGCCGGAGGATCATTCATGAACGCGGTCATCCTCACCTCAGTCATCTCAGCCGGAAACCACGCGCTCTTCGCCGGCGCTCGCGTGGTCTACGGTCTTTCAGCAATTGGTCAAGCACCGAGAATATTCCTCCATACGAACAGGAACGGAGTACCTTGGGTCGCTGTACTAGCTGTTGCGTCTGTCTCGCTCATCTTTTTTGGTGCCTCGTTCCTTCCTGGCGGAGCGGGACAGATCTGGACCTGGGCTCAAAATCTCGTCGGTGTGAGTCGGACCCCGGTTTGCAGTAAATTTTGCACTAACCTACACCTTCCCTCTTTCCCTCACAGGTTTCCAACCAAGTAAGCTTAGGTATTTCTCTTCTCCCAAAACGTCGTTAACCGCTCCCCTCTTCCTTCAGATCGCTTGGTGGTGCATCGGCGTCTCCTCTTGGCGATTCCGCCGCGCCTGGGTTGCCCAAGGCCGCAAAATCCAGGACCTCAAGTTTCCTAACCCCCTCGGAGGCTTCGCCGCTCCTGCCGTTGTCTTCTCCACGTCCGCCATCATCCTCCGTGAGATACCCCTTCCACCTCAGACAAACCGCTAGGATCTGATACCATTCATTCCGCTCGCAGTCCAAGGTTGGTCTGCCTGGAAAGGGGGATTCGACAAAATTTCGTTCGTCTCGAATTATAGTGGGTTTCCTCTCTCCTCGATGTTACTCACCCACCACTAATACCTCCCAGTCGAGCTGCCCCTCTTCGCTCTGCTGTATGTCATTTGGCGACTCGTCAAGCACACGCCGACGCCATCTCTCCTCGATATCGACGTCGATACCGGGAGACACGTGGACGGACCGGAGGATGCGACGAATAACGAGGATATCGATAGGAGAGAGCACGGGAAATACGGCTGGCTGTGGAAGATATATGGTTTGGTGGCATAGGGGTTGTGATGAGATGTATTTAAAAAAGCCTTGAGCCTAATACCGGCGCAGTTAGGGTCGGTTTGCGGCAGACTAATTAATTTTCTGACGACCTACTGCCGTAGTTGGCGTAGCTTGGCGGGGTGTTATGTAGTGCCGTGTAGTCGTTATAGTTCACCGCGAGAACTATAGACAACAATATTGTTTGACTAAATCCTACTGTACATATAGTGTGTAGTGCGATGTAGTTTGCGTAGTCACCGCAGTGCTGTCAACAACCCTCTGTTGCATAGCAGCGGTAGCTGCGCGCCGCAACAGGCCGCAACTCGGCAGTTCAACATACTTAGCTCTGTACTGTACCATAGCCTATGGAGGAATATATAGTTGGTATTACGCGGAGAGTGCGCACCCAAAATTAATAGTTGTGGACTTTTCCGGTCCCAGATCACACAATCTTTGCGGAAACAGGTTGCATTGCCACACCGGACGAGAAAGATAGATGTCGTAGCCAAGTAGACTGTTTACGAGTCTAGGTACTCTCTGTTCCCGCGTCACGCTCTCGTTTGTCATCTTAAACCTATAGGGCCTCACTACTACATTGTGCACTTGAATTTTCCTGTCTTGCTTTGACTCCAGTGCCTGCGGCAAAGTGCTTGCACTTAGAATTGCCGTAAATACTACGGCTGACTGGTCACGAGTCTTGTTTAAAAAGTTCCTGTCCGCTTCCCTCCAGTTCGCGGCGCTCCACTGCCATTAATATCTTCACGTGGGTAAGTTGGTTAGACGCCCGAGCAACATATATAAAGTGTCTCAGGTCAAGTTACACGCCTTTTAAACTCACCTCAATTCTTCAAGGGCCCTCATGGACCACCAAAATTCCACGGTCGACAGATCGCCGGGACCATCCACTTCCATCAACAGCCACTCTCACACATCGTCTCGCTCAAAGGACTCCCTTTCCGATGCTGAATGCCACCAACTTCCCTTGGACGGCGGTAGCGCTTTACCGGATGCTGCTGGAGTCGAGGAGAAAGACATGGGAAGCGATTCTCAAAACCGGGTAACATCCTGTCTCCCGGATGATGCATCCCATTCTACGCAGAAGCAAGGGCATGACGCCACGCATTTGCCGCCATCGGCTGAGCGTGATCCAGCTATGCCGACAGCCCCGAACTCGGGAAGAGAAGGCATCGGGACTCGGCCCGGATTGCGCAATGCCCTTCCGCGCACGCGATTCGGTCTCAATAGGCAGGAACAAGCCGTTCCAGGACGTAAGTCGCTCGCCAAAATTCGCCTCTCAGCCATCTCATTCTCGTTGATATTTAGCACCCAATGACTACAGGCGGAAATACGCTGAAGACCCGCCGTATAAGGAACTATTATCAGAAGCTGCCTACTCGGCCACCTTAGCATTTTTGACGTCGTGCACACACGTCAAGCGGACCAAATACATGTTTATGCACTCTCAAACGAAGGAATGCATCCAGGGAGTGAGTTGAGATATTTTCCGCGAATTTACGCGGGGAGATTCCATGACTAACCGAATTTTTCTTCTGGCCATATCCCAAAATGGCAAAAAACGGCCTAGTCGGCCACCTTGCAAAATCGTCCGTTCCAACTCATACCGGCCATCTCAGTGTATCCCATATCATCGGTGACATACATTTGAATAATTCTAGACACTCAACATGTACATCTGAGGTATATGAAGACGATAAATATTTCGCATTTAAGTCACCGGGATGGGTGAAAATGTGATCTGGGCAGAATGGCGTGGATTACAAAGTACGGAGGGTATCGAGGTGTCGGATGAAGATACATATGACTCCATGGAATGATTTAGGACGTAAATTTGCCAGGGATGCCACCAACTTGCCACAAACCACCCGCAAAAAGTTCATTTGTCCGCGCAACTGAATTTCGGTGGTTTGCGGTACTGCTCTGCGGTTACCAAGAAATCCGAAATTGAAAATACTGAGCAACCGGAAATAATACAGAATAGACCATCCAAAATGCTGTCATCAAGTTCTATGTCCGTAGTAGCCTTATGCCGCTCGCTGTAGAGGTGGCCGTCGGCCGATGTGTCGAACTTAAGCTCAGGCGGAAGATCTCTTGCAGGACACGCGATACGAGGAAGGCTTATTTAGGCATACCACACGAGAACGGGGCATTCAAAACAGCCAAGAGAAAAGAACGAACCCAGAAACTCCTCAATCGGTGCGGAATTGGTGGAGAAATAAGGAAAAGACGAGCCGACAGGTCGTTCGGAGATAAGAAATGATGTTCACATGCCACCATTTTGACAGAAAACCTCCCACAGTTTCTGATCACCGCATCGGTTGGCCTTCAAATTTGATGTACAACATCCTTATAACTCGTACGCCATCCCACGAGCACCAAATCTCGAAATCATACATCGCGACAGCTTATATTATGCAAGTGGCCGACTAGCTAGTTCGGCCGACTAGGCAGTTGCTGATAATAGACCCCGAAGCACGTGTGGGGCTCGTCTACAACGATGAGAGCGCCATTTTTGACAACGATCTCATGATCGAGTCTGGGGATAATTTGGATATTCTTCTGGTTATTGTGAGTTGCTTTTCTGATTGGTTCCTCGCGTCGACCTTGGACGCTGACCTCCTGGGCAGGCCGGTCTCTTCTCCGGGGTGCTGACTACATTCGTAGCGCAGACATCGCAGGCCCTGTCGCCCGATAATACAGCTGTCTCGAATAACATTCTCCTGGAACTTGTTGCCCTTCAGCGCGCTCAGGCGAACGGCACCTCGTTCGACTCTATTCCCGCTGCCGACACATCATTCACGGTGGCCCGTACAGATCTCTGGGTCAACGGACTCTGGTTCACAAGCTTGGCACTCAGCCTGACCACCGCTCTCTTCGCTGTGCTCGCGAAACAGTGGCTGCGCCAATACTCTTCGTTTATCACAGGCTCTGCTCGTGAGCGTGCCTTAATCCGCCAATTTCGCTATGCATCCTTCGATAAGTGGGGTGTGCAACTGATAATTGGCCTCCTACCGACCGTTTTACACCTGTCTCTCTTCCTGTTCATGGCTGGTCTTGTGGTCTTCTTATATGCCTTGAACCATATAATCGCACTGGTCGTAGCCTGCATCGCAGGCTTCCTCTTTGCCACATACGTGACCACGAATGCACTCCCGGTCTTGGTGATCGGGTGTCCCTACCGGATCCCATTAACCGCACTTCTCTACTCCTTCGTGCAGGGCCCCGGGATGGTGCTCCTTAAGCTCTGCTTTCTGGTCGTCATACTCATTCCGATAATTCCATATGCATTCGTCTACCATGCACTAAGATGTGCGGGGCTGACTGAAAAGAAAACCACTTGTCTACCTTCGATAAATTTTTCTGCTTTTAGATTCTACCTCTCTAAAACCAAAGCCAACGCCCTACGACATGTCGAACGCGAATACGTTAATAACAGGGTAAAGGTATGGACAAATGCGGCGTTGGCCTGGCTCGCAACCACTACATCTGACCCCTCTGCAAAAGTCATCTTGGTGGAGGCTCTGGGAATGGCAGATAATCTACCGGATGACAGCTTCCACAGTGCACTTGGAGATGTTTTCAGGCAGCAATGGGGTAACGTATTCCTTGGTGAAGATGACTCGGGTACTCTTGCCGACGAAATGCTTGTAGGACGACTCATACGTTCCACGATATCGCAGGCTACCAATTACCGCCGCTGGACGTCAATCGGTATTATGCTGGCCCAGCTACCAATCACAGCAATCGGTGTCAGAGACCGTTTCATGATCCTGGCCATGGCAGCTTGCGGCCGCACTTCCACGTTCCACTGCGGAGAGGACAAGTTGGTTGAACTTGCGCCACGCGACGCCTTTGCGTTCTTTCTGGATCACTACACTGGGCTGCAGCAACTGGCTGTGCCGATGTGGATGTGGCTGGCAATTTCCGTTTGGGCCGTGAAGCCGATCCGCACTCGGACGGTAATGGTGCCCCGCCGCGGAAACACATCCTACTCCTCGTCGTTTGAGCTGGAAGAGCGAGAGGAACCATACGAGCCTAACTGGGCCGACATACTATTCACCATCTCTAGGCTCAATGACCCCTTTGTGGAGGACATGTCGTTTACACGCTACAGAGCCCACCACACGTTTGTTGACCGCAACGAGATATTCGAGTGGCTCAACCAGCGTCCCATGTCCGATGATCTGCAGACAGCTGTACGACAAAAAAGAGCTCATCCAGACAAGTACAGTAACCCATACGCCCCGATATCGCTGCCTATGTTTCTTGCAGTAATTTTGGATGGGAGATCATTGAATGGTTACTCTTTGCCCCAATCTCCGATTGCCCCCTCTGCCATAAGTCTACAATTTGCCTCCGAGTCCGAAAGCTATGGCGATCTGCGCCAGTGGTCAAATCCCCCCTCGACTCGGCGACCATCCTTGTTTCACAGACTACGATCCCTCTTTCATCCTGCTTCATCCGAGTCTCCTTCTTTGGGGACATTTCCAGACCCGGTATTTCAGCCATCCCATCTGCAGAATCACGATTCATCGCCTCCTTCTGCTCGGCGCCCTTCCACTTCTAATTCAAACAACGGTGACTCTGTGGAAAGCCGTCCACCGGATGGCTCACCTGAATTGTCAAATCCAGGAGCTGAGCCATCCCCACTTCCTTGAATGTATACAACATCGAACTTTGTACTTGGGAATATTCAAGACGATAATAGTCTGATGGTAACTAATCTCATCCTCACAATAAATGAGGGAACGGTATCATCACTGTCAGCACTGCCAAAGATTGGTCCTCAGGAAAGGCGAAGGGCCACATGTAGTGGTAATTAATTCGTTGTGTTTAAGGGACGCCTTTGAGCGCTTGCGCCGATTCCGTGCAGGATTGTGCCGAGGAGACGGCCGACGATTCTCGGACTCGGCAAAAGTGATGACGAAGATCCATAATCTAAGTAGACGAGGAGACTGAGAAGAAGGAACCAGAGCAAACGACAAGACGTCCGGTAAACACCATCATAGGCCAACGCTGCAAAAGTCATGGACAGAAAAGAAAGATCCCAAAACGGAAATGCTGCGAGTGCTCATTTTCCCATCACGCGGCGCGTTGCGTCAGATGGGCTTCGGGAGAAAATCATCCAGTCAGCGTGCTTAAAACAGTGTTGTGCCGTGTACTTCTGGGATAACATAGAGTCTTCCATGTCAAGAAAAAAGCCTCCGTGTGGCTTAGGTAGGGGTTGTGATTTTAAATCTCAAGGTTTTTTAACTACATCTGAGTAAATAATTTGAGCCTACCGGCGCACTTATATGACGTTCCCGATGTTGCAAAATCAAATCCGGGGAAAAAACTTGAGTTCCCAAAAACTTTCTTTTGTGAAATCTCAGAATCCCTCTAGAACACATTCGTGTATAGTATATAAATCAAAGATGTTCATTCTCAAGCCCATCGGCCTCTAGGATGTCGGCGATATGATCTAAACTACGCATCAAGTCAGTTTGATGGTTGGCGGGACGAGTGCTTCGTTTGCTTTGCATGAGAGGTCAAGTCCTGATAACTTAATGTGAGAAATGATGGGGTGAGTAGGATAAATGGTAGGGTGAGTAAGAGATGGTAGAGACGAGGACATCAATTACTTGTGCTAGAATTCTTTTTGATGTCATCAGGTAAAAAACTAAAAACTAAACATGTCATACTCAGGAAATTGTGAAATTTGGGTTCCAGCCAGTACACACCCCTCCCTATGAAGGCTGAGAGGACCTGAGTCATATATTAACTTCGGACACCTACGGAACTTCCCGAGCGACACGTGTAGCACTGCTATTCACCGTTCTCAACGCATTTGAACATCCAGGCAGCTCTATTCACTTGAGACTTGGTGTCCCAGATATAGTTATCATGCTGGGATGTGGTCTAGATGGATTCCTGTTAGATAAAGTAGCTCAGTTGGGCACGGTAGAGTGAACAACTGTATATTGAAGTACCTGTTAGATAAAGTAGCTAGAGGTACGAATGGATAAGTAAAAGAGAGATAAAATATAGAGTAATAGACGAACCTCAGTTGGGCACGGTAGAGTGAACAACTGAGGAACGGCTCGCTATCGGTAAGTAATATAAGGAAAAGATGGTGGCGTTAGCTAGATACGGGTATTGGAATATCGGGGGAAATAGTCTACGCGGGCGGGCTTGTATGCCCGCCCGCCGGCTCTATGGCTCGCCGAGCCACTACTTCAACACTCCCCCTGGCACGGAGACATAGAGTATCAGTAAAGTACAGTAGGAATCAAAGGAATTGACCATGGTATAAGCGATTCGGGGGGAAAGGAAACTCCCCCTCGCATGAAACACTCTCCTACTCTGTCAGACCGAGTGCGCGAACGCAGGCGAGGTGGGCATCGCGGGGAAGGGACTTGGTGAAGATGTCGGCGACGTTGTCGGCAGATGAGACATGAAGTATTTCGATGTCGTCCGCCGCAACACGTTCACGGATATAATGCTCGCGGATGTCGATGTGCTTGACGCGAGCATGTCCCTTTGCGTCCCTCGCAAGCGCCGCAGATCCCATATTGTCGCCGCGTAGCTCAGCCGGCCGCTCCTGCGGCATGTGCAGCTCCTCCAGGAAACTGTACATCCACATTGCCTGCTTCGCACTCCGCGTTAGTGCGACGTACTCCGCCTCCGTCGTCGACAACGCCACTGTCGCCTGGCGCTTCGATGACCACGACACCGGCCCTCCGCTCATCATAAATACCTCCCCCGATGTCGAACGCCGCGTGTCGAGGTCCCCTGCGAGGTCTGCATCGACCCATCCAATTGGTTTTATGCCGCTCCCAGCACCGCGCCGGTATGTGATTTTGTAGTCCAGAGTACCCTTGATGTAGGCGAGGACGTGCTGGCCCGCTCGCCAGTGCGCAGGGCCGGGGTTTTGGAGGAACGCGGCGAGCCGATTCACGCTGTAAGCAATATCGGGGCGAGTGGTATTGGCTGCGTGCTGGAGGGAGCCGACGGCTTCGCGATACGGTTTGTCAGCCATAAATGCGTGGTCTTCAGTGGTCGTTGGCGCCATCGATGAGGAGAGCTGTATGCCTACTGGCAATGGCGTGGACTTGGGATTGCAGTCGGCCATTCCGTACCGCTCGAGAACACGTTCGAGGTAGGGCCGCGGGGAGATGGAGATGGAGCCGGCAGCCTCGTCGTACTCGATGGTCATTCCGAGCGACGTTGCTGTACGAGGTACATCTGTAACCGCATAAGTAGCGCGAATGCCATCTTGCGCTTCAGCCGCTGCGGCCTCAGACGAGGAGATGCCGTCAATGTCGTCCGTGTAGACACCAGCGATAGAAGTACCCGCGGGGGATGATCTGATTCGGATTGAAGGATCAGCGCGAGAACGAGTCCACCCGAGGGTGACAAAGGACTTCTCGAGATGGTCTGCCCAGTTTCTCCCCGACTGCATCATCCCGTAGAGCGACAATTTCATCAAGCAAACTTTGTCCTCCGCGCCTTCCATCACAAACCCCTCCGGCTGCCGCATGTACACAACTTCGCTCATCGGGCTGTTCAAGTACGCGCTCACCACATCCATCGACCACATCTTCCATCCCGGCTGGTTAACGCATATGGCCCACAACATCCGCAACGACTCGTAGCGCACAACACCGGCATATGTCTCGAAAAAGTCGACGCCGGGGATTTGCTGGAAACCCTTCGCAACAAGACGGGCCTTCCACTTGATGACAGCCCCCGCGACGTCGTACTTGACAGCATACACCCATTTGCTGTCAATTACATTTGCACCGTCAGGGAGGATTACCAAGTCCCAAGCGCCGCGTTCCACGAGCATCCCGTACTCCTTCTCCATTGGTCCCATCCAGACCTCCGGATGCTGTATAGCCTCCCGGAAATTCTTAGGGACCACTGAAGATGAAATGGTAGAGGCGACATTTGCCTGGGTGCGTGGATTCGGGGCCTTGCGCTGGGTTGCCCAATCGGCTCCGGATGACTTGGCGGCGGCCTCGCGGGTCTGGGACTCCGTGGAATCGGTAGCGGCGGTGGTGGGGACGCGTTGGCGAGTCGAACGGCGTGGAGGAGCAACGGCGGCAGGAGGAATTGGAACATCAAGAGCAGGAGCTAAATCCGGCGGCTCTACATCGGCGTTGTCATCAGCGGATTCAGAGCGGAGCCAAGACGGGTGAGTGATACGTGGCCAATTACTGCCTTCAGCATCTTCCACATCTCCCCCTGCTGCAGGCAGCGAACGGTGCCCACGTCCTTCCTCGAACACCACGTCGCGTGAATTAACGAACGCGCACGTCACGGGATCGTAAAGACGATAGCCGGCAGTCCCGTTATGGCCGACCATCACCAACTTCCGCGAACGAGGGTTTAGCTTCCCGCCAGCGGCCTCGATGGGGACGTATTTCGCGTATGCAACGGCACCGAAAACACGCAGGTGAGCAACATTTGGCTTCTTCCCGTAGTAAGCCTCAAATGGTGTTATTCCACCCAGACGGCGATGCGGATGGAACCACTGCACGTAGACGGCGTTCGCCACAGCTTCTGCCCAAAGAAACTTTGGCAAACGCGAGTCCGACAGGCTGCATCGTGCGTACTCGATGGTCGTGCGAATTCCGCGCTCGGCTGGGCCATTTTGCGATGACGACTCGGGTGTGGTTACTTCCAGAATGATGCCGTGCTCCTGGAAAAACAGCCGCCACTTCTCATTAATCCACTCGCTCCCCCCATCGACATGGACGTAGCGGATGCGCTTTCCCGTCTGGTTCTCGACCTCCGCTTTGAAGATCTTGAACGCGTCCAATGTCGCGTCGGCAGTCTTGTGCACCAAGAAGTACGCCCAAGGGCCAGTGGTATGTCCCTCGACGATATGCATTAGATACCGCTTACCCCCAATTGACAGCACCTGCGCGGGACCCCATAGGTCAATGTACACACGCAGCAAGAGGACCTTCTCGCGCTCGTGCAGTCCATCAAACGGGCGGCGTGCGTGTTTCCCAAACACGCAATCCTCGCACAACCCCTCCATCTCATCATCCCCGTCGAGGATATCAAGGCCCTCAACATGCTTCCCCGCCAACAACCGATCCAGACTCGTTTCGCCGATATGAATGAGGCGTCTATGCCACTTTCCCTTGCTGGCTGGGAGACCTCGCGATCTCGCCACGTTAGCAGCAACTGTCATATCGGCGTCTTCAAAATCCAGCTGGTACATCCCGTTCACAAGACGACCCTCCATGAACACAACCCCATCTTTAGTTTTGAAGACAGCTTTGCCATCCCCGAATTCGACTTTGTACCCCTTCGCGTCGAGCTTGGCGATGGATATGAGGTTGGCAGTGAGCCCGGGGGTGTGGAGAGCTTCAAACAACAGGAAGATGTTCTTGTTTTTGTAGCTGGTGAGTTGGTTCACGATTCCAGATCCGATGATCTGAAATGTCGAGCCTTCAGCAGCAGCGTTGCCTGGGGCGCGGGAGAGTGGGGTGTAGGTCTCGAATAGGGTGCGATCGACGAAACAGTGGTCGGTACAGCCAGAGTCGGCAAAAGTGAGTATTTTCTTCATTGCCCCGTTGGCCATGAACATGCTGACATCATCCTCATCAGCGTTGCTCACACTGTCTTCGGTGAAATATGAGGCAGCAATAGAAGACGCTGCCTCAAGGTCGACATGCTCGCTGATAAAGCCTGTCGCAACGTATCGCGACTTCGATGCCACGGATGCAAGACGAGCGCCTTCGGGGAATGGTGCGATGACCTTGAACTCCGATATAGAGGCTGATTCAATGAGATAGAACGAGAGGAGGGAGTCTATCTCGGACTGGGCATCCTTGATGTCTTCCTCATCATCGCTGTCGACGTCGGCGTTGATGAGGGGAGGCATAGAATCATAGGTAAGTTCGCTATGGCTCTCGCCGCCAGTACCTGGCCTAACACCGCTGACAGCAACAACGGCGTCGTTTGCCTCATCCCAAGCCATCAGACCCTCGGGCGATAGCAAGACTTGTTCGTCACCAAACTGGACCGCTTGTGTTCCCTCAGCGTCGTACACCTCTATGACAGCAGCTGGGATCGTCCACGTAAATGCGGAGAACGCATACGTGTTGGTATCGGCAGCATTTGCATTCGGAGTTGGCACTGCAGCTGCACCCGGCGGACGTTTCCCCTTCCACCATGGAGGAATCTGTCCGGCCTTGCCGCCGCCAGGCCAGAAGCAGTTATCAATGGTATGACCCCGCTTTCCGGTCGCACCGCACTGCTCGTTGGTGCAGACCAAAGCTCTGCGCGCAGCGCGCCGAGCCTCAAATGTGTTGGTCGCAAGGGCCTGGGTGCTCGTGGTGGTAGATGCAGCAGGTATGTCGCGGCTGAGGCGTTCCGCGTGCATGATGACAAAGTTGATAACATCGGCAGACTTTGTGTAGGTGTGGAGAACGGGGACGACATTGTCCCACTCAGCTCCAAGCGACGAAATGAAGATGCCGCGGAAGGTTGGGTCATCAATCTTTGCCCCCATCTCGTTGGCGTCGGACCAGAGCGTGCGCATGCGGGTGATATGCTCGGACATAGGAGTCGAAGGGGAAAGAATAGCGGTATGAATGGTACGCAAGGAGTTGACAAGCCCCATGTCCGTGACGTGCTCATAATTCTTCACCAGCGAGTCAAATGCTTCGACCGCTGTTCCGTCGAGCTTCATTCCGAGGCCTTCGGGATTCTTCACGTTGAAAACAATCATCGCGAAGAGCTGGGAGTCCCGATAAATCCATTCCTCCCGTGAGGGCGTCATGGAATATACTGGGGTAGGCTCGGGGGGAAGTAAAATTGTGGCGGGAACTCCGGCGGCAGGTGTCGGTGGAGCAGGGGGACAGGGGAGACTGCCGTCAAGGTACGCACCCGAGCCACGGGCTTTGGCGAGGGTTACAATCTTGGTTTTAAAACCACGGAAGCCAATCACTCCATCGAACTTCTCCGCATCTGGGAGCGACGGTATACCAGGGCTTGAATTCGAATTCATTGGGGGAAAGGCGACGTCGAGCGACACAGTCTATGCAGCGCGAGGGTCTTCGCAAACGTGAGTTGTCGATAATTTGTGCCAAGCTAGTGTCTGAAGCAAGTTTTAGGCGACGGGGCCCATAACCTGTTAGATAAAGTAGCTCAGTTGGGCACGGTAGAGTGAACAACTGTATATTGAAGTACCTGTTAGATAAAGTAGCTAGAGGTACGAATGGATAAGTAAAAGAGAGATAAAATATAGAGTAATAGACGAACCTCAGTTGGGCACGGTAGAGTGAACAACTGAGGAACGGCTCGCTATCGGTAAGTAATATAAGGAAAAGATGGTGGCGTTAGCTAGATACGGGTATTGGAATATCGGGGGAAATAGTCTACGCGGGCGGGCTTGTATGCCCGCCCGCCGGCTCTATGGCTCGCCGAGCCACTACTTCAACAATTCCGAGATTTGACAAAAGAAAGTTTTTGGGAACTCAAGTTTTTTTTTCCCGGATTTGATTTTGCAACATCGGGAACGTCATACACTTAGGGTCGGTTTGCGGCAGACTAATTAATTTTGCTGATGACTTACTGCTCCCTACTGCGAACTCCGCTACCGAAGTGTTCGAAATCGGGCCCCAGTTGGTCTCGCGGGGGTGGCGAGACGCAGGGCGAGCCGAAATACAGTTCCCTATCAACTACAGCTCGTCGGTCGTCAAGTACTGCAGCGGACGCACGAATGCAATATGCAGCCCAATAGACTATACAGCGGCCCGCTCCGCGTTTGAATCATCGTCAGCAGCTTCTGGTCGGAGCCCAGTTTGAGACCGAGAGTGGAGATCTCCCCAGTAAATTTGGGAGTTGGAATGTCCGGCATCAAAAGTCTGGCGCGTCGGTCCGGCATATGACGACTTTTGCTTTCTTAATAGGGATCGCATCTGCGCTGGCACGGGCTCTATTTGGACCTTCAGCTTCCAGTCACCTTCCCCGGCGATGCGACTGGTGGCTGGATGACCAACAATCCGTTCCACATTAATTCTGGCTTTCGGATGTCTGGCTGTCCTTTCCTCCATACCGGTCGTTAATTCGTCCGCAGATTGCCAATATCTTCTGCAACACCAACGGCGGAAACAGCCCTCCCAGTGGCGGACGTGGCTCCTCGCTCAGCAGACTTGGTATGTTCTCACCTTTCATCATCCACAGGACATGGGCTGACACTCTGGCCCCCGCAGCAACATTTTACTTCCCTGACTTCGGCGCCTGCGAGTAGTAGATTCAGAACTCCTCGCGCGTGGGAAGGCGCACTATGATGGCGGTTCCCACTGCGGGTCGAGTATGGAAAGACTTCTGCTTCACTCAGAACATTGGGAATCTATGTATCCGCGGGTGAGAAAACCATCTCTGGTTTGGCAACACTATTCCACCCTTTTGGAACGGGCAACATTCGAATTGAACCGAAGGGATGGGGCGCGAAGCATCCCTCCGCGCTCCTGTTACGAATCAAATCAATTTCATTCACCTCACATGTCAGTGGCGCGCCGCTCTGTGAATCCCAATCTCATTCCGCTACCAGAAAGCCTTCCAAACTCCGCAGGTTCATTCATAGCATCTAAAGTTCAGGCACCGATCATCGGCTGTTGACGGGACTCCAACTGCGACATGTTTCAGGGAACATCCCAACGTCCGGACCATTCTAGACTATGCTGTCTACAGCATAGTGCCTGCACTCAAAAACGCTGTGGCAGACTTGCAACCAGCCCCCGTTTTCTTCACGATCCAGCATCTGTACGATATTCCATATTTCTGTACATCCAATAAATTGGCCATTCAAAAGTGCGGCTCCATAGTGCTTCCGTATACTCTCCTTGCCGTTGCCATCGGCTGCTGGCAAATTGAGTTTTTGATTCCTTCCCGAACAGTTGCGATTATCGATGGAATGCTGCCGGGTCACACTGTTCTTCTCCTGGCGTGCCTCTTATAGCACCCGACATACTAGTGGTTTGGGGCTCTGGCATGCGAATGGTCAGATAAGGCATTAATTCCAGTGAGTTGTGGCTTGTGAACAGACGTATTGGTAGTTAACATCGCCTCCTAGCCATTGGACATTAGCTCATGCAGTCACGTAAGGCTCTAACCGTTTTCTTGTATAAACATTTATATATGGGTTTAACCGTCTACATTTCCTTTTAGTTCACGGGCGGGTTGAAATGGTTTACACGGTTTAGCCCCTGGTTGTCCTCAAGCACCGGTAAGACCTTCCCGGCCCGGAACGCTTGGCTCCTTTCTCGACAGCATTTGCACGGTCAATGTTCCTCAAGCCACAGATGTACCCGAAGTAACCTCCTTAAGCGAGCTAAATCGCTTTTGGAACACATTCAACAATTATGACAGCGACTTTTCTGGTCATTCGGCAACAGCGTCTCTGTCGAGCGACTCTTCTCCAGCGCGCACCATCTCTGCCATGAGTCTCAGGCATCGTTGAAGCCAAAGACGATTGTGGAGGCAACTCTCACGAAGATGTGGATAAAGGGAGGGCTCCTGAAAAAGGTAATGTTGGATTGTGGGAGGAGATGGCAGGGATAGTAGGATGTATGCGCCCCAAAAAACCGTGTATAAACTGTTTTGAACTATCTTGAACCCGTTTCCGTTTATTGTACCCATCTCCGTACACGAAAAATAAAAGGTCGGAGCCTTATTATGCAGTACCGATAAGAAAGCCGCTCCATACTTACCCCGCCTCATATAATTAGGTGTGGGCGTATTCGCACCTCCGTCAATTCCATTCATTCGGTCGTCGATCTCACGCGTTCAGTGTCAGTGGTGGAGATGAGCCCCAAAATTGCAGGTGGTCATTTCTTCCATGTCCTCAGCGCCTTCTGAGTACTGAATACATCCAGAGACAAAATTACGCGGTCATTTAGGCTCCCACAGAGTTGAGAATCAGATTTTCAGAATCCAAAAGTTTTGCTGTCGGTGCTGTATACAGTCCAGTGAACGGAGTTCGGGACGAGTGCAGAGAGTTGGCTAAAAACAGGTGAGTCTGGGTATGGAGTGTAGAGGTATGTAATGGTCGAAATCCCGCTTACCCTGACGGTGTATGCTAATCTAAGTGTGTGATTCAAGCCCCTTGCGTGCAAGTATGCGGTGAGCCAAGTACTCTGCCGACGGCCACACTGGTTGGAAAACCCCGAGTGGCGCGCAAAATAAACGAGGAGTTTCCGGTGTTATCTTTCTGTTTGCTGACAGTACTTCTCCTGCAAGTGGAGTGAAGTAAGGTTTGGGGCAGGTTCGGAAATAAAGGGAAGAGATGAAAAATATGCCAACCGGGAGGTATAAAATTTAGCAATAAAATGGAGTATGGATGAAAGGATTACAGCCAGTTGCAGTACCGAAGGCGCGGTCAAAAATTTCTTGTTTTGGGATATTTTCGAAGAATTGTTAATAGCTCAACCAGTTCTACACCGATTTGAATGAAACCTAGGTAGTTCTGTCGGGATAATTCATGCGCAATTAGTGACAGAAAGCGATTCATAAAAATATTATATATTAGGTAATCTGTGCTTTTGGACCATTTTCATGCCAAATAGCATCTTGCATGTCCAGGACATGTCCCAATGACCTGATAATTTGGAATGGACAATATATATACATAGAAAAACATGTGATAGAGCCACAACTGTATAAAATCTCGATATAAATGCAATACTTGCAATATTTCTGAATGCCAAAATTGCTAAATGTATCCAATGGAGCTACAAGGACTGTAACTAAAATATCCGCAATTCTGGCTATATCACGTGTTTAGAAAAGTATATAAGTTGTCCCACCCAAAATATTAGGTCATTTGGACGTGTCCTAGACATGCAAGATGCTATTTGGCATGAAAATAATCCAAAAGCACAGATTACCTAATATATAATATTTTTATGAATCGCTTTCCATCACTAATTGCGCATGAATTATCCCGACAGAACTACCAAGGTTTCATTCAAATCGGTGTAGAACTGATTGAGCTATTAACAATTCTTCGAAAATATCCCAAAACAAGAAAATTTTGACTGTGCCTTCGGTACTGCAACTGGCCGTAAAGAAAAATGAGACGAGGATGTTTAACACACTAGTGGGATTTTTAGTGTTAAGGCGAGGAGACGAGACGACGGTCAGATGACCGTGGTGTTGTCAAGAAGCGAGATTTTGATGACGCGCGATAGTTGAGTGCACCGCGCACTCCGTGAAAGCGATTTAAGACAAGAAGGCGAGGGTACATTGCACAAGTCCTCTCATGAAACTGAGAGGTGGTGGTGAGAGGCCCCAAAAGCAAGGTGTCCTCTTTTGTGTCTAGACCGGGTAGTTAATGAAATCCCACCCAATGCGATTGGGGCTGCTGTTATGTACAAAATGTAGGTAAGGCCCATGTCAACGCCAGAGCCGCGCGTCTGAGCGATTAACCACCCCACCAGCTCACGGAATGATTCACAGAGCAATGACTCAGTCTATGAGCAACGCAGGTGAAGGGAACTGCCCGCCAACAGCCCCGGTGTCCCCCGCAAGACACCCCCGAGTGGGAGACCTACGATCCGTGAGCCACAAGGTGGCGCACCGCCCGAACGAACGTCAACGAAAGTTAATAAAAACGACATACAGCAGGAATGGAAGATGCCGAAACCGTCCCAACAAGAACTTTGTTTGGAGCTTGCAAGCCCAGAGTGGAACCTGAATAAAATGCAAAAGATCCTGAAGGTATTGTTAGAGCAAAATAATAGCTGTAAAATAAAGTATGGAAAATTGAGAATGCAGAAGAATGAAGACAGATCCTGCAATACTCCCTGTCAGCGCAGATGCCGAGAAACCGAACATGCGGATTAACGTCGGCTCTGCCCCTGCCACAGGGGAAAGTCAGGGACTCTTAAAGGGGTCCTTGGCGTGCGCATTATTGCAACCTCCGATATGCACTTTCTCCCTGTTCTATCGTGCCTCTTGGGCATCGTTGGTTCGGCTGGCGCAAGACTTGCTTGGAACAAGACCGAATTTCTCTTCATATTCGGGGATTCGTACACTTCGACAGGCATCCTTCCTGTAGCTCCTGTTTGAGAAGTTCGGTGCTGACAGGAGGCTCTTCAGGATTCAACCTCTCAAATGGCGTGGACTCTCTGGATCCTGGTCGGGTAGGTGGATCATCTGACTTCACTGGCCCGATGAATTGATCAAAATTCCACGCTAGACTTCTTCCAATGGACCCAACTGGGTGCAGACACTGAACGATACGTACAACGTCGCTGGGACCAAAGTTTCTCCTTCTTACTTGCCAAAAGAATTATCTGGTTCCGACTGTTTTACGCTGTAGATCTTCAACATGGCTTTCCCCGGAGCAACCATTGACGCCGCCCTGGTCGCCCCCCGTCTCCCGACCACATTGTACATGCCTCTAATTTTTTTATGCTTAATACCCGACCGCGCTAATGTACACTATCAAGATCTATGGCCGATCAGGTAGCGCAATTCCACGATATACTGGCGGCCAAACCGATTGGCGCCCAGTGGAACAGCTCCAATGCGTGAGTTAAACGATGACCCTCAACACCACCGAGACTCTAGACCATATGCTTAGACTCTTTGCCGTGTGGATCGGAATAAATGATTGTGTACGACCCATATTCTTCCTTTGGAACCCGCAAACTGATCCATCGCTGCCAGGTTAAATCTTTCAACTTGGTGGGCAAACCATAATTCCCCCCCACCACATTTTTTCAAAAATGACGCAGACGTGCACAACTCAGTCTGGTTTCAATAGAATCCTTATGGCGCGCCTCACCACGCTGGTAGTTTAGATTGACATCGTTATGTTCGTTGGGTAGCTAATCCTTGCACAGGTCGAAGAACTCTACTCTTCTGGCGCGCGCTCCTTCTTGTTTCTCACCGTTCCGCCAATCAGTCGTACTCCTCGCTTCCTGGCACAAGGGCCCATCGTCGCTGGAGGCCTCGCCGCCCATATTGCCGACTATAACGCTCAACTCTCCAACACCATGAACCTTTTCGAAGAATCGCACGAGAATTTTGAGGCGACGGTCTTCGACAGCCAGCCGATATTCAACACGCTGCTAGACAATGCAGAACTGTACGCGATCTCACCCTAACTTTACAGCCCTTTGCGGAACTTAGGGCGCGGGCTGTTTTTTTTTTTTTTGGGTCCGTTTTCAACAATATGCTCGGTGTGAGCTCAAATCTCAGCCGATTTTCTTGAAAATATAACCAATCGATTCGCATGGCGATTCCGGAGGGCATATCGGGCCGGTATTTTTTATGGCATCATTTCAGTTACTATATATGGAAATTTCGGTGTTTTTATACATCACCGCTGTAGCGCTGTAGATATGGCCCCGGGAAACTTAAATTTTTGTTTTGAAACACTAATGACCATTCTCGAGGGCATCTTGAAGCCAGAATTTGTTTGTGATCACCGCATAGCATAAACAATGCACTTCAATTATATGATGAATTTAAATACCCCTTTTGATTTACTGGAGGGATTAAAAACAAATTCTGGCTTCGAGATGCCCTTGGGAATGGTCATGAGTGTTTCAAAACAAAAATCTAAGCTTCCTGGGGCCATATCTACAGCGCTACAGCGGTAATGTATAAAAACACCGAAATTTCCATATATAGTAACTGAAATGATGCCATAAAAAATACCGGCCCGATATGCCCTCCGGAATCGCCATGCGAATCGATTGGTTATATTTTCAAGAAAATCGGCTGAGATTTGAGCTCACACCGAGCATATTGTTGAAAACGAACCCAAAAAAAAAAAAACAGCCCGCGCCCTAAGTTCCGCAAAGGGCTGTAACGCTCATTTATTTTCGGTCATAGTCTCGGTTTTTTCAACTCAACCGGGTATTGCGGGGCGTACTCGAAAGGAACACCTTCCAGATCCACGGAAATTCCGCCCTGTTCCGTTGTCTCTACCTACTTGTACGTGCTTTCTATGTTCAACAGAATTTTACGGCACTAAAATGATGCGGCAGTTGGCTCAATGATCTACATCCCATGTTCACGGTTCATGAGTATACGATCTTCCTCACCTCCAACTACATTGCACTGACTTATTGTTACGCAGGATTCTGGCGCATGCACTGGCGACAGTTCTCGCTGCTTAAGCATAGAAAGGATAAAATATTTATGTAGTTGAAAATTTAGGAACTACAATACCTGTATCTCGATGTATTATGTTTCTGTTGAACATCCATATTCAAACCGTACCATTCGCTTTCCAAACGTGAAGCTGCGAAGCCGGCGTTTCTCTCAACATGCTGCTCTCCCAGCGCCAATGTTTGCGAGTAGTAAAGTCTGATCACCGCATTAAGCCTGGAATCTCCGCCCTTCCGGTAGGTACTTGGCGAGACAATGCCAAAACCGCTGTAGAGGATGGTTCTTCTGTTTATTTCAACAGAAGTCATGGCAACTGAGATAGATTCAATTCCATTTGGCCGGAATATTCATATTGATGGCGCCACGTGGCCCATTTAGCCGGTTCATGTCATATATATACTATCGGCCACCAGGTAGTCGGCCACCTGAGCTGACGACAGTGGCAGCGTGCTGAGATAACTGGCTCCGCAGTGCTGAGCTGGTGTTAGAATGACCTGCTCAAGATCACCCGGGAAGTTATAATAGCAGAAGACCCTCGCAAACGCGCGAGGGAATCGATTGAAGAATACAAGAATATATAGGTGAGCCGTCGTCATGAATACGAGTATTGTCCGGAAAATAGGGGCTGGAAATAAAGGAAACGGAAACGGAGTGAGGGTTACAGAGGTTGCCGACGGTTGCGCGCGTGAGCACGGACTCGATATTCCAGCAGCTGGCATCAGAAGACCATGTCTGCATCACTAGTTAGTAGTCACGGGTTTTAGCATTCCAAGACCCGTACCCACAACTCGAGCACCCGCACCCGTGATACCGCGGTATTGACCCATAATGTGTCATACACTAATGGAAACTCACATTTTTTAACAGGTTTTCACCTCTAGACACCAAGAATTCTTTGTCAATTCTTTGTTGAATACGATTAATCGAGATTTCACTAAATGACAAAGAGACACGATAAAAAGCTCCAAGACTCTTGTCCGATTGTGATGGACGCTTTAAGTTTAACTTGGTATGGGTTACCCATGGGGAATGAGCGCGAGCATTAATCACTGTCGTACTCCTTCCTGCTTCCTGTCAATCCGTACTCGCCGCCAGTAATGCGCTAATCTATCCTAACGTGAGTAAGTTAGACGCCCAAGCAATATGTATAAAGTGTCTGTCGAGTTACACGCCTTTTAAATCCCACTTGAATCTTGGCCTTCATGGATCACCAAATTTCCACGGTCGACAGATCGCCGGAACCATCCACTTCCATCAGCAGTCGCTCTCACCCGTCGTCTCACTCAAAGGACTCCGTTTTCGATGCGGAATGTAACCAACTTCCCTTGGGCGGCGGTAGCACTCTACTGAATGCTGCTGGAGTCAAGGAGAAAGACATGGGAAGTGATTCTCAAAACCGGGTATCATCCCCTCTACCGGATGATACATCCCATTCTACGCAGAAGCAAGAGCACGACGCCGTGCATTTGCCGCCATCGGCTGAGCGTGATCCAGCTATGCCGATAGCCCCGAACTCGGGAACCGAAGGCATCAGGACTCGGCCTGGATTGCGCAATGCCCTTCCGCGCACGCGATTCGGTCTCAATAGGCAGGAACATGGTGTTCCGGGACGTAAGTCGCCCGCCGAAATCCACCTCTCACCCACCTCATTCTCGTTGATATTTAGCACCCAATGACTACAGGCGGAAATACGCTGAAGACCCGCCTTATAAGGAACTAGACCCGGAAGCACGCGTATGGCTTGTCTATAATGACGAGAGCGCCATTTTTGACAACGATCTCATGATCGAGTCTGGGGATAATTTGGATATCCTTCTGGTTTTTGTGAGTTGCTTTTCTGATTGGCTCATCGCTTTGACCTGGGACGCTGATCTCTTGGGCAGGCCGGTCTCTTCTCCGCAGTGCTGACCACATTCGTAGCGCAGACATCACAGGCCCTGTCCCCGGATAATACAGCTGTCTCGAATAACATTCTCCTGGAGCTTGTTGCCCTTCAGCGCGCTCAGGCAAACGGCACTTCGTTTGACTCTATTGCCGCTGCCGACACATCATTCACGGCGGCCCGTACAGATCTCTGGGTCAACGGACTCTGGTTCACGAGCCTGGCACTCAGCTTGACCACAGCCCTCCTCGCTGTCCTCGCGAAACAGTGGCTGCGCCAATACTCTTCGTTCATCACGGGCTCTGCTCGTGAGCGTGCCTTAATCCGCCAATTTCGCTATGCATCCTTCGATAAATGGGGTGTGCAGTTAATCATTGGCCTCCTCCCGACCGTTTTACACCTGTCTCTCTTCCTGTTCATGGCTGGTCTCGTGGTCTTCTTATATGCCTTGAACCACATAATCGCACTGGTCGTAGCCTGCATCGCAGGCTTCCTCTTTGCCACATACATGACCACGAATGTACTCCCAGTCGTGGTCATTGGATGCCCCTACCGAACTCCATTAACCGCACTTCTCTACTCCTTCGTGCAGGGCCCCGGGGTAGTGCTCCTTAAGCTCTGTCTCTTGGTTTTCATACTGATTATGATAATCCCTTATGCATTTGTCTATCATGCACTAGGATTTGTGGGGTTGGCTGAGAAGAAAACCACCTGTCTGCCTTCGATAAATTTTTCTGCTTTTAGATTCTCCCTCCCTGAAACTAAAGCCAACGCCCTACGACAAGTCGAACGCGAATATGTCAATAACATGGCAAAGGTGTGGAAAGATGCAGCATTGTCTTGGCTCGCAACCACTACATCAGATCCCTCTGCAAAGGCCGTCTTAATGGAGGCTCTGGGCATGACAGACCCCCTACCGGATAGTGCACTGCGAGCTGTTTTCGAGCAGCAATGGAGTAACATATGCCTCGCTGAAGGTGACTCGGATACTCCTGTCGACGAAATGCTTGTAGGACGACTCATACGCTCCACGATAGCGCAGGCCACTGATGCAGATCGCTGGGGGCCGATTGGTATTATGCTGGACCAAATACCAACCACACCAATCGTTGTCAGAGACCGTTCCATGATCCTAGCCATTGCAGCTTGCGGCCGCACTTCCACGTTCCACTGGGGAGAGGACCAGCCGGTTGAACTTGCGCCACCTGACGCCTTTACGTTCTTTCTGGATCACCACACTGAGCTGCAGCAACTGGCTGTGCCGATGTGGATGTGGCTGTCAATTTCCGCTTGGGCCGTAAGGCCGATCCGCACTCGGACGGTAATGATGCCCCGCCGCAGAAATATATCCTCCTCCTGGTCGTTTGAGCTGGAAGAGCAAGAGAACTCATACGAGCCTAACTGGGACGCCGACATTCTATTCACCATCTCCAGGCCCAATGACCCCTTTGTGGGGGACATGACGCTTACAGAGAACATGTCATCTACAGAGGACCTGTGGTTTCCGTCCTCCATGGCCCACCACACGTTTGTTGATCGCAACAAGATATTCGAGTGGCTCAACCAGCGTCCCCTGTCCGATGATCTGCAGACAGCTGCGCGACAAAAAAGAGCTCATCCAGACAAGTACAGTAACCCATACGCCCCGGTATCGTTGCCTATGTTTCTTGCAGTAGTTTTGGATGGGAGATCATTGAATGGTTACTCTTTACCCCAATCTCCGATTCCCCCCTCTGCCATAAGTCTACAATTTGACTCCGACTCCGAAAGCTACGGCGATCTGCGCCAGTGGTCATATCCCCCTTCAACTCGGCGACTATCCTTGTTTCACAGACTACGATCCCTCTTCCATCCTGCTTCATCCGAGTCTCATTCTTTGGGGACATTTCCAGACCCGGTATTGCAACCATCGCATCTGCAGAATCACGATTCATCGCCTCCTTCTGCTCGGCGCCCTTCCACATCAAATTCAAACGACGGTGACTCTGTGGAAAGCCGTCCACCGGATGGCTCACCCGAATTGTCAAATCCAAGAGCCGAGCCATCACCACCTCCTACAATACATCGCTCTTCGTTGTAAATACGTAGGCCACTGGATTGAAATATCAGCGCTTTGAATGAGCATCGAGCTTTGTAATTAGGAATACGCAAGACGACAATGGTCTGATGGTAAATAATCTCATCCTCATAATTGCGAGCGAAGCGAGCATTCCACCCTAAATGCACGTGACGAGGCACAGGGCTGGAATACGCAGCTAACAACTGTAAACATGGACTGACTGCGGCTGACGGTCCTCAAGGGAAACATTGCCTTCAAAACAGTCAATTATGGTTGCTTCTGGATGGAAAATTGTTCAATTGATAGCGCTTTCCGGGGGGGTTCGACTGATACCGAAATCAGCACCAGCAGACAAAAAAAAAAAGCGTAATCATGGCATCGTAATGTGCGGGTGATGGAACACCCGGCGCTTTCGGCGGATCCCTAGTAAAAGAGATAACGGTACCATCGCAGGATGCCAAAGATTGGTCCTCAGGAAAGGGAGAATGATCGAAATAGAGTCCGAGGGTCGAGGGGCCATATATAGTAGTGATTAATTCGTTGTGTGTAAGGGACGCCCTTGAACGCTAGCGCCGATTCCGCGCAGGATTGCGCCAAGGAGACGGCCGACGATACGGACCAGGCAAAAGTGAGGAAGGAGATCCATAATACTCGAGACTGAGAAGAGAGAATGTGAAGAGGGAACCAGGAAAAAAGACAAGACGTCCGATAAACACCATCATAGGTTGACGTTGCTTGAAGAGTCATGGACAGAAAGAGAGATCCCAAAAAGAAAATGCTGCGAGTGCTCATTTTCTCAGGCGGCGTGTCGCGTTAGGGAAAATCATCCAGTCGGCGTGCCAGAAAGTTTTATAACAGTGTTGGGCCGTGTACTTCTGGGATAATCTAGAGTCTTCCATGCCAAGAAAAAAGCCTCCGTATTACCCTCTTTGTACCATCTTTAAAATTACGCCAACTGCTTCTTCGTTCTGGGCCATTTAAACGCCTAGCATGAACCTTTCTTTTTCCAGTCGCGCGATAATTTCTGAGATCCAAGTGCACACAGCACGGTGCCTACCCTCTTCTGTAGCAGCATTCACGATATCGATGAAGACTCCCTCGTGATGGGCATCGATTGCGTTGCCCCTAATGGTCCATGAGTCGGCGTGTGCATTCTTCAACTCAGACTTGAAGGAATGGCGCCTCGTCAACTTCAGAAATATTCTGACTGCTCTTTTGTATCACAAATATATGAAACAGAGAATACAAAACCGCCACGGCCTGATCATTCAGAACGGATGCAGAACAGAACAGAGGTAATTCCTATCGCTGGCTAGACATAGTACGATACCACCAACCCCGAATCACGACGATGCAGGCAGGCGTGACTATATCCTGAGAACATCGTGCGAAATTCTTCTTCCGGGTTGAGAACTATAGGTGTCGCTTCGGCGCCAGGGCCGAGGCCGGGACGTCGCAGATCGACAACCCGAGGGTAGTCTTCGAAATTCTCGGTGCCATACCCAGCGTAGGTGATGCTTGGACGCCCCCGGTAAGTAGTCGTCCCCGCTTGGATGGCGGAGGTGCGATTCCAACCCTCCAGGACGCCAGTGTCGCGTGCGATCGCGAAGCGGTAGGTCAGCATCACGCGGAAGGGCGCCTTGGAGAAGGCCTTGTCGTGAACAGTCCCAGAGTGTAACACGATAAGCTTGTACCCATCGCAGCGAAGTGGGGATTTGTAGAGTATAAGTTCGGGTGAGTGGAGTTGATCTACTGGCCCAATGCAGGGAAAGTCCTCGAGGCGCGCAACGACAGCGGGGGCGATGACTTCGGAACGCCAGTCGACGAGATCATCGATGTTCATGGAATTTATCGGTCGCCAGTGCGACGCGAAGGCCGCAAGGCGATACATGACAATTTTGTCGAACATCATAGTGAAAATGATGTGGCCTGAGGCGAAAGCGACGGTTGGAACCTGTGAGAAGGATAAGCGCGAGGACACCGACATGGGAGAAGCACGCACAAAGCCCGAGAGCGACATGGGACGCGGATGTGGGATGAGCACATATTTCTGCAGCCTCCAGTCCACGAGCAGGAAAGCCCAGGTGGTGTTATACTTCACTGCGTCGGTATACGAGGGGATGGGACCGGTTTGCCAATAGACCGCGACAACCAGGAAGTCACCAGCGAGGGCGATTATCCCTTTCTCAAGCCGGAATATGTCTGGTATGTGTGCTTTCAACAGAACATGGGACTCCCCGGTTTCCAAATTCACCTGAATGACCGTTATCCCGCGCCTATGTGTGTTTTCAGAAAGCATAAAAATAGAAATAAAGTATATACCTCTGGGAAAGACAGAGTACGAGCGAGCGCCCGCGATTGACCATCTCTACAACGCGAGTTGCGGATGTGTTGAAGTCTCTTGTCCAAATAGGGGTCTTGCCCTTGACATTCCACAACTCAAAGTAGTCGTATCCCCTCACAAGTACGTGCCGCCCTCCCGGCAGTAACTCGACATTTCTTGCGCCAGCTAGGATCCCCTTTGGGAGGGATATTTTTTCTGCCAGAGCTGGGGAGCTCTCCGGCTGGGACCATGTCGCTGGGCCGACCACCGCTCTTTTAACAAGCGCGATCAGTTCCTCGACAGAGTGATGTATGAGCGGCCGAGTATGAGGTAGGTCCAAAAGAGCCTTCGAAACCAAATCTTCGACAAGTGAAATCCAGAGCTGTTTGCTTTTGGTCAATTGTCGGAAGAATGTGTTTACCTACATCCCAAACAAAGTCAGTGGCCACGGCCAAATGAGTCTCAGAACAGGGTGGAACGTACACGCCTCATAAACAGGACAGTTTCAATGTCGCACAGGGAAAGAATGAGCAGACACACATCGTCGCCCAGGTCTTCTAATGGAAGCATCGTACCGGCCCCTGAAACTGGAGATAGAAGAAGTCGTCGGGTAATGTTCTTTGATTGGGGCCGAGGCGGCACAACTTGTGGGGCGAGACAGAGAGCGAAGAATTTCGGACAGCAAAAAGGATTCCGGCTGCGGGCCAAATCCAAGGAGCAGGATCAAGACGAGGATGAGACTAAGGACGTGTTTTGCAGGGCTTGGCAAAAGCTTCAGATCGCTGACTGATTGCCGTGCACAGCCCCACAGCTGTGCTCACACTGTCGTGACGTCGTCTGCCGTCGTACACGCAAATTATTCGAAAATGGCGTACGGATCTCTGGCTGCCAGTGGATCTGACTGCTGCTGGCAAGACAACTGGACACCGACGCGGCGAGTCAAGGACTGTAGTAGGCCAACAAATCGACTACAATCTAATCCTTATCAGTGGTGCTGTGTGCTTTGGTTCTGGCTCGCGGGACTATGGTTTGTCTACTATATTCCCGAAGATTAAATTGTTCAAAAATTCAAACAAAAGTCTCGGGATTTAGTCACGTTTTCCAGAGCTCATTCTCAGACCCGTCGAGCAAGCGTGCCTCTGTCTCTCTTTTTTGCACTCCGACGCTTCCTTTGTTCGCGGCTGGCCATTCCCTCAATGCCGGCGAGATCCGCCAGTCGGCTTTTGATGCCGGTCTCTTCGGGCCTGATCGGAACGCCTGCCGCCGCTTCCCACAATCGCCCTCCATCACTTCTCTGTCCGATATACTCATATTCAAGTTGCTTTTCAAGTTCAGAGCTCGAAAGAAAGTTTTGGGGACATCTTCCCTCCCGATGCGGGGCGGTAGCAACTCCGAACTGTCCGAGCTACAGGAGTCGATCGATTGATCGATCGGCGGAACGGCAAGACCGCGGAAGCAAAATAAAAATGAAATGTCTCACTCCCTATCCAAAGGTCTATAAAATGGCCTATGTGCGTCTCTCAGAAGCGTCCCAATCCCCTTCGTCCCACAAACACTCTACTCAACAAACCATGCCTTCCTTCGTTTCTGACCTCGAGAAAGGACTAAACACCCATGCTTTAACCTTGTCTCTACCACCCACCGCCTTTGCTTCACTCGACAGCGCCCGCTCGACGCCTACTCTAGAAAAAGAAAATGCTCTGTCGAAGCCGGCTCTGGAGACCACCGTCCCCCCACTTGCTTTCACCAAGCCGAAACGCAAGACCAGTCGGACGATTCAATTCCAACTTTGGTTCAACACGTACAGGTCAGTTTCGCACATCGCTTTCCAGGCCTTAGTCCTGACCAGCATTACCAGGAAATTCTTCACGCTGGTCGTGACTTTGAATATCATCGGGCTGGTCCTGGCTGCAACCAATACATGGGAGTACCCGAGACGATATACCGGCGCATTCGTTCTCGGCAACCTGCAGTGTGCTATTTTGATGAGGAACGAACTTTTCGGTCGGTTCTTATACTTGATCGTCAACACCCTGCTTGCCAAGGTACGCTTTACTGATTCAGTTGGGAAACGTAATCACCATTTCCCACAGTGGCCACCTCTGTGGTTCCGTTTGGGTTGCACCTCGGCTCTTCAGGTACACCTTTCGTTCTTGTCTTTCAATTCTATGTATTGACACGCTTCTTCCAGCATCTCGGTGGAGTTCACAGCGGTTGCGCGACGTCCGGCGCCATCTGGCTCGTTTTTCGTATCGTACTCATCATCATCAACTATCGCCACTTCCATGCGTCCATCATTGCCGCCGGAGTCGTCACCAGTGTTGCTGTGTGCATTTCTATTGTTTCTGCTTTTCCTTGGATCCGCAATTCCCACCACAAGTACGTCTTCATTTAGTTGTTGCTTCGTCCAAGATATTGATCCTTTCCAGCGTTTTCGAAGGCTATCACCGTCTCGTCGGATGGTTCGGTCTCGTATCTAGTGCGTATAATTTCGTTCTGTTTCCGGAGGCTTTAAGCTGACCTTGTGGATCTAGCCTGGGTTTTTGTCGTCCTTGGAGATTCTTACGACCACACGACCCATACCTGGAACCCAGATGGCCGTAAATTCATTCACCAGCAGGACTTCTGGTTTGCAGTTGGGATGTCAATCTTGTGCGTCGATACAACCCGGTTTCTGCGCGAGATATTGATTTTTATTCTCAGCGTCATCATCCCTTGGCTCACGGTTCGCAAAGTCCCCGTCGTGATCGAACATGTATGTCTCCATTTCTCCTCGCTAGAATTTCCGTTGAATTTATTTGCTACAGCCGTCGCCCAAAGTCGCTATCATCCGCTTCGAGCGTGGGATGCAGCAGGGTCTTCTGGCCAGAATTTCGCGGGGATCCCAGCTGGAATATCACGCGTTCGGAACTATATCGTACGTCAACATGATTTGGCGTTGTATCTGATTCTAATGTCTTCACAGCAAGGGCCGGCAGTCGGACGAACACTACCTCATCTGTGGTGTCCAAGGCGATTTCACCCAGTCCCTTGTTGAGAATCCGCCTACCCACCTCTGGACGCGGCAGCTCAAGTTCGCCGGCGTTTCCAACACCACGAAAATATACAAGCGGGGTATTCGCGTTTGTACCGGAACGGGTCTCGGCGCCGCACTCTCGTCCTGCTTGCAGAGCCCGGATTGGTATCTCATCTGGATCGGCTCTGACCAGGCCAAAACCTTCGGCCCGACGATCGCGGCGTTGATCCACGATAACCTGCCCCCGACGCAGTACACCCTCTGGGACTCGAAGGAGCGAGGATGCCGACCCGACATCATGAAGCTCATCAAGGAGACTTACGTCTCATGGGGCGCGGAGGTGGTCTTCATTACTTCGAATATGGGAGGCAACACGGAGATGATGGAAGGATGCAAGAAGGAGGGCATCCCTGCTTTTGGTACCTTGGTACGTTCCTTCCGTTCTAACAGAGTACCTCAACTGATTTGAATCCGACTCCAGTGGGATTTCTAAATCATTGGCTCGACCACGTTAGGTATGCGCGCCATGATACATTTTTAGTTGGGACTTGAGCGGACGCTGGACGTTCGCGCCGATTTTTGGGAATTAAACGGACTTATATTAGCCACTGTAGAATTAGAGAGAATATGGAATATACGAACCTGATGAACCAGCTGTCTGGATCCAAACAATTTCAGTCAAAAGCCTTTTCTCCTCCGAAAAACGAAGCCTTTGAACCGTTGATTTTGAGAATTCCTAGCATAGCTCCCTTGTCAGAGGATAATTCCTGGGCCTCTATTGTTTTCGCAGAAGAACTTGCTAGGTTCTAAGTGGAGTCGGGAAATGAGGAGCGTGCGATTTACATGACGGCAGATGGTCACTTGTGGTCGAATGATCCAAACCCCCCGTGTGCCGGAACCGTGAACCCACGTATGCGTCACAGGCGCCGTCCAGTCCAAATGGCTAGCGCACATTCAAGGAGGTTTGGGCAGGCCCGTAAGATCTCAAGTCGTTGTCCGGCATCGAAAACACCTCTAGAGGGGAACGAAGCGATGAATGAATAAATTGAAGATGTAGGCGACAGGTCATTCAGTCGGCGGAAAAAGCGGAAATATGACGAGGGGTCCGCAGGTATCATGGGGCGCAAGGCGGTGCGAGGGCTAGGAGCCGCGAGGAACGCGCGAGTCGGGGGTACGGGGCGAATGAGATAATAAACAAGGAGAAAGAGTAACGTCCAAAGCGATTGTTGATCCCAGTGGGCGTCTATGGGCGTCTACGAGGAAACGATTTCCGATATCGGCGGGAGCGCGCATCATCCCCTTCCTGCTTTTGCTCTCCTGCTCCTCGTCTTGACGTCTCCAGCGGCTAGTCTCCTCCGCGCAGTCTAATTTTACAGCTGACCCTATCATTCATTACAGGGTGGAGGAAACGATTTCCGGTATCAGCGGGAGCGCGTGCGAGTCATCCCCTTCCTGCTTTTGCTATTTCGGTGGAAAGAGCGGAAAAAGCGGAAACATGACAAGGGGTTCAGGGCCATCGGGCGCTAGGAGCCGCGAGGAACGCGCAAGTCGGGGGTACGGGGCGAGTGAGATACTAAAAGAGGAGAAGGAGGTAGCGTCCAAAGCGAGCGTCGATCCGAGTAAGTGTCTATGGGTGTCTACGAGGAAACGATTTCCGGTATCGGCGGGAGCGCGCGTCATCCCCTTCCTGCTTTTGCTCTCCTGCTGTCTTGGTGTCTCCAGCGGCTAATCTCCTCTGCGCAGTATAATTTTACAGCTGACCCTATCATTCATCACAGGGTGCTGAATGACTTCTGAATCGTATTGAACCTCTATAACTTTCGGTTGCTTGTAGATTTCAAGTTTGAAGTACAAGGCGGTGGTGAATTCAGCGACCCTAAAAATGCATTTGATGCATGATGTGAAGTGAAGTGACAAAATCAGAGGCTTGATCTTGACAAAATTTGTGCTGACAGCTGGCAACCGAAACTAGGGCATTGCCATCTGCGATATTTTAGATAGTGCGCACTTGCAATCAACCGAACGGTGGACACTGAAAGAGTTGGTTGTGGCCGTCAAGGAGCTGCAGTGAAACCTTGTACATACTCACATGTAGGGTCGCAGTCGAGCCTTCTCACGGTTCACCGAATCCGCTGATCTCTATCCTGTGGGTTAGCGAGATCACGGACTTTGCACTTGGCGTGGTTCCGATCGGGTTCCGGTAGCACATAGGTTGCTAATTCAGGCGATTTTCGAGATCACACTCCAGTTCAATGCGAAACTTTTCATCAATTCCGCAGCGCAGCGATTGTGGTCGATCGTATCCTTGAGTACGTTGTAATAATATCAGATAGAACTCTTCAATTTGTGAACCTGAATAGCTATGGAGCATCGGTTTGTGCACAGCAGGGGTGATTACAAGGCCATATTGGTAGTCGTTGGGGCTGCGATGAGATCAAATCGGAACCCCCGAAGCTTGTGGCCATGGGAAAAAAATGGGGCCCGTGGTTAGTGGGGCATAACCATGCTAGCATCTCACGCAGGCCCGCGCACCCGCTAGACATACGGTATGTCTCCTACCGGAAGGTTTCAAGTGTCGGGTCCGTTTTGGCGGAGGATTGCTGTCAAGAAGCCGCTGTTGTGAGAAGCCGTTTCCAGGTTTGCGATGCCGACTTCGTAGTCTATTGGAAGTAGGTGGAGTCAAGTCAGATGGTCAATTTCCGACCTCTAGTTCGGCAAATGGAGTCGATAAGTTTGTGAGGACGCCGATTTGAATGGTGGAACCTTGCACGAGACTGGACGTCTAGAGCCGGTAGTGGGTTTCGTCGGGATATATCCAGCGCCGTACGGGAATTTCGTTAGTCCTGACTTTACGACAAGTGACGATCATCGCTTGACTTGTTTCCGGTGCAGCCAGAGCCGGTGGTAATGACGGTAACTGGAATGATAGTTTTTTTTCTCTTCTTTTTCTTACATGCTTCAAGTGCTGCGGCCCGCGATTTGTGGAAGAAAAAGCTGTAAAAGGAAGCTGCGTTTCAAACTCCGCCGATGCCCGGACTTACATGCGCCGATGATGCCATCATTTTGGTCTTCTACCTCTACCACTGCCTCTGATGAGTTGTGACTCGTACAAACTTGTACGCAGCTTGCTCAATTATGTTGCCGTCAGGTTACCGCCGAGTTTTCAATCGTTTCAAATCCAGTCGGCTTCATTTCATGCGATGCCAGCGGAACGGACCTATAGCGCGTCGAGTCCCATATAAGAGTGTTTCTTCCTCAGAACTCCTGCGCTGGAACTATGACTGATCCCCCGGATTCGAGCGCAAGAGGGACAAGACCCTCCTCGTATATACGCAGGGCGTGCATGAATTGCAGGTGCAAGACTTGTTTATCTTACCTTTTCACCGCTGATGTTCCAATCGACAGACAGCGCAAAATTGTGCGTCCCCTGATTTATTTCTCTCTCTCACCCTCGTAGCTCATAATGCACTCTACAGCGTTGCGATGGAGAGAGACCTATCTGTCGTCGATGTCGTGTTCAGCCACCCAGGTCTCTTACGCCCTGCAAGTATTCTCATGCACCGGTCTCTCCACAAGAGGTCTCCCCACAAGAGGAGATAGCGGATATGCAAAGTGAATCCGATGAACTGCAGTCGAGTGGAGGAATAATTCTCTCGGAACCGTATCCGACATTTCACTACGAAGGATCGAGTTTGGGTGAGTCATTTCTGATTCCCAACAATTTTGTTAATTAACTATTAAAATTACAATCAGATGTTTCGGACAATCCCATGCATCCTTTCGGAACATCAAGCCCTATCTGGGGGACACCGAGCCCAATTGAGGTGAGCCGTCGTCGCCGTTTCGTATTGCAGTTCAATGCACTAACCCATATTCAAGGAGCTCCCCGAATTGACTGGGGCTCTGTGCGTGATCTCTCCTCATTGATCTAATCCCGCTGACGGGAGCTATCTATAGGATGGACGTATTTCTCGGCCACTTCGCTGGACACCAGTTCTTCTTTTTGGATCCCCCGCAATTCCGACATTCGGCATTGCTTCCACTTCCCTTCGGCCATCCAGATCTCCTGCCGCGCGGGCTTCTCAACTGTGTCTCTCTTTGGGCCACTCGCGTTTCAATGAACCCTTTCGCTGATAGCATATACTCGGAAGAAGAACTGTTGGCGCGCGCTGTGTATCATCTTGCACGCGACGTGGCCGCAATTGAAGGCGCGCCGCAGCAACAGCACATTCTGCACCTGATGCAAGCCGAGGTTCTTCTTTCACTGTATTACTTGGATTCAGGACGACTGTTGCAAGGCAACTATCGCCGTGCGTGTGCAACCTCTCTGGCGTTCACCGCAGGCCTCCACCAGCTTGGCACAGCATCTCAACCACTGGTCCCATCCACAACGCCAGTCAATGCCGTCCGCAGGAAAGAGTTGGTCGCTGGATTTTGGAGCGTAGTTATCTTGAACAATTACTGGGTTGCGGGGTCGGGCGTCCCTTCGAGTATCCCCTGCGACACCCCCATCAGCACTCCTTGGCCGACCGTGAGTTCCTAAGTCTCTTCTCCGACAACCCTCGTCTGAATTCCCGATTTAGGATGAAGATTACACCTCTCTCCCTAATATCCCATCATCCGGGCCACCTCCCGGCGAAAATGACGTTTTTGGCCATTCCCCTCTCACACTATTGGCAAAAGCGTCCATCCTACTGGAGCGAACCATCGCATTTACCGCGAGGAATTCAGGTATGTGGGACGGGATTTTTCTTTCCCTCTCGATGCTCATGTCCACAGGTCTGCCTCACCCACCCGAATTCTCAACAATCGAAAATCGGCTTGAATCTTTCCGCGGTCATCTCCCGCCTGACGCCACGGTGCCCACCGATCAGGTCTCCCTCGTCACACACGTCTTAGTGAACGCCGCCATCCTGCGCCTCCACGCGCCACACAGCACAACCTATGTCGCGGCACGCTCCAAGTGCCTCACCGCTGCAAACTGTATCGCTGCGCGCCTCGCAGGCGTACGCGTAGCGGAGTGGGAGCCAGCGGATCCGATCCTCGGGGTGCGTACCGCTGTCTCTTCTCCCGTTCACCGCTCAACCCGTGCAGCCCCTCCTCGCCGCCGTCGCAGACATTCTCATCGCGAACCTCCCCTCCGCGTCGCCAGCCGCAGATCTACAAACTACGCTCTCAGCGATGCACTCCCTCGCGCGACGGAGCCCTTTGATTCGTGCGTAGTTCCATGCCGTCCGCAATTCTGAAATCTTACTTGTTCCGTCTTTCCTTTCCTCGCGCAGAACACCACCTCGCCACGACTCAGCAAAAATACACGTCCGCCCAGCAAAATCTCGGCTTGATAGTGCCGTTGTAGATCTCACCTTTCGACTGTCCGTTTATCTTATTCATGGCCAACGTCCCCGCTTCAGTCGAGGACTTTCTAATTCCCGATTTTATAATCCGGATGCAGTCTTTTATTTTCCTTTAGTTGCATCAGCGTCATTCACGTAGCTACACGTAGATATCTTAAACTTCGCATACGTACATGCATGTATACCTTTCATTGTATCCCAACTACACCGTGTATCGATCTTCAATTTATTTATACCTTGAGTGTGGGGAAGTTCTCAGGATTGACAGAGAAGGCCAACTGCAAGGACTGGGACCTTTGGGAGGGAATTACTCAACGCAGGATTGGCTATTATTTCAATGTCTTTCTCTTTCTCTTTGCACTGACAGCTTACCGGGGAGTGCACCCGGAAGAGTAAAAGGAAGGTCGCCTTCTTTGGATTTCTCGGGATTCTTCGAAATGATTGGTTTGGGTAGCAAAAGCACAAGGAAGAACTGATTTTCATGATGGGTTATTCTATTGGAAACCTTGCGATGAACGGCAAAAACTTTATCAGGAATTTTAAGTTGGTGGCCCTATTCCCGGCCCGGTGCCGGCTGTGCCGGCCTTACATGGACGTGTGTTTGACCTACAATTACTTCCGTTGCTTTACCACGACATCATCCAACAACTCCAGCAATCATTAATCGTGTCTGAAGCATTATTACTTATTCTGATTATGCATTTCCTCATAGATTCAGATTCTAAACGGCCTCCAGAAGGCCTTCGTTCACTTCCCAAAGCTGACTTCCGCCCCCTCCAAAATGTAGGAAAAGGCGTCCAAATGGTTTTCTTTTCCCAGATAACTTTTTTTTTGCCCTCCCAGGGACCCCCATGTCAGATATTTTAATCCCGATTCCCTCTTGCAAGAGACTGGATTCCTGTTTCCTCTTGTTCGTGCCACACAAGCAAAGGAAATTGGCTCTCAATCAAGGTTGGTTCTTGTGGAGAGAGATTTGAAGGAAACCTATAAGACCAATGCAGAAGTAATTCCGGTCGGAATTTTCCCGCAGTGATTTTTTTCCCCCCGGCCTTCGTTCGTGCTTACTGATCGTCCGGCAAATGCCGAAATTGATGGTATCGATACACGCCTTCATTCCATACCACCATGTAGCTCTGTGCCCGCGTGGTCCTGAACATTGAATAAGCTCAAGCATCAAGATTGACAATTAGTTTTTTTGTCAAGTTTTTTGTCATGATGTCCGCAACCTAGCGGCTTGACTGCGACCGCAGTTCAGATTGTGGCATACCTCCCGAGGACAGCTCAAGTGGAGACGTATAAAGAGGTGAAGACTCTGCCTGCTGGTCTCTACAACATAATCTCTTTCAACTCTTCTGTTCTAATGGTTTTCAAACATTCTCCTTTTCGCAATTCGTTGGGCCCGATAGCCCTCCTCCCATTCCTTCTGGCCTTGCAGAATTTTACACCTGCTATTGCCGCTGCTCTCCCTTGCCCTGGCCGTACCAACAACACCATCCGCTGGGTTGACTGCCACGACAAAGTGCCAGCAGAGCTCAAGTCCACTCTGAATGTCACCAGTGGCACAACTCTGCCCTCCAACCTATTCTGCGGCCAGATGGACGTTCCTATGGACTATATCAAGCCGTTCGACGCGGTCACCAACAATATAACGATCGGCTTGGCGATGAATCGTCCCGCCAACTTGAAGAAGTCTTCCGGCTTCATTTTCTACTGTACCATTTCGACCGAAGGTTCACGCCATGTCACCGTCACCTCAATTGTTCACTGAACTTGATGTTCATTTCTCGGCAATCACGCAGAATTCCCATGTATGGACGTCCGGCCGATGCCGGACCGGAAATTTTGGCTGTTTTTTAGCCTTTTCTGGACGCAAAATCGCTCCGTCACCGTCACCTAGGCCAAAATTGTTCGGTTCACAGCCCTCTGTCACCCGTCACCTGAACCTTCGGTCGAAATGGTACAGTAGTTCGTTTCAACCTCTCGGTTCCGTCAATCGCTAATGCTCCATACAGCCATGCAGGAGGTCCGGGATTGGTCGCAACTACAATGGCCTGGCAAAATGCATTCAATCTTTCCTCCGGGGCCTTTACTGGATTGGAAAACTTCGACTTCCTCGGTATGTCTTGAAAGATAGTAACAGACTCCAGCTAAATTTGATGCATGTACAGCGATTGATTCGCGTGGACTCGAGTTTTCGAACCCGATACCAATCCCTTCGGGTCAGTTCTTCAAGAACATATCTTTCGCACTGTCAGTCACCATTTGAGCGCTGAGTTACGGACTCTAAGAATGTTGTTAGCCCGTCGGCCCAGGATGAGTTCAGCCAGTATCAAGCCGCCTGGACCATGACCAATTTTTATTCGTCCCTTATCAAGAACAGTAAGCCTGCGGGGATCGTGCAACACCTCGGCACAGTAGAGGTCATCCAGGATTGGGACTCTGTTAGAGCTGCGCTCGGTTACGAAAAGGCCAACTTGGCCGCGGTTTCATAGTAAGATTCTCTTTCCAAAGAGTCTCAACAAGCGCTGATTGCCGCTCCCAGTGGAACGTTTGTTGGCCTATGCGGGGCGCTTTCCTGAGCGCGTCGACCGCTTTGTCTTAGATGCAGCGATTCCGCACGGTTTGGTATGAGATTCTTCAGCCTAATTGCCGTATACTGACAGACCCATACAGGTGCCCCAGGATGGAATCGCATTTTAAGTCGCCGCAGCGAACCGTCTCGTGCAGCGAGCCGACGCCTTTTGTCTCACCGATCCGACATGTCCCTTCCACGGGCAAAGCAATGGTAGTGTCGTGAAGGTTTGTATATTCACTTCTGCCAATGATATGCTCTTTGACTGACGTGGCATAATCGCGGTAGGCCTGGCAGACGGTCCTCGCTCAAGCTGCCCAGACACCGCTTCCCGCCCTCAGCTGCGGCCCAGAGACGCGTTGCAACTCTCCAGTCACCCTAGGAGACCTGCAGCAAGGTGTACCCGTCATCATGCGCGCAAACCCCGATTTCCCGTTATTCAACATTTCCCTCAATGCATCGCTCCACGGGGACGCCAATCTTTTCGCTTTTCAACCCGCCGGTGACATCCGAGAGACGCCCGTGTCCCCACTCCTCTGTTCGGATTTTGGTAGGTGACCTCCGCTGGTACTCTACGCGATACCAAACTCTCTCTCTTAGGACTCGACCACGATATGAACACGTTCACTGGATTCCAGAATTTTACTGCCAATTTACAGAAGGTGAATAACCATTGCAGATGGATATTGGTTGGATCTGATACCATTCCTTTATTAGAGCGATCCCCTGAACATTGGTTACTCGCAAATCTTCCAAATGTTTCTCCAATGCTCCGTCTGGCCCTTCCCTGTCCATCCCCAGGTCACTCTGCCGACAGACCTCAAGCTCATGTGGATGATATCCGACTTTGACTTGAAGTGCGTTCGTCCAATTCTATGTTTTTTCGGTTTTAACGCATGCATCCGTAATTCATAGCCTCCCGACTGAACTAACCACGTTCGCGTGGAAGCAAGCCCCCAAGTCCACCCTGGTCATTCGACACGGCGATGACCATACCACAATTCTAAGTGCGTTCTCCTTCTATCTAATCTTCCAAACAAAAGGTTGACCATGACTTCGTAATGTAGACCCTTCTCCTCTTACCAGAGCCGAAGATGTCGCCAAGGACCTCATCCGCACGGGCGTGATGCTCAAGCCGCGTTCTGACGAGCAGGTTACTATTCTTGGTCCTGGCGATACTCGCGGGCCTCTGCCCGGTGCGTACGACGTACCCACCGGCGCCGCACAGGGAGATACGAGCACGGTTGAAAACATCGTGTAAGGAAGAAGGGTCTGTGTCTTAGTGGTACGCCCGCAGAGCGAGCATTTAGGTTAAGGGAAGAATATGACCTGTTATCGTCGTTGTTCTTTAAATCCATAGTCCAGCATACGGGTGTTCTTAGGGGCTCAGGGATTTCTCAGACACCACTGTAATACCGCTGAAAACATGGTTTGACAGCATTGTCTTGAACGCAAAAATGAAAGCTCGTTATCTGTCGCTCTAGGCAAATTTTGGAAAATTAGCCGGAGTTTTTATATTCACAGGCCTTTTGACTTGTGCGAGGTACGAGCACCGTATTGTTGTAGCGTTTGTCTATGAGAGACTAAGTACTCCTGACTTGCTTCAAGTTCTGAATGAATCTTTCTTCCCTACCCGTCATTCAGCGTTCCCGACTGTGGGATTCCAGACTGCGCACAATATGCTCATCTTCTCGGGCTATGTCCGGCCGAGTTGAATACGGATCCTTCGCGTCAATGTGCGTTACTTTTTGTCCCGTCATGGATTGACAACCGATCCTGTGGAACGGTCGCTGCAGCTATAGAGCTACGCGCCACGAATTTCGAATTGCTCCGCGCGTACCATGCCTCGCTCTCCGTGTTAATTATGCTTCGGCTTACTTTCAAGCAGATCTGTACAGGTTTAAGCACAAATATGCCTCCGTAGACCATAGCCGGTCACCCTCTCACTATGCCTGAACCTGGCCGCTGGACCACAGGATCGGAGGTCCTCACGAAAACCATCTTGCGAGGCATGCCATTGCTTGCTCTCAGGTTTCACTTTCTTTCTTTCTTTTCTCTCGCTCTCATCCCTCGTCCCCGTATTCAATCACCCTCTTTTCATTCATTCAATCAGTAACAAATACTTCAATCACAGACAGTCAGTCAATATCGAACAATTATCAGATTCAGATTCAATTCTTCTTTCTTCCTTCATTCTTCTTCCGCTCTTCGAGTTGGCTTTGAGCAGGGAAACGGGCGAGATCAGGTCTCGGTGACGCCGGGGCAGTCGCGCGAGATGTGCCTGGAAAGAAAGAAAGAGTGTGTGTTAGCGGCGAGGACGGATAAAGCTGAGGACTAGGCAGGGAGGAGTAAAAGAAGATGGAAGAATAATAAGTAAAAGAGAGTCTCCGTCTAGGCGGGAACCTAAAAAGCAGATGTGGCGCCGTTCCCGCGATCGCGGAATTCCAAGTATGCCGAGGCATGCACCCAGCATCCAAGGAGCAAGCGATCTCAGCCTGCTGCACGGAGACTGCCGGCACAAATCATGAAAGTGCGGACGGGCAAATCCCTCGATGCGCGGTTATAGCGCAGGGTCATAATCACCCAGACGCGAGTGAAAGCTGACAGCCCCGCCTCTAGTACACGAGTCGACTGAGGGACGGCTCCAGGCTCCCACCGATCCACGATAGAGCCCGCCGATACAGCAGCGAACCGCCCCCCTTCACACCTCGAAGAAGAAGAAAAAGGAAAATCGGCACAAAGCCGAATTCCCCAAAAAGGAAATCGTGTCTCCCTGCGAGCACTCAAGGGAGGTGCGGCAGCGCCGACGAGGTGACTAACGAGCACCACAGCTTTCATCGCTCATCCTCCCCGCACGTAAACCGCTGTAGCTGCCCAGAGGTGAGTCGCAGCGCCGGCCGAAGTCCTCCCGCAACGCAATCGAGGAAACAAAGGTACACCAAACAAAGGAGAACGAAAAAGGAAGGAAGAGACGACGCACCCCTCGCTCCCGCACGTGTAGCACGCGCGCTTCTGCGCCTGGGGGCAGTCACGACTGATGTGGCCCTGGAAAGAGGAAGACGAAGGAGTGAGCATAACTTGTTAAGAGAAGAGCGGAGAGAAGGGAAAGAAGGGGAGGGAGAAGGGGGGAGGACAAGGGAGAGGGGAGGACGCGCTACGCATTGGACGGCTCTCAACGCGAGGTGCCACACACACGACGGTGAGTCAGACCCCCCCATCCATGGCGACCACTGCACGCACGGGCCTATCTTCGCCGTGCACGCACGATCCCGACCGTCGAGCTCCTCGCGACACGATTGGTCGAGCACGAGCGAGCGTGGGCCCGCCACTCTACTCTCTTTCGCGAAGATCGCCTGCCTGCCAGGACGGCGGGGAAAAGAACGGCGGGCAGGACTTGAAGCGTCACATCATGCAGACGCATGCCTCGACCTGCACGGAAAGACGGGCAGATGATGACGCCCATCTGATAGCCCACCTGCGAGACGTCCACGACGCGACGTTGCCAGACACCGCCGCAGCTCGTCGTCTCACTGACGCCACTCGAACGACGTAGCGTACGATTCACCCCCTCCCTTCCCCCACTGAAGAATAGAAAGAAAAAAAGACACGCACCACCTCCCCACAGTTATAACACTTGCTTCCCTGCACGCAGTCGCGGCTCAGGTGGCCCACGCCGCCGCACGTGTAGCATGTCTTCCCTCCACCGCCGCCGCCGGAGGAGGAGCCGTAGCCCCCAGAGGAGGAGCCGCCGTAGCCGGTGGATGCGCTGCGAAGCGCGTCAGTGGCCGTGATCAGAGAGTGAGGGACAGGAGAGAGGGAGGGAGGGTAGGGGAAAGGTGGGGAGAAGCATGAGAGCGAAGATCAAGGTGAGAGCGAAGATGAAGGTGAAGTGGGGACAAGGACGAAGAGGTGGAAGAAGGAAGGGATAGAAAGACAACAAAAACGTACCCCGCCTCCGGACACTCCCGCGCGATATGCCCCGTCTTGCCGCACCTGTAGCACTCCGTGCTCCGTCCCCCGCCGCCTCCGCCGCTGCTAGAGAAGCCTCCGCTGCCACCGCCGGAGGCGTCGGGACAGTCGCGGGACTGTGGGTAGGATAGGAAGGAGAAGAAAGGGGTTAGTAAGAGGAAGGGAGGGACAGGTATAGAGGCAAATAAGGAATGGGAGGAATGAAGATATAGATAGACGTGCGCCGCCCAAGAAGTACGAGTGCGAGGACGGACCGCATCCCTGCGCAGATGTCTGTGCATGAGACGCCGCGACGATGCATACAGATCCCGCCGGAGAGAAATCAAAGAGGGAAAGAGAGGATAGCGAGGTGGGTCGGGGCGAGGCAGGGGCAGCCCCGATGACGCGAAGGACGACGACAGGACAAGGGACTGTGTCTACGCACGATGTCTAATCCATAAGATTGCTTGCAGGAACCCGCCGTCCCAAGTACCCGCGACTGTGACGTGCATCGGGGATGGGGGCAGTGCACTCGCGTGTCGTCGTTTCGGACGCGGACACAAGGTGTAGCTGCCTGCCGTCCCCGCAGATCTGGAGGCAAAGGCAAAGGAACGCCACCCGCGCAAAGGAAGAGGACATCGGAGGAAGAGTGCGGTCACAGCGACGCGCCCGGCTTCTGGCTTCGATCCGCCTCTGGGGCGGAAGCCCAGCGATTCCGGCACCGAGAAGAAAAGAAAAGAAAAAAACAAGGGGTGGGGCGCGTCCCACTGTACCGCCTGGATAAGCAGAGGACCCCGGGGACTCGAGCTATCGTACCCACAGCCCTGCGATCGAGGGGGACAGGCCTCGGATACGATACGATACGATAACAGAGCAACGCGCCGGCTTTAAGCCCGCCACAGACGCGGGAGACGGAAAAACCAGGCCCTCCCAATCGTAAATTAAGACAGTCCGCCTAGAAGGCGCGCGCAATGAGGCGGTGGTACTGCCAGCGCACGCGCGCTTAATTAAGCGCCGGCGCTGAAATGAGGCATCGGCCACGCAAAATCGCACTGCAGGAGTGACTCGACGCAGCAGATAGAGAGACGCAAGCCGAACGACGCGGGTAGTCGCAGTCGAGCAAAAAAAGGAAAGAAAATTGGAACGAAAAGTCGAGCAAAAGACACGCACGATATGTCCCTCCTGTCCGCACTTGTAGCACGATTTGGGCTTTGCCTCCGCGGTGCAGTCGCGCGAGACATGGCCTTCGAGACCGCAGTTGTAGCTAGATGCATCGATTAACAAGGACGCCTGACCAGGCAGAACAAATGACTACATACCAAGTAGGCGTCCCGGCCTTGGGGCACGACGCCGCTTGGTGGCCGACTGTGTGTCCACACCCCCCACATTCATCGCATCATCGTAATCACCGTCCCCATGAAATATTGCAGTTAGTCGTCCCCATCGCCAACGCCAACGCCAGCATCGTTATTCGTCCCCGTAGTCGATTTGCAGCATCCCCGAATTTGTGGAAAAGAGTATATTCGCCCCCGCACGCCACGATGTCGTAGAGTGTATGTTGTAGGATGTAATGGATAGAAAAAAAAAGACAAGACATCGTCAGCGACGCCCCCTTTAGTAGGTAAAAAGATCACGGAGAACAATGAGGTGAGGGATATGGATATAAGGGATGGAGAGAAGGAAAAAGTAGGGAAGGACGCAGAAAACAACGACGACAACGCACAGCCTCCACAGTTAAAGCATCCTCGAGCACCAGACATCTTTTTATCCAATATTTTTCACTGGTTCGGTTCTTTTCTACTTCAAGTCAATTCAGCGGCCTATTGGAGTCTCAGGGTGAGCTAGCAACAGGGCAAGATGGATGTAAAGAAAGGACGGACAGACGATGGTGGTAGTCGAAGAGAGAGAGATGCTGTGTGTGACGGTCACTAGTGTGACGCGGGATGATTCGCACGCTGTCATTTGAGTGCTGTAGTAAGGACTTTGGCATTACTGTTGAATTTTGGAACCTGCAGTCGAACATTCAAAGCGTGCTGCTCCTCAAACCTCTAATTAAGAAACAGAGAAAAAGAAATGGTCCGCATATGCCATCGGGAGGAATCGAACCTCCAGCTCCCTCCGAAGCGTGCTGCGTGCGCCAACTGCAGGAGAAGAGGGTGACCAGCGCTGGTCTACAATGGCTTATTCTCATGTTGGCAGTAAGCTGAATACATTCAAGAATTTCAAATCATCAATTTGAACCAAGTTGGACTTTGTATTATGACAGTAATATAATGCCGCCGCCGGCAACTAAACCCACTCGCACGCTCAATTGGAAGCATTTGCCTTACCCTTCTTATCAGCCAAAGCCGCGCAGCAAATCCTTCGCGTTTACAACAAAAAGATGGCTAGATCTGGGTGAATACCATCGAGAGGAATCGAACCTCTGCCTCCCTCGTAGCAAATTTCAAATCCTCGCCCAAGAGAAGAGGGCGACCGGCTTTGGTCTAAGTGGCTTGTTCTTGGAGCATTGTGCAGCTGAATAAATAGCAGAATCTGAAGACGTACTCGCGCATTCAAAGTTGAATCGTCAAGTCTGTATCGCCGCCTGTAAAGAAAGACCTAACCAAACAAAGATCCGCAAACGCAGACTAAAATGGAAATGAAAACTCAATTCGACTCACTTACTCAGAGTCGCTGCGATGCATGTGCTGACAGTCAAAACTGCACATTGACAAAAATCCTTTGCGCGGACAACAAGAAAAACGAGTGCACATACGGACCATGCTAGCGGGAAGAATGGAACCTCCACCTCCGACTTTCTATCTAAATGAATTGAAGAGGGCGACCACCCTTGGTCCACAAGGGCTCATTCTTATCCCGTAAGGTACGACAATAATTGTGAGAATTTAAAGCTAATCAATTTGACCGCACTCTCTTGACGAAATCGAACTCAAGTGTAGCAATTTTGACCAAGATCAATCCTATATTCTTGCTTTGCCTTCCTTTAAACGTCGCGGAAATCCCTTGGCTGAGCCAACGATAAAAAAAATCATCATCAACTCTGAATCCAAATATGCAACCGGGAGGAATTGAACCTCCATCTCCCTCGTATCAGTTTCATGGGCATCCAAGAAAAGAGGGCGACCAACCTTGGTCTACGACGGCGTGTCGTAGTATTTTTGTAGCTCGATAAATGAGGTTATGAGAGCTAATCTCTTGACGAACGGAAAGACCGCTGCCAACACCAACTTCTAAATTCAAACAAGATATGTAGTGGATTCTGTCAATGAATTTCTTTTAGGCCATGCAAGATTAAGCCTCCAACAAAAAAAAATCCCCGGGTTGGAGCACAAGAAAAAATAGTGAGAGAGACATCCGATGCCATCGGGAGGAATCGAACCTCCGCCTCCCTCCGAAGTTACGGATGGCATCTGCAAGAGAAGAGGGTGACCAACCGTGGTCGACAATGGCCTATTTAAAATCCTTTAAAATCCGATTGATTCCGACCCAAATCAATTTTAAATTCTTGATTTCAAATTGCCTTCGTGCAAACATCGCGGGGGAAATCACTTGACTGAGCCGACGAGAAAAAACAAGTTTCATCCCCCAACATGCAATCGGGAGGAATTGAACCTCCACCTGCCTCAGACATGCATTTTGAGTATCCATATACATAGGGCGACCAGCGTCGGTCCACGATGATCTTACTTGGATTATGGGGAACTTGAATAAATGACAGTGTTCAAATCTGTCAATTTGAACCAGGTCAACCTTGTGACTGAAATACCGCTGCCAACGATTTTTTGATTCACTCAATCATCCACTTTCTGTGAGTTGGTGGCAGGCCGGCTCAAGCTCCCCCGAGCAAAATTTCTCGCGTGGATTACAAACAAAAAATCTGTGGCGTACAGAACGAATGCCATCGGGAGGAATCGAACCTCTGTTCTCTCGTGGGATATGGATGGGAAAGCCTTTACCAAAGGGTGATCAACCTCCGTCCACAATGGCTTATCTCTGTACTGTTAGTGAGCTGGATAAATGGGACAGTTCAAGGAGAGTTTGAGAGCAGTTAATCTGAATCCCGTCAACTGACGAACCGACCGCTCGTCCACCGCTATGCGTCTGCCTTGTCTGTCAGCTAGAATGCGTGCCAGAAAGTCCTGCGCAACAAAATGGAAAAAAAGGAATTCTCTTCGAATGCCATCAGGAGGAACCGCCGCTTCCCTCTCAGCATGCTTTATAATTGCCTGTACAGACAGAAGGTGACCAACCTTGGTCTACGATAGCTGATTCTTACGGTGTTTGGGAGCTGAATGAATGTGAAACTTAAACAAAAAATTGAACGAGATTGAAGAGAACATATTTCCGCAATGTGCATCTACAGAAGTTAAAATTCTAAGACGCTTGAAGCAAGTGGATGCAAAGACCCGATGTAACAAATGCCTTCTGATATCTTCAATGAAATTTAGGGTCGTTACCCAATCGTTTGCGACCCAATCGTTTGCGAAACAGTCATCGTTTAACTCTTGGTTTAACTATTGTTTGAGGGTTTTTGTTTTTGCTCCGTTCGGTCGAAAGAGCGGGCCACCGGCCCGCCCTAGTCTCTCGTAGACAGACGCTCTATACGATCTTGCTCGTACCTCGCTGTATAGAGTCTGTTAGTTACCGCGGGGTCGTGTATGTAGTGCTCCCTTATTACGTGATCTTACATAACCTCGGTAGGCGATGGTTCGAACCCGGCCGCAACACTCATTTTTAAAATAAAGTATTTTGTTGCCCCGCAGCCTTAGGTACCTCGCATTTATATTTCCAACTGCAAAGAGGCTCCGGCTGATTTCTCCTCTTTTTTAAGGCCATTGCAAGGTCAACTTTAATAATTTCATGTTTCTGAGCCAAGCCATTGCATACAAAAGTCGCGACCTCCATAGCATATTTTCAAGGGCTTTTTTCAAGAAGCCAAATCAACAGATAGTTAGTAATAGATAACGAAGCCTCATTGGTCTTCAAATTAAACAGAATGGTGTGTTTCTCATGGAAAGGGACGCGACTCGGAAAAAGCTTATCTAAGATTATGTAATAATGGAGCACTGCATACACAGGCCCGCGGTAAACACCAGACTAGGCCCGCCCGTAGGCCCCGTGAAGCTCCCGCCAAGGCTTGTCCGGAAAATAGGATTTTTGAGGGCGAAAATTTGAGATTTCCTTGTCCGAAAATAGGATTTTTGAGACCAAAAATTGCAAACCCTTGTCCGCAGATAGGATTTTTTAGGCCAAATTTTGAAGATTCAGCCGATGACGTTCAATCAGATCCGATGAATTCCCGAGATCCCATCGATCTCTTCTGATCTCTTCTCTCTCTTGCGTTAGCGCCTGTTCGCAGGCATTCTCGTATTGGTATTCTTCACCCCCGAGTCTTTCCCAGGGTTCCCTCAGGCGCCTTCCATTTTACGTTACTCACAACTCACAACGCTGACCATACGTTTTGGGATACCATAATTGCCAAACTAAGTAGGACTTCAAATCAGACGCTTTCCGGTCTCCGGCCAGTTTCTGCCACTGATCTCAAAACCACTCACCCAAGTCTTTTGATACCGTGGGTGGACCAATGTCATTGCTAGTTGTTACGAAGCAATACGAAGCTCCTCAAGTTGGGCCTTTATTTGGTCTGCCTCATGCTCATTTCGACTTTTTCACCGTTGTCATGCTCAAGTCCGGAGTCAAATTTACTTTGCTTGATAAATTGCTCAAGAGCCTGCCTTCAGACGGAGATACAAGCTCGACTTTCAAGGTGCAGCTTGAAAACTGGTGCACCGTAACTTGAGATGCAATCGCAAGATAATCATGTGAAACTTGGCGGCCTGATCGCGATCGCCCAAATATTACTTAGCTAATCTTTTCATCCTCTCTCCTGACCAAGGTTCCTCAGTCAATGGACTCGCGACTCGCAGCGTTTAGCTCATGTCGGCGGGAAACTCGTGGCCACCAAATTGTGGTAGATGACCTCGCATGCTTTCACAAGGGCGCTAGGAAGAGAGTTCCTGGCACGTCATTGAATGCCGTCGGCGCTCTCATACAGCTACTAGCTGAGCGGGATGGAAACTCTAACTTTGCGGTGTTCTCTTCATTGCTCAGTCCCCTCATCTCCCGGAAGTTTCCGCAAGGATCACATTACGGGACTATAGAGGGACACATCCTACATGCAGTGCGCCTCCCTTTAACGTTTCTGACTCCTGCTCAAATTCTGGTAGTGCCAGGGACAGGCGAAGGAAATTCTTCTGGCGAAATCACGCTGGATGTTCCCATTGTTTGGTGAAAAGCATGAGCATTGGGTTCTGGGATATCTCGAGCTCGGGGCTCGGGAATTCCATATATTTGACGGATCTCCAGAGCTACATTCCGACGCTTGGGCTGAACCTGTAACTCTTCCTTCCAGAATGAGGACCAAGCTGATTTTTCATTTTTCTCCCCCGTGATACAGGCGCTCACAGAGTTGGGGGAATCTGTGTACGCTTATCTTGGCGTTTTGGATGTAAATCTAGCGCCGTGGAAAGTCCATTACGACTCTCCCCCTCCATTGATGTGCCAAATGAACGGTTGGGCTTGCGGATTTTTTACCATCCACGCAATGCAGCTTCTTGCGAAAGACCAATCTACTGCCGAGGTCACCAATGAGCACACCCAGCGCATTCAAGCGGAGACATTGGAGATGATTCTTAGCAACCTTCAGTACGCTCTCGTCTTGATCTTTCAATAATTTATTAATATTGTCTTTGCGTAGATTGCTAGAGAAGGAAGCGCAACTCTTGCCCGTAGATCATGATTTTCCAAATGTCGAAATGACTATGGCCGGTGACACTCTAACCAACAGTTCTATGGACGTGGACCCTTTAATCAATAGCCCGAGTGACGACAGTATCGAGAAGGACGATCCAAGCAACCAAAATGCTGCAATTTTTGATGACACAGCAGGGGCCAACGACAACGACCCCCATACTTTTAATACCTCTAAAATTGCATCCAGGTAATTACTGGGTTTCTTCACTCGCCCCATTTATTTACAAACTTTGCATCAAGCTCCAAACGCAAGCTTGGGGTGGAAAGTCTCGAGAATGATTCGGAACCCCCCAAAAAGGTGAAGCGAGCTCTGAAAGCTTCAAACGAACAGCGAAAGGCGGCCCTCGAGGACAATAAGTGGATTTCTGCTGTGGAGCCCAATCGTGTTCGCTGTTCAGCATGCAATCAGTGGGTGAAACTTGACGCCACCAGACCGTACAAACCCGATAATTGGACTCGACACGAAGGCAACTGTCCAAATATTAACGGGGTACGTATGATTCGCACCAGCGTTATAAAAAAGAGCAAGCCAGTAGTGAGTCTTGTAAAAATATGCATCCATCAATTCTCAATTGCGATAGGTTACTGGACGGGGTTCAATTCACTCGTTCTTCGGAAAGCCGACAAAAGGCTCTCCCGAAGTCTCTAAGCCTCTGAACAAAGCTAGCTCCGTGCCTTCCCTCCCGAGCATGCCTTCCAAAGCAATCAAGCAGTCGGCGCCCGGCAGTGATTCCGACAGCGAGTCGTCCAAGGGAGAAACAGCTTATGTCTCTCGCGTTGTAAATGCAGTGAGTTGTTTCCAGTCACTAGTCACAAAAACTAAGTCCCAATTTTAGACACCAAGCATCGCTGGTATCTTTGCTCCTGGACCAATCAAGAGCCACCCTCCCAAACCCGTCGTCATCCCTCAGCTTAAACCCTGTCGGCATTTATCTGGAGACAAGTACCGGGAGTATATCGAGCGGACTGAAACACGCAGCATGGGCGGCATTTCACCGATACTGCGCGCCCGAATTGTCAGACAAATTCTGTTCTATAAAAAACTTACGGGCCTTAAAAACCAACCGCGCACGCCGGAATCTGACATTGTCCTCGCAAATTCCATTCCAGCCGACGGCAATGACTGTATAGCTTCTTCAGACTGGACGCCAACTGAGCATGCGAAACTCGACGAAAACCTGCAAGGTTACGCTCGCTGGGAAGTCCTTTTTTCGAAAAAGGCTATCCGTTCTACTCGATGCGAGGGTCTCACCACGAATTCGGATGGAATCTGTGATGCCTGCGATCGAGTCTCTCATGACACGTCTTTGCAGCGTTCAATACGGCGGGTATTTGCCAATTTCTTGATTCACGTTGAATTAAATCTAACCTCGACTTAGAAAAAGCACGAAGCAGTCCTTCCTGTCGAAAGTCAGCACGAAATTTTGATGAATCGCGCAAAATACTCCGCACACCGCTTTGCCGACACGGAAGCCCGCAAACTGCAGGATCTGCTCCAGGACCCACTCGTTTTCAAGGCGTTCAAGGAGTTGGAGAAGGACCAGCCGACCGACTGCTTCATACAGCTATACGAGGCGGCTCGGAATGGTAAGCTCAAGAAGCATGAGACGGTGAAAGACCTCTGCAAAGTGGTCGCCGAAATGCTGAAGCGGGAAGATGGTAACAAGAAATATGGCATGCGGTACCCCCAGCGCTACCTTAACTTCATGATTCTCATGAGATCGTACGGGGGCAACTCATCGCGGCAATACGGCATCTTGAGCGGCGAACTTCCCTGTCCCTCGAGTCGCCACCTCAGGTATTTTTTCAGCCTTTTGTGTTCTCTATTACGGCATTCAAGAGCTTTCAGAACTCTTGTCGCAAAATCAGAGGATGCTTTGCAAAACCCCAGTCTAATCTTCGAGAATGTAGCACGGGTGAAGCGTTTGGCAGATTCGATAAAGTATTCCGGCCCGGTTGCGGTCGCTGGAGACTGCACAAAAGTCAGGAAGCGTCTCACGTACTCCAATGACTTTGGTGGCCATATCCTCGGCGGCGTGCTGCCCCTGAACGAATGCATTGCCGAGGATCGGGATGATATACAGCAAGTCATCGAGAAAATTACGAAGGCCAAGGCCGAAGCGTCGCAAGTCAGAGCGATTCTTATTAAGGTGGTTATCCCCTCGCAATTATCTCGCGTCCAACTGTTGAACGTGCCGCAGATTCCCTTACCGCAGGTACCACCGCAGGTTGTCGCACTGCTTCCTACAGATGGTAAAGATGATGCGGCCAAGATTGTCGAGGAACAGTTGAAACTTTTGGAAATGGCTGCAGAGCTCTCGTTGCCTATCATCTCATTCGCGGCCGATGGCGCCGCCTCTGAACTCGCCGCCCAGAATTTGATGGATAATCACCCTTCGCCCTTTCCCCCTGTGACTTACGACTACCCGCTGTACGGTATTCACTTGCGCGCGCCGGTGATGAAAACTGGGCCAGTGACGTCAAATCAAGACTGTCCCCACGGTCGCAAAACGGGACGGAATCAACCACAGCACGGCACTAAAACAGCCAGTATGGGCGCGGAAGTACTGGTTAACAACAATCTGGTCGAGCTTTACGAGACAGGCGAGTCGGGGATGCTGCACAGCGATGTGAACAACACCGACAAGCAGGATGATGGGCCAGCTCGCCATATTTTCCATTACCAGGCGCTCCATGCTTGTACCGTCGGCGACGGGGACCAGATGAAGATCCGTGATGGATTTGGGGGTTTATTCGTATATTTGTTTGTACTCGGTAAGTGGGAATGTTGTCATCGCACCGTTTGTAAATTTACACTTGGACAGGTGTTCTCTTCGATGCCTGGCTCAATCGGACAATGACGGTCGCAAATCGTGTTGTTGCGGTTGTCAGAGCACGTTTCTTTCTTCACTTCTGGCGTGCCCACATCGTCCACATGAGCAAGAAATATCCTGATCTCTACTCAACAACAAGATCGTTCATCTCGCCCGCCAGCTTTCACATCTTCAACCGTCTTTGCGATACCCTGCTACTTCTCGTCATCATCTACGCTCGTTTTTATCCCGAGCAACCCTTCTGTCCGTGGCTTCTTGGAACAGAATTCGTGGAACACTTTTTTGGGCTTGCACGAATGATGTTACCAAATTTCACGTACGCCGAGTTCATCAAGATCGTCCAGCACGTAATGGTACGCCAGCGGATACTACTATCCGGTTCTTTCAAGGAGAAACGCGAACGCAAAGCTGGCCTTGGTTATGTTTTGGACTTCGACTCCCGCCCGTTGACTCCGGAGGACCGCAAACTTGCGGAGGTCAAAATCACGGACGCGGAGATGAATGCTCTGATCGAGCTTGGGTTTCGAGAGGCAGTCTTGATTTGCACCCAATTGCTTCACATCCCCGCTCCGAAACCCACGGAGGATAAACCTGTGAGCCTGGTTCCCCTCGGTACGCCGGCACCGAGGGTAAAGCCTACGCAGGATGATGATTCTGACGACTCGGACCCGGATATTTGCGACGAGGACAACGACGAGGAATCTGATAACGATGAAGTCCAGGAGATATCTGAGTCTCGGGCGGTAGAAGCGGCTGCTCGTGATGCTGCTCGTTACTCGGCTCTCTGCGATGATTACGAGGACGCCGTGAAAGAGGCCGAATCTGTTCCCATAGTTTTCGGCCCCTCGCTCCCGCCATCTCTACTTCATCGCGCCGTCGTCTTGTCTTCTGCTGGCCCATTCTCGGGGAAGAGCGAAATCATCGATGGCAACGGGAAATTGTCCATTGCCATGATGGTGCAGGCACGGTTACACTGGCAGTCCGGGACGACCACGAAATCGGAAAAGGTCGTCCGAATCGATTCGAAGTATGCCCTCAGTCGTATTTCCAGAGGTAAAGGCTTACAGCACGACGACGATACTGAGCCAGAGAAAATGACGCTCCAGGAGGCTTCAAATGCTGTTCGGGTACTACAGGATCTTAACAGCGCAACCCACAAGGATAAGCCAAGAAAATATCGCGAATTGCGGTGGAAGGATGCTGCTACCACGATCCAAAGACTAGTCAACTCCAGCGGTAGGTTTTTGTTTTTTACTCGGGTATTGTTTCTCGATTGATTTGCCGTCCTTTCCAGTTCTACCGAACATCTCAACTAAAAATGTGCACGCTCTGAACCCGCTTTCGGTGGGATCCTACACTATTATATGGAATGGCACTCGATTCTACATTGGAGAAATCCTCGACGTGTACAAAAGAGGCTCGAACAGCCGTTACGGTTCGGTTAGAGATTCTACGACAGCCTCTGGGCTGGCATACATGTCCATGCGAGTTTATCTATCTCTCACCACGGTAAGAGAAGCTCATCAAAGCTTCTGACTCTCAATTGACACTGTAATTTAGGGAACAACACAAGCAGAATCCGACGAAGAAGATGATCGTGACCCCGCAGAGCTGGATGCTCCTATGTTTTCTTGCCGCGACAATCGGGCTCAAATATACACTCATGCAAAGGTAGAGCACCTCCTATTCAACTTGGGGAACGACGCCTTCGTGAAGGCGCAGAATGGTGGCTACAGAACGTTGACACCGCATGCGGCGGTCAAATGGACAACCTTCACAAAGCCCGGCCCTGTCGTTAAGGAGGTAAAGAAACTTACGTTGAAGCTTCCGGGAAAGACGAAGAAGACGTAGACGCCCGCGGTAGTACTCGTGAAGGGCATTGGAATTGAAAATTTGTAAAATTGGGGAGAAAACACGATTTTTTTTTTGCGGTGCACGTGACTACCCTTGTCCGATATAGGATTTTTGAGGCTCAACCGTCCCCATAAGATAGGATTTTTGAGGCCAAAATCCGAGAATTTTTGCGGACAAGCCTTGGCGGGAGCTTCACGGGGCCTCCGCCCGTGCACGTGTCGCCACATCTGTCTCCACCACTTGTCCAGCGAGTCTTGCAGCTTCACAGCTTCTTACAGGCATCTTCGTTGAGATGCACTCAGCATTAACAGAACTACGTCTCACGGATTCGTCGTCTACGGTCCGACGACGCGCGATCTCCTCTCCCTCGCGGCCCTGGCGAGAACATGCATCGGATTCCGCGACTCAGCGCTTGACCTGCTATGGGAGGATCAGCGTACAATTATGAATCTCCTGTCCTGCTTCCCGCAGGATTTAATCAGCAACGACGATGATCCATCTGATCCATCTGAAAACATAACGGGCCGTGTGAGTCTGACGGAAATGCTTAGAAACATTCACTTATTATATGTTCCCATCTGTAGTCGTTCCTCAGACCAGCAACTGAAGGCGATTGGGCTCGTCCACACCTCTACTCCAATCGCGTCAAATTTCTCGTTCTCTTTAATACCGACAACTGGTTTCAACTTGCATCCACACAAATATCTGAATTCTGCAACTCCCAAAGACCCTTATTTCCTAATAGAGCGATACCTCACCTCTTTGGCGCAGACAATCGCTGTTATCTATTGCCTGTCTGACAGGCCACGGGTGCAGTAGAGTCTGTTTTAGGAGGTGTGCTTCCACAGCTTTCAATTGAACAATTCACATGCACTGGAATCTCGGTTCAGCTCGCTTGCGACGAAGCCCAATCCGACCCGAGTATATTCGCCGAGAAATGAACGCCTATGAAAAATACAGTATTAGCCCTTACTAACCCCGTCTTCCTGGCCTGGCTTGGCATGCCTTTGCAGGCTCATCGCTGTCATCTATTCCCCGTCTGACAGGCCACGGGTGCAGTAGAGTCTGTTTTAGGAGGTGTGCTTCCACAGCTGTCAATTGAACGATTCACATTCACCGGAACCTACCGGAACGAAGCTCAGGCACGTCTAGTTTCTGTCGAAATTGACCCGCCGGGAGTATATCGGCCATTCAAACTCTTAACTTGGTACGAGATCCGTTGAATTCCTCGAGACCCTTCCCATTCGCCTCCATCGTCTCCCATGTTTTTAGTTTTCTCCGTAGTAGTCGTAGCGGTCCTCGTAGTGCTCCCTCTGGCCTCTCCCCCAAGCCAGATTCCGCTCCAACGCGTCTCTCTAGATTCCGAGATTTTAACCCTTGACTGGAATCTGGAAACGACACCTGACACCAACTGGACCGGACACCTCATATTTGACACCGTAAGCTCGCTGTTACAACACTGGCCGAATACCCGCTACAGAAACGGTATGTCTGTCTTTTGTCCTTTCGTTGTGTTATTGTTCGTAATCCGATATCGTACTTTTTGTGCGCAGGCCACAACATCGTCCCAGGTTCGGTGCCTATTGGTACACTCCTGTACCATGGCCGGGGCGACAACGCCATCCCCACCTCCCCAGAATGGACTGCGACCGATCCCGAGCACGCTTTCAACTTTTGCAAGGATTCAATAAATAACGGCTCTATCACTGGGTGTTGGCAGCTCACTTTCGTTACGACGCGCCCATTGCAGGTGCTTTATTTCGATGGTTCCAGTGGCGCGAAAATGGAAAATGGGCCGATGGATGCACAAGATCTCTTATTATGGGGGGGAGTTGATCCTGCGCGCCGGATGGACGAGGACGACCGAATAAAAGAGCTGTGTGCGTGGGGAAAGGACCTCGGAATCGACGGTTACGTACGGTTAGTGGGTCCGATTTTCAACACCGTTCACGTCTGATCTATTGATATATTTCCAGGATGGAGATGGATTTGTATGTGTTCGGAATATACTACAAAAATCCCGCTCACGCTAGGAATGTAGCGAAGTGATGCTCTGCGATTTCTCCAACGGCGTCGAGCTGCTTTCTGCTGACTATCTGTCTGCATGGATGGAGGGGTCCGGTGCGCGGTCTCCGTCACGCAATATTCAGGCAATCTCTGATCCTGCTGGTCCTAAAACGCAGCCCGGGAACCCCTTCAATTTGGGACGATCCTTTCGGGGTCCTGGCATAGCCGCTATCCGGGAGAAACCCGCGTTCATCTCGATCTCACGAAGCTTATCTCATTCTACGATACCTCCCTTGCGCCATCGCTAATTATCGATCGTGAAGGCAAAGGACGCTGGGATCATCGTGTGCTGGGTATTTCGGCACCCGATCTAGCTGCGGTGAAGAAGCGGTTGCAAGGCGTGCTCGCTTCGGGCACTAACATGGGGAGCGGCATTGACTGGAAAACGCTGTATCGCGTGGTGTTGGACCGCTACGCGGACCGTTTGGAGACGCTGGAGTATCTGCTCGATACGACAACCACAGAAAACTTGCATGAACGCGCCTTGATAATTCAGACAGAGCTACGACTGATGTTGACGCCGTATCTCCTGTACACCGCGCGCCCCAACGGGCTCTCCACCGCCGACTCAGTGTCATACTCCGATGGCAGAGATGAAGCATGGGCACTTCCTGTTTGGCGCGCGTGTGCGACGAGACACACCGCGCACATTCATAGAAACTCTGGGCTACAATCACGACTCACGTCTTCCGAACGTTTACTTTTAGGTGCTCTGGACGGAACAAGCCGCGAGATCTGCCGGGTCTTAGTGCGTATGTGGGCAACAGGTGTGCATGCCAGCGTCGACGCGCTTCTTTCTGAACAGGAGGATCCGTCGACTTCCATACTTTCACAAATCTTGGAACAGTGGCGCAGCGACGCACATTCTCTTATCGCGTGGCTTGATTGGAGCGTGTGGGTCAAATGCCGACCGACGTGCACAGCCGAGGTACGACGTAATGTAAAAACTCCTTAAGCGGGATTGGCTGAATTCGCTTGGTAGGAAATGTGTTACCTCCCGACTTGGCCGTACTTTGGGGTGAACGAGTGGGATCGGAAGGATGAGCAGTGGAAGAGGCCACAGCCCCGCTGCATTCGCAAGTTCCAGCCGTACTCCGTGCTTGGATGATGAAGGATGGGCAGGAGTGGGCAGTTATTGAATTCACGGTTAAAATTGAAAATGCATGTTTAGATGAACCAAAGTTGAATCGCTCCAAGGTAGTCACATTCCACGCATGGATAAAGGAGACATAGAAGGCCTGCGGACCACAATTCGTTATTCTCGTACAATTCAATTGACAAGGGGGGCCGGATTCCAGAAATTTTGAACGACCTCACATTTCTGACACTGTTTTTGATTTTCATTCGGTCAACGTGCATTTACTCTTGGTACATCAACTTTGTTGAATTCCACACATACCCGCCGTTTTGTGTTCCTGTGTGCGTTTACCAGATACGTCTTCCATTGTCTATGCATACGACGCACCACAAATTCTAACATCGCTGGCCTAGATTATACTAGCACGAATTCGACTACAGTGATTTTTCAGGTGGTCGGAGCGGTGCCGTGATTGAATCGCTTGCCGAGGACTCCATCAACGTGAGCAATCAGCCGATGCCGACAGATGCCGTGGGTACTAATTGCTCTCATCAATGTTTGCCTCATGCTTGTCGCTGCTTGTTCTCTTGCCTACACCGCCATTTGTCCGACACCTGGCGGACAGGTGTGGTTGACATGTGCGGTGGATGGCGCGGGAGACTGGTAGCCAGCTGAAAACAAGCTGAACTGAGCTTAGATGACGTATGGCTCCATGATGGAGCCAGGTCGATCTGGCCGCCAGCTGCAAGATATACCTGGCGGAGGTCTGTAAGAGTAGATTGAAGAATTTGCTATTTTTATTTTTATTTTATTTTATTTCCAGTGTCGCCTCGGGTATTACAATGAAAAAAATGGATTGAGCTTCACGAGGCATCGTACATCAAGTACACAAGGACAAACGATTACAATGTGCCGGACGAACGATCATAGTTTGCCCATGCGGCCACAGGAGGCGAAGTTAGTGAACGAACAATTTGTGCATGACACAAATCTTGAGGACTCCTGGAGCGCAATGGGGGAGAGGCGAGAACGAAATACACGACACAAATCTTGAAGGACCGAATTGAGAAATTGGGCAGACTAAGCGACACAAACTTGAGGGATTGAGGTGCTTGAGCATAATAAAACTTGAAGCAGAAGTTTCATGTGACGAGAATTGAGGGCTTGAAAGCTTGCAGGGTGAGGACGAAAGAACTTGGACTTGGATCTTGAAAAGTTGGCGCTTTTCGAATACAAAGATGGTGGTTGCAGGGAAGACTTGATGACCGAGCCCCAAAGAGGAATGAGGCATCGAAGTTACAGAGTATCTTGGTGTTTGGAAAGTGTCCTGGCTGGAGGGCCGTGATAAACGGGAGCCCGAGCTTTGCACTGCGAGTGCACTACGTCGTCAGTACCAACATCGTAAGCATGGCTACGGCGGTGTCGAGGCCGTAGCTCACGTCGTGGGAGTTGCTTCTGAACTCGTCCAGCCACCGGCTTTGCAGGGCGTCGAAGGACGAGAGGGCTTGCAGTTGACGAGCCTCTTTGTACACCTTCCCACCTTTTCGTGGCTCCGGCTTTGGCACTTCCATCGAGTAGCAAACATACAGGACCGACGCTTCATGTCGGGATTGGTGAAAGAAGGAGATATGGGCCGAGGAAGTGGGAGGAAGGGAAAAAGCGCTCAATTCGCCACCAACCTGCACGTGACGAGTGACGCACTGCCAAACAAGCGGCACGGACGGTCCGACCTCCCTTTCGTCGACACTAAGTATCTTCCAGGGGAAATCAGAAGTACATACATAAAATTGAATGCACTTGGCAATGCATTTCCATCTTTCCGCAGTGTTCTTCTACAAGACTTCCGGAGCTAAGTTCAAAGCTCCGACGGGGTGCCGCCTGACGCGCTGATGGCAGTGAAGCAGCCTTCGCAGTGGTGGTTGGTTCACTGTGAGTTTAACTTAGTTATTCTGGTGCACGCTACGGATGGAGTGTTAGATGAACCGTGAAAATTATTGCCCAGAACCATTGATATTCCGCAAATGTAAGGCCTGGAAGCGGGCTGGCCAAATAATGTTGAAACCATGTGGAATGTACCCGGCAGACAGCTAAAACTCTGGATGAAAATTTCAGGTGGTCTTATCCTGGCTGAGAGCTGGGACCAGGTGTCCAAAAATGTGGTTCCCACGTGAGTTTTCCAGGTCGTGGACATCTGTCTGCACTTTGGCGGTGTATTTCATCTTCTGGCTTCCAAGTTCTAACGCTATGGACGGCCTCCCAACCCTAACGGCCTCCGCATCGCGCCACCCTTCCAGCTGCGCCTCGCTCTCCCTCCCGCTTCTCGACCTCCTCGACGCCGTTCTGCCGCCACCGTCCGAGCTGACCCTCAGTGTCGGCTCCGGGACGGGGTTTCTCGAGGCGCTTTTCCTGCAGCGCCACCCGCACCGCTCGAGCCCGGACTCTTTCCTCGGCGTCGAGGTTGCCCAGGCTCGTCCAATAAACCGCTTTCTGCCCGAAGCAAACACCGCCGTCGTCCTGGGCACCTGGGCCGTCGCGCCTGCCAGCGAAGCGGAGCGCGCGGAAGGGCTGATGTTTGTGTATCCGCGGCAGTCGGGGCTAGTGCGGGCGTACCTCGAACGGGGAACGAGGGTGCGCACGGTGGTGTGGATTGGACCTCGATGTGATGTGGATGATTTTGAGGGTGTGCTGAGGGAGTGGGGTGAAGAGGATCAAGAGGCGACGGGAGGTGGAGCAGTGGTTGAGGACGGGGAAATGGTGATGGTTTTTAGGCGGAGAATGAGCTGAGGGAGCAGCGGGTGTGCATGCGGGGTAAGCGCTTTTCTGCCTCTGTTTTTCTTCACTGCTTCGTACCGTTGCTCGCCCACCGTGCGCGTTAGGGCGTGTGCATGCGCGTCGGCGCCCTTCGCTCTTCTCTGTCACTCTACCGTTTACTTGAAAGCTGACCTCCCTCATTCTCGTAGCTATATCTTCCGCCTTGCACGCGCGTCCGTGGATGATCTCCCGGCCCCACTCAACGACTGAGCGCATACTGACCTACATCGCTCTCAGTCAATGCGCAATGGGACGTCAGCCGAATTGCTCCGCACGCACCGCACACGCTCACAGTACGCATCCACATTTTATCGTCACCCCAGCCTCGAGATATCACTTGCGTGGAGTTGCTCATTCGACTCGGGCCCGGGTCATGCCCAGGTCGTCGTACAGGCACGTCACGTCAGCTCGTTTCGATTATTGATTCTGAACTGGTTTTCAATATTATTCCCATACGCAATCTTTCTACCGGGTTTCACTGCTCGATGTGTGCGAATCTCACCGTGCAGCATTGGTGTTAGCAGTATAGTGGGTCAATGTATTTACAAGTATCCTTTCTTTCTATGTCTGCGAAAAGCTCGTCTTCTACGGTTCCCAGCGAGGTTCATATCCACAATCCCCGCTGCGCGCAAGTTTTTATCTGTCGGGATTTCGAACAACGATATTGCGTGCGGGAATCTTGGGGATAGTGTGGCTCAACCAAAAGTGAGCAGTTCAAGAAATACAGACGGATCAGCCCAATTTCAATTCTACAAGGATTCACAGAAGATCAGGAACCTCCGAATTCAATCATTGACTGACACACAGGTATTAAAGGGTATCTAGGCTCAGTTGGAAGTCGTGACCTGCACCGACTCGTATACAATGCCATATCACCGAAATCACCCAAAACTTCGGTCACCTCCAGAAGAATGAATGAAGTTAACGTCGGAGACGACTTTGATGGTGAAAAGAATCCACAAAGTTGGATTAGATGACGGAGAACCTATATACAAGGTTCTCGAGTACACAGCAGCCTGATCCATTGTAGATCGGCCCGATACCTCGAACTCGGACGACAAATATCAACACAAAAAATGGCACCGTTTGCCGAATACTTGGCCGTTTCTCATCGAGCCAAAAGATCAGTTTTGGATTCTTCTTTTCCGTCGAATTTTCGGGCTTGTTCTTTTGGCGCACTTCTGGAAGGCCAGGAAGATAGTGGCGCCAAAAATCCTCAAGTGGGGTTGTTCGAATCTGTTAACCGTCGGAAGCTTAGGGCAATCGTCGACACGACTATTTCGAACTTGAATCTGCGTGGCAGCTGTTAAATCGAATTTCAACTCGGCATCTGAACAGCGGATGTCATTCTGAACGGATACACTCGAACAATAACGTATCGTGCAAATGGGTATCATGTAATCCGGGGATTCGGATGCGGGTCTACGGGCGTCCAACACCCATATAATTTTGCGGCGATGGGTGGAAGCAGGTGTCAAGAGCAATGTCAAGGCCCTCGCGCCTCATTTTGTTGATGTGCGCTAGTGCGTCGGTGAACACATTCGATGACGTTGAGACATAGTGGCCATAGAAAGCGCGGATGAAAGAAAGGCGGGATGGGCTGGCTGTGTACCATCGAGACTCCGCCATCTTGATTAGCGCGTAGATCCCGAATGATGCGGGACCACCCGCCGCGATGTGGGAGAGGCTGGGACCGATATCCGAGGGGCCCCCTGTTATCTCGAGTGCGTCGAAAAGAGGACGCGTCCGCGCGCTCGTGGTTCGCTCTGCGAAGATGACAAAAAACGCTGTGAGCGTTGGAATGCCCTGAAGAATGGGGATGAGGCCAGCTGGCTCGGAGCAGTCGAGAACGACGAGCTTGACCAACTGGCACGAAGAGCGGCGAATGCAGGTAAGGAGGGAGCTCGTGGTGTCGCCAGAGATCCACAGCTCCTGTAGGGAGGGAACCGTGACAAGCTCCAAGAAATCATAGCGGGCATCTATGCTCATGCTTCGAAGCTGGGAAAGCATGACATGTGAACCATCGAGGGAGGAGGGGCGCCGCCTGAAGGAAATGGTGAGCCCGTATCCAACCACATTTGGTGCGGACCGTAGGACTTTCAAACCCTCCTGATCAGATCTATAGGCTCCGCGAAAGTGCGTAACCTGGGACCATGGGAGTTGGATCTCTGAAGAGAATGAGGATCGCCCGTATTGTTCGTCCGTAAGGAAGACTTCGCGTAACTGAGGGGCGATTGAAAACGTGTCTGCTGTGAAGGAAATGCCATTTAGATCTCCGAATCTCGTGGTGGATGTCAATTCTAAGGTGCGCAACATGGGAAGTCGGCCCTTTACTGCATGCAAGCGAGTAAATACTCGTTGGGCGAGTTCATGACACAGACGCAGTCGTGCAGTTTCCCAGCGACTTGAATGTGGAATGATGAGGTCGATCGAGTTGGCGAAGTTCGAACTCTTGCCGTCTGGACACTCAAAAGTGATGCTCAGGGGCGCATTGCCTGACCTGCGAAGCTGTGTTGCAGCCATCAACGGTGGGTATACCTGGTTTTCCCAAGACGCAATGAGCGTGAAAGATGACCAGAGTGAAGGGCACCCTAAAGCAGCAGCCCGCCAGTGATGGCATATATGACCCAGCCGCCACGGGGCTTGTTCCGTCGAAAATTTCCCGACGCGCCGAGTGTGCGGCAATGTCCAAGTAAATATTTCGCACATGATCTCTGCCGGTGCGCGCCGCACAGCGGACAAGATTTCCGCGTGGGCCTTGACACTTTCTTCTGCCTCTTCCAGCTCGCGGATCCGCTGCTCCGTGGCAATATGTAGCTCTGAAATTTCGCTCCGTAGACACTCCGCGCGATGGCCCCCGACTGCCACAATAATTTCGGTAGTGGGTATCTCTGAAGAAAGGGGCTGGTCGTTGCTCAATAGAAGACGCCTCGATTCAGGCGGGAGGGGAGGGATGACCGTAGCCGCGGTAGGCGGCGCTCCGAGACTCTGCATGCTGAGGGCGAAGGTTTATATTTTCAGCACTTTCGGAATGGCGACTGGCTACTCACTGTACGGCGTGTTTCCAGCTTTTGGCGTGGTCCTCGAGAGAAAAAGTGATGCCAGTGACAGTTACAGTTAGCGGTCACATTACATAACCAGAACGTTTGATGTCATCAATCAAACACCGCCCGGCGCCACATGCACTTGGCACAAAGTCAACGCAAAATCAAGGCGCACCTTGGGCGCACCAAGCCACCAATAAACTCAGGCTACTCTGGAAACACTGTTTCCCACTTCACCTTCGGATATCCGCTACCTATTACTCTCTGGATCTTAACAGGCTGCTGGTGGACACTGGAGATGAACTAGTCTCTCGTAGACAGACGCTCTATAGATTCTTGCTCGTACCTCGCTGTATAGAGTCTGTTAGTTACCGCGAGGTTGTGTATGTAGAGCTCTCTTATTACGTGATCTTACATAACCTCAAGCCGTCGGTGGTTCGAACACCAGTGCGAACATCTATTTTCTTTCTGTGTTTTTGTCTCTACGACCTTCCGTGAACACCAATTTCTGGTGAAATGAGATATATAAAGCCTCTGGGGGCTCTCTAAAAAATTTCTGTCCATTCTAAAAGCACTTCCACGACATGTGGTTCTCAGCTCAACCGAGCACAAGCAAAAGTCGCCACCTTTACGCCACGGATTCAAGGGCTTGTTTCGAGATTCTGAATTGACAAAAACTTAGTCATACTTGCCAAAGCCTCATAATTGTTCAAGTCTCACTGAAAATCGCGTTTCCCGTGCAATGGGACGCGACTCGGAAAAAGCTTACTTAAGATTATGTAATAACGGCGCACTCCATACACACGGCCGCGGTAAACACCAGACTAGAGATGAACCCCTTCCTGCGATTTTAGTGAACTGCAAGGTTCCACCGGCGAGTCTCCGGACTAGATATATTTAATTCGCCTTAAAAAGAGGAAGATGAGTCCGTATCGTAATTTGCGATACTTGCGAGCGAATCTTAGTGGTGGCTGTGGGTGACAATGGATACTTACTCCCCTCAACGCCGGTCCTATGAAATTCAGTGCCCGTCGTTGTTCCTTCGCTGACAAGTCTCCATCATGATTCAATTCTGAGCCGCCCAAACTATAGCGCCCACTACCGCCTTTTCCTCTGTTCCTCTGACTCTCGATGGATGGCACTGAACTGAGTTTTGCGTCTCTTTTGTCTTTATTTTCATTGTTTGCTTTTGAATGAAAGCGGGAGAGGAAATTCCTTGGGCATTTGTTGAGTTTGAACCAAGTCGGACTTTATAGTAATGTAACAAGAGCGCGGTCGAGTCATTAGCGCTTGAATTGGCGCCTTCCAAAGTATATCATTGATGTTTCCAATAACTCGGAGCTGATTTTCCGAAAGCGGAGAAGTTTAAAGGCTTCCGACATGCTTAATTTTATAAAGAGTAGGATAGGATGCCTCTGGAGGCGATTGTTGATGTCTCAAAGTCCATTAAACCCTGTCGCTCGCTGAGGATTTAAGCTACAGCAAGTGACTACGACAACCCATCGCAGTCCAAGGTTGGTCGCTCTCTTCACATCATTTAGATAGAATGTCGGTGGGAGGTGGAGGTTTCGTTCATCTCGCTGGCATGTATCGCGTGCACTCAAATACACATTTCTAAATTCTAACAGGACATGTTGTAAATTCTGTCAATAAACACACCCGGACCAAGCCTCCCGACCCAAAAAAAAAAAACCGCCTAGGTTGGAGGACAAGAGAAAGAAGCAGCCAATCATATGCCATGGGGTGGGATCGAACCTCCCCCTCCCTCCGATGTAATATGTAGGCGCCATTGGCGAGAGAATAGGTGACCAATCCTAGTCCACAATTGCCTATTCTTATTCATCTTCCGTTCATACATATTGTTCACACTGCTAACGTGGTTCGCAGACTCACGCCTCTGCAGCCCCGCCCTCATGCGCTCTTGTGTCCATAGAAGCGTATTTGCGACGGGTTCCGGATTGAGGCGCCGAAACCATCAGCTTGGGGAGCTGACAAATTTAGAGTAGTACATCCGCAATTATATATATACACGGAACCGTAAATACCCTGCGCTAGATGTAGAAAAAAGAATACAGGAAGGGGGTATTCCAACAGGTCGAACGCCAGGTGTCGAAATAAGCGCAGTTAATCCACTTTCTGCCACTCACGAATGCATCTTTGACACTTCGTTCCCCACCGAACCTGGATACCCCGCTTCATGCACTGCGAAAATCGTCCAGCAAGATCTACATCAGCAAACTGCCATGTATGTGCACTTTGATTCTGCATTCGCAGACACTTAGTCTCTCATAGTCGGCCGTGAACAGTCGTAATCTCGTACCTCGATCTGTTGTTGAAGCTGACACTCTGTACGATCACAGGCGCGCTTCATGATCTTCACCTCTCGCAGCTTGCCTGCATGAGGCGAAAAACAAATAGCCGAGTCGAGGTCTTTCCAGATGGGTAGATCCTGGAAGGGAAAGTTGTCGTGACGTAGATGGGATTGGCAGACCCCTGTTTCGACGGCCAAAGTTTCCAGTTTCCGGGAAGCGGGATGGGCGAGGAAGGCAATGAGAGAAGGGATAGGGTTGATGAAATTTTCGTAAGTAGCGTCGGGGTAACAGTGATCGTCTTCACGGATGTGTAAGGTCAGGGCACTAGGAAAAAGTTGCTCTAACGGCTCTGACGATGAATACGGATCAGAATCTGCCTAGTAAACCGACGTAGATTTCTTACCGTTTGGAAGGCGACCTGTATAATGAGCGAGGGAGGTGCTTGTGTGCTTGAGGAGAGCTACCAAGCGATCCAGATCCATCGGTCCAGCGTCTCGTTCTGACTCTTCGAACTCCAGCAAGTTACCCAGGTCGAATGTGGACGCCTCAGACATCAACCAATCGACGAAGGTTCCTAGTATGTTACACTCGATATTCCCCTCGTTATAGAGACTACCGAGCGTAAGGGAGCGCAGTTTCGCCCTGCAACCAAGAAATCGCTGCTGTATAAACGCTTCTTCAGCCGACCAGGGGAACCACATGTTGCGAATGTCGAGATGTTTAACGTGACATCCGTCCGAAAAGATTTCGGTCATGTCATCAACGGTGGGGAAACCTCCGAAATTCATGGAGAAAGAGGAAAGAGTCGGCAGAAGGGATAGCGTTCCTCGAAGAGCAGCTATGAAAAGGGGGATTTCGAACTTGCTCGAAGCCCACGATACACTGTGGACTTGAAAATCGATCTCCAAGTGTTCCAATCGATTCAAAGATTCCAATATAGTCACTATTTGTCCTTCGAACTGCTTGATGAACGGCGGCGGCGTTATATAGTAGCCGTCGCAGCGGTCGCGGTCGTAGATCCCTTCTCCATCATCATCCTCCAGCCCACTCAATCCCAAGCGCTCTGCAGACGGCTCAAGAACGAAGCGCTTCACAAGCGAAGCTCGGTTTGCATCCGTTGACAAGACATCGAAGACGTGGTCGATGTGGTGCTGGGGACGACCTTTGGATCGCGGATGCGCATTCGGATAGCAACCCATTCGAAGCTCTGCGAAAATGCGGTTCTGCGCACTTTCGGACCAGGGCTTGCAAACAAGGGAGGCAGCTTTCAGAGTCTTGATCTCTTCGTATGGTATACCGGCGAGGATTTCGTCCACGACGTCGTAAGGGAGAGGTGGGATGGACATAGTGCCAGGTGTAGATGGGTCAAGTTCTGTCGTGATGGAAGAAGGCGAGTTTATAATAATGATGCGGACCCGCGAGACGAGTCATTGTCGTGGGAAGTAAAGTTATGGTGTACGAAATAGACAGACCAGGTTCGGTCGATCACTAACACTTTCAATCAGCAATACGACGGGTGGAGACCGCTCGGGATCTCTGGGGCCGGAGATGAGCCAACGGGGCTCGCAGCGGGATGGGAGTGGAAGCAGAAAACCCAATATGATTGCCGAATGACAGGGATTGGTACCTAATGCTACCAAACTAAGCTACGCGCTGCCAGCCCGATCACACGGGCGATAAATTTTATCCAAGGGTACGGAGGATAAGTATCTCTGACCGATCACGAGCACAAGAAAGCTGCAGACGGCGCAACCGCTGGCCGGAGCATCTCGAAGCCGCACGCACTTGGCAGGTGTGAATTCGCTTCGCCCGATGCGCGCGGCTCTGTTGCGTGTTACGTACCCGGCCTGGGCGTGGCGGCTTTGCGAGGCCGCAGAGAAAAACATCTCGACGAAGCGCATGCATCGGCGCCGGGAGTGTCAGCTGGGGCTAAAACACGTAGGCACGAAATGTTAACCAGCTCAGAGAATTGTCTCAAGCGATCTCCCCAACAGAAACACTCTCATTGCTATGAGTCCCAGCCTAGGGCCCTGTTTATAATTCCCGAGCACATTATAAACAGTTTTTTATTCTGTGTTTGTAAACAGGGTGTTTATAAACCGGTTTATAAACACTCACACCAATGGGCCGAAAAACAAGATTTCTCAAGGGTTTGGGCGGTTTTTTGCCCGCCTGCTGGCAATTTCAGGCCCAAGACACCGGGAAAAATCCCTCCTTTGTGACTTCAGGCCAGAATAACTGAGAGCAGTGAACCGATGCTGAGCTTTGGCTGTTTCTTAGCCCGTTTCTAAACAATTTCGGGTCAGTGTGCCCATCCAGAGGTCGGAAACAAGTAGTCAAACATATTTCAACCAGCTCATGCCAGCCCAGACTCCCAGCTCACACTCAGGATTGAACCCTAAGGCCATCCGAGGCACCGCCACAGTGAATTAAAAACCGGGTATTCTGGCCAGGGGATATAAAAACCAGTTTATAATCAGCTGTTTATAAACATGTTTATAAACCGGGGTTAAAAACAGGCCCTATCCCAGCCACACGGCGCACTCCGTCAAAATTCCCGTCAAAACTGAGCTGACGCTGGGCCCATAAAAGTCAAGCCAAAAAAAGGAGGTCCCGAATATGATGTAGCGCAACCAGTTTTAACTCGGACTACTTCTCCCGCAGAAGTGCGACGTAGCGGAGCATCCCGCACCCAGGAGTGCGGTTGTTCGAATTTTAAATTCCATACCGCGTCAGCGCCGGTACACCAACTCTGGCCGAAAAGGCAACGGGCCAAATATCATATTGTTCAGTATTCTCGCCCAGATTGAATTACCCCCAGAAATGGACGCGATACCCAGATACACCATCCTACGTGGTTACTTCAATTTTGCCGTCAAGAACGTGTCGGCGCTACATAGGTATTCCAGACGAAGGAACCTAACCTTCAAGAGTGATCAAGTACGTTAGCATCTAGTGTTGTCCTCGAGGCTCATGATTTTGAGTTCAATCAGCCGAGGAAATCCATCAGGGCGAAAAGTGAAGCAGCAAATGCAAATCGGACGGACAAAAGGGGGGTTTTTTTTTTTTTTTTTTTTTTTTTTTTTGGCGCATCACATGATCGCGTCAAGACGCCAGGACCGTTGATTATCGATTATCCCTTGGTAGGTTAGATACCAATTTCGGCCCTCCAAAAAAAATTGTCCGAACTTTCAGAGCGGTCCAGGTCAAAAATCTTATCCGAAATTTGCCTCTAGCGGGCGGTTCGGAGAAATTTTGTCCGCACTTTGCCTCTGACCTCAAAAAAATCACTCCATGGGCCGAAAAAAAGCGAGAAAAATGGGGACGTGAGACGTCGAATTGGTGCCTTTGCGATGCATATTGACAGACATTGTGGGGATCCTGAGCAAACCGACTAAGCGCCGGGTCATGCACAGAGCTTCCCGCGATTCTTTTGTGGGTGATAAATAGGCGCGAGCTTTCTACAAGCTTTCCATTGGCTCCTATGCGTACCGAATGGAAAACGCGGTCGTGTGCGGCGCGAAGTCCTCCAGCCAGATTCCTTTCAACGAGGGAACATATTGTGACTATTGCCACTGTCCCAAGAGGCGGCTACAATATTGATGCTGTGAGAATAGTTGTCACCGCAACCGCAGAGTATCGTTCCCCGGAAACCTGACCTCACCTTCAGGACTCGTTAAGAACCAGTACATTCAGATATATTGGATCTTAAACGTGTTGCATATTAAAGAAATCGGTTCGATGCTCGGTTACATGTACTGATGGTCGGAAAATCCACTGGTTAGGTTATACACGGCATCTGGAAGCCTGAAACAGTATGCCGTCGGGTGGTCGCAGCAGATACAGAGCCTACCCAGTGTGAGAGGACAATCAGCATGAGCAAATACATTGATAGGGTCAACAAACAGGTACGGTGACGCCCAATGGGTCTGTATTTTGCATTCTTCTCTTTCATTTTTTCCTCGAGCTGAGTTTTAATCTGTCACGCTCCTCCACCAGAACGCAATTCCCCCGTTCCGGAAAAAAACTCCGAGGAGGCAGAAAATTCAATATAAACTATTCTCAAAATTTCCCGGAAGCTCAGTAACCCGGAAGGTCAGAGCATAAGTGACTTCCAAATGGTCTCCAGCAGTTATAAATTAAATCCAAGGCGGCCGACTGACCCCTCACCGGTAGTACGGACGTGGTGAAGGTTCAGACTAGAGGAGGATGTCAAAGTCAAAAGTAAAGAAGAAATGTGGGGTCGTTTCAAACAAGGTCTGCTCATTCCAATATCCCAAAAATTCACTAAGAAATTGCACTCCCAAGGCCCAGCACCAAGTCGAACTGGGTAAATCCCGAGTCGAACGGGATAAATCGTTTGTTTGTCCATGTTTTCGGCGATATTCCGACGCCGTCGGGTTTTCTCTTCAATTTCTAATCTATTTCTCAGTAATGCTGACCGCAGCGACTGCCGACATATAAAAGACGGAAGATTTGGAGGACATACACCACACACCCCCACTTCACAAACGACATGTCCGGTAAAACCGTCTACTTGAGTACGTTTTTTCTTCCTGACTTCTACGGTGATCCAAAGCACCTGACGCTTTCAAAGTTTCTGGCGCCAACCGTGGAATTGGTTATGGCCTCGTCGCGAGTATCGCGGCGCGCCCCAACACTATCGTCTTCGCTGGCGCGCGTGACCCTGCTGCTCAATCGCTGAAGGAGCTCTCGGCCAAGCATCCCAATGTATACCCCATCAAACTCACCTCGGGGGACAAGGTAGACAACGAGGCAGCTATCGCTGAAATACAAAAGTCCGCCGGGCAGCTTGACGTGATCATCGCCAACGCTGGTGCGCATGCCGTCTTCTCCCGGTTGACTTGACTTTGACCTAGCCACTCAGGTATCGCAAAGTACCAGGGACCGATTGCCACCACTCCTCTCTCCGAGCTGAAGGAGCACTGGGAAGTGAACACCCTCGGCCTGCTCGTGCTCTTCCAGGCCGCGCACGCGCTTCTCCTGGCATCGCCGACTGGGGTACCGACCCTCGCGTACATCACTAGCGGCGCCGGTTCCATCACAGGCTACGTTAATATGAGTCTCGGTGCGTACGGGAGTTCCAAGGCCGCGGCGAACTTCCTCGTGAAGGTGCTCGACAAGGAGCACCCATCGCTTATCGCGCTGGCAATCCACCCGGGGTGGGTCGCGACGGACATGGGGAACCAGGGCGCGGCGGCAGCCGGCCTGCCGGTGGCGCCGGTGACGATGGAGGACTCGGTTGCGGGAATCTTGTCGAGGATTGACGGGGCGACCAAGGAGAAGAGCAGCGGGAGATTCTGGAATTACAAGGCCACGTTTGGCGGTAATATGTGGGACATACCGACTGACGAACTACCCTGGTAGATTGTCCGGGGTTGGAGGAGTTGGGCACGGAGTACTTGATTTCAATTTATTTGCGCTGCATTTCACAAGATGTCAAATTTTTATGGCACACTGCGAACTGGTGACGAACACTCTGAGCCGCATCGCGCCTCGTTACAGTCTGTCTTTTGCCATTTGGCAAACAACTTCCCCTTCCCATAACCTTTGCAGATGAATAAATCCAATTTTTTGGAATCAAGTTCACTGGCAAAACTCAAGCAATAGATGCGCTTACATCGAGAGGGCTGGGACTCGATAGCAGCAGGACAGTGGTACCGTCATCGCTCCAGATGTGAACCTTTCTCGAATATATCTCCAGCAATTCCACGTTGACGGACCGAATGTCGGTCAGCCGCGTCGTATGTGCACACTGCGGAGAGTCCAAGGTCGCGTCCAAGGCCAGAGAAGACGGTAACAAGAGATCTGGAGTTAACTGAGTGGTGTCCAGAGTCACGTGAAAAAGTCGAGAGGCGTGGACGTGAGGACGAGCGAAAAGACCGCTCTTTTGCGTAGGCGCGGACGTGACCCTCGTTGAAAAAATGCTGCTTGCCCTACACTGCCTTGTCTTCCACTCAGGCCGGCTCGCAAGCTCGCTGTTGCACATTAAAGAAATCGGTTCGATGCTCGCTTACATGTACTTACGATCGGGAAATCCACCGTTTAGTTTATAGACGGCATTTGGAGGCCTGAAGCAATGTGCAATCCGGTGGTTGTAGCTGCAGATGTAGAGCTCACTCAGTGTGAGAAGACAATCAGCATGAGGGAATACATTGATGAGATCACCAAACAGGTAAGAGAAGAGCGAAGAGCTGGAATCGATCCAGAATTAGACCGAGAATATTGTTCGTGCGCATCCGGAGCTACGGGGCACCAGTAGAAAGCAAACTTTCAAGTAAGAAGTCGGACATCTGCTGAGCGCCGTCGCTTGAGATTTTTCCAAGATTTTCTGTTGGCGTGCTGCAGGTTTGCCTTACAGGGCTCCTCGCTGTAATCAGTGCGAGACATTCGCAGCGGACCCATGTGAAATTGTAGTTGTAGAAGGCCTGGAGCCGATTTTGTGAATGCGAAGGAGGAGAAAAGCCAAGTCACGTTTGATAGGCGGATGGTCACAACGGCTGTCGGACCTACAACACACGAGGTACGAGTGAGGATTGTTGTAGCGTCTGTTTGCAAGAGACTATGTCGGACCGAATATGTCCGACGCTTCTCTTTCTCATCTCTCTTTACGCAAATCCCAATTTGGGGGGTCTTGAACTGGCGCGCGCGCCGAAGATTTTGGAAGCAGTCTCTTTGACTTGTCTTTCAAGTTTCTTTGGATTTTGGGCAGCCGCCGCCGGTTGTGCCACTCCAGCTCGTCTTTTTCGGGATCCGCTATTAGGGTCAGTCAGAGTAACTTTTAATGGGTCGTTTCTGGACTCGTTTCTAGAGTCGTTTCTCGAATCATTAAAGCGTGGGAGAACCAAGAAACGCAGAAACGCCTTTTAGGACCGCCTCTCGAGGCGGTTTTACAAGGCGTTTCTGGGCGTTTCTCCACCAAAATTAATCCGAAGTCGTTTCTCCCCACGTTTTTGATGCCAACAATTTAGAGAAACGACTTCAGAAACGACTTCAGAAACGGCCCTAGAAACGACCTCAGAAACGTCGAAACGACCTACTCTGACTGACCCTATTGGACGCGCTCTGCTGCGCACCGATAACAATCTGGACTTGAACCCTAATTGGTTCAGCAAAGGTTTGAACTGCGGAGGTTGATTGACATGACTTCTCGTGAGACTGTTACGGCGAACCACAATAAAAGCGCCCCTGGTCAAGCTTTCACTCCTGATGCATCTCAAACTCTCTCCTCTCAACCCCATACACGCTACCTTCACAGACATGGAGTCTGGCGTGGAAGAGTACAAAGTACAGACGGAAGTGAAGGTCCACGACTCCGTCACAACAATCAGCCGCCACATGGACAGCGATATCCCGCGACGAGCCGAAGGGCCAGGAGCTGTAGAGGGCGATAGATTCGGTCTGGTCGCAGAGATCCTCTGGCGCGTGGTGGGCCCGACCGTGATCCGAATTGGTGGTCGGGAGCTCGATACCGCCACTTTTTTTCGGCATACGAGCTTAAGCTTCTTCGGCTGGTGAGTCCGAACATTCAATGGTCCATTAGCAGTTTGAATGACCAGCGGATAGGGAACCGGGGTTCACGGCGCAGGATGGCAACGAGTATAGATGGCGCAAGAAAACAAATTGTACAGTGGTCGGTCATCTTCTTTTGTCTTTCAACATCCTCTCCAAACTGATGTCGGACAGTTGGAACTTGCGAATTCGTCAGCCACCCGGGTTGCGAAATATCACGGAAAGAGTCGTGGGATCATCGGCAGGGCGCAGGAACCCTCGCTTGAAATACTTCCGGAGTTCGAACACATGGCGGACGAGATTATGGTATCAATTCCCTTCTCTGTTGGGACCTCGGTCTTGATTTGTCGCTCAACACAGATGACGTTTATATATGTTGAGAAAGCCAGAATAACGTGAATCAGACGCCTCCACATTCCCCTCAAACAACAGTCTTACCTCGCGAGACCTTACAAATTTAGTTGGTACATGCGCCGCCGTTCCTAGGCATTTTTTTCCTCGACCCAGAACCCTAGCGTCCTCTTGACAATCTTCTCTGGCTCCAGCAGTGAGTTGAGCATGCGCCGAATCAGCGCTCGCCCTCATCTAACTGGTACCAACGCCGGAGATTTTCGGAACAGTCTCTTCGACTTGTCTTTCAAGTTTCTTTGGATTTGGGGTGGTCGCCGCGGCTTGTGCCACTCCAACGGGTCTTTTTCGGGATTACGTTCAACTCCAAATGCCAGCTTTCGAGTTGCGGCGAACAGCTCGGCGCGGCTAAATCGGCAGATCCACTAACAGCCTCTTCTAGAACCGCTCAGCCACCACTGATCATCTCCCTTGCTCTCCTCATCCTCGGTTCCCATGTCCACCGCCCTCCACCGCATCCTCATCGACGACGCGGACTCTGCGATTCAGTATGGCGCCGGATGGGCCGCGGCAGACGCGTCCAAGCTCGATGGCTTGGGCAACTACGGCCCTGTGCACGCGGGCACCTCGCATGTCACGACCACCGACGGGTCTACCTTGAGCTTCAAATTCTCCGGTGCGTGCGCAGCGCTGCTAGCATTCTGTATTATTAATGAGTCCGCCTACAGGAACTTCTATCGCTGTCTTTGGGACCATCGATATCGCGAACACAAACGGCATCGTAACTCCGACGTGGACATGTCTCGTCGATGGCGGCGCCATCCCCGAGCAGAATCCGACGTTCCAGTCCCCCGAGAACAACTGGAACCTCTGCGCGCAGTCCCAGCTCTCCGCGGGCGCGCACACCCTGACGATTACCGTGCAGACGACGGGGCGCACATTCTATATCGACTATCTGCTGTACACACCTACGGCTGATGTCGACCTCGATGGCGCCGTCCTCGAGTACAGGAATACGGATGCGTCGGTGAGCTTCCAGTCCGGGTGGCGGACGTGGGGCGCGCAGAATGTGACCCAGTCGAATAGGGCGTCCGTTGCGCTCGATTTCCACGGTGCATAACCCGTCCACGCGAACAGTGTCCTGGCTAACTTGGGCTGGTATTCGGTACGCAGGCACCGCCGTAACCCTCATGGGGTACATCCCAATCGAGCTCCTCAAGAACTCGACGGGCGCGAGCTACGCCATCGACGGCGGCGCTCCACATCCTTCACCCTCGCGGGCCTCGCGCAGGGGGTCACCACGACGGTGTACTCCGTCCCGATTCTGCAGATCACTGGTCTCTCACCAGCGGTGCACAAACTCGTGGTAACGTACAACGGCGATAGCAGCCACACGCCCCTCCCAGTCGGCGTGTTCTACGTCACCAACGCAGTCGTCGCCGCAGCCGACCCCCCACCCCTGCCTCCGTCTTCGACTTCGACTTCATTCCACACCTCGACGTCTACCGGCACATTCACGTCTGGCGCCGATGTGTTCACCAGAAGGACACCCATCAGCGCTATAGTCGGTGCCATCATCGGTGGGCTCGTCCTCGTTGCGCTACTGGCGGGCGGTATTTTCTGGTGTCGCAAACGCCGCTGGCGCGTCAGCGCACCACGCTCAGACCCGAGCGCACTCAATCCATTTTTCGCGTCCGAAGAGGAACCGTACACAGACTCAAGCAAGGGTACTTCCCCTTTGGGTACGCGCACCTTATCCCGCCCATCCACGTCGCCGGCAGGCGATGCAACGCAAAACTCCCTTGCCCCTCCATCCCTGATGAGCACCCGGTACACCACGTCCCCATACAACTCCCTCTCAGAGTCTCGCCGCCGTCCAGCTCATTTAGAGATGCAGAGCACGCCTCCCTTGCGCCGCAGCGGCGCCCCGTCGTATTCCAGCAAACCGTCGACAGCGGCGTGCGCATTCCAGTACACGCGACGCAGTCGTTGCTCGAACCTGAGATCGTCGAGCTTCCACCAGGATATAGTCCCAATTAACTCACAGCCAGTATTCTGCTCCCCATTCATTCTTTCTTGGAATCGTATCCAAAACGATTCTACAGGTTACTCCACCAAAAATACAATTTACCGTAGCAGAAGACCCTCGCACACGTGCGAGGGAATCTATTTGATAGCTAGACATAATACAAGACCAAAGTAAGAAATCCATATGCGAGTATAAGTCCAAGGAGTCCACGGAAGTGATACGAAACCGAGAGGAAAGCGAGATGACGGGGAATGCATGCTAGCACCTGGTGCGAGACCGCTGAGGACGGCTTACTGATCATCGCGATCGGTGCTAGTGTGCGTTTACTGGCGCAACTTGATGACTACCTGTGGCGGCCCTTCCCTTTGGCGACTTGATCGAATCCCGCATTTAACAATATAACAAGCGGTACGCAACACAAATCTCACAACAATGATGTTCAGCCGCCATGAGCCAACGCGAGCCCCACGTATTGATTCGCATGGGAGATGCAAATGGAAGGGCGCATATACGTAACAGGACACAAGCGACGAAAGCCAACTCGTTCAGGAATAACGTGAGCTTCCTGTAGGCCTACTCGACTTACTCACAGATGACAAGGTACTCCACCACTGCTTTCTTGACAGCCAAGTTTCGCCATCATGGCGCTCCATAGCATTCATCTCCGGGTGAACGATCCCATCTCCATTTGAACCATATATTTGGCTGTGTGGGCTTCCCTTCTCAGAAATTCCTTGGAGTTGGCAGTTCCGCCTTCCTTCCACGGAGTCTGATTCTGATTCCAATCTCATGCTTTCGTTCCTCAGTTGGTCGTTACAGTGCGCGCGCCTTGATCACTTTCAGCCGTGTTTAGTGCTTGATTAACATCTACTAAGTAATTCAATTGCGGGAAACTGAGATGCCAAATTAGAGAGGTTGCGCAAAAGCCGCATGAGCTGCATGCGGCTTTTGGCCATTGTGCAAGGCTGCAAGGTTTTCGAGTTTTCTCAAGTTTTTATCCCTTCTTTCTTTCTCAATACTATTCATTTTGTCCCTTTAAACTCATCCTAGATTTCCCAAAAATAATTTGAAAATAATACACATTGGATCTACAAGCATGGGAGGCCGCATTTCCGGCAGCTCCAGCTACTCCACTCAGCTCTCACACTGCAGGGACAGTGCTGGAGGCTCCCCTACCCCCGCTACCTCTCCTTCATCCCAGGTTATCTCAGGCTGAGAACAGTTAGCTCACAGAAATTTGATTTTTCCACGCGGCTTCGCACGATGGCCAAATTTGTAGTCTAGATCATCCGACAGCTCAAATTACAATTGTATTTTGTGTATTGTGCTCAGACATGCTTCCCTCTCCCACTTGACGCGGGCCCCGCACTTTGAAGAGTTTCTCGAAGCGGACCCTTCCCGCGCGGTATTCGGGTTCAAATATCCCACTCGTTGGAATTCAAATTCAAATATTTCTGTCGCTCGCAGGTCGGCTGTTTATTGCCGCGTGAGGTCATCTCCGTCGTCTTTAATTCTGCATTAGAGGAGACTGAGCATTTCTGCTGATCTGTGTATCCAAGGGCGTCGCAAATAAATTAAACACCCTTGATTTGACTCTAGGCTGTCCATTGATACCGAACAAGGTATCAGAGGACGTCGGCATTAGCGGCATTATGTACCTCGTCCAAGAATCGTATGTACTGCAAACCAACGGCTTCCACAGCTTTCGTTTCCACCTCGATTTCAAGTTCGGCTTTGTCGAGCCAGGCTCGAGCATCTCGGGCATGACAAATTCCGCGCGTTCGTGGGATCAGAATCTGGGTGTCGCCTTTCTTGAACGTTCGATCCCGCGCTCTCGCGGCTCTATGTCCGATTGACCAGGAATAAGTTTTAGCGCAGAGATGTGTGTGCAAGTTCCCCGCTATTTGTCCGGCATCTGTCCTATGACCTCGCGGGGAGCAATCAATTTCTTCGGAAGCTTTTCCTAACTCGACCAGCCGCATTCCTGCGATGTGAATCCGGACGAGGCCAGTGTATGGTGACGAATTCGAACGTTTCCATCAGCCTCTGCAAAACTGCGATGAACGGCAGCGGCCAACGTCCCGCCGACACTTCAACTGCGCCGCAACGAATATGTCAAGGTGACTTTTGCTTCTCAGTCCTGGACACGAACAGACTAGAGTGCGCGGGAGTGCTGTGACAGTGCCTCTCCGCTCACCGTAGTCTCCGCTGAAATTTCAAGTTTAGTTTTACATTTCGCGGAATTAATTAAATCTCGGGATCTCGGACCAGGCGGTAGGGACATCGGTTTGCTTTGAGTTTCAATTGTGGTATCCGTACCGTACCAGATAGTACGGACGACGTAGTAGAAATAAAAGCGCTCTACCCTTGAAGTCCAGGACTCATACAGACGAACCAATGATGGAGTTGAAAGGGTGATCTTGTTGCGCCACGTATGCGTGGCAATAGCAAATACAGCAGAACTGTCTGAAAACTCAAATAAATGCGATCTAAACCACAACAGATCAAATTATCCACAAGCTGATCATAGACCTTGAACTTCTTGCGATTCAATCAGAGCCTCGGACATCTCTGGCATGCCGATGCGGCCAGATCAATCAAGTTTTGAAATTGGAATCTTTCCTGCTGGCCTGTATTTTGACCTGATTTGTATCCTTAACACTTAAATCAGTGTCAGGAAGGGCACATGGTCGGCTTTGAAAATGATTCAACGCCTTGCGGCAGTTGCGCGTAATTACCTGCAAGTCAGTGCAACCTCGCGAGTCCCATTCAGCCTGTATCCAGGGTTTTTGGGATCCAAACGATGTATTTATATCGTAAAGCTTTCAGAAAAATCGAATTGAGTTCTAGCAAGCCGTGGGGAAGAAAATATCGGCGTGGCGTTTCTCCCCCACGCCTGCCAGTGCGCGTCAGTGCCGCATCCGCGCAATTTCACCCAGCCTGGTCTTACCTCGCGTGTCAGTTTGGCTGCGATGATATTCCCTCTCTTCACCTGCAGCAATTTGGTACAGTATCTGCACCGATCCAATGCATCCGATTGTGGTTATTTCTCCTTGTAACGCCTATTGAGAAGTTTTATTAGTAGTCAACCGAGACGTTTCTTGCCTACATGGTATCTTTCCTGCTGTAGAGTTGAAGCTCCCAAAAATCATCCACCAGCATTCGAACGTGACTTCACCCTCTGTTTCAGTCTGAAAGCACGCTGCAACAAGTATACTGGGATTTTGTGCGTCAGAAAACAAAATATATTGACAATTTGTGCCATTTATCGCGTGGAAAATTAATCTGTCCCCGCAGTATCCCATTCTGTCCGCATCTCCGTGTCGCGTTCAATCTCGATCCCGATCCTAGTCCGACTCACCATGATTTAGGCTCCTCGACGGAAGGACCTCGAGATGAAGCGATACATGGGCGTGGTTCTGTATTTCCTAGTATCAGTGTCACCACTATGCGCAATAAAATTCCTCTTCCCTCGTACAATGCCGAGTCACCCTTAGCACACTGTCCCCCATCCTGGATCGCTCCAGGGAGTTTCGGCGGTAGCGCCTCGTCCGAAACACGAAACACGACAGTGCTGAAATTGTTGTGGGTAGCGGGCGTCTCGCTCCGGTGTGTGCCGATCAAGACGTTCCCCAATATCGTTAGCGTGTACAGGCGTCCTTGCCAGGTGAAGAAGAAAAAGAATGCTTTTTGCAGTATCAGATCAGCGACGGTGATCGCTCAAAATAAGGAACGCGCCTAGGCTGCCTTTCAGCAGGAATGCAGCCATTAGAACGGTGTTGGTTGCGCAGATTGCGCCGGAGCAGATGACGAGAATCGATATTCGCCGGAGCAGACTATGTATTTTATCGATAGTGAGTGCGATGGCGGGCCGGCGTATGGGACAATTACATACCTTCTAGTCTCCCATTCAGGCGAAGATCGGCACATCATCCTCCAGAAATTCCAGGCCAGCGATGCTGCAATGATGACATCGGTAGCTGCGCACAAGGCCGCGCCAGCGCTGGAACGACAATATGTCATAATCGCGCTGCTCAAGCAGGGCGGAAATGTAAACCTACGTGGTTGTTGAGGAAACGATACCATCCATGACCCCTTCGCGTTGGAGAAAGAGCAGTCCTGAGGCCCATGAGAGTCCAAGCTGTCGAGACAAGTTTAATGGCACGGGTATTTGGATGAATTGGCTTACATGAACGAATATCATTAGGACCAGCACGCCGATGGCGGGCCCGTTCCTCGTTCTGAAACGAAGAGAACAAATTAATAGGACAAGGTTTCATGGCAAGGGGACTGACAAGGCGTGAAGTAGATTACACAGAAAGAGCTGCGCTACCACCGAGGACATAGCGGTGACGAAAATCGTCACTACCATCGGCTCGAAGATGAGAGGAACATTTGTTGGCGTCAAAGGTTTCCTCAGAACTGCGAGGCACACATCCATGCTTGTTGAGATCGTACACGCGCTGTCAGAGAGTACCATGACACCAATAGCCATCCGATGCGCCAGGGGGCGGGAGGGGCGCATGAAGTATCGCCAACATAGTACAAGCTCGAGGGTGTAAAGGCATACGTTGGTCCACGACGACACCAGGAGCACGCTAGAGGGAAGAGGGCCTGAGAAATGGCTACACTTTGGGAAGCAATGCGTACATGAGGAACGGTACAGGAGGAGCGGTCATAATGAAGTCCTCCTTCGTGGGTGGTGGAGAGAGACCCGTGAGGATATTAGTTGGGCTTGCAAAGCATAAGTACTGGAAGCGACAGTGTGAGCGACCCCGAAGAACGGGTTTCCAACCCTTTCCTCCGGACACTTCGGCATCCCACGGCAAAGGTCAATGGTGAAGGCCGGCGACAAAGAGTCGAGGTCTGGATGTCGGCGGCGTGATTAGAAGGCTGGTCTGTCCAATCAGAGTGGAAGTGGTACTCTTCCGACCCCACATTTTTCCGACCTTCATTGGGTGCAATTGCTGTCCTCAGTGCTTCGATTTGCGGATGCACAAAAGGACACCGGTGACCTGTCACCTGATCTCCCCCACAGTTAGCGACCCACGAAAGCACTACTTTTTGCCAGTGAAGCCTGACATTCTGTAACCTGCGGGAGGACAGACGATATACTTGGATTAGACTGGGATCGCTTGGGCAGGAGAAAGAGATGTGGGAACATTAGATCGGCGAAACCCGGCTGATGGCAAGCAAGGCCCATTGATCCGAAACGTCTTCGAAACGCCTCTTGCTCAAGTGACAAGTTGTCCTGGGGACCCTACCCGGTGTCGGATTTTCGGCCCCTTGCGCGGGATATCGGCGAGTAAGCCACAGACAAAGTCAAGATCAGGCCTTTGAAACAAGATGAAGGAGCTGAGTAGGACCCCTGCAATAAAACGCTCCCTTGTCAACGCAGTTTGGAACAAGCCGACATGGAGGTTGGGAGAAGTTGGGCTTCAAAGTCAATGCGGCGAATCGCAACAGGGTGTCTTTTGGCTTGCATCCAAACCAGCTACTCGCATGGCCAACGAACAAGAACACCTCCGCAGCGGCTCCGAGGTGTCGCAGACCTATTCGTCCAATATCGATTTCGTGCCCCAACTTGTGCCCCAACTTGATGTGAAGCCGGAGCAGCTGGCTCGGGTTGAGGTCCAAGTTGGCCCCAAATTCTATATATGAAGCACACTAATGGCGATGGACTGGGGATGTAGTGCGTTTATTCCTTCGCTTCCATCTTCGCATCATCATTGGCCGTTGCGTATGCCAGGCACGAACTTCCCCTACCTCTCCCAGCAATCACCTCCCACATCCAATCCATCAACCCCACCGTCGTCATCGAGCCATCCTCGACGAGTTCAAACTCGCCCCCAAGTGCACACCGTCTCCTCCCCCGCAGACACCTGTCTCGTCTTCGGGAAGCAAGAGGACCGCAACAACATCACTTTGTGGTACGGCGGGGACGCGCTTATCAGCTGCATCTGCGGGAATACGATTGTCGTACAACACACGGTCGGGCCGATGACGATGGAGGAGTGGATCGACCACCCGAATTTTCCGGCGGTGTTATATGTACGGGGGTACCAGGGCAGGATACGGGAACACGATTGTGGATGTTTTGTTTGCGCAGCGACGAATCTATCGGGACGGTTGTCGTATACAATTGCGAAGGCGAGGGAGGCGGACGTGGTGTATGCAAGTGCCGCAGATCACGTATGAGGTGGGGCTGGGGATTGATTAAAGGTGTGCGCTGCTCTCCGTCCTTAATTCCCGTGTGCCAAAGCCGCTTTTCACAGATGGTTCAACATCAACAATGTCATCCGCTCTCTGAGTTTGGATTTGGTCTGAGCTACAAGATACAGCGGCTTTACAGTGACGAAGACACCCCCGTCGCGAATCAGACAAGCACACCACTCTCGCCGTCGCGTCCAGTAGCGTCGCAGCACCGATTCAGAGCTCGAACGCTCCCGTCAGCACTCCTATTTCCGCTTCTACCCTGGCTTTCACCATCACCGCCTCTGCCCCGAACCCCTCCTCTGCATTCATCTCCACTTCCGCGTCCACCTCTGCCTCCACCAAGGCAACCAGCACCCCTAGCGCTCCCTCCGCATCCTCCTTCCCCGTCGCCATAGAATGATGTGGTGACGGTGTGGCTAGCAGTTCTGGCCATATATCTGATGGAATTTTCTATCAACGCTGGTATGCGCACTCCCTTTCACTTTCACGCGCCGCCGCTGAGTCTTCTTCTCTTTTCCGAATGAAAAAAAGTGCAAGCCGTCAACCGCGCGCTTCTCGTCGATCTTCTCCCTCCTTCATTACAGGCCTCCGGCAACGCGTGGGCAGCCGTGTCGGGAGCTTGATCGGTTTCCCCATGTTCGTATTCTCCTTGTCCATCCAGAACCATTCGAAAAGCGCTGATACAAGCTCATCAAAAGTAGGAACCTGAATCTTCCCGAACTCCTGCCATTCTTGGGTTCATCAGAAATGCAGGTCCTCTCGGTACTCGTGGTATCGTTGATCGCTGCAAGCCATCTTGCTACTGCAGTTCTAGTAAAGGAAGCTGTGGTGGTACTCGTTTCTTATGTTTTTCCAAATGCCAAGGGAAGTTCCTCCTTTCGGTCTCCGCAAAAAACGGGTGCGGTACGCAGTTGTCACACGGGCTGGCTGTCAATTACAACATGCGAGGTACGAGCACCAGATTGTTGTAGCGTCTGTCTATGAGACACGCTGTCAATGCGTGATGCGGCGGTGCGCAGCAACACCAGTGACTTGTCTCGAACCACTACATCTTATATGGACTCGAAGGCAAAGGGTTGCCCTATGTCTGGAACGCAATCGGGACGGATACAGTAGTCCGACTTACTCTTCATCCTTGTTTGGCCTGATTCCTTTTGTTTGTAGGTTGGCTCACCGTCCTGCATTCTCGGCGCCATTCAAGCCGCCTACTAGCCATGGCTTTTATGCAAACATCTCTCGCCCGCTTGTCGCCCGCACAAAATCTGTCCCGGTATTCGTGGAGATTCGTCCTCATACGCAGAATACATCGGTCTTGCAGAAGACACTGCAGAGCCACGGCGCTCCTTCTTCTGGTAATCAAATTATCATCTCATCCTCCTGCCCAACTTGACATGTACGCATGTTCTTTGAGGCAAGAAGGCGCAGAAAATGCATCAATAATGCAAGTGTGATCCTCAACATCTTCGTTTCGACCCTTCTCTAGATCAACATTCGGGGGCGGACCTGGTGCTAGCGCGATGCTTCAGCCATTCACGGGCCAAGAACATTGTCTCATCACTCCTAATGGAACAAAACCGAATGCAAATCGCATCACAGAGTGTTTCAACCTCCTCGCTCTCGAACATGTACGCCACAATTATTTGAATTCATGGATGGACTCTCTAATTCCTGGTGTAGCCGGTCGGAACAGGTTTCTCGTATGTCAGGATGGCGAATAACAGCTACGACGCCGCGCTAGATGTCTACGATTTCTCCAGAAATTCTTCATTCTGTTTCCGCATTTTTCCAAGTTCGTGCCGCTCCGTCTGACCTAAGTAATGCTGATTCAATTATTTAGGAATGGGCTAATCATCTCTTCCGAATCCTCCGGCAGGACGTATATTCCGTACATCGCAACCGTCATACACCGAGGGTTGAAACAAAGCGCACGTCTACCACTCACATCAACCTCAGTCATCGCCAGTACTGGATCGGCGCGTCTTTCATCTATCAAACATATCAACATCGCTCGTTCTCTGAACCTTTAGGACGCTTTGTTGTATTACCGGTGGCCTTAGTATCATCGATGTGTTGTCAGAGATGTTTATGACGACGCTACATGCACTAAACTTTATGGCATCCATCCTGCATGTCTCGAGGACATCGAGGCGAGTTTGCAAAACACGGGCATGTCGATTGAAGCGATGTCTGCTCGTCAGGTTACAGAGGAACTGTGTCTTTCAATTTCGAGGGGTGGAGTCAAGAACGGAACGTTCCTGTTCGACATGCGCCTCAAGGTCAGAGAATTACCCTTTCTTCCTTCGTCTTCTTATGTCGGTGCAGTGTTTTAACAGTAACAGACTGGACTGCATGCCCCGCTTGTCCTGGATGGATCAGTTTTTCCAGGATGTAGACACAAAGAATGCCTTGGGCGTGCCGTTACCCGTACTCGGTTAATTTCGCGGTCTTAACCTCCGAGGTAGCTGATGGGTTTAACCAGACTGGGGACTACTGAGTGCTTTCGCTAGTATCGGTTCTTAACTTTCTCGCGATGGTGAAACAACCGCAAGTCTCCTGCCGGCTCACCTATTATACGAGCCGCTCCTTTACCACACGTATGACCTCGTCAGACCTCGCTAGTGCTCAAGACGCCATGTGTCAAGTATTTGTTGTGTTCTCCCTCCTGGTCCATGCCCGTAAAGTCAAGAACGATATTTTGGTGGCACACTGTTTACTTGGCGGGCTGTAAGTGTGTTTCTGGAGAGTTTTGGCCAGATAATGCGCCTCCCTCTTAGTTAATGGCCGCCATCGCTCCTGATATCCATCTGTTTCTATTTCTCAGCTTCACAGGCGCCAGAGCAAAGCGCCCGCACATCTTGTGCTACCTACCTACCCAGTATTCGGCACGCCCGCGGACCGGTGGGCTTTGAGTGGATCCGATAACGTACGCGTGGGAAAACTAGAGTCCACGAGCATTCCAGATCCACAACCACCATGATCAAAATGCGAAATCTTGCTACGGCTGGCTTCCCCCTTCTGCACACTCCTACGTGGCGCCGGATGCGTAGTGGACATGCCCCCGAGTACTCGCAGTATGATAAAGCCCATATTAATGGCAAAAAAAAGAAAGAAAGAAAAAATCTGAAAAAAACTACATCCACTTGGATCGTAGAGCATCCAGCTCAATTTTGCTCCTTGAGCTTCGTTCCACCGCACACGGTATAACATCAATGTGTTCTTTTGACCGTGTAGAACTTTTTCTCCACCCATCTTCATACTCGCCGTCGTTGGCCTTCTCCCTCTGTTAGTCGCCCACCAGATTGATTTGCTTAGTCAGATTGCACTGCCACAGCGCCGTCTTGCCCTCAAGCAGCTTCGACTCCAGCCCATCCGAGCGTGTCTGGCCTAGACCTAGAGAAACCGGTGTATAGCACATTGTCTTTGTCCTGAGGGACTGAACTGTGCAATGCGGCACCTTCTGAAGTTGCTTCGAAGGACCGACGCCACGGCGTTGAAGGTCGTCAAACAATTAATTAGTACTCCAAGTACTCTACTTTGCATGGCATTGAACACACACATGTAAAAATCCTTTTGCATGATTTCAGGTTTTCACCTCCTGATCTCGTGTCACCCATTCTCAGGAACCCTTTCCGGCCTGCCTTGCGATGTTGCCCGACAAGAATGACAGATTGGACAATACCTCTCATTTTAGTCCGCATTTCCAGCTCGCACATGCATACGACCTGCTTCCTCTCTCTGAATCTGACTATGGCCCTTGGTCAAAGCTTTCAATGGTGTGCACCTGCAATTTTATTCTAATCATGTCTGTCAATGACGTGAACTTGATCATTGAAAGCTCGGGCTACTCCTTTTGGGGGAGCCACCACTGCCATAAGTCAAATGGAAGAGAAGTACTTCGGCTTTACCTTCAGAATGGACATCACGATATCTTTGCCTGGTTACAAAGACATGGCACCGACGGCCGGTAATTGTAAACATAGAACAGTGTCAATCAATAGTAAATGGCAGGTTCACATCGATTGAACTTCATGAATTGTACCTGACTCGCCAGAGTGGACTGACACCTTACACATGGATGTGAGTCATCCCTTCGCCGCGAGGACCTTTCAGGTCAAGCAATTCAGCAATGTTCAAATTTCGTTCCTCCGCCAGATGCTGAATCACTTTTTGTGTTCTGCAATGCCGCTGTTGCCCTGGAAACTGAGATAATTCCTCTTCGAGCCCAATAACTCCTCGTTGTCTTGAAACAGCTGTCTTAGCCTCGATCCAAATGACTACGCTCTCACCGCTGCCTTGAGTTCACTAGAACGCGGCGCCACGCGTAAAAGTCGCAGGCTAATGATCTAAGTCCAGCTGCATCCGGACTCCCATTCCCCTACCTCATGCTAGTTCACACGGACACTACCTCAAGCGTCCAGAATGAGCTACAGCACCTCGGTCGATCTCCGAGTGAAGGGATGGTTTAAGGAGCCAATCAACTCGAATGACAAGCTCTCCTTGCGTACAGGATGACTCAAGTCTTTGAAGGACAATCACTGGCACAAAAATTTCAACAATGCGGCACTACGTGATCTTGAGCTCTCATCTGATCATTGCTGTTAAATTCTCTGAAATTATACGCCAAGTGAAGGATTCACATCACCCCAGGCCAAGGTCGGATCGATTGTAGGTGACTCTGGAAATTGAATGTTGAAACCCAGCGACGCATTAAAATGCAACTCCTTGATTGCATTCGTTTAACTGCAGTCTCCCTTTTCGGTTCATCGTTCCAATACACCCCACACCCTGCAAACCCCATGGTGCAACTCTCCAATATACAGTTCTCAATGCCATGTTTTTCCCGATCGACCTACTAGCGCCCTGGTCAAAGTATGTATCCTGTCCATCATAGATCTGAGCCATTCCAGTCTTGAGCTTGTTCCGAGGTCCTCAGCTTCCACTAATTGCTTCTCCGCTTATCCTTTAGCTCTACGGCGGCAAGTTGAAAGATTGTGACCGTGAGCTCGGCTACGGGATGATGTAGGAGTCCAGGGACCGTAGTGTACACTAGTGCCTGTACACTCAGATAATTCCTGGGCCCCGGCGTTCCTAAGTGGGACCGGCCGTGTAATCCTACCTACCTACCTACCTACCTAGTCACAAGATACGCCTTCGCTTCGCTCCGGCAGATAAGCAAAGATGTTAGATTAGTTTGAACCGAATTTACATGAACACTTAGAATGGTAGGTTTAATCTGTTCTGGCAGTGCTCAGGTCCCCAGAATATTGGGGGAAATAAATATAACAACAGAGGACAGATATGAATTGTGGTGAGGAGAGCATACACAGGCGAGATTTAGATAATCCTATCATGCTTACTTCGTATCAAATTTGACGGTCCTCCTAATATCGACGGTCCTCCTAGTATATTGATAATCGGCGAGGGACAGAAGTCCTCGACGGCCTGTCGCCTCTGCTGTGGGTGAGTTATATTAGTAAAGGGAAATCTGTGGCTCATGATGGCGTACCAAGATCAAAGGCGGCGTAGTCAATTCCCTGGACGAAGATGCCGAGTTTGCCAACTATAGCGGGGAGATAGTGATAGATTATATTCCTCCAAGGATCTCGCAACATTCGTTGTTGCTCGGCAGACTGCCGGAGAAAAGTATCACGGTTAGTATATATTATTTTACGTTGCTCGGCCTAGATGCTTACCAGCAGAAAACTTGTCGTCACGGCCATTGAGCACGCGCCGTGAGTTTGGGGCCAGAGAATGCTGCAACTGTGTACCCTAAAGACGAGGAAGCAAAGGGCTATTGCGCAGGTGCAGGAAAGTCCGAATCGCGAACAACGAACAGGGATTAATTTGTTTTGATCCAACATTACAGTGTTCCATGGTACAAGAAAACCCAGAATTGTGGAAGCAATTCTGTTGAGGTGTTAGGGTTGAGCAGAGACACGTTCGGTTGAGTAGGCGTTGAAGCTTGGAAAGAAATGATTGCGACACAGGCCCAATAGCAAGGGAAAAAGAATGATTGAGGAATTGAGATCGTGAGTGACAGCTGGAGGTGAAAGGAAGCGTGAAGCGACGTGGGATGGAAAGGAAGATACTCGCTGTTTATATGAGAAATCCTACGTGGCCGCAGTATGACAAACATGCGCCGCAGTGAGAATGTTTTGCCCAAATTGAGTTGTTTCGGGAGAGCTGGTAATTCACGAGACTCGTCTCTAGTGCTCGAGGGTCCCGATTGGGCTCGTGTTTAACATTCACAGTTGTTGTACATTGCGGAAAGAGCCGAAATTGAGTGCGTAGCTCATCATGGGTTAAAAAGTGTGGAAAAATATGATGGACCAAAGGAGTTACGGACAGCAAATAGCCAGACAAACAGCAAAGGAGCAAGGATATATGGGGCATTAGCACAGGTTTTGTAGGATCTCGTTAAAGAACGGTTAATCCAATGTCGTCGTCGGCCAATGCCCCGACGCCAATCCAGTCCGCACATGCCATCCTTCCGGTCGACGAGGTGTGCTTCAGTATACTCGTGCCATCGTCGAAGGACTTCCGCAGCATACAGAGCCACATCGTTCAAGCAGTCTGCTCGACCTGCATGATCGGCGAGAAAGACCTCGGTCAGAAGCTACGCAAATGCGGCAAGGTTTGGACGTTCCTTTGCGACGGCCACGTGGCTTATTTGGTCTTTCTCAGTGTCACACTCTGTGGTACTGTTCCAAAGAGGTACACTGTAACGTCAGCCGAAATTGGTCCCGTCGCTCATCGGCATCATTGTACGGTTCTAGTGCCAGACTCAGAACTGGTAGAGCCCGTCTCCAAGCCATGTTAACGTTGATATCTTAGCATATACTCTCCATAGGCCGGACCACAAACCGACGTGCGGAGAAAGCTGTATCCCGAAGCTTATTAGGACCCTAATCTCGAATGAGGTTCTGCAAGATATCCTCCACGTGTGCTGCATCCTTGATTTCAACCTCCTGCATCGCTCGATGTTCGATGGACCCCTCGTCGCACGAGTCAACGTTGCGATCGAGCCTTCCGATATCCTTGACTTTGCGGAAATTTTTGCTGGGAAAGGGGCTGGACAAGAAGAAAGTACGGGGCATGCTCCAATTCAACAGATTCCATCCCGCGACAGCTGCTCAGTTGGACAATCTTATGCGGCATCGAGAGTTCTGGCGCCGGGAGAGAGACCGGGTCGATGCCAAGGGTTTCCGCACCGATCCCTTGGCACTAATGGACATTGCATTTGGCCAGAACAGCATTGCCGTTCCCGTGCATATCCGTTCGCTGACAATGAAAACATTGAAGCAGCAGATATTGGCGGGTTTCAACCCTATCTCAGTAGTTATGGGGGGGGCTGCAACAGTGCCGTTTAGCGTTGAAACATGCATGGAGTGCGCATATGTTCCCCATCGCTATCCATATTTCACTCATCGCTCTAACAGGTTCATGAACACCCACATCCGAGCCGATAAGAAAAATCAGCTGCTCTTGCGCACCGACATGCGGCTGTCCGACATCCAGGTCATTCGCGACGTAGCCGCAAACTCCGATAGCGTCCCCGCCATGATTTTGAACGACAAGCTGGCACGGGAGAAAATTTATCAAGGCATGTATCAAGAACTCTTGAAACGTAGGAAGGCCGCTTGCCAAGAGGTTGGCCGATGATACTTGAATCAATTCCGTTCCTGTGATAAACACCAATTCTAAGTCAGAAGTAGCCACTAGTGTTTTCGTTGTCAAATTTCACCACTGCCGCCAGTCTTTCCCCTTGTACCCTCAGGATTAAGACACGTTGTGAAATAGAACGCCAGTACCATCTCACACCGATCTAAATCGGAATGTAAATGGAGATCACAGTACCGAATCAGCAAAAGGGAAGGTTGTCGTGCCAAAGCACTTGACTCTATTCCACTTTCGACCTCTTGCCATGCATGAAAGTACCGTGCACATGGCTCCCAGGAGGATCGGGCCCTAGAGTTTCTGCATTCAAAGTCGCCCTATTATGTCCCAAATTTTCGTCTAGCTAATTTGGTCGTCGCTTGTGTACGCTCTCCCCCACGATCCTCATCATCCCAGTATTAACGATGAATCTTACATCAAGCGCAAACCAAAACCTTACCCTAGTACACGGCTTGCATAATTTTGTCGGGAAAAATCGAAATTGGCTTATCTGGGTTGACCTGGCCTTATCAGCTTGAGTCAGCTTGTCAGGATTTCCCTGGCCTGATAGGCGTCAAACCAGGCATTATAGAACCTGATCAGCCTGACTGGGCTTATCATGCTGACAGAGGCTTATAAGGCAATTTAACACATTTCCGCAAAAGCCTTACCCTTCTTACAAGGGTACTTCTAGTACAGGCGATCAGATTACTTATGATTTATTTAACTACTTATTTAACTACATGTACATTTCTCTATCATTTATGTGTCTATTAATATCTACAAGTGGAGTCTTGCGCGCTTACTTACATGGAGTGTTCACGTTAGGAGGACGTCACTTGAGTTATGTACCTTGTTCGGGCCACGAGTTGTGTCTGGATTTTGCCTCGATTGAGCTCGTTTGACTTTTAATTTTTCAATCTATTTGAGTACTGCAAACACATTTGGAGGTCGTTCTGAACATCACTGTGTGGTATTTTTCATTCTTCAGAGGGGGAATCTGACAGAGCCTGACCAGCACCTGATTAAACCTGATATGCCTCCCTCAAGCAGCCTGACCAGACTCCACCAGACCTGATATGCTCATCAGGTTCCGTCAGTCCCTGATAAGGTAAATTGGATTTTTCCGACATTTCATATCGAAAACACATCGCAAGCAATACAAATATCACGGTCGACGAGTCACTCGAAGACGTCCGCGCTGTACCGACCCTCCATCTCGAGCCAGCCAACCATGCTGCGGGATCCGCAACTCCTCCGAACTGCTTCGAAATATTCATCAAACTCTGCTTCACTTCATCACCAAAACCGGGAGATCGTGCTGATCGCCGGTGATGATTGCAATCAAACACAACCGTGATGGCGGTTTACAAACGGTTTGCAGACTTTCACAAACCATTGCAAAGGTAACACAATGTTGTTGAAGGTTTGCAAACGTATCACATGAATGGCGAAGAATTTGCAAAATTCACACCAGCCTTGTGTTGATGTTGCCTCACAGCACATTTTCATTGCTTTGAAGGGCCTCTTCGAGTCGGTGCGTGCAGTTAAAAGTGTAAATTTTCCTTGAATGTTTAGTATCGTAATATGTAATTTGCATTTGCAAGTGCCCTGGGTGCACAATAATTCTAGACCAGGCACGGCTAGTGAGAAGCAGATTGATCTTATACCCGGAGGTACCGTCCGCCTATGACTTCGATCAGGTGAACAAGGCGGGACAGCCTCTAGAAACGTCGCAAATTGAAGGCAAGTAGTCTTGTCAGTCTGGGCTTGGTCTGGGCCGAAACATCAGCACGTGGGCGGGGTCTGTGCGCGCATCGCCTTGTGTTGATGGTTTGATGCAAGTTGATCGCACCTCTTGCCTGTTCCCACCACTGCTCCCTGCAACCTGTCCCTCTTCCCACCGCCGCCAGCGTCCCTGGCCTCCCAATTCAAGTGGTCAAGGCTCATTTCAGTCCTCTCCATTCACCCACATCAAATGTTGACAGCCTCATGGCTTCCGCGCCTTGTACTCCCTCAAGTCGCGTTCCGGCTCTCGGGCATCTAACCCCTCAAATGCAAGCCCCTTCAAGATCGGCCTTCAAGATACACCTACGGTATTCTGTATTTGTTGAGTCACTACTTAGATCAATCATGGCCGTTTCGGGCCTTCATCTCGACCTTGGAAATCTCGTTGGAGCAAGCACCAGCTTGTGACTCCACCCGGCCTCGTTCACCTTCACTTGTCCCCTTTTATTCATGCTCAAGCCCTGGACCTCAAGACTTGCTCTGAAGCTCTCGTTAGTTATTTCAAGCCATCCCATCTAGTGTTGCCGCGACTCGCTAAGTCGGAAGTCAACTTTCGACTTGACTTGACTTGACTTGGTCAGCTCAAGTCACTTGAAGTCACTTGAGTCGACTCAAGTCAGTTGAGTCACACCAATATTAGTTCACAAGGGTGGATGGCGCTTGCCACTTGGTACACTAATCTGGACGTTACAGCTATTGTCGGAACCGAAGGCACAGATGAAATTTTCTTGTTTTGGAATGTTTTCTAAGAATTATAAACACCTCAGTCAGTTTTGTACTGATTTGCATAGAAACTAGATAGATATACTCAGCAGATTCATACGCAATTAGTGACAGAGAGGAATTTTTTGAAGATATTAGGTATTAGGTAATCTGTTATTTGGGGGCCTTTTCACACAAAATACTGTGTAGATCAGGCCACAGGGGCACATTATTTTGTGTAGAATAACAGATGTACCTAGGTAAGTATGTGACAGAGCCAAAATCATATGAATTGCTCAGATAAGTGTGATCCTCGCAGGTTCAGATGCAGGAAAATGCTGCATGCCTCCAAGGCTGGTAGAAGAACTGGAATAAGGTTATGTGTAATTCTGGCTCTGTCACATCCTCCCCTTGGTATAGATATTGGCCCTTTCAAAATCTTAGGCCCCTGCGGCATGATCTACACATACAAAAACAGTATTTTATTGTCAGGGGAACCCCCGTTTCCAACCCCCGATCCTCCGATCGATCCTCCGATCCGACCCCCGGTCAGACCTCCGCTATCCTCCGACGTTCCCCCGCCGAGCCAAACCCCATCTGGACGGATCCCCGCACTCCGCATGGCACTCCGCATGTGATCGTGCCCGGGATCACTGCCTTTCACTACGCCATCAACAAACCATGCGCAACCCGTAGTTAGCCCTAGCTGGTATATAGGCACGCACCTGGCCGGGGAATCCTTAGACTTTCTCCTCTTCGGATCCCTGTAAGGCTGCTGCTCCAACCTTACTACTTTTCTCTGCACTGTCCATCCTCTCCCTTCCAGGACTGGTCCAGCCTTTGCTGTCTGCATTATTCCCTTCAGCCCTGATTTAGCACACCAGCGCCTCAGTCCTCATTACTCCTTGCAATCCTGCATTGTACCTTCACCGCTACCATTGACTAATCATCATTGGCCTCAATCTCATTGTCTTTTGACTTATCCTCATTGGACCTTCAGATATTCCTTATCATTGACTCGCCTATATCCCTCCTCAATGATCACCTATACCACTCTTTGATATCCTACCTTTTGTATTGCCGTTGTTGAGTTCTTATCTTACATTCTGATTTATATCTTATGTTACATCTGTTCTGTTACATATCTGATCGCACATTGATTGTGACGTAGATTACTTACAGTATCTTCTCTTCTTGGTCTTGACCACCATGTACCTTCGCTAGTGGTTGCTCTTGAATGACCACACTATTGTTCTGTCATTCTGGGCTCCTCTTAGTTATGTCTGGCCGACCGCTCTAGTGTTGACTGCCTCCACAATACGGCAGCCTTCCACTTTTTTTTTTGACACCAGCAGTATTGTTGTCATTCAGGACCTCGTCATCTCTGGACATCCTGCTCCTTCAGCTCTCACCCTACTGCTTCTCCTTTGCTGCTTTCTCTGTCTGCCACCAGTCTCCTCACTGGCCTTCCTCTGCTCATCCCCACATTGTTGCCAGCTCATTGCCGCCAGCTCTGCAGATCTGTCTCACACTCTGTCACCAACACTGCATTGCATTGACAGCCATCTACAGTTGATCAGTATCACACAGCTTCACTGTCAACCATCTGTCAGTGTCAATCTGCTTCTTTCACAGCCTTGGCTCTTCTCTGCAGTTGATCAGTGATATCAATCACTCTTCTGGACTTCCTCAGTGCTTCTTTTGAAGTTTCTGCCCTAGCCTCACCACTACTGTCTCTGCCTGAGTTGCCCCTCCATAAGCACTCACTCCTTGACAACTGGTTGCTTTTTCCTTGGGAATCAGATCACATCAGCATCTGCCCCACTGTAGTCCATGCCGAGATCTGGGTTGCTCTTCCATCAGCACCCACTGCCTCTTTGTTGCTGCTGTCACAGGTTGCCGCTGTCATCAGGTTGCTCTTCCATCAACACTTACTGTCACCTTGTTGCTACTGTCACTGGTTGCTCTTCCATCAGCACCCGCACTGCCTCTCCAGTTTGCACTGCTGTCAATCTGTCAATCAGGAATAGATCCTGGGAATCATGTTCCACTCCTGCCGTTCCTCCGATAGCACAGACCACAGCTCCTCTGTATCTGCACACAGTTTCATCTACACTGGGCCCACTCATCCACAAGTTCCTAAACTTGCACTTCCATTGCCTCTGACTGCTCCTCCACAAGCATCAGACTGCCTATTCCTTAGCAGCTGCATCGCTCTTCCAGAAGCGCTGACCACTTTGGCATGCTCATACCTTCTGCACTTGCACACATCTCCCCGATCGCCGCGGGTTCTAGATGTATTCTTGCTAGGTTTTTCTGCAGGCTCTTCTAGATGTTGCAGGTCTCCTTCTAGGTTTTTTTCGCAGATATTCCGATCGCCGCGGATTCCTGCCTAAATTTCCTCACCTCCTGAAATGATGATTCTGCCCACTGGCTTCAATTTTTTGTACTGTCTTCACATACTGTTGCTGTCCCCCATATTTGCACACTATACTTTACAGTTAAATTTCTTCCAGTGCTGCTATCCCCTTGCCATCCGCTTTTGGCTTTATAATTAAATGACCAATCACTCCATACCTATTATCCCTCTGCTGTCTCTTGTTACTCAACCTTTGGTTTTGGTCCACCTATCTCTTAACATCCTCTGCTTGGACAATTTAACTCTCCCACACTAGGAGGTCTGTTCCTGCTCTCTCGCTTGGCATTCCACCATGGCTTGAGCAGACAGATGTCTGAACTGGAAACGATACAATTTCTTCAAGTTGGGAAGGGTGTAAGGATGATGCTCCATCCTCACTACATCCGGACAGATACATCGACATCCACACATCATTATTACCGCTATCTTGCTTACTCTGCTGCTGCATTACTGCTCCTACCTATAATGCCGCCCTTACATTACCTTATCCTCCTATCACTCAGGGAAGTGAGATCTCCCTCTTGTGATTGTCCGCCTCCTTCCGCCTCCATGCCCATGGATGCCTTCCTTGACTCTCCAGTCATTGGACCTCACCACCGGACCTTTGGTCACCACTGCGCACCTCTGACTTGTACAGCTTATCACCGAAGCTTCAGTTGTGTTCACATTCCCCTTCCTCTGCTGCCGCCTTTTCCTATGGTCATCCTCTATCCGATATTCCGCTATGATCATTACTCCTTTCTGATCCTCTGCATCACCGGCATGATCCATTCCAATCCTCTGCATCACTGGCATGATTCCTCTGTTCTGATCCTCTGCATCACCGGCATGATCTCCCATCCAATCTCCCTGTACTGATGATGGCAACATCGGTATAGTCCCTGTCTCTGGCCTAGCAGCCCATTGACCTCTTCCTCTACTGCCTCCATGTACTGATGATGGCAACATCAGTTCAGTCCCTGTCCTTGAATTAGCATCTCATTGACACCACCTTCTGAGGCTCACGTACCTCAATCTCCTCTTCCGTTGTCCCCACTGGAGTTGTATGGCTGATCCTTCATATCAGGTCTTCCCATCCTCCCTCTCCATTATAGCATGGTTATTCCACATCACGCTATTATGATACCGCCCTCTTTGGAGTCAGATCACTGCTGTACTCCTCACCGTCCCCTGTGGTTTCCCGACACACTGTTGTTCTGGGCTTGGCCTCTCGGAGTTGCATTGATCTTCCAGAATCATCCTCCTTGCTATGTGTTGTCTGATTCCTCCCTTCTGTGCCGTTAGCCATGTATGCATCTCACTGCCTCTACATCTGCTCTCTGCCTCTGCATACATGTGTTCCCTATATCACCTCTGTATTGCCCCTGTATGCTGTTCCATGCTGCACTACCACCGGACTATACCCTTCCAGGTATCGTCACCACTGCCGGACACTATCACTTATTGTGGTACTGTCATCCCTGCTGGACTTTACCCTCCTTGGTATTGTCATCCTTAGGTTGTCCTCTGTCCTCCCATGATATGACTTCCACCTCCGACTTCATTCTATCCATGTTGTCGCTTCTGCAGTCCACCAGTTTCTGATTACTAAACAGGCTGGAGCATACCTGCTGTATCGCTCCATGTTTAGCCAGTGTACCTTGGAATCTCCATCCTTTCCTTTGTTGTTGTTCCACAGATATTCAGCCACAGGTTTCTCTTACACCACTGCACCGTCCTGGCCTTTTCCTTTCAGAATTGACCTCAGCTTTTGCCGTCTGCACTGTCACCTGCTGGCTCCCTGTTCATCCTGCTACTGCCTCCTCTGCCTGGATGATTGATTCCATCCACTCCAGGTCTTCTTCCTACTCTCTCGCATGGCATTCCACCATGGCTTGAGTGGATGGATGCCTGAACTAGAGGGGATTCAATTTTTTCAAGTCGGGAAGGGTGTAAGGCTGCTGCTCCAACCTTACTACTTTTCTCTGCACTGTCCATCCTCTCCCTTCCAGGACTGGTCCAGCCTTTGCTGTCTGCATTATTCCCTTCAGCCCTGATTTAGCACACCAGCGCCTCAGTCCTCATTACTCCTTGCAATCCTGCATTGTACCTTCACCGCTACCATTGACTAATCATCATTGGCCTCAATCTCATTGTCTTTTGACTTATCCTCATTGGACCTTCAGATATTCCTTATCATTGACTCGCCTATATCCCTCCTCAATGATCACCTATACCACTCTTTGATATCCTACCTTTTGTATTGCCGTTGTTGAGTTCTTATCTTACATTCTGATTTATATCTTATGTTACATCTGTTCTGTTACATATCTGATCGCACATTGATTGTGACGTAGATTACTTACAGTATCTGTTCTGTTACATATCTGATCGCACATTGATTGTGACGTAGATTACTTACAGTATCTTCTCTTCTTGGTCTTGACCACCATGTACCTTCGCTAGTGGTTGCTCTTGAATGACCACACTATTGTTCTGTCATTCTGGGCTCCTCTTAGTTATGTCTGGCCGACCGCTCTAGTGTTGACTGCCTCCACAATACGGCAGCCTTCCAATCCCCCCTGCCAGGTGCGCTTCTTCCTGTAGTAGTGTACTTCAATTGACTTCGGATCCCCCCTGCCAGGACTCTTGAGATATTTCGGGCCGCCAGGGTTGCCCTTACAGCAGGAGAAAGTCTCTAAGGGATTAACCGGTCAAGATTGCGAAGTTCGGCTTGGATAGCGACGATTCGGAAGACGATCTTCCGCAACCTCCGGATCCTCCGCAACCTCCGAATTCGAATCTTGCCCCCTCCTCCCCGTCCTCCGAAGCTGACATGGCCGATCCTACTTCCGCGACTTCCGCCGACATGGACCGCCTGTCCCGCATCGAAGAGACCGTCGCGCGCCTCGCAGCGCTAATTGAAAACACCGCACAATCTTCCTTTCCTGCCCCGGCCCCTTCCGATCCGGATCCGGTCGGAGGTCCAGGTCTTTTCGCAAACCTCAGCCCAGCCTCAAAATCGGTCCTCCGACCGAATCCTCCGTTTGTCTTCGACGGCGATCGCACGCAAGGTCGGGCCTTCCTACACGCTGTCAAGACTTACGTCCGGCTCATCCCAGAGGCCTTCCTCGAGAACGGGGAAACCTCCGAGGAGAAGGCCGTGAGATTCGCTATGTCCTTTATGGCGAAGGACTCGGCGCAGCGCTGGGCAGAGCGCATGGCCGGGAAACATCCGTTCCCACTCTCCACCTGGGATGCATTTGTCCGGGAATTCCGTCTCCGCTTCATCGAGGAGAACGAGCAGGACCATGCTCTCGCCAAGCTCGAGTCCCGGGGGTACTACATGGGTGCCCGGGACGTCTTCCGCTACACCGACGACTTCGAGGACCTCGTCGAGCTCGCCGGTTTCGAGGACCAGCTGGTGAAGGTCACCAAATACCGGACCGGCCTCACCCCCGCCATCAACCACGCGATCACCACGTCGAGCGATCCTCCGAGCCTCACGGATTATCCGGGCTGGCGCTCCTGTGCCTACCGCCAATACGAGGTGCTGATCCGCGCACGAGCCGCCGGAGGATCATCGCAACCTCCGACGGGGGTTGTTCCCCGCCCCCGCCCGACCACGGTCGCCCCCGTCTCGGCAGTCGCTCAACCTCCGAGGTCGGCGGCTCCTCCGTTCCCACCTCCGGTCCCGATGGAGGTTGATCGGACCCGTGCCCGCGTGGTCCCACGCCGCACCTGCTTCCGCTGTGGCGATCCGGGACACCTTGCCCGAGACTGCACCACCCCGGTGGACATCCGCTCGGTGGACGTCCTCGATGAGGTGATCCGGCAGCTCAGCGGAGAATTGTTGGAAGAGCTTGCCGCCCGACTCGTAACCTCCGAGCCGGCGATGGCAAACCCCGAAGTGGAAGTGCCGGAGGATTTTGTCCCCCGCGACGAGTGAGCGGTGCGCCCTCGTTCGCGTCCTCCAATCGTTTTGCCTGTTTGTATCACGAGTCCGATAATAAAGTTGATTCAACAGTTGAAACGAGAGACGCACCCCCTGCTTCGAAAGGATTTCCGGAACCTCCGGAACTTCCGAAACCTCCGACGATCCCCCGAGTCCGCCGACCCGGCTGGGAACGTAGGCTTCCGAAACGCTACACGGTGGCGGCCACTCCTGGCTCTAACTCCCTCCATCTCCCGGTGGAGATTGAGTCGGTCGATAACGCTGTCAAACTCTCGCTCAAGGGTTTGGTCGACTGCGGTGCCACCTCGGAGTTTATCGACAAGGAGTATGCCATCTCCACCCAAATTCCGCTTCGTAAACTCTCGCAACCCATTCCCGTTTTCAATGTGGACGGGTCTCCGAACGAAGCTGGAGCGATCTCGGAAGTTGCGGATGTAGTCCTCCGGTACAAGGGGCATTCCGAACGGGTCCAGTTCGCAGTCACGCGCCTTGGTAAGCAGAAGCTCATCCTTGGGTATTCGTGGCTTCGGAAACATAACCCGGAGATTGACTGGGAGACGCGGGATGTCAAAATGACCCGCTGCCCCACCTCCTGCGCTACCTGCCGCGACGAAGTCCGAAAGGAACGCCGCGAGGCCAAGGTCGTAGCTCAGATCCTCCGCTCCGTCCGCGCCGGCCCCTTCCCATCCATCTGCGTCGTCGACGCGGATGACCGAGAAGATGAGGACGACGACGACGACGATCCGGATCTTCCGGAGTTAACCCCCGACTCGGAGGATGACTCGGACGATGAGGACGACCCGATCGAAGATGGCGACCGCATCTTCTATACGCGGTTCGGACCTTCGGAGGATATCCGGGCGACCTCCACCGTTTCCCAGAGGCTTGCGGAGGCTCACGCTAAAAACTCCGGACCTCCTCCGACGGAAGTTCCCGACTGGATTCGGGAGTTCGAGGATGTCTTCAATCGGGAACCCTTTGACTCTCTTCCGGAGCGTCGGACGTGGGACCATGCCATCGAACTCGTTCCCGATTCGAAGCCGGCAAACTGCAAGGTCTACCCGATCTCCCCCCTCGAACAGAAGGAGCTTGATGCCTTCATAGAGGAAGGGTTAGCCACCGGCCGAATCCGTCCGTCCAAGTCGCCCATGGCCTCGCCGGTCTTCTTTGTGAAGAAGAAGGACGGCGCTCTCCGGTTCGTCCAGGACTACCGGGCGTTGAATGCCATGACCGTGAAAAACCGGTACCCGCTCCCTTTGATCAATGACCTCATTAACCGGTTGAAAGGAGCTCGGTACTTCACGAAACTTGACGTCCGGTGGGGGTTTAACAACGTCCGGATCCGCGAGGGTGATGAATGGAAGGCGGCCTTCCGGACTAACCGGGGATTGTTCGAACCCCTGGTGATGTACTTTGGCCTGACCAACTCCCCGGCGACCTTCCAGACCATGATGAACGACATCTTCCGAGACCTCATCTTGTCCGGAGATGTCATGGTCTACCTCGACGACATCCTCGTCGCCCACTCGGACCTCGCGCGCCACCGGAAGATCGTCTCGGAGGTTCTTTGGAGGTTGCGTGCGCACAAACTCTACCTCCGACCGGAAAAGTGCGAGTTCGAGAAGGCCTCGATCGAGTATCTCGGCGTGATCATCTCCCACAACCACGTCAAGATGGACCCCGTCAAGGTTGCGGGAGTTGCCGCCTGGCCGACCCCAGCGAACAAGAAGGACGTGCAGCAGTTCCTCGGCTTCACGAACTTCTACCGGAGGTTTGTTCGGGGGTTCTCGGATATTGCCCGGCCCCTCTTCGATCTCACAAAAAAGGGCATGCGGTGGTCCTGGGGAAGCTCGGAGGATGCGGCCTTCCGAGCTCTCAAGGACGCCGTAACCTCCGACCCGGTTCTTATCCTTCCGGACCCGTCCAAGCCGTACCGGCTTGAAGCAGACAGCTCCGACTTTGCCACCGGGGCTGTCCTGTCTCAGCCCGATGCCGACAGTAAGTGGCATCCGGTCGCGTTCTTCTCCAAGAGCTTGAACGAGGTCCAACGTAACTACGAAATCCACGACAAGGAGATGCTCGCGATCATCCGAGCCCTAGAGGAGTGGCGACACTTCCTCGAAGGCACGGAGCATCCGGTAGAGATCTGGACCGACCACAAGAACTTGGAGTACTTCCGTGAAGCGCGAACCCTCAACCGCCGGCAGGCTCGGTGGTCCCTCTACCTGTCCCGGTTCGACTTCGCCCTTCACCACAAACCCGGAAGTTCCATGGGTCGCCCGGACGCCCTCTCCCGTCGTCCGGATCACGGAGGTTCGGAGGATAATCGCGACGTCACCCTTCTCCGTCCCGAACTCTTCCATGTCCGTGCAATGGAAGGTCTCGTCGTCGCCGGCCCGGAGGTTCCGATCCTCCGAGACATCCGGAACGCGCTCTCTGGAGAGGCCGACCTCGAAGACCCCGTTGCCCGCGCCGCACGGGAGGTCCTCAAGGTCCGCGGCACCCGGTCCACCCAATCCTCCGAGTGGCATGTCGAGGGCGGGCTGCTCTACTTCCGAGGGAAGATAGTGGTCCCCCGAGATACTGACCTCCGGCGTCGGATAATGGAGCAGCACCATGATACACGGATTGCCGGGCACGCTGGCCGTTTCAAGACGTTGGAGCTTGTCTCCCGGAACTACTGGTGGCCCCAGATGTCCCGACACGTCGGCCGTTACGTCGCCACCTGCGACCTGTGTTGCCGTACCAAGGCCCTCCGGAAACTTCCGATCGGAGAACTTCATCCGACGGAGGTTCCCCCGAGCGCTGGCATACGGTCTCCGTCGACTTCATCGTCGAACTTCCGGAGGCCCACGGGTATAATGCGATCATGGTCGCGGCGGATGTTCTCGGTAAGCGGGCGCACTTCATGGAATGCCACACGCAGATCGATGCCGTGGGCTCCGCGCGCCTTTACTACCGGAACGTCTGGAGACACCACGGAACTCCCGTCCGCTACATCTCCGACCGAGGTCCGCAGTTCGTCGCGGAGTTCACTCGGGAGTTGTTCCGTCTCATCGGGATTCAACCGGCGACCTCCACCGCTTACCACCCGCAGACCGACGGGCAGACCGAGCGCATTAACCAGGAACTCGACCAATTCATCCGGCTTTTCACAAACTACAAGCAGGACGATTGGGACGAGCTCCTGCCAGCCGCGGAGTTTGCGTACAACAACCACATCCACTCGTCGACACAGCAGGTTCCGTTCATGACGGACACCGGTCGGCTCCCTCGGATGGGGTTCGAGCCGAACGGTCCACGCTCGCGACTGGAGGACATGAACGACTTCCGAGATCGGATTGCCTCGGGGGTTTCGGAGGCCCAAGCCGCACTTGTCAAGGCCAAAGACGAGTACAAGCGGTACTACGACCGCCGACGAACCCCCGCACCGGAGATTAAGGTCGGAGATCGCGTGTGGCTTGACGCGTCAGATATCCATACCACACGCCCATCCCCGGGGCTTTCACATCGCCGGCTCGGACCCTTCCGTGTCTCGGAGGTTATCGGACGTGGCGCGTTCAAACTGGACCTTCCCCCACGCCTCTCCCGATTACATCCGGTGTTTCCCGTGGTCAAATTGGAGTTGGCGGAGGTTGACCCCTTTGGAGGTCGTCCGGGGTACGAGGAACCCCCGCCTGTACTTGCTGACGGAGCGGACAGCGAGTGGGAAGTGGAGGAAGTCCTGGACGCGAAAATGCGCTACCGAAACCTCTGGTACTTTGTCCGGTTCAAAGGATATGACAACTCGCATGATCAATGGGTAAAACATTCGGACGTCTTCGCCCCTGATGCTATCGCGGAATTCTACCGCAAATACCCTGGGAAGCCCCGAGCCATCGCCGCTGCCACTTTCGACGCCCTTCCCTTCCAGGACCCCGCCACATCCTCCGCCCACATCCGAGCTGTGCGTCGAGGCGCCGCATTCCAAGGGGGGGGTGATGTCAGGGGAACCCCCGTTTCCAACCCCCGATCCTCCGATCGATCCTCCGATCCGACCCCCGGTCAGACCTCCGCTATCCTCCGACGTTCCCCCCGCCGAGCCAAACCCCATCTGGACGGATCCCCGCACTCCGCATGGCACTCCGCATGTGATCGTGCCCGGGATCACTGCCGTTCACTACGCCATCAACAAACCATGCGCAACCCGTAGTTAGCCCTAGCTGGTATATAGGCACGCACCTGGCCGGGGAATCCTTAGACTTTCTCCTCTTCGGATCCCCCCTGCCAGGTGCGCTTCTTCCTGTAGTAGTGTACTTCAATTGACTTCGGATCCCCCCTGCCAGGACTCTTGAGATATTTCGGGCCGCCAGGGTTGCCCTTACATTTATGTGAAAATGCCCCCGAATCACAGATTGCCTAATACCCAATATTTTCAAAGATTCCTCCCCGTTAATGATTGCGTATGAATTCACTGAGTATACGTATCTAGTTTTTATGCGAATTGGTACAAAACTGACCGATCTGCATGCATCTCCACAGAAATTTGTTTCCAGTATCCTTGTTGGCTCCTTGTTCTAATATTGGGCTTATATGGTGAAATAATTTCCCTACGGCAATCTGGATGATAATTCACCAATTCAATCAGGCAGTTCCCCTCAATGGTGATCCTAAACTGCTGATATATTTTTCTGTGACCAATGGACTGGGACTGGCATTTATCAAGTTTGGTTGGCAAAACCATATCATATGGAATGAGCCAATTACTAGCTATAGTATATCAAAAACCTCAAGAGACGGTCCAATATTGGACGAGAAATGTTTGTTTGTCCGAGGACTAGGTTTGTGTCCGGCACGGCGGGGGGGGTTAGTAAATGTTCGCGTCCCAGCCGAATCTGCGTTTCAGGGGGGAAAATCCCTTGTGAAGCAGACGTTCATTTACACCTTTGAATATCAACAATGGCTTCCACTATGCACTATGCTTCGAGCCTTTGTCTGAGTGTCTGACCCCGAGCTAACATTGTACATTCTCTTTCCATGTAGAAGGTAGAGAAGACGCTGCTTCCACCCTCTCGATGAGCTCGACAGACAAACTCACAATACGACCACGACCGGGACGAGCAAGGAAAACAGAACGGAGGCACCGAGAGACGTACTTGTGAGTAAGACGCTGTCGAGACGAAGGGAGAGACGTGGAGACTGGTGATTCACGGGCTGGTCCTGTCCTCTCTTGCTCCCTCCCCATGTCCCTCCTCCGTCTTTTCCCCGACTCTCATCCTTCCTTCCTTCCTTCCTTCCTTCCTTCCTTCCTTCCTCCTTCTCTTTCACGCCACTCCTCCGGCATTCCCTACCCTGTCCATCTCTCACTCCCACATTCCTTCCATCTGTCGAGTCTCAATACTCGTACTCGTATCCCCCATTCCCACAGAATCCCACTCACTCACCCTTCAAATCGCCGCCCTGCTGCCGAATCTTCCGCAAAGAGTCAAAGCGTCCCACTGAACATCACACCGTTCTCACGTCTTATTTATGCGCAAGATGGGCTGAGCCGATACCGCACTCGGTGAGTCAGCTTCACACTCCGCCATAATTCCACTGTAGTTAATATCCTTTTGCGCCCAATTCAACACACGTCGCGCGTGGAAATCAGACCCGGCAATGATTTCTTTTCGAGATGTATGAATTCTTTTGGGAAGTTTATCTCGCGATGCTGTCGAACAAAAAGCACCGTACCCTAGTCCGCATGTATCATGATATCGTCGATCAAAGAGTTCAATTCCGTCCCCAATAGGATCGCCACATCGCCGCTTTGTGATTGATTTGCTGCATCATATGGGAAGCCGGCCAACATATATAAATTAAATCCAACGGCGGTTCGTCCTAGATCCTGATTCCCTCCTCCATTGACATGGCTCCGCTTATTACGGCACCTCCTGTCGTCGAAGTGTAAGCTCTCCCCTAGTTCTGTTTGTTTCCCAGCCTAAGACACGCTAGATCTGGTCCGCAGGTATATTTCTTGCTGGGAAATTATACTTCCATTCACGCTTTGGGAAAGCTTGTTGGAAATCTCCTCCACTGGGGACTTTTCGGTGGTTTGACAGTTCAGCTGTGTGCGTTTATTTAACATACCAATTCTTGCTTGGGGCTAAGGGAGCGCTTCAAGACATCTACTATCAAGCGTTCCCGAATGACCGACTGCGGATCAAATATGTGGTTTATGCGATGTACATCCTGGAACTCCTGCAAACAGTCTTGATCACCCACGATGCATTTGCGGACTTGGGATTTGGCTTCGGTGACCCTTCCTCACTTTTCCAGATACGTCTGGGCTGGTTTACCGTGCCTATCCTGAGTTCAATGGGTATATCTTCCAGTTGACACCTCAGATTTCTGCATGACGCTGAAATTCACCTAGTTGCGTTAATCGGTCAAATCTTCTACGCGTAACGGCTTCACATGTTATCCGAATCGTATATCATTCCCGTGGTAATTGGTCTTGTACATTTCTTCACTTTCGTATGTTTCATTGAAGTGCTCACACTTCACCGAGACGTCTGTTGCAACTAGTATCGGGGGATTCCTTAATGGTAGTTATCTCTTTGAAGGTAGGTCATGTCTTTCACCCTCCAGATAATTTCTTACGAGCCCCATTTTGAAGCCCGTAGCGATACAGGCGTGGAGAACGATGCAAAGACCGCAAAAGCCTCCGGTGTACGTTACAGAATATTGATGCTGGTACTGGAGATACTGAATACTCTCGTAGCTGTGGCTTGGCGGAACTACCCTGACAGACGTTATGATCTCAGTTTCCATGATCTACTACGTTGAGTTTGCCTCGCCTGTTGTCATCTCATCTATTCAATTCGATATGAAGTTATCCAAAAATGCTCCCAATTTCCCACAAGCGCGTGCCTTGGTGTCGAAACTTATTCGAATAATAATCGAGACTGGCTTTGTGACCGGTACATATTCATTCAATAATCATTTCGAAGGTTACGCGTTGATTTACTACGTCGTTCAGCTCTGCTAGCATTGGTGACCATCGCCCTCTTCTATGCCTTCCCTGAGAAAAACTACTACTACGTCTCCGCGCTGCTCATTCCAAATCTCTACGCCAACACCATGGTCGCGGTCCTCAACTCACGTTTCCGAATCATTGGCGGCCGTGAGACCGATCCATCTGCTACAGATATGGCTTCGCTTCCCGACTTCATACGAAGCAATGGGGGAAACCCAGGCTCAACGACCAATCCTGTACCCGGCATTCCCAGCACCCACGAGATTTCCGGAGACAGAGAATTCGCGCTTGTTCAGAGAAGGGGTTTGCACGTACTTTGCCTTCTTTGTTGAATGGTTCAGCATTTTACAGAACTTAGCAGGCTTCCTCCGATTCCCTCGCTGAGTCAGCGAAAGCAAACCAGCTGACTTACTCGATGACCGCGACGCAGTAGGGGTTTCTTTCGGAAGACATACTACGAATGATAATCAACAATATGTAACTAAGCTGTATGCAGTTCAGTCACTCAATTTCACAGAATTTTCTATACCAACGTCGCTTGTGCCTGGAAGTTGCCCGCTATTGCTCGCAGGCCGAAGTTCGATTGCATTACGAGCCCGACCTCCGAAACTGGCTGAGATACGAGATCCATAATCCGACTCGGGAGACAAGCATCTTGATTCCTGGGTTAAAACAGGAGGCACAAGTGTCAATAGTCGGCCTCCCGTGCACACCTTCCATCTCGACTTTTGTGAGAGCTGGAAGCCTAAGGTTTCCTCCTTTAAATATATCAGTAGTCTTCATGTATCATGCTGCACAGATTCAACCGTCCCATAAATCTGTCGCTAGGACAAGAAATCAGCTTGCTTCCTCCGTCTGAGGGCTGAATCAGCCAGGATAAGGAGCGAAAGAATAGCGGCCAAGAATACGCCCGTCGAAAACAACACATCATAAATGATAAATTGGAAACAAGTTCAACGAGAACAAGAAATATATCGCACTGATACTAGTGGACCAAGAAAAATCCCTTCGAGGCTGGACGCACGAATACCCAAGCGGTGGGATGGGCTCTAACCTCGTCACAACCAGCAGCTCCTCTATACTTCGCCTGTATCCGAGTCTTTGCCGTCCCATGCGTCCCCTCCTCCCACTCGTCTGCGATATCCGCGTGATCGTACTCTCTATCCACGCTGTTGCCAGCTCCTCCCCCTTGCGCTCGTGCCAGCTCCTCGTCTCCAAGTTGGTCGCGCTGCGTCGCAAACATCATTTCCTCCAGAAACTCTTGCTGCGTCGGAACCGGACCAAAATCCCCTCTCGGCATGAGCGCGACACGATATTCGCGTTCGAGTTGGTCGCGGATCTGCTCCGCCGTGACCGCAAGGTAGCCCGAGCGCTGCAGCTGCTCAAGTATGCTGTGCATCTTGTAGACGGCACCGCGATCGCCTGACGTCATGGCGCGGCGTCGCGCGATGAGGAACATCGTGCGACCTGCAAAATATTGGATACTCGGTATATTTTTTGCAAGTGAGTGATAGAGAACGCACCGACGGGGTCGGGGATGCGGACAGAGCGCGTGTGGCCTGGCGCCATGTCGAACTAGTTGATATATTTCCGCAATTACGCGCAAGTCGACGGGGATTTATGTTCGGGAAACGCAAGAAAAAGAAAAAACGGATACTGTTAATATCGATTTTGATGGGGGCAAAGGAAACGTACGTGATAGTCCCTCCTATACGAGTCCTTCTTGCTCAAGTACCATATCTGCTTCCACAGAGCGGGGGTACGCACGAATCCTGCAGCCGGCGCAGGGCAGCCGATGAACTCGGCCGGCGGCGCGGGCGCAGGTGTTACAAGTGCGGGGTCGAAGCGCACGGGCGCGGTGCAGAGCTTTTTGTGCTCGCGCCAGTCACGTTGCTGGCACTCCCTAGAAATACAAGCACCTTGTGTGTGAGTAAAGTGGGAAATGACGTTCGCCTGTTGGAATTCACCTGGAACAATATGCTACCAGCTTGCACCCGCTGCACCTCTTGAGCGTAACAGTAGGCCCATCCTCATTCGAAGCGTGGCACGAAAAGCAGGCCACGCGCTGTTTGGATTCATTTTCGGCGTTGAATGATATTTTTGGCGCGGGTTCTCCGGCCTGCGTTTGCGTATAAGAGTTTAGGCCCCCAATGAAAGCAAGAGCAGTGAAGATAATTAAACATACGAATGCGTCAAGGATTCCAATGAGCGCTTGAACAATGTAGAAGTTACGCTGTATTATCCGAAGATGCGCGAACGCGCGCAGATCGTCGGGGAGGTGCGGTCTGCTGCGGTAGGCGTACTCGCTCTCGACGGCGGGATGAGAAAACAAATAGAGAGACTTGACGCGGAGGTTGCCGGTGGGATCGTGCGCGACGATGGCCTTTAGCTGATGGGAAATTAGGTTAAAAAGCGGGGCGAAAAAAGAGCTCAACTCACAAGATTTATGAGGCTATACTCATTGTCCGCTATGAGACCAAACAGCGACATTTCCGGGCAGTCGAAGCGACTTTCCTCGCGCGCTTTGAACGCGCCACGTACCAGCCCATCCAGAACGATATGCTTCTTCGCCTCCACGTCTAGAGCCGTCCACGCTGTCTCAAAGTCACTATAGACGAGCTGCTCGATCGCCTGCCCCACGAGCATTCCCTCCGCCTCAAGCAATGCCTGGGTTGTCGTCGAAATTTCCATGTTGCACCTGCGAAGGTTCCCCATGTACTCCATCATCCCTGGCAGTTCCAAATCGAAATTCTCGTCTCTCCAGGCTTGTAGATCTGCGTTGGGGCCGTATTTCAGGCGGTACGCTCGTTCAAAATGCCAATTCCAATCTCCGGGGTACAACTGTTTGAGCGGGATGCCGAGTATCTTGGGAGGGAGTTTGGAGTCTTCGAGTAGCTTATGGTAGACCATGCTCTTCACGATAGCCTCGAGCCCTGCTCGCTCGGACGGCGATGTCTCAGTCGAAGACGGCTCGCCAGTGGAAGATGGCTCAGCACCAGAGGTCGACATGGATAGGGAGGGCACTGGAACGGCGTGGGCAGGATTTCAAGAGGAAAAAAAGAAGCACGGCTTTGTTCATGTCTGGACGTGTTTGGACAGAGAAGCGGTCCAAATAAAATCGTTGCCTCGCTGATGTAAATATGACGATTTTGAACCTTGTGTGGTCTGAAGGAGAGTGACCGAACGATTGAAGATTGTGTGTATCGGGGGAAAGACTCACAAAACACAAAATAAGAAGGAAACACCCGTCACTTTCAGGAACGACTCGTAACTCCTGCATCTCCTGAGGAGCATCCCTTATTCTGGAGGCCGCTAGAATGTATGTGAGACAAATTCAGACAGAACACTGCGCGGAAATTGGGAAAAAGATAAAGTTGCTAAGTAGCGCCTGATACCATCGGTGGGAGTTGAACCCACACTCCGGAAAATGGGCTGTGTCCAGAATAGTGTTGTTCACGGTAGCCCTTTTTCATTTTTGCCTCCTTTTTGCAGTCCTTTTGCTTCCCTCTTTCAAAAGCAAAAAGAAAAGCAAAAGGAGTCTTTTTGGATTTTCCCTTCTTCAGACTGTGTTGAATGTTCCGCTTGGTTTTTGCAGCAATGGATAGCAACCATTCTGTCTAATACCGCTGTATTAGAGTCCAGAATACCCTCTGAACCATTTCTATCTCAGTTGAGAAATACGGACCCGATTAGTCTCCTTTTCCTACCCTTTTTCGCAATCTGGATGCTTGGGTGTTCACAGTAGCCCTTTTTGCATTCCTTTTTTGGTCCTTTTTCACTCAAATGGCAGGGAAATGGCAAACAGGAAAAAAAAACGAAAAAGGAGCCAAAAAGTGGCAACTGTGAACAACTCTATTATGATCTTGGGAGTTCAATCCGCCTTTCATATAGGATAGTTCGTTGTATCCTGCTGAGACTAGCGATTCCAAATCGTCAGACTGAAAAAGTGACGAGGTCGGAATCCCAGTCATGGAACACAAAAATGTCAAATTGCACTGAGAGTCGTTATTTTGGCTGATAAAAAAGCTACATCAGAAGAAGACTGTAAAAGAGGAGGCGATGTCTCGCGGCCCAGTCTTTAGGGGAAAAAACATGGATTCCCCGGCAAATGAGGATTTTGGACAAATCAAGTTATACTTCAAAATCAGCATTGGAGACATACAACCGGTCAGACATCCTCGTACTCGGCCTCACTCTGCGATAACCATTAGTTGTCAATCCAATAAAGCGCAGAAAACAAAAAGAAAAGCTCACTCCCAAAGGAACTCGGCATCCTCGCGCCACCGCTCTTCCTCGCTCATATTCAGCTCCTCATACCCCTTCTGTCTCGCAATCAGCGTGTGGCTAATCGTCAACGCGCCGACCTCGTCTCCGTTCCCCCGGTACACCCCCTCCATCATACCCCACCCGTCCCACACCACGCTCCCCACCAGCCGTCGCAGCAGCTTGACCTCCGCGCCCGTGTACCCAACGCACTCGCCCATCACGAGTTTCGCGAGCGGGGCGGGGCGCAGCTCGAGGTAGCAGATGAGCAGCTCGAGGAAGCGCGTATTGTCGAGGTCGAAGTACGAGTTGGTCGGGAGCCCGGTTGGGTTGGTGTACCGGAGCTGCGGGAGCCAGTTCCCCTCATCGCAGTGGACGCTCAGGATCTTGATCGTCTGCAGCGCGGGTAGAAGGCCGCTGCCCGTTCCCGCTTCGATTTCCCCATCCCCGCTCGCATTGACAGGCACGTGTGTGCTCTCGAGGTCGCGCACGAGCGCCCAGAAAAGACCCGCGGGCGGGGAGCCGTTCGCCGCGAGCGTCTGCAGCCCCGCGAGCCGGGCGAGGAACGGCCCCCACAGCGCGGCGGGGGTGGTGCACCAGTTTTGGACCGACAGCCACTCGAGGTGCTCGAGCCACGCGAACTCGGGCAGCGCGGCGAAGATCGTCGCGAGCGCGAGATCGCCGTGCGCGTTGGGCACGATCCAGCTGAGGCACGCGTCGAGGGTCACGTCGCGCGGCCAGCGCTCGTTCGCGTAGGTGAACGCGATCGACGCGGTCTGCATGTTCGCCGAGAATGGCCTCGACAGAAGGAGGTCGTTCCCGCCCGCGGGGCAGCCATTGTCGCGGGCGATCATCATGCATTTGGGTGGCTTGAGCATGCGCAGTGAAAATGTGCGGTAGAGCGCGGGGAGGTTGTCGAAGTTGGTGAGATGGAGATTGAAGCGCCGCAGCATCGGGCTGTCGAGCGCCTCGGTGAACTGTGTGCAGTGCTTGGGACTACCAGAGAGATGGAGATCGCGGAGGACGGGGAGGGAGATTGGTTGGATGTGTGATGACGGAGGGGCAGAGAAGCCGGAGAGTTTTAGTTCGTGGAGCTGTTGGAGCTGACCTAATGCGAGTGCGAAACTATCCCAGGGGACGGGTTGCCAATCCGTACAATATATTTCAAGGGAAACTAGCTGAATGGGGAGAGGCGGGAGGTACGAAAGGTTGGTCCACATGAAGAGAGAGCGCAGCGCTGGAAATGGCGGAACGTCTGGCTGGACTGGAATATTGGGCGGACAGAAGGTGTAATTTTCGATCGATAAGTTGGTGAGGTGAGGGAATGGACCAGGAAGCAGGTCCAGAATGCGCTGGCTGGGCATAAGAAACTTGAGGTGGATGCGCGCTATCCGTTCCGCTATTTTCAGCACGTCGCACACCAAAGTCTCGACGAGAGAGAGCCGAGTGTCCGCCGTGACGATCAACAGCGAGGACTTTGACCGCTGAAGGCAGGCGCTCACCCAGGGGCGAGATTTGAAGACGACGTGACTCCAGAGCAGCGGCGTATCAAGGGCGATCCGCCGCCAAGAAAGGCACACATGGCTGCACGCAATCCAAGAATACTCGGCAAACGAGTGCTCGCACATCAGGAGGAAGATCTCCGCAACGATCTCCGGTGGCAAGCGGCTTACTGCGAGCCTCGCGTTGTGTTCTGGATCCGGAGGCGGTTTCGACGGAGGGTCAAAGACAATGAACGGCGTAGCCCCAGATGTAGAGGACATAGAATGGAGAGGAAGGAGCGGATCCTTGATCATCCCCCAGGGAGCGAAGGGCTGCGGTGCGAAGAGTTGAGGGCGGGTAGGGTCTGGCTGCCGGCGCTTAAGGGAGACTTGTCGTTTGAGTCGCTCCCACAGATCTAATGGACAAGGTCAGTCAACAGTATCATAGAAATACAATGGGCCACGCACTGGAAATGGCCACAGGCTTCATACTCGCTAGATCGCGTGCGGTGGATGGGAGGCAGACGGTGTGGGTCCGTGCAATTAGCGCGGCGCAGCGTGTCTGGTGTTTGGTGATTCCGGCCCGAGTGCCGACGTTATCAAGTTGTTCACCAGATCCCCGTAAACTATGGAAATTTCGTGAACTCGGTGAACTGCTTGGTAAGCATCGCGTTCACGACCGTTCACCGGCCAAAAGTAGGAAGAAAGGCTTCACTGCCATAAGGTGAGGAAAATTGCTTGCCAGAGATGCACGCTGTGCAAGTTTAATGAATGAGATGAATATCACTTAGCGCCCGGGGTGCATGAGGCTTGGTTGATTTGGTGTGGAGATGGCTGAGTTTGAAAAGGCTTCAGAAGGACGGACAGAGGCCGCAATTTTATAAATAGAGCGATTCAGTATGATTATAATCAAAAGTGTCAGAATTGAACTCCCGGATTTTTAATTGCCGCACCTCCAAAAAGATAAACACGGCGTCGAGGTTTGGGGATAGACGAACTGTGGATGTGGAATGTCGAGGAATTTAAGGTTTCTGTGAGAATTGGTTCGATTCCCAAGATGACATAGACGACCCCAATTGCGAATCATGAGAGTTGGGTTCAGAAGTCGCGTGTCGTACTAATGCGATTCCGTGGTCAAAAAACGAGGGATGCATTCATTATCTACTAAGCAATTACTCTGGACCTTCAAGCTCGCAGGCGGCTGGGATCTATGGTCAGTCGATGAATTTAAAGAGACGACGGTGTTACGCACCTCAATCTATCGAGAGCGGTCACGGATGAATTTCTACCAGTCTCTGCGACCCCAATTCCGACAACCGCTCAGCCACCTGATAATAGTTACTAACTTCTCTCGGAATCTCCCGCGCAAGCCGGTGTAGCGAAGTGTGCCACACAGGGGTATCGCAGCGCATGGTGAACATCCGAAAGCGCTCGTTACCTCCGTCAAAAAAACGCATGACGTGCAGCTCCATCCGACCGCCGCTCCGTGTCGCGCGTTCCCAATGCTCGTCCCAGTCGATATCACCATGTTTATCCCTCTCTCGCGTCCGCACCATCGGCTCGGCATGTACGTAGGTCTTGGCACTCAGGTATGTGAATAAGGTGACATGGGGCTCGGGCGCGGGGTCGTTGCCTCGAATCATACGCAGGCGGTCACCGAGAGCGTTTTTCCGCCACATGGCGGCCTGTGAGTCCCTGTGCAGAATTGCGCGCATGAAAGAAAGGCTACGGGGGCTAATAGATTCATGATGCTCTGAGAAGGGTGTTCGAACGTTCACATTAACTCACAATTCAAATGATATCCAAAACTCAGAAACACACCAATCATGAAGGTTCGAATGCCTCTGCATTTCGTACGATGATTGCCTTCCATCCAGTCCTTTCTCTGGCAATCGCGAGAGCAGTAGAGCATATGCTGACACTGAGCGCAGCGCCGAAATTCGATCTTTTTCGCGATCTTGCCGCACTATTTAGTTCAGAGAGATCAGCGGAGACAAGTAGAATGAGTATTCAAGACATTTCCGTATACCTCTAGGTTATCGCATGCTTTGAGATGAGCGACCTCGCAAGAGCGGAATTGCTTGAGGAGGTCGATACGCTCCTTCGCGACGGAGTAAAACGACTCCCAGACGTCCCATATCGGCGACCGCTTGAATTCTGCCGTACCAACCAGTTCTTCGATCTCTTCAACGGCTTCTTGAAGGCGAGTGGCCACTGTGTAGTACACTGTGGACGAAGGCAGGCTAACCCGCAGGATGAGCCACAGTGGAGAGTCGTCGTCTGGATCGGTGCATATGGTCGCGTATTGAACCACGGCGCGCAGGAAACCACTTGACAGCGCCTGGCTTATAAATCAGTCGCGATGAACCGAAGCTACTCACGACACGGTCGATACTAATCATAGGCACCAGTCTGGGTACCGAGGGGGTGAGCGTGGGCTGCGGAGATCGAGTCGTTCGCGCTAAGGTCCAATCCATCACCATTAGACTCCTTCATCCCGATCGTTTGCAGCCCGGTATTCCACATTGCCAAGAGACTTCTCATATCCTGAGTCGAATCCAACGCAATGCGTAAGTGACTGGGTCAAGCATCACAAAGAATGGTTTGGTAAAGATGAAATTGGGGAGGGCTGGACTGATGACAGACATAGAAAGCTCAAGGGGAGTCAGGTTTTTGTCGGGAAGAGCCCCATGGTAAGAAACGATACCGTCTTACGACGTTTTTCCGGGAATCAGGGGCCGGAGCACGGTTCGCGGAAGTCGACGACGCGGGAGTGGCGGTCCGTTGTTGAGCCGTGATTTTAGGTGCACGCGGCAGAGCGCCCCCAAGCTCGAGGCGCGCAATGGTGGCCTGGATGCCTGCCAGGAGTCTGCGGAGGTCCTTTTTATCGAGACGGAGCTGTGCGTTAATTTTTGCTTGGACTGCAAATTGCTCCCACATTGCCGAATCCTGGTTATTTCGCCGAAGCGGTGTGCGACTGCCGCGCTCAGAGCCGTCGCGGTAAGACGGGCCGCCCCCTCAGAGGGGCGGCCCGGTCAGGACCGATACGCGGTCCGCTAGCTCAGCCTCCAATTCTGATACGCGCGCGGCTAGATCAGTGCCGTACTGTTTGCGAGACCGGCTGTGAGCACGAGGAGAGACAGAAGAATGTTCGATCAAAATTGGAATCTCCGGGATTCGATCCGATGCATTAAACTAGGTTCTTGAATCTGTCTCGGTAAGAGAAGGAGAGACGGAGAACTTCAACGATGCGAGCACCTAGAGCCAGGGATGCTTCTCGGAAGGAGTGATCCATGTTGTTGGCCAACGCGACCCACTGGTCGTGCTCGATACTGTACTATTTCGACCGAGAGTTCACAGGGTCCAACGTCATTGGATGTCGAAGACAAAGCGGCGGCCGAGCCGCTGCATAAGAACGGCGCACCCATGACCGTAGTCCAATCCAGTCCCACAGCAGGCATGATATACACCTCCACCAAGCCGCCCGCTTCCACTCCCCAGCTCGACCTGCTTTCCTTTTTGTTCGGTGTGTGCTCGACACCGCTTCCAAGCTATTGGCACTCCTGACAGCGGGTAGATTCGCCGCAGTGTTTGGCCGAAGAGACAACCGTGCTCCATGCAGAGGCCGCGAATCCGAGCAATGGAATAACAAAGACCCAAGCCCGCATCTTGACGCGCAGGATAGCATGCACTGTTCGCACTCGTTTTGGAATTGGCCAGGACGGGAGTGGAAAGGACATAGTGGTGGTGATGTCGACTGGCCAGGTCAGTTCGGAACGCGTGGCTTCAGTTTGAGCTCGACTAACCTACTCGGCAGTTCTTGCTACCGATCCTTTTCTACGGTAGACTTTATTCTCTTGATTCAAGTCATCTTCAACTGGAACTTCGTTTGATCAGGCATACTCGCGGCCGGGGGAGTGGTCTCGTTCGCGTCATCGTCATTCAGGCCAGAAGAGCTGGCTACCCAGATGCAGCAAGGCTCGGCTAAATTGTGCATATCTTGCCCGATATCCCAGGATACTCTGTTATCCGCCGCTCGTCTATGCGAATTTCCGTTGCATCACTGTTTGGTTCTGGACTCCTGGCAGCCTCAACGACTACTCCGCGTGCTGACCGGTTCATCGCTTCAAAGCATTATTGGCGAATCCGAGCTGGACTGGCCGCGAATAACAAACAAAGAGGAGCTCGAGAACAGTTTAATATGTCTTCTATATAGCTCTGGGACTACTGGAATGCCTAAAGGTATACCCAGCTTCATCGAAACAAACACCGCTCAGTCTTCAACCACAGGGGTGAAAGTATCCCATACAAACATGGTAGCCGCGGCTTACCTTGTAGGTCTGGACCTCCGTCAACATTGGGGAGCCGAGGGGAAATGGAACTATCGAACTCTAGCTCATCTACCGACAGCTCATATCGCCGGAGTGAAGGGTTATTTTGTGTCATCATTCTGGCAAGGCGGCACAGTTTATTGGATGTCCAAATTTGACTTTGTGCAATTTCTCGAATTCAATCGCAGTCTGGAAATCACAAGTTTTTTGAGCGTACCCCCGATCTACTTGCTCTGCACCAAGTCGCCGCTTGTTAAAGACCACTTCCGTTCGCTCAAATCAGCCTTAGGTGAGTTCGAACTTGTCTCGTTCGGAGCCGCTCCGACGTCTCCCTCGTAGCTGGTGCAGCGCCCCTAGGGAAAGAGCTGCAAATCGAAGCTAGCAAAAAACTAGGGGTTTTCCTCGCCCAAACGTGGGGTTTATCGGAAACCACGGGATCGGTATCGGGCGGAGAAGTGAACGTTGAAGACCTCACTGGGAGTGTTGGTCCACTCCTTTCCAACGTGGAGCTTAGGCACGTTCATCCATTCCAAGTATTATATGTGCTAACCTTTTGCGCGTAGGATAATCGACGAGGACGAGAATGATTGTTCTCCAGGCACACCCGGGGAGGTTCTTGTGAAAGGGCCAATAGTTACCAAGGGGTATTACAATAATCCCGTGGCGGATGCTGAATCCTTCAAGGATGGATATTTTTGCACTGGAGACATTGGCTTTTTTAAAGAGGACCGATTATTTATTGTGGTACGTTTTTCTTCAGCTCCACTGGTGCATTCGACATACAATCAATCATTTTCAGGATCGCAAGAAGGAGCTTATCAAGTATAAAGGCTTACAAGTTGCTCCCGCCGAACTCGAGGCAGTCTTGACCTCGCACCCGCACATCTTGGACGCCGGAGTCATCGGAGTTTTCGATGAAGAGCAATCCACAGAGGTCCCTCGTGCATATGTCGTCGCCGATAAATCAGTGATCAGTGCGAAAGCGATCCAAGATTTCGTGAGGAGCCGCGTTGCGAGCCACAAGCAATCACGAGGAGGCGTGGAATTCGTTGCGGCTGTCCCTAAGTCGTCGGCAGGGAAGATTTTAAGGAAGGACCTGCGAGCACTGGCGATGGCGACGAATCCCGCGAAGGCAAAATTGTAATTTGCAATAAAATCATGTACACAGGATATCCTCCCTATAATATTTCATTGCTGTATCCTTCCGTAAGCCGTATTCCGGCCATATTCTCTCCGTACCGACCCTGCAGCGATTCAATTAAAGTGTGCTTACTGTACCGCAGCCGTACGATATTCGTAATACAGTCAAAAATGACCGTACTTACTCGCTTATAGCGTAGCTTCATGTGCTTGACCACAAGCTCATGTGCAAGTAAAACTTTAGGGAAAATTGTGGAGGTCAAAGCCATCGATGTCCAGCAGTACACGACGGAAGCCAGTGGATTCAAGTGGCCGAAGAGATAATGTGGGCCGATGATTTTATCTCATTGTCACACACCGTCCATCGTCAACTGATAGTGGTCGCCAATTGGTGGCCACTGGTGGCCGCCAGTGACTTGGCAAGTGATGGGTGTATTACTCAGGAAATTCAAGTCGGAAAAAAATGTATTTTTTACAATGAAGCATATGTGCGATTAAATGTGGTGTACTACTACTTCTCAAAAACACTAGACAAGGATAAAGGTGAATCACCGGCAACAGGCCGCTGCACAAGGGTGGACTTCCGGATGACTGGAAACCTCTCGCCCCGACTACTGGGGGTCACAGTTAGGCGGTCCGCGTCCGTCTCATGGCCAAAGAGGTCGTCCATTAAAACGCTATGCTTGAACTTGGAGTCGCCTGGGCCATACGCGGTGCTGATCGCCGTTGCGGGATCAATCAGTCGCCTTCGTGCGAGTGCCGCTTGGGGGAACTCGCGAATCTGCAGGATCGCGAGGACGGTGACAATTATCACCGATATACTTTTAGGAGGCGCAAGATCAGTATAGTACAGTTCGTCTAAAAGTTTCAACCGCTTACCAGTAAAGGGTTGAGATTATGAAGAGAAGTAGAAACGGCGCCAAGGGTAGGCGCGATCCAATTTTGGGATCAATAAACTGCATATCGAGCGCTTCCGCGGGCTCCATGACATACGAAGTCATCGCAAGCGACACCTGTGAAAGCTTCTGGGCGAAAGAGTCGTTGTAGCGACCAGAAAAGAGGCCGGCGCCGTTGACGGCGTCTGGCACAAAATGTGGACCAGCCTGTGAGCCATCGGATACGCGCTGCCCCTGGGCCAAATCCGAGGCAGAGCTAGAAACCAGGGTATAGGTGCCGTTAAAGTAACGGTAGGTAACATCGAGAGATTGTATGTTGCAAATGAGAATATTGGTTCCGCCCGTGTTGCCGTGCACGAAAAATCCGGTGTCGCCGATGACTGGGCAGACAATTCGTCAATTGATTAACTCGAAAGTAATTTGAGCAAGTCCACACACATTCATCGTTCGCGTTATGGAGGTTATATGCCGAGGACAGTACTTTGATTCCGAAACGGATATTACTGGTTTGTGCATCAGAAGTCGGATGACGCGAAAACCTGAGACAACAAACTCACACAGTATTGGGGTTTTCGGAGCAAGGTAAAACTAGGCCATCGGGACCGAGTGGTCCACCGGTTGTTTTTACAAAACCAGGGCTAGCGTCTGCATACCGATCGCAGCCCGTGCCTGTCATGTTGTAGTTGACAGATGAACAGTCTAGGATAAGCCCCGCATCCGGACCGGTGTTATTCAAGTCCACGCATTGTGCGGTTACACTCGTGCAAGATGTTTTGACACCAAGAGTGGTGGCGGAATATTGCAGATTTTCAGAGAGATTGGCAGCCGGCGGAACCATGATGGCCGTCGAATCGTTGGTGAAAGCGACAACATTGTCTTCAGAGACCCCGTTAATGGTGAGAAATTGGGCAGAAAGCGCCTGAGGATTCCCCCGCTCCTGTAGCCACCGAGTCAGTTCATGTTCACAAAGTCGCGCATCATTCTGGACACGCACCCTCGTATATAGCCGCATTGATATGGCTTATCATTGGTGAAATTCTTCGTTTCATCGCACAGGGTTTGGTTCACTCGACGACTCAGTAATGGCATGGGCTCGCCATTCTGTTGGACCTGCGTCGTCACTGGATATATAACAGCATCGGAAGTGGCCCCAAGCCACATTTCTACCCCCGCCGAACCATACGCCAGAGCGAGGAAGGCCAATAGCATGAGTACGGCGTAGAGTAACATGGGTGGTCTGCGCAGCGCTTTGCCGCCCGGAACAGAGCCTCTACCAACAAGGTAGTTGGAGCCATTCCAAAGCGCTAAGAGATTTGCGCCGTGGAGTGTTTCCATCAATACCCCAAGTCTGAAAAGAAAAAAAAAATCAAGTCAGGATCCTCGACTGGAGTAAGTGGCGTACTGGTAAGGTGTGGGTCTATCCATCCCTTCATCTCGAGATGAGATGAGCCATTTCCCGGCTAGCCAATATGCCCCTAATCCGATGGCAAGAGGTGCCGACATGGAGACGACAACCGAAGAGGTATGAGCGATGGTGAGAGTCGAGCCGAGAGGGGCTGTGGTGTAAACGGCCCCTCCCGTTACGTGATAAACATGGACGGCGAACACCTGGATAAGTAAACCGATTGCGACGAGAACAGTGGCCAGAACGATTGCAGAGGCTGTGAGCAGGATCGCGAAAGTGGAGCCCGAATCCGAGTCAGTGGCGTCGACTGCGTGGAGGACATCCGCTTTTGAAGAGCCTGCATTCCGAGACGGTCTGTTGGGCGACAATGGTAGCGTCGTTTGGTTGACGGGCAGGGTGTCGACCTCTGCGTACGGGTCGTACATGGTGGTCGTCGTAGAGCCAAAGAGCGTCGAGCGAAAAGCAAATTCCGGACGCGAGGCATCATGATGATTGACCAATTGTTGCACCCGTCGTCGCTAAAGTGATGTTCACATCGAACAGGTTATATTTAGATCTCGGGGAGAAAAAATCATCTCTCTTCAAATACCTCTTCCACTTTGCAACTATAAACCAGGGAGCACCTCCCAATCTGTCAGTGGAATTAAGAAAAGACCGAAATGCGAATCGCACACACTGCCAACGAGTACGTCGCCGGTAGTTTTGAATGCCGTCATCGTCAATATATCGCGATCGGCGCAGATGAGCGCAGATGAGCGCCAGGGATTAAGCCCTTGCGGCTAAATGGTACCTGGATCCCAACTTGATCCTATTTTCGCCAAAGTTCAGCCTACGTTTGAACGCGAAAAAACATCCATGTGCGAGCCTAATGCCTCAAAAGTAGCCAAGACCCGAGATCGTTCGAACTGTGGAAAAAATACCGCCTGTGGAACAGTATTTTATTGCGTGGAAAGTCTTGATATCGATATCGTCTAGACTGTATGAGCGCGTCCGAGATTTACTGGCGGCCAAAACCGGAGGCATGCCAATGAAAGCCGTAAAGAGGGATGCGACCGAAAAGGTGAAAGTCATGGGAAGATTGATAAAACAATAGCACACCTATGCGATGAAGCGTTTGGCACAGGACTGCGTCCGGCACCACCTCGTCGAAGTCGAGAAGCAGAAACGGGCCAAATGCAATGATGGCCGAACTCTTGCCGAAGATCAAATGACTCAGCCGCCGTGCACTCTTTCTACAGCCACGATGTATTCGTTTCCTCTGGATGTCGAGCGGGAAATCTTCGAGACAGCTGCCCTGGGATATCCAAAAGGCATTGCCGCCCTTATGCAAGTCTCGCACTTCGTCCATAGCTGGCCAGTTTTTCTTCCAAAAACGGGCTCAAAGTCAATACTCATAGTATCAACAGGATCGAGCCACTGCTTCCGTTTCTTCAATCTTTGAGACACGGAGCCTAGCCGGATTGAATCACCCACTCCTTCGCTCTGTGGCGCATCTCAATGGCTCTCTCGCCGTCAATCGCTACCGATACCCTCCTGCACCTCCTCGCGGAATGCCCCAAACTACTCATTGCCATCGTTCCCTTTTATCGGGATCACGGAGCTCGAGGTGCTATTACGATTGCTCAGAATATCATCATTGCGGATCCCCGGTTGGTTGTGATGGTGGTGGCAACGACCTACAACTTCGATCGGTGGATGGGGCGATGATGATTTTTGGGTGCGCGCACAAAAATTCGTTGCTCGGAAACGATCTGGGGAAATCGAGAGTATGTCTCTTTGGCTTGACTTTCCCTCCGCTTATCCGTACACTTAGGTACTTGTTTCCTGCTTGATGAGACCACTCTCGCATCTTCTGCTTAGACTCTTCACATCACATACCGTTTATTGCATGTCAGTTGGGACAAGCCAATGCGCATTCCGAGACTTCATTTTGTGCCGATCACTGCACGGTCTGATCCTACCGCCATCTGTAAAAGCTTTTAGGTAAAAATAATCCTTGCAGGAAGCTGTTAAACGTCTTGCATGGCAAAGTGTGGACCGTAAGTGACGTCAAGGGATATGATCGACTCAAACTGACCCGAACCTAGACAGGGATGCGGCAATAGTCGAAGGGGTAAGCCGCGGGCGACTACTCGCAATTGAAAAATCGGAAGCAGTACTAGAGCTGAGTTTATGCGAGATCAACGAGAAGATATTGAATTTCGAACGTAGAGATGGACCGCATTATCATCATTTCTCTTCCCAGAGGCTCGGAGAGTCCGAGAGGGAACTTGGACCCACTGCTCCACAGATCCGCGGCTGTACAGGATCAAAGGGGCTCGATCGGCGGAACATTGAAGCCCCACTGCGGGAGTAAAATCCACCTTGTCTCACCCCCTGTTCAAGCGGATATAAATTCGCGCTCCCTTCGCCTCTTCAAAGCCCCACATCTCCGCTCTCCCACTTATCACATCAATCTCCTTGCAACAAAACTAACCATGCCTTCCTTCCCTCACGATCTCGAGAAGGGGAAAAAGCCTGGGTTTACCTTGACTCTGCCGCCCAATGCATTCGCCTTGCGGACTATAGAACGGAACGCTTTCCCCGGTACTCCCACGGACAGCGCAGCGTCGACGCCGGCTCTAGAGGAGGACAAGCTCCTGGCGACGCCGGCTCATGAGAAGAAGCAGCCCCCCCTTGCTCTCATCAAGCCGAAACGAACCACCAGTCGGACGATTCAGTTCCAGCTATGGTTCAACACGTATCGGTATGCTGTCCCTCTCGCCGCCCTTGAGCCACTTAATCCTAACGATGACGACAGAAAATTCTTCACGCTCATCGTGACCTTGAACCTCATCGGTCTCGTTCTGGCTGCGACCGGCAGATGGGAGTACCCCAGACGATATACGGGCGCGTTCGTTCTGGGCAACCTGCAGTGCGCTATTTTGATGCGAAACGAACTGTTTGGTCGGTTCTTGTACCTGATTGTCAACACCCTCTTCGCAAAGGTACGCATTTATTCGGGGAATTTGGAAGACACGTACTCACAACGACACAGTGGCCACCTCTTTGGTTCCGTTTGGGTTGCACATCGGCGCTGCAGGTATGTCTCTTCGTCCTTGATTTTCAACCTTCACTCAATGACGCTCCTCATTCAGCATCTTGGTGGGGTGCACAGCGGTTGCGCGACATCCGGCGCGATTTGGCTCCTGTTCCGGATCGTGATTATAATCATCAACTATCGCCACTTCCCCGCGTCCATCATTGCTTCTGGAGTGGTCACCAGTGTCGCCGTGTTCATCTCTATGGCGGCTGCTATTCCGTGGGTGCGTAACACTCATCACAAGTGCGTATTTCCTCCGTTTTCGCCTGCGACCTGATTTTGATCATTATTATCAGCATTTTCGAAGCATATCACCGTCTGGTCGGTTGGCTCGGTCTCGTATCCAGTGCGTATGATTCTTGCCTCACCCAAACTTGGATTGATCCACCTCTCCATAGCCTGGGTTTTTGTTGTTCTTGGCGATTCTTATGACCACACGACCCATACCTGGAACCCGAACGGCCGTCGGATTATCCACCAACAGGATTTCTGGTTCGCCCTTGGAATGTCAATCTTGTGCGTTAACCCAAACGCTGCTTTCTGACGAAGATATTGATTTTTTATCTCCCTCTCAGCGTCATCATTCCCTGGCTTACGGTTCGTAAAGTCCCTGTCGTGATCGAACATGTACGTCTCCGTTTCTTTTCCGCGAGATTTCCCATTGAAACTCGCTTGCTGCAGCCTTCGTCCAAAGTCGCTATCGTGCGTTTCAAGCGTGGGATGCAGCAGGGTCTCTTAGCTCGAATTTCCCGGGGATCTCCGTTCGAATACCATGCATTCGGGACCATATCGTATGTCTTTTTTTCGTGCTCATTGGATCGCGCTGACGCCCGAACAGTAAGGGAATTCAGTCCGACGAACACTACCTCATTTGCGGTGTCCAAGGCGATTTCACCCAGGCCCTCGTTGAAAATCCGCCCACCCACCTCTGGACGCGACAGCTTAAGTTCGCCGGCGTTTCAAACACCACGAAAATATACAAGCGCGGTATCCGTGTCTGCACCGGAACGGGGCTCGGCGCCGCACTCTCGTCTTGTCTGCAGAGCCCGGATTGGTACCTTATCTGGATCGGCTCTGGCCAGGCCAAGACCTTCGGCCCGACGATCTCAGCGTTGATCCACGACAACTTGCCCCCGACGCAGTACACCCTCTGGGATTCGAAGGAGCGGGGATGCAGACCCGATATTATGAAGCTGATCAAGGAGACTTATGTTTCGTGGGGTGCCGAGGTGGTGTTCATCACTTCGAATATGGGTGGCAACACGGAGATGATGGAGGGATGCAAGAAAGAGGGCATCCCTGCGTTCGGTACCTTGGTTCGTCTCTTCCGTCGCACCGAAAAGCTTAAATTGACTTGAACTTGGTTCCAGTGGGATTTCTAAACATTTGGGCTGTTTGCTTTGAATTTGTGCTATCGAATGTACTCAAAGTAGCCTCTGTGATATTTTATTGAGACGAAATATAGAGCTTATCACTTGATCATTTGAATCCTGTATGCGACGCAGGGCAACGTCTGCCTCCTACTCGGCCACACTAAGTTGTGGCTCCACAGCAAGTTTAATATATCGCGAGGCCGAGATGCCGGACTTTGCGGTTGCTTTCCTTCTCACGCTCTCTGATTTGTACTTTCGCCCAAATCACCACCATCTGGAGACCGACCGGCGATTTTTCCTTTCCTTTGCCAATCACTCCACGGGTAAGACGGGCGTTTCTTTGGAAGAGTCTCACCTGCTCATTGGTTCACCCAGAATGGCTTGCTGGGACAGCGGAGCAATACCTGATAGCGATGAGCTGTACTCGAGTCTGAACTATTATTCGGATTTCTTGAATCTCAAACATCTCCTCGCCACAAACGACTGCCCCACCGACAGCGAAATAACCGCTATTCGAGCCATCTTTGGCGAATGCCAGACGAGGATGGATGCATTGAATGATCGCATCGATATTCTGAAAGCTACGATGGATCGGCTCGTCGCAGAGCGGGATGACATGGCTGAACGCGTTCAGCTGTACAAAAATATCCTAGCGCCTGTTCGTCGCATGCCGTCAGAGCTTGTCTGCGAGATATTCGGCTGGACATTGCCGCGCACCACAGCCTTCACCGAAGACACATTGGAGCAGCCTCCGGTTCCTCAGCTTTCGTGGTATCTGGGACACGTTTCCCGGTCATGGAGAAATATATCTCTAGCCTATCCATTGCTGTGGAGCACCATCACTGTATTTCACTCCTACCGTCATCCTCAGGCAACTTCGCGGTTACCCATCATCCAGACTCAGCTCCTCCGCTCCGCCAATGCACCGCTTACCGTGGATTTCAGATGGTGGGAGGACAAAATTCCTGAAGCCACTTCGCTTCTAAGCGCGCTTCTCACCCATTCTAATCGTTGGGAGAGCCTTCGATTCGGCTGTGACGAAGACACAGGCCCTGTGCTGCTCCGACTTCTTCAGCGCGTCAAGGGGCGCCTGCCCCAGCTGAAAAAACTAGAATTCGCGGACAAGGGGGCTGATCCCGACTCTGTTGGATTGGACGTCTTTTTGATTGCCCCCCGCTTGCACGACGTTTATCTGTCCGACCTCACCTTCAACTACCGATCGCCGTCGCTCCTCCTTCCATGGGGACAAATCACCCGCTACGGGGGTGCTTTAGACCTCGAGCAACAGCTTAATATTTTGCAGACCTCCTCAAACCTCGTTGAGTGTGCTCTGGGTATTGAGGACTGGGACGTAGTCCTTCGTAACGTGAATCCCACACTCCATAAGCTCCGCCGACTCTACATACCACAGGGCGAAGTCCTGGACTATATTGTTGCTGCACCACTGCTCGAATATTTTTCCTGTGATTCAAGGCTGGCCTCAGTACTCCCTTTCCTTCAACGCTCCTCCTGTCAATTGACCACGTTGGTCTTGGCGAAGGAGTGCGACCCGGACGGTCTCATTCCCATCCTTCAAACCACTCCATCACTCAGAAGCCTTGTTTTAGGCTATGTCCACAAGGACGATCACAGCATTCTGAAGTCCATGACGGTCTCAGGTTCGGGAGCGGACCTCTGCCCCAATCTTAATTTCCTCGCTTATGGTTGCATGGATCCTTGGGTACCTCTCGAGAGCGACCTTTTCATTCCGATGATACAATCTCGTCTCCAGCCCGGTCACAGGTCTCGTCTCTCTTCCTTGCGCCTTTTCTCTTGTGTTTCGAATCGGGACTTTTCCGTCATTATGCATCGGATGCAACCTCTCATAGACCAGGGGCTGGACATCAGCCTTGGGCAGGGTCTTCAGCACGAGACCCGGTTTATCGCTGACGCTCAGCGATTGTTTGTACTCCCGTGTTGACGAATGAAATCGTGGTCCACCACTTGGCGACCTCCTACTCATCTTGGTATCTGTTTGTTTTTACTTCGTGAAGTCTTCAATTCGATTTCAATATCTATTGGAGTGCGCGCGAGCTATTCAGGTGATCTATGTGCGACGCCATTATATTGTAATCCAGGTTAAGCTTGTATTTATGCTTTTCTCTGCTGTCTAGGACATGCCGTGGAGCATAACCGGGGTCCGCGAAAGATGGCCTAAAATTGGTGATTTTTTCGCCGCGACTCATGTTTTCAGCTCGAAAGCGCGCGTTGTTATGTGATTTTTTGCCAGCTGCGCAATCAACGAAATTTTCGGCCAAAAATTGGACTGAACCCGGCCCATTGCCCAAGCCTCACGTTTTTTGTCCGGACTGGTCCCAAGATCCTCAGCCTCTGGGGCCAAGTTTTTCCAGTCGGGATCTAGGTTTGGACGTGAAATCGGCCAATTTTTGCCCGGCACCGGACCTGGCCTCCCAAGGTATTATCAGAGACGGCAGCGACTCGCGCGTGCAGGAACTGGAAAACGCGACAATACAAGGTGAACATTTCGACACTTCAATTGATAAAACCGAACCCGGTTCGCTGATGCGCAAGTGGCTTTCATCAGAACCGCCACGTGGCAGCTGGGGATTTTTTCTTCCCTTCCCAATCGTTATACTAATATACTGGGTAGTTTATCGCCTTTATTCCGAGTCACACGTACGCATGCTGATGCGTAGCCGTAGAATGAGCGCCCTTGATACCAAGCCTGACAGCGATGAGCCGTCCTCAATTCTCAGCCATTCTTCCTCAGATCTGACCCATCTCCTGATCACAAACGACTCCCCCACTGATGGCGAAATCTCCGTCATTCGATTCATCGTCGATGATCACCAGGCTCGGTTGGATGCGTTGAACGCCGGGATCCATGTTCTGGAGACTACGACGGATCTGGATCGGCTCATCGCAGAGCGGGATGGAATGGCTCAACGCGTTCAGCTGTATACAACTATCCTAGCGCCGATTCGCCGCATGCCGCCAGAGCTCATTTTCGAGATATTCCTCTTGACATTGCCGCGCACCAGAGCCGTGACGGTCACCGAAGGCCCACTCGATCAGCCTCCGGCTCGCCGTCCTCCGTGGTATCTGGGGCATGTCTCCCGGTCCTGGAGAGATTTAGCCCTCGCCTCTCCATCACTGTGGACCTCCATCTGTGTATTTCATTCCCAACATCACCCCCATCCGAAAATTTCCCCGTTATCCATGATTGAGACTCAGCTCCTCCGCTCCGCCAATGCGCTGCTTGAGGTGGATTTCAGGTGGTGGGATGACGCGACTCTCGACGGCATTCCCTTTCTGCACGCTCTTCTCCTCCATTCTAATCGTTGGGAGACGGTTCGTTTTGGCTGTGACGGACGCGCGAACCCGGTGCTGGTAGAACTTCTCCAACGCGCTGAAGGGCAGCTCTCTGAGCTAAAAAATTGGAACTCACTTACAAAGGAGCTATTTTCAATGCCGACTCTGATCCATCGGACGTCTTTTCCCTCGCTCCCCGATTGTATGACATTAACCTGTCCAATCTCGCCCTCGAGTATTATTCGCCGTCCCTCGTCGTCCCATGGGGACAAATCACTCGCTACAGAGGTGTTTTCGATGCCGGAGAACAGCTTTGGATCTTAGGACGCTGCTCGAACCTCGTTGAGTGTGCGTTTACCATTGGGGACTGGGACGGATTTTCTCCTCCTGATGTGAGCCCCACACTCCCTCATCTCCTCCGACTCTTCGTAGAAGGCGAATTCCTGGATTATATTGCTGCCGCACCACTGCTCCAATATCTTTCTTGCGATTCACTTCAACTACAGAACTGCGTACTCCCCTTCCTTCAGCGCTCCGCTTGTCATCTGACTACCCTGGTTTTGGGGGATGAGTGGCGCTCGGATAAACGCTCTTCGGAGGCTCTTATACCCCTCCTTCGAGCCACCCCCTCACTCAAAAAACTCGTTTTCCAAGCCGTCGGTGAAGACGAGCACGATGACACCATTTTGAGGGCTCTGACGCTCTCGGGTTTTCCAGCCGACCTCTGCCCCGATCTTATCTTCCTCGCGTATGGTTGCTGTCTCAGCGGTTGGAGAGATACTTTCAACCTCTTCATTCCCATGATACAGTCTCGTCTCGAGCCCAATCGAGCGTCTCGTCTGGCTTCTCTGCTTATTTTCTCCTCTGTTTCTGTTTCCAATTTGTATCTCCCCGACCAGATGGATGAGATAGAGACTCTTATAGACCAGGGGCTGGATATCAGCTTTGCAGAGCGTTCTGAGGCGGCCCGGTTCATTAGAGAGACCCAAAAATTGTTTATACTGCCATGTTTACCTTAAAGCATTGAAATCAAAATGTGTCCACCGATTGGGGCCCACCTGCTACTCCTCTCGACATTTGTCTGTTCTCGCAGTAAAAAACAAAAAACCATAAAAACGCGGTGACTCTGCGATTGAATACCTCGTTCAATGATATCCACTGTCTGCCCGGGTATTGGATTCTTGAACGCGGAGATTTAGCTTTCCAAGTTCAAATCCGCATTCCGATTCTACACATCCAATTCAATAATCCAGGCGCAAGGAAATTTAACGAGATCTCGACGGCCAAGCCATCAGTTGCTCAGCGTCAACGATTATACTGCAAACAGTAAATTGCCGATGCCCTTGAGGTTGGAACTTAGCGTCAGATATTTCGGACCAGTATCCCGATCAGGATGATGACAGATGATCGATGATCATTGATCGTATACACGTTGCGATCATATGCACCCTTTGCCATCTACTTCCATGACCTGGTCAGCCTTCTCATGTACACGAACTTTTGCAACTTTTCCTTTTTTCAATTTCTTAGGACGCACTGGACACCGATAGTCACCAGCCGCGCGCGGCCATCAAAACAATAACGGTCCAAGCGCAAATCTCCATTTTGGGACAAGGTCTTTTGTCGCGCGTTGCGAAGTGCCACTCGACGGGATCACGCCCCAAAACACCTTCCTTTAACGGAGATTCTCAGCCCCCAATCCTGTCGAGTGGCTCAAGGGCGCTTGGGCCTGCACTTTCCCAAACCACCGCAAACATTCGACTTGTATGGCAAATTTTCGAGCCTCTTAAGCGAACCAATCCATCACTGGGCGCCATAGCCTTTCCTGGACGTCGATGGAATCCTATAAAGTGGGAGTGGGCGGCTAGGATCACCCACGCATCCAAGCCCGCATCCCGCTCACAACCACCAACCCCCTCCCGTCCTCCTCATATAAGACACAATGCCTCGTGTGGCTACCACCTCTACCTTCCGTACTCATAAGCTACCCACTGTGAGCTGCTAATGATTTCCTCCTTTCTGCTTTCCCTTACGACTTTTTTTTTACAGGGCGGCAGAATTCCTCCGTGCCCGCCGTTGAAAGTGCGGTGCCCAGAACCAGACTGCCCGTGGAGTTTCAAGACTCCGACGGACCTCAGGCGCCATACCCCCCGCCATATGTCCCCGGAAGAGCGCGAGAGACAGTAAGTTTACTCACCCAACATTCGATTCTAACACTAAGAAAATCTTGCAGAATGTACAAGTGCCCCGAGCCAGGCTGCACCCACAAATCCTTGCAGAAGTCTAATCTCGAGACGCATTACGTTGCGAAGCAGTACGTTCCCTACCTTACTACTTTCCAGACGCAATCTAAAATTGAATTCATTAGTACTGGCCTGAAACCGCACGTCTGCAAGCAGTGCACGTACTGCGCGGCAGACCCATCATGCCTCCATAGGCACATGCGTGCGATTCACGCTTACGTTTCCCGAAGTGCACCCCCGAGGAAGAGATCCGCGGCGCGAGCTTCATTCATTCCAGCGACAGTCGAGACCGCCTCGCCCAGCTCGGATTATGCCGAATCCTCGACTAGCTCTTGGAGCGTGTCTCCTTCTCCGGCGTCATCCACGGACTACCTATCCCCTTCCGTCTCTTACTCCCCGAGCGCGTCGTTCGACGACCAATACACGTCCTACTCACCTCTCGCGATGTCAGACGCCCTCCTCCATCCCCATTCCTCCGCGTCCTCTCCAAATTCATCCACGCACTCCTCCCTTCCATCGTCGACTCACGCCTCCCTCCCCGCTTCCCCTTCCTTTGACAGCTCAAACAACTGGAAGTGGGACGACGCCTTCGAGTCAGGCTGCTTCGCCATTCACGCGCAGATCCAAACACAGCAGCACACCACGACTCCGGCTTCGTGGCCAGCGATGCAGCACCCTGCCGAGGGCGTCGATTTCTTTGCGCCACGCTGCGACGCGTCTGCGTCTGCGTTCGAAGGGGCGCAACCTTTGTGCGAAGACGCACTCCTGCATCAGCTGTCCCTCCTCCCATCTTCGGTCTACGACCCCACAACATCGTATCTGTTAGACCCCTCGCTCGGAGTCCAGGACTTTGCGTCCGTGTTCGGGGAGTGGTCAGATGTACTTTGTTAAGTGTTCTGAGCGTGACTGGTGTATTTTATTTGTATCTATTCTCGCTGGTTTTTTTACATAACTGCCTCGATGGGGTTGACTTAGAGTTAGACTTAAAGTTATTCTTGTATTATAGCTTTTTGGGGGGCGGGATTGGAATTCGTCTTATCGTCGAAAGACTGCACATGTCTTCACAGATCCTGGCTTCGGCGTCCAATAGCAGTTACCCACAGGATCAAGATGTGCTTAACCCGACCGCGCAGATCTTCGCCATGGTCAAAGCACCAGATGCAAGTCGCATCCATATTGATATGTTCAAATTTTGGAGTGTTCAATACCACGGTTTTCCGCGTTGCTCCACCTGCTCCACTGATATCCCCAGTAATTATAGAGTTTTTATGGGGGAGGTGGCTGGGAAGTCTCCTCGTTGGCGGCGTGGAAGGACTGGCAGTTAATGCAGCTACGGGGTTTCACGGGCGTGTCAGTGAAGGGGCCGGCAAGCGAGTGTTTTAACCCATGGCCAAGACAAGGGTTTTGAGGATGGAGACTACTGCGGCGCTGGTGACCGCGGAGAACGCGAGAGTGGAGAATATGAACCGAATTCCATTGCGGGTTCTGACCTTTGCAGCTCGTTTAGGAGAGTCGACCTATATGAAAAAAATCGGAAGTGAACCCTTGCACTAATATGCAATGTTTTCTCTGGGAAGGTCCAAACGGTTTATGTGCGAGTCGATGGAGCGAAGCAAGGAGGTTCTGGCCAGTCCGACATGCAAAGAAGGATAGAGGGGGCCGCTCAAGAGGTGGGGATATCTCCAGAAGGTACAAATAGCCCTTTTGACTTTCAAAGATTGGGTATTTGAACTCGAAATCCTGGAAGCCATAAATCAAGATGCGCATCTTTATTCCGTAAGAAGGTACAAAATCAGAGCACCAAAAATCCTTCAAAATACCTCTCCACCTTCATCCAAGCAGCAGCATTCACACCTCGTGTCAACGTCCCAACATGCCCGTCCGGGCGCACGACAACGAGCCCTCCGATCTCCATATCAATATCCCATTTTTGGTGGAGGGGGTGGAGCAGAATCCCCGCCGCGGCTTTAATGCTGAGGGCATCAGCCTTGGTGGTTGCAGTTAGTGCAGTATGCTTCGCATACGGCGAGAGACAGGGAACGTCATCGCTGTACAGCGAGGAGGTATCGAACAGAAGTAGTTTTGCTGTGGAAGCAGACGAGATGCCGAGAGAGCCGCTGTGAAGCAAAGCGGCAGCTTCGATAGAGAGGTGTGAAGTTGTTGTGACTGCGATGAGACGAAGAACCGAGGCTGCGCCCGACGCAGAGTGCGTTTTAGCAAGCTGCGCCCATAACCCGTCAAGCCGGTATACGAAATCGCGCAACGACTCCAACTGTCCAACCTTTCCCCGTGCAATCAGATCCCCGAGACAAATGAAGATGGTGAACCGCCCGTCGCAGGGGGCCACATCCAGAACCTCGCAGTTCAGTCCGTCTAGGAATCTCTTCACCGAGGCAGGGAGGAGCCGCCGCCCCACAATTAGGCCTTCCCCACCAACGAGCTTAGCCATCGCCGACGGCGCATGCGAAACAGTGTTGTCCACCATGCAATTCGGCGCGTAGGTGATATTGGTTCCGGCCTGGAACGCATAATGCTCCGCGTGAAAGGCGATGAGCTTCGCGATGTCCGCGAGATCCTCGCTCTTGCCATGAGCGGCGTAAATCTCGATGAGCTTCGCGTCCATCTGCACGAGATGAGTTGCGACCTGCCTGCGCTCGAGCGCATACGTCGACAAGATCGCGGGCTTTGCGACGCCGGTTTCGACGAGAGCAATCTTGACGGCGAGGTTGTGGGTGTCCATCAGCGCTGTATTCATCCCCAGACCACCTCGATGTATTGGTTAATCAGGGATCGGGCTACAGAGGAAATGAACAATGAACTACCTTTCGGACTGTGGATCTGCGCGGCATCGCCGGCGAGGAAGATGCGTTCCTTGACGTGAAACGAGGACGCAATGCGCTGGGCGACCGTATAGATCGTGAACCAGTTGATCTCGTCCCAAGAGAATTTGTAGGGATGGAATACATTGTGGACGGTCGCAACTACATCCTTGAGCGACGGCGTCCGCCCGGGGTCCACCTCGCAATAGAATCGCATGCAATTCTTCCCGTTGATGTCTTCTCGGGGGATAATCATTATCGTGCCATGTGCGCTTGCGACAATCCTTTGACAGTAATCGTCAGTCGAGGCTCCAGAGAAGGAAATTTATAGGCACGCACGAAAGTTTCTGGGTATCGGGAAAATCGGTTTGGAAGCCCACGACGTCCATCGCAGACCACATGGAATCGTGGGCGTTCCCCTCGAGCTTGACTCCGTATTTGTGCATGGCTTGACGTACGTTACTCCGGCCCCCATCGCAGCCTACGGCGTAGCGGGCTCGTACCTCCCTCGTCTCGCCATATTGTGACTTGAGCGTGGCGATCACAGGGTTGTTCTCTGGATCTTTTTCATCCAGTCTTACGTCGACAACCGACCATGGGCGGAGCACCGTCGCGCCACATGTCACCGTGGTTGCGTCGGTGAGTATTTTCTCAACGAGACCTTGCCGAATTGCCAACCTAAATACCGGTCTGAATCTTGGGTCCCGGTATCAAGATTTTGACTCACGTGTATAAATCTTCAATATCTAGTTCAGCCGGGAGAAAATCGTTTAGGGTGTGTACGGCAACAGAATCTTTTGAGATTCTGGTACTTTGATGGGAACTATTCCCTTTTCAAGTAGTCCAAACTTTTCTCAGTCACGTAGGAGTCACAGCTCTGATGCATCACCACCGCATCGTTGACTGCCGTGCTCATCGTGGGCGACGACGAGAACAAAAATAAAATTTGTCGCAAACCGCCTCGCTTTTTATCTCTGCCCACAGCTTGTTAAGGGTAATCATCAATTGTATTTCTCTCAAAGCCCGAGGGTTATCCTGACGCACGGAATGTCGAGGGCGGGCACTGGTTTGACAACGCCAAGAGGGCGGGAAAGGCGGGGCACGGTGAGCGGACGCATTGGATGCTGTTTGATGAAAGATGCGAGAAAGTCACGCACTCGGCAGCTGACTACTTGAAAAGGGAATAGTTGCCCATCAAAGCACCAGAACCTCAAAAGATTCTGTTGCCGTACACACCCTTAGTGTCTTGCATGCAGGAGGGTTAGCGTTCATGTCCTGTACTTGCTTGAGACCGGAAAATATAACTGAAGCTAAAACGATGGAACTGACCCAATATGCGCGTTCTGGGATCCACTTTCCACTGGCGATCATCGTCTCCCTCAGACCAAGACTGCGGAGCACTTCGATAGTCCTGGGTATTGTTGTGGTGTCAAAGAAGAAACCAAAGTTGGGTATTCACTCACCGGCAAAAGAGAGCATCGCCGCGTCCCCATTCGTGGTCGATGAAATGGTTAGAGTCTACGATCAAAGGACGGACTCCGAGGCGCGCTAGGCAAAGCTAATGGCCTTCAGCACTCGTACTCAATAAACGATCCGAGGTACTTACTGCGAGGAGCGTCCCCGCAGGTCCTACATTTCTATCAGCTACACATTGATCAAGGTAAGCAAGACAGTCATACCTGCTCCCGCGATCAAAACTGGGTGTACTTCATCTGGGGCACCGAAACTCGTTACAAAGGTGGTGCTGTTCTGTGAAGGATCAGACATCTAAGGTGGAGACAACGATCTTGATGGACGGGGCCCGTTAAATGTGTACTGAATCTAGATGGCCTCGTGCTCCCAGCTTTCGGGGAGGGGTATAGTTACCGCGGCGTGGTGTGCCGATGCCACGGTCGAGATAAGAAGTCGACTGAAGTAACATGCCGTTCAACTTTCGCGGATAATAATCAAAAAATAGAAGGCTACAGTCAACGCAGAAATGAAGGATAACAGAGGCGGCGGCTTGAATTTGTATTCCTCCAGATTCCAGGGGGTGCATATAAATTGGGTCCTCTAGCTATTTAGCGATTGCGGCCCCGGCGTAAGAGCGGAAGGAAGGCTTCGACAGAAGATGGATACCAAAAGAAAATCGGGCCGGGTGAAGATTTCTGGGCTGAGGTCGCAGACAAACAAACACACGCAACCAATGAGGCGTATGTGGTCGTGCTTGCCAACAGCCTCTTCATGCTTTTCACCATAAGCTCTGGCGCTCGCCAAGTTATCTGCGAGAATTGTGGCAACAATTTCGGGAGGTCCCCTCTCTTTCCGGATCCTCTGCATCTGGCTGAACTTCAAATGCTTCTCCGCACCAACGCCTTGCCACTCGACGAGTCCAGCTTCCGGCAAGCTTCCGGAGCACAATTTCTGCAGCTCCAGCCGAGCTTTTGCGGTACAATACCGAGATATCAAGGCTCCAAAGTGCACTCACGACTCGGAGAATTACGTCCGACCGCGATACCCTGGCGTCATACTTCGATGGATGCCATCGGAGCCTATTTTCCCCAATTCGACACCTTCCGACAGAATTGTTGGCTGAGATCTTTGAGATGTATTCGCCGGGCGAGGAATACGAAATTTTCGGGAGATCGGCTCCGGCGATGGAGCCAAATCATTTTGCGAAACATCATTGCTACAATTGTTCGCAGGTCCGTTACAGCTGACCATAGGTGGATGACGTTTTAAGGATTGACATCTTCAGAGGTATCCTCTCTGTGGCACAAGGTGGTACTCGGGACCCCAAATTGTGGTCCACGATCGTTGTTGATACGACGCTGTGGCCTTCGTGCAGAGTGTCCCTAGGCACTTTACTTTCACTCCTGAAGTCGTCTTTGGCCCGCAATCAAATCCATTCACTGACCATTCAGGTCGCCGTTTCTGAGGCAGGCCGGAATGGTCAGTCCGTCTTGGAGCTTCTGACTCATCATGCTCCAGTTGACCTGTGGTTCAATCTACGCAGTCCCGGCAATTACTTGAGTTCTGTGTCAGCTCCTGGAAAAACTCGAACTCTGGGCAACTGGAGAAGAGTGAATGTTTTTCGAGGCGCACCGCGGTTCAAAGATGTCGTTTACGGCGGACGGTTCGAGAATACTCCCGAGCTTCCGTGGACCCAGATTACGGCATTCACTCATGTCGTCGATGAGGGTCACAACTCTGCGGCCGAATTATCCAAACTCAAGTTCTTCCCAAACATATCATCTTTTATCTTCGAAGCCGATCTCGCGACTGTCTCCGCCCACATCTCGTGGTCATCGATTGCCTCCGACGTGCGTCGCATCGTCGCATCACTGTGGAATTGCTGTCCGGCATATGTGCAGCGCTCGCGAAAAATATCATCGGCCGAATTTTCGAATCTCTCACTTTCCCTGCGCAGAAAGCTTCACTCTGAGGCCTCCTACTTATGAAGGTGCGACCGCCTGCTTGGCACCTCGATCACTTCTTACTGCTTGCCCAGCGTTCTGTAGAAGACCTCGAATATTTCGTAGCGAGATTTCCTAGGAATCCAGTAATTTTTTTCTTTACAAGGAGGTCTTTGAAGAAAGGACCGGTGTCGGAGTAAACCCCGCGAAGTTCAGGGTGAGTGGTGACCAAATTTTCGCAAAATGTTGTTCTGATATTTACAAGTGGGATATGCTTGCACGTAAACATCGCGTGGATCGCATCCTCAAGATGGTCTTTGCAGAATCTGCAAAGCCTCCATTTACGAGATAGTTGTAGCTTGTATCTCTCACTCAACCTCATCCGTTCCATCCCCGGAGCATGCCCTGAGAGTACTACATGCGTCAAGACAACTCGGTGCTTGTTATTCCACGCGCAGATACAGTCTAAACACTATGACCTTGGATACCCATTTACCGTCCAAAGGTACCGCAGATTGCCGAGGAGCAGCAGAGCTCGGCGATATGATACAGAGAGATTGGTAGTTGAAATTCCTCTGGTATGCTACCTAGTATGAGATTCCAAATGAGGAGTCTGTCATGAGACATATCACATCCGTACTAATTGAGATTTAGTCGGCGAGTGTGAATTACTCTCAGTTGAGCTCGTCCCATTCCACTTCAACTTCAAATCTCGCCGCACGGAAGTGCAAGCCCTTGGCAGAGGCGTGGAAGATATTAGAGAATGTAGCGGCGCTGGCTTCCCCATTCGTACTGACCGACATCTTGTATTGTCCCTGATGGCTCGTATTGTTCATTTTACTTACAGGGTTCATATGTTTGGGGATAGTGGGATATATGATCGGCAGCTCGTAGCTACTCATTGTCTTCGCAACGCCAGTAGCACCTCCCGTCGTTGCTCACGTCTCAATCACATCCCTGTTTCTTGTCCTCTGAGGCGTGGGCAGAGAATTTTTGCAGAAGCCATTGGAGCCATATGATGCGTGCACAACCGGATGACTCCACCGCCAAAATATGACGTGAATGGCTCTCGAATGTTGTGGAGCCATTCACCTGCCATTTCTGCGCACAGCCCGAAAGCCACTGAATGGCTCCAATGGCTTCTGCGCAAACAGGCTATTTTCATCGACTTCAAGTTCGCTCAGCGGATGGTCCTTGTTCGATTCGGGGGCAGGTGTATTTATGCGTGTAAGTAAATGGTTTTGGGGGCTGAGCGCGCTTTGTACGTATGTGCCATTTTACCATTTTCTCACGCCTTCGTCATGGTTGGACTGTCTCCTGTGTCGTAACTTCGCCACGCCCCTTTTTCCCAGCTACCTCCACTCCCTCACTGCATCCTAAGTCTCTCTCTGCTCAAGTCCTAATCGTCTCCCCTTTATCTGAATGAACCTCGCCCCAAAGATCTCGCCCGCTGCTTTGCCCTCGACACCGGCGACTGAGTGGGCCAAGACAACGAACGACATGCTCGCCAGCGCACATGGTATAGAAATCCAAAGTCCGGCGCCAACCGACGCGCTCGCAGCTGCACAGGCCCCAGAAATTCAGACTCCTGGCCCACACGTCCCCGGCGCATTCCCCATGGACTCGCCAAACGAAGTAAGCTGGGCTGCAAGTACGCACGGCGGGGGCGAGACGCTAATAGAGCGCGCAAAGGCACACTTGCCGCAGACGCTTTCAGGCTATTTCGGTGAGTGCGCTTCCTCGCTGTTTCTTCTGGAGCTCCCTATTTATGCTTTCCCGCTCGTAGGTGTCGCAAGCGTGCACGGCGATGCATCTCAGACAGAGTCAATGTACACCGCCTCACTCTCCGCCGATTCCCCCGACTCCGCGCATGAGATCCCGCTCAGCTCCACCTCGCCCCTCGCAATTTTCGCTGGCTCCACCCAATCTCTGGGTGTCTCCGCAGACGCCCATCAAAATCTCGGTCTCTTGGCGGGCTCCACGCCCTCGCTCGCGTCCACGGCGGCGGTCGAGAACGCACCGCACTCGCCCAACATCCCGCCCGCGCCGCACCCAACGCCCATTCTTGGTTCAACCAGTCCGAATCCGGGCGCAAGGGACGCGGCACGACGCTACCTCGATGCGGCACTCATCCCTATGCCGGGTGCTCCGTCTGCGCCGCCGGGCTCGGGGTTCGTATCGGACAACTATAGCCCGAAAATAAGTGAGGAGGACAGCGCAGCGCCACCCTTCACACCTTCGCCGGTTCCAGTCACTGTTCCCGCTGGTCCTGCGGATACGACAGAAAATTACAGCACCAAGGCAAACGGGAACACAAACCCGCTACTGACGCACGCGGGGACACACGCTAGAGGACACACCGACGCGGAGGAGGCACAGCGCGCGAAGTTCGCCCATGGGCACGCATATGCTGTTCCGAGTCCTACTCTCACTTCCACCACCGCGACGGCTACGAACCAAACAGTGATAGCTAATCCCGCGATGGAGATCGCTGCCGCAGCTGCGGGGCACATCTTCACTGCGCAGGGCGTACACGCAGGGACGACGCTTGGTGCGGCGCGTGTCGCGCATGCGGGGGCGTTTGTGCACGAGGGCGGGAGTGAGTTCCAGAATAATACTGGTGTGGAGAACGGGGATAATGGGGAGGAAGAAAGGGAAGGGAAGTGCGGGAGCAAGGCGTCGCGTTTCGTTGCGAGATTAAAGGGGAAGATGCATGTTGGGTGAGTAGTGAGGGCCTGGGAATGTGATCATTAAGTAGATTTCAGTAGTAAGAACGAATCCCCCTCAATGGAGCACGGATGAAGGAAGGAGGAAAGAGTTTGAATTATGGTGCGAAGACAAATAAATACCGAGACGAGCGAGAGATGGGCCAACGATAAACCACCAATTGACTTCAATGTCCTCTGATGTCGATGTGGAGGAACATTGTGCGCCTTTCGTTTCTGCCTTTCCCATCCCCGCTCTTTTTCCTTGCCTAGAGTCAACACGGCAGTAAAAACAATTGTCGAGTCTCTGTGATAAACTGGTGAGCGGCCATAGGATCGTCCGCACAACTGATCAACCCCTGGTTTATAGGTGGCCGCATCCGAGCGGATTTGAAAGAAGGTGCAAGGAACACAGACGAGTACCGCCAACGGGATCGAGACTCAAATGGGGCTTTGGTGAGTCGAGATCCTGGGAAAAAAACTACGAATTCGTCAGGAGAGATCCTTTGAAAAGAAACGAAACAGACACCTCTTCATGAATTCGGGAGGAACCGAACCCCGTTGCCTTCTTGATACCGGTATAACGCTGTCGTATGCCAAGAGGCTTACAGCAATGCTGAGGAGCAAAGGTTAGGGGTCTCGAAGTGGCGGGCCGAGAATCCGAGATCACGTGAATTTAAACTCCGCTGGTATACCGCCGTCATAAGTATCGAGCCACGTAGCCGTTTCCTCCTTTGCTCTTCATCTTCCTCTGGATTCCTGCTTTTCATCTCGATATCGTTCGGTTTGACCTTTTCCCGGGTTACTGAGAACTTCAGATATCACCCAAGAACACTATGTCTTCTCGAGACGAGGACTCTGGGCAAGAATTTCACCTGGGCAAGAAACGCCGTGTCGAGCGCGCGTGTGATGTCTGCCGGCGCCGGAAGAGTGCGTCGTTTTTTTCCTTGATTCATCTGGAGCATTTCGGCAAGCGTCAGGTCATTGGTGCGAAATATCCTCAGGGATTTGTTCGCGGGGTATCTTTTCTGCGCTGTTCAACTCGGTGCCTGTTGCAGACTCCTCGGCCAGTCGCGTACCACGTCTGAAAGCCGGCCTGATCTTTTCATCTCTCTTCATCTCTTAGTTTCCTGCACTTACCCTGGGTCCATGTTTAGGTCGATGTAACACTCAGTCCTGACGTGGATTCCTTTGAATTAATTATAATCGTAGGCAACGGAACGATAATAATTATAGCTGATGGAACACAAATGCCCGGGGACAAGTGCAGAACATGTAACGAGGCGAACCTCGACTGCACATATCTCGAATCCGCACCGGTACGCCACTTTCCCTGGCTCACTTGTCTGTGCTAAATCAGGTAAATAGAAACGCCCCCGGGCAAGAGGTCCATTATTCTCAATATGATTGGTAGCCGCTGACAGATAAGTGCCCCAAACAGCTACGTTGAATCCCTCGAGGAACGCCTCGCGCACTCAAAGGCGCAACTCGAGCTTTCCGAGGCACGACTCGAGCACTCTGAGGCGCTAGTGCGCAAGCTGCGCCTTGAGCTTGCCACGACACAGGTGGAAGGGATCAACGGTACCGAGGCGTTAATGTTTGTTATGCACACGACGCTGCGCAACCTGGCTGCACCCCCGCCGCCGCACCCAGATGACTTGGAGCATCTCGAGATCACCCGCACGGTACGTACGCCTCGGTTCTCTCTCTCTCGACCGGCATCTAATTCTGCTCGCCGCAGTTCGAGAAAATGGCTGTGGGCTCGGAGCCTAAACACCGCTTCATGGGCAACAGTTCTGACGCCTTGCTCGCGATGAAAGTCGCCATCGATATCAAGGAGAACGTGAAACGGGAGGAGCGGGAGATTGCACAAGGCCGCCACTCCCGCGAGCAACCATTCGATGATGAGTCGGTCAGGGGGGAGAGCGAAGAGGAGGGAGGGCCCATCATATGGCCGTCCCGTCGGTTGCAATACTGGCAGTGGAAGCCAGTAAGTCGCGCTGCCATCGATACCGATGCTCATCATTTCCCGTCCATAGTGGGGGAGCACCGCACACCGCACGCATACGTACAAATTCCCATCCCAGGCTCACATGAGCCAGTTGATCGAACTGTACTTTACGCACCAGAATATGTATCTCCCACTGCTGCACCGGCCAACTTTTGAACGGAATATCGCGGAAGGGCTGCATTTGAGGTGCGTCGTTGTCGATTACTATGATTATATTCTCTTCTTTTCCTGTGGTGTGTCTGGGTTCCTGATGAAAGTATTATGCAGGAACGACGGCTTCGCATCGACCGTCTTGCTTGTGTGCGCGATTGCATCGCGCTGGAGTACAGACCCTACCGTGACCGGAGTTGACCTTGAGTGCGGGTGGGAATGGTTTGACCAGGTGCGTCGGGCTCTTGGTATTCTGGGAGTCTGCGTCTAATATCTCTTGCTGCCGACAGGTCCCACTGGTGGGGAATCATTTATTTGGGCGGGTAACGCTGTATGATTTGCAGTATCATTGTGTACGTGGTCTCTCTCCTTCGTCTCTTCAGTCGCATAATCCCTTCGTTCTCTCATATCTGCTAGCTGGCCGTTCAGTTCCTTGACGGCTCCACGGCGCCACAGGCGTGCTGGACACTGATAGGCCTTGGATTACGACTTGCGCAGGTTCGTGGCCCTTGCGATGACACTAGGCACGGAGTTGATGGGACCCCAATAGGATATCGGGTGTCACCGGCGCAGCGCACGCATCGAGGTGCCGTCCGTTGAGCGCGAGCTATACAAGCGGGCGTTCTGGGTGTTGGTGTACTGGGACCGCAATCTAAGCGCCAACATGGGCCGCACATGTGCGGTACAGTACGATGAGTGAGTACTCCAAGTCATGATGATTTTGCACACATTTCAGGGATCACATTATATGTTTGACCTGTACTGACAATCTCCTGACCGCAGCTTCGACATCGACCTTCCAATTGAGTGCGACGACGAATACTGGGAGCATCCAACGCGCCCTTTCCAGCAGCCGGCCGGCATACCCTGTCGTGTCACATTCTTTAACACGCTCATAGGTCTGCACCATATCCTAGCGTTCAGCCTGAAAATCTTGGTGTGTACTCCTGTCCCCGAGACGACTATACCATGACATACACCTTCAGTATCGGCTCAAAAAATCGCGCTTCTACTTAATGGATGCATGGGAGGGGAGCGCGGTTGCGGAATTGGATTCGGCCTTGAATAATTGGCGCGACCGGATCCCGGAACATCGTGCGTATCGCCGATTATGTTTGCCCTGTTACTCACCCCCCGTAGTGCACTGGGACCCCGCGCGGCAGGATCCGGTGCTCTTTGACCAGTCCGTTGCCCTACATTGTGGGTATTATCACCTGCAGATACTCATCCACCGCCCCTTTATTCCGATGCTGCGCAAGTCTGCGCCAGGGACGGTCCGCATTGTCTTCTCATTTTTATGGCTTGAAACCAATCTCTGACAGGGACTGCCATCACTGGCTATCTGTACGAGTGCGGCGCGGGCAATCGCTGGCATGGTGGATGTCCAACGACGGCGCAAGCCAACCGTCCCGGTCGTTATCAATTTAGTACGTTTGGGATACTGAGTTGAACCGCACGCAACACTGACACATATAGACGGCGTCATTTACAGCGGGCATCATACTGTTGCTCAACGTGTGGAGCGGGAAACGGACAGGACTGGTGCCAGATCCTAATCGCGAGATGGCGAATGTGCACAAGTGTATGGAAGTTGCGCGTCTGTGTGAACACAGGTGGCAAAGTGGTGGTATCTTATGGCAAGTTTTGCTGATTTATCCTTCATGATGGTACTCATGTATCGCAGGGATATCCTGGCAAAACTGGCTTCTGTCGGCCAACTGCCTCTCCCGAATTTGAATGGCAGCACACCAGTCGGGTCCGACTCCTTCAATCACTCGCACCGCGCCGTTAATAGCAATAGAACACCCGCCACTTCCCAGCCGCAAGTGTGTCCCCATTGTGGAATTTCCCCCATGGCTGCGGACAATACGTCCCGCATCTTTCATAGTGTGCGTGGCGTCGGTCACACGTTGAACTGCCCCATCCACGGGCATCAGTCATGCGCGCCGTCCGCGCCTGTACCGCAGCCGTCATCGTTTGCGGGCGGGGTCGGTGGCAACGCTATGACCTTTGGCCACGCGCCGATAGCGCCCAGTGGGTTCGCCCCGACGCCTGCGCCGCCCGAGACTTGGTTCCCACCGGAGGACCCGTATGCACAGCACATCCCAGATCCCACGCAAGCCAGTCGCGAACTGGGGGATATGATGCACTTCATTGATAGCGATATGATCTCGATGTGGACGAATGCGCCAGTGGGATTGGAGTACGTCCCCTTCTATTTAATTTATTCTATTCTCTTGTTCCCTGCAGATACTGATGCCGTCCGGTGATGTAGGGTTCATGACTGGGGAAACTACTTCTCTAACTTTAGCGAGCTTACGCAGGGGCAGCACGCGGCGCACGCAAAAATGGGGATGAATGGCCATTAGACAGGATCGTAATAATCCTTCCTCCCTTGAGATACACTTCAGACAGCTTCAAACGTGCACGATTACGCTTCACCTCATGAGCAAATTAAACAAAAGCATACGCTCTCGACAGACGATTTAGTATTTATATCTCAGTGCGTGTAAAGAACAGAATAAAAGATCGATTTCGGTTGTTCTCAAAAGAGTTCCACGCGCAATCGTAGATTCGGTGATGCCAAATTGCTAATCGAGATCCTTTGAAACGAAAAAAATCCTGAGATATCCCCCTATGCCGTCGGTGGGAGTCGAACCGTGTTGCCCCCTCGACCAAATTCCGTGCTATGTCATGGCAGGGAGGTACCTGCCGATGGTGGACGACAGCATTCAGTAAGGATGAGTGGGCCTCCGTCCTTATCAAGAGTTTTGAAGTGGGACGCCAGGAGTGATTAGTGGTTTATTGCCTACAGAAAATAGATAAAGACTCGCCAACGGTTGGAGGTCAGAGTGCAAAAAAAGTACGGAGCACCCCCGTTCAACTCAGGGTGAGCCGTCGGGCACGGAGTGCCAGAGCCGCATGGCTGACGTGTGGAAATTTCACCACTGGCTTCGGTTCAAGCCCATTTTATTTTTATTTTTACTTATTATGTAATACAGTTTTAAACCAGGAAGCGCAACACAGCGTAGAAGCGCAACAGCAATTGTTTCGCTAATTCTGGGACCTAGATAAGTCAAAAAATGGACACGAGCACGATAGGGTATCGAATAATGCAGTCCGCAAAAAAAATTGGCCAAAACGACCATTTCGAGGTCGAGAAATGGTTGTGTTTGTGTTTGTGTGCATTTGGTGCCTTGGTAAACATGGACCCCGTTCTAAACAATCATGAGCCCTGGTGCCTGGCGGTAAATTGGACTATGGAGTATGCATGCTTGCGATCCATTTCGTAACTTGGACCCAGTGGTTTGGGGCAGATATGGGCGAGATATGTCCAAAGCAATTACACTGTTGCGCCTGACGGTTTAAAACTGTAAGCGCTGTGCTCGAGAAACGTGGGTTCCTACAGCTGTTTCCGACGTTTCGGGTGGATATTCCAGGGAGCTTGCCGGCAAAAAACAAGGTTAACGAGGACCTCGCTGTTTATGGTACATCCAGGTAATAATTGCCCATACATTTGTGGCGAGGCAAGGGACTGGTTGAATCTGAATCCCGAGGTCCCATTTCATCCAAGTTCTACCAGTAAGATCTTAAATTGGCTCTGGAGATTTCTCTGCCCATCGGCTGTATGTGTAACCTCCAAAGGCCAGGCCATTTCATTCAGACCCATGGCTGTTTCACGTTATTCCCTTGGATCTAAAATTCTGCACTCTGGTCGCTCGTGCGAGACGGGTATTTCGGCGTTTCACGATCCTCTGTTGGTACACTCCGGTTTCTCTGTGCCTCCTTTCTATCATCTTAGTATGGAGGAGTGATATATATCACCTCTCTCTGATCTTCAGAGAGCCGCGATACATCAAGACCGCTAACTTAGAGGCGGTTTGGATATATCATGGCAGGGTGTTTTCGAATTTTCTTTGGGGGCCATCAAGCCACTGCTTCACGTTAAAAATCAGGAAAATTACAGATAAGCTACATACGGCACATAATGTAAAGGAACAACTACAAACGGAGTACTGTAAAGGCTTAAAAACTTATCTCAATACGAATCGTGCTAGTCATATTTCTTCGTTCCCCGCTGGTATTTCGATCCCAGGCCCTCGCCGGCCGAGGAGTGGGTTCACAGGAGGAGTTTACTGATCCCGAATACTGAACCAAGCGCTCTCCGGCGCGGGCGGGAACCGGGAGCGGGTGCAGGAACAGATGGGCGCGACCTCGGGTAGGCGAGGCAGTAGCGCGTGCGGGCCGCGGCGCTTTAGTGGATTGTGCCGTGAGATGCAATATAGATTGGATGCGCTTTCGAGGGCCAGGGGATGTGCCCACGAACCAGAAGAGCAAGAGGATTTTGCGGAGAAGATGAGCCAGGGGTAACAGCGCCCACGCCTGGCCCTGGCTGTGCCGAAAAGCGCTGTGGACGCGTTTCTGCGATCGCGGCCATTTCAAGCTTGTAGGCGGGACGTGTGGCCCTATATAGACGTTATACGCACCGAATTGAAAGGACGATTCCCCGGCTTGGCTTAGATCCCGGGCACTTTTCCCGCCCAATTCCGGGGCGTACCCGACAGAACGTGACTTAAACAGTGCGCTAAAATGTCCTCCAGATAATCCACGAGGTATACCTGGGACAGGACTCGCGACGGTTCTGCCAAAGAGATTCCAAGTGGCCAGTTAGATATGGCGATATTAAGACATCGGACGGGTGAAATGAGTTACCGAGCCAGGGAAAAGACCGCGGGAGAACTAGGAATGAGTTGGTGGGCTCGGATTGCGCAGAGACCAGGCGGGGAAGAACATTTGCGTGTCAGTCGTCGCGGTCAAGCTGACTCAAGCACAGACAAGTCACGTATCTCATCGCCCAGGCGATATCGAGCAAGAGATCTAGAAGTGGGAAAGCCTAGTGAAATATTTGCTCAGCAGGGCTAGCAAACAAGGCTCAAGGGTAGGCTGGACGAAGACAATTCTTTAAACTTAAAGGTTGCTTAAAGGCACGATGGCCACGTCATCAGATGGGTGATCAAGTGTGATGATGTGACCCAGCTGTGACTGAACACGTTGGCTCATCAATCTCTCGAATGCTGGTCAACGACTAGCTGGATCTACGCCTCCCACCGGCAATTTCCGTGCGGATTCACGAGCATTTTGTCCAGTGTACTCTTGACGCCTCCGCGATACATTTTTTTCAACCGGATATTCCTTCTGCGTGTCTGTGGTAGGATGATATACGTACCCCTCCCACCGGAGAGAAGGGTGAGACATGCCAATTAATAGCATCACTTTCGGCAAATTTCCCGATTCCTCGACATCCTCCTCGATTTCGTGACATGATCCTTCCGGGTTCGTTATCGCGTCCATCTTTCAGCCACTACTTTGGAACCCAAAATCACAAGTAAATCAAGGTCCGAACCTCGGCCAGATGAGTGCGGATGAGCCATTGTTGCTTATTGTCAGCTGCAGCATGCCGTACTTCTACGGGCCGTTGCCCACTTCCATTCAGAAGTTGAATGCCCTTGTTTAGCAACGACTTCTAAGCTCTGTCCATGGAGCGCCAATGACCGCAATGATTGCTGCGACGGGCAAGGATGGCCGTGAACCCATATTCTGCCAGTCATCCAGCCTCCCATTTTAGGTATTTTTTACTTCAGCCTGTGTTGGGCCCGAAATAAAGTCGATTCAGGTTGCAGGCTGCGCTAGGACTTGATACGACGGCCTCTCGATTTTTGCCATGATCGCCTGCGATTGGGGCAGCGAATTTCCCGCGTCCAACCACCTGATCGGCAAATGTGAGCATTCGGGAGACGCGGATCTCCGCGTCCGGTCTTATCGGTGAACTTTTTCGTCATCCTGTTGATTATTCGCGCCTCAACCCTGGTCCAGTGCAGCTAATATCTCGTCAAAGTAGGGTGAATGGGGCTAAAATTCCCGGAATGCGCTTCACGTGTCCAACAACCGGCTGGCCGGCAGAGGTTCGGGGACTAAAGAAGGCTTGTAATGGGCTTTTCAGATGGATATCGAGGATGTTTCACAAGCAGAAAATACGTCAAGGCAAACAGATCTTATCAACAGCCGAACGCTTATTTCCTGAGGCACGATTCAAATGCATTCACGGGAACACTTATCTAGGGGTATTTGCATTGATGCCGTCTTCTTTAGCCATCCTGAATTTCCGTAGCTGCTATTTGGGTCCCATACGATTCACCAATGGTCATTTGGTCGATCACCTTGCGGATTCATGGTCAGCATAGCGAATTATCTCACCCATCAATCGCATCCATTCCCACCATTCCATAACCGGTGAATTACGAGCACTTACCGCCGATTTTTGGCAAAGCCTGCAGGACTGTAGGTCGCCGTCTCATCGATGGCGGAGTCTTTAAAAGATTCGCATTTTCGTCCTCATGTTTCAGGTCTTCATCGCCTCTCCAGTGCCTAGTCACTTACCCAGCATGCGGGCAGGTCTCCTCGTGCTCGTCGGTGCAATCTCCCGGCCCGTTGCGTCGCAGCAAATTTGGGATATCGTGCGTATGCCTGTGGAGCCCACATCTCGGGACTGATCAGCAAGCAACGTTACAGTGGCAGACGACTTGGGATCGCCAGAGCCTGTTCACCTCGCTCGCGCCGAGTTCGCCCGTCACATTCGGCTCGCCCGGCGGTGGGGCCGCCGCGGATATTGTAGTCTCGGAAGGCAACGTTTTCCAGACCATCAACGGCTTCGGCGGCACGCTTAGTGGGTTTCACTGCTGCGCAATCTATTCAGCTGCTCATACGGGCTTACAGCGGACTCGTCGGCGCTTGTGCTCAACAATCTCAAGGTACGCAAGATTTTACTTGAAAATACCGGAACTTGCTAAAGGCCTCGTAGAACCAGAACGCCGGCAATTATTGGAGTGTTTTGGGGCACATGTTCTCCGTCGCTGATGGCGCTGATGCCGCCGGGCTCAGCTACCTGCGTGTACCGATCGGAGCTTCCGACTTTTCCGACCACAGTCAGTATTTGAAATCACCGCAGGTTCTTGGCCAGTATTAACTTCTCCCGTAGCCTACAGCCTAGACGACGTCAGCGGCGATACGTCCTTCAATCAGTTCAACATCAACAACGCGCCGGGATATCTCTTCTCTGTAATCAAGGATATCATGACAATCAACTCCGCGCTGAAGGTGTGTTTCGTGTCCTCTAGGTGTCAAGGGTATGCTTACGTTCACTAGGTCCATATTCTACCCTGGAGTCCCGTGCGTGCCGCCTTGATCTCACGACAAGTTCGTCAAATTTGACTCTTGTATAGCCGTGGTGGATGAAAACGAGCGGAACAATGAACGGCGGCACCATCCAGGACCAGTTCGTCGGCGTCTGTAAGATTACATTTGCGATCATCTACATCAGATATCTAACACTTATGCTCTCAGACCCGACGTATCTCTTAAAGGCAATCCAAGGTTTCTGGAATCAAGGGATCCCGATCTATGCAATTTCCGTTCAGGTCTGGTTTACTCTTACTCTCTTCAGCTCTGCATTGACACGAGTGGGATAGAATGAGCCGACCAATGACAACCCCACTTACCCAACCTGTACTTATTCACCTGGTGCGTGTACCGCCTCCTTCTTGCTCTTCCGGAACTGAAGGCATTCACTCGTGCAGACGTCGAGGGGCGGGTTGGCGCAGGCCTCAGGAACCTGCTGAACAACAATGGCCTCTCGAGCGTCAAGGTTGTCGGGTATGAGCACAATTGGGACAACCCAGGGTACCCTATCTCACTGGTCAGTCCATTTTATTAGCCTTTGCAGACACCCGCCGAGTCCCGACCCAAAAATCTGCAGATTCAGGACGACGGAAATGTGTATGATGGCGTCGCATTCCATTGTAAGAGGCTCCTCCTAATGGCATGCTGGTGGGCTTATATACGCGCTTGCAGGTTACGCAGGGAGTGTCGGGAATCAAGATCAGTTCCACAATTCATTCCCGAACAAGGTCCGTCCATAAGCCACTTGTAATTTCATGTGCTCACCAATGGCGCAGAATGTCTACTTCACGGAGTGCAGCGGTACGTATGGGTCAGACTGGTGGACCGACATCAAGGTGCGCGCTTGCTTTCTCTCCAATGCCCAATATGCGAAGAGGTGCTCACGCGCCGCGGCAGTGGTACATGGACAACCTATGGATTGGCAGCCTGGAGCACTGGGCGGGCGTAGGGCTCATGTACAATATCGCTCTCGACGGGAACGGTAACCCCCTCCTCCCGGGGACGAACAGCTGCGTTGGGGGCTGTCGTCCGCTGGTCACCGTCAATGGCGACGGGTCGTTCTCGTATAACCAAGAGTGTGCGTCTCTACTTCCGGCTTTCAGCCGAGAGTGCATCGGAACTGATCCTGTTCATGGGCGGGCGGGTAGTCTACTCGATAGCGCACGCGTCGAAAGCGATAATCCCGAAGGACGCTGGTGGTCCGTGGGGGAGACGCATTGGTGTCAATGTGCAGGGAGACCAGAACTGGGCGTTGCGAGTCGGCGCGTACTCAACCAAGCGGACCTCTTCTTCCGATTGGAATCGTTACGCGCTTGTTGTGATGAACTGTGCGTCTCCCGCCCGCTGCTGCGCCTACAATTACTGATTCAGAATTCGCACAGGGAACGATAACGCCAACTCAGGATGGAACCCACAGCCAGTAACGGCGACGATCGAGTTCCGCGGCCAGCAGGCAACATACACGTTCCCCGTTGGCGTAGTGCGTGTCTTTTCATTGACTCATTAGTCGATTATTACTGACTGGTGTACAGACGACACTGTGGTGGTTTGCCGCACCTAACGGGCAGGGGCTAGTAACTGGGTTCAACGCCACAACAGTGCCCGCGAACGTTACGTCCTCGCCCACCAAGGTGGGCAGCGCGAGCTCGCACAAATCCAGCTCGGCGTCCGCCCCACTCCGTAGCGCCTCTGGCACCCCTGTCGTTGCGAATACCGGCGCACTCCTGAGAAATGGGACTGCGTTCCATAACGGCACGGTCCCGGCTGCGAACGGTACTCTTCCGTCTGGCAACGCCACCCTGCCGGCGGTGAACGCAACTCGCATCTAACGATTTGGGCCTGACTTAACAACGCTCTTGCGCTCAAACCTCAACGAATCACGTCGACGATGAAGAATTTTGAAATGAAATGAAATGTATGCACGATGAATGTACGACTACGTGTATTTTGTATTTACTTAGGGGTTCCGGGCAATTCATGTTTTGGTTTGGTATGTAAAATGGCTGCCTTCCACGGAGTGTCAACGTGACAATTTACCGCACGCAGGAGAGGCAACTGCCGCATACTTCCATGCTTGCGACGCGTCGGGCGTGATAAAAGCAGGAGCATCATGTGATCGTGTTAGTGCGCACATCACTGATTCGCTCGCGGGCCGGGCACTCCCGCTCTGGATACAGCTTTTGCTTCTGCCCTCATGAGCGCAAATTCATCCAGTCACAACGTAACTCTTTCTCATACACAACTCATCTCAAATAAATCGCACATGGAAATCGCTATGGACTTACGAACATCGTGAAAGGATGGAGAGCGCAATCCCAATGAGTTGCGGATTTTTCACCGTTCCAGCTCAACTTGAGTGTACCCACCACAGATTACTGTAAGCGCCCCATACTCACCAGAAACCTTCGTGTCATTTCCAAGTTAATATTTGCACCCACAGGCGCTTATTTTCGGGCTGTGCAGGCCCTTATCCCTGCTTAGTACTTCCAGTTTTCACCTAGACTTGCGCAAATACCTTTCATGGCCCCGTTTCCCCGCATCCGCCTAGTCGTTCTATGTGCGTTCCCATCCTCCCTCGCTGGCAAGTCCAACAGCATGATCCACCAAATCCAGCGACCGACAGTCTGTTCTCCATGATTGCGCTTGGTGTAGCGGCAGCCTTGATGTCAACTGACGCAACACTGTCGGAATCCTACTTTTCGTACGTTGTCACCGCCGTGCTGACGATGACCACCCTTCCTGCAATGTGAGTATATTTTACTCATTGTCTCACCAAAAGTATCCGCCTCTCACTCATTCATTCTAGGCTCGCATTCGAAATTTGGCTCCTCCGCCAAGATAATTGTTGAGATATGCTGGCTCGGTTAGTTGCACACAGCCAATCAGGATGACCCTGAGCGTGTTCGCTGATCTCATCCTAGCGCTCCTCTCAATTCTGTGGCTCGCAACTGCATCAGAGTCACGAGAGTTCAATCATGGGAGAACATGGGCTGGATGCTCTAGGATTAGTATGGCCTACAGAGTGTGCCGTGTGGTCTTTGCCGTGGAGGTCTTCGCGTTCTTGAACTGGCTTTTTCATACGTGTCTTTATTCTTCTGCTCGGACGTTGATGCTGATTCTGCTGGTTGGATATTTGCATACAGTGTTGGAACCTGTTGGAACCCTTCTCGTGCTGTCACTCACTGCATTCAGGGCCTCCCTAGCCGACGCCCACGTGGAGCTGGTGCCAACTTCGGCTAGCTGTGGCTGGGCATCGGCTAGCTTGGGCTAGGCCCCGGCTAGGCAGCTCGCCGGTGTCGGCTCGCCCCACATGATGTGAGCTGGTGCCAGCTGTGGCTATGGTGCAGGTCACCTAGTCACCGCATGCCAATGTTTGAAATTTTGCGGCTTCAAATTTGATCCGATTTCTTATCCCTCTTACAAATGTGCTCCGTTTCAACGTCTAAGAAGATCTGTAAGAGGAATTCCTATTTACTGCAAAACTGAGTGAGCAAAAATAAAGTTGCCTGCCGATTTGGCCACATGCACATATTATATTGAAAAAAAGCTCTGTCAGAGCCGTAAATAGGTGCAAAATGACGCTACAGGTTTCTGCTCATCCATCGGCCTCTCGGGGGCGCGCCAAACGCGAGCTCGTTGGGCTCATTGAGCCAAATTAAAGTCCATAATACATTCAAAAATACACCTAAAATCCCTCCAGAGGTACACTTAATTCAAAAAAAATTCTCCGGCCGATTTGGCCACTAAATTTTGGTAGCGGTGACTAGGTGACCTGCACCATAGTTGGCCTTCGGCTAGCTTTGGCTAGCCTGTGGCTAGGTGCGAGTTTCCATGGCAACACCCCGGCTGGCCAACGGGGCGGCTAAGTATGTGCGGCTATGCCGTTCCTGGGCTAGGCGGCCACTGAATGCAGTGACTCATCGCAGCGAGCCGCAAGCACCAGAATATATGGATAGTGACCGTCGCAACCACTGCGTTCTGCTGCCGCCTAGCCTTAGTTTGGCTAGCTGATCGGGGGTCTGTGTAGTCCAAACGTATTCGACTGCACTTGGACTATGCAGACTTACAAAGACTCCGTGTAGGCAACTACGCGGACCTACGCAGACCCCCGATCAGCTGGGCAGACTCAGCCTAGGTGGCAGCGGAACGCAGTGAGAGTCAAATAAATTCTCTCTCTTCTCACCTTCTCTCGCTGGTTAAGATTCCAACTCACCCTGGATCCCGTTCTCAATCCGCTCCGTTAGTCTGACAACAGTTTTCTGTACCGGCAACATTCACACTGAAAGAAAGTCGTGAAACACTCAATTTCTTCCTCTTGCTGCGCGAATGGCGCTTGATCCTTTGACCCTTCCGGCTCATTCATCCGGTGGTCCTATGTAATATGCCTGGCGGATTTCGACTCCTCCCGTGTAACCGCACGGCAGATTCCGACTCGGATTCTTTCGAACAAGGCTCCTCCCAACCAATATAGAAGGCATGCGCAGGTCCAAATTTCTTAATTCTTTTTTTTCTTCGTCTCCTGCATGGCAACTCCAGCCCTTCCATGTATTGCCGTTGAATCAGGAATGAGACTTACTCAGCACTGTCTACTGAGGCTGTTCGGGGGTCTGGTGGGTTGGTAACTCGTGAATGAGGGGCCTCACTATGAGACCAGATTTCTACCAATAATCCTCATGGTGAGTGATTTGAGCAACTCAATTTCACAGTATGATGCAATACCGACAATAGTTACAACATTTGTAGCTCTAATAGCAAAAATATCTATATATTTTTTCTCTTAGAATTAGTATATCTATATAAGAATTAAGAGTGGTTTATGTCTGACCACACACTCTGATTGGCTCAAAAGGCTCCAGTGAGGTAACGCACTCCACCGCTCCACCGCGATGTTCAATTATCCACCAAAATCTTGAAGTGCTATTTATAATGTCATGATGGTGAGTTGGATCTACATCAAGTCCCAACTGTGCCCGAGGAACTTACCAACACCGTTCTCACCCCCGTAAGCGAAGAATCTGATGGGGCGGGTTTTGCCGTATGGTACATGGTGACATCCACTAATGCGAGCAGATACTAACCCGTAGAATGAACAAAAAATCAGGCAAAGTGGCAGGAAACTCGCTGGGATGCCGCGCAGATCCCATTGATGCGAACAGTCGGCAAACAGCAGCCGTGGACAAGCCGATTCCTCAGCAGGAGTCGACATTGGTCGGCATTATCTGATGCTGCTCATCGGTCTTTTGTCAGTGTAATACATTACTGGATATGAATAAGGTCATTCTATTTCTAAGTGTCTGACCTGATTAATTCTAACATCCGTAACCTTACGTTCTGGATAAGAAAAATATTTTCAGCAAGGATTTGAGCGGGATTCAGTGAAAAAAGAAGAAGATAGAACCCTGATGTATCATCATGGTCAGCAGCCCACTTAGACTGTCAATCCTCAGTGGTGCTGGCCAACATTTTAGCCCTGCCGACTGCCACATGTAACCATATGTTACCTGCATCATACTTCGGGTCAAACAGCATACAGGCTGAGTAGGCACAAATACAGTCTGCAGTAAAATCTGCTGTCCGAGACATCTCGGCTCATGATATGGCTTCTCATTCGGGTCAGCTTATATTATATAACAGAGGTGAACCTAAGAATTACAATTAATTTTGATGGCCAGATGATATTGTGCAAAATGTCCGAGTTTAAATGAGCACGCAGTCGGAACTGATACAAGAATTGAGACAGAATAAACCTCAGGTACATGATGAGCATTCTAATTGTTCCTCAACCAGCAAGCAAAAACTTTTTCTTTCTCATTCATCCGGGATATTAATCGATACCCGGCCTCTATAAATGTCAGTCGCAGAGAAGCCTTCGTCAAGCTCCTCAAGGTGTCTTAAGTAATAAAGATGGAGACAATGGACTTCTCTGATTTAAACTCAGCGGACAATTTGGCCCGTGAATGGTTCAAGTCTGGGGAGATCCAAGAAGCAAAAAGAATATTAGAACTGCCTATGAGGCCGCGAGGAGCCAACCGAAGGTTGGCGATGAGCGGCGTCTTCTGGAATCAGAAGGAACTTGAAAGTAGTCGCTTAAGGTGAAAATACAATAAACCCCCGTAGCGTAGCACGGGTATACTGCTAGTTATACAGAAAAGACCACATTTTATCCTCAGAATAGGATGCACGCTCCAGGCGGTGATAACAATGAGAGACGATACTCTTACGGCCATGCCCTGCACGAATTGATCCATTTCCCATGTTCATTTTTGAGCCGACGCCAGGCTGGAGAGGTCGCTCAGTGACCAGATCAGAAGTTCAATCCCAAGTTCCACACCGGTTGAATAAATCATCTTCACGGACAACGTTCACCCTCCGGTGATTTAAAATATCCGTATTTCCGCATTTCTAAGTTATTCAAGGTTATTCGCTGAACAAAAGACGGCGGCGTTTGATAGGCATCTGCAGTTCGTAACCGTCTTCCCGGCAGCTTCGGCTTTTACGAGCTGATGTCAACGCTGTCATGGTTCGTCAGTGATAATCATCTGCGCTATTCCCGATGACAGGTTCCAAGGATTGTGGCGCCAAAAGGCTTCCAAGCGCGAAAATTCAGCAGGATCTGCAAGTATGTGACTCATCATTCGCCCATAGCAACCATCTCTACCGTGTTCCTCTGACATGGACTATGGTCTTGTGGATTTGCCCCGATAATTGCTTGTGAGCGGCCATGGGCGTTTAATTCTCTACTTGGTTCTCACGACAGCTTCTTACGCATCCAACAAGATTGGCGCTGGGAGAGAATATACAATCAGCCAAGGACCCGGAAGGCACACACGACCCTACTATGCTCGGGGATAAATGATCTGGAGGCGGTGATCTACATTCATCTATCAACGGGCCGATTAAGACACTTTGTCAAAAATATCAACATGCTGTAAAGGTAAGGGAATTGTGAGGAACCCCGGCTGTAGTCTCCATCCCAAGTGTTACCTATCCGTACCTCGTATCCCGGTCTGAGCCTGGTATTTTCCATTTCCTCCGCCATAAGCCAGGGTGGTGAGTTTGAACGCCAAGATGCGGTGCAAGTCGTGGCTTTAGCACAGCATATCAACAGTTCGACTTCTGACAGCACGTCAACGTAGCTATCCTCTCGTGCGTGACAAATTAATTCCATAAAAGCCTGGGCTGTCGATATTCCCAGACATACCGCCTTCCTACACCCTGCGCAACATGGCCCCTCTTCCTCTCATCCGCCTCGTCGTCTTCTGTTGGTCTCTCATCTTCCGCTCGCGACCTCGAGGCTAACATCCTACCTGCAGCCACCGTCATTCTGTTCTCCCTGATCACCCTAGGCGTAGCAGCTGCCTTGACCGCGACCACAGAGAAATTCCTCTTCGGCTACCTTTCTTATGCCGCTCTGGCAATCGCCACCGCCGTGCTGACTTTGCTTACCCTTCCTGCAATGTATGTTCATCGCTCTCACATGACACTGGTATTCATCCCTCCCTTCTCTCATCCAGGATTGCTCTCGAGATGATGCGACCCGGTGGTCCCACCTCCATGGTCATTGTCGAGATATCGTGGCTTGGTCAGTTGCACCTCCGCTCACGCGCCGGACATAATTAATGATCGTCGCATCGTAGGCTTCCTTTCTATTCTGTGGCTCTCCACCGGAGCACACACAGCCGCGTTCACCTTCGGCATCGCGCTTGACTGCGGTGATCTTGGCTTGGACACCATCGACGCCAGTGCCTGTCATGAGACCTCCGCAATCGAGGCTTTTGGGTTTTTGAACTGGCTTATCCGTGCGTTTTCCAGTGTGCTTGTGTTTCGTTGTAAAGGTTGTTGATGTCGCGTTCAGTGATGGGATACGTCGGCATGTTGCTTGTCATGTCGCTGATGGTTGCGAGCCGCAAGCACAGTAGCGTCTGGACCTCGTCCGTTGCGAACGCGCCATTCTCCGCGCCAGCCAACAACGCCCCTGCCACCTCCTTGGGACCTACCTCGTATGGAGGACAGACCACGAGTACTGGCGGTCATCCGGCAACATACAACACGTCGAATTCTGTGCAGGCAGGAACAGTCCATGTATGAGTCGTCCGCGCACTATAGCTGGGTGAGGCTTGGAAGCTTCAAAAGAAGTTTTGAGCCGCAGTCTTTTGTTCAGTAATGTATATACCATGTCATTACTTAGTAGCGCTCTTTATTTATACGCACCACTCGGAGTCTCTGGATCGGTAACGCTGATCTCAAAATCAATAGATTGGCAGAGTTGATTGGTAGAATTGGGTCCTTCACTGTCCGTTCTCCCCCTTAGACGACATTCTCGATTGTGCTCGTATCTCCCGCCACTGTGCCCGTTGGCACATCATAGGCACTGGAAATCAGTCCCCGACCTGGAGGGATAACGGTGACTGCCACGTTGTTGCAGGCCCCAGGCATTACACCAGTCAGCAGGAACTTCCTCGTCACATTCCGGTTGCAGCACCGGGAGGAGGGACTGTATTCCAGGACATGGTTAGCTGTATGTGCAGGTGTGTGAATCGGAATAAAAACGCACCGAGAATGGAGACATGGTCATCCCCGTGCCGGATGACCAGCGTGGACTTGGGCGCATGCTCCCACGCGAATGTCGTCAACTCTGTCGGGAGACTATACACAGGGAGATGTATGATTAAAAACGGCATTGGATAGACGGGTTGAAAGACGCACTTCAAATCAAAGTCGGACGTTACCCACATGGCCGTGAGGGATTACTGCATCGAGCACGAACCGGTCCACGCGGTGGGGATAGCGACCCGCATAGGCTATCCCGACGAATGTTCCACTGTCAGTAATGAGTACGTGGTCAGGCCTTCCGCGCAGAAGAACTCAGTACGAAACACCGACGCAGTTGACCTTCTCGTAACCCAGCGGCGCCCGAACAGCGTCCCAATCCCGGATGACCTCTATCGTCCCGACGTGCTGCATAATTCCGGCAGGAGTACTGTTATTAACGGCAGCCGCCTAAAAGTTTTTCATGGCGGCTTGGTAGTGGTCAAATTCTTCCTCCGTCGACGGGCTGCCAATATCGTTGGCGGCCTGTGTCGCTTGGACTGTAGAAGACAACCAACAAGACAAGATGTTGTTAAAGAACTGGCCCGAAGGAAGATTGAGTGGGTTCGACAGTTGAAGTCCCCGCGTGTTAATCGCTATAAATCGAATTTAGTTGGGAGACTACGAATGTCTGCAGATGCTCACAGAGCAAATCGAAGTTCTCTAATCCATCAAAGCTGAAGACATGTTCAGCGCACTTACCTATGCCTCTGCGGCGGCATTTTCCCCTGGACCGCCTGTAGGAATTTCCATCAGAATTGAGAGCGCTTGAGCCAGACCAGCATACCGGCATGACTGTGAAGAATATTAGGCGGGTACAATACGGGGAAAAAGCACCAGAAAATGTGGCCTGAAGAACGTTTCGGGTTGGCTGGGCGCTTCATCGCGAAACCGATCGTTACGTTGTTCGGATCCGCGTTGAACGGTTTGTTATAGTCCGTCGGAACATCCATCTCACCACAGAGCAAGTTAGACGGGAGGGTTCCGTTGAAGGTAGTGTCGGTGAGGTTCAGCGCGGGTATGAGCGGTTCCGGGACTTTGTCATGACAGTCAACCCAACGAATGGCATAACTCTTCCGTTTCAGCCATGCCTCCACGATTCCGTGGAATGCCGAAATGGGGCCTGGAAGGGTATTTATCTTGCCCACCAGGCCGGTCGGGGGGATATGTAAGGAGCTCCAGAGCCTGGATCTGGAGTACGCCAATGACTGCAAATTAATCCAAGAAGTAACGGCGCGCAATGGGAGCGAATAAGAGCGTTATGTTTTGTCGGGAGATACGCGATGAAGATCTCCTGGAGGACGTCATGAGGAAGGTGTCGCATTGCGGATATCAGGGCCTTGTGAGACTGTATTTCCACTGTCAAGATGTCGCGTTTGGACCTCAGTCGCCTCCATCTCGTCAACTTGGGCATCAAGCCACGCTAACTCGTGGAGAGGTTCCACCAGAAAGGATCGAATTCGTTCGATTTCGAAATCGAACGGAATGCAGTTGGTTTGTAGTTTATCGGCGAAAGGGGACTGTTCGCAGAGGGACATGATAGTCAAGAGCAAGAGCGATCTGCATCACTGATTGAATCCATCACTGATTTCCGGCAGGGTTGCCGACCACCAGTGACTCATCACGATGATTCGGAATCAAGACAGAGTAAAAATAATAAATTTAGGAACGACCAACGGCTAAGTAACTGTGCGCTGCTTTATGAGCCAGTGCTCAAAAAGTGCGAGGCTGTTGTTGCAGCCCATCTTGATTCGAGCAGCTAAGTTGCAAACCGTTTTCAACCCCGCACTTGCCCCGCACGGGGCCAAGAACACGGTTGATTTCACATCAATTTAAAGTATGTTCCTGACGAAGCTCTTTCCTTTCTCCAATGAGTTCACCTGTCGGCCATGGTGGTTAGAACAGCTTTTTTTAGGCTTGGGCCATACAATCATTCCGAGAAAATGAATGCCTTCCCCTTCAGTCCAACCATCTCGGCCAAACTGCCTCTGCAAAGAGGAACAAAAGATTATTATGGTAACCAATAGCCTGTACTGAGGATGAATTTTCTAAGTCTCAGCCCATGGCATTCTCTGTCAGTTGTCGCACATGTAGACATACAGTTGGAAGGTATTTATGCCTTGTCGTCGACAAATCAGGAGGAACCACAATTCTGTACCGCCACTGACTGGTTGGTGGGTGCAACGATTCCCGGAGACTATATATACCTTTATTTGGTGCCCGTGTATACAGCCTTGCTTGGCAGGCAAAATATACCAGACACTCACCATTGTCAGACATTTGAGCCAGGAGATATTGCAACAAGGCAAGGCCCTTTGAGTGTTTAAATTTCTTCAGGGCTTGTGCGCCGGTGTTGTCAACTCACCCAATTTAAGGCGGTGGCCAGTAAGTTGGAAACGCAGGAGAACTCGCGATATGAAGCATGGGCAAAACGGTGCCCCCCAAAATCGACCGACTGAGCTACTGTGGTCGGGGTTGTAGATAGACACGGACACATAGTAGATACGGTTCTGTACTGTTTCCTATCGGATCACATCCACGCATCCATCCCCGGGTACCACTCCATAGTGGTGATTGGAGCGGCGTTCGAAACCACGGTGCGAAGCAGTAGCAAACAGCAGAAACAAAGGAGCAGGCAGCGAGACCAAGGGTGCTCCGGCATTCAAACCGGCGACCTAGGGCCGGTTAGTTAGTCCGTCCATTGGGTCTGAAAAAAAAACTTTTGAGACACCGATTTTTGGATGAAAATGGCTTATATATTGTCAATTACTAGCAGTTACCCATGTCTTCGCCACGGTTGTAACTCTTCATTGATTTCATGCTTTTACCTTCTGTGATCTAATAGTGGAACAGCCGCGATTTGAACTCGAAATTTCCACCCTGCACTTCAATTACTGATACTCTATCCTTCTATCCATCAGGTGCGTTGGAAATCAGTCTCATGCACCCTCGAAGGTGCAGAAGCCCGTTTGCATCGGGGTCCTCCAAGTCGAGAGCATCTCAACCTCGATGTGATGTTCGGTCTTCGTTAAATCTCGGGCGGAAATGAATATATATATCTCAGCATTTTCTTCTACCCGGTCATCCACTCGTACTTGCTACAGAGTCATAAAGCAAGTGGAGCAACAACCCATGGTGTCTTGTTCAGATAGACATAATGGAGGATCCGGTGGTGAGCCCTCTTATTTCATCTACACCTCCACTATGCCACTACCCGAGTATTCTGAGGCGGCCATTTAACACATAGCAGCGCCTCGGGGATCTCAGTTGGATTGCAGTAGGTCACATCGTTCCATTTTTCTCTTCCATGTTCGACCAATTCCTGGAGCATTCAGAGGATGTTCCGACCCCATTGTAGACAATATATACTTGCTAATCAATGCCTGGAAATGCATCCAACTCATCCTCTCAGCGACTCGATCGTCCTACCAACACCTTGATCTAATGGTTCAATTCATGGTTCAACTGGAAGAACTTTGACTGCCAGAATTTACCTTGACACCTGGGTTCCCCTTTCAGGTCAGTGCTATTACAGCATGTTTTTATCGGCCTCATGTTGTGGTGCGCTATGACCTTGGTTCCTTCAGAACAGTATTTGAACGTCCGCCTGCATCTTGCCGACGCAGATTCTCAAATTCCTGATGGCCAATGTTATTTCTGTCTCATAAAGACTCCAAAGGTTTGGCTGAGCAACCTCTGAATAAATAGTCTCAGTTGCCCCCAAGCTCATCAACAACCAGATTTTATTCCAGCAGCATCCGCCACGGTACTTAGCCCTGGCACACCCAACCTTCATCAAGTTCTAAGTCTGAATGAAGCTTTGTGCTGTTCCTTGGTTCTCCAAACCAGAAGACTCATACAGTCCATTGGAAATTCAACCTCCTGGCGATGCCCCGGCATGCCGAGATTCACCACTCTGTGCCAATGTTAATAACCGACCACGCCAGTGTCAAATCAGCCTAGCCGATTCACCGTGACAGAGCCCGGCCGATGTCGGCATGCCGCGAAAGGATTATGATCATAATTATACATTCTTGCGGTGCGGGCGTCTTTGCATCCAATTTGCCATCAAAGGGTTTTTCTGCCAACGGATCTCGGACCAAACGCACCATCGTGAAATTATAAATAGTATTTCAACATTTCGGTGGAAACTTGAACATCGCGGTGGAGCGCTCGACCAATTACCTCATTTCTGGGCCCAAATACAACATCTTGACAGTGAACTGTGGAGCCATGGCTGCTTGATTCCCATAGGCGCCACTTTTGTCTAGACAAACCACGTCTTTTCTTATATAGATACTTGCAGACACGTACAGGACCACCGAGCACCATTATTTGAGCGATTCGCTATGTTACTGTACCATTTCGACCGAAGGTTCAGGTGACGGGTGATGGAAGGCCGTGAACTGAACAATTTTGGTCTAGGTGACGGTGACGGAACCATTTTACGTCCTGAAAAGGCTAAAAAACAGCCAAAGTTTCCAGTCCGGCATCAACCGGACTTCCATATATAGGAATTTTGCGTGATTGCCGAGAAGTGAACATCAAGTTCAGTGAACAATTGAGGTGACGGTGACATGGCGTGAACCTTCGGTCGAAATGGTACAGTATTCCAAATCTGGCAGACGATTATGGTCTATTTGGCAATAGCGTCTGATTCTCGATCGAAGATTTTCTCTCCGCGGATGCATCTCACAATAAGACTTTGAATGTCAAGCGCGAAATTTTCATCCCTTCCATGATGCTCGAAGTTGTCCGCAATGCAGCAGCTGCAAAAAAGCAGTTTAATAGCAATGCCTGACGGCAGTAGGATAAATCCTACCCACCGGTTGGTGGGCAGTAGGATCGATCCTACCCACCAACTGGTGGGCTGTAAAAATCCAACTTTTCCGCCGTCAAAGCATCATAATTGCAATCCTATCCTATCCTATCCTATCCTATTGTAACTATAAAATTGCGCGATGAATTAATCCCACATTTAAATAACAACACCAGTCGCATAGGGAAATGAGGATGCCGGAGCAGAGTTGGATAGGTAGGATCTGATAGGATAGGATAGGATCACGGAGTTAGGATAGGATGGATCTCTAACCACGAAGAAGTCCATTGGACAAATACAACTCAATAAATTCTGGCCAGCCTGAAGAATATCAGTCAGAATCGGGACATATGAAGAGCTTAGGCAATGTACCTCGCGGGGATGTCAGACCTTATTTATCCTGGGCATTCAATCTGTTGTATTTGACATCCAGACCGTAGTTGTTGACCAAATTATGAGCAGAAGGTCACCATACAACAGACCTCAAGTAAGAGGAGTGGCCAAGCGTGATAGAGAGTGTTGACTATTGTGCAACTGACAATACGTCGAAACGAATTGGTTGAAGGGTCTCCACCGGTGTCTTGTGTTATGGTTCAAGATCACAACCTAGACTAAGAGGCAGGGGTTGGACGAGGGAGTCGCCGAGTTGGCCCCTATGACGGCGGATGAGAGAGAAAGAAGTGGGGTGTGCAAGGGATCTATAGTCAGAGTGATTTACAGCACGGAAGGATCTTGGAAGAAAGAAGGGTCCGAGCGAAACACAAAGCGAACAATAAACAATAAAGATGGCCAAAGCGGATCAAAGCGGTCCGCAATAATTGCCACCTACATATCATGACCAAACAAACCTCTCTTATTCTCGACCACCACCATCGGCCCTCCCGCATTCTCGGCTGCTTACCTGCTCCGCCCTGTAAAGGTTGGATTTACTTCGCTATTTCTATTTCCTGAGTTGAATCTCCGTCGCTCAGCTGAGACTCGAATGTTTCATGATTTGCTAAGTGGTGGCACAAACTGACTGTTTCGTCGCCCTTTCTGGTTTCTTTAGCTGCTATACACACAAAGCAAAATCTGGTGAGTGGCTAATCTATCCTACCAATGGGATGGGGTAGGATACAATGTTTTATTCTATATCCTATCCTATCCAATCCTATTCCATCCCGTCCCATCGTGTCTTTGATCCTATCCTATCCCATCCCATCCCATCCTATCTAATCGATTCCACGGCTTCCCGCGCTCTGGACATGGCCTGCGCTTACCTGTGCTTTAGAATCATTCAACCAGCCATTTTTTGGTCTTTGTATTTAGGATTGCATACTTCACTATAGGATACTTTAGGATAGCTAGCTAGGATGTCCTGTAGGATATGGAGAAATTTGATCCTATTGTCCACAAGTTTGTGGGAAGGATCAATCCTATCAACTGCGGTCGTCGTTAATAGGGCTCGGCAGGTCTAGAAATTGTTTCGGGCATCTGCAGTGGTCCCTGGAGACATTAGAATGTGAGTTAGCATAAATAGTGTACTACAATAGCCAGAACGACCATCTATTCTAAAGTTTCGTGGTATCGCGCACGCCTCCGGCAACTAAAAACACGTGATATTTCCTTATGCGGATGCTTACGTAGTTAGTTAGTTCAGCGTTGAGGTCTGAAAAAAGAAAATCGGCCCTAGTGCCTTTTTTTGAATGCCGGAGCACCCTTGAGCGAGACAGCAGCGGCAGAGAACACTGGCGACACCGAGAAGCGCGTGTTTACACCCCAATAGAGATTCAAGAGGCAGATATACGTCGATATCACCTAGCGTAACATCCCACGACGTCTCCCCAGGGGAAACGCCGTCAGAATCTTCCGTAACAACTAGCAGCAGTCTCAGCAGCGCCCTCTTCGAGGCACTAGAGGAACTTGCAACACCACCATCGTCACCATTCCCCGTACAGTAGTCACCAGCAGTAACAACCAAAAAACCAAACCAGCAGCGACAGAAACCGAGAATGGGAAACGCAGAAATAGTCCCGATGTTTGCAGGCGATCCGGACACGAACGCGGAACCCAGCACAGTCACCCCGAGCACCTTCATAGAAAAATTCCGGGCCCATATGCGCGACTTGGCCGTCACAGGCAACGACGAACGAATTGACGTACTCCTAGATTATCTAGTGGAGGATTCGCCAGCAGAGAAATGGTACAAGGCGCTGAAAGCGGACGCGAACACACCGACAACGTGGGTGGGGTGGGAGGCGGCCTTCGCAGTTCGATTTCCAAGCCCACAGAAGGCAGAGAGAACTACACAGGAGTGGGAGAGGGAGTTGGCGGGGATGAGGCTTACAGTGGAGGAGTTAGACACAACCGTGCGAGTGGGCGGCGCACCGGTATTCGCCCATGTCAACTTCGCAAGCAAGCTTCTGGAAACGGCGAAATTAGCCAAAGTCGACAAAACCATGAGCGGCATTTGGCAGTCGCGAGACGCGCTACCCGAAGTTATGCGGGAGAAGGTACCAGCAAACCAACCCGAATGGACGTCCTACACAAACGCACTCAAGGCGGTCGACCGTGTACACATCCGCGAGGGTGTAGCGAAGGCAAAAAAAGCGCAGGAGATGGAGAGGATGGTCCGCGAACTTGCCGCGCGCGAAAAAGCAAGGTCGCCACCAACTACGCCAATCAGTAAAATGGCGGCCCAACTTTCGCAGACAGCGCTAGTTACCCCGAGAGCGAACACAACGCCGCCCGTAGGCAATCCCTTTGGAGCGGGAGGAGGACGCGGAAACCTGTTCGGGCAGGCGGCAGAGGGTAGCCAAACGCAGTCCATGACGCCCGAGGCACTCGCAACGCTTAGAGGACACGCAGAGCGGCTTGGGCGAGCACTGCTCCGGGATGACGGCCCTGGACGTGCCAAGTACGCAAGACACATGGCGCTATGGGAGAACACTTATGCGGGCAGTCGACCGCGCCTCGAAGCTGTGGGGTACCCCCTATCACCAGGGACAGTCGCTCCCGGCTCAGGAGAATGCTTTTCGTGCGGGAAAATTACAACACCCATGCATAGAAGCAGCGAGTGCGTTGGATCGAAGGTACCGCCGAGGGAGTCAACGTTCCGAAGCATCGTCAACAAATACATACGCACACCGCCGGTGCAAGTAAATGTCATCTTAGACTGGATGGACTTTGGGGGGGAGGATGAGCAGGATTTTGCCGAAGGATCGCCCGAGTAACGGCTCAGCGGACGATCCAAGAACAAGGGCCGGTACTCCCTAGTTCCCTATCGATACAACCAAATGTTCGCCTGGAGAAAAAACGCGAAATTATTGACTTGTACACGGTGGGAACAGGAAGCACGAAATGCGAACTGTTCATGCATTGGATAGCAATGCGGGGACCGAGGGGTGAGATGGTGCGAACGATTGGCTTGTTCGATGGAGGGGCGATGGTCGCCGCAATGGACGTAACGTTCTGGAGGGCATGCCAAAACAAAATAGGCAAAGGGAGACCGTCACATAAAACATTGCGTATGGCAAGTGGGCAACTGGTGGACTCAGAAGCAACGTGGGAAGGGGTGATAGAGGTGAAGGGTGTGTGGGTGGTAGGCACTTTCGAGGTGTTTGACAGCGGCGGAAGGTGGACATTTTTGTTCGACAAACCATTACAAACTGTGTTCGCGGCCGTGCACAACTACAAACGGGACACCGTCGACATCGAGGCGAATGGAGTCCGTGCAACACTGGAGAACCAGCAAGGAGGACCGTGGTGGAAGAGATTCAAGCCGATGCAGAAGTCGAAAACGCATGCGGCCTTCACGGGGGTAGTTTCGTACGTGAACACCCCCGCGAGGCGAGTACTTTCTAGAAAACGAAAGGGTCGTAACAGCTTTAACGTTTCGAACGATTTAGAAAGCATACCGGAAGACGCGGAAGAGGAAGCACGGGAAGGATTGGCGTCAACCACGGGAATAGTGGAAATCGAAACACTGCCAACGCAAGAAGGCGATGATTCGCATTCGCGCGTAATCTCAACGGGGGCCAGCGAATCCCCCGGGAGGGGAGTATCGAAAAATATTGCACTACGAGAGCACAGGGGGTCTGACGACAACGTTGCAGAACGGTCGAGCGTCGATAACCCAAGCACGTGGTGGGCAAAGGCCGAGCGAAGGGAGAAGGAGCATACACAGTGCAAGTGCGCGATCTCAGCGGGGGCCGGTGCAACCCCCGCAAGGGAAGTACAAACAAAGCCTTAACAAAGATGGTCAACTCACGGGATCTGCGAGAGACACCACGACGCAGGCGACGCACCAAGAGAACACAGGACCGGACAGGGGACCGCGGGGAGACGGGCGAGGGTAGAGGAGGTGAGAGACGAGGGCGACAAACCAGCGAGGTTGAAGACGGAGGCGTACATGCGACCAGAAGAAGCTTGGCCACAAACACGCACAAATTCAATGGGGGCCGGCGCTACCCCCGGGAGGGGAGTAAACAGCCGAATAGTTCCCGAGAACAAGAACGTAACTGACTGCGAGGTGCCAGAAACCGAGAAGGAGGCGAGACCAGGGGGTAGCGAAGTCGGGGATAAGGTGCGAGCGGGTACCGCCACACCTACGAGCGCAATCTCAGCGGGGGCCGGCACATCCCCCGTCAGGGGAGTAGAACCGCCTATTCAAAAACCCGTGACAGCGACTAACTGTCAAAACACGGAAGCGTCGCAGGCAGATCCGAGAATACAAGAACCACGGAAGGACGGAGCGGAAGACGGAACCGTGGAGGCATATGCGGACGGTACCGCTGTATCTGAGCGTGTAATCTCAACGGGGGAAGGCGCAACCCCCGTCAGGGGAGTACAAGCCGATAACGTCTTGTTTATGGAGAGGACCGCTGACACATCGCACGACGCAGCCGCATACGAATCGGTCTACAATACGGAAGCTTTCCCACAAGATCCCGAAACGTCGATCTTCACCAGAGCAAGCGAGCCGTTCAACCCAAAAAGGGTGGAGAAAATAATCGAGGCAGTAAAAATCGGACCGGACCTTACACTGGAGCAGCACAAAGAGGTGCAACAACTCGTAGCCGAGCACGCGGACATATTCGCGTTGGCGATCAGTGAAGTGTTCCCGGTGGCGGGTGCGGTTTATGCGCCAAAAATACCGCTAGACAGGCAGTTCAGCACGCGACTGCATCAGCGGCCGCTATCGAAACCGCAAGCCGAATATTTCCACAAACAGGTCGAAATATTGGAGAAAGCGGGAATAATACGCCCGATACACCCAAGAGACGTAAAGTGCGTGTCACCAATTAAGCTCGCAGAGAAGGAGCATGAAGGGGGTGGCCTGACACACGAGGAGCTAAAGCACGAGTTGAACGACGAGTGTATACGAGCGGGCTTACCGCCAGTATACGACCTACCGGCCAGAGAACCAAAACCCCAGCAGGAGAAAACTGCGAAACCGCAGAAATGGCGCATATGCCAAAACTTTCACGAGCTAAACAAGCTGTTGAAGGTGGTGCCGTTTCCACAGGGCGACATACGCGATAAGCAGAGGCGCTTGTCAGGACATCGCTACATATCCATATTCGACTTTGCTTCAGGTTTTTTTGGGCTGAAAGTGGACGAGAAATTACAACCTTACATCGTGATGTTCGTCCCAGGCAAAGGCTACTACGCCTATACACGCATGCCATTTGGACTTACGGACGCACCAACCGAGCTCGGTCACATGTGCGCGGTGCGACTCCACGATCTGTTGGTCAAAGAAATCATGGAATTGTTCGTGGACGACGGAGGCACTGCCGCGGACGAATTTGAGGAGATGATGAGCAAGTTGCGGCTCATATTTGGCCGCTTCCGCGAAGAGGGTATGTCGCTCTCAGCAACGAAGACCAAGTTGTTCATGACGGAGGCCGTGTTCGCGGGGGCCACGGTGGGACCCAAGGGTGTAGCACCGGATGCCTCGAAACTTACCGCCATAGTGCGATGGAAGCAACCGGAAACAGCGATCAATTTACACGCCTTCCTGGGTCTAACGCCATACTTTCGCGACCTCATAGAAAAATACGCGAAACGCGAGCAGCCCCTGCGCAACTTACTGAAAATGGTCACGGTACCGGCGGGCGCCAAGAAACAGACATGGAGGGCGGTAATGAGAGCGTACAAGTTGAAGGACGTCTGGGAGGAAAAACATACCAAATGCTTCGTCGAGCTCAAGCGTACGCTAATAGCAGAACCAGTCCTACAGGCCCCAAGATTTGAAGATGTGGGGGAAAACCCGTTCATTGTCACGACAGACGGAAGTAAAGATGCGTTTGCAGGAGTCTTATCCCAGAGAATGTGTACGGTACTCCCAGGAGGCAAGGCCGCAATGTGTCGACACCCTATAGCCTTCGCCTCAAAACGTACATCCCCCGCGGAGGAGCGCTATCCGCCACACCTATTGGAGTTCGCAGCGCTGAAATATTCCATGGATAAATTCTCACCAATAATTTGGGGACAGCCGGTAAAGTTGGAAACAGACTGCCAGGCACTCAGGGATATAATGGTGAACGATAAATTGAACGTGACTCACACCCGATGGCGCGATGGGATCATGGGCTACCAAATCGTGGGCGCGGAACACATAAAGGGTGTAACGAACACGGTAGCAGACGTGTTAAGTCGAGCACACGAAGGGACACCAAAGGAGACAGGAGATGGCAGCGAATGGACGGTATCCCCAGACTGGGAAGCGCGCTCGGGAATCGTTAACGACCTCTTTACAGTCCAGGAGGCAGAGCAAGCATACCTCGTCATACCAGTGCCCGAAGACACGATGAAACTGCGCGAGCGCTTCAAGGACGAACCAATATACCGGCAAGTCATTGATGCAATATTGGAGTTGGACTTGGGTTCCAGCTTGAAGGACAGGAAACGCGCAAGACACCAGGCAACACAGTACTTCATCGATGAGGGTAAACTGTGGCGACTGGGGGGCGGAGTAGGGGTGCGAGCGCGATCGCGCAGGGAGTGCCTAACCCAGGCGGAAGCAAGGGCGAAGGCGGTAGAGACGCACGCAGAAGGGGGCCACTTCCACAGGGACAGTATCAAACTGGCGCTCATGGATAAATACCATAGCCCCAAGCTAGATGAGTCAATCGTCAGTGCGATCAAAGATTGCGCAAGGTGTAAAGGGTTTGGCCCGGCGCACCTGCATTCGTTGATGAACCCGGTCATCCGGCGTCACCCGTTTGAACTGGTCGCGGGAGACTACCTTTCCATGCCGAAGGGCTTCGACGGTTTCCACGAGGTTGGGTTGTACATTGACACGTGTTCACAGTTCATCTGGGGGTTCAAATACCAGGAACACGGCTCGGCGGATACAACCGAGGACGCACTCGAACACATTTGCGACAACTTCATAGAGATGGAAACATTCATGGTTGACAACGGAAAACACTTCAAAAACAAAGCGGTCGAAGCGTTCTGCGACAGACGCAGTATAAAATTTCACTGCGTCTCGGCGTACTCACCTTGGATCAACGGCTTGGTGGAGGGCGCCAACAAGTTGCTTATTTACGTCTTGGCAAGGCTGTGTGCGCCGGATGTCGGAGAGGACGGGTGGAGATCGACCACAAAGGACGACCTGCCGAAAAACTGGCCGCATTATTTCGAACAGGCGATCGGAATACTCAATAGGAGATTGCTGCCATCGGTAAAGCTCAAACCGAGGGAGTTGTTGTTCGGGAAGGTCGTGAATACCCCACTGACACCAATAGAGACGGCAGTGACAGAATTCGCGGAGAACGACGCGTTAGTACACATGGACTACGTGGATCAGCAGTTATTGGACGCTCACGCAGGGAGGGTGGCGTATGCAGCGGGCAGGAAAGATTCGCGGAGAACGACGCGTTAGTACACATGGACTACGTGGATCAGCAGTTATTGGACGCTCACACAGGGAGGGTGGCGTATGCAGCGGGCAGGAAAGAGGTGTTCGACCGCAAGGTACTGGGGTAACGCACAGGGGAGGTCGTCTTCAAACCAGGAGAACTGGTTCAGGTATTCCGCAGTGACTTAACGAAAACGGTCAGCAATACCAGGAAACTAACATGCCGATGGTCGGAACCGCACCGAGTCACACAGCAGTGGATGAACTCATATATTCTGGAAAGAGCGGACGGACTACCCATGGACGGCTCGTTCAGCTCCAGAAGAATGCGACATTACGTCCCACGAGCCGGTACACCGCTAGCGTTAGCGCAGGCGGCATTTATGGAGGAGTTGGCCAAGTCGGAGGGAGAGCGGGGAGCCGAGGAGATGAAGGCGGTCGCGAGATTGAGGGAAGCGGAGGTGGCGGAAGTGGAGAGGTGGCGAGCAGAAGAGGTGGGGAGCGGGTTGGAAGCGGAGATTACATAGGAAAGGCGGGACGCGGGCGGCGGGGACGCCATTTCGTGGTGGGCACATGTGGTAGGGGGAACAGGGGTTGTTTGATTGGGTTTAGCTAGAGCACGGGGTTGTAGATAGACACGGACACATAGTAGATACGGTTCTGTACTGTTTCCTATCGGATCACAATGAACGCCGCAATGGGAGGCGCCGCAGTCATGGGGGAGTTTGTTATGTCGATTACTGTCAGCTCGGTCTGGAATGCACGCTCGTCTAGGTTCAATGCTGGAGTAACAGTTGCGTCCACAACGATCCGCAGGAAAGTGAGATTTGGGCAATGCTGCGCGAATGCATACAAAGCGCAGATGGTGACCCGGGGACGAAATAGGTAGCCTCCGCTTAAACCAAGGAGTTCGAGTCGAGGCCAGGATGCGGCGAGGTCGAAAATGTCACTATCCTCGAATCCGAAGGGTTGCGGAACCCATACGCGCACCATGTTTTTGAAACAAAAGACGTGTCGCAGTCCATCCGTCGCCCAGGAGAAAATGGCTGGGTCGGGATGGTCATCGAGCGTCACGGGTATGCTAAGTTCCTGGAGGGAGGCATGGCAACACCTGGTCGCCAGGGTGGAGTAGAGGGGTTCAGCGGCCTGTGCTGTCGGTTCTTCGAGAGAGAGTTCGTATTTAATCTCGAGTTTCTCCAGAGTGCAATTTCGTGTGGTGTTTATAAAGGCCATGACATTCGCAAAAGTGGTCGACTCGAAGTGGAGGAGATGGACGGAGGGAAATAAGTAGTCCCCAGGAGGGAGGGACAATACAGGGATGTCAGCATTGTCAAGCTGCAATGTCGTGAGAGTTTCAATGCGACCCAGATGCTCAAAAGCCTCCTGATCGAGCGTAGGTACGACCAGGACTTTGATGAACTGCAAGCTTCGGACGAAACTCGAGACAACGTGAGGCCAGTCAGGATCCCCTGTGTAATTCGTAGCGTCAATTCCAGCTTCGGTCAACAAAGGACCTTTTTCCGTTAACATTGGAACGATTTCTGAAAGAATTGACTTATCCCTGGAGGTGAGATAGATCTGCGTGACGCGATTTGAAAGAAGCAGTTCGATGGAACGGGGATTTGAATATGGCAAATCCAATCGGATGAATTCAAGGCGTGGAAACAAGGGTCTCCGGGAGTTGCAGAATTCGAATATCTGTGTGGATGCGAACGCAAACCACTCGTCACAACGACCAGGGTAAAAATATTTGACGCGATTCGCGTAGATGCGTGGCCGAATCCAATCGCGTTCAGTTGCTAGCCTATGAAGCAACTAAAAAGCAGACAGGAACGTATAGTAAGTAAATTCCCAAACATTGCCTTCAGGGACTCAGACTCACCGGGCCCTCTATGCTTTCGTTGGATGATTCAGAATCATCGCCGTCGCTAATTAAATCCTGTGGAAAGCAAGACAAGAGATTCCAAATGGTACGCTGATACTCCCACATCAGGTCAAGCGCTGGGTCGCGGAAACTGATACAGGTCCTGGCCAGGGCTGCGAGAGAGAGGAGATCGCGCTTCGTGCCGTGGCGGTGTCCAGACGAACTTTCGACCTCAGAGAAGATGAGGCCAACGATCTCGGAAATCGTTAATGCTGGGTGCATTTCAAGGGAAAATGCCTGCAAGATACTGCAAGACTCGCACAGATCGTGGTGGAGCAGTTTGAGGCGAGAGAGAGACGTGGCGACACGTGCTCGGACGGGCCGGTGGCCCGCTCCTTCAACAGAATGGCGGAAGGAAGGAACGATATTCTCAGGAAACGTATGAGTTTATCGAACTACACAATGATCCAAGAATCAGCCGTTGTAAACCGCAGTTGGGTTTTTCCGGAAGGCTTGAGCTGGCTTGTGACTAAATTCTCGAGAATGAATTGGGAATAAGTGAGTTATCCCCGGCTGAGAATCCCGGACGGTTGCACTTGCCTGTATCGGTTGATTTGGTTCATATTGGTTTTATACGCTCACATTTATTGAGGATCCTAATAGTACATAGATCACCCATTGTGGACCAATGTTGGTCGCCCTCTTATCCGCACCTGGTCGGAGGGAGGTTCAATCCCTCCCGATGGCGTAAGCGGTTTTCGAAGTGATTTTTTTCTGGTGTGGACGCGATGTCAGTTGCCATTGCCAGGCACACCAGATAAATCACAGTGGGCCAGTGAGCGGCTGAGTTGACAGACTTGACTGAAATAAAAAATCGGCGAGACTTGGTTCAACTTTGTATGAGTCAGTATGATCGAATTCCTGGTTCAACCCATATTCATTGGGGTCCCCAACAGGATAAGAGTGATTCATCGTGGACCAATTGGTCGCCCTCTTCTCCTGGATAATTATATTCGTATGCCGAGAGAGGCGGAGGTTCGAGTCCTCCCGATGGCATGATCGTGGGATGAAGCTTTTTTTGGTCGTTCACACGAATGATTTTAGTTTATTTCGCTTGGAGTGCGCGTGGGCCCCGCCCATGTAGCACTACAATATAAGTGGTACGTAGAGAATAATAGTGGGCTTGGACGGAGGTGCCTGGAGCGGTATTACAGTAGAGACGGTAGCGGCATTGAGGTATGCTACGGGGATGTAGTGAGTTATATGTAATGTCAGGGTATGATTCTAGCTAAGTCGAGAAGTAAAGAAGTAAGAGGGGGTGAAGAGAAAGAAAGGCGGCGGGTGTGTGGGCCAGGGACTAGAGGAAGTAACGCCGAAGCCAACCGGTGTCGCAAACGAACACGAGCACGGCCTGCTGCTTGAATTTCACGGCGAGGAAACGCTTGACGACGAGCTGCGCTGTCCCTGCATCTCAGTGGTTCAGTGAGCGAGTACTTAAGTCGAGTTGAGTATCGCGACCGACAGGATACACTGGGCTCATATTGACTGGCATTGGTTGAACTCTCAGCCATTGTAGACCAAGGTTGGCCACCCTCTTTGCTCGGGCAGTTAGTGAAGGAGGCGGAGGTTCGATCCCTCCCCATGACATTCCTCTGTTGGGTCATCCTTTTTATTGTTGTTGCTCAGTGATCACACGAAGAGTTTTTTGTTTTGTTTTGCATCGAGTCCAGACCAAGAAAATGTATTACAGTGAGTCAGCGAGTGAATTGACTGACTGTCTTTTTACAATCTAGAAATTTGGTGAGGGGGGCAGAGTTTCTGAGCGTCAGGTATGTAGACTTGATTCAAATTGACTAGCCTTAAGCTTTCACATTTATTGAGGTACCTAACATCATAAGAAGAAGCCATCGGGGACCGACCTTGGCTTCCCCCTTCTCTTGGGTAGTTAGCACAGGGTTCAGAGGGTGCGGAGGTTCGATTCCTCTCAATGGTACTGTGTGAGAAGTATTGGTGTTTTTGGTTGTTGTCTACAGGAAAGACTTGTTTTTGCAGGCAGGGCAAAGAAATGGGTCGGCCTGCTCGAGTGAGTGAGATGAATTGAGTATCTTGGTTGGGCATTCGAGTTCATCAGGTAGACTTGGTTCAACTTTAGATGAGCGAGTACGTTCGATTCTTTCTGATCTAGCTCTCAAATTTATCGAGCTACACAATCCTCCTAGAACAAGCCATCGTGGACCAAGGTGGGTTACCCTTTCTTTGTGTGCGCGCTATCTCAAAGGCACTGTGCATTTGAGGAAGTCGGAGGTTCGAGTCCTCCCGATGGATCATGGCGTTCACCCTGATCCCACCTCCTCTTTTTACACAGCAAATTCTGGAAAGGTTTTTTAATCAAGTTTGTCAATAGTAAAGGACGATGGACTTTTCAGCTCCGGTTGAACTTTGAACGAGGGCGTGCGACTACTCCTCTCACCCTGTCACCTTGTCACGCCTTCCGCGTCACGTCATCAATGCTCTTCCATCCGCCACCATTGTCTGTTTGTCTGTCCGCCGGCCCGACACGCTTCTTCTCGTGCTAGACGTCTATAGAAATGGTCCATGTTCGTCGCCAACATTGCTGTGTCCGCTCATGATCGCTGATGAGCGTACATAGCCTGCCCAGTGCCCACTGCACAAATCTCCACCATTCGGATCGTGCCGACACAACGGTGGGTTCTTATCTCGCGCGATCCCCACTAATCCTTGAATAAGAGTTCCCGATGACGCGCCCTAGGTACTCCGCGTTTATTTTTGCCGATTCCCATGGATCGAAATCATTGATGCTAGAGGTACGTAACGTTCATCGCTCCATCCTGGCTATTGTTTGACTGCATTGAAATGGCCTGAATTGCCTAAGGGAGAGCGGGGTATGCATGCTGCGGCCAACGACGCGTCCCGCGATCTTTTCCACCCTGCAGGAGCGCTCGGTATGGGAGATATATCTACTGATTACATAAATGACCTTTGTTTCGTTGCGTGTCTTTGCTCTACAATCCTCGTTCTATTATCAATCCCAGGAATTTATCATCTCCGAGACACATACTCTTTGACTGACTTGGTTTCCCACCCAAGCACTTACAAGTATGTTCCTTTCGTGCCGCTCGTGTGCAACATGGCTTACTTTAATTGCCCTAGGTCTGACTGGGCAATCAGCTTGCGCTCTGCCGCGGAGGATGCGCTCTTGCAGAACACTACCATCTTAAGGTAATATTACCTCTCTTCGCCTCCTCTCGCTTCAAAGCAGTCCCATGTCTCGCACGACAAACTACTGCAGGTTACCCCTTCACATCGCTCGGTTTTGTTCTGCAAGTCCCTGATCGGATGTTACCAATGACGGACAGTCAATCACCCATCGTCTCGTCATTGAATCTCTCACGACGGGAGAGCCAACAAGTCATTATAGCCTGCTTCTACTCGGTCGTGTGGCTGAGACCCGGGAGATTTACAAAAGTAACGCCATACGAAGTCTAATCCAGAGTTTGGCAACATTTCCAATCTCGCATTGTCAAACTCGGACACAAAAAGAGTCTCTTTCGCATGGCAGTGGTGCACAGTCTTATTATGTGAGCGGGGCGGCCAGAAATAATCTCTCGTCATCGTCTTTGTGTGACTTTGTAATCGCAGTGCCCAAGCTCCTGATCATTGTCAGCGCCGAAAAAAACTCTTGCTTGGCTGCCCATCCTGCGATCTACAGAACCTCTATCTTCACTTTCGCCACTTCACCTTCCCTGCTATCAGATCATTTAAAATAATCCTGCCTCAGTTTCCGCATAATTACGGTGTGACGGGTTCTTGCTTGCCGCTGACATGCACATCGTCCGTACTTGTCGGCCTGACCACACTGGCTCCCCACACCCATAAATTGTCAGCGCCCTACGACCTCGATATTAGCGATTCTGGATCGGTCCCCACTGCTCTCTGCAAAACATAAGGTTATCTAGATCTCTTTCGTTTCGTTTCTTTACTTAATACAGTGTCAAACAAGGGTTCATTCAGAAGAATACCGATTCCCCAGATTGTTCTATTCACTCAGGTTTATTACCTTGCGACCACTTCCCCACCCCTATGGCTCAACTTGGCACCTCCCTAGCCGGTTGCACAGTTTTGAAGCCGGTTCCCAAGCTCCATGTCTGTGTCTGGAAACCCAAGATTAGCCTGGAAATGAGTCATCTTTAGCCGCGCATACCCATGGACGCGTCAGTATCGATCTGAGGTACAGCCGGAGGCGGCACAAATCTGATGTCATGGGTAACCATCGTCGTAGTCGTACCGCGCGAGGGTCGACCCGACGGATGCGCTAGAGCCGGATCGCGGAGGTTGAGCATCAGGCGGGATATCATTATTGAGGATATGATGCTCGTAAATGTTGTAGCGAAGCCGCGCGTATAGGGCTGCATGGCATCAAATTCGAGTGGAGGGAAATATGAGGACAAGGCTGCTTACGCTACCGAGCTAGCGAGATTGTTTGATCAACGAAACAGTGCGACCTTTCCAACAAAGAGATGCACTCAACGACCAGTGTCAAGATGTTGGATAGTTCTGAAATGACCATCACACTGCCGCGTAGGTCTCAGAGCTATCCTTGAAATATTGATAGAATTCCCCACCCAAAGTATACGGAGCCTGGACATGGAGATGCATCAGAACGCCGAGGAGATGGCATAGAGGAATTTATACCATCGCGCAATAATACAGTGACGAGGCCCATGCCATCTCGATGACGGTTGAAGACTTTGTTCAAAGTAAGAAAAAATATCATGCAGTCGAACACGGCTACTCCAGCCCACGCTGAAGCCTGACTTCTGCCCCTTGAATGGCCCTAGTTCAGCTGAGAAACGATAAACGAAGGCTCGAGCTCACTGGGAGTGACCGACTGGGTAGTTGCACCCGATGTACAACGGCAGATTGTTGCTGGTGTCTACACCCTTTCCGGCGATGACAGCCCACTGCACGACATACCATGTCACTCTCGATGATTCCAGTCGAATGGCAACGTACCAGGCCGACAATAATTACTACGCCCGTGATAATCAGCATCACGGACAGCAGGCGCTTGTTGTGTTCATATAGTGCGTATGTCCGGAGAATGAGCATTGCTGCGATTCGTAAACAAGAATATATGAATGAGGAGAACCAGACGTACCTGCAACCATTATTTGAGTCACAATGACGAAGTACTGGTGGTATAATTCCAGATGCAGACATCTGCAAATCGAGAACTGTTAAAATTTGGGGACGATTCCACGAAATGGAGTGGAACGGACATCTCCTACGATTTAGGACTCACGCAGAGCACAAAGGATTTAGCCCTCACCGCAATTTTCTCAGGCGTGCTGGGGGTGGTCCAGAAATATTGGACGACGACAGGAATATTCCCTATCAGAGTGCCATATCGATTTGCGAAGAACAGCATATTGGCCCATGTGAACGTGAAGGCCTTTCCCCAAAATCGCGAGACTTCCCAGTCCAGAGTCAGGAAATACTCATAAAAGAGGATCGCTAACGCAAATGTGAGCGCGTGGTACAATCTTAAGAGTTGCACTTAGCCCACTGAAAGACGCCGAGTTAAAATAGTAGTTGGCATTTCTGCGGGTGTAAATAAGAATCCACCACGTTCAGGAGAGTACGGACAATTGTGTTTGGATCTGAACCGCGTCCATGCTGCTTGGGCCTCTGAGGCCAATCGATAGATGAAGGGGGGGGGGGGGGGGGGGAAGAATGCTGTTCCCGCATTAACAGAGCCTCGACTGATATCCCCCAATTCTAACTTTAACCTGATGATCGAAAATCTGTCATGACACAGGATCCGGTGCCACTTTGCAATGGAAGCACTAGGAAGGAAGTAAGAGAATACAGGGTGTGTGGAATGTTCTCGGAGGCGGTAGTTTACTGTATCGGCGCGGATGCGTTGATTACTGAAGGCGGGGACGGGGCAAGGGGGCGTGGGATTCAAAGGCGTAAGCGCCGTCCCGCTGGCAAACAAAGTGTCAAGTCCTACTATTAGAACAAGAGGAAGCGATTTAGGGATTCCGAATCAGTGATAAAGATCCACGTACACTCGTTCCTTGATGTGGTTCCAGGGTCTCTCTATAATTTAGACACCGAGAAGCAGTGTTGGGGAAGTTCCGCAGGACTGATTGCCAGTGGCTTAAGTATGAAGGAGGGACTCCAACACAGCGGAGACGGTTACATGCATGTCGACATGCGAGCCTTTTCCAGTATGAGAAAGATCAAGAAGGACGGAATCTGTTTCTAGGTTGCGTAACTGCCGGAGAATTCAAAGATAAGAAATCGGAGCGCGTACGCAAGCACCGGATCCAGGAGCGAACCCGAGGTGCGTGCCCAGGCGAGGTTGATTGGTGTTCGGAAGCACACCAAACAAAATAGGGAATCGATAGATCGAAGTCCCAACTAAAATTTGACCGAACCGGACAGCCCGAGTTTTTGATCCATAACCCAGACGTGATGATGAAGATTGAGCCTCGGGAGTGGCAGTGCAAACCTTCGACACCACGACCCCGAAACCAAGTGTCTTTAATCGTCAAGGCCATACGACCAAAGAACAGGCGCAAGGGCTCCACACAGACGCCGAGGATAGAGCAAGGTCGCAGCGAGGTGGTGGTGTGAAAGCAACAGTGGTCCGTCTAATTCGGATCACAACTACTATTTCAGACCCCCTAGTTGGCCACCCCCCCTAGTTGGCCATTTGGCAGCTAAGGAGCTCCCATTGCATGTTCGTGCCCTGGCGTAATGGGGGATGGGAGTAGGACCTCTGACGAAGGTGTGGACCAAATTTGGGGCCGAAGTGATGAGTTGATCTGGAGTTACGACATTCCGGATCAGGTCCCGGAACGTGTGAACATTGATTTCTTAGGCTGACGGCACTCATCTTTTTTGTCTGGACTCGCTCTCCACTAATTCTCAGTCGTTCGGGGACTTAGTGGGCTCATTCTGCGCTCTGGCTCTGGGAGATCCGCTTGCAATGACGCTATATGCTTATGGATTCACTCTCTCCCTGCTATGGCCGCACGAAGGCGCCGCTACTTTTTTGAGGAGCTCAAGCTAGCCAAGGGCGTATCCGACCATACGGTGGCGCTATAAATCTAGGACTTTCCACGAGGCCTCTGTCTAGCTAATACCTCAACCTTAAATGTCCTTCAGAATTTTATCTCATGGACTCCCCTTATACTGTAGTGATTCCTCTCAAAGTATACAATTTCAGTGATACCAGCATTGGGATTTTTTTGCAGAGATGCAACCACTTGTGGGTCGCGTTATGCATCTCAATGGATTGTATAACTTCCATAAAAGCTATACAACGCTCATTTTGGGCCGCCGCATGGATCTGACCGCCGGTAGACCCACCGTTACTCCAGGGACCCCAATTGCTGCCCTTTCTCCCTGGACAGGAGAGCATTTTTCCATTGCATATATCCTTTGGATGTAGGGTCAAATTGATTTAAATCGCTCTTATACCTTCTCAGTATACATCCAGATGCATTTGGGCAGCGATTCCCATCCTTGCGGCTTAATTCGGCCGGGTGGCCAACTAGCCCATTATTTGGCCATGTTGGACCCTCGTCCGAAAGAAATTCACTGCGAGGTCAAACGATGGAATATTTCAGTGATAGTGCCCTTGAACTCTTCGTAGAATACCTGCCTTCAATCTGACATAGCCAAGTTCCCACAGGTTCGGCGCACAGATTGCAAATGAGGCGTGAATGCTTAGGTGGCCAACTACAGGGTCGAAAATAGTACAACAAAACTCCGATCATCCCACCCATCAAAGGTGATATTGTCCTCAGCTGTTCAATTTGTGAAGGGTTTCTAGGTTGGTGACATTAGATAGTAGACTTTGAACATGAGAAATGCATGGGATGATAATGTGTAAGAAGGAGGATGTGGAGGAGAAACGCACTGAATATCTATATCAACGTTAACTACGATCGGGCCGAGTACATATAATAGTAGTGATGACTAATATCACCCTTCCAACATAATGCATTGGAAATCATTTACTATGGAATGCACACATCTCCGAGAGTAGAAGTGAGCCTTGAAGCCACCGGGGGCAGGCAACGAATTTTTAATACACAACGCGAATCAGACGCTCAAGGGCTGCTGCTCATCTCCCTCAGGCCGCACAATTTCTGGGCGGAACTGCGGAAATCCTCTTTCCTCCGCCACAATCTTCTTCTTCCAAAGGAGTCCCGCATAACGACCTCGACGATATTTGACGGGATCCGGAATGTCCTCGAAATGCACAACACCCTTGTATCGGCTGCTCTGAGGGGTGCGGTTTCATGAGCCGCGCAGTTGTGTCCGCAACGAGCTCGTTGTAAACAACGGGGTGCGCGAGAGGAAACTGGGCAGGCGGCTCCATCTGCATCCCAGGTCGGATAACTGGCGTCGGCAGACCTGGTGTAAGGTAATGTGGGACAGGATGTGCGGGCTGCGCGAAGCTTCCGACCAAGCCAATCGGCACCATAGCGACGAGGGTCATTATGCATCGCCTAATTTTTGGGCGGGGGTTTGAAGCTAGTGAAGTCGACCGGATGCCCGACGCGCGTATGTGCGTCCCATAAGCGCTCCTCCACCGCAGCCGCTTCGTCTTCCGCGGTTCTGGGCGGGCGCGGCGGCGGCTTTTTCAGGCAGTCCGCCACTTCTGGGGAATAGAGCACCTCAAGTTCGAGCAGCAGCTGGTTTTCCGCGCTTGTGTAATACGATGCAAAGTTAACAGGCTTTTCCTGTGGGACCTGGAACTCGAAATCGAGGTGCGGATGCGCAGGTGTGAAAGTGCTCTTTTCAGTCCCGCCGCTGGACACTAACATGACGGGAGGAAATGACCAGTGCGATGTCCCCGCCTCCGCAAAAATATGCTCGTAGCTGGAAGACTCTGCGTTGAGGGGGAATGCACCCAGCGCAGTGCTGCATCTCTGTTGGGCGAATGACGCTCCGCGGCGAACGCCCCCTTCGCTATGATCACGATAGGCTCTCCATACTCCGACAGATATTTCGGAAACGGTTGTCGACCCGTGCGTGCTGTGGACCGTCACTCTTCCCTTTAATAGCCTGCCTGAACCCACGATCATGATTAGCCCAATCCAAAGGAATGCACTGCAAATTGTACCTAATTGAATGATGTTCCCTTCTTCGAGGGTTACTTCTGCTACGAATTCTGATCGCTGGTCTTTTGGAAGACATCTATCGAGTTTTCTGTCTTGATGCTCCTCGCACGGATTTTTGAATGTAGTATTCCACGAAGAAGGGGTCTTCGTCGGGCTTCCGTTGAATACCGGGAAGAATGTCGTATGACCCGCCGGCACGTCTACAATTCGCCCGTCGGTGAACGTCACGATCTTGAAACAGTTTCACAAAAGTGCACAAAAGTTCTCGGATCCGACTCACTGCGGTATATTCGTAGCTCAGGTCGCTGAAGGAATGCTGTCCATTACGAACCATCCGTGTGTTTTCAGACCCAGTTGGATAATTCACAGCCGGAACGGCGACAGTGAAGGGTACAACGATTGGATGAGTCAAGTCTATAATTCAACTTGTGATTAACGCTAAATATGGCTTTGAGTTCCGCACATACTGGGCTGATCGAGGAGGGTGGTCTCTGTCGTCCACACGCGCCGGCTCTGCGCCTGGACATCCCATAACTCGGGATCGCTGGTTGCTTCAGCGTATGGTTGATAGTCGTACACCACCTCATTGCTATCTGAGGTGGTCTGATTCGTAGCCTGCCATTGCTCGGGCAGGATCACACCATCTTTGAGGGTTACAGACTCGGCAAACTCGTCGAGCTGTAGGCGGAGCATGACAGACGCGATCTGATACGAGCACCCTGGGCGTGAAACTTTGACGCGGAGGGCGCCTAAAAATCGGGATTTATTGAAAGCTATTGCAAGATAAAACGGAAATTCTGAATCACCTTGGGAGATATTATCTGGGGAAAGATCCTCCGCCCGCACCTGGGCGTGGACGCTACATGGACTGTCTGTTTAATTGGCGGCATGGGTTCCATGTGGAAACTTGAATGGATTAACAAAGGAACCCAGTCGTGCAACAGAGAGGAGCGGGCAAAAGGCCAGAGTCGACAGCAGGTGAGGGGTGAAGACCCTCATGATAGTCACCGTCCAAGGGTGAATGATTCACTTGTGAAGTGACGTGGCGTATATATTGCCCTTCTCATGATTAGCGCCGCCCCGCGCGCGGTGGGAGGAAAACGACCAAGTGTCAGATGCGAGAATTTCGCCGATTGCCCGGGATGCACAAAGATCCAGAGGATATAGAACGGAGAGCGGGACGCCCGAGATGGTAAAAGACGACGAGAAAGTACGAGAGACCTCTCTGTCGGCAAGTTATCGTAGTTCTCCGCCATTGTGAGCGCCTAGGGGCACCGCCACAGCTTAAATGATTGGTTCTCATGGTCTAAGAACTAGCAAAAGGAGAGCTCGAGTAGAGATAGAGGCTCCCAGCAGACACACAGACGCCGAGGATACTTAGAGCGGGTTCGCGGCGTGGTGGTGGTGGTGTGAAAGCAACAGCTGGTCCGTCTCATTCGGATCACAAACCACAACTGTGGCCTGGGAGAGTCGGCACGGTCGTATCCATGCGCGATCGCGAGCAGGGAAGTGACGATTGTGCAGGGCGTCTGCGGGCCCTGCGTGCCACCGTCGCCTTGCGTGCCACCGTCGCCTTGCGTGCGAACGAGGGGTGTCTCTTTTCGTAATGACTCGCATTGGACAATCGGCTGCCCGCGGCCGACTTCTGGCGATGGTCCCCTTCTCCCGCAGCGCGCTCCAGGGCGTCGTATCCTCTCCCGCTTTCTCTATCCTTCCCTTTCTTCATATGCTCCCATTTTTCAGGGCCACATCAGCCGCGACTACCCCCACGCGCAAAAGTGCACACGCTACACGTGCGGGAGCGAGGGGTGCGTCACTTGTCGCTCTGTCTTTTCTCTACGCTTTTTTTGCTGCCTTGCGGCTTGTATTTCTGCTTGCTGCCTACATTTCTGCTTCTGGGAAGACTTTGAGCCATCCCTGCGCTTGCGTTTTTCCGTTAGCTGGAGATCAGGGCGCGTCGGTGCCAGGAATGTCGCTCGTTGGTAGAATGAGCGCCCGACGTTTGATACCGCTGCAAGTCGTTCAAATCCTCGCATGGGCGATATGGACGAAGGAGACACATCGTTTCTTTTTTGGGGGTTTCTTCTCGCTGCCATTTCTTTTGACCCGGGAGTCTTGACGCTATCTCTGCCTCCGCGCGCGCGCCGACTTGTGCATCGGAGCCAGGGACAATGACTGTCGAACACCTTGGATCGCGCGCGAGCGCGACATAGCTATCTCACCCAGGTCGTCGATGGACGCGTACATATCCACGTTTCTGTGACTTGCGTCCAGTCTCCGTCGAGTGGATCCAGGATCGTTTGCTTTAGATGTTGGATGCGATACCATACTCACAGCTCGTGTGACGGACACGCACTCATGGATGGGTCTCCATTCCGCGTTTCCCCGGGCGGCTCTCCCGGCTTGTCTGAAGTTCCGCCGCCGCAAAGCGTTTCCCATTACTTGCCTCCGCACCACAGGGACGGAACCACCCCTGCCTTTCACAAGCTCTCGCCTGAAGAAGCACTCTTCGCTCGCGTTCGATTCCTGCTTGTCACTGCTCTTCTCAATCTACTTTGCATCTCCTCATCATTATTTCGCTTTTCTCCCTCCCTGCCTGACCCGTCTTTACACGTCCCTACTGCGAACGTATATCTATCTCATCCCCCAGTCACAGCTCGCGCAGCTGCCATGGGGTCGTAGAGACCTGAGCGATTCCCCAATGTGTCAACAGCAGACGAAGCGACAAATAAATGACTGAAGAGAAGAATTGATTATTGTTCGGTATTGACTGGAGCTAACTGTTTTAACTGTGCTATAGTACTGGTTGACGAATAGATAAACAGAGGGGCGATTTGACAAGAGGAAAGAAAGAAAGACGACCAGGAAGGAAGTAACGGATCAGTGTATATGCGCTGGGATTGGATCACGAACAGTTTTTTTTTCGCTTTTTAGTATGTATCAGCCGTCCATGCAAATAAAAAAGAAAGAAAGAAAAATTGCGCCCAGCGTAGATATGCCCGCAGGAGGAATCGAACCTCCAATACCCTCAGAACTTGTTCGCATCAGAGGACGGTGAGAGGGTGACCAACCATGGTCTACGGAGGCATTTTTATATAGAGTATAACCGCATTACTAGTGTGCTTGCTTTATCCGGCCGCATTTCGGCATGAAGAGCAATTGCAAAGAATCCAACAGAAATTAACATTGTTGCTAAAAAAAGAAATTGGAGGACTTGGAACAGGAGACGAGCAGTACGCGCAATACGTGTTGCTGTAGCAGCTGGTAAGTCTATCCGTTACATCAAAATAAATGCCTCTGAACTCACTTGGATGAAGTTGCGTGGAGTGTGGCTCCGAAGTTTTTTTGCTTCTGAGCGCACAGATTCCAGAATAAGTAGATTGGAAGAAATTGTGCGTTATGAAACAGGTCGTGGTGTGAGGACAAGGGAATGAGTAACAGCCCGCGACTGGAGGGAAACCCTGAATCGTATGTGGAAGTTCAACTTGAGTTCTGTCAAAGTGTGTGTGGCGTCTCACGCGTGTGATATCGCATCATTGATCCTATCAATTCCGTCTCTCAGCGACGTCAGCCTCAGTGCTCACCGACCTCTCAGCTCAGCGGGCTCATTTAATTTTAGATGTATCGCCGCTGGTTCACAACGATTTCACTCTGTTCCGTGATGTTCAACGTCGACTTCTGCGGGGCGGAAGTCCGACTCGGAAGAGGACAAGTAGAGCACCAAGTGACCATACTGCACGGGCGAGAAATCGGAGTTCCCCACCCAAACGGCTTCGCATTCACAGTCATGCGTTTTTGCATCAGTCATTCGAGATGCTCCCTCCATCTACGACGTCTGCCACTTACCAAATTCGATGTCTTGAGCACATGAACATTTCCTATTCATTCGTAGTTACCGCGTCTTAGAGCTCGTTGAGCAACATCAGCGAACAGGCCCTTTGACACTCCCTCCCGACGACATAAAAGCCGCGGGAGTCAATTAGCTGTTCCACCGCAGTTGCTACTATTGGGCAATATTTAGTTTTGATTTATTCTTTTTTTCCCTGTTAGACTACCTTGTACCTCTGCATCTCTGTTTCTGTAAATATATTTATGTTGTCTCACAACCAACATCACAGCCCCTGTTTGTCTTCTTATTCTCTCGCAAGTCCTTGGCCTGGTCCAAGCGAGGAATCGCTATCACGTGCACCTCCGCGCACAGACCAGGTCGCGGAAAATACATAAGGCTCGCCTCGAAATAGCGGATTCTTCAGATACATACTCATCAGGATCTTTTTATAGAAACTGACCGAGTCTCGCATTTTTACAAATGCCGCATCCTTCAATTCCACTCGATGACTTCCGCGCTCACTCGTTTAACCGAGAACATGGCCTGCGCGAGCAGGTCTCGAGGACGTTTGGTCTTCTCTCTTTTTGTGCTCGCAAGAGCCGCTTGGAGGAAGACCAACGAGTCGAGCGTTTGTCTGATGGAATTCTCTTTACTTGTTTTGTAAACTTGTAGTACTTTCGCAATGCAAGAAGTTATGGTTCCTTCCCGATCTTATGGTCTGAATGTCGGGTTTCTTTGTGCGCATTTGCCTGTTAAGAGCGCATGTATCTCAAACGATGCCCCCATATGCGAAACCCACTCGATCCCTGCCCAAGTTTGGTCCAGAAATGAACGAGAATGAGTACCGACTTCTCGCTCATCCTCTCCGCAGCAACTGTGATTGCGTGGTCATCTCTGAATTATACCTACCCTGTAATTGCTCACCGAGGCCCATCCCTCTTCGTTCGGGCACACAACTATTGATTCCCAGATTCTTCATCATTGACGAGGCCAAAAGCGATTATCCTCACAAGGTGAGAGAGCTGTTGCGCGGGTCTTTCTCTCCGTCCACAGTCACAGCCCTAAGATGTCGACTCTAAGGCGGTTCTCCCTGGCACTTGGCTCAAGATATGTAAGTAGATGGAACCCGTTCTTGCTGGCCTTTACCAGCATCACCCGAATCTGCGCTAGCTCAAAATCAAATTCTACGAAGGTCAACCTAGCTTTGACTCCTTCAGTGTTCCTATGAGTAAATTTCAGGCTCTTCACTTTCTTGCCCTTCGGCGCTGAGTCCCCAGAACTTCACGCGAGCACTCAATCGACACTGCAGTTCGGCTGCCCCACGCAATCACCTGCCAAAAATATATGAAATGCTCTCATATTTTGCCGCCGCTCCGTTTATCGTGCAGCTGCGTATTTTTTAGCCCCCAAAAGTCGTTAACGACCAAGATTTACGCCAAGCTCGAGCTGAACATCACTCAGATTTTGACTTTTTTGTCCGGACATGACCTAGGCTTTCCAGCGCCAACCCGTCATTTTTGTCCAGCCAGAACCTAGGTTTGGACCCCAAAATGTCAGATCTTTTGTCCGGCACAGGGGCTGACCTACGATGGAGTTATCAGGGGTCCTGCTGACGCGTCCTTTCCTTCCGACCAGCTTTGGCGCACCTAAATGCCTTTCCAAGTCCCCCTCCCCACAATACCACCACTTCACATGCCCCGTTCGTTCGGCTCCCCCCGCAATCGTCCGACTCCGCCTGCGGTGTACGCATCCTAGAATAGCTGCAGGGATAGAGCACGGTCTCATCGATATGGAGGCGCTGGAGCTGTTATGGAGGATCCAGTTATGTAAAGTACTTGGCCAGTATTCGTATGGTGTACTAATCTCGCGCGCACAAAACCACACCCCCACGTGCGAAACCGATATTTGTACAAACGAACCGTCATAGTAGGAAGGCGTGCAAGTATAAGGGCTGCGGCCAATCTGTCCCAAATTTGTCTCGAGGGTCAGATAACGAGACTTCAATTTTGCGTTCCGGACAGTGCTTGTTTTCAAAGGTATTACGGTGGTGTCCGAGAAATTCCTGAACACCTCCCTAAGTACACCAGTATGTTAGACTATGGATTGAACGAACAAAGACAATAATAACAGTTCATATTCTACCATAACCTAAATGCTAGTTCCGCGGGCGTACCACAAAGACAAGACCCGTCTTCCTTACACGATATTTTCAACCGTGCTCGTATCTCCCTGTGCGGCGCCGGTGGGCACGTCGTACGCACCGGGCAGAGGCCCGCGAGTATCGCCAGGACCAAGGATGGTAACCTGCGCGTCAGACCGTGGTTGGGGTATCACACCCGTGCGGATGAAGTCCTTGGCGACATCTTCGGCTCTGGTAAGAGGAGAAGGGTCTACGTTACGAACTTATGGTCAACCTTTTTTTGTAGGAGTGAATAGGAGGAAAACGCACTGAGAATGGTGGTGTGGTCATCGCCGTGTCGAATGACCAGGGTGGAATTGGGGGCTTGCTTCCACGCGAACGTGGTCAGTTCAGTCGGGAGGCTATGAACGGATACATGTGTTAAAACCGAACAAACATAGAATTGGATGAACGCACTTCAAGTCAAAGTCGGATGTCATCCACATGAGTTTGAGGTCTGTCGGCAGAGTGACCCGGGGAGGGACAGAGAAGGGCCAGACGGAGCATTGGAGAAACATTTGGAAGATTTGCGAGTAACCGATGTTCAGGGGATCGCTCTAATAAAATAATGGTATCAGACCTAACCAATATCCATCTGCAATAGTTACTCACCTTTTGTGAATTGGCAGTAAAATTCTGGAATCCAGCGAACGTGTTCATATCGGGGTCGAGTCCTAATAGAAAGAGTCTTGTATTGCGTAGAATACCAGCGGAGAGTCACCTACCAAAATCCGAACAGAGGAGTGGGGACACGGGCGTCTCTCGGATGTCACCGGCGGGTTCAAAAGCGAAAAGACTGGCGTCCCCGTGCAGCGATGCATTGAGGGCAATGTTGAACAACGGGAAGTCGGGGTTTGCACGCATGATGACAGGTACACCTTGCTGCAGGTCTCCTACGGTCACCGGAGATTTGCACCCCGTCTCTGGGCCACAGCTGAGGGCGGGAAGCGGTGTCTGGGCGGCTTGGGCGAGGACTGTCTGCCAGGCCTACCACGATTATGCCACGTCAGTCAAAGAGGATATCATTGGCAGAGGTGCATATACAAACCTTCACGACACTGCCATTGCCTTGCCCGTGGAAGGGACATGTCGGATCGGTGAGACAAAAGGCGTCGGCTCGCTGCACTAGACGGTTCGCTGCGGCAACTTGGAATGCGATTCCATCCTGAGGCACCTGTATGGGTCTGTCAGTATACGGCCACTAGGCTGCAGCGGCTCATACCAAACCATGCGGAATCACTGCATCTAAGACAAAGCGGTCGACGCGCTCAGGAAAGCGCCCCGCATAGGCCATGCCAACGAACGTTCCGCTGGGAGCAGTAATCAGTGCTTGTTGAGCCTCTTTTGCGGAAAGAAAATCCTACTATGAAACCGCGGCCAAGTTGGCCTTTTCATAACCGAGCGCGGCTCTGACAGAGTCCCAATCCTGGATGACCTCTACTGTGCCGAGGTGCTGCACGATTCCCACAGGCTTACTGTTGTTGATAAGGGACGAATAAAAATTGGTCATGGCGGCTTGGTACTGATTGAATTCATCCTGGGTTGACGGGCTAACAACATTATTAGAGTCCGTAACTCAGCGCTAAGATGGTGACTGACAGTGCGAAGGATATGTTGTTGAAGAACTGACCCGAAGGGATGGGTATCGGGTTCGAAAACTCAAGTCCACGCGAGTCAATCGCTGTGCATGCGTCAAATTTAGCTGGAGTCTGTTACTATCTTTCAAGACGTACCGAGGAAGTCGAAGTTTTCCAATCCAGTAAAGGCCCCAGAGGAAAGATTGAATGCATTCTGCCAAGCCATTGGGGTGGCGGGCAGTCCCGGACCTCCTGCATGGCTATAGGGAGCATTAGTGATTGACGGAACCGAGGGGTGGAAGCGAACTAGAAAATGAGGCCGGAAGAGTTCTTCAAGTTGGCGGGGCGATTCATCGCGAAGCCGATCGTTATATTGTTGGTGACCGCGTCGAACGCCTTGGTGTAGTCCATAGGAACGTCCATCTGGCCGCAGAATAGGTTGGAGGGCAGAGTTGTGCCACTGGTGACATTCAGAGTGGACTTGAGCTCTGCCGGCACTTTGTCGTGGCAGTCAACCCAGCGGATGCTGTTGTTGGACCGGTCAGGGCAAGGGAGAGCAGCGGCAATAGCAGGTGTAAAATTCTGCAATGCCAGAAGGAATGGGAGGAGGGCTATCGGGCCCAACGAATTGCGAAAAAGAGAATGTTTGAAAACCATTAGAACAGAACAATTGAAGGAGATTATGTTGTAGAGACCAGCAGGCAGAGTCTTCACCTCTTTATACTTCCACTTGACGTCCGCACCCGTCTTCGGATATGCCACAATCCGAACTGCGGTCGCAGTCAAGCCGCTAGGTTGCGGACATCATGTAACCTCGTTTGAGCATGGCAACCTATATTTGGCCCAGGCCGACAAGAGAGCACCAAACACTACAACCATTCTATATGTTTGAAGGGGAAGCTTATTCGGTCCACGCCGGCAAGAGCTACGTGGTGGTTGGGAAGAGAGGCGTGCATGGATACCATCAATTCCGGCATTTGCCGGACCATCAATAGGTTCAAGAAAAGATTGGGGAAAAAAATCAAAGGGAGTAAATTCCTACAGGAAATACCGCTGCGTTGAAATTAAAGGTTTCATTCAGATTACTCCTCACACCGACCCGGCTGGATCGAGATGCAAGACGGGAGAATGGACGCAATTGACCAAATCGATTCTCGTTCCTCTCCTCTAGCGAATCAGATAAAATCAGAATCACTCGGGGATGCCGGTATGGCTCAGACGACATAATAAGTGTGACTTGCATTCTGCGTTGTCGGTCTGCAAGGGTTTTTCCGCTCATCCGAGCCTATTGTGCAGATGTTTTCCAGAGTTCATCAGCCCGACGGAGTGTCCGACGGAGGTATGATTTGCGAATTGGCCGAATCGGACAGTTTGACCGTTCACGTTCAGATTAAGCCCTTCATTTTGCTTGCGTGGCATGAGTAAGACGAAGGGGTGGATTTCAAATTATGAAGAATTACGTAGTTATCAGAATGTGAAAATTGTCCGAAGATGAATTGGGTATGCATCCCCGCCTTGCTCAACGACGCGCAATACTACCGTCACTCGTCTTATACACCGCACTCTTCCCCAACACAGTCCCGTTTGCAGCAACCGCAGAAACGGAGATGAAGGCGCTGCTTCCCGCGGCACTCATCTTCGTCTCGAACCCCGTTTTGGCGACGCTGACGACCTCCTGGGTCACGGCCGTGGCAGACGAGCCAGTGAGGAGCGAGTACGACGCCACATGCGTCGCACCGTTCCACGAGACATATACGTCTCTGCCGGAGATGGCCACGCTAGGAGGCTGCGTCGGGTGGCCTGCAAAGTCGCGCGTGGACGTCTGAAAGACGCGGTAATTGCTGATTCCGCCGAGCCAGAGCGATGAATTGTTTGGCCCGATGACGGCGGAGAAGAGGACGTCAGCTGAGTTAGCGTCGTGTACGATGACCCAAGGGTTGCTCCCGTAACCAACAGAGACGATGTTGCCGTAGGGCTCGATACTTCCCTCTGCTAAGCTGAAGCTGGCGTCTAGGAAGGAAATCGCAGTCAGTATATGTATACCCCCAACGAAAGAAGAGGACGTACGTGGCGCAGGGAGGTACTGTTTGGCGAGGGAAACTGTCATCGCTGTTTGGTCTAGCGTGAGGAACTTCCCACTGGCGACCGGCTCATCGACAATCGCCGTCGTGGCGAGGATCCCCGCCCCGTCGTCGAATACGGAGATTTGCGTCCCGTCCATGCGCCAGCGGGCATGGTGCTGCCAGTGGAACTCAGTGTCGTTGCCCTGAGCAGTAAAGTTAGACATTTTGCCGCCGAGGCGCCAGATGATTGCGCCGCTCTTGTCGAGTTTATAGATCGTCTGGCAGTTGCGCGCCGAAATAAGGTAGTTGCCGTCGCGATCCTGAGGTCAATCATCATGAGCCACGTTGTCCAAAAACTATGAGTTGGTACGCACCTTATCAATCGAGTTGATGTGCACCGCGTCCCACGCGAAGGAAGAATTTGTTCCTTCGCCAGTAAGCGAGATGTTATTATATGACTCGCTGAGCGCAATGTGGTCGATGGAGGTCCAGTTAAAAAGTACACGGCCCGACGCAATGTCGATCTCCTGTATGATCGAGTTCAAGTACCAGCCGTTGGCGGAGCCCCCAACGGAGGTCAAGTCATGCTGTACTCGATATTGTCGTTAGTGAACGTGCAAGGGTGACCACGAACGACTGACCTGTATGGGATTATAGGCAGTAACGAGAGCGGTCCGGTTCTCCGGCTGCACGATGTGGAACTCGTGTAGGTCCGTGAGCCCAGGGTTGATCGCCGAGACATTCTTCACGATCTCGTACTTTGAATTCAGCATGATGGCAGTCCCTGAACCGGTCTGTAGCCCCGCCGCGCCGTTGCCAGAGCCGATCCACATGGTGAGGTACTGTTGGCCGTCGTAGGTCTGGTAGTTCAACCCTGCGCAGTCTAGATTCGGGTCGGCCCACACAAGCTCGCCATTGGAGTCGTAGATCGTGGCGCCGGGTTGGGAGACCACGTTTCCCGCCGGACATGTGAGGTATAAGGTGGTGTTGTCGGGATCGTAGTCGGCAGCGCGCTCGAGAATGGTGAACGGCTGAATTACAAGTGGGGAGGATTGATAGGTCCTTTCGTACAGAGCGAGTACTTGTGGAGTAAAAAGGGCCACGAGGGCTGCGACCGTAAGAGGGTTGCACATTGAGGAAGTGGATGATGGTGCTACTGCGGAGGAAGCGCTTTTATACGTTTTCCAAAGATAACAAACTATCAGAGGTCCTGATTTTACCTTCCGCTTTTACCGACACTGTACAACATCATTCCGTCGGTGATCTAAAATCCACGGATAGATTTCCGGGATTGACGTGCAAGTTCCGCGGCAGCTCCGCTTTCCACCTTTTGGTTAGTTATTTGCGTGCAATGGAGTAGCCAGGGCTCTTGGTCGTGCGGAAATTAAAAGGTTAACTCTCGAGAATTGTCAAGAGCGAATCGGTAACTATCAGTCTTTCAAAAGCCGAGGGCCGTTGAGATGGGCGAAGTGACTGGGTGAGGTGCATAATGCGCGATCGATGAAAGAACGAAAGAAACGGTGAAGCCATGGCCAGGCTTTGTCGGAGTTGTTGGAGGTGAGTATATACGAGAACATGGGAGTGGAACTCGCCCAGATTAAGCGAGTCCCACTTCCATCAGTTCACATCAATAGATCAATATCGGCATCCAGGCTCGATTTTTAGTGTTTTTTTGGTGTGAAGATGGTTTAAAGGCTGCTTTTGAGTATTTTACGTTCCCCCCGGACCCCTCTCCTTGGGCCTGGCGCCATGTCTAGCAGAATTAATATAGGCAGTTTAGGGCTTTTTTCGGCTAAATATGAGCTGATGTAATTCTTGAGGCCCTGACGCTCACCGCTAGGCCCACTACGTGGTGCTTCCCCTCGCCGCAGTGAATAAGGTTTATTTCGCTTTTTGCTGCCTATTCCCAATCATGGCGGCACGCTGATGTAGTGATCGCCGCAGTACGCAAGTCCCACTTCCGCGGACGACGAGTCCCACTAGGTCCCACTGCAAAGTAATTAGCGGACGTTAGCCGATGTTAAGCGAGGGCTAGCCGAGTCCCACTCCCACCGTTCCCAAACTCTGCACCCGTCTATTGTGTGACTGTCAGCCTCACAGTCCTTTCCTTCCTCCCCCATGCCTGCCCACCGCCTCACTCTCGCTCACTTTCTTGTACGCCCACATCCGCCCGCCTATCGCTGTTCGGATCAAGCATGCCGTTGGCGACTTACTGCGTTGTGCTTTCGAGGAGTTAGGGCAAACGCAGCGCGCCCTAACTCCGGGTATCAGCTCTGTCGTCCCGCTACGCTGGTTAGGATTAGTAGGGGGAGGGGGACCTGGGATAGGGGAGAAACCGCGAATGAGGCTTTAGAGTCTGTCGTCCTGCCACGCTGGTTAGGACTAGTGGTTAGTGGTTAAAGTTACGTGGGGGGTGGGGGGGCTGGGATAGTGGAGAAAGCGCGAATGAGGCTTTAGAGTCTTTCGTCCTGCCATGCTGGTTAGGGTTAGTGTTCAAGTTTAGGTGGGTGGAGGGGGGCCCGGGATAGTGGCAAAGGAGGAGAAGAGCCTTGAATGGTCGGTCCTCTTCGCGCACACAAAGGACATCAGGAAAAACCCTCTGGGAATTCGCGTCAACTCTGTAGTTCCAGTTTTTCGCGTACTAGTCCCCGTAGCGCCGGGCCGCCGATATGTAGCACATCATTGTCCATTCAAACTCCGCCCCATCAGTCCGTCCTTGGCCCGGATCCACGCCCCATGCATGTTAGGGCCTCATCGCATTCGTTCCGACATACCCCATAGTATCCTTGTGTATTTAAAAACTAGCACTCGAGGCTCTTTCAATAATATACATTTTTCCTACCACCTGCCGGATGTGTGATAATGGGGAACAACAGAGCTACCATGTCCTACGGCGAGCTATATACACTACAAGTCTACGCCACTATGTAGCCGAGGCGCGTGACTACGTCAAACTATTTCGTGACTACAGAGTCTTACAGCGTGCTATATTTTGAGGGGGTTGCAACGCTGCTACAGGAGCTACCTCAGCTACGTAGAGGTCCGTAGAGACCCGAAAATGTCCTGATGGAGATTATTTGTAGCCATTTTATTCAGTTGAACATACTTTCCTGCAGTCGACCTGAGTCCGACCCGCCAAAACAAAACAAAAAACTGGCGGTATGCCCACTATGCCGAAAACGTGCCGAGAAAAGTTTCTATATCGGCGGCTTACGTTTGAGGCGGTGGGGAAGTGACTGAGCGAGTCATGCCGGGCCGGGAATAGCAAGGGAATATTAATAGGGCAATGTTAAATTCCTGATAAGGTTGTTTCTTTTCATTCAAACGATTCACGTCATGTTCCAAACATTGGAAAATTCAAGCGGCAAAAAAAAAAAACACTGGGAGCTAGAAAGAACTCGTTGCTCCGATCTTACAGGTGCTTTGTATTAAATTCCTGTGCAGGAAAGGACACGGTATCTCGGTCTTCTAATCTCACAGACAACCCGTGCTATGCGGTGGAATTAGTGAATTTGATCATGGCTCTCGTAATATCTCGGCCAAAGGTGTGCTGCATTAATGGACGTGTGGCGAGTATATCACTGCATTCAGCCCCACATAGCCACATCTAGTCGAAGCTACCCACGGCTCGGCCATTGAGGCCTATATTGAGAGGCTGAACGGAGTGTAAATGCCGCAAAAAAAAATACATTGCATGGAACGACTCCAGATATTTTCGGAGCCCATGCAAGGTCATTTGGCTTTACTAGATGGATTGCATCTCGGAGGTCAGGTTCTTGAGATTACTCTCAAGTCACGACGTGGCTCTCAACTTCTCGTGTCTCAAGGTTGTACGTGCCAAATGAGCTCGCAGCGCATCCCAAGGTGTATGAAGGTGAGCCATTCCATGATAGATCTAACCACTGCTCTTGCTTTATACCGCATATCCGTGGTGGACAAATGAACGGCAATAATGGTATATATTTGGATATAGAATACATGAGTGAGAAGATAGACACGAGAAAGGATTAGGGAGGGAGAGTAAGAAGACGGGAGATGAAGGAGAAGGTATATGAACTAGTACAAAAGGTACAGGCATGGCACTTAAAAGATAGTCAGCCGATAGACCTTGGGAGGGGAATGAACAACATACCTTTTACGAGTTATAATCTAGAAAATCCTCAGCAAAGAACCTTAATTAATAGTTCGAAAGGTAGTTTTACTGGCGACGTACGTTGTTGCCCCAAAAGTCCTTTAAATCATTGTGAGTAGCAAACGAGTCTACTAATGAAGGAGGTTGTCCCGAAGTTGATTCATCCAAAACGACTGTGTAGGAGAGGTCCAGAGAGAGGGAGGGTAGGGGGTCGAGGATAATGGTGGTTTTGGCTGTGGTCGTAGGCCGAAAGCAAGAGAGGTGGAGTCAGGGTCACAAGCTATAGGCACTGCCAGCAAATGACATCATTCGCTCCACAAGATGCTGTTAACTCGATGCTCGCGACCCACTGGATGTCTCAATGCCGTCCACATCCCCGACGTCTACCCTCCGATACAATACACGTCTATGACTCGGAGCCCGAGCGAGAAGTTTGCCGGCTCAGCGATGCCCACTCTTCCTCGGCCCATTTGTCTGCCAGTGAGCCCAACACACCATCTGCCCAGCGTACACCGCTCTCGCCAATTCTGAATACGAGCACAAGTATCGAGCTTGGTGCACGGCGTACAAGAGAGTCGCCTCTCCGGTATTGAAGAGGGTCTTGCGGAGATTACATACTGGCTTTATGCGCAGAGGCGCCGTGGTACGTCGTTCTTGCCTTGAAAGCGACGCCCATTAACAAGCCTTTCAGAACGAAACTGAATGTTCCTTGGTGGTGAATATCCCTCCTCAACCCTACTTTTCAAACGCAGGCGCATAATGCGCAACCACCGTGTCGACGGGAACACACTTGGTGGTCAAGAACCCCGGATTAAACGCAGTTTCCTCATGGCCAGCACTCCAGAGCGCGAGGAAATAGGACGTTGTATGCATGAAGGTTTCAACAGACCTTGAAGGAGTATTTGCATCGGGACCTCCGTAGTGCGCACCACCACATCGTGCCGGCCCCAACGACGAGGAAGAATCTAGTCCGAAGACCGCGCAAGTTCTTGTAGATATAATTGTATGTTTTCAATTTGTATGTACAAGCTCAGTCTCTAAGAATTCTAATACATCTCTTCAAATTATTTCCTGGAAGCACGACTCAAGCGGCAGCGATGCCCCAAGTCGTCTCAAGACTCCGCGAGACTTGCGTACCTTGCAACGGCTTATGATTCCTTGCCAGTCTCCCCGTCAAACCTTGCAGCGACTTGAGAGTGTCTCGAAGGCGTGGCTGAGCAGCTTGCAACCGCCTGCAAGCCGTCTCAAGGTCTGAAGGTGAGTCAAGCCTTTGCAAGCAATTCGGCTTTTTTCCGACATTATGTACCCACCACAAGTATACAAATGTTTAGCGGCGTAGTTGGGCTTGAAGATGACAGGTAGATTTTACATACTGGATTGAGATGTGATCAATTGACCAAAATGGGACTGAATTTTTGGGAGTTATGTAGATCAGGTTCAACATCAGCTTGTATGTACTAGTGTCCCGATAATTGGTCTTCTTTCAACTGAGACACTCACACACGCCAGCGCTCTAAGGTAGAAGTAAATTGGAGATGTCGATACAAGGTATAAGTGCGATGCAACCGAAGGTACGTGTGTAAATGCGATGTTGAGTATGTAATACAGAAATATGACTGCGGGTAATACAACTAAGGTAGGATGCTAGACTGTGACGGAATTGTAACGTTAGGAATTAGTGCCCTTCGACTGTTGTAACAATAATATTTAAACTCTATGTGAGACCAAATTGAAAGAAGCCGAGACTTTGCTGGGCGGACGTGTATCGTTGCTGTGTCGCGGCGAAGTGCTGTTCTACCGAAAAGAATTGGAGAAAATTAGTAAGAACTCCAGAAATGCGGTTATTCGGGAACCACTCACGGATGAGGGGGCTCCGCTGTGCGAGGGCGTGCATCGCTGAGAGCGTAGTCTGCAGGTCCGTGGCGGGCGGTACGGCCGGAAGGTTCGCGATGAAAACGTCCGCAACAGCGGCGAGGAGAGGCTGCGCGGGGCTGTTAGCACGCGAATGAGGAGGAGTGAGGAGGGGAAATATGCACCCCGAGGATTGGATCGGCCTGCTCCCACTCCGCGACGTGTGCATATAAGAGGCGCGCGGCGATGTCGCTCGCAGCGGTGAGGCACTTGAAGCGTGCTGTGACGCAAGTAGCGCTGTACGGCGCATAGAGGCGGAGGATGGCGACGTTCACGAGGACGTGCGTTACGAAGGCGAGTTGTTCGGTCGGAGCTGCGGCATCAATAGGCGAGAGTTGGCCGCGAAAATTTTCAAGCCGGTGTCCGATAGCCAAGAACTCAGGTGTGGCAGTGAGGCCTGTGGAAATGAGCAAGGTGAAAATAAAAGTGCAGACCAGCGTACCTGTATTGCGCGTAGTAAATGCGATGGTGCGCTCTAGTAGGATGGACGCCTTTGCTAATAGTGTGAGAGGTGGCTGGCCCACAACGTCGTTGTTGCCGAGAAATGGCCCGGATGATGGAATACTAGGGAGAGGGGTATCCTGAGATTTAGAATTTAGAGCTGCGGTTTTGGAGAAGAGACCCTGGAACTCACTGTCGGCCAAGGAGTGCTGACGGGGATGTCCCAGGGTATACTTGAGGGTACGCCAGACGCCGCAACACAGTAATTATTCAAAATAACAGCGCTCCAGAATGCATTGACCAACACCTTCTCGCGAACTATACCGACTGGCTGCGTGGATGGTAATAGTGGCCGAGATGATGTGCCAAGCTGGTGGAGGCCCGCCGTGAAGGCAAGAGAGGTCACACCAGCACGGTGATAGTTGCTTTCCAACAGTCGCCCAGAATCCAAGTAATACAACGAAAGAAGAACTTCGGCTTGGACTATGTATAGAATGCGCTGTTGCTGTGCTAGGCTTTCAGTTGCGGCAACGTCGCATGCAAGATGATACACGGTACGCGCCAGCAGCTCTTCTTCTGAGTATGTGCTATTAGCGAGAGGCTTCGCAGAGACGTGAGTAGCCCAGAGAAAGACAACATTGAGGAGTGCGCGCAGTGGGAGATCAGGATGGTCGAACGGAAGTGGAAACAACACCGAGTGTTGGAATTGCGCGGGATCCAAAAAAAAGAACTGGTTTCGAGCGAAGTGGCGGAAAAATATGTCCATCCTGTAGCATAGCTCCCGTCAGCGGGGTCGAATCAATGAGGAGGGATCACGCACAATGGTCCCGTCAATTCGGGAAGCTCCTTCAGTATGGTTGGATTTAGTGAGTAGCAATACCAAACGACGACCGCTCACCTCGATTGGGCTCGGTGTCCCAAAGATTGGGCTTGGTGTTCCAAGGGGAGGCATAGGATTGTCCGAAACATCTGGTTCTGAAGATGATTCTATCAGTTATTCGCAATGTGGTTGGGAATCGGAAATCACTCACCAATGCTCAATCCTGGTGCATTCCGATATGGTTCCGTGAGGATTATTTGTCCATTTAATTCCTCGTCTGCCTCTATCTCCTCCGGCTCGGCGTCACCAGCCGGTGCGTGCGAATATTTGCAGGGCTTGAGAGACCTGGGCGGCTGCAGACGACATCGACGACAAATCGGTCTCTCTCCATCGCAACCCTGTGGATTAAATCGTGAGCACGAATCGCAAGGACCAGAAAAACTTCAGGGACGGACCATTTTACGGTGTCTGTAGTTTGATACAAGTTTAACGAGGAAGAGGAATATAAAGGGATCTCCCACCTGCAATTCATACATGCTTTGTGTAGATATGAGGTAGGTCTGTTCTTCCGAGCATTTTTCGGTGAATTCAGGGAATCCGGCATGATTCCATCGGCGGACTTGTCGAGAAGTAACTCTCTTATATATGTCGTCTGGCCGGCGGCTCACTGAATGGATCCACCCGCGATTGTACGTACTGGCATCGCATGAAGTGAGGCCGATTACAGTTGGAAACGACATCCCAGCGACATAATTGAAGGAAGCTGCGTACGCAGTTACGAGAAATGATCGCATCATCGGTACTTCCGGTCGGGGCATTTGGCGAAGTTGGAGAGTAGACTAGCTTCTTTGTACAGCTTTTTCTTCTACCAATCAGCAGCACCATTCGCTGAACCGCAGCACTCGTAGAACGTCAAAGAAATGAAAGTAATTCTGGCTCATCGCTTCGTTCCCACTTCAGGCAGCTGCGATCAGCCATCTTCGGCTCTGGCTGCACCGGATTCAAATCAGGCGACTCGACAGCATCGCTTCAGATCGTCGCTTGTCGTAAAGTACCGACCAGCATGTCCTCGTTCGGTTGGACCTACCCCGATCAAATCCACAACTAGCTCCAGGAACTGGCCTCGTGCCATTCGAAACTGGTCTCCGATTCAGTTATTTTTAATTTTTTATCAGCTCCATCTCGGCACCAACGGGTTAGATATAACGTGGTCTATACTCGACTCCACTACTCCTACTTAGACTCTCTGTGGCTCCAAAGTCGATCTCGCATGGGGATGCTTTCTCACAAAGCGGCTTCTTGACAATGATCTTCTGCAAAAATAGACACTCATCGGGAGGAGAGATACCGATGTCTGGGGGATACCGACGTTGGGCTGCCGGATGACAGCAGGCTTCAAGTTGGTTCCATGCACTAACAACCATCCACCGCGGACCTCGGCCAGCCATCATAATTTCTGTCTCAGGGCCACAACCTTGGCAGTCCCGATCCGATCCGAAAGGTAACTATCAATTGTAAGTATAGCAGCAATCGCCCCGGCTGTGGCATGCAGATTGATGGATACCTAGCCGATCCCCCGACTCGTACCTGATCTCATCGAAGGCAATTCGAGGTTACGATCGACCTCGATCGACTTGCAAATCATCGCGAAGCTGTGAGATTAATGTATAGCTTCCTTTTGAATTGGATCACCCCCATCTCGAAGCTCGCGTCGACTTCTTATCTGCTATCGGAACCGATCCTAGTGTGATTTCCTAGATCTCACAGCTCAAACTAAACAGAAACGAATAGATTGCACGGGTTGCGGTGGGCGTGGGGAGGCTCAACTGCGACGCCATGTAATGATTTAGGCATTAGAGCGTCCTCCACGTTGTTCGCGATGACGGCAAACTCGCACAGCATCCAAACCTCGTTCATGGATCTGCACGCGTGGGAAGTACCAACCAACAAATTAAAGTTACTTCTCCGGTATACTATCCAGTGATGATGCTGTATTACTACACCCACTGCCCTGCTTCTCAGGTTACAAGATGCAAACATGGGATTCATGCATCCCTGGACTGATTCCTTCCACAAGGCAAGTTCTATTTCTACCGAATGAATCCAGAGACGCCAAGATATTTTTTCGCGGAATACACAACGCATTTTCTGCGGATTTGATATTGGCTCCTCACCAGCTGAGGTCCATGCTACATTCGTCCTGAGGATCTCCAGAATAATCTTCGTCATTCACTTTCATGATTGGTCAGTTCAAACACAAAGGCTCTGTCAGGTCGATTCACCGACCATGGGCAAATAGAGGATTGAAGTCACGGGAAATGTGAAGCAGTGGATGTCTAAGATACAGGGCCAGTTCCTGACTTTCTGGATCAAAGCCTTTGGCCCGGTGGAATTTACGGAGGCCTGCGTATATATTAGCGTCCCAGTAATGGCCATAGAGTTCCGTATTCAGCTGAATGGAAGGAAATCCGAGCCGCGCTGCGTCCTCGAAGCTGAGACGTTCAACACCTGACGGATCGAGAGACTAATAGGCGGGACAATCTGGACAGCAGAGCGAGGATGGACCAGTTTGAAACTCTTGCTCTGGACGAAGGAACAAGAAACCTTCGGGAGGCTTTTCCGATCTTTGCCGAAACCACGATATCAAACCAAATACCGTCCACAAGAACTGATGAAATATTACTCCCAATATTGACAGCAATAAGTTGAAGCCGTACCATAATCCTCGAAATTGGACGTGATCTGGAGGCGGCTGAAGATGTGATTGGCTTGGCTGAGCCAGCCGAGCCACGAGTTGCGGCTCCGGACCCAACAACGTAGCTGGACACTGCTGTCAAATACATCGCGGGAGATCAACCTTGTGAAATGTAATCAGGGCGCTGCCATAATGAATATCAACACGTACCGAGTCCAACCCTCCTCCGTTTTTTCCCTTCGGGATCCCCAAGGAGGTATCCAATGCCCGACAGCAACCTCCCCATTCGGCGACGATACAACTTCAATAGAGTCTTCGAGTCGATTGGTTGAAGGCCAAGACACGACTGTGCCCAGATTAGCCTCTATGCCCCTATTAACTGCTATGGGGGTGGAAATGGTGACGGTTCGGGCTCGTCGTAGATTAAGATAACATATGCCGTGATATTGCTGCAGTGTCAGAGTGCCTATGACCATATTCTCCGCATTCGTTGCGCTCAAAGAAGATATTCCGTGTGTGCCAGATATCTCGCTTTCATAAAAGGCAGTGCGTTTGTTTGATGGTATGAGGTCCGCACAGAGCCGGCCAGTTGAGCGACGTATCCAAAATGTGCATTCGGTGGAAGTCTGGATCTATCGATAAACAACCCCAACCCAGATGATTGAACGCACCAGTCCGTTGTGAAAAGTGGATTAAAAATATTTACCGACTTCCTGCGCAGTGTCAGAAAACGCGAACGACGGAACTGAACCTTCCTACAGTCCACTCCATGACCTGTACTTCAAGGAAAGGTATCTGAATTCGTGTCCGATAAATAGGAAGTCGCACATGCACATACACAGCAGGCAAAAATGTATACAGTCGAGGAATGGGAATCTTGATACAGGTCGACGAAATGTTGGAACGGAATCAATTCTGATTTCTTTCAAGTCAGCATCAAGGTCGAAAACGATTGGTTTTGTATCAAGTTCTGCACCATCGTGAAAGACTGTGGCATGAATACCTCTTGAACTCGCGGTGCCATACATCTGAATAATATACGGATGGCTATATATATAATTGAACAGCCAGGTATACGTTCAAAACGAAGCTGGAACTTGCCGGAGCGACATATATTTTGCGATGTCTTCACGCCACTCCTGCAGAATTTATTCAGTCACGGTATCCAGAAAGAAGGCTAAAAGCTCCGCGTCGCGTCCTTGATACACGGCCACAGTCATACTTTGGCCTCTGAGTGTAACGGAGTATACACGACGAGGGCGCAGGAGACTAACAATACCCGTGTCATTAATTAGGTTTATATCACCCAGGGGGACGACCCGGAAGTCTCTCCAACATTTAGCTCTTTCAAGGTATTATGCAAAGAAATATACCGGAAGGCACAGCTGGGGAAGCAGTGGTATAGTTTGTAATATTGGTCAAATTCTGACCTGTTACAGTGAGGTGGTGCGACCCCGAGAACATTCCGCTGCTAGACCTAGATTAGGCATTTATGAAATACGATCCGATCCTCACGAGAATACTGAAGGAATACACTCACGCCATAGATTCAAGATAGTGCTGGACTGTGAACTCGGGCTCTCCATACGGTTCGTCGTCCATGGGCGGTGGCGCCGTGGCGGGAAGAGAAGAGGTGGTTAGCACCCGATGACAGCTGGAATGACAGCTTCCTAAAAAAATAAGGCATCGGCTGTTGATACTCTTCACGACCAAAAGTGACCCGAAATTCCTCGAGAAGTGGGCACATAACTTAAGGTATGAGGTCTCACACTGGTTGACTTCCCGTAAGCATAGATATTTTTTTTCAGAATATATTTGCATTTCCGGCAGCGATGCCGAGGCACCTGTCAGGACCCCATCGGACTTGGATCTGAGGTTATCCGGTTTGGACCCTCCTTCAAACCTTAAAGTAGTTTTAATCTGTAGGGGGGGTCGGTACCCCCCCGACAGATTATTCTAGTTGTACATCACGCTGAATATACACATTTGGCGACTCTCCGCCCGGCCATTCGCCAGATTCGGTCACGGACGCAACTTGTTGCACTCTCTTTGCTGGCACTTCCACTTCCTCTCTTGTCGTCTCGACCCACATCCTGGCAGTTGCACATGCAAATCACACACGTTCATGACGACTCAACAACCGATCCATTGCCAGGTTGTCGCGGCTCTGTCCGCAGTCGATGGACCTCAATCGCGCCGAGAGAAATAATGGCTACAGCGGACCCTGCAAGCTGCTATTCTTTGTCCACCTCGTCCATCTCAATCTCCTCGAGCTGTTTAAGACAAACGAACACGTCGATATCGATGGATGTTGCAATGGGGACACGTCGGTGGGAGTAGAGACATGTTATATGGTGTTGTTTGACAGATCAACAATTGGTGCGTCCGGTCAAGTGTCCGTGAAAAACCTAGTCTAGCTTTCAACTTAAATAACTCTTACGGGAACGACGAGGAATAGATTTAAGGATTATATCTCACATGCCGACATCGTTGGCACCCCTTCGATATTCCGTGAAAACTATTTAGTCTTACGGGAAGTCACCCACTTAGCATAGCATCGCAAAAATTATTAAACCCGACAACACAGCACAAGGAAAGCAGAGTGGATAGTGTTTTGTATCAGGTCAGATTAAGGGACCGCAGTGTAAGATTTTGCCCTGGGCCACCTGCTCTCTCAAGTGGCAGGCCCATTCTAATTTCCGGCTACTCTCGGTCATGATAAGTAATCCCGGCCGGCTTCCTGTACTGCAAATATGCAGCGGTAGGAGGAAAATTGTTCCATTCACGTAAAGGCCAATTGTTTTAGAGGCGGGCTCGGTTACAATATTCACTGCATTCAGCCCACTAATAGCGGAGGCCGTGGGTAGCTTCGGCTACATATGGCTATGCGGGGCTATGCCGTCGGCTAGCGGCCTAGCCACAGCTAGCCACACGCCTGTCGCTAGCTTCGGCGAGGCCGGGCTAGGTAGCCGACGGCTAGCTGCGGCTAGCTCGTGGCCAGGTGCCGCTAGGGGCTCGGCTAGGCGGCTCGCTGCAGCTAGCCATGCCGGCTGGGCCGGGCTTAGCCGCTTGCGGCTAGGGGGGCTTGAGGCTATATGGGCTCTGAACGCAGTGATTAACCGTTCTTTCAAGATCGACAACTTGAATCTGCCGTGTTATTTCTGAGTCAAGCTCACACTGCGCACAATGAATAAACTCTATTCTGCCCTCAAAATCCATACATTACCTTGAAAAAGTAAGCTGGTACTATATGGTGCTGCCTAACAAACTTTCCGCTTATGGTATCGGCGAGCTCGGCTTGGGAGGTGTCTGAGGGCCCTGGGGCGATGGTGTATTTTCTAGCTTGCTTTGTAGACCGGGAGAACTCCTGGAAACCGGCGTCCGTTATTCGGACCGTGCCGTGTAATCATGCCTACTTACCCTTAGATTTTGCTTGTTCGGGGGTGCCCATCAATTTGCACGTGTTGGTTGCATTCTCCATAACTAACTGCTGTTCGCTCCCTCCTGCTGTCCGCTTGCGCGATCCCCAATTATGTACTCTTCTCAGCCTAAAACCGTATATCCTTTGCGCTGTGTCAGCTGCAGCCTCACGATCAGTTCTGGACATCTTTCTGGTCTGTGCGCAAAATTGAAATTAACAGGGACAGTCTTATTCGGAAGTTGAGATAGCACTTACTGGATGATGAAAGTACGGGGTACACGAGAAAAGCGGCACGTACCATGTTGTCGGAGAGATTTCTCCGGTTTCTAAGGGTATGTCTTTAACGTAGAAGCCGGTCAGAGTCAGTCACCGGATGCAAGCCCACTCCGGCTATCTGTGCACCGACATGATTTAGAATAATAACCGCGACCAATTCCAGAGGATAAATGTCGACGTGTTTCCCAAATTGCTCTACGATTAACCTTGCTACTCAACGGGTGACTAGACCTCTGGGTCGTGCCGTTTGCTGTCCTCCTGCATCGAACATATCTGCCAGATTGTGAGAAAACTCGAAGGAACTTCGAAGGAAAATGGAAAGACTCACCTCCGTTGTGAGGTGGGTGGTGATGTGCACTGTCCGAGGCGCCTCTTGGTCGGTATTTCCCACTGTCCGGCGCCAGTCTAATTCATGTCCGGCACTGAAGGGAGTGGGGTCGAGGCCAGTTTGGGTGCCCATGCCCGCTCGAGCGTTCAAACTGACAACCAGAACGATAGCGTATCTGAAATCAGTCAGGGACACTCAAAACCACAGGAATGGTTTAAATACAATGGTCCGAGCATGTAGGCACTACAAGACTAGAGCGTCAGTATGACTGCATTGTAATTCCATGTCGGTCACTTGCGGGAGTTGGTCGAGGTTGGTTGTGGGAAACAGAATGAAGAGCACCATTTCCACACTAGCGACGATGGTGGTCACGGCACCAGTCTCGACGGTGTTGAAGAGGAGTTTGGTGATCAAGGTGTCGGTCTTCTTCCATGGAGTCTTGCTACGATACTCGTTCAACTGCCCCGGAGAACCTTAGTGCAATGGACATGAAGGATCCGAGGACTCGCAGCTCACTATGAAACTCATGGTCGCCGTGATTGTAACGTCGCAAACGGCACTGCCGATGAGCCACACCTGCGGAGTCGGGGATCAATGCGGTGGAGACTGGAATGAGGAATGACGGACCTTCACTCCAGTCTCCAGATGCTCGAGTTGGGCGACTTCTTCGGTAAGTCCGAATTTGGCTGTATTGATTATGCCAGCTAAGCATTGCATCAGTGCAAGCTGAGAATGTCGCCCGCCTTCAGTTGAAATACAGAGGCTGATGGATCATACGCACCAGTACAATCACACCAGCGACGGCACGAGCCCACAGTGCGTCTCCTTTGAGAATAAATATTCGCCTGAACGACAGTAGTTCAGCCTGACCTCGGATGCAAACGGCGAATCAAGCAACCAACCTCGCAAAGAATATTTGCACGATAGCGGAGGCTGCAGAGATGAGAGCTAGCAGGCGCCTAGAGGAAAAAAAACTCACTGACGCCGCCGGAGATGGGCGACAATAAGCTCGACCAAGGAAGCTTTACAAATGCATCAGGCTCCCCCCACCTCAAGACGAGCATCGAAAACGCAAAATGACTCATAATTGCCGTTTGAGTCAGTTGTAGTATGAAAAGCAGATTGACTATATGCATGTTATAGTACAGGCGGGGATCCGATGATAAGGACCTACCCAGCGCCTTTATCCAAGCGCGTTCATTGGGGAAATGGACGTAAAATTTGTCTGATGTCCTAGTCAGTGACGTGGCACCGTGTGGCGCAGACATTCGTTCTCAACCCACAGACTTGTAGAGTGAGGGCTGAGATCAACGCCCAATTTGCTTGGGATCCCGCGAGCTGATCATATTCAAGTAAACGTCCCTTGAGGAAGTGCTGAAATTACCATGGGCGCGGTTCTGAATAATTGACGGTTAAAATGTTATGGAAACAGAGCGACACCAATCCGCGTACAAAAGGACAACATCAGCCATTGGAGGGGCGGGGGAGGGGAAGGGGAGACTTGTGGAGCAGCGAGATCTTTACTCCGACACTATAAGGCCTTATGAGGCAGTGCGAGAAACGATGGCGGATTTCAATGGGGCGCCGGCTATGCGATAATTGGGCGCCGGCGTGTTCTGGATGTTGGCAGCACCGAGTCTCAAAGATTGATAAGAGGGGGGAGCGGTGATTGGATTCTAATTTTATAGACGTTCCATTATAGCGCCTGTATGCCAACACCGATGATTAACAATCAAGCGTTCGGCGCCAATGCCAGGACATCGTAATTCAGAAACCCTGGCACTGAAAGTGGTGCGGGTGCATTGCTGGATTTGGAGATGGAAGCTGAGAAGACGACGAGAATAAACAGAGAAAAACAATCCGGCATCACGCTGCTGTTGATGGCGGGGCGGAGGGCCGTCCGCGGCAATCGGAGCACTGTTTGCGGTCCATGGGCGGCACTGTCTGTGTACTCGACGAGAGCTTGGTCATTCTGGGCCAAAGATTTCTCACTGTTTATGTAAGTAACACCCAACTAAAGGTGCAAAATTTGAAAGCAAATTCAATGTCGCCCGCTTGTGCAACCTCCGGCGGTCAGCGGGGTGCTTGTTTCGACTGGCCTCCCGAAGGTCCGGCCTGCATAAATAGTGTATATAGATATGTACTGAGAAGTGAATATATTGCATCTCCTCTGACCCTGAAGTTTGCGGAGTTGAGGCTACACAGTACAAACGCGCAAAGCGCGTACTATAGGGAGAGAGTTACTAAATTAATAAGTATCTGAGGACGGGTGTCGAGTTGCTGGCTTTTAGCGCAGGATATACACTGTTCACTTTACTGCATCGCTGCTGGACCTTATGGTATAACTGAATCCTCTCATCTTAAACTTTGCGGTACACTTGAACTCACGTCTCCCACACCATTTTCCCCGAGGGAATTGAAGCGCAGGTCATCGAATGAGCCAAAAAGTACAACATGCGAGGCACGAGCACCAGAGTGTTGTAGCATCTGTCTATGAGAGACTAGCCAAAATTCCGGTGTTGGTAGTCTCTCCTAGACAGACGCTCCAACAATCTGGTGCTCGTACGTACCTCGCATGTTGTACGGTGTTGGTGTCTCGGGCATCTCGGGCGTCGGCTGAATCAACGGCCGCTCACCCGAACGTAAATAGACACCGCTCCGGCACTCAGTTTGGATGTGGGTAGGTAGATATTTGAATTTGTGATCTCACGGTTGCAATTAAAGGTAGCATTGATAGCGGTTTTTCAAGCGGTTTTCAAGTAAGAAACAACAATTTCTTAATTTGGCACTCATTGTGGGGTTATCACAGAAAGAAGCTGGCCCTCCAATACATTCACCGTCGCCGCTCTCTCATTTTTGATTTGTCGGCGTGCGTCGAAGATTCCGACCGAAGGGGCCTCGTGATCTCATACCACCACCATCGTTTTAGGACCTTGGCGGAGTTTTGGTCGCGGGGTGCCCTCCGTCGCTGCAGGCGACGTAGGAACGCTGCAGGCGATCCACCCACCGCTGTGTGGGCCCCCTAGCCGGGGAAGCAGCCTGCAGGGCTGAATACGGGCAGAGATAAGCCCGTCGAGGAGCGCAGTGTCGCCGAACCGCTGCAGGCGGTGGACGAATGCTCTAGGAAGCATGTCCGAGCACAACTCAATGTCGTATATATAATTGCATGTCAAACAGCCGCGCAATGGTCCAAATGTGTACGGGCGTCGAGGGGGACGACGCCTCCGCTGCCTACTCTCCACCCCCAAAACCTTCTACGTGGCAATACGTAGCGTGTTACGTCCAAAATTACGAGACTACTTGCTAGCGAGACAGCGGGCGCTGACAGGCGCTGACCACAGGAAAGTTTGAGCTTCCCGACGTCGTGCAGCCGACATTAAATGCCAAATACCAAGCGACCCGCGCACACGGGCGCACCCCCCGACGGCAAGACTCAAAATCAAGACCAGTTGGGATCAAATGGTTGCCGCCGTAGCTAAGCATGAACCCCATGAATATGGGAATATCTTATGTGTACTGTAGAAGAAGCTAAGTACAGCAATACCTTGGGGATTTGGAATACCCCTATACCTTCGATCCCGCCGTACTTTTTGAGTAATACCCGCGAAAAGACGTAGCCATTGCGGGTAAACCCACTATCTATGGGACAATAGAAAACTTCACCATGAAACTTGCTGTCGATTCAAAAACTCAAAAACCGCGGGTTCTACACTTTCGTTTTGATGCACGCATCCATTCGGATTCAACGGCGCGTAGGGCATCCGCCGATGAAGGGTCCTCCAGCTAACAGACAGACGGCGGATTTCCTGCCGTGTGAGCACGCTGAATGGAAATTTTCAGTGATAAGAAATAAAAACGTTATAACGAGGCGTCCGACGACAAGGATGGAGCAGAACACTTGAGTGACCATGCGCAACGAGGACAGAACCTCGGCGGACTTCGGCAACGAGTACAGAACCGCAGACGTGGCGGTGATGATTAGTAGTTCCCCTGCATTTTTACACACACTATATTCATTCCATTCGCGCCATGCACTACAGGTGGTATTCCTGTAGTAGTTTTAGACTTGTCAATCCACGGTCCTTATGATTACGCACCGTATGGTGGTAATCGCACCTGGATCTGGGTCCAGAAGAAGTCACACATGAGCATCCTATGTGTGCAACCCAAACCCGCCAAATTTACTGATCATATGCTGCTACATATGGGACAGGAAACGGGTGAGGGCAAAGCGCAGCTGTTAGGTAGGGCAGACACCTAGCTTGCTCCACTTCAACCGCTGCGCAACAACGGTGGGGTTTATTCAAACCGGGGGTCCACCGGCCAGCAGTCCTGGCAGGTTGTTTATCGTCCGTCATGCTCCCGAGAGGCATGGCGAATGGAAAACAACTAACCCCCACAGGGAGTTAGCGTCGCAGAATAGCAGACTGCGAGGCGACTCCCACCAACAACATAGTAATTTCAACATCCCCTTCTTCACATACTAACGGTTCTATTTCCACAGGCACGGCAATTGGTTCTTCGGATGCGGGAGGCAGCGGCGACTCCGCCGCCGGTCGCCGCTTGACCGAAGAACGCACTCGATTGGGAGGGGATGCCACGGCGAGGGGTTCTGAGGGACGACCTTGCCATAACGACCCCCAACGGGAGAGTGGCTCGAGTTTGCCCGATGAAGAACCCCGAACTGAAAGCTCCGTGCAGGAGCGCATCGTGGTAGATGCAGAGGAGCTGCAGGCACCTCACAGGCTCACGTCTCGAGACCTGGTCCATTTGGACGAAGGCACTGCAGGTGTCAGCTCTCGGCCAGCTATAGGCCTCCGCACTGCAGGTGCGATGAATTCAGCTAATACAGCTGAAGCGCTGCAGGCGCATTCTAATACCAATGTTGGTATGGGGCACAATGAGGGCACAGATAATTCTGCGCAACTCAACTATTCCCCCGGAAACGAACTCCCACCACCCATGACTGTGGACCCAGAGGCACCATGGTTGCCACCAATTCAACCACAACCGCATTCACATCAATGGCTGGATGAGCATGCTCAGGATGAGCCACCTCCGCCGATCCAAATCCCAGAATGTCCTGTTCCAAATGCCGAGCCACATGGCCACACAAACAGAACAGGACCTGTCCCGAGAGCTACAGCCACCCGCTCCGCCACACAACCAGGCAATGGCAAGAAAAATACCAAGGCCGCACTCAAAGTAGGGGCACTTAACATACGTGGCAATGGGAACACAACGATTAACCATGAGGATAACAAATGGTTCAAGATGAACACCATCATGAATAAAAGCAGGCTCGGCATCCTAATTGTGGGAGAAGCACATCTGAACGATGAACGGCTTCAGAGCATTGAAAGTGTATTTGCGAGGCAACTCGTGATCAAATTCTCCAAAAACCCGCGAACAGCGAATGCAGATGGGGTGGCGTTCATCCTCAATAAAAATTTGGTGAAGGTTGACCAGATTCAAACCAGAGAGATTATCCCAGGCAGGGCCCTCATCCTAGAGACTAAGCAACACAGTGGAGACCTATTGTCAGTCCTGGGAGTTTATGCCCCAAACGTCGCCTCAGAAAATGAAGAGTTCTGGAAAGAAATTCAAACATTCTACGAAACGCACGATGTAAGAAAACCAGACATAATGGGTGGCGATACAAACATAGTTGAAGATGCAATTGACCGCCTCCCGGCACGCTCAGACCCTGAAGGCCCAGTGTCTGCCTTCGACGACCTAAAATCCTACTTAGGACTGGTAGATGGATGGCGAGAGACATTCCCAACGACCAGGGCGTACACTTACCACCAAATATACACCGGGTCCCAATCACGCATAGACCGGATACTGGTAAAGAGAGACTTGTTCGAGCATACATTTGAATGGGATATAAACACAGTCGGAATAAAAACTGACCACCGACTTGTTTCGATGAAGATAACGTCGGAGAAAGCGCCGACAATCGGACACGGCCGGTGGGCGTGGCCTGCCCATATCACCAAAGATAAATTACTTACAGCGTTCATCCAAGAAAAGGGGCTAACCCTAGAAGCTAACTTGAAATCAGTCTTAGCTCAAGACACCAGAGACAACTCAAACAATGCACAGACCCTTTGGAAAGAGTTCAAAGACGAAATCGTGGCCAAAGCCCGTGAGCGCGCGAAGATTGTCATGCCAAAACTGGACAAAGACATTAAGGAAGCCGAACTCCAGTTAGAGGAAATTTTGGCAGACCGATTCTTAACAGACGAAGAGAGGAAGCTCTCAGGAGCTGTTATTACTGAAAAACTGGCTACTCTGCACAGGAGGCGATTCCGAGAGTCCAAACTCAGCGCCCAAGTACGAAACAGACTTGAGGGGGAGATAATCAGTAAATACTGGTCACAAATAAACAGGCCATGCAAGCCTAGAGAAATTATCCGCCGCCTACTGAGCACCACAGGACCTCTATACGAGCCCAGATATGAGACCAACTCGAAAAAGATGGCAACAATAGCCAGAAACTATCATAATAAAATACAGAAGGACAGGCGGGAAACTGCACCAGATATACGTGACCACACCATTGAAGTTGTCCTTGCTCGCATGACAAGGAAGGTCACCGAAGAGCAGAATATCAGCCTAAAAACCAAACTTACCCGAGAAGACATCAAGAATGCTCTCAAACTATCATCAAACCACAAGGCCCCGGGGCTGGATGGTATAACATATGAACTGTGGAAAGTGTTAGATGCCCGGTTTGAAACCAACTGCTCACTTGACCGGCCGGCATTTGATATTGTAGAAGTGCTGAGAATAGTCTTCAATGACATTGAAACAAATGGAATCGTGAAAGGGACCCAATTCTCTGAAAGTTGGATGTGCCCACTGTACAAAAAGAATGATAAGGCGGATATTGCAAATTACCGGCCAATCTCGCTGCTAAACACAGATTATAAAGTATTTACAAAAGCACTCACCATAAAACTGGCTAAAGTTGCCCCATCGCTAATCCACCCCAACCAAGCGGGGTTTGTACCTGGGAGACACATATATGACCAGATTTGGCTGACCAAACGAATAATTGAGCTTGCCGAAGCCACAGAAAATAATGGGGTGATTGTCGCACTAGACCAGGAGAAAGCCTACGATAAAATTGAGCATGATTATCTGGGGAAAGCCCTTAAAAGCTATGGCATACCAGATGAGTGTATTGAAACTGTTAAAGCTCTCTACAGCGATGCATTCACCTATGTAATGGTAAATGGAGAAAAAAGTCACCATCCATTCCGTGTTACCCGAGGAGTACGTCAAGGCGATCCTCTCTCCTGCCTTCTCTTCGACCTGGCTATTGAGCTGCTGGCTGAGTCGCTCCGTCAGTCAAATCTGAATGGCATAAAAATCAGAGGCAAGGATGAACCACTCATTGCAACTCTGTTTGCAGACGATACAATGGTGTATTTAGACTCCAGTGACGACTTTGGAACACTAAAAGCTATTCTGGAGGAATGGTGCATAGCATCCGGTGCCAAATTCAATATTGGGAAAACGGAAATGATTCCAATTGGGAACATCGACCATCGAGACAGGGTCCGAGCAAACAGGTTCATAAATGGCCTCAATGGAACACCTATTCCAGACCACATAAAAATTGTGGCAGAACGAGAGCCAATTCGCACGCTTGGCGCGTGGGTTGGCAACGATGTTGACCAAGTTGGCACGTGGGCACGTACCCTTGAAAAAATAGATACTGCCCTAGCCATGTGGGAGTTGGGTAAACCAACCATGGCGGGGAGACGCCTGATCGTACTCATGGTTGTAGGAGGCATGACTCAATACCTGGCTAAGGTTCAAGGCATGCCACGTGAAGTTGAGGTCAAACTCGAAAAAAGAGTACGCAGATTTCTGTGGGCAGAAAAGACAAGTGTCACCATCAACAAGGAAACGATTTATGCACCAGAAGACATAGGAGGACGAAATCTTCTCGACATTGTGGCAAGAAACGAGGCTATAACAATAACTTGGTTAAAATCCTACCTGAACTTCGGGGAAGACCGCCCACTATGGGCATTTGTGGCGGATGAACTTCTAGCTAAGAAGGCCCATGCCAGTGATGCAAATGTCGACCAACTACTCAGGTATAACACCTACCTGCAGACCTGGAATACCAAAAGTGCAGAGCTCTCCGCAGACCTTGCATCCATGGTTGATGCAGCAAGGGATAACGGCCTCAGAATGGAGGGCCTAGCAATCTCGAGAGAAATCCAACGTGCCGCCCCAATATGGTTCCACCAAAAATCAACTGCGAACCGAACCCTTTTCACAGGAGGGCAACACCACAAAGCCACAATAAAATGTCTTAAAGAGACACACCGTATGGTATCAACTGGGGATGCAGAAACCCTTGCCAGAAAACTTCGAAGTGCACGACACAGGAGCGCGTGGAACTGTCGGTGTGTTGCTTGTCAAGACACGAGGTCAAATCACCCCCAATGCAGAGACCCTAATGCATGCTTCAAACGCGCTAAGTTGATGTTGGACTCCCTCCTTCCGAAATGGAACCCGATGCTTCCACAACCAGAAGACTGGGAGAATGACCTTGAGCTAGTGCCGGTACATGATGAAGACATAAAAACATTCGACCCCAAAATCACCACTCATGGCACCTTAGCGGACACTTTCCGCATCTTTACAAATAGTGTCGATGGTGGTGACAAAGCTCCAAACACAAAATTCGAGCCAGAGCCTGATGAGGAGGAAATCGTGGTATACACTGATGGATCTGCGATTAATAATGGCAGAGATAATCCCAAGGCAGGTAGTGGAATATATTTCGGAGACGGAGATGTGAGGAATATGGCTATCCGCTTACCTGAAGAGTTGGGTCCATCGAACCAAGTGGCTGAAATGCTCGCTATAAAAGAAGCCTGTGAGGCCTGCCCCACGGATGTCCCAATGACGATAATAAGCGACTCCAAGTACTCCATCGATGGGCTCACAAAAAATCTGTGCCAGTGGGAAGACGAAGGATTCTCAACAATGCCCAATGGCAATGTCATTCAAGTGACAGTTGCTAAATTGCGAGAACGGAAAGCCCAAACAGACCTTAAGTGGGTCAAAGGCCATGCAGGAAACACCGGAAATGAAAGAGCAGACCAGCTGGCTGCCCAGGGGTGTCACAAGCCAAGTCAGGATTGCATTGACATGGAAATAAGAGAGGACCTCGTACTTCCAGGAGCGAAATTGAAAGAGATGACACAGTCTCTAGCCTATAAGATAATTAGAAAACAGAAGATGTCCAAAAAGAGATACCAAGAAGCACTGAAACGCAAGGCTACCCGGCGAAATATGGAATTTGCAACTGGTGCTACCCATGATGCCAATGGAGAGGCACCCACTGAAGAATCAATCTGGAAATCAACAAAACACAAGGACATACCACGCAATATCAGATACTTCTTGTGGATGCTCATCCATGACGGATACAAAGTTGGCCACTATTACAAACACCTGTCAGGGTTTGAAGAGAGGGCTATCTGCAGAGTCTGTGAGGTCACTGAAACAATGGATCACATCCTGACAAAATGTGACGCACCGGGCCAGTCGGAAGTGTGGGATCTAGCCAGTGAGATCTGGCAGAAAAAAACGGGCACTGACCTGCGCCCCACAGTTGGGGAAATCATGGCCTGTGGCGCAATAAATAAAGGTGACCCAGCTAAGAACCGCCTCTTCCGGATATTAGTGTCTGAATCAGCGTACCTTATATGGCTACTTCGGAACAAGAGAGTCATTAATGAAAGGGATGGCGCCTCGCACCAAGAAATCAAGAACAGATGGTGTTGGCTGATGAACAACCGTATCTCCCTAGATAGCCTGATGTCCAACAAGGCAAAATATGGGAGTAAATCCTTGAACAAGTCTTTGGTGCTGAAGACATGGCGGGGAACCCTACTCAATGAAGACAGACTCCGTGATGATTGGACAACGGAGACCGGGGTTTTAGTGGGTGTGGGTTAGCTGACAATGATGGTCCAGTTTCTGGACTTGAGCTGGCTAATCCAAGCCCCACACGACACATCGTGAGAAATCGGATGTATGTGCGGTTGTGCATTTCCTCGGGTGGTATACTGTCGGCTGGGTTCTTAGTCCTGGCTTCCTCTAACGGGAGGTGCGTGTCGACTTGGTCGGTCCGATGATCCGGGTGGCGGGTTTCTAGAGGTGTGAAACAGCCCGGTGAGGAGAGCAGAAATGCTTCTAGTCACCTCCACTCTAACCCCATGGGTTGGAGTGCCAACGTTCCACAAAAAAAAAAAAAAAAAAAGATTCCGACCGAATAAGTGACTGTGACTGTGGCTGTGACGATGCGCTTGGCCTGTGTTTGGCTCTGTGTATCAGCGGAGTTCAAAACTTCCTTTTTAAACGCGTCATCACCCACCAGGAAAAAAACAATACATCCCACCAAATCCTTGTTTTATTCCCTCTTGAACTGGCTAGATCTGTTTCTACCTAGCAATCTCGCCTCGCAGCTTGCGAGGCTGATGTCGCTGGGGACGGCTGGGCTCGGCTGGGCCAATTTCAAGCGTCGTTGCAATACCTACGAACACCTCACTTCCAGCCTTCCCCTCCGATGACCCGACGCCTGAGGTCCTCAGTTGTGTGCCCTTCAAGCTCCGTTGTGTTGAGAGTCCCTCTGTCCTTGCCCAACAGCAACTTGATCGCCGGGCTTGTACTTCGTCTGGCGACAACAACGGTCAAGGTTGCCTAGAAATGCCATTGATGTTACGAAACTTCTCTTGTTTCAATTAAACCGACGTAAACCCTGATCCCCAAGGGCCTCCCACGACATATCGCGGCTGCGGATGCAAAATGCCGTATTAATATCGCTCTGCGACGAAGGGGACGAGGAAGAAGATGAAGACATAGACCAAGATACTTTATCCGGTGCGCATGCACGGACTTGGACCAGAAACTGACGTCCTTCAGACGTGGAACCAATCCCCATCGACGAGGCTGTGCCCCCCAGATAAACCAATTTCTCGTGGATAAATTCCCCGACATCTCGCACAGATTTGGTCTCCCACGATATGATGACCGATTTCTGTGGCCTACTGAGGCTCAATGCGCGGAGCTCTTACGCAGAGCATCAGATATACTTATGTATGCTGAGAGAATCGTCCGTTTTGTTGGCGAGGATGGCTTCGACCCCACAGCACGTCTGCAGCTGATCCTAGAGCGTGGCGCCGACATCATAGATGCTTTGGAGTCCTCGGAGTCCTTGTGGACAACGATACTGCCGTCGTCCATCCCCGGTACGCTTCCATTGCCTGATTTCGTCGACATTCTTCGTGCTGCGATGGGCGGTTTAAATCCCGACGAATTGATGCGGTTCCCTGCAGGGACGTCCCGAAACTCATTGGGAAGCGCTCATTCTCTGCTGACACTTTCCCCGGTTTGCGACATCGGGACAAAGTGAATTTCTGCGATCGTAGCCTTTTCTTCAGCCGAGGTCACTTTGTTGCGCTGATCACGGTATATTTTCCACCAGAACTGTTGGATATTCCAGTCTTACATTCGAACCAGGGATTGAGCCGGCCGATGTTCATCCTTTCAACACTCTGACCAATTATGTTGACGACTTCCGCTACCTCTGAAACTTTGAAATCGCTGACCAGAATCCGCTCCTGGTCCCCCACTGGGCTCGACTTACCTCGACCTCGACGTCAAATCTTGTCTGTCCACCAACCGGTTCTTGGATTTGTACGGACAGTAATGGCCTGGAAGAACATCCTCAATCGACGCCGCTCGGTTTCGCTAGCCAGACAAGTTTCCCGCGTAACGTAGTTTGACCTGCGGCCGATCTGTCTTTTGCGTAACAACCTGACGATTCCATTCAGGAGTGGCAAATCCCCACTGGACTTTCTGGCGGATCTGCAGCGCGCAGCAGAACTGTTTAGGGATCCCGAGACCCTAGCACAGGAAGCGTCCCTATCCATGATCAAATACGTGCGCGCAATTCCTGAAGCGGGGAACCGAAGACCATCGTACGCGGTGGATGGGCTGTGCTTTTTTTTTCCCGCCTTGGATTTGGGCCGCCCTCACGCATCATTCCTGCAGAAATTGGGGATATCTCATCACGCGTTGTAAGCCGTGGCAGGCGGTCCTCGACGAGTTGAATACACTCGATCCGATCCAGTTTTGCCGATATGCAGATGCGGACCCCGAAGTCCAATTGCGAGACCACGAACGTGGGCAAGCTCCATCGAAACGCCATCTCGCGGAGTTAGAGGTGCGGATTGTTCGCTCTCAGTTTATATGCTCATTCAAATGAACGCTCTAAATCACAGAAATTCCAGCCCCGGCCCCACGATATAATAAATGTCTGGCTTGAAAGGGAGATTCTGGCGAGCGAATGCCACAGCTGGGCCAAAACATGGGCGGTGCGGAACTCAAGTCTGGATGCGACCAATCCGAGGAGGGCGAAGAGCGGTTGAATGTCAACGGCATCCATTGGCAATGTAATTTCGTTGCATGGTTTTCATGGGAAAATCCAAGGAAAATCTCTCAAATTTTTCATGACACATTTCTTGCAGGTCCGTGAGCACGGCGAGCGGCAGTATTCCACAAAAACAGCGAATATTGCGCAATGGTGACTCCCTTGATGACTGGAAAGATAAAATCGACGGAAATGAGCTTGAAAAAAGTTACAAGGTGGGACTGCGTCTCTTCGAGTTCCCGGCAAACGACGCTATAATACCGGCCAAATGTCATCAACCGAACTGCGGGGATGATTTTAGGTTCCGGTTATCACTTCCGACCATCGCAGCAGATCGCAGCCCGACTCGATTTGTGCGGTCTAGGATGCCGGAAAATCCCGAAGCACATGTTTCTTGACACAACGCCACGGCTAACGCAGGACAAGCACATGGATAATTGGGTTCCCAAGCCCTTTCTTGCTTACCGTCTTATGGGTGCTATGTCATACCTCCTGGGTCCTACAAGGTCCACCGCGTTCCTTCATGACGAGGCCTACACTGGCCTACACCTTCGTCGACTGTCGCTTGAGCGGAATCATTTCGGTGTAAACAATGCATTTCATCATGCGCTCGCTTTGTCGCTTTCTGCTTCCCTGTGCCCTGGCTGTTAGCTGAAGCTTCCTGTTCTTTTGGGGTCCTCTTTGCTCTGGAATGCCCGTCCGCAGCATTGTCCAGTTGCCACGGATCCCCGTGCGTCCTCACGGCCTGAAAATGAAATTTCAGTCCGAATGGGGATTGGGGCCCCGAGATAGGACAGTGGTTCATCCGTATAAAAGGCCGTCCGCGGGCTGGGTAAACTTTAGAGAACCCTTACCTCGTTCCTCGCTCCAGCTCGATGTTCAAGACTCTGCTCCTCCTCTTCGCCGCCGCTGCGTCCGTTCAGGCGGCTGTTATCGTGCGTACCTTCCTCTCGCACCGGGCGCCGACCGTAAACTTGAACTGATTTTGTGTGCACTCGCAGGCTCGTCAGAAGGGAGCTCCCCCTCCCCCCGTGTTCACCGCGACGCGTGTGTACCAGACCATCACGGACGTACCGCCGTACATCGTCACCGCGACAACGACCATGACCTGGACGTGCGTGCTGCAGCTCTCACCCTCTCGCCTTCACTGACGCTTCGAACAGTCAGAGCCCGAGCACCACTTTCGCGCACCCCACTGGTCCCGGCGGGTTCTAGAATCTATGTCTTCCCCACCTGCATTTACGATTCTGTCATGACGTCCGTCCCCATCCTCCATCCTGCGCAATTTTGGCTCACTTTCGGGCTCCAGTTAACTTCCCGAAGGCACGAACGCATGGATTACGCACCCTTATTTTGGTTCATTTTATTCGCAAATATACGCCGTATTGTTGTTGATCTTTTGAACCCGAGTGCGAGAAATCATATGTTAACGTGTGTTCTTAAAATTTAAATGTACAATATCGTTTCAGATTGTGACCTGCTGAACGCCGCGAGTCCGTGAAGTCGCATATGTCCAGCGGTTGATCCCAGCAGCCTAACGTTCGTGATGCGAATGATGTCAATAAGGCGTCCCATTTCGGAATCCACAACGCTGATGCGATTGATCGCATTAAAGACGCAAGCCCGTGGACGGGCATCAAGGCTTATTTGAGAATGGTCATACGACTGGTTGCCATAGAAGCGCCGGGATCTGAAGCTGCGCGGTGATTCGCACAAGAATTGACGGTCAGGTGTACGCCGCTCATCGGCGACTGAGTACAATGGGTATGGAACAATATTTCACAATTAGAATTCCGGACTCGATGCCTCTGTCTAGATACTTTACAGTCAATTCCCTGGATTAAAACTTCAATTACCCGCTCGAATTAGAAGTTCCCGGCTCGCCCAGAAGTACATCGACGACATCTCTTTGCTCGCCTCCATCCACCGACACACTAGCGCTCGGCCCCGCCACCTCCGATGGAGTCTCTACGTCCATGCGTCCAACCACCCGTTCCCAAGCGTCCACGCCCCGGTTGGACATCAATTCCTCGAAACCATGCCAGCGCGCGACTTCTGCTCTCCACCGGCGTTTCGCCTCGACCAGAGTGCGCCGCTCCGTCTGCTGTGCGACGACCCAATCACCCGCGCCCTGTACCGCACCGGCGGGGTCGTGCTTCTTCGTCAACAGGTAGCCCTGAATTTGGGCGATGGAGTACTTCTCGGGCGGGATCGCCGCGGCGAATTCGGTGGCGTATCGCTCGAGGTCGTCGGGGGTGTACGATTGAGCCGCGGTGGCGTCTTCGTCGACCGCGGGGAAGAACACCATGAACACCTGAGCAATTTGCTCTGTTGTTGCGAGACCGTATTCAATCTGCAAATACATTTGTCCAGGGTAAATCTTATGAAGGCCGAAATTAACTAACCTTGACGTCCATTCTTCCGGGGCGTATGAGAGCCGGATCCAAATTCGCGAGATGATTGGTCTGTTCATCCGTATTCAGGTCAGGGTCCCACGGGAGATTTACGTGAAAGATAATACAGACGGTGGCAAATGTGATGCGGCCTTCCTCACTTGAGACGGAGTCCAGCACATTGAGTAGGCCCGAAAGAGTGACAGCGGACTTTGGGGGCATCATGTTAAACCGGCGGACCGGTTTCCCATGCTTATCTTTCTTCTGGTGCTCTTCGTCCTCGTCCTCGTCAAACTCATCTCTGGATGGGAAAGCACAGTCGATGTCCCTAGTTTCATAATATTGTCAGCTTGTAATTCCATGTTAAGGTAATGCAACTCACTCGAGGAGGAGAATGCAGCGGGAGGGCGTCTCGCCAATGAGCCTCGCAAGACTGTAGTCGTCAATGCCGGGACTTGCGAGTGAGATGAAATAAATCTGCGAGAGTTCATGATTTGTCGGTTTTTAAAGGTGAAGGAACCCACCTCGAGGCCAAGTTCGCCGGCCTGAGCGAAAGGCCCCAGTCAGGGACGAATACTGATTGAAAAGAAAACTGGAGGCGCACCATGGCCGCAACAGTTGACGACTTGCCCGTGCCAGGTGCGCCGTCTTTGAAGCACAGATTTATCAAATGAAGCTCATTGGAAATGAAAACTGTCATACAAAGCAAGTACCCTTTGGCATTGTGAGTGGAAAATACCTGCGATCCAGGAAAAATACTCACCTCGACGGTGAGGAATGCCGGCCATGTTATACCATTTCTCACTGGCCAAGAATTCCTTTGCGTCTGCCAGGATCATTTCCTTTATATCCGTCGGCAAGATGAGCGTTGAGAGCGCCCGACGAGACTTGGTAACCGTCTTCGCCCATGAGCCATTCTAAGTGTCAACAGCGTGCGTCAGCGCGGAGAGCAAGTTTGGCGTCTGGGCGAGCGACGTACGGTTGAAGTCAGATGCACCGTAACCTTCGAAGTTCCGTGATCCACATATTTCTCCTTGGCGCACTGGATGAGGTCTGCGAGAACTTGCTTATCGGAGGAGTGGAGCCTATAAAAGCCAAGTGAATACGTGCGGATCATCCGAACCCAAGTGAAAAAGAGCGAACGTCAGCAGAATCTGACCGCCGATCATTCTGTGGGAGTCCCAGCTCTCAATCCCGGTGTTAATTAGCACTACACTCGCATAGAATGACTTTAGGCTAGTCCATTCTCACAATACGATGAATGAATGCGGACCTTGAATCCAAGTACTGCGGCCTGTTCTAGGAGATTTAAAGAGGAACCGTTGCGTAGAGTCCGGTGCCGGCATATAGCGCACTTCGTCTTTCGGGCCAGTCCCCCAGCCGAGATGGCTCTGCTTCATGCTGACGTGGTAGTCCATCACGTTGGCCAACGCTTCGGACGATCTCTAGAAGAAAGTTGGCAAATTATCGACTCAAGATGTCGGGGTGAAAACGCACAAGATATTCTAAAATCCAGTCGTGCGCGAGGTCTGATTGCTCGAAGTGCGCGGTGAGCAGTGAGCCGGACTGGAAGAATGGATAAGTATCCAACATGCACTCATAGCACAAGACAAGACAGACCGGCTCCCTCTTCACGTCGATCTGCTTCCGGGGTAAAGCCTCGGACTCGACGTAGAACTCTCGGGCGGCAGAAACAAACTCATCGAGGATGTCTCGCCGTCGACTCCAGAGGCTAAGAAATTATTCAGTCACCACATCCGACTATAGCTCGTTAAAATGCGAACGCGAGCACCAAGGTCGCTCCCGCTCGTTCTCCGGCACCCGAGGTGTCCGTATCGTAATGGCTAAGGCCGGCTGTACTTTTACTCTATACATGAATCAACAAATCATTTCGAAAACTAAAAACAATTTCGGGGCGTACGATTGACATCCAGTAACCCCTCCAACGGAACAGAGACGGGCTTTGCGCTGTTGCGGGCTCATAGATTGGGATGGGGTGATCCACAGGGCCGTTAATTTTGGTGAATGACCCATTAGGTCGAGAAGCGGCGTTGCGGGCCACGACCTTGAAAGATCGGCTCTCGTTCCACACCCGATGATGTTCCAGATAATGAACGACCCAGTCGTAAGCAAAATCGCCCATCGGAAATTCTGCTTTGACCTGGACAACAATTAAATTTGCGAAGATTGAAATCTTGCGAATGCACGTACCACAAAAACTACGCCTTTGAGTCTGGTAGCTGATCACGGGCGATTGTTTCAGAAAACTCACTGTCAGTCGCAAATTCCGCGATCTTCGCCGCCATTTGGCGGCCTGTTTCCACAATCGTGCCTAGGAATATAAACCTGAACAATTCAGCCACCTGGGGATGCGTCGCCAGCCGGCGGATGAATGACACTGCCCATCGCAAGAGTTGCCTCCATGGGCGTCCAGATACCAAGCCAAGGCGGCTTATAAGCCGCAAGAGCGAAACGGGAACGCGGGGACGCATTATGGATCCCAAATCCAGCGTGGAAGGTGCCAGCGAAGAGCAAGGGGTTGGTGGGCGTGTAGGCGCCTGCAGGCGCTAGGGAAGAGCAGTTCAATCTCCGCTTGTCATTGTTCCCCACCCGCCATCGGGAGATCCCGAATGTTTTGAGATAGCACGATCACGCAGAGATTCATGACTTCCACCCTCCCTGTATATACTCCGCGCTTTATAACTCGTCAGATATTCATTAAAATCAAAGTCGCGACACCAACTAATTTATTAGCCTATCCTAAGTCTTGGGTGGTCTAGATCAAGCTACGTCTCAAGTCATGTAGGTCTTAAAGACTCCATGTCTCTTAAGTCCTCGCGAGCTTAAGCCCCACATATCCTGCCGGGCCTGCCAACGCAGGGTCCCCTTCACAACTTCCACCTGAAACTCTGCTACTTAAGTTCCAGCCTTACTTAAGTTCCAACTCCAACTTAGGTTGTGCTCGACGACTCAAGTTCACCTGCCACTTAAGTTCCATGAGCACTCAAGTTCCGTGAGCACTCAAGTTCCGCGCGACTTAAGTTCAGTCAATAACCTGCAAATGGAATAAAATCAATTAACCCATATATCGATGTGGCTGTGCAACGACGAGCAGCCTCACCACGCCTCTGACAGGTTTTCCGACCAGAGGGGTGGTTGCCCATACACCTAACGAACGTATAAGGGAAAGGTGTCGGTCCCCGGGCCCGAGGATATATGTTGTGGAAGAAATTTCAAAAGTCCTTGTACGCCCTATATATTCCCTGGTCCCAAATGAATAACGATAATAAGACGGGGCTGTTGCACTCACCAAGTCATCCATCCACTTAAACACTGCGTCCCGCCATTTATCAATCTTCCCCACCATTTCATCGAAACTCGTCGCAGACACCCAATCATGATGTGCCCCCGAATCGGCGCTCTTGAAGATCACCTCGGCGTTGTGGGCCAGCCGCTGACGCATCGCGGCTTCCGTGCGCGCATAGGTCGACACGCCATTCACGCCATTCACCCCCTCCTCACGCTGCGCAAGTCCCGCCCAAACCTCGCCATCGCGGCGGTACCTCTCGATCACGCGCAGTAGCTCAGCGTGCTTCCGCTCATACTGCTCCAGCCAGCGGTACATTTCTGCTTCGGCGCGGAACCACTGCACTTGATCACCTGCAACCCGTTAGTATGCAGCCCACTGTCAATTAACACCCGATGCCACTCACTTTCCTTCTTGTATGCCGCCAATTTCTCTTCGCTCAGATGTTGCCCACGCGTCAAGCTGTCCATCCAGATCCAGCCGTCTGGCTTCTTCTTCCCCTTCCCCTTCTTCCCCTCCTGCGCCCTTCCTCCCTTGGACGGCGACATCTCCGCGCCGCTCTCCTCGGCCGACGACTCCACCCGCACATCGTCTGGGGCAATGTCCCTCAGATGTTTGGGAGTGCGCGGATCGCGCTTGAAGCCTGGATAAATATTAATACGGTATGCGACTTTGTTGACGCGATCACGTACCGGACCGTTTCCGGGTCTGAGTGCCCGCCAATAACTCCGGCTGGTCACTATCCGACTCCCCCTTTCCTGGCGATAGCGTGGAAGTCACCGCCGCGTGCGCGATTGTCACCCCACTCTGTAAATACCACGCTGTCCCGTCGAATAACCGAGAGTCCCCCGTCGCGCGGGATAAGTGAGTTTCCTTCCTCCGCGTGTCCCGGAAGCTCAGCGGCGGAAATGGCTCCACGGCGTCCTTCTCCATGTGCCCGAGATGGATGAGGGCCATACGGGAGCTGTTGTACATGGCGATCTCAAACATCTTCATCAGTTCCGCCTTTTGAAGATTTCGCTGCGAGCGCGTCACCCCCCCTTGCCCCCGATAATCCAGTTCCCTCGCCTTCTTCACTGCAGACAAAGCCAAAGACGCGTCGCGAACCGCGAGGATAGCGCTCTGAGCCTCGGTGCAGCGCAGCTCGATCTCTGCATCCCGTAGTTCGGAGTCCAGGTCGTCACCATCGCGGCCGATTGTGGGTCGTCGCCGTCCGTGCTTCATTCGATATGAGGGCAATTGGATGGCGGTGACTTCTGGCTCATCGACGTCGAGAGCGCTGAGGGTGAGACGCGGGCATATCTCCCGCTGGTATTGCCTAAATTTCTTGAGATGCTGATTCAGGCTGTCGCGCAGTCTTGTGATGCTGTCCCAGGTCTCCTGCAGCGGATGCTCTCGATGGCTCCGCAGCAGCGCAATCGCAAGAGCCCTACATCATCGACAGTTAAAGGTTATCCTGAGCAAAGAGGCAATCCTTACTGCTGACGCTCGATGGCCATTCCATCGTGTATCCACTGTGCCACCGAAGTTCCTGCCTCGTGCTGGCCGTCGCGCTTCAGTTTCTCTTGCTCCATGGTGATCATCGCGGCCAGCGTACTCTCCACAGTCAATGCTAAATTCTATTAGCTTGGGATATCTCGCAATCGAGTCGACATGTACCTTTCGTGGACTTGTGCTGATAGACACTGCTGGGCTTTCCACCATCCTTCTTAGTGAGGCGCGACATACGCGACCACGCACCAACCTCGTTTGCATGCTGCCGGCTGAGTTCTTCCACCACAGCCATGTGCAATTCGAACAGCCGGAGCGCATCGAGCCTCTCAGCAGCAAGCAGTTCCGCTGCCGAAGATCGCGTCAGATTCATATCAAAGTGAGCAGAATCCTTACCTTGGCGAAGGTACTTGAGTAAATTCCACGCATGCATCACGAAGTTGATAATGTCATGGCGTCCACCGCCAGTCATTTGACGCGTTGAAGAGCCCAGAGGGTTCAGGAAAGCCCAAATCACTTCCGCTGTCTCCCCGTGGAAGTGCGCCCGGCAGGCAAAATAGACCGCCTGCCAGAGAGCCTGACAGTCGAGTCCGTGCCCGACGATATGGTCCGCGGGGATCTGCCCGTCTATCGTTTTCAGCACGTCGTGGAGCCACGTCTCCTCTGGAAACAAGTCGATTGCCCTCTTGGTTTGGTTGACCACAAACGAGCAGTAGCTGTCGTAACTTTGAACCATAGGTACTTGAGATTCCGGGCTCAGCGGCGGTGTATTCTTATGCCTGAGGTGCTCCCGCTGCGCATATGTGCCAAGCGCGAAACTGCTCGTAAAAATCAGTCCGCAATGATGCCACCGAGAGCTCAGATCTTACGCTTCCCCTTTCACCATGTCTACGAGGGACCCCAAGACGGCATGGTCGCAGGCGGAGGCGACGACACCGCTGACAGCGGTGTTTCCATACTTCGGCGAGCCTTGGTGGCGGATGGAGCCGATGTGAGCCTTACATGGCACTTCCTGTTATATTAATCAGCGAAGGGTCGATAAATTGTGCAAAAACATTTACCTTGTCTTCTTCGGGAATCACATACGTTTTTAAAAAGAGTTCGAACTCTGCTTGGTTGGGAAAGTACATGTTCCCATCCGTCAAGGCCGTGTCGCTCCCATCATCACGTTTGTGGAATCGACTAGCCTTGTAATTGCCGTCGAGGCTTTTGAACAGGCTGATTAAATGCCTATTGATTATTGTGTCAGTATTGTGCAGTAAGGGAAGTTCTGTCTGCTACTCACCGAAGATAATGCGGCACGTTCACGAACGAAGGCATATTCACCCCGGGCTCCGGACACGCGGCGCAAATGAGCCCAAGAAAGCGCTTTGGCCGATTGGGGTACGGGCGATCAACTTCGCCAGCGAGTGGGATGTCGAGACCATGAGCTTCCCCGCTTTCTACGATAATTTGGATGTGCTCGTAAAAACGCGTGATCGCCAGGAAGTTCTTGTAAATATCCTGGAGATTGGTTAGATATGTACGCAGGACCAGACAAATCGACTCACTGGAACTCTATCCGCAAACCTTGGATCGGCCAGTCGCTGCAAAACGAGCACAAAATTATAGGCGGAGCCCTTCCCTTGGCTCCGCTGCTGCCGGTGGTACTGGAGCAGGCCGAGCGTATACCCTGTCCCCGGGTCCTTGATGCTCCCGGGGAATATACCCGCCTGCAGTAGTTGCTCGAAGTGCGAGCGCGCCACTTTTTGCCCGTTCGCAGCCGTGACGGTCTTGCAACCGCAGAAGGCGATCGCGGTGGCATGAATCCCGTTCCGCTCCACTAGTGTGAACGAACGCCCCGGCTCCGCATTGGGGCACCCTTCCCCGTAGTGACCCAACCTCAGAGCGCCATTCTTCAGGACTAGAGAGAAGTCGTGCTTCTCGAAAAAACGGTCGTCTTCGTTCCACACGAAGGCCCAATGTGTGGGCATCGTTCGGTGCTTCTTGACCCAGCACTGGCGACAGAGTAGCTCTGCCTGGAGGCAGTCCTGACACGCGACTGTCCGTTTCCCGGTGGGGTGACCGCAAGAACAGGGCGCGTTGAGTTGGGAGTGGTAGTGGAGGGACATGAGGATGCGCAAGAAGATGGGTTCGTTGTCCTTGAGCTCTTTCATGTGAGCGACGGTCTGCAAAAAGATAAGTTTCACGGTAAGATGATACGCCACTCGACTGACCTCGCGTATCTCCTCCGCCTTCGCGTTGCCCTTCTCATCGCAGGCCGGCGTATTTTCATACGCGGGGGTCGCACCGGGAGTCTCCTCCGTCGCGTCGAGGAAGGGGAGATTTGGTTCGTTTGGCTCGTCGCGTACCCGCGCATCGAGGATGGGCTGTTGTGGTAATCCCGCATTCCCAACGTAGCGCCGCTCGGATTTCGAAGTCGTTCCTGTCCCACAGTTAGCCACTGCGTCAGAAAGAACGGCGCACAAACCACACCTGTGTGGAATGTCACTTTCACGGTGGGTACACTGGTGGCAATACGTGATGTATTTCCGGGGGTTTGCGGGATTTTGGTCTTGCCAACGCGCTTCATGCTGGGATAGTGTCAATCGAGGCAGCAAGGAAGACTGCTGCTGTTATATGTTAGCTTATGAAGGTGCTGGGAGTATAATAAATGCACTGTGATGTCCAGAAAGAAAGCGGTCAAAGCGCCTGATGTGGCCGCAAACGCAAGCGAAATCCTGACATCCAAGTCAGGCCTGCTCGACATGAATGTCGAGCCTGTTTCTTTCAGTAAAAGCCGCGAAAATTGCCATGAATACAGGAGCAGAATTCATCTATCGTACATATCTCGTTCGTGTAACTAAGAGTGTCCGTTTTACTAAAAGAAATAAAGACCGTTTTTGAACACCTCAAACCCTCCCCTCCTCCCCAAAAATCCCCCAGTAACCCAAAGAACCGAGACGGGGCACCGACTAAGAGTCGGGCAGGCTCGACTGAAAGTCGAGCCCAGATGCGGATCGACATGTGAAGTCGATCCACAGGTGGTCCACGGGATCCGTCGTCCGCTGGGTCGTTGTCCATTGTCGGCTCGTGCGTCGGCTTGTGCGTCGGACTTGCGTTGAGGTCGTTGTCCAAGAGGCAGAGAGTCACGAGCGTGACATAACATCACTCTGGGCGTTTAACGGGCGCCAAGCCAATTCGGATCGTCTTCCCGCGCGCGCTTAGGACAGGAAAAAATTAAAAAAGCTGAACGAGCTAGATTTGGGACGACGATTGGAACAATGCATTTGAGCTATTTGATATATATACAATTTAATTATAGTAAATTACAGTGAATTAATTTTTTTTCGCAACAAGACAAGAAATCCAGTTTCACGACAACAAGCACAACGATTGTAGGATTGCGGACGACAACATGCAGCAGAAAAAAAATGCATCAAATCAAAGCTCCCCCTCCTCCTTCTCCAGATCATGATCGAGGCGCATAGGGAGAACGGCAGCGCGACCGAAGTGCTCCCAGAAAGCTTGTGTGTAGTAACAACACACAGCGTTTTCCAGGTCCTGCATGTCCACGGCAGACCACGGACGCCGATCGATGATACGGCGAATAATGTTGGGGCGACTGGACTTCGAGCATCAACGTCGCCGTCCGCCCGACAAAGACATGACGCTCTTCCAGCGATGTCGAGGCCCAACCCTGCTTGCTCATCTCTAGCGGCGGCCCAACCAGCATGCTACCTGCGAAACATTTCTTCGCCTCGTCCACCCTTGTTTTCCCCGACGCCCGCCTATCGAGAGCACAAAACTCGAACCGGAAGCTGGTCTCGGCGACATCCCAAATGATTTCCCGTGTCTCCGCAAGACTGAACTCGGGGAGAGACTCGGTAGGGACGGGGAAGCCCTCGATACTCTTGACGTTGCACGCTTCCAATGCTGGGAGGATAACATCCTCCAGTTCCTTGCTCCGCCTGTATACTCTCGAGTCGGGAGGCCCGCGTTTTGTCATATGCCCCTCTAAAACATCCCGCCACTGTTGCGGGGCAAGAAGCTGGGGGCGATTGGCGAGCATGAACAGGAAGCCATCGCGAAGGAGCTTCCAATGGTGGAGGAACCTGCGACGGCGCTGAGGATCGGGGTTGGCAAATAGCGCGGGCTCAGGGAGGACATATCTTGTGTCCGTGGTGAGGTTTGTATACGGACCGACACCCCGATTGACTTGTGCCAGTGCGGCGGCCATACAAACGACGGATGGCGGCATTTCGGGAACTGTCAAAGCCACAAATTTGTCGCGATCAGTTTTTGCAGGGCCCGCAGCCGGCTTCTCATGTTTTGCTGAATCTGTAGAAAAGTTGTGTGAGTGATGCAAAACTTGCGGCCGGAAAGACCGAAAACACGCACATGGCCGATATCGGAGCGGTTCATGCTTTTTCTGGCGGACGGGATGGGGACGAGGACTGACTGCAGTACAGTTTGAGTTAATCATATACAGCTTTTGTAAAGCAAAGCAACGTACAGGAGGTTGGCGTCACTGCATGAGAACTTGTACTAGCAATGGGAGCCGGGGATGGAGAAGGAGCGCGATCGAAGCCGGTCTCAAAGGGGTCGTGGTACCATGGGGTGTATAGGGACGCACGGTGGATTGCGTCGATTTTTTCCAAAGTGCTATTCCCAGTGTATAAGGCAGGCGGCGCTCCTGCGCCGTGCGCGTCGGGGTCGGGCAGACCGAGGCTCGGCTCCAATAAAGGAACAATCTCCAATATGTTCTCAGCGTCGAAAACTTCCGTAGGTCTAAGGAGCCAAAAAGGAATACCGGCAGCCCACAGTTGCTGAGCGACAGAGGGATGAGATACAAACGCCCCAACGCACTGCGCGACACCGGATGCGCTGCGGACGAGGTAATTGTTCATTCGCCGCTTGTAGACCGTCATGTACTCGTACAAGGCATCCAGCTCAAGAACTTCGCGTTGGAGCGAGGTCAGCGCGAAAAGCATCTTGGGGAACGTGGTGGGAAGCGTCCGCAGCTGCTCCAGCCACATGAGTATGTGCGCAATAAGTTCACCAAAGAGCTCAATCAGAAGTTCGGGGGACCTCGCCTCAAGCACTTTGCATCGCTCGACGATCCGGTCGACGACGTCGATGATCGGAGACATCCGCGCCGCCTTCAGGCGTCCCAACCCTCTGGTCACTGCACTCCCGACTACAAAGTCCTGCGGCGAAGGGTCCCACCACATGGCCGCAAGGTCGGGCCGTGTCCCTTTCTTAGCAATAAGCGGCATATGGGAGTAATGGTTCGTGTACTGCTGCGGCCAGAGAGTCGGATCGTCGGTACCGTAGCGCATGTCAGAGCGGAGGTAGACCAAGTGAGGGGTTTGAAGAGATGGAATTGCAGGAACGTAGTCAGTGTTCGTCGTAATGAAGTGGGGTCGCGCGCCCAATTGAGCAAAGGCACCGACTTTGCCATCGAATGGGCCCAGGGATTTGAGCGGATTGCGATTCCTTAGCAGATCAAGACCATGGGGAGATGATTGCGTGGAGGTGGAGGTGTTCTGCGGCGGGCGTTGGGTCGTATTTCTCTCAAGCTTCCATTGAGCCAGTGTTTTACGGGTAGGATTTGACATGAGAAGTCGAACCCAATTAACGGAGCAGACTGAAAGTCTGCTCTGAGAGACCAGACTGAAAGTCTGGTCTGAAAGTCGTCTTGAGGTTGGTGGTGTGGCTGGACGAGGGAGCGAGGAGAGAGAGGCGGGTGTGGTAAATATGCTGTGCTCGGTCCGACTTGAAGCGATGTGATGTCACACTTGTGACTTCCTCTCTCTCCATCTCCCACCTCGCTCTTGGACAACAGACCCGAACACAAACCCGACGCCCCAGCCGACAACGGACAGCAACCTAGTCGACGACGGACCCCTGGATCACCGCCAGCCGGATCGACTTCACATGTCGATCCGCACTTGGGCTCGACTTTCAGTCGAGCCTGCCCGACTTTTAGTCGGTGCCCCTTCTCGGTTCTTTGGGCTACTGGGGGATTGTTAGGGAGGAGGTGAGGGTTTGGGGTGTTCAAAACGGGTTTTTTTTCGTAGTAAAATGGTCTGTCTTTACTGGTACTGGATGTAATTATGTAGTTATACGGTGTTTTTTGTACTTTGCTACGAGTTGTCAGCGAAATTGTAAGCACTCTGCTCAAACCAGGGGCTGATTTTGGGTCTGAATGTTCTGCAGGCCTCTCATAAAATGCGCCGTACGAGTTGCCCAGCGAGCGGGAGATTGGTTTCACATCGAGAAGCGTGTCATCGTGAGTTTTTTTTTTTTTGTCAAGAGTGTCCGTTGCTGAGTCGTATTGTACTAGGCTTACGACGTTGAGGGGATGTTGAGTGTCAAGCAAAAGGACGCGACGCGCCGCGAGTAGACGTCATCGAAGATGTGTTATGAGGTGATTTATTTCTACAATTTCAAAACGGTAGCTAACTACTTTATTTGCTTGCAGGGCTGCGTCAATTTGACAAGTCTATATAACTCATGTGCCTCATCTGCTTATGCGGGCGCACCTCGACGTCATCCTCGTCGTCAGAAACGTCGATCACCTCCGGAAACCTCCTCTTTGGGGCAGGGCGCGTGGGTTCATCATCAATATGCGTGAGATCGATGACCTCTGGAGCCGTGAAACGCGCGGGGGAGCTGGGAGGAGGGGTGGGAAGTGTTGGGAAAGGACGGGGAGCGGGGGCAGGGCTGGGATGAACAAGTGCGGGTGCACGACTGGGTACACTGGCACGAACAGGTGCAGAAGCACGAGCGGGAGGAAGTCCGCGAGTACGACGAGGAGCGGGTGCTTGAGCGGGCGCGCGGGCAGGAGTGGCGGCAGGGGCCGGGGCAATGCGTACCCTCCGAAGCCTGGGAAGCGGCTCCAAGGCCCAGTTCGGACGAGGACCCAGACCACGAGCTGCAAGGGAGGGCACAATAAAATCGTGCCATGCCTGCTCTGCGTCTTGTAACTGCGACTTCGCTGCCGAAGTGCGGACGGTGTATTCGTTGCCGTGCTTCATGAAGTACGCGTCGTAACCGGCGAGATAGCCGCGCAGCTGGGTCTGGATTTGAAGAGGCGGAGGATTGGTCTCTGCGGTTATAAGACGATCATTGCGTATCTGGGGAGGGGCGTGTCAATTGGAGATTTCTGGGTGGCAGGACAAGACTTCAGAACGCACAAAGTTAACCTTGAGTTTTCCAAATTGGTGGTAGGTATTTGCTGTTCCCATTACAGCTTGGAGCCTTGTGAGTTGACCCACGCGCTCCTTAACGTATTCTAGGCCGAAGTATTCAACTACTTTACGGATGACGGCTTGTTGGCGAACATTAGTGTCGAAGTCAGGTCGAACCCACCCGCCGAAGCGGAGGTGGATTTCTCGGGCGGGAACGTTGACCATTGTGGGGAAAGGTATGAGTTGGTCAAGCTTTCTTAATGTGTTTGAACGCCAATTTATAGAGAGGCACCACGCCGCACCGTGCCGTGCTTGGATGGCTTTCCTTTTTAGGTTTCCAAAGCCATAACAATGACTACGCTTGGCCTTGATACACTTGTAGGTGGCATCTCCTTAGCTCTTGACTTCCACCTCGACCTAACACACCATCCCCTAGTCTTTGCATCTGGACTTGCTCCCAACGATGGCGCCGCCAAAGAAGGAAATTAAACAAAAAGAAATGTTCAAGCCATACGATGCGACCGCCGTCCCCGACGCCATGCCATTCCCGACCCTTTTGCGTGTTGCTACCACCAAGACCGAGGAGACAGCAGTGCCAAAACTCAATCAAAACCAGCGCAGCTGGATCTTCGACATCGCACTTCGTGGTACCGACCTGGCAGGTCTACAGTCGAAGTCGGACATCACAGAGTTTTACGAGAAGGTCAAGAGCGACGCGTTTGAGGCGAAGGCATTCCAGCACACGCCCCAGCCGGGCGATATCGTGGAGGAGGCGCGCCTTCCGAGGCTCATCGCCACCGGGAAACGCGAGAACCCTAAAGACAAGAAGTACAACAAACCCGTAGCAGACGACGGCGACGGCAGTGGCGACGAGGAGGATGAGGGTGCATGTGTCGGCCTCCTCCGTGGATACACCAAGGCTGGGTGGCGCCTAGTGAGTAATTTCAATCTTAACCTGTACTATCGAGCGGCGTCTGAACAATTCCCAAGGCCATTCAGAAGGTTCTCACTAACAAGCGGACAGCGGATAAAAAGCGCAAGCCGACGAAGAATGACAGAGCAGATTCAGTGGCGGTGGTCCCTGCTTTGGCGATGGCCAAAGTTTTTGGCCTCGCCAGCTACACCGGACGCGACAAATTCCGCCAAGAGCGCCACGACGAGATCAACACCCACTCACAAACGCTGCCGGGTGCGATGAATGCCGGTGGCAAATTCCGCAAAGCTGAGGCGGAGCTGTGGGCGGACGAAGATCAAGCAAAATGGGGGATCGCGGCGGAGGCTGAGGAAGACGTCGACTGGGAGGAGTAAGTGATGGGCACTATCTCCCTCCTTATCTGACATTCCTCTAGACGTCAAAAGCTTGCGACGGGTGCGGTCCACTACATGGTCGACACCCTCAACGCCGGCCACAAGTTCCGCCCTTTCTTGGCGACCATGTTGATGGGTTGGCTGGATCAACAGGGCGAGATCCAGCTTGAGTGGTCAGTCATAAATGAATTTTGCCTGTTTGGGTGTGACTTACGGCGAGAGGCAGGGTTGAGGCACTCCCCAAGGGCTTCGATGTCCGACAACGGTTCCAGGACCAATACCCCCAACTCGTGACGAACAGCATTAACGCAATGTATGCATGGGCAAAAAAGCCGTTACAAGATAAATTCAAATGGCGAGGTGATGTTTTGGCGCTAAGTTATTTCCCTAGACTACGCCGCTGCCCGCCATGGTTCCTCTCGACCTGTTGCTCCCGTCTTTCCTGTGAGCGCCGAGGCGCTGGACGACATGTCTCCAAACATGGTGGCACAGACGGTGACCGATTTTTTGCTCAAGTCCTATAGTGAGTCGTTTCATCTCCCAGGCAATCAAATCCTAACTTGCCATGACTGCAGAAGCTGCGTTTGGGGACGAGAATATCCCATGGGCGGCAATTACCACTGCACCCGACCAATATTATGACGTGGGGAAGTTTGAGCTGGTCTTCGGCTCGAGCGGGCTGCAAGGGTTCAAGGGCGCACAGTGGCATGGTTTGGGTGCTGTATTGGCGGCGGGCGCCGGGGAAGGGAGTTCGGGTTTCTTTCGCAAGGGGTCGGCGGTGACGTCTGGGGAGGAGGAGGAGGAGGAGGCGCGCAAGGAGGAGGAGGCGCGCAAGGAGGAGGAGGAGGAGGAGGAGGACGCGCGTGTTCAGGAGGAGGCCCGCAAGGAGAAGGAGGACGCACGTGTTCGGGAGGCAGCGCGCAAGGAGGAGGAGGAGGCCAAACGTCTCAAGCGGAAGCGCGAGGAAGAGGAGGAGGACGCGCGTGCTCGGGAGGCGGTGCGCAAGGAGGAGGAGGCCGAGCGTGTTCGGGAGGCGGCGCGCAAGGAGGAGGAATCCGAGCGTGTTCGGGAGGCGGCGCGTAAGGAGGAGGAATCCGAGCGTGTTCGGGAGGCGGTGCGTAAGGAGGAGGAGGACGCGCGTGCTCGGGAGGCGGTGCGCAAGGAGGAGGAGGCCGAGCGTGTTCGGGAGGCGGCGCGCAAGGAGGAGGAGGAACGACTCAAGGGGGACGAGGAGGAGGAAGAGGCGCCGTCGAAGGGACAGAAAGGTCGAAAGCGCAAGGCGGAGGAGGCTGGGTTTGAGCCAGAGGAAGGAGGTGCAGCGCGCCGAACTGCAAGAACACGTAAAACACCAGCGGTACGTTTTATTGGCTCCATATTATCGTCTACTCTAATTTTAATTTGTAGGAGGCTGAAGCAGAGCGTCAGAAGAAAATGGCGGCGGCAGCGGCTGAGAAGCGAAAACCCAGGTAAGTCGCTAACCTGTGTGGATCGAGGCTCGTGGCGCTAATGAATTCTCAGTTACTCGTACGTTGCATACTATGCGAAGACTCCAGTCAAGAAGGGCCGGGGGGCAATGAGGTGCGTTTTCATTTCAGTTTCATTGGTGCGGAAAACTGACACATCATAGATCTTAAGTTCGAGCGGGAACTCAAGTTCACCAGGACGACACTTGAGTTCGACGCGAGACTTGAGTTTTTGGGGACTTAGGAGTCTCGCCCAAATCTTAATTATTAGAGTGTGGATGTATCATTCTGTGAAATTCAGTTTCAGACAGCTTAAGTTCGCGGACATCTTAAGTTATTCGAAGGTCTTAAGTGTTCTCGGGACTTGAGTTATTTCAAGGTCTCAAGTGGTCTCGGGACTTAAGTTCTAGAATAGGTCGGGATACAGGGGAGGCTGTAGGTGTGATAGGTAAGGGGAGCTTAAGGTACGTGGGGTCTTTAAGACCTAGAAGACTTGAGACCCGAGTTGGTCTACACCGGCTTGGACTTGAGACAAGCTAATATTATTTCATGCGACACAATTCTGGGCCAATGCAAATCGACACCCAGCTAAAGCCGGATCTGATCTATGTAAAACCTTTATTTATTAAAACCATTTGTGCGATGACTTTCTTCGGATCAGTACGCAGTGGTCGTCTACGCCAATCACGACGGATGAGAGTGTACCACCTGCCGCCGGTCCATTAGTCCCACAAGTGAATCCACGAAGATTGGTCTATTGGTGTGACGTCGTCAAACCTCAAGCCCCAACTGCAACCGCTCTCCCCGTACTACCATGCTCGTGTTCGTGCGCGGATAAGCGCGACCGCGAATGCCGAGTGCAACTTTATTGACAACCCCTCAATGACTGCTGCGTGGAAGACCTAAGCAATACTAGCCTTATGTCAAGCCTCAACTCTCTCTTTGCTGTGTTCTCATTTCCCGCGATACCCCTCAAATGCGTTACAACCCTGAGAGTATTTCTCTTTCCGTGTGCTCAACGTCAAGATCTGTGTCAAGTTCCTTGAATCATTTTGTCTCGGCATCCTTACCTCAAGCGGCATCATCCATTCAAGCAAGTCTCTTTGAGAGTGCATCCGGAGGGTTTACTATCATGATGATGATTTACGATATTTACCATCTTTACGACTGCGAATGATGATTTTTTTTTTTGATGTCCTATTTTCTGGCACGGCGAATTGCAAGCAAAATAAAATGGTTATCCTCCTCTACATGCAGGATACTGAGGGCTATCGACTGCTATAGGGACTCTGTAATGCTACGAGGCTACGGGGCTACTGGAGCTATGGACCACACGCTTGCGGCTATCACACCGGATTTAGCAATACATAGCTGGCAGCCGCGCTATAGACAACTACATAAAGGGGGGCAGGCTACGGCGATATAACGTCTACCGCAGCTACCTAGGAGTATATACCCTAGGGATTTTTTCCTGATGGATATCAACTGCCGAAAGCTCTTTGACATTGTGTGGGGTTGTCTAGCGACAATTTTTGCTTGCACTTGGGTGTCAGTGCATCCGAATGTGCCCCCACCGAACCAAAGCTGGCTAGCACTGTTTTGGCGAAGGCTAAAGATGATGCTGATCGGGATCATTGCCCCCGAGATTATGGTGGGCTTGGCTGCCAGACAGTTTTTTGCGGCGTGGAAGTTATCGACTTGGAAGGGCAAGTCGGACTGTTCCTTTCTCAAATTCATCGCAATGACAAGAGCATCGTCCAGAATACAATTTCTCGAGGACCCACGGATTCTTTTTCTGCATGGGCGGTTTTGTTTCATCAGCAGGGTATCCTATTACGACCAGAAAAAAACTCGAGGATTCGGAACTCGGACCTGAATTTCTGAAAGGCATACAGAGAATCAGGGCGGAGGAAATTGCGGACAAGAGCAAGGGAGACGCACTCTCGAAAGGTGTTGCACTTGTGCAGGGTATCTGGTTCACCACGCAATGCCTCGGTCGTCTACACCAGCGCATTGCGATAACCGAACTTGAGGTTGCGACGCTTGGGTTCGCTGTGGTCAACATAATACCTCGTTAGCCGAGCTCCCGGTCGCAGCTGTCAGTCGAAACGTTCAAACTCGCCGGCGTAGAGCTAAAAGGACAAGGAGAAGCGAAATCAAAGTTAGCACATCAACAGGATCATCCCACTGGATCAAGCATTTAAACGAAACACAGGAACGGCATAAAACAACTCGAGGACATCAAACACAAATTTTGCAACCAAAGAGATCGTCGATCTCGGATAGATAATAGCCTTCAAGAATTCAGTATTCGAGAGTACCATCATCTGGATGCGTAGTTCTGGGAGGTCTGTGAAAAGTTTTGTTAGGAATTTAGCCCGTAAATCAACGAGGACGTCCGAGGGCCTGCAAGTGATTAGGGCGTGTAGGAATGTGGGGTTTGTATCGCGACGGCGGGATCTTTTTTTAAAAAAAACACCGCATGCCGCCGTGACTCATGCTTCCCGATATGAACGTCTCCTAGATCAAAGTCAGATCCCGATTGCACACCAACGAACACCATCTTGCCGCGTATCTGTGTCAGGAGCCGCTGCCAGAGAAGTCTCGTCAATTAGTGGTAGACCACATCTGATTGTTTGACGCACCAGGCGCTCAGCTTCGCTGATTTGCGCAACAGCCAGCCCAGCAGTGTTCCTCTTCTCGTCAATCTCAGCGTATTTCAGCTGCAAACGGTGGATGCTCAATTCCAGGTTGAACTGAATATCTGTATCAGCCGACTCGAGAGATTGGCATCGAGAGACACGTACACTGAAATGCACCATTGCTTCGTCCAGTAGTCCTCGACTTGAACCTTATTACGATCTTGTCGCGCAAATAGACGCGAAAGGTTCTCCTTCTGGGGCCCCTCGAGGAATTTCTGGATTTCTTCGAATAGCGCGCAACACAGGTCAATACTGCAACCCGTAAGTGGGCGAGCCCGAGGCAGCCACACACCGGTTGATCTCTGTAACGCTCTCGTCCACCTCGACTGGTAGCTCGACATTGAATATTCTCGTTTGTCTCTAGATATCCTGCACCAGCCGTGCGGAGCGCTCTGCGATGGCTCGTCAGTGCTCGCATCCTTTCTTATTCGACTTGACTTTCTAAGTGGTCGAAACAGTGATTCGTGAGGAAGCTTTGTAAGTCGTGCTAGAATCCACAGCTTACCGCCAGGATCACTATAACAGCGGAGACACTGGATGTGACTAGCGAGGGGGCAGAGTGCAGGCAAAAGGGACAGCAAAGATGTAGTATCATACGAGGCATGGCCTCCTTACTTCTCATGATCATCACAGAAAGCTGTTGAAATTAGATGCGCGTTTAACGCGCGTCTATATACAAAGAGAACTGCACTACCTATACAATCGAGATAAGAACAGCTTCAGACACGGAGAATAGCGGATAGCAATCTTCGCCAGCTACGGGGGTTACAATTTGAGCGGGAACAAGTTATGATGGCGCAGTCGCCGCACGGCGTCCATTGGCCTCCAGGAAATTAATCTGTGACATTTTGAGGACTCCTCTCGTAATGCGCTGAGGGGACCCGATATTCAAGGACGCACACACCGCCCGCAGAGACGGGGACAGCTTGAGCCGTTAAATTACTCCGTCGTGAACAGGGCTGACAGGCAGTGACCGCGGGCCTGCCAGAATCCTGGTGCATCGCTGTTTCACCTGTCCAAAGCGCCACTCCCGTGGCACTCGTGGCGTTCATTTTCGCAAAGGACATGTGTGCTAGTCATCTCCCTTATAACGCCCCCCATTCTCTCAGAACAGGGTGGCGCTCATTTTCGCCAAGGAAACGTGTGCTGGTCATCTCCCTTATAACGCCTCCATTTTCTCAGAACACGACGCTCTTCCGTCCTCTTTCGAAGGATTCATATTCATCGCGGGGGACGTTTTTCTCCTTCACATTCAGCCCGGAAGTGAAGTAATGTCAAATGCAGGACACCATAGCCATCCCTCTGTTAATACCCATATTCTTTTAGAACTCCAGCCTCTTTTGTTTCTTTCAAAGTATCGATATCCATCGCGCAGTACGTTTCTCCCCTTCTCGTCAGATCTGAATTGAGAAGTAAGGTTCACTGCAGGAACCATGGCTACTATAGACGACCAATGTGGCATGTTTCAGGACCACCCACTGCTACTAAACACCATGGCAGGACTTGTAGATGCCCCATGGACATTTGACTGCTCCGGCATATCCCGGGATGACCCTACGCAACAATTTGGCCCGACATTCAAGGACTGCGCCGACGATGGCTTCCATTCCCTCCCGAATTTATGCATCGGCGGTATAAAAGATCAGCACGCGTGCAGCGTCGGAACCTGCAATGTCATCGACTGGAATGGGGCGGTAGCCGCGCCGTGTGCGTCTAACATAATGCACTTCGTGACAAGCCAGGTGCCGGGTATGGCCACTCCGTGCTGTAATTCCGACGACTGTACGATCCCCAGCGGAAAGTACGCGTGCGATGCGTCTAGGACGCTTCAGCTGTGCGTTGTCGACGCGACCGCCGCTCAATGCGTAGAGCCGATCAGTAACGCAATCTGCTCTGGGAACTTTTCTGTAGCGGTGGCCCCACCGTCAGGATCCACGGACAACACCCTGAGCCACGCATTCCCCACAAATGAACCGAACACTGTCACTCATGGATTCCCAGGAACCACACAAGTCCCGATACCACCTACCCTAACGGCACCGCCATCTGTGACAACGGCACCGCCATCTGTGGCAACGGCTGGAACACCCAGTCTAGATGATTGTATCAGTAAAAAGGCGTCGTGCGCATTCACAGCTACAGTGAATATTTATTCAATAGTTCCCACTCAATACTGATGGGTCTCCAGAGCACTGGTAGTGCGTACCCGCAAGAAACTCAAATTGGCGCTGCTTTCGACAATTGCGACAGTACTGTCAACGTTACGCAGCATTTTTCGGGCTCAGTGACTATCACCGATAATTGGAGCGTGGATGCTAGCATCGGATTCGATTTGCCCAAGTTCCTTGGGCTCTCTGTATCGACATCTATTGAACATGGGAAAGCGGTTACAATGGAACAGAGCTACGACTACGTAGTTCCGCCACAAGCCCGGGTATGTCAATTATCACAATCGCATCTCCCTAGCCATCCAGCTCAGACATCAACCGTAGGCCGTATTAGTTGGGACAGCTAGTTTCGATGCAATATTTGGGAACATGAACATGAAATACTCAAACCACAAGTGCGTTTCGGTAAACATCCTGTTTTCAATGTTCACATATCTGCAGCGCCAACCTCAACAATGTGGTTTACTTCAAGAGTGATGCAAATCAAAATCCCGTCGTGGCGCTACGGATGTTCAGCTGCAACGAACCGCTCCCAACATGGAATGCAACAGCCGCAACAGCCGCGTCAGGTGATGGAGGAATGGCTCGTTACACTCCACGCTATTTGATTATCCATACATTGGTGCTCCTTGCGCTACTCATATGAAGAACCAACCCGTTCTGTAATTTTTGTTGCTCGTTTAATTGGCTCCTATGAGTTCATTGCCATACTATTAGATCAATGGGAATATGCGTAATGTCAATACCGGCTCTCTTATAGACTCCTATAGTGATTTAGTTTGCCTTGGTGTTAACCTAACAGCTTACTGTAACAAGAATATAGAAAGAAACACTTTCCGAGTAGAACTGCCCAAACTTCTCATTGCACGATATTCAAAAGATACCACTGAATCCTAACAGAGGTGACCTTTCCAAAATCCCGAGCAAGGGGAGCCAGAGCGAGAATCAGTACGAGATTGCCCCGCTGGTCGAGCCAGGTAGCCGAAAAGCTGGCTGTCAAAAAATACGGCGACTCAAGCTTCTGATGTAGTTTTCGGGCAATTTTTGGGGCTACGCCAAAAATCACACGGATGGCCCGCACAAAATTTCCGGAAAGGCAGTGAATTTTACCAAGCGTCTAAAGGTATGCCAAGTCATTGTTTGTCTCAGCTTGTTGATCTAGACGCGTCAATCTGATCACGTGTTGACCTAAGCTTTGTTTCTCACCGACCTCTGTCCCAGGACGTAATTAGCCCTGCTCCCGCAGTAGTCCCAATTCCGATGCGCAGGCCAGAAAACAAAGTGGGATCCACGCGGCGTATTCTTTTTTTGAAAAAAAAAAAAAACAAACCTTCACAAATCCTACGTGCTGGTGCTGCGGCCAGTGCTCCCACATCAAAAATGCTCGATGCAATTGAATGATTACTATAGGCTTCCGGCTATCGACTTTCTGCCCCGATCCTCATCCGCGAACAATGGCTTTGACTTCTGTTGTAGGATTGATCCGCACCATTCCGTTCGGCTCGGGTACAAGGTCCGGCACATTTACATATATACAAGGCCCTTTAGTGTAACTGTCCCATTAGTCGCTTTTCTTTCTACGTCCAGTGGGTTCATGTATATTCCATCTGTAAACGCCGACTCTGTTCATCCTGGGTTGCCACTTGACCGACAAAAACTTCGCGGGACGTTTGCTTTGTATTTTTTGCCGGGGTTCGGTTAGGTTCCGCTTTGTGCGAAAATTTCCGAACCCTGAACCGAACCCACGCCAAGCCTGGGGTTCGGTTCTCAGAGGTTCGGTTCAGGTTCGGCAGCGGTTCGAACCCACACAAACCTGAATTTCTTTCACGAGTACTGGTTGAGTCCTAGAACCCTGCAATGGGTCCCATTGAGTATAAAAATGGTCATATTGAGTTATATTAGAGCAAGGAACTTATTTCTGCTTTGTTTGACAGTCATTAATGGTGATTTCTCCGATTGAGATAACACAGTAGAAGTCAAGGACTTGTCAAATTGTCGCAGAGTCCATACGTGACCCAACGGGGCATAAAAAGGCCATTATTGAACTAAAATTTGGGTTTGAGTTCAGCCTCATGTGGCGTTAGTTCAGAAAAATCACGTCCGAATCCTCTCCAAATACCCCTGGGAATTTTCAGGTTCGAACAGGTTCGCAAAAAATCACCAATGCCCGAACCTCGAACCGCACCTGCCAGGGGTTCGGTTCAGGTTTGGTTCAGGTTCGGAAGCGGTTCTGAACCTAACCGCGGCAACACTATCAATGCATTTGGCTACCTTCACTCTCACGCCTTCCTCCCATATCTGCCCGATGTCACCGCCCAAAACGCAATCTGTGCTTGGATCCACCCTCTGGAGTCCGAATCGAATTTCGCGGGATGTCGTTTGCTCGTCCATTCCCTCCCACATCCCAATAGTCTGACACCCATTCGCAAATCCCCTTGACGACTCGTTCACAGACGATGATCCACGTTGTCAGTGCATTCAATCATTTCTTCCCTTCGGGTCTCCCGCACGTACTATTCCTCCCTGACGGAGGTCAAGTCACAACCGCGCCATCCGCCAATAACAATATTCCAGCTCAATGACGCACGCAAGTCACGCTTTCAAAGCCTCGTTCTGAGGACTGGTCTGACAAATCTCGTTGCTTGGGATGAGGCACTAGCGTCGGGCTCCAATTGCAGCACGATTCCAACTTCGAGTTGAAGATTCTCGCGGCCTTTTGAGGCGCTCCAGCAGGAACGAGATGATAGTTTGCAGCCCGGGAACAAAGGCAAGTAAATCTCTCCTTTTCTTTCTGGACTCAGACACGTTCCGAGCGACATATCTTATTAGGGCTTGATCCCTGGAGCTTCGCTTCGAAGATCGGTGGGATCATTTAGCTACCGGTGGTTTGTGTGTCGTTCTAGAAAGTTGTCGTAGCCAAAGCACGAGAAATAAAGCGTCAACTTGTTCACTCAGAGAGCCTCGGGCTCACTTCTGCTCCTTCTGTTTCGTCCCACAGATTACCAGCTAATTTGCATGATCCTGCTCATCAGACGGTCAATCACTACACTTGGAGTTCTGCACCGAACAAACCTCCAAATCTCCGCACAACGCAAGCTTCACTCTCCAATTTCCAGGCATGCCAATTTCCCAGGCTCTTCGAAGGCAGCGGCCGACCTGTACTTAACCGCAGTCACCTACCTCAACGTATCAACAGTCCAGCGTACCGAGATGGGTTTGTTGGTGGGTGATATATTACCGTTTGCTTTTACGGGCTTTTAGGTTTGGGGACGCAGTAGGAGAGGTGACATGAAGCGCGTGGGGTTCGAATCCGAAGAAATTTCGTGTGTACATCGCCTCGTGTCGCGTCGCAGGTGGAAAGACAGCAGCATGTCGGATGCATGTCTTGTCCACTCTGTTACGCCGGAGCCAAGCGTGCTCCTGCGGGAACGTTTTGAGCCTGCCGCTCCTTTGCACCCCAACAGTATCGGTGACTACCTGAGGCGTCTTTGAAAAGGAGACTTTGGCCTTGAGCTTGGAGAAGACACAATCAATTACATCAGAAATTTCCTGATGGCTCTCCTCAGCGACATCCCCCAGCTTGCGCCCGCGCGAATTGGCTTGAGCTTTGTGATGATTACAATTTCTTGGTCTATGCATTGAACTTACTACACCATTGGACACATTAATGGATTCCCAGGAAAGCACTGGAAGAGCCACTGTTTTCCATTGGTTTCCAGCAGATACATGGAAGTCATTGATTTCCACCGACATCTTATCGGATACCGTCGGCCTCCGGCAATTATTACTCGTATCTTAATCTTAAGCATCTTAATCTTAAGCAGATGCTACGAATCAGATTGTCCATGTTTGTTTGTTCCTTAATTTCCCGGTTGTTCTTAGTAACTCCACAGCATGCTGAAAATGGTTGCTTCGTTTCCTTTTGTTTTCCGACTCCTCCCGATGCCAAGGATAAATCGGCCTTCTATTCATTTGTTCGTCACCGATCAGGCGCTTATCATCCGCTCAAAAGACAGCCTCTCCTTTGGCGCTCTCCCTCTCTCACCCCACCAATCATCAGGAAAAACTCCCTGGGAAAAACCTCGCCGGTTAGATATAGAGACAGAAATAGCAGTCTATAGCTCCAGTAGCTTTGGCTTGCTTGTACATAGTGCTAGCGTCCTATGGTAGCTCTGGCTGATAGCTATGGACACCACCATAGCTTGTAGGCCAAGCTACCGAGAGCTACATATCTCCACACATATGCCATGTTTCTCTACAGGAGCTACAAACTTCAAGGGTGCGCTACCAAAAATGATTCAAGACAAAATACCACCACAGTCACCAGTAAATTGGCAAGTCTTTTTGAATGTGTTCGTTTATTACCTTCCCAACTTTTCATGATTTCAGTGTTTCCCCTTCTGCAACAACCAGACCCATCCGAAATGTCTAAGCTCCAGATCAGAGTCCGTCAAGTTGGACCGTCCGACGACGTCTAAGACTGAGTAGTTTGCAACCCAATCTCCAGATAATTATAGCCACATACCATGAGAAATCAAACTATAAGATTATCTGAGGTGGTCAGAATACCTTCCAAGGTGTTCGCCGAGTGAGAGTGAAAAGCGAGCGAGTGAATCAAGAGCGAGGATCTCAAGTCATTCAAACTCCGCCGGATCATGATCCGACCGTCAACTGCACGTGCGTGGCAACGCCCATCAAATGGTTCGTTGCTCTCTCCCTCCATCTTCTCTCATCTTCCCCCTCATCTCTGACTGCTGCCTGCCTCTCGTCTCTGGTCTTTGCAAGCTGTCTCCCCCACCAGCCTCAAGAATCCAAATTCCCTCAAGATCCCACTCTCTCTCAAGGCCACAAGTTCGACTCTCCGCAAGATGGACTGCAATATACTGTGGCACTGTCTCTATACATCAAAGTGCAAAAGCTCTGGCTTCCTACGGGGCCCTTTCCCTTCGCCTCCACATGGTGTACAGCATAACTGTCCGCGGTGTACTCACCGTCATCGGCATCCACCGGCCTCACGCAGCACCTCGCAGGCGGACATCGCCGCGAACGGAAATAATGAGGCCGAGCTACACTCTGTCCTCGTCGCGGGTTCATCAAGCATCTCGATATGTTCTATTACTGCCGTGGTACGTCGTCAGCGTTCTTTGTGTAATGTATTCTGACTGTGTGCTGATTGGGCTACGGGGATCAAGACCGACATCCCCTGCACTGCCGCCGAATATCGCTTGGTCTGTCAAGAGTGCCTCAAAGGCCTTACGACATCCTGGTGTGCGCTTACAACACGGGACGATAAGTCCTTGTTTTCCCTCCAAGACTCTGATGCTTACCGTGCTCCGCAGTTCCCATCCTGACGCTCAGCGCCTCGCACCTACGGCCTTCAAATCGGCGCTCTCCAAAGCCACTTTGGACTGAACACCGTAATTCAGGACTAGGACTACGCCGAGGGCGAGACGATGAATAAACTGTAGTACTTGACCGCCTTTTGTTCATTGTCCCATTTCATATATATATATATATATATTTCCCATCTTGTACCATGAACCATGAGTATCTGAGCTCTTGAGCTCTATATATTGCTATTGAGCCAACAGCGCTACAGCGCTACGCGCGCTATTTTAGTCCCACACTTGGCTATCGCGAGCTTCATAGCAGTCTATACCTCCTGCCTATCAGTACATAACAGGGGTCAAGCTACCGTGCTATGACGACTATCTCAGCTATATTGTGCTAGGTACCCTACGGGATTTTTCCTGATGATTCCCCCCCCCTTCCACGTTGCTGCAAAATTTCAATCGTCGGTGGAAAAGAAACTTGCCAAGCCTCAACCACTGTCAAGATCAAGTCCAGTGCCACTTGCTTTCGACGTCCAGGACGACTATCAAATCACCCGCGCAAGTACCGACGCTATCGGTTTTCGTGAACTCTCCGCAAGATTCTGCAAATCATCAACTGCTGCAAGACCTGCATTCCTCAATCAAAGTCTACTGGTCAAGAGATCAAGACTTCGATTCACTCAAGATATCTATTGCGGCGCTCACAGACTACGATGTGGATTTAAGATGCTGCTGAGTCATGGACGCTCAACAAGAATCAAGATCCTGGATGCGCCGACCTTCCATTGCGGCGCGCTAAACGTTTTGAGCTCAAGTATTCCCCGATCTCATTGTTGCCCGGGTTTTACCCTGACACTCGAATCACCTACGCCACGACTCGCGGCCTATGTGGACCTGAATCCCTCAGTATGATCATTTCCTCGCCCCAGTGACCCGATATTAATCAATTTCTTCGTTTCAGATGTTTGATTGGTCTTCAATGTCCCGAAGTGTTCGCGAGGGTGCGTACGTGTTTGTTCATTGCTGTCTCACAGCTGATCACTCTTGGTTTCAAATAACGCTCTCGAGTCCTGGAGGAACGCCGCCATTAGCCACGGCGTACATGGTGCTTCATTGAACAGTGCAGCATCCCACTTTCATTGAACACTCTAGGTATTCCACGTCTAATTCATTCGGAGACATTCAGCTGAAAAACGGTGTCTCTTCCTTCCAAGTCTCTGCTGCAGTGATCGTAGTTGGTATCGCGATATTGCGGTAGGTACCGTGTTGAACCCGTTGTCCATATCCTTTCAATTGTTCCAGCTTCCGTGTCCTTGGATGCTGAAGCCTCTTCTCCCATGCAACTATCTATGTCACACCGTGTTGGATGTTCATCAGGTAAGGGTCCAAACTGAGTGCCGAAACGCGCCCCTCATGCACAACTCCCAGAGTTCTGCTGGCTCTGGGCGCCCCCCGTGTCGATATATAGTAGTATCAATCTGCAGAAATAATGTACGGTCGCTCGATGCTTCCACTCCACCACATAGTTTGAATATGCACCAGTATCCTCATTCCAGTATTGTATTGAACTCAGCGAATGCTACGGAAAATGTGTCCGCTACTACATGAGCACAATCTGTCTGCCAAGCAAAGCTGCCGGAGCGAAGCGAAGGCACGTCTTGTCATCAATACCGATCAGTGCCGATCAGGGCCGCGTGTATGACTGGATTTATTTGGAGCCACTCCAGGCCAGTTGCCAAAACATGACTTCCGAATTAGGGAGTTTTGATCGCGGCTGTGCTTCGGCACAAATGATGTGGGCACTGCCGTCACGTCAACCATCTGCTCTTTTCCTTTCACCACCACGGCCGCCCTCGACGCTCGCTGCGCCTCGCTTTCGAGGGTGCTTGCCCTACATCAGGAAAATTTTGGGTGGATACAGAGCCCCACATAGCTGAGGTAGCTCCTGTAGCAGCGTTGCAACCCCCCCAAAATATAGCACGATGTAGTTGCACGCCAAAACTCTGTAGTCCTAAAATAGTTCGATGTAGTCACACGCCTCGGCTACGTAGTCCTGTAGCGCCGTAGTCCTGTAGTCTACATAGTTCCAAGTAGTCCGTTGTAGCTGTGTTGTTTCCAAGTATCACACAGGGTCGGGGGCACGTTGGTAGCAAGAACACAATGATATTCAAATACGGACAGATACACTATATGGGGTCGTAGGAGGGTGTGGAGCGTCCGCAAAGGCGCCGCCGCGGCAGTGGCCGCACTCCGGATGCGCGTAGTTAAGGGCATCGGCGCGAAGACACTGGAAGTGTCCGAAGCGCGGCGCGGACACGGGGAGCGCAGCGCGGGCGAGGGAGAGGAAATGAGCCGGATGACGCGGGCCAAGTAGGTGGAGGGGGCGTCGGGATTATGCTGTCAGAAAAGGAAGAGACATGAAGACAAATTAGGAAGCGTACGTGCAATCCAGATCCTCCGGAAGGAGTTGTCTTTAGTCTTCAGATGGACAAGGCATTCAAATTGCGGCCTCGGGTCAGGTGTATAGCCAGGTGGGTCCGGTGAGGAGATCAGCAGATGGAGAACATGAAAAATTGAAGCATCTTGTGGCCTTGAAAGCTTGAAGGCGTTCTGGGGAGTTTTGTGTCTCAAGCTTGTGTCGCGCAAAGCAGGGTTGCGAACATTTGAAGCCTTGCAGATCTGAGTTTGGGGTTCTAGGAGTCCAACAAGCTGTTTGAGGTTCAGAACTTGATGTCTTGAAGGCCCACAGGGTCGAAAACAAACAGGAACGAAGGTGTGGAAGGTCGACAGTGGTGGGGGAAAGAGAAGAAGATGCGACGTGGCATCAACCAACCATCCGTCAATCACGCCACCTTGACGTGATGGAGCGGAGTTTGAAGTGACTGAGCAGATTTTTGCTTTCGCCTCAACATCCTCTGTGAAGTCTCGATGGTAGGGGCTTTCTGGTGCAATTGGTGGCTGCCAAAAACAAGTATTAACGTCTTTTCCCAGGCAACGCAGCATATAGAAAATTTTGCACAATTTACATTGCGTATGGTAGACTTGGCATGCGGCAATCCGGTCCGACATGGCAATCAGCGGCAACAATGATGTGCTACATATAAGTGGCCTGATGCTACAGAGACTACGTGAACTATTGGAGCTACATATCTGATGCACTGTGCTACAGGCGGCTATATGCTGCAACATATCTAACCGGGAAACTAATTCCCAGACAGTTTTTCCTGATGTAACTCCAGGGTATTCGCCCTGTCGTTGCCGCTTGCCAATTAGGGTTAGTGTTAGGATTAGGTCGGGGGGTGGGGAGAGAGGAACAGAGTAAAAATGCGCGAACGAGGCTTTAGTGTGCCGACCTGAGCGGCCCGGCTTGGGGGACCCCCCGAGCGCAGCGAGGGAGGGGAGGGCCGCGAATGGTTGGTCCTCTTCGCGCACATGAAGGACTAATGTGTAACCATGTATATATGTTAATATATTGTTCTTAATCTTCCTTTCTCTACAATAGGGACAGTCAGAGTAGCCTTTTTAATGGTGCCAAGACATGCCGTCGCTTCGCTCTGGCAACAGGAACACACTTCGCGCATGTCTTCTCAACTCTAAACTTACAGTGTGATCGAGATTCCGAGAAAAAGACGCAGTGTTTGATGCATGCGAAAGCCCAATTTATACCAAACACGATATACTACATTTTATAGATTTTAACATAATTGGATGAAATGAGAATTGAGGAGTACAACATCGTCCCATTGTCCCATCCCACCTTCGATTCGGTCATCTGCAAGAAGACCGCCCTCGACTTCACGCGTCGCGTGCGTAGGCGAAATAAGACCTGCACCATGTAAATACATAGTGTTACGCATTCGCGGCACGACGAAAGGTCTGTGCGTACCTCTGGAGGAAATTCGAACTGTAACACACCCACGGACGGGGAAGGCTCGCATGACCAAATTGGCCGTAGCCCAGCGGCCGGCTGAGGGACATGTCGACGATTGCGACGTAATATGTGCAACGTAGAGGGTGCGAGGGCTCGCAGTGCAAGCTCCCCACCCGTTGTGTTCGTCCGAGTGGTGCGTACGGCGATGGGTGCGGTTTGGCTGCGATGCTCGCGTGAACACGTCATGCGAAGGGCGGGGAGGTTGTGCCGTGTATGAGGAGAGAACGCAGGCTTCACGCGTGCAAGTACAGTAAGCCTGGAAGGAATTAGATCTGGGGGAGAACGATGTACCACGGAAGTGTCGTACCCAGCCCATCCTCCTCCTTTTCCCATCGGCTGTCTCGTCGTGACCCTCTCCGTGTTGTGACGTGTGGTATACAAGCAACAGATAGTGAGCTTTGCCGTGAAGCGCGCTACCCCGAGTTAATAAATGTCGGGAATTTGCGGGCACTCGGGAGCAGGATGCGAAAACGGGGCTAGTCGCAAAGGGGTATTGTCGGAACAGCGCAAACATGTACAATCTGATTCAGGGCATCTCTTTAATATACGAAGTATTCTCGAATTGATTCTGAAGAAGATACTGGATGTAAGAGAATCACTGAGAATCATCGGAAATGAGAATCACCTCAGAATTGTCGAATCACCTCCAGAGGTGATTCAACAAATTATTTTCTCAGTGATTGTGATTCTGCCCTCTTATTTAAAAAAAAATGCCAGAATCACCGCCAGAATCATAATTCAAAATCGGGGCGGTCAAGACCAGCATGATTGTCTCACGATTATGGCCCAAAACAATTTCCAGAATCACCTCAGAATCAACTCGAGAATCACCGTCAGAATCACCTACTCTGACTGTCCCTAATGAGCTCTGTTTTTTTGACTTTTTTCCATTTGCAAGTACTTGTCGACTTGCTCCTTTGTTTGTTCCTTGCCGAGAATGTGGCGGCGATCAAAATTCACAAATTTGGAAGTCACGTTTCGGCGGAAAGTACACGGCCAAACGGAAATATTGTGAAATGTTAAGATCGCTCGACTTACAATGTTGTACGACTCGGTCCGTAATGTTTTTCTAAGACCTCGTATCGCTTGCGGCGATATCAGCTCCGAACATTAACCGGTGTCGCCAACAGAAACAGGGCGCACAGCGGTCCGTGCACACAACGTAATAGCACCACGTGCATGTTAGTTTTGTAACGGCACCACTCTATTTCCGGATTTCGGAATAGACGCCACTTCATTTCCGAGTCTCGGCACAACCCGGGTTTGGACTTAGGTCCGAACTGCAGGTACGCGAAGAGCCAAGGCTTGGGAATTATGTAGTTTGGGGTTTCAGGGTCAGAAGTGGATTGTGACACATATATATAGACTCCCGACATGTATTCCCTTTTCTTCCTCTCAACGCCAGTAATATTGCCCCGCTCCTGCTTGCCTCTGTTCTATTCTCGTCTAAATCCCCTCGGAGCAACCCGCACCGTTACAGTTTGAGAAGACCCCAACCCCGGCTTACGAGCTAAGTATTCTTGTTCCCTTTCACCGCTTTCTGTCCATCATTCCTGTCCCCGTCTTCTTTACTTCTTTGCTTCTTTTCTTCCCCACACTTGTTACCACACTCAATGGATGATCGGCAGGGAACTCCCGGCTGGGGCGTTGATTCTTACTGGGACAGCGCCAATGTTTCTCAGCATGCCTATGACAATTCGGTCCCTCAGCCCGTCCAGCCACCCACTCCGCTGACCACTGAGGCGCTCCTCTTGCAGATGTTTCACACAATGCGTGAGGATGCTGCCAAGGCACGTCAATTTCAATGCGAGCAGGCGGCCATGACCAACAGGGCTCTCGATTCGATGGCGACTGCGATCCAGGCCCTCCACAACGTCTCCTCTGTGCCTACGCCCACTGCAGTGCCCGTCCCGCGTGTTTCTGCTCCTCCTGTCGACCGTCCTCTCAAGGCTCGTGAGCCGCGCATGTACAACGGTGCAATCGCAGAGGTCGAACCCTTCATCGACGAAATCGAGACCAACATTCGACTCCAGCGGATGCACGATGACCTCGACAAAACCGGTTACTTTTCGACGTACTTGAAGGACGGCAATGCCAAGATGTGGTATTACACTATAAAAACTTATAATGCGTCCCTTCTTTCCGATTTCCCCGCTTTCCTTGCTGCTTTCCGTCTCCACTTTGCAGATCCCAATTACTCGTGGACAGCCCTTCGCAAAATTAAGGCACTGAAGCAACAGGGCTCGTGCACGTCTTACGTGGCGAGATTCCTGGAGCTATTGCCGCATGTCAGCTTCTCTGAGCAGACGAAGCTTGACCAGTTCAAAGAGGGTCTCAAGCCAGCTGTCCGGGATCTCTGCCGTGGTGTCCGTCCTAAACCAGCTACGTTTGATGCCTACATTAATCTTGCTGTTGATTTTGACAATGACCTTCACAAGGACGAGCTTTCTACTCGTGATCGCTCTCACAGCTCGCGACCTCCTGCGAGTTCGTCTTGTCCTACCCCTCGCCAGGTGGCATCCGCTCCTGCCGTGTCTTCCAAAGTCGTTCCGATGGAGGTTGATGCGGTAAAGTTCCGTGGTCCTTTGACCAACGCGGAGAAGGATCGCCGCCACCAGCTTAACCTCTGCATGTATTGCGGAGGCGCTGGTCATAGTGTGGATACTTATCCCAACAAGTCTGCCAAGGCGAAAAAGCGCGATGCTGCGCGCCAGGCACCCGCTTCCTCAGCGGGAAAAGTCTGACCGAGAGTCTACCTCCCCCTGCCCCAGGGCTCTCGGTTTCTGATGAAAGGGCACGTCCTGTTCTCGCCACAAAGCCCGTGTTCGTTTGTGCGACGAATGGACGTTTTATACCCCAAAATTATGTCCCTCCTCTTTTTGTTTTCGCTTCTTACTCTCACTTGAATTCTCCAGATCACTTTTTTATTAGTGTCTCTATTTCCTTTTCTGGTCGCCGCCCGATCCGCACTTATGCTCTTGTGGACTCAGGCTCGTCTGGATGCTGTATCTCGGATCGGTTCGCCCAAAGGCATTCGCTTCCACGCGTGCCCAAGGATGTTCCAGTTCCGATAACGGCTGTTGATGATCGCCCTATTGCGGGTGGTCTTGTCACGCACGACGTTGTCACCAAGCTCTCTGTAGATACCCACTCAGAGATGCTTCGATTAGGTGTTGTGTCTGTCGGATACCCGGTTATCCTTGGTTTGGACTGGCTGCGCCGGCACAACCCTAAAACCGACTGGGCCGGCATGGATCTCTCTCTCTCCTGCTGCAATCTCACTCGCTCAGATCCCGTACGCGTTAGTGCCAAAGGCTTTGGTCTTCCACACCTCGTTCCGGGTTCCACCTCTCTCAACGCGACCTCTGCAACTTCTGTCGGTCTAGGCTTCGGTCTTAACGGCGAGTTATTTCCTTTTATTTGTCGCTCTGTTTCTTCCCTATCTTCCCCGAACTCTGCTCCTCCTGTTCCTTCCTCCCCTCCTGTACCTACAATACATACATCCCCCCCACCCTTGATGATGAGTGTTTGGCCCACAACTCGTCCTTGCGCTCGTCCGCGGACAGCGCACCTACTCCTCTGATGTGCACATCTTCCTCCACTTCCTTCCTCTCCGCGCTGACGGGACTTAACGGCTTCGGTCGTAACATTTGTATCCTCCCTCCTCCCACTCCGAAAATTTGTGTTCTTAATCCTTCTCACTTTCGCAAGCAAACCAAGAACCTCGATATTTCACTGATTTGTTTCCATCCCGTAGATTCTCCTTTCTACAAACTTGCGGCTATGGGCTCGACGCCTTCGCCATCAGATTCGGACCTTGTTCCGGACAATCCTGACGACCCTCATGATGACTCTGCGCTGCGCGCGCTTCCCCTGAAATATATGCCCTGGGCCTCGACGGTCTTTTCCGACACTGAAGTCAACTCGCTTCCACCCCACCGGCCATACAACATTTCAAGTGACCTTGAAGACGACAAATCTCCTCCTTTTGGCCCGATGTACCGCCTTTCTCAAGAAGAACGCGACGCACTCGCCAAATATCTTGACGAAAACCTCCAGAAGGGTTTCATTCGGCGATCGACCTCGCCTGCAGCTGCGCCGGTTCTTTACGCCCGCAAGAAGTCCGGCGATCTTCGCCTTTGCGTTGATTACTGCGGTTTGAACTCTATTACAAAGAAGAACCGCTATCCTTTACCTCTTATTGACGATCTTCTCGATAGGACACAAGGTTGCAAGGTTTTTTCGGTTATCGACCTCAAGAACGCCTTCAACCTCGTCCGTATCAAGGAAGGCGATGAGTGGAAGACAGCCTTTCGCACTCCACTAGGCTTGTTTGAAACTCTTGTCATGCCTTTCGGCCTTTCGAACGCACCGTCTACCTTTCAAGCCTTTATTATGGATACGCTGCGTGATTGCCTCGACGTTTTTTGCGTTGTTTATCTTGATGATATTCTGATGTTCTCTCGTACCCAGGAAGAACATGACAAGCACGTCAAGAAAGTGCTCGACTGGCTTCAGAGCGCGCGTCTTTTCGCTAACCCGGAAAAATGCGAGTTCGACCGGTCCGAGGTTACTTACCTCGGTTATGTTATCGGCGCCGGCGGTATCAAGATGGACCCCAGGAAGCTCGACTCCGTGCGCAATTGGCCGGAGCCTTGTTCCATCAAAGATATTCAGTCTTTCCTCGGCTTCACTAATTTTTACCAACGCTTTGTTGACCATTATTCTTCTATTGCCCTTCCACTGACTTCCCTTTGTAAAAAGGACATTTTTTTCGACTTCTCTGACCTCGCACGTGATGCCTTCAATAAACTCAAATCCGCGCTCATCTCCCAACCTGTTCTACGACACTTCGACCCAACTCGGCCTTGCACTCTCGCGACAGATGCCTCCGACTTTGCGCTCGCTGGCATACTCCAACAACCGGATGACAATGGCGATCTTCACTCCGTCGCATTTTACTCCCGCAAGTTTTCCCCCGCCGAAATTAATTATGAGGTGTACGACAAAGAACTCCTTGCTATCGTGGACTCCTTCTGCGATATGCGCGCCTGGCTTATCGGCACCGCCAAGCCCGTGTCGGTGATTTCGGACCATAAAAATCTTGAGTATCTTATGTCTACTCGAGTTTTGAATCGCCGCCAGGTTCGCTGATCTATGTTTCTTTCAGAATTCAATTTTAAGCTCCTGTGGGGTCCGGGTGTCAAGAACGTCGCTGATGCTCCCTCGCGACCGCCGGACTTCGTCCCTCGAAAGGGGGATGAGGCTCTTGAAGCGCAATTTAAAACACTTCTCAAGCCTTACCACACGGAACTTTTATTCCCGGATCGTACCATCCGGCCCTCGATTTCTTCTCCCATCTCGGCTTCCATCTCTGCCCTTACCACACTCTCGATTGATTCGTCCAAACTCCTGCAGTGCTTCCAACGCGAATGGGAATCCGACCAGGAGTGGCGCGAAGCGCTAGCTACTGGCGACCCCAACTTTGTCGCCGAACACGGCATGGTATTTCACAAGGGGTGTCTTTATGTTCTCAAACCTCTTCACGCAGATGTTTTGCACTCACGGCACAATTCTATTGTCGCAGGACATCCTGGCCGCACGCGCACTTATCAAAACGTGCAGTGTGATTATTCCTGGCCCGGGTTGTACACTTATGTCCGTGGCTATGTCTCCCCTTGCGACGTCTGTCCCCGAATCAACGCGGTCTGCCATCGCCCCTACAGACTGCTTCAACCTCTCCACATCCCGATTTGCCCATGGCTTTCGATTTCGATGGATTTCATTGTCAAACTCCCGGTCTCGCATGGCTACGACTCGATTTGGGTCGTTTGCGATCGTTTCACCCGCGCCGCCCATTTTATTCCGTGCAACGAATCAATGAAGGCACCTGATCTTGTCTGGCTCTTCCTCGACCGGATCTTTCGCTATCATGGATTGCCGAGTCCATTATCTCTGACCGCAGTGGAGTGTTCATTTCTCAATTTTGGTCAGAGCTCACCCGTCTTTTGCAAGTTGATGCGCGCACCTCCACGGCGTACCACCCACAGACGGATGGATTTACTGAGCGTACCAACCAGACGCTTGAGTCCTATCTTCGTGCCTACGTCTCCTACAACCAGGACGACTGGGTCGATTACCTTCCCGTCGCCGAGTTCGCCTTCAACAATTCGGAGAACTCCTCGACAAAACAAACTCCCTTCTTTGCCATGTCCGGTTTTCACCCCACCTTCGAGCCACGCCTCACGCAGACCGCTCCTTCGGCCGTTCCCGCCCCCACGGATCTCGCTACACGGCTCGAGCGTATTCACGCCGAGTTGCGCACTGAGTTGAAGCGTGCACAGGAAATTCAAGCTCGCACTTATGATCGCCACCATTCACCAGCCCCCGACCTCCAGCCTGGGCAACTTGTGTGGCTCCTTCGACGCAATATCAAAACTACTCGACCTTCCGACAAGCTCGATCATCGCCGACTCGGTCCATATCCAGTAGAACGCACCGTTGGAACTCGTGCCTTTAAGCTGCGTCTTCCTGCTTATCTTTCTCGCCTCCATCCCGTTTTCCATGTTTCCCTTCTTGAACCTTATCATGACCCTTCCGAATTTCACCCACACACTGAACCCCAACCTTTTGAGCTGGCTTCAGATGATGATCCCGCGACACAGGTTGCAACCGTCTTAGACGCTCGCAAGACTGGCCATCATTACGAATATCTCGTGCGCTTTCAAGGCGCCTCCGAGGATGAAGACAGTTGGGTCCCCCTTTCCAACATTCCATGCTCTGCCGACGAGTTGCTGGAACGTTTCCATTGTCAACACCCTCGTGCCCCGCATCCTCAACGCGTCGTTTTGGATCAAACCTACCCGGTGAATGATTCACTTCCTTCTCCTTCCTCTTCTACTCCTCCTTCTTCTTCAGATCTTCCCCCAGCAATTTCGGCTGCTGTACCTCCAGCCAAACGTCGCACGCCACCTCCCCCACCATTGCGGGAGAATTTACGGTCCAACTATGTCCCTCCTACAGTTACCACCACTCGACTTGGATGCACCTCTCGTCCACCTGAACGTCTCGATCCAGTTCACGTTCCAAAATCACGCTGCCGTTCAGAGAAAATTTCTGCGCTTGTCCTTCCTCCAGCGCTAGAAGGGGGATAGTGTAACGGCGCCACTCTATTTCCGGATTTCGGAATAGACGCCACTTCATTTCCGAGTCTCGGCACAACCTGGGTTTGGACTTAGGTCTGAACTGCAGGTACGCGAAGGGCCGAGGCTTAGGAATTATGTAGTTTGGGGTTTCGGGATCAGAAGTGGATTGTGACACATATATATAGACTCCCGACATGTATTCCCTTTTTGTCTTCTCAACGCCAGTAATATTGCCCCACTCCTGCTTGCCTCTGTTCTATTTGGTACTGGGCAGACTTGCGCGTCATGATATCGCTTCCGGCGTGCCCGATGAGAACCGCAAACGGGAGATAGAACAAGTCCGCCCCGGTAACTTTCTAAACGCGCCATGACTCGGAGCATCTCGATACTTTGATCGTGAACAAAGACACGCACGTCTCCGGCGACGTAACGTTGCTTCGCGAGAATTGCATCATACGCGTCGAACTCCTTGTCCAGGATCTCGAGCTGCGTGTCCATGAGCGCCTGGTCGGGCGCCATCTCGAGGAATTTCCTGCGGGCATATAGTTGTCAGCCAATGGTCAGCGCACAAACGCAGGACGGCGCCGCCATACAGTTTCCACATCTCGCCCCCGAGAATGCTCGCACTCAGCTCGAAATGTGTGAACTCGACTGCTGCGGCCTGCTCAAAGAGCGCGTTTGCCTTGGGCTCGGCGGGAATCAGGCCCGAGGCAGGGTGCTTGGCAGCCATGTAGCGGCAGATAGCGCGGCTCTCGTACAAGATGAAGCCGTTGTCGTCCTTGTCGCGCACGCAGTTAGCGGCGACCCAAAAATTTAACACGGGACGCTCACGATGTAGGGAATCTGGCCGAACGGCTGCTTCTTCATGAAGGCTGAGCTCTTGTGCTCGCCGCCCCCCATGTCGACCTTGATGAGCTTGATCGGAACTCGGAGCTCGTGCAGGACTGTCGCAACGCGGCGCGTAGCGGGCGAGGCCTCCGCGCCGTAGACTTTGATGATTGCCATTGGATGTGCTGTGTTGACTGTTTTGTAGAGACGGTGGGCTTGAAGAATGCAGTTTACCTTTGAACTTTACTCTTTAAAGCCTTAGTGCCTGAAGTGAGATCCTTGACATGGTTTACTCATGCTCTCGATACGAGAAAGAACCTTGTCAGACCCAAATATTGTCGCGTGGCGATTCCGCCAATGATCGTTAGGCGCGCGCTCCTGCGCAGTTCGGCGTCGGCTGGAACTGCTCCGAGTTGATACAAGGTTGATGCATTGATCTAAGACGGTCGATCCGCGTGGGCAGAGGTAAAATTCTCAAAGACTGCTTATCCTGCTTATTGTGAGAGATGTAAGCAGGATAAGCAGTATTTGAGCTCGAACCTTTCCCACAGCCTGGGGCTGAATCAGCGGACAGGAACACTGCTCTCTGTGTCATTAGAGTAGCGTTGAATTCACTACGAAGACGAGCACCGGACGTCCCCAGTAGACGCTGACGTGCCGCCGCCGAACCACCAGGAAGTCAGCAAGGTCCTTCACCTCGCCGCTAACCACAAAGGCGGGACAGAAGGACAAGCCCGAGAGCGCTGTTGTAGCCGCCGCTTGCTTGAGAACCAGCTCCGTGCTCTCGAATCGAAGAACGCCCCGGGGGGTCCTGGCGAGCTTGAGGCGAGGATCGACGCCCTCGAGGGCATGACACGCAGCGGGCTTGATGGCCTCAATGCGCACCTCAAGCAGGCTTTCCGTGTCGCGCTTCACAGCCAGATTGCGAATCTCGTAGAATGAGAACTTCATAATTGCTACAATTAAATCGGAGTCAAGATCAAGTAGACTTCACTTTCGTTACATTTCCATCTCCAAATAAATCACAAATGGCTGCGTTTTTTCAGATGTCCTTTTGGTCTTCGAATGCCCATGAGTAGTGTTGCCGCGGTCAGGTTCAGAACCGATTCTGAACCTGAACCGAACCCGAACCGAACCTGAATTCGGGTTCAGGCAATGGCTAAGAACCGGACCGAACCCGAAGTTCGGTTCGGGGTTCGAGCATTTTCAACTTTTACCGGACCTGTTCGAACATGTTCGAACCTGTGCGAACCTCTAGCTTTTTACCTCAAATAAACCAAGTTTTTGCGAACAATTTTCGCATCTTCTGAGCGAGTACTGCAGTTACGTGACTGTGTACGCTCTGAATCGGGACATCGATTGACGTGTCGCGGTCGACGCATCCAAGACGGGTCTCTGTTCATCTCACGGTAGCTTCCCGTTGGTTTTTTTGTTCTCCTCACACTGTAAGCTAATCATGAAACCACCCCAAGTATACAAGTACCTTTTCTGGTTGTCAACAAAAAATCTCTGAACATTGCATACAGAGTCCCGCTGCGTGTTCATCCTGTTCCCATTTTAGCCTTGCCGTTTTTGTGGTACTTTTACGCGCACAAATGCACTTGCTTGCATATAGGCCCTCCCTAGTGGGTTGGAAACCCATTTACACGTGCGACATGGCCGCTAAAAAGGTGCTGACCATTTTGTATATTTTTGAGGTTCTTTCAGGTCCGAACCTGTTCAGAACCCAAACCGGACCCACTCTGGACTGGACCGATGTTCGGTTCGGGGTTCGCAAAATCTGCCCGAACCGGACCCCAGGTCAGGTTCGGGGTTCGGATTTTTTAGCAAAAAACCGGACCCGACCGGACATCGGCAACACTACCCATGAGGCTGCAAAAGTTGCTCAGTTTACCTATAGCATTGAAATCGCACTCACGGCATGGGAAACACTGACGGTTCTCGGGAAAGCGACAAATTGAACATGCCCGTTGCCCCTCATGGGTCCTTGTGGCGGCGGCGGCGGCGCTGGCGCTGGTACTATTCACATCATCGGCGGTACTGGTTGGGTGTATTGCATCGAAGGCTGCTGAGGCTGGAAGAGAGTGGGCTGCGAGACGACGGGTCTCATGCGCTGATGCGCCGTCTACTGAGGAACCCATAAGGGTGGTGGCTCCCTTGTCGTCGTAAGATTCGCTCGATGTCCATTGAATTCACGTGGCACTCGGTTTTCCGGGGCACCGAGCTGTGTGCCATGCTCGTCGCCGTACGGGCGACTTGAATCTGGAGCTGTGGTGACTGGTGTCCTGCACCCAGTCTATCACACGGCGGCGCTGTGTCGGTTTATTCACCAGATGCTGGCGGGGTGATGCATCGCGCCCTCTCATTAGAGGAAAAACGCGATGGATCGGAGGCTCTCATTAGAGACCTCACGATCCATCGCTTTAGAAGGTCCCGATGGGGATCGTCCCAGCCACCCAGCAGCAAGCACGGTGTTTCGACGTCATCGGCTGTCTTGAGCTCATCTTTTGCAGCATTTGGCACACATCCATCAAACACTCTTGGCGTCGTCAACGATGATCAGCCCAAAAAGTTTGCCTAAATTAATGAAAAAATCATATATTGCGGGGACAGTGCCTAATGTACATCTGATAGAAAGACCTGAATGAAATACGTGCAGGATTAAGCGCAAAATGTCATTTGTAGGCAATATGCTCTACAGCGGCTATACGACAGGAAACCCGTATACAGAGCAGGCTGTGCGCGCAAATAGGTCGGCAGGGCGGCGGAAGACGCTGAGGGGTGCGCAGCACACCCGACTCGTGCATCACCACTTGCTTGAAGAACCCGCTCCCACGAGCGTGCAGGCGGCGCTCGACACGGCGGCACTCAGGTGCGGAATCGGCACGCGAGCACAATCCGGGCCGCGCCACCACTGTCAGCAGTACGCACATGGGTGCGCAGGCGGCACTGAAGACGATCCCGAGTACACTGGCAGTACCGCGATGCAGGCAGGCAAATCAGCGCTTCGGTCCACTTGTAGCGCACATCGGCCACTCCCTTGCCGGCGGAGCTCCGCAAAGTACCACACTACAGGTACACACATCGGCAGCAGCACGAGTGCAACGTTGCTGACCAGAACGTACGCACATCGGCAGCGGGTACACAGCAATGCAGCTGCTCCCTCGCCGCGGTCCATGTACGCCACAGCCACGCAGCGAGACCCAGAGGTGCTACACGCACTCAAGCAGTCCCATGACGCAAAGGGCACGCCCACAGGGGGGAGGCGGGGGCGCGGCGCGCTCGCCACAGCGCAGCAATCCCATTGTGGATAGCACCACGACAACAGCACCCAGGTACGCAGTGCGCAGTACCGTGGTGAGCTATCGTGCACCGCCACAAGCAGTCCCATGACGCAAAGGGCACGCCCACAGGGGGGAGGCGGGGGCGCGGCGCGCTCGCCACAGCGCAGCGATCCCATTGTGGATAGCACCGCAACAACAGCACCCAGGTACGCAGTGCGCAGTACCGTGGTGAGCTATCGCGCACCGCCACCAGCACCGTGCACGCATCGGCACCAGCACACCGTGGAACCACACACAAGCCCACCTGGACGCAGTCATCGCGCACGGCGGTAGCAGCGAGAACGCGGCAATGCTGCCGCTTCCTCCTTCGCACCCGTGCCGACAGTCACGCTGAGTGGAGTCGCCCGTCAGGTGCTGCACCACTTGACCATCGTCCGTGCAAGGATATGCATCGGATTCGGGGGTATAGCGCTGGTGTTCCGGCTTTGGCCTGACCGATCGTGCGCTGGTCACTCACCCGATGCCGACGAGCGCGACGGCACTGTTGGTCGTGGGGATGGGCATAAACGGCAGCGCTTCAGGTGATGCACGTCCGGGCATGCGAGCGCGTAACGTGGGTGTGCGCGGGTACGCGGATGACGTGGCGGGAAAACTCGCACAAAATCTCGATTATGGACAAGAGGTTGAAAATAAGTGCTTGGGGCAGCTGAAGCTATTGTAAACGCACTGGATTCACGGAATTATGCCTCTCTCCGCTGTCCATAACATTTGCTTTCCTTCCTACCACACATCAAGACCCAAAACATCTTGTTCTTGACGAATACGGATGTGCAGGTGTTATATTGACGAGGGTAGGGCATCCAAACGAGATCAAAGAGGGCGCTTGAGGTAGGACATTTGAACTGGCGCACATATTGGGGAGTAGGGGCCAAAAAGGTGGCGACAGAAGTACCATCGAAAACGTGGGACGAGCCGGGTGAAAAGAAGCAAAAAACTCGAGAGGAGATCCTGGGTAGGTTCCGGAGACAGCCTGAAGGTAAATTTTAGGACAAGGGAGCTTGAGGACGTCGCCGTGCAGGAAGGTGTTGTGGAGAGAGAGACCGTCACGGCTGTTACTCGGTCACACATGCCTGTTTGGGGAGTATCGCCGATTTCAAGTTCCTCTTCGTTTAAGCCTCCTAAGCAGTTTCACACAATTTTGACATCAGGGGAACACATTTATACACCAATTAATTCATTTGGTGCAATAAAAGTAGAAAAATAAGTATACTACAAATCACCAATGCGACAAAACGGCCCCGATTGGACCACAAAACCGCTCCGATTGAGCTTCAAACATCGTAGGTGAAATCAAGGAATGTAATCGTTGCTGAAGCCTCAAATTTTTATGACTCGGAGGTCGGTCGGCAGACATTCGCGTTGAAAGTGCATTTTCGGGTTCAAACTCTATCGTGCTCCACTCTCAAACATCTTCGAGCAAATCTAACACGAGAGAAGGCTTTTGATTCATAAAACGATGCGTTTGACATAAAAAAGCTGGGAAAACGGAGGTAGTCAAAAATCACCAATTCAGAAATCAGCGCCGATGGAACCCAATTTTGGCTCAAATGCGTGGTCTGGCATCACAGCGAAGGTAAGGGAGTCTAATCGTCCTCGAAAATATAAGAGTTAATGATAAGCGGGTCGTTGGTTGGACAGGTGGACAAATGGGTGCACAGAATATGCCTGTTAACAACTGTAAACCCAGTACAACGTTGGACCAGCCTTCGACTCAACACCTTTTCTAAACACAAAATTTGAATTTTCCAACTCACACAGCAACGGCATGTTCCCCGAGCATAATGCGACGTTTATGGCTTGTTTAAGGGCAGCAGTCCATCTGGACAAGTCAGACTATGGGCAAAATCAAAAATGTAGTGAGGAGCCATTAGTCGGTTTCCATCTGTTCTATCGGTAATAGCAACAGAAAGCTGGTATATCTTAGCCATACTGAACTTGTATCAGCGAGGGAAAATACCGATTAGAGTCCTGATCACATCGCTTGACAGCCAGAGATGTTTCATGGCCAATGCCTCATAAAGGACAAAATCATATTTTGGTTCGTTCAGTGTTGAATTTAATTTCTATATTGTGTACAACAACAAACTTGTGCTATTAGTTGTCATGTAAAAATTGTAATTGCGCCGGCTTGGAGCCAGTCGAGCCAAGGAAGCATCCAACCAGATTTGGGAGAAAATAAAAAATACGACCAAACCGGGGGATTCACAGAGTCGGTCGTTACTCACAAGAAATCTAAGATGAGCCCATATACATCGGAAGAACTCGGCGGGGGCAGCAGAAAAGCATGACAATATTTATTTGTCCCTTTATGGGTGGGCGGGCAGAAAGCACCAGGGAAAAAAATGCGCGCTGCGAGCGCATGGAGCCTGCGGCAAGCCCCAAAACGAGGCAGATATGCGGTGGGGGTGTTTGAAGGTAGTGGTGGTGCTCCTGGGTGAATCGTGGGGGTGGAAACACGCGGAGGAAACGGGGTGCAGGTCCAGTACCAAAACGGGCACTGTGAGCGCACGGAGCTTGCTGCGGGGACCACGACCGAGGCAGCGATGCGGTGGGGGTGTACGAAGGTATTGATGGTGCCGATGGGGGAATCGCACGGGCGGAAGCACGCGAGAAAAGGGGGGGCAGGTCCGGTGCCAAACGTGCACTGCAAGCGCGTGGAGCCGGCTGCGGGGCCCGAAGCCGAAGTAGAGATGCGATAGGGGTGTGCGAAGGAATTAGTGGTGCCGCTAGGAGAATTGCGGGGGCGGAAGCACACAAAGAAACGGGGGAGCGGGGCAGGTGCCAAAACACGCACTGCACGCACTTGGAGCCAGTTGCGGGGCCCACAGCCGAGGCAAAGATGTGATAGGCATGTACAAAGGGCTTGGCGGCGCCGGTGCTGCTGAGTGAATTCCAGGGGCGGAAGTGCGCGGAGAAAATGGGGGGCAGGCCCAGTGCCAAAATGCGTGCTGGGAGCGCGCACGGCCATCGGGTAGGCCCAAAATCGGGGAGGAGACCGGATGGAAGTGGGCCCAAACATTGGCGGTGCGATTAAGTGAATTGCATCTGCGGGAACGCACGGGGAAAGGCGGGGGTGACCCGGAGCCAAATTGTACTGCTCTCGCTATTGATAGGCATAAACAGCGATTTTGAGATGCGACGCACCTTATTCACGTGGCTGGGTAATGGCAGAGACCCCAGGCCAAGGGGAGGCGCGAGTGAGGTCGCAAAGGGAGAGGGTAATGCAAGCAGGGACAAACAACCCCAATCAAACCCCATTCGCTCTGATTGACGCAGAATGTCGAGACTCATTGTGAACCAAAGGGATCACGGGGCGTCCTTTAGCGTCGCATGGTACGTGTATTACATATTTTCTAACTGTTCCAGCAATTCTGGCCCCAGGGGAGGTTCAGGTCAAAAATGCCCAAAATGGCAAATCCCGCCCCGCCAGCGCCGCGCGCCTTGAGCAATGCCGCCGCAGTGATGGGGAGGACCTCGTGGAAGTCTTTCGTAAGACTGTTCTTAATCAGGAAGCGCTCTAACGCGATGCATCGCGAGGTCTCTAATCAGAACGTCCGATCCATCGCATTTTCTCTCTTATTAGAACCGTCCGATGTATCATTCTAGCAGCATGGGCTGGTTTATTACAAATCTGTACGGCACCATGCAGGAAAGCTTCGACAGCTTCAAGGACGAGATCGTCGAGGGGATCTTTCCCACCGCTCAGAAAGCCGACGCCTCCACCGCTCTGATTGCCAAGCTCGAGGCTGCGGTCGCGAAACTTGAGCAGGAGCTCTTCACTGCTCGGAAGAACGTCGAACGCCTCCAGACCGATGTCTCGACCCACACCCACCACCTCTCCCACCGCTGCCGACTCGCGATCTGCCGGCTCTTTCGAGTTCACAGTTGACGGTAATCGGTGGAGAGATCCCAACGACCGTCTTTGAGATCTTGCGCCTCTGGGACTGGTTCGAGTCTAACCGAGTGTTGCGATTCAGGTAAATTTATGATGTTGATCTCAAACAAAGAATCCAGTGAAGTCAAATATAGATTCATACTGGTTGGATTAAAAGGCTACAGTCATCCTAACTTGAAATCGTCACGCACAATTGTAGACAATTATCTAGTCCATGCTGAAGGCAGGACCGCTGTTGGAATCAATAGAGGAAACCAGTATTAGCAGTGAACCCGTTGCAAACGCGCGGGGAATTTCTCGCTGGCTACAGGACATAAGTACCAGTCAACAGTAATTAAGGTACAAATCTAGTCCGTCAGGTACAGGAACAGGCGCAAGACAGAAAGAATGAACAGCGGGGACCTGGTAACAAATTGAGCCACGTGGTATGACGGTTCCTTTGTACAAATAATATTAATTTCGCACGCGCGCGTGTGATTTAGCGCGCGCGAGGTTGGTACATCACGTAAATACTGACTAAGGACACTATTACAGAGCCGGAACGCTCCACCTCCGGCACCTGAGATTGTGCCCTGTTAAGTCTGTTCTGGGATGGGTACCCCGCCGGTCCACAGAGCGGAGTTGGATGAGTAGGGGTGAGCCAGACGAGCAGGGCGTGTGAGAAGTTGGTATTGTGGGAGGAGAACTGGAACGGGGCAGGGCAGGAAGGGCACTTGGGTGCACCATAGCTGGAATGGTGGCCGGAAGGAAGGAAAGGACGCGTCAGCTCAACAAACAGAGCCAAAATGCGGCACAGCTTGTGATGTTCCGACTTCTCCCGACGCAGCCAATCAAACGGATCATCATGATGCTGTGACGTGTCCCGCCACGTCGCAGCCTCTCTCTCTCTTCATCCCTTTTGTGTTTGCCCTCGCAGGCTCACGATTTCTCTGTGCTCCCTCCAAAGGCCCTCAATGCTCCTCAAACAAAGTCTGATGGAGTGGTGTTAACAGCTCGGCTGCTTTCTGTTTCGTTTATTGGGGGGCCGACATGGCCTCGCAAAACTCCTTTTGACGTATGTAGCTCCTGAGTTTGCGACATAATTTACTGAGCAATCTATAATTTTATGGCAATTTTTCTTCCCTTCTACAGTCGTTTGGCACAACTTAGCTCTTGAAGGATTCCATAAGAAGCGTAGATAGATGGACCAGATAATAGTTTACTATATTCAATGTACTACCAAATATGTATAAGAATAGGCACTTAACGAGATATAATATGTCCCGACCTCGCGCGCATTTGACGTCGCGCGCGCGCAAAATCACACGCGCGCGTGCGAAATCAATATTCGTACAAACGAACCGTCATACTTGGGGGCAGTGCGCGCACATGCAACTCGTATTCCAACAACCGCTCTGGCGACTGTGGTGGTCAAGTGGTGGTTGAGAGCACACACCGTGATGTCGGCACTTCGGCATTAACGACAACTGCCGGCGAAATCACGGTGTGACCACAACGTGACGCTCCTGCTCTCAGCCCCAGCAGTGGCAAAGCGGCCTTGGACTCAACACAGCATGGAACTCAATTCCATCGCATTCTCAATCCGTGACGAGTATCCTGGTACGCATCATCTCGGAATTTTCGGCTTGAGTCCAGCGCAACGTTCATCTGTTGGTACCTTGTTGGTACCATATTTTTGGCAGGTCCGAATGACCCAGCCGCGCTCAAAGCTTGCAGTCTTCCCTCACAACCTCGCTACATATGTGAGTCCCTTACTTAATTGCTGTTCATTGTTTTGCCCTCATTTCGATTCTTCAACCAGTTCTCGCAAGCAAACGCCTTGGCGTATCCCGCCATCGTGACGCCATCAAATCCAGACTCAACGGACAGCGCTCAACTTCATGATCTCCCACGACACGACAGGACACCGGATATGTTTCCTGATGGAGAGACGCATCCCGGCATAGCGACGCCGCAGATCCATATAAATATCAGTTGTTGAGTACCAACAGCTATCATTCACCCCCCAAAATGGTTCTCGCAACCAGCTTCTTTGCTTCACTCCTTCTGCTGGCTGGCGCCAAGCCTACGGGGCACAGGGCTATGGCAGTCCACGAGTGGCGTGCAGAGCCGGCCAGGGGCTTTGTCAGATCGAGCGCGGCTCACGCAGAGACGAGTCTCATGCTCCGCATTGCGCTTAAGCAGACCGACATTGCTGGACTGGAGACTGCTCTGTATAAGGTCAGCAATACAGATTCAGATCGTGCGTTCAAAAAAATTTAGAACCTATTCTTTCACTTACCCGTCGTGCAAAATAGTTTACGGCAAACATTTGTCCGCAGAAGAGGTTTGATTGCCATTTCCGCGTGGCGTACAGTAGGTCTCATCTGACTTCCAGGTTGCCGCGTTTGTGAAGCCCACCGACGAGACTCTCGCCGCAGTCTCGGAATGGCTGGCAGAACATAACATCACGGCCAAGCCCGTTACGCCCGCCGGTGATATGTTACAAATTTCTATCCCCGTCTCACAAGCGAGCAACCTCCTTGCTGCCGAGTTCTCCGTCTTCACCCACGTCGAGACCGGTAAAACCAGCATTCGCACGCTCCAGTACTCTATCCCTGTCAACTTGAAAGGGCACATTGACTTCGTCCACCCAACGCTCAGCTTCCCTCGCCCAATGGCCTTGATGCCAACCTTCGATGCGATCAGCCCCAAGTTTGCGGTTATCAGAGACGCCAATCCTACCAGAGACCTGGTCCCTGAGTCGTGCAACACTGCTATTACCCCTACGTGTCTCCAGGTAAACTCAGAGGCCCTCCGCAATTATTTCAACTCACACTATGTTCAGGCGATATACAATATTCCCGCTACGCCCGCGACTCAAACTTCGAGTAAACTCGGTGTTTCTGGCTTCGTATTCGTGCGCTCGCAACCCAGCTTTCTCTGTCCAATTTCTCACTCGCCCACTATAGGAATGGGCAAATTCCCTAGATCTCAGTGTACTTTGTGCCACCACGTTATTATTATTTAGTTCTGACTCGTACTTTTAGCAATTCCTTACCGCCTTCCGCCCTGACATGCCCAACACCACCACCTTCGATCTGCAAACGCTCGACGGAGGTGTCAACGTGCAGATTCCAAATAGCGCCGGTATTGAAGCAGTGTGTTTTTCGACTTTCTACGCGGCATATCCATGCTCATCTGTGCGGAGTTCAGAACATCGATGTTCAGTACACAGTCGGTGTCGCCACCAGCGTCCCTGTGACCTTCATCTCGGTTGGGGAGGACGGGGAGGACGGCCTCGCTGGATTTATGTGTGTGTTATCTGCGAAAATGCTTGCGGATCTAATCCAAAATAAACAGGGATATCATCACCACCCTCATTAACGACTCTGACCGCCCCAACGTGCTGTCAACCAGCTACGGGTTCAACGAGGACGATCTCACTTACCCAATGGCAAAGTAAGTCCACATAATGTCCCCCCTGTCACGCGGATGTTAAATGCCCTTAGCGCCTTGTGCAATGCCTACATGCAGCTAGGCGCGCTTGGTACTTCGCTCATCTTCTCCTCAGGCGACGGTCAGTCGTTAGCTCCATTCTGCCAGTCGCTTCTCGTTCAACTTGTTTCAGGTGGCGTTTCAGGTACCCAACCGCAGTCATGGTGAAATCCGGCTTCTTTGTACCTTATCCCGGCATGCGTATCTGAAACTCGGTCCTTAGCACAACCTTCGTCCCGACCCTTCCCTCGGACTGTCCCTTGTACAGTACCTTTATTGGCTGGAAAGTCATCCACTGATAACGACCATTCGCAGCGTCACCTCCGTCGGTTCTGTAGGCGGCATCACCGAAGCCGGCTCTCTCTTTTCCTCGGGAGGTCAGTCCTGTGGGATATACCGGGCACTCTCGTTCACCGAGGCATTCATTTACTAGGCTTTTCCAACTACTTTGACATCCCCAACTACCAAGTGCGTCTCTCGTGTGAAAAACCTAAAAGATGAGGACTGATGGCACAAATTCAGGCCGCGGCCGTTGGGGCTTACCTTGACGCTATTGGCATCTCCAACGACGGTTTGTTCAACCGTACCGGTCGTGGGTTCCCCGACGTCGCCGTCCAAGGCGAGAACTTCCAGATCGTAGTGGGTTCGTTGCATTTGGTTTTCCTTTCCGTACCAAGTTATACTAAGTTTTGATTTTGCGTAGATGGCCATGTAACATCTATTCTCATTGAATGATCCGACATAGGGCTGACAGGAAAGCACTCATAGACTAACACTCAGTTCGGAACGAGCTGCAGCACGCCCGTATTTGCCTCCATGATCTCGCTCCTAAACGACGAGCTGGTTGCCGCCGGGAGGTCGCCGCTCGGATGGCTCAACCCGTTTCTGTACAGCCCGGCAGGTCGTCCTGCGTTCAAAGATATCACAAGCGGTACGCTCTTGTGTTTTGTGCTCTTACTGCCCATATATTCATCTTCATATCTCGTGCAGGCATCAACCCCGGTTGTGGCACCAAGTACGTTTTTCCTTCTCGATCTGTTGCATTGGACATCGTGCTGAAGCTCGTTGTTAGTGGATTCTCCGCGGAGGTCGGGTGGGACCCTCTGACAGGGCTTGGGACTCCAAACTATGCGCTTCTTAGGGCCGCAGTTGGGTTGTAAGGACAGCACTTGAATTTGGTGATATATGGCTGCAATTTTTGTCTGGTCTTGGCCAATGGTCCGAAGGAATGAAACTCACTTGACACAAATCGACCGTCCTCGCTAAGTCCGGAGACATCGACTCACGAAACAACCAAGCTCCAGGAACGATGCTTCGACCAGGAAGATACGTATCTGAGGCTTCTCAAAGTTGACAGCCCAAAAGTTTCGTTTTTGGTTGGAGAAAAAGTTTCTGACTTGAGTTGTTTGCATCCACAAAATTGGTTTATCAATCAAAGGTTTGTTTACTCTCTGATTCTAATTCTACAGTGGCTAATATGAGTCCGTTTAATTCCCAAAAATCGGCGCGAACGTCCAGCGTCCGCCCAAGTCCCAACTAAAAATGTATTCCTGCGCGCACACCTAACGTGGTCGAGCCGATGGTTTAGAAATCCCACTGGAATCGGATTCAAGTCAGTTTCAGCTTTCGGCGGGACGGATGGGACTTACCAAGGTGCCAAAAGCAGGGATGCCCTCCTTCTTGCATCCTTCCATCATCTCCGTGTTGCCTCCCATATTCGAAGTGATGAAGACCACCTCCGCGCCCCATGAGACGTAAGTCTCCTTGATGAGCTTCATGATATCGGGTCGGCATCCTCGCTCTTTCGAGTCCCAGAGGGTGTACTGTGTCGGGAGCAGGTTATCGTGGATCAACGCCGCGATCGTCGGGCCGAAGGTTTTGGCCTGGTCAGAGCCGATCCAGATGAGATACCAATCCGGGCTCTGCAGGCAGGACGAGAGCGCGGCGCCGAGACCCGTTCCGGTGCAGACCCGAATACCTCGCTTGTATATTTTCGTGGTGTTGGAAACGCCGGCGAACTTGAGCTGCCGCGTCCAGAGGTGGGTAGGCGGATTCTCAACAAGGGACTGGGTGAAATCGCCTTGGACACCACAGATGAGGTAGTGTTCGTCCGACTGCCGGCCCTTGCTGTGAAGACATTAGAATCAGATACAACGCCAAATCATGTTGACGTACGATATAGTTCCGAACGCGTGATATTCCAGCTGGGATCCCCGCGAAATTCTGGCCAGAAGACCCTGCTGCATCCCACGCTCGAAGCGGATGATAGCGACTTTGGGCGACGGCTGCGGCAAATAAATTCAACGGAAATCCTAGCGAGAAGGAATCGAGACATACATGTTCGATCACGACGGGGACTTTGCGAACCGTGAGCCAGGGGATGATGACGCTGTGAATAAAAATCAATATCTCGCGCAGAAACCGGGTTGGATCGACGCACAAGATTGACATCCCAAGTGCAAACCAGAAGTCCTGCTGGTGAATGAATTTGCGGCCATCCGGGTTCCAGGTATGGGTCGTGTGGTCGTAAGAATCGCCGAGAACGACGAAAACCCAGGCTGGATCCACAAGGTCAACTTGAAGCCTCTGGAAACAAAACAAAATTATACGCACTGGATACGAGACCGAACCATCCAACGAGACGGTGATAGCCTTCGAAAACGCTGGAAAAGATTAATATCTTGGTCGAAGCAACAACTAAATGAAGACATACTTGTGGTGGGAATTGCGGATCCAAGGAAAAGCAGAAACAATAGAAATGCACACAGCAACACTGGTGACGACTCCGGCGGCAATGATGGACGCATGGAAGTGGCGATAGTTGATGATGATGAGTACGATACGAAAAACGAGCCAGATGGCGCCGGACGTCGCGCAACCGCTGTGAACTCCACCGAGATGCTGGAAGAAGCGTGTCAATACATAGAATTGAAAGACAAGAACGAAAGGTGTACCTGAAGAGCCGAGGTGCAACCCAAACGGAACCACAGAGGTGGCCACTGTGGGAAATGGTGATTACGTTTCCCAACTGAATCAGTAAAGCGTACCTTGGCAAGCAGGGTGTTGACGATCAAGTATAAGAACCGACCGAAAAGTTCGTTCCTCATCAAAATAGCACACTGCAGGTTGCCGAGAACGAATGCGCCGGTGTATCTTCTCGGGTACTCCCATGTGTTGGTTGCAGCCAGGACCAGCCCGATGAGATTCAAAGTCACGACCAGCGTGAAGAATTTCCTGGTAATGCTGGTCAAGACCAAGGGCTGAAAAGCGATGTGCGAAACCGACCTATACGTGTTGAACCAAAGTTGGAATTGGATCGTCCGACTGGTCTTGCGTTTCGGCTTGGTGAAAGCAAGTGGGGGAACGGTGGTCTTGGGAGACGGCTTAGACAGAGCATTTTCTTTCTCCAGAGCAGGCGTCGATCGGGCGCTGTCGAGTGGAGCGAAGGCGGTGGGTGGTAGAGACAAGGTTAAGGCATGGGTGCTTAGTCCTTTCTCGAGATCAGAAGCGAAGGAAGGCATGGTTTGTTGAGTAGAGTGTTTGTGGGACGGAGGGGATTGGGACGCTTCTGAGAGAGGCGGATAGGTCATTTTATAGACCTTTGGACAGGGAGTGAGACATTTTATTTTTATTTTTGCTTCCGCGGTCTTGCCGTTCCGCCGATCGATCGATCGACCGACTCCTGTATAGCTTGGGCAGTTCGGAATTACTACCGCCTCGCATCGGGAGGGAAGATCTCTCCAAACTTTCTTTCGAGATCTAGTTTTTTGTTGAAACTTGAAAAGCAATTTGAATATATATACGGAGTTGACATGAAGGCTTTCTTGGTCTGAAATTCTATAATCTAGGAAGTATATCATATATGGCACAGCACCCTCGACTGAATGAATTTTTCCCACGGGGGCGGAAAAATCTGACGCGACACGCCGGACCCACGTGATGAGAAAATGAGCACTCGCAGCATTTCCGTTTTGGGATCTTTCTCTTTCTGTCCATAACTCTAGGAGCAGCGTTGGTCTATGTCTATGACTGTGTTTATCTGATGTCTTGTCGTTGGTTCTGGCTCCTTCTTCTTCTCAGTCTCCCCGTTTTAATAAAGGTCAGCAAAAATCATTTTTTCAATACGAAACCCCTCTAAACTTTACAAACCGGCTGTAGTTAAAGTTCAAGACTTAGATCATCCCAAAATTTTGTAAAATTCCCCGTAGAAAAAATTCCTAGCTCATACATGCTGAATTCATTTGAATTCATCCTCCTACGCAGATTATTTTCCAAATTCCCTACTGGGAGCTTGCGGGAAAACACTCGTTTCAATCTTGTGCCAGCTCAGAACCCGAATTCTTCAGATTCCAGATTACGATCATACACATTTGGCAGTTGAAGTTCTTCTTCTATGAACTAATGCGCACCCCAGAGGCCTAAAATATATCCGTCATGTTATTCGCCGCACGTCCTGGGACAAAATATGGGTTCTATGGACTCAAAAGCAGTTCAACACTCCCAAATTTGGCCGTCCTGTCCACTCAGTGTTTTTATGTTATTTCGTGTTGCGATTCCGAAGGTAGTGGATCTGTCCCTCATCCTTATCTGTCTTTTTTTTTTGCAACATGTAAATTTGGGCCCAGATTCATAATCTTCCTCAAACTTGGGCGTTATACAGTCACCGGTGAAAATTTCCCCCACTAACAGCTCATTATCCATCAACCCGTTTATGGCAACTTGAAGAATTGAACCTTGAACTTGAAATTCGATGGTGGTCGCATCCGAAGTGATGGAATATGAAGTGGATGGGCGTCGAGTTGAAAGAGGCGATCAATCGTGATTCTGCAGATATGACGCCGCTTGAAATGTCGGGTCTGACAATGTTCGTGAGGCATGAGACTCGGATGAGGCAGGATGGAAGAGGGATCGGAGTCTGTGAAAAAAGGATAATCGCCAAGGCAAAAGGGTGTATGAATAGTCAGGCAGATCGTTATGGTTCTCGGAGTCGGAGGAAAATTGTAGACTTATTGGGGAGGGGTGACCATGAAGTGAACTGGCTGACCTGCCAGACCAGATCACTGCAAGGAACGTAGCCAGTGATAGCGGGGTGCAAATACCGTACCCGACTGGAGGACGATTTTGCTCCATTGCTGCTCGACGCACATCGTCGGACGTGAAACGCTGGTTGAGCCAGGCCGATATCTTATCACAGTCAATGTTGGCCCTGGAGAGTGTGAATAGCTTGTAGGCCCTAACAGACTCTTCCGTTGCCAGTGTATAGGCTGCTGAGTCAGAGTCTGGGTACGAGGACGTGTGTCTGCTGCTCCCCATTACGGCTTGAGTGGAAATTGACATCCACATCCACATCGGCACGGCGAGCTGCTCCAGCTCGGCATAATGATCGAGAACGAACCCAAAGGCAGCATCTGGTGGAAGCACAACCGCTGGCTGATCTTCTTCCCAGTGGAATATCGAAGTGTGGCAACAAGCTGCAATGGCTAGGATCATGCTATGGTCTCGTACCCAGATTGGTGTGATTGGTAGGTGGGCCAGCATAGTACGGATTAACCCCCAAGGCCCCCATGCCAGGTAGCCTGGGATATCGTGCAGCGTATTAACCGTCCAAGGAGCATCTCGTCGCCAAGAGTGCCCGGGGCATCTGAATCGAGGCATGTATTGCTCCATTGCTGTGAGAAAACAGGATGCAGAGCACTGAAAAATATGTCGTTTGAGAGAGCATTCGTCGCACCCAAAGCCTCGACCATAATGGCCTTTGCAGAGGGATTCAAGGTTGTGGATGCGAGCCAGGATAGTGCGGCATGTGTCCACAGCTTTTCCATGCTATTGACGTGTGCGCGTTCGACCTGTCGTAGGGACTTGGTTTTGGGCAGAGAGAAATCGAAGCCGAAGTGAGGAAATTTTGTTGAGGACAGACCAGTGGTTTTATTTTCAATCAGCCCCGCAAATCCTAGTGCATGTTGGACGAAGGCAAACGGGATTGTCAGAATGAGTATGACGATCAGGAAGCAGAGCTCAAGAAACATCATCCCTGGGCCCTGCACGAAGGAGTAGAGAAGTGCGGTTAATGGGGTTCGGTAGGGGCACCCTATGATCAAGACCGGGATTGCATTCGTGATCACATATGTGGCAAGGAGAAACCCTGCAATGCAGGCCACGACCAGTGCAATTATGCGGTTCAAGGCATATAAGAAGACCACGAGACCAGCCAGGAACGAGAAGAGGGATAGGTGTAAACCGGTAGGGAGGAGGCCAATTATCAACTGCACACCCCACTTATTAAAGCATGCATAGCGAAATTGGCGGATCAAAGCACGCTCACGAGCCGAGCCGGTGACGAACGAAGAGTATTGGCGCAGCCACTGCTTCGCAAGGACGGCAAGGAGGGCGGTGGTGAGACTGAGTGCTAGGCTCGTGAACCAAAGACCGTTAACCCAGAGATCGGTACGGGCCACGGTGAATGATGTGTCGGCAGCGGAAATAGAGTCGAACGAAGTCCCGTTGGTCTGGGCGCGCTGAAGCGCAACAAGCTCCAAAAGAATGGAGTTCGAAACAGCGGCGTTGTCGGGCGAAAGGTTTTGGGATGTCTGCGCCACGAAGGTAGTGAGCACCCCGGAGAAGAGGCCTGCCTGCCCGGTAGGTCAGCCTCCCAGGTCAACTCGAGGGCAGATGAAAAGGCAACACACAAAAACCAGAAGGATATCCAAATTATCCCCAGACTCAACCATCATGTCGTTGTCAAAAATGGCGCTTTCGTCGTTGTAGACGTGCCACACGCGGGCTTCGGGGTCCAGTTCCTTATTGGGCCGGTCTTCGGCGTACTTCCGCCTGTAGTCATTGGGTGCTTAATATATCGGAATGAGTGAGGACCACTGAGATGTTGATGTTGGTTGAGTGACTTACGTACTTGAACAAACTGTTCTGTCCTGCTCAGAGCGAGTCGCGTGCGCGGAAAGGCATTGTGCAAGCCTGGACCGCCAGCGCCGATGCGAGTCCCGATGCTCTCGTTTCTCAAGTTCGGAGTTGTCTGCACACCTGGATCATGCTCCGATGGCGGCGAATGCACGGTCCCGCCTTGCTGCTGGGAAGAGTGGGATACATCATCGGGTAGAGGGGATGGCATCCGTTTCTGAGAATTCTGTGCTCGGTCTTGCTCTTCAGCCCCGCCATCCAGCGAAGTGCCACCGCTGTGCGACGGAATCCGGCCGCATTCGGCATCGGAGACAGATTCCTTCGGAATCAAGCGAGACGGAGTGCGAGAATGACAACCGCTGACGGGGAACGGTCCCGGCAACCGTTCGACTGCAAACGATTTTTCGACCATGAAGACAAGGGCTGTAGTGGGAGTTCAGATGCAAGAAGCACTCAGATCAACACCTGTGCGCTGGCTTCTAAGTACGGTAGTAATCTGACCAACTGTTCATAGGGTGTCACCCGTCACCTAGTGCGTTCATTTTCTCAACTTTCATTTCTCGGCAATCATGGGAAAATTCTCACAAACAGGGACCCAGCAAATGCCAAATCAGAAAATTGCGCATTTTTTGAGCGATTTGGGCCAGAAATCCCCACCATCATCTACACCAAAAGTGTCAGGTTCACAGGTGGCCGTCACCTGTCACCTGAACACTTGGTCGGATTACGACAGTATTCACGTTAACTTGGGTACCAATGGCGTTAGAGCGCGTGGTTGGGACTCGGAACAGGCGTCAAGATTCGAAGTTCAAATAAACTGAGAGAGTTACAGGGTTTATTTATTACAACGCAGCTCACCGAGTGAGTGTATTGCAGTTCTGTACTGACTCGAACTCGTTGGGAATCGCTGGTTGAGACTTCTTTTGACAGACATCGGATTTTTGCAAGTGCGGGCAATAGACGTTGCCTGTTTTATGTAAACTTCAACTTCAACTTCAACTTTACAGTAAAGAGGGGAATGGCTTTTATATGGTCGTGGTGAGTTACAGTTGGTCAGTTAAGAAAACAGCATTTCGCATATTTCTGTTGGGTACGGCTGCTCCACCTATGAAAAACACTTCCTTGAGTGAAATCCTGCGTTCTGGAGCAGCTTGCATAGCCTTGGGGTGCATCTTGCATATTTCTGTTGAAGGTATGGATGCTCTGCCCATGCACCCATGAAAACACTTCCTCGAGCGAAATCCTGTGTTCTGGAGCAGATTGCGTAACCTGGAGACTGTTTGTGGAGAATTTCGCCTTCAACCAGAGACAAGCCAGAGGACAATTTGAGGTAAGCAAAATTAGCTCTTGCCAATGATGTGTCCTTTGGGAATCAAGCTCCAATAGTGTGGTGAGCACAGCCTCCATCTATGGGCCACAAGGCAGCGGAATGCGTGAGGTCACTTGTTTGATTTGAGGTTGGGGCATCCACTGGTATATTCTTTTTCGTTGTTTTACCAAGTTCCTGTAGTGCAGCGGGTACTCTTGACTGGTTTTTCCAGGAATTCATAATCATCTTCCGGTTATTTGCTCATTCAAATTGAGACTGGAGCTTTCCACTAGTGCAGTCTTCTTTTTCTTGTAAGGTCCTGAATCGGAATTTTGCTCAATGTATTGTTTCCCATTTCCTAGTCCTGGCTCAGCTATGTCTGTAGCGGGAGAGGTGATGCAGAGCGGCACCTCACAGTGTTGATCAACTCATTCATATTTTGGATTCCATGGTCCTGATCTTGCACTCCAGAAGTGAAACAGGATTAACAAGGTGGCGACTCAATTGGGCCAGAAATGATTGAAGAGATTGAGTCCGGTTGGCTGTTCTCCATAAAACCCCAGAGCATGCTCAGGCTGTTTTGTACCGTCGATCTCGAAGCCTACCCTTGCCACTGCCCCGACTTGCCTGTCATTTCATTCTGCAAACACATATGTGGTGTTGAGAACAATTTCCCCGATCTGGTTGTGCTGCATTCCCACTATTCCAACCATGGGACAAGGCAGACAACGTCCAACCCATTGTTTGCAACCAGTGTTTACCCAGCCCCTGCAGTATATGGTGTCTATGAGTGCTGTGGGTCTATATACCTGCCCATAGAACCCATAGCATTTGGGATTTTCCTGATGTACCGTGTCATATGCCAGATTCCATCCCATAAGTGCCAAATCTTAGGATTATACATCACAACTCCTTCCGTTATGCAAGTGGCCGGGTAGCTAGCTCGGCAAGTAATGCAGTCGCAGATAATATTGAGATCGCGTTCATTATTACCGGCAACCAGGAGTCGTATAGTACCTCGTCACTTCGTCAGATGTGTAAGTTCGTCAGTTGATGGAGGATCGTCGTCGTTTGATGGGGCAAGTTCGTCAGATCAACACTAAGCGAATGAAAGCTCGTCGGATGTGTTCCCGTGCTCCAAAATCGGTGGAAGTTCGTCGGATAGGCATGCAAATTCGTCGGCAGCCACAACATGTCTGATCCATTCCGTAATCGACAATCCAATTGGTGCGCGACCGATGCTTCTTGTTCTCTCGAGTCTGCCCTCATCTTCTCGTCGCGCCGCTCACGTTCACAGCGCTTCCACGGTGCGTAGCCAGTCCCGAAGCACCCATCGACTGCAGTGACCTCTGATTTGCAGGTGGCAACATGCACGGCTCCAAATTGCCTGCATGCTTTTCTCACTTTCCTTGAGCTCAACGATCTCACCAGCCTACAGACCATCGCACCTCGACAATTCAGCTGAATATTTGCTGGTGGAATTACACCGTTCGCATTTCCCCGTACGTCGACCTTGCCGGGGGCCGCAGCGCACTGGCATTGTCCTGTCTCGAGCTGATTTTTGCTTGTTGTCGTGCTCTGCAGTACTGAAGCACCCATAACAGCCGTTGTTCTTCGTCCTCCGGATCCACCCCTCACATTTCAATCGGTACGCCGTTTCTTTTTTGAGATGAGTGGCACGTTCATTGCATTTCAGTGGAATCTCCGAGTCGAAGGTATGCAGGACTTGAGGGCTGCAGGACAGGTGGTCGACCTAACTGGTTAAACACACACTGCGCTCGCGCGAATGATGACGGCAAGCTCTGATCCAGTCGGTCTAGGTGAGGTTCAGGTTTAGAGGCGCCGTTCAGGACAATGCTCATGCAAAAATCGTCGGATCGTCCTGTTGTGATTAAGCTTTACGATAGCTTGTGCACACGACTGTTAGGTCAATGGTTACAATCCACTGGGGCTTTAGGTCCCAGTGTCTGGCTTATATACTGTACAAACTTGTATCTAGAATATTCTACTAGGTACTTCACTCTCGGGGTAAATTAGTAATATATCAGTAAGCCTTACTCAGCCCTTCGGGCACTTCGGGCTCATATTACAACACGTCCAATGGCGAGCCCATTTCCACTCTAAACCTCGGGAAAATGTTCACTTCACAAGGTACACATTTCGGGAATTTGTGGTCTGAATCTGTGTATGTCAGCATTTCTGGGATGCTTGGGCGTTGGAGCTCTAAATTGTGAAAAGGACAAGGTAGGGATGAAGCAAAATTGAATGGTTCTCTGTACATGTGCTTCTTGCCAAGGACATCTATATATATATCAATAAACCTGCTCGCCTAGAACCCCAATTTAATTGCCTGAAATAAGCCGGAGAGAGAAAGGATTGAATAGCGGTTCTGTGCTGAGGCTGTCATCTCCTGTCGCACCACTTCACGGTTTACGTTGAAGTCACAGGTATTATTCGAATCTATTTCACGCTAAAACTCTCTTCTGAGAACTCACTGAAAACTCCTCTAAGCACGTATTCCCAAATCCACGCGAGTATCAGGGCCTTCCGAATTCAACCGTGTGAATCCACTCTGCTGCACTGATTGCGCACTTTCAACAATTCCTCCGATGTCCCCTTGTTCAAATTTCACCTCCCTACGTATTTAACTCATCGACAAGGATGCGACACCGTCCAACCGAGCCAGTCACAGCTATGACAAAGTACGATGGTCGGGCAGCAGTAGAGGCAACTTCAGGATTTGAATCCTGGATACTCGATCCGACATTTGGTTGTGGGGCACATAGAATGCATCCCACAGCAGCCAAATTTTCAATAGTGTATCTCCCCATTCAGAAGAGACACTGAGTTGGGCGGGATGGCGCAAGGTTATGTGCGGCATATTCTCTGACCCGTGATGGCGGTTGAGGCGCACGTACCTTACACCTCGCCCCACGTCTGCAGTCCTCTTACTCGACCATCCGACGAGGTTGCTCTTCAACGGTGCCCCATTTGGCATGCGACGAGCTTACTGTCCAACCCGACGAAACTAAACACCATCTGACGAGCATCCACATCCGACGAAGTGACGAAGTACAGTCACGGCGAAATTAGATGGATGACCCCATTTGGAAATTACCATCAAACCCCGGCCTTTTCAGCATCTCTGAGCTCGGTTGGGGCCCTGTGCATGGTTAAAGTGCTGGATATGTTTGTAGTAGCTTGTGAGAGACATGATAAGGAGAAAAAATCAATTAATTTGAGTTGTATACACATTGCAAACAGCTACTGTTCAACTTGACCAGATATGCTGTTGTGGTGCTCTGATAGCTATGAAAATTTCTCTGCATCAGTCCTATGTAATTTGGAGTATGATCCAACATTTTAACTATGCACAGGGCCCCAACCGAGGCCAGAGATGGTGAAAAGGCCGGGGTTTGATGGTAATTTCCAAATGGGGTCATCCATCTAATTTCGCCGTGACTGTATGTGAGGGCTCCGGCAACCAGTGGTACACCATCAACAAGAAAATTGACAGCGATCAGGGCCTTCACATGGAGACCGTGCTCAAGACACAGCGTCAGACCTGGTTTAAACGTCGGAGTCATGACACCGCTCTTTGGTTGGTGTTCCAAGTTATGGCGTTCACTTTGTACATTTAATATTTCACACAAACAAGTGTTTGCACACACAAGTTTTCGGACTCTCACACACGCAACTTGGGTTGGATTCACACACACAAACATTGGCGGTTTTCACACACAACTTTTACGCACTTTCACACACACTTTCCCGGGTTAATTTCGCACATACAAAATTTCGGGAGTTTTCACGCACAGATCTAGGCTTCACACACACACATTTTGTAAGATTTTCACACACAAACTTGGTCCTTTCCCCCCGTTGTACAACCTATCTACGAATCCCCTCCCGTTATCCCGTACTGCTTCATCAACTGTGTAATTGCATTGTCGATAAGCGTCTCCTCCCCCTTCAAAATACTGGGCGACTCCGTAGTGCCCTCCAAACCCTCACAAGTCCGACGATGACATTCGACGTTCATGGTCCCGACAGGATAGGTGTTCAAGTTGTCAAGGATTTCGGAGCCTGCTAGCTCATCTTTAATCAAAGCTCCCAACACACCTGACGGCGACATCCACATTTTTTCCCACTCGTTAGCGCAGCACGTATGATTGGAGCACCAATTGCAGTGATTCGGGGTCGGTGGCTTCAAAGCAAGAGTCAGGCGGTAGTCCAGCACCTCAGCTTGGGCTCTGGCTAAAGCACGGTAAGCTGCCCACCCCATGAGTGCCTCCTCCTCCAGGGTAATTTCGGTAATGGGCACTGCCATTAATTCGTCGAAGCCCTTCGCAATCCAGGCTTTAATCTGGTAATCAAACCCCATCTTCAAGCGGAGAACGGGCCCCAACTCCTCACGGTTATCCAGATGGCGGCGGGCGAACTTGAATCCGGCATCCACAGCAAAAAAATGGCTGAGCTTCAGGAGTGCACAGGCGGTTTCAAGGTCGGGATCATCGGAAGACCAGCTGTAGGTTCTTGAGTCTAGGCATGCAGCTGAATTTTATTCCCAACTCACCCTTGCAGGAAGATGAACTCCAGGAATTTCTCAATCTCCATACCGGAAAATTGTGCCGGAAGTATGATCGCCGTTTCGTCGCTGGTGGCTTCCAGGCCTTGCTCCTTGGCTTTTGCCAGATATTCCCTGCTGTTATCGGTCAACTTTAGGGGAGGGAGGGCTGGATTTGGCAGGCTGAGCATCCCCTTGAAGACGTCGCTTTGCCGCATGAGAGGAGCTCGATAGACGTTGTAGAGTGTTCCTGAACCATCGCCCGCCTTCAATAGGTTAGTTGTGAATATGATAATAAAATTACTGCATTTACTTTCAAGGTCAGAAACCCGTCTTCAAAATACAGCGTAGGATGTCTGGCCATGGAAGTCGTATGGGTTCACCGCCCTCAGCGATCACATGGCTTACATTTTTCACTCCCAACTACCATGGAGTCTTTTAACTTTCTCGACAATATCCCTCCTCTGCCGCAAAATGCCCAGCCCTGGACTGCCAATGTTATTTCTGGTAGACAGGTCATCGACAATGCCTATGTCCGAGCACTCCAAGCCCTGCATCAGGAGGACAGCGATCCACTTCGCTACAAGCTCCTATCTTCGAATATAATCGACAATTTAATTCCGATTCTCGAAGGATTGGAGACAGAGGTCCCCAGGGATTGGATCGACGACTGCGCCAACTTACTGGGACCTCTAGTTTATGAGCTCCAGGTTGCAGCACTTGCGGCGGAGGGAGTGTAAGTTTTTTTTTGGCCAACATCTAAGTTAATAATATTGACAGCTTCTCAGAGAGCGGGACAACATTGTGCTCTTAGAACCCGTCACCAAGAAAAGCACTGGTAGACGTGGCCGTCCCCCCAAGTACATAGATCCCGAGTACCTCAAAGAAGCGACAGCCGCAAATCGCAACATAAAACTCGGTGCTCTGGCAACTGCCCTTAACGTTCACCGTCACACGCTCAGAAAGCGCTTGCGGGAGCTTGGGCTACAGAAACGATTTGATGAGATTGACGACGATGAGCTCGACCTCCTTACACGACAATACAAAGCCAAGAAACCGACCTCTGGCCTACGTTATCTCCGTGGCCATTTCCGGCGACATGGCCTGCGTGTGCAAAGAGAAAGGGCGCGGAATTCTTTGGAGAGAGTCGATGCTCTTGGCCAGGCCCTTCGAACACATCTTGCTATCAGACGACGGCGCTACAAAGTCCCGAGACCGAACTATCTCTGGCATTGCGATGGGCATCACAAGCTCATCTGGTGGGGGATTGTGATACACGGGTTTGTTGATGGCTTCTGTCGCACGGCAAGTCTACGTCATGGGAGGTTTGCAAATTCCTGCTAATTCCTTTCGCAGGTCACCGGCCTTCGAGCAAGCACCAACAACCTCGCATCAACTGTCCTTGAGGTTTTTATGGCGGCTATTCAGAAATACGGCACACCCTCCCGACTTCGCGGAGATCGAGTGGGCGAGAACACCCAGGTCGCAATTTGGATGGTGATGCACAGAGGGCCCGGGCGCGCGTCATTCATGTGGGGCTCGTAAGTCTCCTCCTCTGTGTCAATATATTCCCCTGACCGATTTTTTAGATCTACTCGCAATACACGAATAGAAAGATTATGGGTGGAAGTAGGAACTCAGTTTGCACGACGATGGAGAGCCTTCTTCACCCGTCTGGGCCGTCTTCATTGTCTCGACGCAAGGATCCCGCTCATCTATGGCTGCTGCATCATTTATTCCTCTCCGAGCTGAACGACGATTGCCTTGAATTTCAAGAAGAGTGGAATTTGCATCCACTGAGCGGCCGTTTGACCAGCGACCAGAGTCCCGCCGTGAGTTTTGATACTCCGTCGCCAATTAGCTCTTTTAAAAATTTCCTTCCAGGACATACGCTTCCTTGGCCAGCTCACGGAGGGGGTCTACCGCCATGACCCTCTGGATGGCATACATCCAGACGCCATCAACAGATACTATGGTGTTGCGGGTCGTCGTCTGCGCCGTTCTAGAAACCGGACTGGGGCAGGCATCAGTTCTGACGACGAAGCGGAAGAAGACGACAATGATGACGAGCATGAACCAAATGTGGAGGAACAGCTCGAGAACCAGGTCCAGGCTGATCTCGTCCAAAATATTCGCCACCAGCCCGTCAAGGTTGCCAAGCACCGTTCTCCTTTCAAAGACGAGGAGCTGGAGGACCATTTCTTGTCCCTTTTGGAAGATCTTCTCGCTCAGCCGGCGGTTCTTCCTGAAGATTACGGTATTCTGGAGGACGAATGGGAGGAAGACGACTATCCCGAGATCGAGATTATCCGGCCAGGTACGAAGGGAAAGGAGTTGGCGGTGATCCTCCCCCGTGCAGAGTGGTTTCCTAGGGCAGCGCGGTGGGCGCAAGGCCTGGACCTCATGACCAGAGTTTTGCATGAGCTGGAGGACGAAACCGATTCAAGCAGTTCCACTATTTCTTACGACTCAAACGACTCGGATTAGCTTGGTGAATTATTAAATTATGCACTTTACATATAGAAAGGCTATCGTTCCCGCTATCTATATGCACCCATTATCCTCTTCCATCCTCATCCAACTATTTTACCAGTCAGTCCATTCCGCGTTCGCCTCCAAGCTGCAGTCGTGGCCTGCGGGAGAAAGAATATTAGCGCGCAAGCACAATACCAATGGAATTGGAATGCATACATAATTTCAAATCCAGCACCTGTCGCCCCGACCAGTGCCTTGGATGTGCCTAGTCCGTGTCCGCGAACAAGCGCCGCCCTCGTTTGTCCACAGCCCCCTGCAAAAAATCGCCATGCTGCCGAACACCAACTGCGCGCGGCGTCTCGAGCCGCACGCCCGAGCTCGCCGTTCGTCTGCCTGCTTTGTTTGCAAGTTGGAGAGGGAGCGAGCGTGACCTCGTGTGCACTCCGAAGTTAATGTTTCTCTGTGCGTTATGCTACCCGCGACTCGGCACTGCTGTGCTGCCAACAAGGTGGTCAGCAAGAGCAGGGAGAGAAAGGCCACAGGTTGCAAACTCACATTACCTGGCATCAATGTCGACGTCGCGGACAGCACGCATTTGGGAAAGCGATGGCGGAGGCGATGTTATGGAACACAAGAGGGCACCTTGATGCTGCTTATGTCAGTTTATAAGATTTGGCCAAGGATAGACGTAGTTAAGACTTACCTTGGTTGCTGGAAGATTGCAGAAGTCTTGGCCGATCTTGACGCTGCGACGCTGCGCGTGCACGCGTTCGTGAGCGGGCGGGCTGAAACGCATCGGCGATCGATGGGGGTCCTTCTAACGAAGATATCAGTGCTTTGGATCATAAAAAACGGCCAGGAGTTGAGTGAATAAGACTCACATTAGTGAGTGGGCGCATTTTGGCCCGATCCCGACGCTGCGACGCTGCGCGCGCACGTATTCATGGACGGGCGGGCCGAAACGCATCGGCGATCGATGGGGGCTCTTCTAACGAAGATATCAGTGCTTTGGATCATAAAATACGACCAGGAATTGACTGAGTAACACTCACATTAATGAAGGACACATTTTGACACAGCCCCGATGCTGCGACGCTGCGCGCGCGCACATTGGTGGATGGGCGGGCCTAAACGCATCTGGGCTCAATGGGGGCCTTTTAAATGAGATGTTAGTGGTCTGGATCAAGAAAAACGGGCAAGAATTGAGTGAGTAAGACACACCTCAGTGAGCGGGTGCATTTTGGCCTGATCCCGACGCAGCGACGCTGTACGAGCACGCGTTCGTGAGCAGGCAGGCCAAAACGCATCGGGGCGCGATTGAGGGCCTTCTAACAAAGATATTATTGCTTTGAATCAAGAAAAACGGACAAAAATTGAGTGAGTAATACGTACAATTGCGGGTGAGTGCATTTCCTGCAGGAGGGCTTTGCCAGGCAGCCAGTGCCAGATTCCTGCAGTCAAAAGCACGTCAGATAAAGTGCAATTGAAACAAGAAGACCTGCCTTAGGGAAAGGTAGGCCTCTCACTTGAGAAAGGATGGGAACGACGAGGTGGGTGAACGAGGTCTGAGGGTACAGTGTTAATTGTTGAGGGCGTCGTTTTCCAGAGAATATAATCGGAGCGGGCGCGGCAAGGGGCTACCAATTTCCGAAAAATGTACCGGGACCCCATATTTATCGCCCCAATGAGGTCCGCGTCGGCTCCGCATTGCGGAGCAGCAGTTGTCCGAGAAGCGGGGGAGGGAAGGAAGGGGAAAACAAAAAAAGCTGCTACAGGTTGGTTTTATAAGTTTTTGCAAACGAGAGACAGAGTCAAGACACCTACGGAAGATGGCGGAAATTTCGTCGAAAACAGTCGCCGAGAGCCTTGAATCCGCTGGGATCAAATTCTACAGAGAATTCTATGTAGAATTTTTTGATCGGAGAGGTGAAAATGATTACCGGGAAATTCTCTAGAGAGAAAAGTGATAGGGCGCGTAGAATTGATGTAGAGCGCGTAGAATTGATGGTAGAAATGTTTGACAGCTTGTTGCAGCCCACCCGGACGCGTCGCGCCAACGTCTTCCTCCTCCTGTTCTTCTCGTGTCCTATGAGCTTACAGGATATCTCTGCTGCCTTGCTTTGGTTCTCCCAGCTTCAGACTCTTAATTTCCATGGTCTGACTCAGTTCTTGTGGTTTGCCTGTGTGGTTTGGCAGAGCATTGCGTTCCATCAGGTCAACAACCAGTGGCCACCTCCTGTGCTCCCTCTCTCAGCCCTGGGATCTTGGTGTCAGGGATTTGACTTTGGTTCAAACCTGCCGGGCTGGTTCAGGAAGCTGTATGGGACCATGCAGCCGTTTCTGGGAGTACGAGTAACACCAAAATTACTATGTACAATAATTCAGCTCTTGCCCAAGGTACCTGTGAGTAACCACTCTCGGAGGTCATACAGAAAGTTGATTCTAAAGCTTTCGTCATATCTACCCACCGATTCGAATTTGCATCGATTCCGAGTGTACAAACCATCGCGAGTCGGACGATACCATGACCTTGATGTGTTCTCTTATCTACAAGGGCACACTATTCACGGCTCGAAATGGTGCTCTTCCACTCTTCATTGCATTGCTGCAGTCAGTAATTACGTCCAAATGTGATTGTGCGTCCATACTAACTTCGATCCTCAAGAATGCAATCGCCCCTACTACTACAACTACTAGGTTCATAAATGTCCTCGCCTGAACTTCATATCTGACCATCCCAAATTCTATTTCTGTAGACTGTAACCGACCTTTAGGCTTATCCAATGTTGAGAAGTTCTAAGGCTCATGATGTCCAATATCAGCCGAATACCAACGTACTCGATTCGCACAACCAAAATACCATTTTGGGAAGCTAGCGGTAGTGGCCCAGAGTAAAACTAAACGTCCGAGGCTCCGAGCACATCTTTGAAGGCATCGTAAATGCCGAGAAGCTAACTCCGTCCACTCGCTTGTTGTTTCTGCGGAGTCGCCCGGCGGTGTCCGGGTGAAATTTGATGGTAGAAAGATGATCATCAAAATTCTACGAGAATTCTACGGTAGAATTTGATCCCAGCGGATTCAAACTTCTGCAGTCGCCCTGTCGACGCCTTTCGAATGCGAGGCCAAAAAGAATGGAAGATAAGTACGTCTAGAGGAGTTTCCGAAGATTTAGTAGGCCTCGGGGACACTGGGAGGTCGTGAAGAATGAGGATAGTAGAGGAAGAGAGTAAGAGCTGATTTCCTTTTTGGGACATCAACAACTATTTCTTCCCATCCACCACCTAGTCGCGTCGCGTCGGCGCGTTTCCTTCAACATAACGCCGTGGGATCTGTGACCTGACGCGTCGAGAATCGACGGACGTCCGTCAATTCCTCTGGCCCTCCAACTTGGCCTAATCTTCATCTGAAATCGTCTACTGCCACCCGTGCTCGATGTTTTTGTTCCTCCCGACGTCACCGCGTATTTTGTGGCCTTTACAGGTGTCCAGAGCGGAGATCTCCCCCGCCCTGGGTTAGGGATTGTTACGGATTGTCTAGTCACTTTATTCACCATTCTTGATTCGCGTATATTTTTTTATGTACAAGAACAAATTAATTGCAATTAATGGTACAGGAATGGCCTGAATTACTATACTATTTGAATGGAAATTGGAAGACTGAGTAAGGACTGGTGATTGAGATAAAAGATAAATAAAGGGCAGAGTCCGAAGAGGAAGAGATGTCCGAGGGATAAGATAAAATAAATAAATGAAGGCGAGAGACGAAAATAAATAATGAAATGGAAACTGAGAAGGACCGAGTAAGGACTGTGGGGGAGAGAAACTAAGAGATGATCAAATAAGGATAGGGTACAAGGCTAAGAAAGGGCGTAGGATGGGGAATATACTGGTAGGAAGAGGATTTACGGCGCTCCCGGGTTGGACCAGGGATCTTTGTGGGCGCGGCCACGGCCCATCTTCCGAAAGCGCGGTGCGGCTGACCCGACAACAGGTACTTTTGGAGTAGGAAGGGTGACATTGGAAGACCCACCCCCGGTGTCTGGGATCGGGTTAGACCAAGTCGGTAACGCCCAGGTGGGTGTGAAAAGAACACCTGCAGAAGTGGACGCAGCGGAATGAGAGGCTGAAGGGGTGGAGGCAGGGAGTGTGGAGGAGCCTGCAGAAGAGGATTCACCGGGTGTATCCTGAGGTGGGGGGGAAAACGATTCAAATTCGAAATCGGCTGAAAAGTCGAAGGGAGAGGGAGATCGATGGGCAACAGACGGAGCCGGCGAGGCTGATTTTAGTCCGAGTACCGAGGCAAGGGTGGGGACAGGAGGAGGTTCATCGTCATCGCTGACTACGACAACACCGCCGCTAGTAGATCCGGAAGGGCCCTCCTCAAGCTCTTCTAGGCCGTCACTGCTTCCTGGGACAAAAAGTGGTTTGTGCTTTAATACCCCTGTGCGAAATGTCAGTAGGTAGGAGAACTTGAAGGCTAACATGTCTGCACGCGCACCTGTGGATAGACGAGTCCTTTTTTTTGCTGCTTTTCTCATGTCGGATTCGTCCTCGCTGTCAATACCTAGATCTCAGTTAGTGACATGGAATGAACGTAAATCGAATAATCTGCTCACCTGGCTCGGTCTTGATCTTAAGCTTCTTCTTGTCCGCTAATAGATCCTCAGCGAAGGATAAAGCAAGATGGAAAAAAAGCACCTGGCTTGCGAGGCGTCATGATTATGTCCTCGGACGGCACAGTGTCAATATCGCTACCCAAATCTTCGCTCTCGGGTTCACCCCATTTCCAGTGTCTCTGAGGTATTTTGACCTTGGACGCTTCACGGTAGATTAGCATTAACAGCGAATAAAAGTGGGTTTCGGATACTCACCAAGGAATAGGACTCTCTCACTGATGGGCCTACCTGGAGCCTTGCAGTGGTCTGCGAGCTCAACACCCGTTGGCAGTTCATCATGAGCAAGCGTAAGGATTTTTCCTTTTCTAGTGCAACCCATCCACAGCTGGTTCTTGACGTCCGCTGAATCAAGTTGAGGGTCGCCAGGGTACGGCTGCTGCTCTAGATACGCCATAGGCTCGGGGAGCCAGCGCTTGATCTCTTTATTGGTGCGCTTGTTGCTCCAGGCGGTATTCACAACAAGAGGCTCGGTGGGAGTAGGCAAAACAACCAGTTTTGCCTCGCGCATCTTCGACATCTGCTCGGAATCGGGAACTTTGGAGTCACGCAGAGTACCGTCCTAAGAAGATGTCAGAGAACCGTACAGAATGGTGGAGATGAGATGTACCGGTGCCACTCCTCCCACAATCAGGACCAGCTTCCCGAATTTGACCGCGTCTCCTTTGGCTTCAGGCACTACTTTTGCCTATGAGAGTACGTCAGCTTCGATAATAAAGGCAGAGAGATTAAATTGATTCACAGGGAGGGTCACTTTGTTTTTGCCTTTGTTGGTTTTCTTGGGAGGAGGTTCAGTGTCCGTCAGGTTTGACTTCCGCTTCTTGGGTCTGAGTCCAGCGCTCATCTCAGTCTCGGCCTCCTCCTGGGAGACCTTGGCTGGGATTGAGCTCGATCCCAGCTTGCCAGCATCGCGGAAGCCCCTGATGAATGAGCCCACGCTGGATTTGGGCTCCGGATGGGCACTTTCGATATGGCCGCAGCTGCCACAGAGTCGTCGCCCAGTGTCGTCAAGATAGGGGTCGGTGCAGCGGAGACAAATGCATTGACCACCGTCTGGATCTTTACCGCGACAACAAGTAGGGTCCGACATATTTTATAGGGGATGAAAAAAAAGGAGTGTAGTGGTAGTTGGTGACAGAATTTTCTTGCTGTGACACAGGTGACTCAAAGACTCAGTTTTGTTTCCGTCGTCGACGCCAACAGCGAAGAGGTCTTTGAGAATTCCCACTGGAGCATTTGAGAAGACAAACATTTCTATTAGTCCTACAGTATAGCTGGTTCACAAGATAGGCCATATAGCGCTCCTTGTCTGGTGTAAAAGGACTTGCAACAGATCGAGTGTGGTGATGGCGGGAAGGCGGCGCAGGGACACAGGGGTAAACATACCAAAAAAGGCAACCTAAAATGTGTGTGCGCGCCCTGCCGTAAATTTGTGTGTGTGAAACCCATCACTTTTGTGTGTGTGAACACATTTGTGTGTGAAATATTAAATGTACAAAGTGAACGCCATACCAAGTCGCTGCCAGGCATCGCAAAGATTCGCTTCCAAACCTTCCGGGCATGTCCGGTCAGCACCCTCGGAAAATCAGGATCCTCAAATAGTCGCCGACCTCCGGTATCCCCCCAGTCACGGATTGCAGTTCCAAGTTCACGAATGCCTTTGTTGAACTCCGTCCAAGATTTAAACTACGCGAAATATTTCTGGGACAATTCCTGCAAAGCAGGCCGAATCTACATGACAAGTGTTTCACAAACTCGGTCTTGGGCACACCTAATCACAAGCTGCCGTCATTCAGATTACGGGGAAGTAGAGATTCATCTCGAAGTATGTATCCTCCGTCGCGCTCCTGAAATTCTTGTAGGAATTCGCCTTTTTGAGATTCATCTCGATCACCTGCGCTTCGGTCACCTCGACGAACGCAGCGGCATTGCTGCCTCCAAGTGCGCCGGAGGCGAAGTATCGTTTAGAAAGCACCGGCCCGAAATTGATCTGGGTCACCAGCTGCGTAAGGGTGTATTAACGACCTGCATTTCAGGCGTGGATGAGGCGACGTACCTCGATAGCGTACGCGGAAGTATCGCGTGAGGCCGTTTGGGCCAGGGATGATTTATCCACGAAGTCAAGGAAGGCGGCGAATTTGGGCTCGTGGGACGTCCTGCGCGCGCGGTATGGCGCGAGGTCTGCGGGCAGTGTGATGGACATCCTAGTGGTATCAAGTGGGGGATCACAGCACTACAGACGTTCGGAGCGCTTAGAAGCTTAAGAGGGCGTGTTGTGGGGGCTGGGAAGGCGGCCCTGAGAAATGGGGTGGCCATCGGGCACCCAAGATTAACCGTTCTTCAATGAAATCCTACGAAACCTGTGCTATTTCCCCATATATTCACACCCGTTTAAGGTTGGTCTGCTGTTCTTATGCTTTTTACTCCGTAGGTCCACGGTATTTTTCCACACTTCCAGCCCCATGACAAACTAGTACGCAATTCATTTCCAAGCTCCGGAAGAACTGAGAACTGTCGAACACAACCCCAATCGAGACAGTTAGAGCTAACAACAGGGGATGTCGAGCAAGAAACCGGGGGAAAAAAAAAAAGCCAGTAACTCGTGGATGATGCCGTCGGGAGGAATCGAACCTCCGACTCCCCCCCCATTCAAGACTTCGACCACGTAGAACTTGGTGAGGGCGACCACCATGCCCCACGACGACTTTCCTCAATACCCAAAGTTTTGTGTGATATCGACCCTTGTTCGCTCAAGAGCAACTGTTACGCGTTTCAATTTTTTTTTCCTTTGTGAACCTGGCTCCAACCTGGCTCCGCTCGGCTGCAATCGGGACTTTCCGAGATCACCAGCAATATCTCCATTTTCCGTTTTCGTCCTTGCCACATCAGGAAAATCCCAAATGCTATGGGTTCTATGAGCTGTTACATAGACCCAGATAGACATTCATAGACGCCATAGCAACGTTGCTATGGCCTCTATGGCTTCTATGGTGTCTATGGGTGTCTATGTGGCAGCCCATAGCAATTTGGCTTTTTCCTGATGCAGACTCGTCTCACCTGGAAAAGAGCATCCTCCCTCAGCGCTGAGCCCCCATGCCTGCTGCCTTCAAGCTCTGCGCAAAAGTAGCGCTCAATACTGGCTCATCAGACCCCGCTATCGTCGCTTTGATACGCTTTGGCCCTCCTCGAGACATCAAAGCGTCGGGATATAAGATACCGCACAATGTATAGCCTCTCCTCCCCTCCACCGCGACATTCGATCCATGCCACCAGCCAGAAATACATTCAGCGGAGATGCGGGAGATTTCGACAAGAAAAGAGAGAATAATAACAATGCTCGAGTGGCGGGAGGGACTGGCAGGACGCGGCGCATGCTTGGACGACTCACCTCATCCACTTGGCTCCCTGGCGCTCGTTTGCGCGAGATGTATGTCTCAGCTACACCCTCGAGGATGCCTTTGGCGGCACGGAATACGACCGAGCCCAGTGCTTCTGCTGTGAACCGCTGGAAGTTTCTCCCTCGGGCGGTAGGGGGGAAGAAGGGCAAGGCGGCGAGATTCGAGAGGTTACTTTCAAAAGGGCGGGAAGATTCAGCAGCATTCGACCTCTGCGAACTCACGGCCTCGCTCGAGCTGTCGTCCAAGACTCGCATCGTGTGTCCCTCATTCTATCCTCTTTTCTGCGTACTGACCCGCCAAAGTCCAAACGGTCCGATCCTTACCCACCCAGCACGCTCAAGGTCTCTGCGCCTGCGCCGGTGACGGTTTTTACCGCCAGCGTGCCCTCGCCGTCCGCATCCGTACGTCTCTCTCCATCTTCTCTGTCCTTCAGACCTGCTGCTGACTTATCCCTTCCGCAGGGCCCTCGGCGCCAAAACGCCATCATCGCTCCCCCACCTCCCCCAGCCCCAGGCACAAACCCCCGCCCAATCCACTACATCCACGCGCTAATGTCGATGGGCGCGCCGCTGACCGCCGATAACGGTAGCCTGCGTCTCAAGCGTCCCGAGCACGAGGAGACGAACGGGATAGCCGAGGTCCTTGCGCAACTGCAGGTGCGTCTTTCTATTTGAATTCAAATTCGAGGTAGCGGACTCTTGCTCACGCGCACTTGGTACAGATGAAGACCTCATCCGCACCCGCGCCTACCGTGGATCGCTCACCGACGCCCGTCCCCACCACCACTATCGAGCGGCGCACGGCGCACGCGCAGCCTCTCCCCTCGCTCCAGGAACAGGCAGGAGAGGTCATCGCCGAGGTCGCGGTATGTCTTTTTCTTTCTTCCATCTTATATGCACGGTGCATACTCATTTGATTACCCAGGCAAGCGTCCTTGCACCCAACAGCACCCCGAACGCGTTCACAGGGAAGCATAGCGCGTGGAATGCCCCCGCGTCTGCGTTCGCGCAGCGCCCACCAACGCCCACGCCTACCCTCACCTCCACCACCACCGCCAACGCCTTCGAGCACTACGCACGGCGGACCCACCCCTCCGCCCCCGCCCTAGTGGGCAATGGTGATAGCCTCGCCGCGCAGGCAAAAGCGCTCCTGGCCCGCATTGAGGTGTGTTTTCCTTCTTCTTCCCCTATGTATCGGTGCTAATCTTAAATCTGCTGTATTGTAGGCGCAAACCTATCCGAAGCTTGTATCTGCGTCCGCGTCGGCGGCCATGGAGCACGAGTCGTCGAGCCACATCGCCAACGCCGACGGCTGCAACCCCTTCGAGCGTTACGCGCAGGAGAGTCCTTGGGCTCACGCGTCTATAACTGCGGCCGCGGTCGCTGACGTGCAGCAGCAGGAGCAGGAGCACGACGTCATTCCCGACGCCGGCAACGCATTCGAGCGTTACGCACAGGCGAGTCCGCGGGCTCACGCGTCTGCGGCCGCGGTCGCTGATGTGCAGCAGCAGCAGGAGCAAGAGCACAATACCATGCCCATCGCCAACGCCGGCAACGCATTCGAGCGTTACGTACAGGCGAGTCGGTGGGCTCGCGCGTCTGCGGTCGCCGTCGCTGACGTGCAGCAGCAGCAGGGGCAGGAGCACAACGCCATGCCCATCCCCAACGCCAACGCCGGCAACGCATTCGAGCGCTACGCACAGGCGAATCCGTGGGCTCACGTGCAGCAGTCATATCCTCCGCCCCAACCCCAATCTCAATCACACTATCAACCTCAATACCAGCCGTCCCAGGACCAGCAACACCAAGCCCAGACGCAGGAGCAGGAGTACACGCACACGCCTATGTATTACGCAGGCCGGGAAGCGTACGACGCGGGGATGGAGCAGGAGCAGATACATTTCGATTCCGACTTCGAGCAGACGACCGCGTTTCCCCCCGTCCTGACGCTCGAACACCTCGCGCACCTCGCGCACCTCGCCGCGCAGTGCACCTCCCCCGCGGACTTCGTGCAGCTCGCGCGCCTCACGCCGGAGGAGCTGCTTGGCTACCTCGTGGAGTGCGCGCAGCAGCAGCAGCAGGACGTGTATTACGCACACCCACACGTGCAGCCCCAGCAAACCTACGACTACGCGCCCACATCCACATCATCGTCATCACCCTCACTCCTCTTCGGCCCCCAGGGCTGTCCCACCCCCGCACGGCCAGAGGAAGAGGTGGAGGTGGAGGTGGTGAGTCTGGAGACGGAGGCGCAGACGGAGTGGTGGGCTGCGGTGGGTGGGGAGACGGAGACGGAAATGGGGCCGGCTCGGAGGTGGTATAGCGTTGAGGGGGAGGTGAAGGTGAAGGTGGGCAGGGTGAGGGAGAGAGGGAGGGAGAAGAGGGGAATGAGGATGGAGCGGGACGACGACGCGCAGGTGAGCGAGCTTTCTTCTCCTCCACCTTGCCTGCACCGCACGTGGATATGGATACGAACTGAATTGATACGTACCTTTTTTGGTTTTTGCAGGCACTGGCGTTGGCGGCCGTGGGGCACATGGATCGGAGGGTGTGGCGGACGAGGTATATGCGGATTGGGCTTGAGCGGCATTTTGAGGATGCACGAGCACCTGTACCTCATCCCCATCCCCCCTACTCCCCCTTCGACTCAGACTCCGACTCAGACTCGGATTCCGACGGCGAAGACAGCTCCTCCTCCTTTCGTTCCTCCTCTTCCTCTCATTCTCGTTCGTACTCCTCCACCCCCTCTGCCCGCGCACGCATACGCTCCTCTCCCTACCCCCGCCCGTATTCGCACTCGCACTCACACGCAAAGACTCAAACCCGCCCCCCGCGCTCATGCCGCGGTCTCGTCGACTCGGTGTCATGGCTCTTTGGGCGCGTCGGCGTCGGGGCTTGAGCTCGGTCTTGTGGTTTTCCTCGGCTTCTTTCTACTTTTATTCGTACTTATTCGTCTTACCTTATTGGTGTAATATCCACAGTAATCTCACTGTACTTGTAATTGTGTTTTAGCGTACTTAGTTAGCTAGACAGTCGCCCCCTGCTCACGTATTCCAATATATAATCGGGTTTGAATTCGGGAAAGATTTGTGTGCGTGTCTTGTCTTTTCTCGGACATTTCGGCCGACGCGGCCGATACATGCTTCACCCAACTTCCACCTGTTCGAAGTTGGTTCTAAGACTCGGCGGATCCGGCTCGATGAAGTGAGCATAGAGCGAGGGAGGAGGACGTAATCAAGCGCGTTGGTAGTCGGGGATAGCGATAAGAGTGGGCGGAAGGCGCAAAAATGGAATGACGAACCGGAAGCCGCCGGTCTGCCAGAGCAGCGCTGGGAGATATCACTGGATTATTGTCGAAACCGAATATGAATGTGGGGCGAGCACAGTGCGAGACGGGAATACGTACACGTGGAGCTAGATTTAATCAGTCCGATCAATGTCGGAAATTAAGACGGCGTTACTATTACGCCCAATGGGTCTGAATTTGCACAATGGGTCTGAATTTCGCACTTTTCTCCTTCATTTCTTGCTCTTTTCCCTCGGAGTTTTTTCCATAGTTACCTGCACTAGTTGACTAAAGTTGTATGAAAAATCTATGGGATACGGCGAGAGGAAGGTATTGAGAACGGGTGCCTGAACCATCAAAGTCGGTGATGTTTTGGAAGTTACTTATGCTCTGGCCTTCCGGGTTACTCTGAGCCTCCGGAAAATTTTGAGAGGTATAATATAGTTGATAGTGAACCTTCTGTCTCTTCAGATATTTTTTCCGGGAAGCGGTTGTTGCGTTATGGAGGGAACGGTCTCGAAGGTCACAACATGTCACGTCATTTGTTTAGCGAGCGGAGTTTTAATTCGTCACGCTCCTCCACTAGAACGCAACGCCTCCGCTCCGGAGAAACATTCTGAGGAGGTAGAAAAGTTGGTATATTGTATCTTATACCTCTCAATTTTTCCCGGATGCTGGGGGCGAGCTGGGAAGCCAGAACATCGTCATCTTCCAAAATGTCGCTGAGTTTGATGGTTCAGGAACCCGTTCGCAATACCTTCCTCTTGCCGTATCCCATAGATTTTTCATACAACTGTAGTAAACTAGTACAGGCAACTATGGAAAAAAACTCCGAGGGAAAAGAGCAAGAAATGAAAGAGAAAACTGCGAAATTCAGACCCATTGTGCAAATTCAGACCCATTGGGCGTAATAGTATTACCGGTACGACGGAAAAGGATGTTGTTTGCACCTCCTCGTCTCTGAGGTTGAACTCAATTTTCAGGAAGAGCACCCCAGTTCATTGCTCCCCGATTTTTCTTTTCTATCCTTGAACTATTCACTGTCGGTGCGAGATGAAAGCTTGCTGTCATTGTAGAAGCACCGCTGTCAATCCAAGTTTGGCACCCACGTAAGTACTGCACCCGAACAATACGGTGACCACGCAACGCCCTCAAGTCCTCACTCTGAGCACCGCAGCTACGACCCTCTAGCTCATCAACACTGAGCTGCAGAATTGACTGATCCGCATTTCGAGCGGGACTGCAACAGTTCATTCGGGAGCCCGATATGGAAGTGTCGCTGTCAGCTGGCTGTCATCATTCAAGCGCCACATCAATCTAAGTTCGATGTTCGTCACTTCCCCGGATCTCCCGCCACAGCCTTCTGTATAATTTAAAGCGCAACGTGGTGCTCTGTGCATGTTTCTCCGATCTCTTCTCTGATCCTTGTCCTTCACTGATTAGTTCTTCCCCTTCGACCTCCAAGTGTACTGCAGCACGTATCCTCGTCATGCTTGATATCCTCCTCCAGCTTTTTTTGGTCAGTTCTGCCTCCTATGTGACCTTTCACACCGGCTGATATAGTTTAGGCCCTCATACGTAATATCTATGTGGGGCTGTTACCACACAGACCAAACTTGAATATTCATGGTGCGAGAGAAATTGATTAGGATGTCAACATAAGTATTTATTTTGCCCAGGAGGCACTGGAGGTGATGGTGGGGAGGGCGGTGAACAGGGTGGTGGTGGAGGTACTGGGGAGGGTGCCATTGTGAATTTTGGATCTGGAACCATTGTGGTAAATCATGGCAACAAGGAAGAAGGAATAGATGCTTCTCGCCTAGCCTTCCTTGACTGGTTTTCACCTATCAATTTCTTTCTACGCCATGCAGATATCTCACAGCTGCAAGAGAAGGGAACTGGTGGATGGCTGCTTGCAGATCCTGTCTTTAAAAAATGGGAATCCAATTCTGGAAGCACCCTTTGGTGCAGTGGAATTCGTATGTGATTCATGCCTTAATATGCTCCTAGACTAACCAAGATGAAATTTACAGCGGGTGCAGGGAAAACTGTCCTTGCGTGCGACCATTTTCCACATTGAGTAACTGCCACTAATTATGAAAATGCTAGATCCATGGTTGTGAACCATCTTGGCATCCAATTCACAGGCAAAAATACTGGTGTTGCTTGTATTTATTTGAACCACAAGGAAGTCAACAACCAAACACCATCTAGGCTTCTTGCAGGTCTCTGGAGACAGCTTGTATATGACAGGGATATCGGCCCCATTGCAGAGAATCTATACAAGCAGCACCAGAAGAAGGGCACTGTACCATCACTGGAAGAAGTTGTCAATATGCTCAGCTCTAGCCTCAAGGAGTTTTCACAGGTCTTCATTATTGTTGATGCCATGGATGAATATCCCGAGTTTCAACGGAAAATTCTACTCAAACAACTAGCAGCAATGGGTAGCAATGTGAACTTGATGATCACTTCACGGCCAAATATTTCTGCCAGCCCTGAGCTTCCAAATGTTGAAACTCTAGAGATTGCTCCACTGCCAGAAGATATTCAAAAATTTGTCAATGCACAGATTGACTCATCTCCACGGCTGTCCAAGCATGTCCAGAGGCAACCCAAGTTACGACAAGACATTCACTCAAAAATCAGCAGTAAATCTGTGGATGGAATGTAAGTTATGGTTAATCATTGTTGGTCAGAAACTGAAAAACAATGTCAATCAGGTTCCTTCTTGCCAAGCTTCACATTGATTCTCTGAGCACAAAGAATACAATCTGGAGAGTTCGAGAAGCTCTGAATGCCTTACCAGAGGATCTTTATGGCAGCTACGATATTGCCATGCAGCGAATTGATGCCCAGAACAAGGAGGACAGAAAGACAGCTCGATCAACAATTATTTGGGTTGCAAATGCAAAAAGGCCATTAACAATTGAAGAATTACAAATTGCTCTCGCTGTTGAACCAGACATGCAACAGGTGAATGATGAGAATCTTATGGACATTGATATTATTCTGTCTGTCTGTGCTGGGCTTGTCATTGTGGACAAGGAATCTTCTGTGGTGCGACTTGTTCACTACACCACACAGGAATATCTGGACAGCATTCAGGCCCAAGACTTCCCAGATGCACAGACAGAGATAACATGTACTCTACTCACATTCCTTGCCTTGGATGGATATCCGGATCCATCTTGGAAGAAGTGGAAATTACCCCCACTTGTTGAGTATTCTCAATATTGCCTTGCACATGCTGCTGGACAGCCTGAAGCTCAACTCAGAAAAACTCTTCTTAAGTTTCTTGGTCAGGCTTTTCAATGGATGAGAGCAATGAATCAAGGGCAGATATGGAATTACAAGTGGAATTCCCCACCATGGAATTATTCACCCCAGCCATCACAACCCTCTGCATTGTGGATTGCAGCAGCTGCAAATCTTGTGGAAACTACAGAGTTTCTGCTTGAGGAGGCACCTTTGCAGCAGGATTCTACAAGCCCAGAGATCATTATTGCATCATACTATGGCCATATGAAGATTTTTCACATCCTTCTTGAAAAGGGTGCCGACATCAATGCAGCAGGGGGATCCTATGGGAGCTCATTGCAGGCTGCTGCTGTTGTAGGCCACACAGAGATTGTCAACATCCTTCTTGAAAAGGGTGCCGACATCAATGCAGCAGGGGGATCCTATGGGAGCTCATTGCAGGCTGCTGCTGCTCGAGGCCACACAGAGATTGTCAACATCCTTCTTGAAAAGGGTGCCGACATCAATGCAGCAGGGGGATCCTATGGGAGCTCATTGCAGGCTGCTGCTGCTCGAGGCCACACAGAGATTGTCAACATCCTTCTTGAAAAGGGTGCCGACATCAATGCAGCAGGGGGAAGATATGAGAGCTCATTGGAGGCTGCTGCTGCTCGAGGCCACACAGAGATTGTCAACATCCTTCTTGAAAAGGGTGCCGACATCAATGCAGCAGGGGGATCCTATGGGAGCTCATTGCAGGCTGCTGCTGCTGAAGGCCACACAGAGATTGTCAACATCCTTCTTGAAAAGGGTGCCGACATCAATGCAGCAGGGGGAAGATATGAGAGCTCATTGCAGGCTGCTGCTGCTGGAGGCCACACAGAGATTGTCAACATCCTTCTTGAAAAGGGTGCCGACATCAATGCAGCAGGGGGATCCTATGAGAGCTCATTGCAGGCTGCTGCTGCTCGAGGCCACACAGAGATTGTCAACATCCTTCTTGAAAAGGGTGCCGACATCAATGCAGCAGGGGGATCCTATGAGAGCTCATTGCAGGCTGCTGCTGCTCGAGGCCACACAGAGATTGTCAACATCCTTCTTGAAAAGGGTGCCGACATCAATGCAGCAGGGGGAAGATATGGGAGCTCATTGCAGGCTGCTGCTGCTGAAGGCCACACAGAGATTGTCAACATCCTTCTTGAAAAGGGTGCCGACATCAATGCAGCAGGGGGAAGATATGGGAGCTCATTGCAGGCTGCTGCTGCTGAAGGCCACACAGAGATTGTCAACATCCTTCTTGAAAAGGGTGCCGACATCAATGCAGCAGGGGGATCCTATGGGAGCTCATTGCAGGCTGCTGCTGCTCGAGGCCACACAGAGATTGTCAACATCCTTCTTGAAAAGGGTGCCGACATCAATGCAGCAGGGGGAGAAGATGGGAGCTCATTGCAGGCTGCTGCTGCTGGAGGCCACACAGAGATTGTCAACATCCTTCTTGAAAAGGGTGCCGACATCAATGCAGCAGGGGGATTCTATGGGAGCTTATTGCAGGCTGCTGCTGCTGGAGGCCACACAGAGATTGTCAACATCCTTCTTGAAAAGGGTGCCGACATCAATGCAGCAGGGGGATCCTATGGGAGCTCATTGCAGGCTGCTGCTGCTGAAGGCCACACAGAGATTGTCAACATCCTTCTTGAAAAGGGTGCTGACATCAATGCAGCAGGGGGATCCTATGGGAGCTCATTGCAGGCTGCTGCTGCTGAAGGCCACACAGAGATTGTCAACATCCTTGTTGAAAAGGGTGCCGACATCAATGCCGCAGGGGGATTCTGTGGGAGCTCATTGCAGGCTGCTGCTGCTGAAGGCCACACAGAGATTGTCAACATCCTTCTTGAAAAGGGTGCCGACATCAATGCAGCAGGAGGATCCTATGGGAGCTCATTGCAGGCTGCTGCTGCTCGAGGCCACACAGAGATTGTCAACATCCTTCTTGAAAAGGGTGCCGACATCAATGCAGCAGGGGGATTCTATGGGAGCTCATTGCAGGCTGCTGCTGCTGGAGGCCACACAGAGATTGTCAACATGCTGTAGCACCAAAACCAAAACAACAAAACCAATATTGGATCAGATAGACAGAAGTTTGTCCCAGAGTCCTTTCAGTCAATCCAAATCCAGTATCACAGTCCCAATATCCAGTGTCCAGTCCAATCAATGCTCTTTGTCAGTCCTAGTATCTTTCCAATTCAATTACACAATGTTTCCGAGTCTAAAACCAGATTCAATTCAATCACAAACTTCCAAACTTCTATTCCTTCCTACACCACCAACCCAAAGGACAATCATCGTAATGTAAGAGCTTGAAGTCAATTTGATGTATTTTACAGACGTCGCAATGATACAGTATTTTAATCGGTCTGACGTACCTCACTTGGCGTCTGAGAGCCATCCGAACGATATGAGCCTGACATTGCTTCAACAATGTTTTTGAGGTCTTTGACAAATGTCGGAAAGATTGACAAGGCTGTGCCGTGCCGGAGATGCCACTTTTGCTGTCGTCATATTGCGCCCATTTGGGCACGGGCGCCTATTTGCATCTTGACCAGACTCCTCCACATTCACGGTAGACTCCAGGCCCGTGTGCAAGACACCTTAATTTACAAATCTGAACAGGCACCGAGTCATCAAGACAAATCAGAAACCCCTCGTATAGAATTGTGCTGGCTGAGGCGGCTTGTAAAAGTTGGGTACATCCATCGGAGTGCGTCAAAATTGATTTATTTTGGTCTTTTGTTGTTCGAGCCGTGCCACGTCACTCTATGTTACTATGTGATTGCTTAATCAAGACTCCCGTCTGGACGCTCGGAAAGGTGACAGTCACTGTCACTGTAACAATCATCCATGCCCCCGCTAACACTTTGAAGACACGACAATATACACAATAATATAATGAAATTCAGCGGTGTTTCCTTTTGTTCGGGTGCTTCCGTGTGGAGACCGACCTTTCCTCCTCCTCCTCTGTATCCCTCTCGGAGTCTTTGTCAGAATCTGGAGCCGCTTGTGCCTCCCCTTCATGTTCCTGCTGCTCATCTGAATCATCATCTCCCTCCTCGGAACATCTCAGTGCTTCCTCAGCCTCAAGAGCTACCACCGCCGCCAGCTCCGCCTCTGTCCGCTTTGCCGCTGCTGTTGCACGTCTCTTTTCTGCGGTTTTCTTCCGTTTTTTGGTGCAGGTGCTGCTGGCTTGTGCAGCCATTTTTTTGTGAAATTCCAAGCGGTCTTCATGTGAGGCAGTCAGCTTTGTCAAGGACTGTGGAAGTACCCTGCGAAGCCGGAAAAAATTATGCAAGGCGCTCATGTTTAAGATGAATTGGTCATCGTCGCTGTGCTTTATTAGCATGGTGTCTCGGTTCGTTTCTTCCCGCTCCTGACGCTCCTTGCGACTGATTCCGGGCTTACAGCTTCCCATCCGACAATCGTGCTGGACTGAACAGACAAACTGGACAAATTTTGCTTCCAGCACGATGTATGATCGTCCTTGACCACTAATGATTTCGGCTCCATTTGGGCGACGCAATACAGGCCAGCCAAAGTCTGGATGTGGTTGGTCAGTGCAGATGAAATGTTCAAGCATTATAAATGATTTTTCGCCCACCCAGAGCTCTGATACACGGCCGATCACCGTCACACCTTTGGAATTGCGTGCAAAGACCCAAGAGCCAATAACAGCTTTGTCTCCGCTCTGCGCCGTAAGGACTTGGCCCATTTGCCAATGACTCTCAGGTGATGGAGCGCCATTGGTTCCTGTCCAGTGCAGCGACGCTTGTGTCTGACTCCACTTCACAGGCGGTGTGCTTTTTATTGGCATAGCCTTCACAAATCCGGGAATGATTTTGGGTGGAGCAGTCCAACCCAGGTGGCGTTGGAAAACCGGATCAGTGAGCAAAATCCGTTGCACACCTCTGCCCGTTTGAGCCCACCGTTTTGAAACGGGATCCCACCAATAGCCCCCAGATAGAAAATGCTTAACGCGATCCATCGAAGCAAATTTCAGCGCTATATCCTGGCTTGGCGCAAGCCGATTGCTGAGGACCAAGCAAAGTCGAAAGACAGTATTATGGGACTCGTATATCTCTGTGGCCCAATGGATTAATGGTCCAAATCGTCGTATGTCATCTGGTACATGCACCAAGAGATGGAGCTTAATTTTGGCCAAAATTTGTAAGGGATCCACCTTGTCGAACGCATCCAGCAAGTTTCCTATCGCAATCTTCAGGTCTTCCAAGTACTCCGTCATGTTGTCAATTTCAGGAATCCAGAGACGGGCTCCGAGCTCGCCTGCGGCTTTGATCATTGTGAACTGGTCCGGTGTCGATATGTCATGGACGTGAAAGGCAAGTATCTGCATCAACGTCTTGAAATGTTTGCCAATCAAGTTGTTTTTATACTGAATCATGTAGCCAGCACGGACCTAGTAAAAATTTAGAGAAGATTAAATGTGAGGCAAAGTGGACGTACGGGAGGGACTGTAAGTCCAGTCAAGTCAGTGGACTGCATCCGAATAGCCAGTAAGTGCCGATCCTCGTCGGACCATTGATCTGTGTTCAGGTGATGCCAAATGTATTTTATTACACCGAGAAAAATGGTGTGAAGAAGCTCCACCGATGTGTCCTGAGATGGATCCAGCCCGCAAATGTCAAGGAGAGGGTTCATCTTTTCTCCTGGCTGAGCTTCCAGCCATGTTCGAAGCTCCGTGCTAATTTCTGTAGCTGTTCGACGTCGATTCTCAGTCTTCAATGCCTTCGATTTCGCCAGGAGTATTTCTATCCAGTGCTGAGTGATCTTATCCTTGGTTCCTGTTGCCTGCTGATGCTCTGTTAGAGCCTTTGGATCCCCGAGCATTGATAATCAGAGTTGTTCGTTCAAATGCTTCTGGATTTGGGCGGCATCTTGAGCAGCCCCGGCAATGTGGCACTGGTGATATACCTCCGCTGTCTCCTTCTCAATCTGCGTCCCACCCCATTGACATTTTCGACAAGGCAAATTTGCATTGCCACCAATGTGGGATGCTTCTTCGGATTGCTGAGGGTTGTCGGCAGGAAGTCCTGGCACCCTGATTATGAACCGGCACATCCGATTTGTCGCAGCATTATAACATCAAACAGGCTCTTTCTCCGTGCTATTGACGTGGTCTCGGAAGGCAGAGAACTGCTCAGCTGAGGAGGCGTTGGGTGAGCTCGAGATATAATGAACATGAAACTCCTGCTGCAGCAAGCGACCCGGCAGGCAACTGTTTCCGGTATACATGTTCATGTGCTTGTTGTATTGTTTAGACTTGTTCCCGGACACATCGTCGGCCCAAGGAGAAGCCATGATCACGAAGAGATCTTCGTCATCGGCAACAAGCTTGCGCATCTCATTCGGCATGGGAGAAACTTCTGCGCTCTCATCCCAGACCAATGTCCCGAAGTGAGCGATCATGTCGTTATAATCAAGCTCAAAGTCGTCGGCTTTAATGGTCCTTTCCTGATCTACCAGCTTCCACCGCCCATCGGACACTTTCTTTGCAGTTGAGACGTCGGATGTAAGCTCCCCGTTGCGCACAATCAATGTGTGAGGAATAACGTAGGTCCCATCTTTGAGTTGTGCAAGTTCTTCAATCCAGAATTGTTTGTGGCCTTTCGAGAACATCGGCGTAAGCTGTGACAGTGTGTACTCCAGCCAACGCTCGGCCTGATATGTCTCTGAGATGGGGCAGTCCGTTTCCTCAGGATAGAAATGCATGTGGGGAGCGACAAGTGGATTGGCCATGTCACAGGCCAATGTTTCGCAGATGTCATTCATGTAGAAGACATTTCCGAATTGCGAGGTGATTTTTACTGGTTCGTTACCGCAGGTTGATTGAAGCATCTGCTGCATTTTACGGAAGCCCTTTAACGAGGGAACGTCTGGTGCTCCAAGCTGTCTTGCAAAGTGGATAATCAAGGACATCTGTGCACTTGAGAAGCGGCACCGGGGGAGATTGTCTATGACATCGAGCATCATCACCTAAAACTTGTGAGTTTGCAATTGGCAAGTTTGATCCAACTGACTCACCGTTTTATTTGGATAAGGTCGGTATTCTGAATTTTCTAAAACGGAGCAGTCCCAGCAGTCATTGTCCTCCTCTTCGTCAAATTCTTTCGGCAAGTCATCGCCAACAAATTGATCACCGATTTCATCCCCGAAGTGAGTCTCGTGATGAGCTTCTTCAAGCATACACTGAAATTCCTGCTCCAGGAGCAGACAAGTCTCTTCTGGTGTTATAATTCTGTCTGCCGACATTGTCTGTCCAAGTTGCTCCATAAGGTGAGCGTCATCGATTTCGGGACAGGCCATGTCAACATCGGGATCAACATATTGCTCTGGGAACATTGGTGGGTGGTACGAGGCAATCGGTATAGGTGTGTCTTGATAATTCATGACGGATTGGGCATCATACGATTTGGAAATCTTGGCTTCTTGTTGCACTCGGGCGCTCTCTCGTGCCAGGTGGTTATTATTGCATGCGACATGGGTCGGAGAAGCAAGGTGAGCCTTAAGATTCTTTGACTGAATGGTATCTTTTACGGTGGCCTTTCTTTCGCCATTACAGACTGTGCATCGCACGTGTTTCCGGTCTGCAGAATATTCAAGGAATGACAAAATATCTGTTGTCCACCAGGTGAGCAGTCAGAAACTGTATCAAATCAAATTGTGTACCTTGAGGCGGCATCCATGCAGATGGTGCCATGGAGAATGGCTTTGCGACTGAAGTGCGAAGTTAAGTTATGGTTTGGCTTCGAGCATGTGATCAACAAATAAAGCATTTGTTTACACAAAGTGGCACTTGCGCCTTTGCTTTCACCACCATGGCCTCTCTTCTCGAACTCGCACGGCGCCGTAGAGCAGCTCGACCAGCGCCCTCAACACCGGTCAACCCAGAACCACGCACCTCTCCTCCCGCCGATGGGAGTTCACCTCCACCCAACCCTCAGTCGGATTCCGATGCCACCCCCAACCCTTTCGCCCCTTCTGCAATTTCGCAGGTGGTGCGGCTCAAGAACTTCGGTAAGCGAGCTCTCAAGCGCATTAAGCTCTCAGACGAGTTGCAAGCTGAGTTCAGACAATATATTGAGGTCATGCCACCCGCCTCCACCACAATTGTTGAATTCACACCCCACTCTAGATGACAAGCCTCGAGGAGCGCTATGCATTGCAGTTCATCCACACGCTCCAAGTTGAGGACCTTCTCAACAAGGAGGTGGAGGAATGCAACTCATTGTGGAAGCCCAGTAAAGCACTCGCCGTTTGTTATACTCTTTCTTGGTCATTCATGTGCTGATCTTCATTCAGAAAACATTGCGGGAGTATATCTGGACATTGTTACTCCTTCCAAACATTCGGTACTATGCAGGCACCGTCGAGAACGCTGTCATAGTATGTGTTTTTTCGTGTTCATCTCTGTGTTAATTTTTATTTTCAGTCTGCTGCACGGTCCAATAAAGTGAAGGGACTTCCAGCAGTGAGCAGTAACGAGTCTCCGGAGCTGGTCAAATGGCTTGGCCGTGAATTCAGCATCTTCTGAAGCGAGGTGAAAGGGACGGTAAGAGTTCCATCCATTTCTTTTGTGGAGATTCGTTCTGAGCATTCTCGCAAATGTCAAGGCGTCCATGGAGGATGGATCCGAGCTTCGGAATATTGCTGACTTGGCCGAGAATCTCTTGCAGCATGCTCCTGGTCTGAATGCAACACTGGGTCTTTATTATCGGATCGTGTTCATCGTATGTATCTTTTATCTCTATGTTTCAAACAGGCTAATGATACGGTGTAACACTACAGCGGTGCCACCTCCGCTTGTTTAACCACTCTATTCACGACTTCTGGTCAAAGGTGGACGAAGAGCTTGAAGAGATGCATGATGCAGGCCCCGAAGATTTCCTAGAGTGCGATTTAATCTTTTTCAATTCGCTTTGCCTCACTTACCATTTCTATTAAGATCCATGAAAGTGAACTTCGAAGAAGATATCGCGGTTTACAAAGATCCTGTCAAGTCCACCCATCGCCCAAGCTCCGACACCTTCGATGACGGCTGCATGAAGGACTTGAAGACGCTCTCACCTCTCGCACCCAAGATCCAACGTGTTGTGGCCCGAAAGCGGGCCACTAAGGGCAAGAAGCGAAAGCTGCGTGACGAGCTGGAGAACGAGGACGAGCAGCTGCGCCATCTCCCGCTGATGAGGAGGGCGACGGGGCATTTGGTGACGGCGATGACGAGGAACCTTGATTGTTTATTTATGTAATAAATTTGGATTTTCTATATCATTCCCGTGTGCGGCATTTGAGTAAATCCAATTGAATGGACTCATGAAATTCAATCAAGCTGATTGAGGGTCTTGAATTTGATGTAGACCCGCTGAAATCATTTTGAAGTCGAAGCGTTGGAAAGACTTGGGAATGATTGGCTGAACGGATTCTGTTCTGATATCGGCATGACACTCAACTGAAGTCTTGGGGTGAAGTCCGATGAAGTTCAGGACTGATATCATTCTGACATAAGTTCGGCTTAGTGGTGTAGTAGTACAAGACTTGCCCTTTACAAGCATCCAAGACTTGCAAAACTCAAATAACGTCAGGATTTCTTGAGAGAAGGATTGCTGCCTTCCCCTCCTCCACTCTGACTACTTGTACAAACAATGATATGACTATGACAATAAAGAAAATATGTAAAACAGTCCCTTTATCTGCCCTATTTCCTGTGTCTTCAGAGTATTAATAAGACAACAAAGTGTCTCATTGGTTGGTGAGGTTGGATTCATCATTTCAGGTATATTCTGATCATTTCTTGGGAATGTCCTGCACATGGCAACGTGATGGGTACTCGAAACCCTAATTGCCAAGTGTTTCTTGGGGTGTGGAACTCCAGTTCCTGAAGTATCCCTTGGATCGGTATAGTTGGACCTTGTAGCCCCATTCTATAGCTTCCGAACAATACCCCACTTCATTGAGACCATTAAATGAGACTGATGATGATGAGAGTTTACTATCCCCATTGGTGTCTGCTATGGTTCTGAGATCAACCATCACAAGACCCAGTTGATATTATATTTTCGAAATCATGCCCGGCATAGCCGTATACCTGGAACAAGTGGAACAACAATCCCGCTGTCACATGCAATTATGTCTGACATGATTTCTTTACTGATCCACACTCTGGTACACCTGATACATCAGAAACCACTCAAACCATTGTAACAAATGGAAGAAACTGGTGATACAACCGGTAGGTTGAGTTGGGCTATATTTTCCCCTATGAGGTCGATGTACCATCACCACAGATTGTCACCAGCACCGTAATATTCTCTCTATCCCCACTGTGCTGCTGGTGCTACTGTTTTTTGCCCCCCCCCCCATCAATGACCTGCTCCTTCTGGCCAATTCCCTTCTGAAACCTTCACTTGTCTCCACTGCAAATCAATTCATCTAGAATTTGGTCATCACTGCCCTTTACCTCAATAACATGCTCCAGCATATCAAAGTAATCTCTCTTCATCATAGGATTGACTGCACATTGTGATCAGGACCGCAGTGCTGCTATTGGAAATTTTGTGTTATCACAATAAGAATGTGTCCATCCTCTAGGGGTTAGTTAGGGTGGGATATGTGGGTGGAGACACCTGCTGTTGAGAGGCGAGGGATGTGCATGTGTGTGCTGTGTGCACTGTGTATCACTGGTGCAAGCTGGGCAATTATCTGCAAGCTCCACACTCGGTACCTGGTGGATGAGGGAGTGGAAAATACCGTGGGCAAGTTGTTGATAGACTACATTCTTTATCCACTAACCGGTGCCTTTGTGTACATGAGGTGCGAGCTCAGAGTAGCTGGAGGAGGTTGAACAGTGATTTAACTAGTGGTGGCTTTTCCTTGGGCTGTTCCCTACACAATATAATTGGTGGGCGCAGTTGGTCCGATATTAGGAGAGCCCGAGCTGAGGACTTGGGATTTGACCGGAATCAGACCTATTTCTCAAAACTGACAATGCACATGGTGGTATGCATTTTAGAAGGCCAATTGGAATGTTGAGCTCCATGCTCGATAGCCAAAGGAGGAGTTGGCTCTGTAGGTGTTTTAGTGAAGAGAATATGGTAACAGATTCCCACTGACAGATCCGCCAGTGCTGCTCAGGTGGTAATGGGTCCCTGCTCTAGGGTCTGCTGGCGCTGCTTGGCTTTGCCTGGTGCTTTGAGCTGTGGTTTGTGGTGGGCAAGCTGTGCCCTCAAGGTATATGGGTGCATGCACACAGACCAAAGGTACAGCTCATGTGATAAAAGTGGTCGATTCATGTGTACAGAGCAGGTCAGGTCCCGGAGCACGTTTTGGCAATCACAGTCATTCTGGTGCAGGAACTCACAGGCAGTGTTGAGTGGCGAGCTAGGTTAGTCAGTGATCCAAATGCGGTATCATGGTTTTCCAATTACAGCTAATGTCAGTACCAAGGGCGCGAACAGAAATTTTCTGTTTTGGGATGATTTTGATCCCCACGAAAGAATTACCTGTATCTCGATGAGTTCTGCACGGATGGACATGAAATATAGCTAGATCTTCTGGAATAATTTGCACGCAATTAGTGATAGAACGAAATTTGGAATAGTCCTTCATTTTTGGATCATCCCTGAATCCAGTCCATGACCTGAGATTTCCATCTACCGAGCCCAAATTGGATCCAATAGACCCAGTTCTTTGAGAGGAGCAATTGGTGCCCATTATGAAGGCTGTCATAGAGTAAAACCTTGTTACACCTCTCTACAAATGTGCTAGGTGGAGCCAATTATGTAGTTCTGGTCCAAAATGTAGCTAGCACATTTATAGAGAGGTGTACCAAGTTTTTACTCTATGACAACCTTCATAATGGGCACCGATTCCTGGTTCCAAAGAACTAGGTCTATTGGGCCCAATTTGGGCTTGGTAGACGGAAATCTCGGGTCAGGGACCGGATTCAGGGACTATCCAGAAGTGAAGGATTATTCCAAATTTCGTTCTATCACTAATTGCGCACGAATTATTCCAGAAGATCTAGCTATATTTCATGTCCATCCATGCAGAACCCATTGAGATACAGGTAGTTCTTTTGCGGGGATCAAAATCATCCCAAAACGGAAAATTTCCGTTCGCGCCCTTGGTACTGACATTAGCTGTAAGTAGTACAAGCTCGCAGCCCGTGTTCATATGTCAGATGGAGAGGTCCTGAGGTAGTGGGAAGTTCATAGCACAAGCACCAGTCTCACAATGTGCGTGCAACTTGTTCAGTGGAGCCAGCTAATAGGTGCCCAGCTCTGCATGGTCAGAGTCAATGTGGCATGTCCACTGTTCGCCAAACACCCTTGGCAGGAAATGTGTCACCCCAGCGTGCCCTCACAATCTCATCTACACGCTCCTTCAGCCTCCAATGGCTGAGAAGAAAGCTGAGATTTGCCGGCCAAGTTGATCATGATCTTTTCCTCCTTGCTGCTGGTGAGCCGTGTTTGCTCTTCATGGGCTTTCTGCATGCTCCGTCCTGTAAGGGCAACCTGAGGCAGGCATGACCACGCAGTGAGTGATCTCAAGTGTCCTAACTAGCAAGGTGACGAACCAACCAACCGTGCGAGCGCGGAAGGAAGGAACTAGTGTGTGCGAGGTGGAACAACACAAAGCTCAATAACCTGGGCCTATCCACAGCAGCGACGGGGGCTGGGAGCGACGAAGGACAGAATCGGGGGCAAAATGAATCGTGTTGTATTCATGTACACTATGTACATTTTGTAGGTAAGTGCAACAATAAAGACAATAAAGACAATATGAAGTAGGAATCAATAATAGTACTGGATCATGTAAATGAAATGCGAGCTGTCTGTAAGTTCAAATTAGCAAAGCATAGCCTCCGGAGGCTCGGGTTCCGTGGTCAGCATGGGGCAATGCTCGACATCTCCTCCCAACTGAAAATGTGACCGTCCTCGGTCACTAGGAACAACGTGAAAGACCTCGAACAACAGCGAAATCGATCGGAAGAGAGGATGGACGTCGGCGAGGGCGTGGGACCAACAAATAATGTGAATATGTGTCGTCCCAGCTGGAAATGTCGACGCGGAGGAGGATAATATGGCATAGAACAAAAGGGGATACTGTAATGACGTGAAAACGTGTATGAGCGAGCGAATTGCAGACGAGTGCTCAAATTAGACCAAAGAAACGGCTGTGTCGATGTGGAGAGATAAAAGTCGGGGGTGCGATAACGAGGCGAATGGATGATGTCTGCCACACAACTCCTCCCAACTAAGCTTTTGAACGAGAAGGACGGCAAGAGCGGGATGCGAAACGAGCTGGGAAATTATGACAAGACATGTATGAGTGAGAAATGGAATGGGAGAGCTCGAATTAAACGAAGACGACTGGCGGCTGAGAATGGCTGAATTGGGTGGAAATGGTATACAACGGCACGGTGAGCTCGGCGGGATTATAAAGATTGCGCGACGGGCTTCTGCAGCTGGGGTATGGCAGATAATATCCTCGTGCGGGTGTCTGGCGGCAAGGATAATAGATCATTCATTGTAAGCGTGCACGGCGCGTCGAGATCGTGATCATCGCTGAAATCGAGTATTGACTTTGTGGAAGGCAGCGGAGCCAACGGGGGAATGCCTGTGCTAGGTGTCTGCGATGTGGCGGAAAGGATTTTTGCTCGTAGGTCGCGTGGTAATGTGGATAAATGGCGCGCAGTGAATATCGAATTTACGGGAAGTGGAGACAGAGGTGAGGATGATTTGGAAGGTGTGGAATAAAGCATGGAATCGTGCGTACGCGGCGGAGGTTTATCGCGAGGCGGCGGCGGCGGCGGTAAGCCAAAATTACGGCTTTCCGGAGGTGCGTAGCCGGAGATATTGTCTGCGGATGCAACAGGGGAGCAATACGTCTGGGATGACAGTGGCTGTGGTGCATCAATGGGAGCGGGCGATGGCGTGCGAGCTGCATGGAAATTCTATGGGGGTACAACGTCGAGAGAGCTGGTGCGAAGCGAATCAAGTTCGCGTTGGAGTTCAGCGAGGCGATTCTCGTCTGGTGTGGGGTCTGCGGCAAGCGCAGCAATATCGCATTCGAGCAAAGAAAGACGGGCCTTGCGCGAGGCGATGTCTGGAAGCGATACTGGAGCTGGCACGTATGTCATGGAAGTGGAATGAATATTGTCTGCGCTGGGGACGGAAGGCGATGTGTTCTGAGATGCTCGGGAAGCGGGAGTGATTGGGACTACGGATGACGGCATCGACGAAGGAGCTGCGGTGGACTGGCGACAGTACTCTGCGATGCGAGCGCGGAGATTTGGACCGCAAATACTATGCGGGACGAATCGCCCGGATGGCAATACGACTTTGCCCTGAGAATTGCGTTGGCAAATGCCGGTGCGAATATCGGCGGTGACAAGGGAGCAATGGCGAATAAAATGTGCGGGGTCACTGCAATAACTGCACACGAAAGGACGGCGCGACGGCTGCGAAGCGTGACTCGAAGATCGTGCGACGAGTGGGCAGAGGGCGTGAATGAGGGATTTGAGTACATCGATTAGTGCGGACGTCGTGGCGGCTGAGGCACATGCGGACGACGCAAGCGAGGGCGCAAATAAAGGGTGCGACATCGAGTGCAGGAGGAATACAATAGTTGAAGGGTCGAGGATGCGAGATGGTGATGACGGGACGTAAGCGTAGGCGTAGGTGTAGGTGAGGGATGAGGTGTCGATGCTGCGACGAGATATGCGGGACGTGAGCAAGGGCGGAGGCGGCCGAGACGAAGGCAGGAGCGTAACGGGCTCGAATGAGACGTGGGTGTGGGTAAGCGACGAAGTGTGGGCGGTAGAACGAGATACAGGCAAAAGACGAAGACGAAGGCAACAAGTATGAGACAGTTGTTGAAACCCCTCGCGGTGGGCTCCAAAATGACGAACCAACCAACCGTGCGAGCGCGGAAGGAAGGAACTAGTGTGTGCGAGGTGGAACAACACAAAGCTCAATAACCTGGGCCTATCCACAGCAGCGACGGGGGCTGGGAGCGACGAAGGACAGAATCGGGGGCAAAATGAATCGTGTTGTATTCATGTACACTATGTACATTTTGTAGGTAAGTGCAACAATAAAGACAATAAAGACAATATGAAGTAGGAATCAATAATAGTACTGGATCATGTAAATGAAATGCGAGCTGTCTGTAAGTTCAAATTAGCAAAGCATAGCCTCCAGAGGCTCGGGTTCCGTGGTCAGTGTGGGGCAATGCTCGACAAAGGGAAATCCGAAGATACATAAACAAAAGAGAAATACAGGAAGCCTAACACACCTAGCAAGGGGAATCCAAAGAGAAGAAACTCTGAGGATTCCCATGCTGGCATGGGTATAAATACCTACTGTACAATATGTGCGATTATGGCGATGGGATCATGGAGTCATGCAAGCAAAGCCAGTGAAAGAGGTCATGGGCAGTATCACAGGTGGAGTGCCAGCGAGAAGCAGAGCTGGAGGTGTATGGAGGGTGTGCAGAGTAGCATAGAGTGGGGGTTCCCCTGACACGTCCCCCGTTGGTGCATCAATGGTGAGAGCTGAATTTTCTTTTTCTTTTCAACCAGACACTTGCACTGTGCCTGTTTACGTGCATCTTCAAGACTCAAGTGCTTCTGCTGCAAAGATGAGCTTTGTTCTTCAGTGAAGATTTGGATGGCATGCTGGAGGTAGTGTTCCCAGAGGTCTGCAAGAGCCCTATCCTTTGCACAGTCTAACTTTGCATCTCCAGGCATTGCTGACCTGGTGTAGGGTATAGGGATGTTGAGAACAGTGTGGGATGACACAAGGAGATTGGCAAAATTGGAAAGAGTGATGTGTCATACCCCATATAGGGTTTGCCCAACAAATTTGTCTATTACAATGGTTTGTCAGGTCTATTTGCAGTAAAACTTGGTCAAATGAATGAAATACCTGACATCTTGAGGTATTCCAATTTCCAGGAAGTTCCAGGGAGAATTGAAGACACCAGTCGGAGAATGTTATGTGGAATGTAAATGGCATTTCTAAGGTAGCGGAGTACAGCAGTTATACTTAGTGCTATCTCTTCACCACACAGCAGATCACCAGAGACTGATTGTATCATCCTATTAAAACCTTGCTCATTAGAGGGCAGGGATAAAGATAAGAAAACCTCACCAATGCTACCATCCCCAGGAGATGGACTTATGCACTTGTATCCATTGCACTGGACACATTGTGTGGGGCTGCAGGTAGGGGCTCAGGACTGCACAGGCCAGCCCTTCCTCCCTCCTCCCTTAACACCCACTAAAACCAGGGGCACTCCTGTCCAGTTATCAGGGAGCATGTCTTTATGTAGTATCACTACACTCCAGGTCTTGAGCATGAGTGGCTTTCATATTGCTTTTTTCTTATATCGCTTCTTGTCCGTCATATGGCAGTCTAGTGTCAGCCGTATGTTGAGCATACTTTTCCATCTCTGGTATATCTCCCTCTCAGAGGCTGCATCTTTGCCTTGGGTTCCATAGCCACCAGATCAGGTGTACTGACTCGGAGACCAGGATGCAGTAGAGCCACGAGGTTGCTTTGTCAGTTGCACCTGGCTTTGTTCCTTTCTTTATCACTCCACATGCCATTATCTCACTGATGGGGAGTTTCAGGGGTTGCTTGGTTTTTTGGAGCCACAGGTGTGAGGAAAGGCTCCAGACCTGTTGTTGGCCATTTTCTTTGCACTCTGTGAGTATGTGGTTCATGGATTCTTCAGCATTGCATTTGCTGCAGATTCCAAAGTGTTCAGAGCCTAGAATTTTGTTCCAGTGTCTTCCCACCTTGTAGCCATTGTGGATCAGTATCCACAAGAAGTGGATACTCTGGCTTATGTCCTTGTGTCTGGTGCCTTTCCAAATCTGTTTGATTGACGGTGATAAGCAGGATATTGAACCACCACTGAAATCATGTGTTTTTGCGATTTTCTTATGTTTAATATTCTGTATATCATGTATCTGTTGTATCGATTGTATCAACTGGCTTCCCATAAGATGCCAATATCATCTGAGTAATGAGATGGTACTCCTGAGGAATCAGAAGCATCTCTGGCATGTGCTCGCTCCAAAACATGTAGGGGAAGATGTAGCCCAACACAACCTACCAGTTGTATCACCAGTTTCTTTCATTTCTTACAACGGTTTGACTGGTTTCTGACGTATCGGGTGTATCAGAGCGTGGATCAGTGGGGAAATCATGTCAGACATAATTGCATGTGACAACGGGATCGTTGTTCCGCTTGTTCCAGGTACGCGGCTATGCCGGGCATGGTGTCAAGGAGATAATATCAGCCGGGTCTTGAGATTGTCAATCTCAGAACCATAGCAAACACCAATGGGGATAGTAAACTCTAATCCTCATCGGTCTCATTCAATGGTCTCAAGAAAGTGGGGTATTGTTTGGAAGCTATAGAACAGGGCTACAAGGTCCGACTATACCGATCCGAGGGATACTTCAGGAACGGGAGTTCCACACCCCAAGAAACACTTGGCAATTAGGGTTTCAAGTACCCATCAAGTTGCCATGTGCAGGACATTACCAAGAAACAGTTGGAATATACCCGGAATGACGAATCCGACCTCACCAACCAATGAGATGCTTTGTGGTCTTATTAATACTCCAGAAACACGGGAAATAGGGCGGTGAGACGGTCCAAGAAAAACTAGGGTCAATATCCTGCATTTTTGCGACTTTTTGCGACTATTTACCTGGTCCGAGGAGCCTACAAAAGCATCCCGGCTTCTGCATAACAGAGCTAGGAGCCCTGTTTGGTGGTACAAAGGAGAGTCAGAGTGAGCTTCGAGCTGCTGACTGTAGTATTGCAAGCTACACAAGTTAAACACTCAGTGTTAGCTGGATACACGCAATAAGAAGATATAAAACAAGGCCCAGAGGTTCCGAGGAGGTAGAATCTGTACTAAAGGTACCAAAGACTGCACAGGAGAGGTTCGAGGAGTGACCTAGTCTTGTCTAGGGACGCGTTTGTTGACAGATAGATGTGCCGAGGATTGTCACGCCTTCTATTCTGTATGGAGACATAGTACAAATTGGACTACAAGGTCCGAGGAGGACTCTCTAGCGTATAAGGCAGTTCTCAGTGGACTCAGAAGGTCCTCGGGGCTAGACTAATACGATGAGGTTGCTCACAGCAGCCAAATGAGGAAGTGTACGCTGTGGGGATTGAACCCATGCGAAGCAGAATGACACGTGAAAGTCCGCGGAAGATTCCGAGGAACGTAACAGAGACAACCAAACACAGATTGCGATTGATCGGGGCTGTTTTGGGACATGCCGGTGCATAGGTGTTGATGCGGCATAGTAGCCCGCTAGAGAACGGATATATGAGAGTGGAATTACCTGAGAGGCCTGGATTATCAACCAGGCCGGCAGGTTTCGTTCAACCTCAGGCCGGCAGGTTTCCTCAACCTCAGGTGCGACTGGCATTCGAAACTGACATCATTATACCCTAATAAGGGTTCCTGGAGGTCATACAAGCTGACTTTCCCGGCAATCCATCATGACGAACACCTTGGCTGTCGTTTCCTTGGAGGACAATGACTCAGATATCGGACTATTTATTCTATCAGTTTTACATCATCAGTTTTGTTCAAGTAGTATAAAAGGAGTAGGAAAAACCCCGCAATGGCCCAGCTCATTGCATCCCAACGTATTCAGCCTCACAGCTAATCTCTGTTTGGTGTTGGTGTGTTCGGGTCAGTCTCGCGGAGATATAAAACATATAGTCTCTGTTTGTGATTGTTCTGTAACTCAATATATAAAAGAAGTTGGTTCTAGAAAGCTCGAGTGCAAGAAATAAGGAATTAAGTTTCGAGTTGTTCGTCCGTGGAGGCAGGCGTTCACGTATAAAATCCAAGTGTTAAATGTTGGCCCTAGCGTTTGGTGTTGGAAGTGCTATTAGCCTTTGGACAATTGGTTCATCTGTCTATTAGACTTAAACTATACATCTGTCTTTGGCATCGGAAGGTGGTTAGCTTTAGGCGTTTGATGAAAGGTGCTTTCATTGCTAGTGCTCCTCGGAGTAGTTGAGTGAGTTTGCGACCATCCATCTGCCCTACAGTAACAATCTGAGCACCAGGCGTAACAAAGTTGTGTCATTTCTGAGGCTAGTGTGCGGTCCTCGGATCTATAAAACCTCCAATCTATACCTATAAAACCCAAAAACCCTAGTTCACTAGGTCCTTGGAGACGTATTTCAGTTAGTTTCGTATCCTGAAGTTCCTATAAGACTCTATTGAGGCTTCCGCGGAGAGATTGCTCAGTGTTTAAGAAGTGAAAGTTCCCTTCCAGCTGTCTGCATACTACTGACTGGACCCGAATTCAACCGAGGAGCGCATTATAGTTGAGGGTAGTGTGTGTGTGTGTGATTTGTTGAGTGTGTGTTTTGCACGCATTTAGCAGGTTTCCTAGGCCTACCTCAAGCGCACCATTTCAGTGGATAAACGGACTCTTTTACATATTTTCTTTATTATCATAGTCATATCATCCTTTGTATAAGTAGTCAGAGTAGAGGAGAGGAAGGCAGCGAAGTTTCTCCTAAGAAACCCTCACGTTATTCGAGTTTTGCAAGTCTTAGATACTTGTAAAGGGCGAGTCTTGTACAACCAGGAAGGAATAGAAGTTTGGAAGTTTGTGACTATATTCACCTCCATGTCCCAAAAAAAGGTAATTATACTTGTATTTCAATGGTTGATCCCATCAGTGGCTGTGTTGGTGGGACATCCCACATTGTTTTCTGATCTGGTGGGACGTCCCATCTATATTTGTTCAAGGTGTGGGGCATCCCACATTGTTTTTTGATTGGATGGGACATCCCACCCATATTTTGTGTTGAGTGTGGGACATCCCACCAATAGTTGTGTTGCATGGGACATCCCACACTTCTTTTTGAACCGGTGGGATGTCCCATGGATATGTGTTGAACATTCATTGAAATGGTGGAAATTCCACCTGGTCACCAACCATCAACTTGCACAGGCCAAATCAGCCAGTGGTTGTTCCAAGTTTTGCTGTCCCATTGAGTTGAGCCAGACCTGTGCTGGCAATCAACTCAAAAAATTGAGTAACAGCACTCAGGTTCATTGAGTGGGTCAAGTTTGAACTTAACCAACTTGCCACTTTGTTCCAACCCACCAAATGGTTATCACTGGAGATTCCTGGTTCTTTGAATTGCTTACTGCATGAGGTCAATCAACCTCAAAGCATCATTCACTTCTGTTTCTGCTTTTTAGAGTAGCAGGAGGTTGGGACAGGTGAACAGCTGCAGGTGGTAGTTCATTACCAAGAATGGAGCAGGGTAGCAGTAGATGTAAGGGCAGCAGATGTAAATAGCTGCTGGTGGTGGTCAGGCTCAATGAAGCTGGGTTGCAGTGCAGCACAGCTGAATTCCTAGCAAGTGCTGGGTAACAAGCAAAAAGAAATGTGCTCACATATGTGCAGGTTATACCTGGGATGAAAGCCCCAAGAGATGGCTTTCGGAATCATCCTCAACAATGGAAAACAGTGGAGAAATGAGCCTGAAAATCCACTTTTTCATCTGGGCAGGTGTCAGGGGTCCTGCCTACAAAAATGGGGCAGTGGGATATCCCTGGAAAATTTTTGGGCCCGCCAGCAGCGGATGGGATGTCCCATAAGAAAAGACATGGGACAGCCCACTATAAGATGTGGGATGTCCCACCCAAATGGGACGTCCACCTAGTTTACCCCCCCTTTGGGCCAGTTAAGTCTGGGTAAAAAATAGGCCGAAAGGGGGTCCCATAGAGGTGGCCTGAGGTGTTCAATTCTTGATGCCATGTTGAAATAGGCTCAACACAAGTATGTATTGTATGATTACAAATTATATTGGCTGAAGAACACTGAAAGGTCATTTTTGTAGCCCTCCCCCATGGGTGGTAGTACAGATAGCCATACATAGCCTCAACCTCTGAATATAGGTACACCGTAGCCCGCACACAAAAATATGTAGCTCACCATAGCTCAGCCTACAAGCTATGCCGATCTCCATAGATATCACCCACAGCTATTGTGGCACTATGGAACTACATACAGGTGTGTTAAAGCTATTACAGCTATAGAATACTATTTTTGTTTCCATATCTAACTGGCACACTATTTCCCTGAGAGTTTTTCCGGATGTCTGTGGTGAAATCCGGGACATTCTGGTGTTTTAAACCCAGTACAGGGGTTTTGGAAGATTTTTGGTTCTGAGACTCGACTCAAGTCTATTTGAGTGACTCTGAGTCGACCTCCATCGACTTTGAAGTCACTGTTAAGTCGACTTGAGGCTCTCCAAGTCTAAGTCGCAGCAACACTAGTAGGGGAACTCACTTGAGGTTTCTTGATGAGATGGATTATTTCCCATGGTTTTTTGGGTTTGTTTCTCATTGACCAGTATTTGCTGATAACTTTGCCCTCCAGTCTATTGTGGATCTGAGCATTTATCCTTGCTCCCTTGTGTCTCTGCACATATAGCTTGATGAGCCTTTCAGTTAACCACTGCTGAGAGTTTCTTTTCATCATCAGATTGCTCTGCATTGCCTAGGATTATCTCAAGTTTACAGCTGTTTGCGGAACTTAAGGCACAGCCCGGTTTTTTTTTTTTCAATGCATTTTGCGTCGGATGGCTCTCCTGGGAGCAATTCTTAACCATTTCTCTTGAAAGTATGCTCATTATGTTGGCATTGAAAGGCCGGAGGGCATGGCCTCCTCAGAATTTTTTTTGATGGCCAATCAAATGGCTTGATTGGGAAAATATCCATGTTTTGAGCAGGATGGCTGTAAAATTAGCTATCATTGTTCGATTGGCCTAATTTTTTTGATATGATATACTCACAAGTGTACCAGAGGGCACTAAATATAAACAGCTGTAATTTCTATTTCTTTAATCTCTCAGTTGGCTTTAGGTATTATTGCCTTGGCTCTGGTTCTTGCTCTGACAGTAGTGTCTCGTTTGAAGTGAGCCCAGAGTATTTGTGGACTGTACTGTTCATCGAGTACTGGGTGTTGTGCAATCTGTGCTAGGTGCTCCTGCAGTGTCATGCCTCATTCTTGCATAAATGTGGTGAGATCTTTGTCTTTCAAATGTGTTTTGGCCATACCCAGCATCCTGGTCCAGTCGTGGGTGCATTCGCAGTTGTAAGCCTAGTTGAGACCATTTTCTGGTCGGTGGGGACACCAACTGTTTGGCCCATTTATATGATTGATCAAAGATGCTGTGCTTGCTGGGAAGGTACTCCGCCAGCCATCCGTCATGCTAAAGAACAATTTTAGGAGGTCCAGTTCCGAGATTGCACTGACAGCTGCAGGGTCAGCAATGTGCTGGGAATCTGTCAATTGGGTCCTCAACTATGTTCATGTCTCTGCCCATTGTGTCTGGCTTCCATATTTGTAGGGTGGCCATGAAGAAGAGCCTGATGTCTCTCCAAAATTCCTCATTTTCTTGTATTGCATTTGGGGCATATACACCCAGGACTGATAAAGCTGTTCTCCATGCCAGTCTATTTTGAGAAGCACGGCGCACCCAGGAATTATGGTTGTGACCTCACCATTATCTGTATTCATGAGGTCTTTATTTATTACAAAAGCAAGGCCTGCTGAGTTTGGTGTCTTCTGTGAATTTAACTTTTAAGCAGCACCTGAAGAGGCTTTCAATATCATGGTGTCAGCTGTCATTTAGGTGTGCTCATTAACCTTTAGGAAAAAAGCCAATCTTTGCTTTCCGTTCACTGTGAATTTATCACTGATTGCGACAGCAATCTTTTTCCACTCTTTGAGTTATCCCACAACACAGGGTCTCCACGATGAAGACGAGAAATTCAAAATTGAGGTATGATGGGTTCTGATTGTTGCTGTCCAGCTTCTAGAGCATCAGAAGTTCGGACAGAACACGCCCAAGTGCATACATGTGCACGAAGAGCAAGGATCAGAAGATCCTTAGGTTTACGTGGCAAGTTGTGTTCCTTTGCAACAGCAGTAAGGGCTCGCACAGAGTCCGGCGAGGACTGATTGGTATTTTCTGACAGATATGACAAAGTAGACGATTTTTGTTCATCCAAGAGATAATGGGCAAATTTTGGTTCATGAGTCAGAACTGAAAGATAGAAAACAAGCAGCTTAATGTATGTACAGGAAACCATAACAAAATACACACCATTGGTAGAATTAGAGCTGTTATGTTCAACACTATTCGAAGCTGCACTTGATACAATTGAATTGATTTTCTGCCATTTCCGAGGAGCACGCTGTGATTATTGTCATTATCCAGACTGGTCCGCCGTTTAAGAGACAGTTGTTATGATTCCATTCGTATACAAGAGAGTGGAATAAAATCAAAGAGGCCTCTCTACGCCACATAAAGCAAAACAATGATGTGTCTGGATTAACAGCACATTAGCGGCCATTAGTATCCGGCATCCAAGTTTGTCCGGGGTCACGCTTTTTGGTGAGGGACTTTTTCGGTCAACAGAGCACAAAAGAAGTGAACTTCTGTTTGTGAAGCTCTGATGACACGACTTTCAGCACTCGGGCACCTCTCATTGTTGGCCCTCTAAACTCGGAGGGTGTCCTCTCGACTCTTTCAAGCTTCCATGGCTCGACTTTCAGCCCAAACCTTGGATGGCAAAATATTGGTGCGCAGTTATTTTGATGATATCTCACGAATATTGTGCGAAAAGTCACTGTATTAGCCACATATCCGCTGCGGAAAATTTGGGCCACACTCCGGTGTATGGAACTATATTGACTTTTTTCTGTTTGACAAAACGGATTCTGCTTCAAAGTCGGCTGCCTTGATTTGTTTTGGCGCAAGAAAATGTAGGAGTCTCAATTCTTTTCGGTTTGGACCTTTCATTCCAAGGAACAAAGTCCGTCAGCTTGATCTCTGGTTTTAGTTCATTTTCAGGACGTCCGGTGCCTTTGGTGAGAATAAGCAAATACTATGAGTATATGCAATATAATAATTGTTCTAGGTACATGCAGCTCCAGAACATCCGTCAAGGCCTTATTTTCCCCAGCTGCTCCTCGACGGAAGCCGCACTCCTCATCCGCAATGAGCAAATAAAAGAGGATGAGCTGTTGTCCACATCTCCGTTGCTTCCGTCGCCTTGCCGCATAGCACCATAATATCCCCAATTCCAACCATACATTCTGCTCGAAGGCGATGTATGCCCAACTCTGTTCCTCCTTCCAACGCCGCATGAAAGAGATTTAGAGCTGTCTCTTCATCCTTCAAGGGGGCGAAAATATCGGCAAGACAGCGAAGTGCATTTAACGTGCCCGCCGGTGCTTTTGTCTTGCGCTCATACGCAAAGTATACCGTTGCCCACTGGGGACATCAGGAAAATCCAAAATGGCCCCATAGCTAGTGGGTGTTTATGGGAGGCTATGAGGTGCTATGAGCTGCTATAAGAATTTGTGCATACTATGGTGGGCTATGGTGAGCTATGGAGAGCTATGAAAGTTGCTGCTACAGCTATCATGTTCTATGACTGTCTATCAATAGTCTGGTGAGCACTAGATAGTGCTCTATAGTGACTGGCTGGTACTACATAGTGCTATGTAGTAAGTACCAGAAAATGTAGGTAGCAGCAATCATTTGGCATAATGTCAGGTGTTAATATGAATCCTATTTCAACTTTCTGGCAGTAGTCATGCACCAGTTCAAAGCATTGAGTTTCTGAAAACCGCTGCATCTGAAAAAGTATTTTGTGTTTTACAGGCTAACAAAGGCTTTTGAGGAAACTGGCATTAGAGATGTCTTATAGCTCTGATTGAGCTCTACAACTTTTGTTTTGGGTCTATTTTTAGACGACTGACCATTTTTGACCATGTTAACCTCACTTATCTATCAATATCACTGCAACTACACAAGTGTGGCCCACCACTTCGGTTAATGTTGAACACAAGTTGAAGGATGGCCTAATGACGACAAAAAAGGTAAGGTCAGGAAGCTGACAGCAGAAGTTCAAGTATGACAGCACAGTTTGAAAAGGCTTCAGACAGATGGACAGAGGCCGCAATTTTAAAAATAGGGTGACTAGGGAACCTATAATGTAGAAGAAGCATGGGGTAGCCTTATATTTCATCAAATATATCACCTAGCAATGGTTGTTCAGTCTAGTATGTAAGTCTCCTACTTTACATTTTATTTGTAATCATGAGGTCGCGCGTTCGATTCTCCCAAGTTGTATTCATTTATCGTTGAGATATTTAAGTATGTGCTCACACTTGCAATAAGTCAGTAAACTCAGTTATTACTTGAATGACAATAGTAGTAGCAATGAAGTGGTTCCAAGTAACAAAAGAAGTTGGAAAACCATTATTTTTCTGAAGAAATGTCCTCCATTATGACAAACATGCCCCACTATAAGGTGCTATAAAACTGGATCAAGGGTTTGATCCTACGAAGTTCAGAATCCCCGTGAACTTCCCTCAGCGCAAAACCACAAGGGCAGACGGGCCGCAGCCGGTCTTACCCAAGAGGTAAGTTTGTCCCAGATATGAAGCAAGTGCAAAACGTTTACTTATACCTTTAGGGACGTTTGGGCGAGGCGGTTAGGCAGTCGCAGAGGGCGCGAGAGAGCAGCGAAGGTTGTGAGTAAAGTAAGTTGTATATTTGTCCAGTACCCGCGGTTTATATACATAGGCGTAACTATGGGAATGGAAATATGAAATGTATTGTATGGATTTCAACGAGGGAGAGTTGAAATATTAGTGGGAAGCGAGGGATTTCAAATGGTTGTCAGGAAGGAAGTGGGAATGGTGACGAGAGAGATGAAATAAGAAAATCAAATGAGATGTACGATCGTTGAGTTGCAATAAGGCTGATATCCATGACATATCCCCCCCACTCAACGAGCGTGCAGTCATCGTTATAACCTGCACAGGGCCAGCTGCTGTCTGATCTTCCATGCGTCTCTAAGCACGCAACCAAGTCTCGTCTCAGGAATCCCATGGTCTTCCGACTTATTCATCGGCAAGTCCAGGCTTGTGTACCAGGTACGAAGTGCGCCGTTAATGACCCCAAGGAGTACACCGAATCGAGGAGCCGCTCTTGCAGGCATTTGCTTGATTCCTCCCTTATATGTGCGGTGTCGCGGTAGGCTTCCCGTAATGCCCTCGTTTGGATCTTATCCCTCCATTTGCTGGCAAAGAAAAAGCCTGCCAAAGCCTGTCTCCTGGTGTTGACTGGATGACCACGTTGCGATGGTCCAGAAAACCTGACCTGGGATCGTTGAAAAGAAAAGTTGGGATCATGCTTGTTGGAATGAACACGGGAGAGATGACCATGGGCGTGGGCAGATGAATGATGGTATTTTGTGTCCTGAGCATCAAAAGGAACTGTATGATGGAGCTTTGCTGATGCGGTGGAAGATTCTACAAACCCTGTTTGAGCGACAGCAGTTTGATATTGAAGCGTCTTCTCGCTCGAATCACTGCTAGTAACATTTTTAACCCCATCTTGATTTCTGGAGCTTGCTTCCTGACTCCGAGAAAAAGAGGTTACGACATTGGCAGGACGGAGTGGAGCAAAGGATCTGTAGACAGGGAAGGTTTGAGCACCACCCGAGATCCAGGTGGCCTGTCCTGATCCATTACGATGAAGCTGATCGTAATAGTCTCGGATTTCTTCATCCGGAGACCGAATCTCGTTCGTAGCAAAATTGAAGTACTGTTCAAGATTGGCCAGGTAGTTCTCCACTTCGGCGCCATAGCAGACAACGAGGATTTCAAACTCGTTCGCGGCGTAGAATGCTAGCGGATCTTCGCCCCAACCCCATGTTGGCATGGAGGGCATAGGAGTGTTGAAGACTTCATATCCAGCTTTCGCACGGTTGCAAAGATCATCAAGCTGCTTCCGCCATGACGAGTACAGTGCCTCCTGTAATCGGTAAACCACCGCCCCGTTGTCCAGGAGCTGCGCAACTTCAACTGATGCGATAGCAGTCGCCAGAATTGCCAATGCACTTCCGAAGGCACTGCTGAGCAGTTTACGCGATGCAGCCCTTGCATCCAAAAGCAAGTCCTTGGCAAAACCATTGGCTCCGAGTTCCAGAGCCAAGTTGCGACGCCGCAGGAGAGTCGGATCCCTTCGGAGGGTAGTGGGATGTGTACGAAAGGTCTTCACATGAAATATCCTTTTCGCAACCTTTGTAACGGAATCCGCCAAGGTTGTGAGCACGGGTCCTCCATATTCTTTTAACTCGAACTCGTCGCTGAGATTGAGAGGATCGATATCAGTCAATAGTGTGAGTGACGAGGAGTTTCTGAACAGGCGAGGGCTACCATGCTTGGATGGAACCGATGACAGAAATGAACCATGTAGGCTGGGGGTGGTAGCCGGCGGATAGAGGTCATCAGGAAGAGCGGCTCCCTGCTGAGTATCCTTGGTATCCGGCCCAATATTGACTCCTCCAGACCTTGAGTTGTTCTCCATGGCAACCTGAGGAGCACCAGTGGCGGTTGCTCTTGTCCTAGTAGCCATGAAGAACAGAGTTTGTTGAATGACTGATGTATGTCGAGGAAAGCGTGTAACGGAGATCCTACAGTGTCCACCAATGTTATGGATCAAGGGTTTGATCCTACGAAGTTCAGAATCCCCGTGAACTTCCCTCAGCGCAAAACCACAAGGGCAGACGGGCCGCAGCCGGTCTTACCCAAGAGGTAAGTTTGTCCCAGATATGAAGCAAGTGCAAAATGTTTACTTATACCTTTAGGGACGTTTGGGCGAGGCGGTTAGGCAGTCGCAGAGGGCGCGAGAGAGCAGCGAAGGTTGTGAGTAAAGTAAGTTGTATATTTGTCCAGTACCCGCGGTTTATATACATAGGCGTAACTATGGGAATGGAAATATGAAATGTATTGTATGGATTTCAACGAGGGAGAGTTGAAATATTAGTGGGAAGCGAGGGATTTCAAATGGTTGTCAGGAAGGAAGTGGGAATGGTGACGAGAGAGATGAAATAAGAAAATCAAATGAGATGTACGATCGTTGAGTTGCAATAAGGCTGATATCCATGACAGATCCAGAGATCACACAAACTCACCGCGACGCCCGTGGCGCTTCCCCGACATGCATCTGCCAGAGGTATAAAAGACCATTCTATCTTTCCGCGTCTCAGGGACCTCCAAGTCTGCTTAGACTGCATGGGGCTGCGAGCCATGGCAAATATATTCGCACGACAAGAGGTCTCGGAGCACGGACGATCTTGTGAAAGCGACAATCGCATGCCGGACTCTGAACTACCCTGAGAGTCTCGGTCATGCAATTGGAGAGCATGGGGTTTCATGCCGTACTGGGGCTATTCCTTGTGGATCACAGCATTGAATCCGTACTGCTTCATCAGTGGTGCGGAATTCGAGGTCTGGAGTTACTCATGTTTTGAAGCGGTCGGTTGGATAACTAGACTACAATTTTCCTCCATAAATAGGGAACAAAACCATCGATCCGGCCTACTATTTCTACGATGCGGCTACACAAGTTTCTCTCATACACCGGAAGGGTCTAAAACTATGGCAGCTGCCCGGCGTTTGCTCGAGTCCGGGGGATATTTTATCTCTTCCACCAGAGCTCTCCTGGGCATAGAGAAAAGCTATGCAGATTTTCTGGCTCCTATTCGTCTGTGCGAGACTTCGTCGAGAATGGCGATTGGAATCTAATGCACAGTATCGCATATGAATAGCCATCGCAGTTTGGCCTGGGTAATCTCGAAAATTTGTTCCCGGCGTTGACTGATCATCCTCCGATTTACGTTCCTCAGCTTCAATCGTGCTGAGCGTTCCTAGGCCCAGTGCTCCTCAGACACTCTCACTGACAGAGGGAAGAGATTTACGTCGCGCATGGGACCAACCTCAGTAAGATTGCCCGATTGAATCTCCCCTACAAACGGCCGCCTTGACTGATGTGATTGCAGCCGGAAACGTAACCTCTGGGAAATGAACAGGCCAGAGGTAATCGTAAATTCCCAAAGCATCGTTATCTCATCCTCATCCTTTGGAGAGCACCTGGACCTCGAAGCCCCGCCAAACTTGGCTGACGGCTGCTCACTGTTGGCCAGCAGCTCCCCGCACATTCAGTTGGTCAGCGATTTCCGACGCTCAGCTCCCAGCACCCTTCACATGCAACTAGGACGCATTTACTCTTGCTCAGGCTTGATACGAAATGGGTGATATATACATACGACTGGGGGCCCCGCTCGTAGGAACGTCTGCGCCTCTACTGAGGCGTGCCAGGCCTCACGCCGATCCTGTACAACGCGGAGAGCTTGGAAAATATTAATATTAGGGTTAGTACCGCGCGCGGGGAAGATGTATTATCTTTGGCGATATGTCGAGGGTCTGGACCATTCGGATCATACGTGGCTGCGAAAGTTCGAGGTACGTATGCGAGCGTGGAGGATTTCGTTGAGATGCGGTAGTTGTCGGACATAATGGAAGAAATGGAGCACTAGAGAAAGAAGCATGGAAGGGCTAAGAAGCGGGAGGTGGGCTCTCGTCATCCTACCGCAGTGTTCCCACATTGCTACTCCTTCCTTCGTGAAACATTCCAGGGATTAAAACGCTGCCCTTGGCCTGATCAATATCATGGCAAGATGTCAACCAAGTTGGCGATGGGCGCGAACTGGATTAGCAATGCTACAAGTTTTTTTCTTGACATTTCAAGCCAACGAATCGCGTTATAATTCGTACCGCAATGGTTGACGTGGTATATATTCTCATTTGGAGACGTTTTAGTCCGTAAGCTCAACCTGGTGAGAAGAGACGAGAAGACCTCCATCTACCTGTTGACAGACGATCGTCTGAAAGAATCTTGCATGACTGCTTCACGCCAGTCTGTCAGCGCTCAGTCCCAGATCTAGCTTTATCTTTGCCAGAGGCGAAATCGATATATTGTGACCCCAAGAGCCCACCGTGCCTTGCTTCACAAATATGTTTCCGACCAAGTTTGCGTCCCTTGTTGCTTTGGCTCTCATCACAGTCGCAGTCGCTCGACCCGTGCCGACTGTGGCGCTCGCTGGAGATGTGGTGAGTGAATAACTTTGTCGAGACTTCAAGAAACTTACGTTCATTCGTTTCTTTGCTCAGGTTCGCGCCATCGACAACGGCAAGTGGGCAATTATTAACTTTGTTTCGGATACTCATCCTCACACAGAGAATCCCAGCGACCGCTGGGCCATTGGTCCGAAGCGCGCCTCGCCGCTCAGCGACATCGAATTGCGTACGCATACACACCAACTTGCCTGATGTCCATTTGATTGGCTTACAGTCAACGGCGAACGCATCTGGGATGATCCTAATGTGGGTGGGACTTCCTGGAGAATTCAGCTCCCTCGTTAATCTACCCCCACAGCCGCGCACCGTCGATGAGGGTAGCCACCGCAGAGGTTACGGTTCAATATTCATTATTTTTATAGCCAACAGCAGCGACCGCGACGGCCTTTGGGCTGTAGCAGCGGTTAGTTTCCCAATCCACCCAGCACTGTTAGGAAATAAACTTATTCATCTGTCACTCTGTGCGCAGCGGACATCCGTTGACCAGATTAGGCATTGACACACTTAGGCGCTGATACTTAACAGTCATCTGAACTAACAGCCGACACCCAGGCGCCAACCGTCGACACAAGTAGGCGTTGTTATCAACCACATCCCTCAGATATTGATCCGGTGGCAGTGAATAGCAGTGCGGACTGGGGCAAGCCTCCCCGTGTGGAGGATGAAGTCGGTTTCAAAGTTCCAACGCCATCTAAATATAAACTCATTCTCGTTCAGGCTGCAGCCGTCGAACCTTCAAGTTGTATGTCACCTACTATGATTTTGGATCACATTCGACTCTTATTCGTCTTAGATCCACTCCCGCGCCGTGTCGATCTAGCCTGATGGCCTGCGAATATGGTCAGTTCGCTATTCCCAAATTATGTTATCCCCTCTGAACCACTCTCCGGGGCCCTTGTAGCTTTAGTGCGTTTCCTAAAAACGTTTATCGAAGCGAAAATTAAAACATCGTTGTCGGCAGGAAGTTGAATTACGCCAAGACCGCTTCGCTGACAATATGCTCGTCTGCTTATGTTCGACGGTGCATGGAAATGAATATTTGTACCTCAATATTTGAGCGCTATCCTGTGGTGTGTAAAAAATGGCCCAAGAATCTGGAAATTTTAGCGTACCTGGTAAGATTACGCCTGGGCCTACCCTCCCCCGCATTTCTTCACATTTCAACGGTCCTTCTGCTATGGATGATGAGAATAAAGGACTGAAGAGAGCCAACGCCTGGATGCCAACGAGATGCCGATGTCGCGTGGCCAAGGAATATGATCAACATAATATGGCACATATAGTGTATACAAATTATTTGGTGACAACTGCGAGCAAGAAACAGGGTTTTGCTTGCAACCTGCAACAAAGTGCAAAACAGCTTACAACTTGGGGTATGTTGACATCTTTCCAGGGTGCTTGATTTACATCTTGGTGAGCTTGTTCTCGGGGACTTATTTTTTAATAAATTGTGAAATTGTGTCAGGATTGATTGGAATAATGATGTTGGCCTCGTGCCAAGATCCACAAATGGAAGTTAAGATTGTTTTGTACGTTACATTGTTATTGTTTAGTCAAAACATTACTCTTCAAGCTAAACACGATGTTTTTAACCCTTCATGTGGATACTCGCAAAGTGCCGGGTCCTCTGGACCTCCACAGACCCAAACAAAAAGATTGCATGGAACCCAACAATTTCAGTAGTTTCCGATGGGGACCTGCCCAGAACGGCTTCAGGTGGTGCATAACATGGTTTAAAATACAACATACCTGATCTAATGCCACTGGAAGGCAGTGAGGGTCGAATTTAAATATTCCGTGTTGTTCATCGAGTCAACTTTCAAGCCTCTAACTGAAGGGGTGGAAATCTGATTCAATCAGATGCACTGTTAATCCAATATGAAGTTCTCACCCAAAATGTGAGGATGGAACCTACATGTGAAGATGTAATCAGTATGCAGAGTCGAATTCTGATGCAAGTTGTCTGCAAAAAGCCTGTAAAATTCTGGTAATTTTTATATAATATATCGCCCATAATCAGCGTATCGTGTCGGCAACGATTTTGCAGGTGATGACCTTCAAACTCCGAAATCTAACAAATGCTGAACCGTCCGCCGTATGTTTCCGCTGATTGCCTCGCGGAGCTTGACCCAGACGGGCGTTATTTTATTGATAGAATATAATACGGCCGAGGCTTTTTAAAGTTTTCATGACTTCTGTTCTTCTGTTAAGGTAGGGTGCATGGACGATGCACGCACATCACGTGCTTTGGGACATTTTGGATCAAAAACTTAATGGCGGTGTCAAGATCATGTGATGTGCGCGGATCGTCCGCGCCCTATCTTACTGACGTCGCAATATGCAAGTCCATGAAACCAGAGATCAAAAGGCCGTCGACGGATTGCATCTATCGAGCTCCGCGGAGAACCCAAGCTTCTACTGCGTAACAGAAACTTTAACCTTCGTCGACGGATTGTATCTGTTCAATCGAGTGATAATCATCTTACGAACCGCCCATCCAACCCGGTAATTGTAGTTCTCCGACGGATAGTCTCGGATAAAAAAAAACGCCCAGGATTTCAAGGTGTGGGCAAGGCGAAATTTAAAGATACACTCTTTCGTCCTTCAGCGGCGCGATAGGTTGGAAATTCCCTCGGTAATATCCCTTCTCTCTGCTCTTCCATCACAGCTCATCCCCTCCTACGAAACCATAACGTATATACTCGGAGAGCTATATATGGATGATTGACAATGTTCCGAGTGTTTGACACCCTCTCCTTTCTTGCCATACTCTTGCTCAACTTCTATCATTCGACTATTCGAAACCGCTCGCTCGCAAACCTCTCCACAGGGCGTGTCTCACTTCCTCGACCACGGATTTTATCACCAATTTTATCACAATTCAGCTGAACGAATCCCAGGGGGGTGGACCTCTCCGATCGCTAATCTGTCACGAAGGGAATAGACGACCTTATATGGATTTGACAGAATGACACACAGCAGGCGCCTAACTGTAGTATATCAACCACCATCGGTTCTTTGTCCCTAAATCTTCCTACTCCTTCAAAACTCAAACTATCTACCCTTCAAATGTGGCCCTCATTCTTTCTTGCAATCCTGGCAGCATCATGCGCTCTCGCGCAAGGTGACGACACTATCCGATCGCTCACAGTACCTGGCAATCTCAGCGGTGTAGCAGACTTCGAGTTCGTGTGGAATGGAGAGCCCGGTCATCATGTGACTTTCTTGGTTAAATTTGCCTCCAATTAATATCGCCTGGACCTGCACAGCTCAACAATATTACTTTGGAACTTGTTCAGGGACCGTAGAAGGTGAGTAGCAGAAAACTGGGCTCTGGTCCATGGCTGATGCGTTTCCAGACAATGGAAACGATGTTCAAGATATAATGTGTGAGATAATATGTAATGAGAGTGGCATCTGCTAACTACTATCCTAGTTACCAATTCCTTAACCCTTGATACCACGCAGCTCTCCTGTTGGAGGTACGTGACCGTGTCGCGCTGCCCCGGATACCGTTGCGCGCCTTGGCGCGTTGCCCTGTTTCATCCCAGTATTTCAACCACCTCCGTATCCTAGCATTTACACCCCGTGTCCTGCTCCGCAGTATCCTTATTGATTATTTCTCTGTTACCATGCCTCCGGACTCAGTATATATACTGCCCAGTATCTCGAGTACTAGACACACTCTTGTATTATTCCCTACTCTACTCCCAATCCTATTTCTATCATCTCCTACAGTTCTCACCCCGGCGTGCGTTCTGAACTTGTGTGTCCGCTTGTCCTAACATCATGGCAGACCCCCTGGGGGTTTTACCACGCCCGCATGAATGGCACCATCTACAGCGGGACGACCGCGCTTTCTGCCACCACTGCCCTTTCGAACAAGTTCAACCTCGCGGCGAGCACAAAAAATTGCACGGCCGGCACGTGGACGCCGGTGCGCAGTCTGACAGACCCCGCGTACAGTCCCCTACGTATTGTCCTCCCCATGGACGGTGATGTGATGACGCAGAGCTCTTTGAGTGGGCCAGTCGGCATCCAGGATCTGTTGTTAGAGGATGCCAGTTATAATCTCGAACTCTCGGTTGAAATAAAATTCTTGCATAAGCACCGGGTTCGTCGAAATTAAACAAATATCATAGCAGAGGAATATTACAGACCTCAGTGAGCGCGGACAGTAAAAAGAGGCAAGATTTGAACGATTTTATGCCGACTCACCTCGAATTACCCTTGACCGAACCCAGCAATCAAGTACCTTGATAATTTGAGAGATGGAAGTCCTTGATTTAGGGTTGATCCCATTGACCAATGCCGTTCGGCCGGAGGGTCGGCCTGTGTCGACGGAATACGGCTCTGTGAAATGGATTATGAAAGCAAATTAGTCGCGATATCACACCAAGAACAGATGCAGCGTAGTCGATTTCCTTCACAGAGAGGCGAATTTGTTTAGGCGGGAGATCTGCGATGGACGCCTTCCTCATCATTCGCTCCGGGGAGGAACCAAGAATGATTATTTCCTTTTGATGATTCAGAGCCATTGACGTCTTTTTTTTTTGGCTGTGGAGCCATTCGCTGCGCAAGTAAAAATTGCCATCAGGCTCGAATGGCTGCTGCGGAAACTCTCTATTATGGAGGCGCATTCGCCGACTGCAAATTAAAGGCGTTAGGAATGCCAGTTTAGGCTGTGTTTTAGGAGAGTATCCAATGAATGAATGTTTCCGAAATTTGTATCGAACTCCATGAAAATTCAATTTGAACGAAAGTTCGCCTGATGTTGTCTCAGGCTTGTGATCGAGCGTGATGCCACACACGAACAACCAAATCACTTCTTGCCCATCGCCACTCTCCTTTCCTTCACGTCCCAGAACTCAGCCATACCGCGTCAAAGGCATTTCTATCTTTTACTCAGCCTCGAAGTCGCATATTAACGCGCGAATATCGTCTTTCAGCGATGCCCTTCTCTTCAGACGTGATCGAAATTTCCGACTCGGATGACGACGCGCACCCGCTACCTCCGTCTTCCTCCCAGTTCTCGCGGAAATCCTTTCATGGCGACCTTGTTGATCTGGCTAGTAGCGACGACGAGCTTCCCGCGCCTGGGGACGTGATTTTTTCTCGAGGTGTAAGGGAAGCGAAGGTCGCTGGGAAACGGAAGCGTTACTCGAGCCCGGCGGCGTCCTCGAGGTCTTCCAGCGTTGACCACACGGCGTATCGAGCTGCTTCAAGTGACGAAGAGGAATCCCCGAAGAAGATCCCGCGAAAGGCGAGTGGCACATGCGCGCTTTGAACTGTCAACTTATTATCTTTGTGCAGTCCAACGCCAATAGCAGCAGCAAGGCTCCGCGTAGGCCACGAAAAACAGAAGAGGAGAAGGCGGCCGCCAAGGCAAGTGCTCGTTTGTGCGCGCGGAAAGTGATCTAACGGCAAGTAGGCGCTGAAGGAGAAGGAGGCTGCGCAGAAGAAGGCACAGAAAGCGGCTGAGAAGGCCGAAAAAGCGGCAGAAACGGTCCGTCAATCCTCACCTTTTCGTGGTTCGTACTTATCTCATATTCCTCACCTTTCAGGCGCGCCTCAAGGCCGAAAAGAAGGAATACATGGCCGCCAACAAACTCGTCAACGACAAAAAGATGACCCTTGAGCAAATGGAGCTCGTTTTCCCGCCCGCGCTGCGCGACTCGGACCTCCTGCGCGAGTTCCGCGCCCACATCGCGCAGTTCAAGATGACCGTCTCCGTCTCGGACCGCAACGTCGTGCGCGGGTGCGACATCTTCAGCTGGCAGCGTACGATGACGAAGAATTACGATGCTGAAGCGCGTCAGTGGCTGCCCGTGCCGCAGCATGTGCGCACTGAGAGCACGTACCTCGTGTACATGCAGGCGGATGAGCTAGCCCGGTGCATCCGCGACGAGGATGGCGTGAAGCACGTCGTTAGGCGCGTGCGCGAGGCATGCGGCGCCAAAACGCAGATCTTCCTCATGGTCGTGGGCCTCACAGCATATCTCCGACGCAAGGGCGGGATCCGGGTTCGCGTTTTTTCGTCATTGTTCTCCACACATGCTCATGATTTTTTTCTTGCATGCAGTATACGAAGGGCGAGATCGAGCGCGCTCTCGCTGCGCTGCAGATGGCGGAGCACACACATCTCCTCTACGTCGACAAGGTCGAGGACACCGTCGCACGTCTCTACGACCTCAGTGCGGACCTCGGCATTAAACCACACAAGTGAGTCCTCCCCGCCTCCTCCCCTTCTCTGAATTACTGACGCCTTTCGATTAGGCACATCGAGCGCTCGCACCTTCCCTTCTGCTCCGACATACGCCAGCCCACGGGGACGAGCCTCGCGGACACTTGGGTGAAGATGCTCGAGCAGGTGCATCGCCTGACGGGACCCGGCGCCCGGGGCATTGCGGACGAATTCCCCACCGCGCATAGTCTGTTTGAGGCGTACGAGCAGGCGCCCGACGCCCGCGCGCGGGATGGGTTGGTGGCGAATTGCAAGGTTCGTTCATCGTTATTTCACTTTGTCCTCTGCGTTCTATGTAATTGTCACTGACTGACGTTGGTGTACGATAACACAGATCAGTCACCGCGTCGACGGCGTCGCCAAAGAGCGCCTGGTGAATCAAGCACTCTCGCAGGTTGTGGGCACGGTGATGTACAGTGAAGACCCGCTTCAGCTCGCGTATAAGGCGGCAAAGTCGAAGTAAGAGACATCGAAGGATGTATAAATCATTTGTGGAGGCTGGTGTAGTTGCCTAGATAGTATATTGTGATTATCGTTTAATTATCTTGGTTTATGATTCAGGAGCTTTTGGCGGTGTCTTTGACCCTCACCAAAGAAAAAAATTGAACACAGTACTGTATTGTACTGTACTACGGACTAGTAAAAATCCGCAGCCGGTGGTATATCGATTTAGGAACGTCGAACGATCTGAGTCTGATGACTCAGAGAATGCTCGTCCATAGCGAGCCTTTCAGCGAATAAAATTGCAGCGTCTCGCTCAGATTCAGAGGAAAAGGGGGTAACTACCACAAGAATTTCGGCGCATTCCGCAAGAGACCGAGGTAGGATAGAGAATTTGAAGTACTGGCAGACATGCTGAAACGGATACTATCTTGGCAATAAAAACTCTAGAAATAATTATGCAGGGTTCAATTTTATTGCCTCTCTAAAAACATTCTGGCAGTGTGGTCAGGAACGTGAAGAGTGTAAGCGAATCACGAGCGCTCACTGCGATGCACGATCCCCGGGCCTGACTCGTCGTACTCCTGCTTGGAGACCCACAGATTCTGGAACGTGCTGAGGGATGCAAGGATCGATCCGCCGATCCACACCGAGTACTTGCGCTCCGGCGGCGCGACGATCTTGATCTTCATGCTCGCCGGAGCCAGCGCCGTCAGCTCCTTCTGCATGCGGTCGGCGATGCCGGGGAACATGGTCGTTCCACCAGAGAGTACGACGTTGCCGTACAGGTCGCGCCGGACGTCGAGATCGCACTTGAAGATGGAGTTGAACCTGCGTGTGGGGAGAGAGAGAACGTCAGGCGGCAAAAAGAGGGAGAGAAGTTGCGACTCACGTCGTCTGATGTACACCGGCTGCCTCGAGCCCCAGAAGGGCGGGCTGGAAGAGCGCCTCGGGAGCCCTGAAGCGCTCGTTTCCGATAGTTATAATCTGGCCATCGGGCAACTCGTAGCTCTTTTCCAGTGCGGAGGACTGCGCCGCGGTTTGGATCTCCTGCTCAAAGTCGAGCGCGACGTAGCAGAGCTTCTCCTTGATGTCGCGGACGATTTCGCGCTCGGCGGTGGTGGTGAACGGGTAGCCGCGCTCAGTGAGGTTCTTGATGAGCAGCTCGGTGAGGTCTCGCCCGGCAAGGTCGAGCCGCATGATGGCGTGCGGAAGGGAGAAGCCTTCATAGATGGGCACCGTGTGGCTGACACCGTCTCCAGAGTCGAGAACGATCCCAGTGGTGCGGCCAGACGCATAGAGAGAAAGGACTGCCTGGATGTTGACGTAGAACGCGGGCACATTGAAGGTTTCAAACATGATCTGAGTCATTTTCTCGCGATTGGCCTTCGGGTTGAGGGGCGCCTCGGTGAGCAGGATGGGGTGCTCCTCTGGGGCAACGCGCAGCTCATTGTAGAAGGTGTGATGCCAGATCTTCTCCATGTCGTCCCAGTTGGTTACCACCCCGTGCTCGATGGGGTATTTCAAGGTGAGAATACCGCGCTTCGACTGCGCCTCGTCCCTGTGGTTCAAGTTTACTATCGACATGGATTTGAAGGCCAGCGAGACCTACCCGACATAGGAATCTTTTTGACCCATCCCGACCATAACACCCTGGTGGCGTGGCCGCCCAACGATGGATGGAAACACCGCTCGAGGAGCATCATCTCCAGCGACTACAAAGAGGCTTTCAATGGGAATCTCAGCCATATTGGCAAGGACATACAACCAGCCTTGCACATTCCAGAACCATTGTCAATTACCTGCCATTGTTTGTAGGTGGATGCTGAAAGGGTTAAAGGTTAAAGAGAACGCACTAGGGCTGCGACTTCGTCCTCCATTGTAGATCAATGATCAAGTTGAAAACAGTCGATCGGCAAGTCAGATCGTTGCACAAATCGTGCGGGTTGAGTGGGGTAATTTCGAGGCAAAAGAAGGAACTATAGAGAGGAAACGGGGGAAAGAGCGAAGACTGCGCCTTGAATGCCGCAGCCTTTTAAATGTCCAAACGAATTTTGTTTGACCATGGTTAGCGGAAGCTTCCACGGGTCCGAAATCATAATTTTCGATGACACATCACGGATTGAATTGTCAATTTGGAGCTTGGAGAGTCGCTGCGGTAACAGCATCCTTTCGAGATCTTGCTGTAAAACATCGGAGGCACCTCTTCCCCGCGGAGGGCTTCAAATCCGACGTGGCCAACGCGAGTTTCACATCCAAAGAGGGAATTCAAAGCAGAGTGGTTGAATGCCGCAGGAGAATCAACATAGGTCCGCCGCAGGAAATTTGAAAGATTTTGAAGGGATGTGCGCACGAGGTTCATTCACAGTAGAGCTGTCGCTAAACTCTCCGGTCCTTTCACTCCAGAACAGCTCGGTTTTGCAATTTCACGTCATCCCCTCGCACAAGTCGGAGAGCCACGCGTAGAAACGGAAATTATGGCACTTTACACAGAAACGTGGGGCCTGGAGACGAGGGAGGAGGCAAAGGAAGTTTGGCCACGTAGCCGACAACCTCGCGAAGGCGCAAGCGGAGCAGGGCGAGTACGAGTCTGGCAGCCAAACCCGAAGCCGCGCAAGGCCAAAAAAGCGACCATTTTCTTCAAGAGACTCTGGGTATAAGTAACCCCGATCTGGAACAACGACATCCAGCTGACTACGCTTTCCAGGAAGGGACAATTGACGAAGTACGCGAGGCCATAAGTATGGGGTGCGAGCACCACCACGGCGCTTGGCAACAGCGAAGGACGGAACGAGCCCCGCGATCCGTCTCCCACGCAGACGGATCAGAAACCACAGTCACCGTATCAAATCATCTTGGCGTCTAACTCGACATGTGTAGTCCCGCGCCTGGTGGACTGGGAAGAAACTGCAAGAAACGGCTGGAACGGGTGCAACGCCGCTACGGCTAATCTGCGCAGCTTTTCGGACGTCGCCCATAAGCGCGCTAGAAATCGAAGCCTCGATCCCCCCGATCCGCCTTGCGATGGATGACGGAAACAGGCGCGCTGCGATCCGGTTTAACAAGCACGTAGCCCCATCTACCTGACGCATGGAGAGGTGGAAACGCGCCCACCATTCCCCAAACTCACGGAGCAAGGCCAACATGCCCAAGACCACGCAACTAGAGGCGTTGTACACGGACGGGTCGCTACGGCCGCTCCACCGCGTCCGCAGAGTGAGAGCGGGAGTGATAATTTACCACGAAGGCGCCGAATCTTTCGCGCGCAGCGTCGGCCTGGGCAGTCGGGCCGAGGTTTACGGCGGAGAACTCGCGGGACTCCTCTTTGGAGCCAGCAAAGCCCTTGCGCTAGCCAAAGAGAATCCCCGGATCAAAGAAATTCACTTCTTTGCAGATAACACGCCCGCAATCCAGACAATATTCGACCCGAAACCCCGCTCGGGGCAGCTCTACGCACGCGAGTTTCACATGAAGATCTGTGACTTCCTTGACGAGGACCCGGAGCACAAAGTGGAAATCGCATGGTCGCCAGGACACTCCGACATCACCGGCAACGAACGAGCGGACGAGCTGGCAAAAGCTGGCGCGGAATTGGCGACGACAGCAGGCGGGACGAGATCACACGCACTCCGAAAATCCAAGGAGAAAATACAAAAGTAGGGGGTGATGGAGTGGGAAAATGCGTCAAAAACTGGGTGATACGCAATGGCGAACCGCTTCCCTCCATCACTGAAGCCGACGCCGCACTTCAAGTCCCTGAAGCGCGAGGTCTTTGGCCGCGTCACCCAGTGCTCATAGGCCATTGTTTCATAGGCGAGTACTGCAACGAATTCTTCCACTCCGAGAAGGTTGGCTGCCCCTGCGGCGAAATTCTGCGAACGCACGAACATATCTCCGCGAGTGCCCGCAATACGCGGACCAGCGACCCGTCCTCGGAGCGGTCTCGAGGGATGCTTCCCTGCCCGAAATACTGGGCATACGAGAAGGCATCTCTGCCCTGGCCAAATTCTTGGAGACGTCCGGAGCCTTCACGAAGACCGGCAAGCCGCGACACGAAGTCAATATCCCGTCCTTTGATGACGAACCTGACCCAGAAAAATCCGACGACGGCGGATAGGCTGGCGGGCCACGGACGAGCGCGAAACCCACCCGAACCTCTTCAAAGCTTCACCCCGGTGCTGCTCATATTTATTTTCCTATTTATTCCCTTCTCATGTACTATGATATATGTTCTGTGGAGCGCCACCCCCACAGTGCACACGCGGCTGTCTCCAGCTCAGAGCTGCACAGACGTCACCCAATTCCACAACTACTCTATACACATATTGATCCTCAGACATACACAGCACATCCTTTACTTATTATTGCCCTCGGGCACCTAGTGTACTTATTGCGGTATAGAAATGCGCGCTTCATTCTCCGCGTCAGAGACCAACGAATGTGGTACCGCTACTTATTGTCCACCGTATTACGATGCTTACGCCGGCGGATCTTGGGATGTAAATTTTCTTGTCGGTTAGATTCTCGTTTATGAATAAATCAACATTTCTCATTTAATATGCAAGAGTTGTCTTCACCCCGTTTTCGTACGACAACCATGACGGAAGCGACACGAGCTAGTTGTACCACCTAGCGCAAGTTAAACCAATTCAAGAGTGAGGTATAAATCAATTAGCGTACCGGGCGACGTTGGGCTTGCGCGTCATGATATCGCTTCCTCCTATTCCAACAAGTGATGTATGAAAAATGTGGAAGAGGTTCGCCAGCGTCAGAGTCTGCGACACCTGCCATCAGTTTTCTCGAACGCAGCCCAATGAAAGACGTACATCTCCCGCCAAGTACCGCTGCTTTGATAGAATTACATCACACGCATCGAGTCTCTTTGTCTAATATCTCCATCTCCGCCTCGAGAACCGCATGGAATATCAACCCGCACGGCGATTTAAGACCTGAGGGATGGGCAGGTGGTGACGTACGGTCTGGATAGCTTGCGCCACATCTTGCTGGCGGGTGGATCGAAGGTCATGGCCTCGACGGAGGCGGCCTGCTTGAAAAGCACGTGCGCTTTGGGGTCCGTCGGGATGCGCCCCGACTCGGGGTGCTTCGCAGCGAGATAGCGGCAGATCGCACGCGTCCTTTTTGCTCTCTCAGTAACCGAATCTGAATATTGTGAACAGGCGCACGATGTGCGGAATCTGACCGAAGGGCTGGTGCTTCATGACGGCAGGGCTCTTGGTTTCGCCACCCATGACATCAATTTCGATCAGCTCGAAGGGGATTTTGAAATCGTGCAGGACCGTCGCGACTCGACGCTCGCAGGTCAGCAGCTTGCTGGGTCCGCCGTAAAGTTTGAGAATGCCCATGTTGAAGATTACCTTATCAGAGAACAAGACTTGGTGCCTTGGAAAGATAAGCGAAGCAGTTCTAGAGCAGTGTGTTCTCAAACCTGGCAACACTTGAACTGATGTGGTCAATGGCTGAGTAAGGCTACACATAATTCACGTAGTCAGCCTTGCCCATAGATAATCCACACAGCCATCCTTTACTCAGCCATTGACCACGGCAGTTTGTCTAACTTAAGTTGACACTCCTTCCGTAAGATGCAGAAGGAAGAAAGGAGCGGGAATAGCCCGAGCAATGTACGCAACGGGAATCCCGCAGTCCGTCCGAGCCTCCTTTGCAGCATGAGCATCACAGCGGATAGCACGATGGCGCCAAATTGACTACGAGGCGATACGGGAACGAAGAGCGCGAGGACCAACGAACTTGGCAAGGAACGGATAATAAGTAATGCGACTGAGACAAAAAAGGCGGAACCAATAGAATATCGAGGGACAGGACATCACAAGGCGATGCGAGGGCCAGAGAATTCAAAGACATCCGAGTCGGGGTACAGGGTGGAATCAAGAGGAGCGGAGCGTGGGACTTCGATCAGTGATTTCGGCGATGCTCGTTCATTGGTTTACGATTCACTGAATGACTTCCCATGAGATTAAAATATTTTTCTAGATTATTTGAGCGGTGCCAGCGATTCCGGCAAGTAGATTTTATTCGTCGAATCTAATAGGCACTGGTTCCCATAAGCAATAGATTTTTGTAGGTTTTATGATCCTTATCCCCCCTTCACCCGTTCAACCAATGTCTCGGGTGCATTTTTTCTGCAGGAAACATCCTAAAAAGCGCTCGAATCGCCTTTGCTGACCATCTGACACTTTTGCTAGGCGAGAATACCTCAATTGCGGCTAGGACGCGTCGGGAAATGGGCCGGGACGTGTTTTCGGACGTATTTTGCTTCCAGCAACAAATATTTTTTGGCCTGCTACATCTGACACTCTTATTAATAATTTTACAGCGACCATGGAAGGCATAAAACGAAGCCAGAGGTGTGTTGAGGCATGTCAGTCGAGCAGAACAGATGTACGTAATGTCGGCAACCCACTTTCGGTCAGGCACTGCGGCGATCTTGCCAAATCCGTTTATTCAACACGAAGGAAGGTCTAGAAGGGGGGGTAGAGACCCTCCCTACAGATTATAATAAAATAAGGTTTATATTAAGGTCAAACTGCAAACACAGAGATCCAAGTCCGAGGTCCTGACAGGTGCCTCGGCATTGCTGCCGGAAATGGGTAGATATGCCTATGGGAAGTCACTCACTGTAAATTTGCTTTTAAACTGTTCCAACTCTTTGAAAACACCGGTAAATTACCTTAAATTACACGCTTCGGAGAACCACGCAGCGTAAGCTGATAAGACAGAAATTGTCGCGGTTTTTATTTTTATTTTTATCGGTTGTTTGAATACGCACAAAAGAACCATTGGTCTTTCGGCTCGCTACTGTCTAAGTATGACCTAGATTATTACACGAGACAATTTAGCTTACATAGTTCAGACGAGAAATTTCCTCCGCTTCCCCTCACGGTCACATGATCCGCTAATTGATTCCGCGGGCACAATCAAGGCACAATCTGTCTCCGTCTCTCCGGATCCGCTTATTATTAGCCGCTTAAATTCAAAATTCTTTGCGTGATTTAAAACTCAGTCGGTGGTGATTTCTCGCGTGCATATTGAAAACCTTGGCTTTCTGGCCGTTTTCGTTGCGAGTGGATGTGATCTGCACTACCAGTGCACGGTCCCTTAATTAATCATTGACTCTGCTTCTCTCATTCATCGCGTTACCGCAATACTGTCGTTTGGGACGATCAGCCCGGAATTAAATGCATTAGGCCTGCCGTGTGCAGGATGTTCTGGCTTGGCGGCTTGGCTTGGCTTGGAAATTGCGGCCTTGGCTTGGCCTGAGCGGGCTTTGGCTTTACGCTTCTCAAGCCAAAACCAAAGCCGTCGGAGAGGTCATGGCTTGGCTTGGCTGCGGACTAAGCCTCGCTTGTTAATTTTTCTTCCCACATAGACTTGATGAACTTCAGATCAAAAACCGAACCTACCTGTTGGTGCGGGATTGGAGAGCATTTGAAGTGACACGAGAGCTTACAACAGATCGTATTGCCAGCTGAGGCTCACCGATTCCTTCTGAGAGCGATATCCCTCCTAGACTTGGCAAATTGGAATTCCACTCCGCGAATGCGGTCATATCATCGTGCCAAATTTCTTTTCTCTGGCCCTTCCTTCCTGGCTCCGCGACGGCCTGACAGCCTTGGTTTTGACTTACAACTCCCCCAGCATGCCTGAAATCAATTATTTAGCCTGGCCCAGCTTGCTAATCCACTGCTTTGGCTTGCTTCAGCCAGGGGCATCACTCGTCGCGTGCATTGGGAAACCTGGATGTCTCAGACCCGATCTGCACTGCCAGCTCTCCTCAATTAATCATTCAATTTTGGCGCTGGCAATTGTACCATAGTACTGTCCACTCAATGTAGGGCGGTGTATACCACCTCGTGGTGTAAACGAGGTCGCCGTGCGAGCTCTCGGACCGATAGCTGGGGGCTCTTCGCACTCTACGGCATCGCTCCTCGTCCGGATTGAGAGCCAAATATTTAAATTTGCGTTTTGACCTACCGCTGCCGCCTTGCTCATCCGATCCTCGCGTGAAAACCCTGGATGTCCGCAATTCAATAGTGTTTGTGCAGCAGCCATTGGAGCCATTCAATAATGGCTTTTTGACGTTGCACAAACTGATGGCTCCACCGCCAAAAAAATGATGTGAATGGCTTGGTGGAGCCATTGACTTGCCATTTCTGCGCAACTCCAAACATCCATTGAATGCCTCCAATTGCTGTGGCGCAAACAATCTATTGCGGGTGGCGCTGCATCTGGCATCTATCAAATTGGCGACCTCGACGATGCCGATGCATCCGGGAGCACTCCGATATATGGCTTTTTCTCAACTCTGAAGGTTAATTGTGTTTCTGAATTATGTGCTCTACTAGCGGAATGCTGAACTCCAGGCGATAAAAATGTCTTGCCATTGAGAAACCTTCTTTGTGCCTTGTGTCTCATTTCATTGAACAACCTCTAGAGGAGCCGAACGATTGTTTCGTGGAATATCAGTCCCCGAAAGCGGACCAGGGGCTCACGGTTCCGTCCCTGAACGCCGTAGAAATGGCTTATGGCTAGGTGCACCGATGTAAATCTCCCTGACGCACTCTGCAGATACTCTCAGGAAGATAATTTTGATTACAATTCGGAAGGATTAGTTCGCCCGCGTAGGGACAATTGCAGTAGCAGGCTCCCTATCAGCTATCAGATAGGAGGCCAATTGAGGTACTCGATCTGTGGAAACTCCTGATTTTGAATTCATCGCGATTGTCCGGAGTGCGATCGACACAAGTTTTGGACGGATTTGGCAATTACAAGCTCGAAGCCCCGAATCCTTGGAATCGCTATTCTCATTTGTGGCGCGGAAAATGGCAGTATTTATTTTCCAACGAGGTGGACAGTTTTCAGTTTGCATGAACTGAGGGCCAAAGCCATTTGTTGTTCGACGGTTACGGAAAGGACTTGATCCGGCTGTTCTTGAGTTACGTAACATGTTGATCGATTCATCGATCTCTTTCCTGTACCTCGCTACCCGTTCTTCGGACTGACAAAACCACGATAATAGCACTAATAGGAGACGCTCCTCTTTGAAATGCAGACCTGTAGGGCTTATAACGCGCGCCTTCTCTTCTCAGAAAGGTAGGACATCCTCCCATCCTCCTGTATCGCCTGAAGACTCGCCATGCAGTCTGTCGCCGACAATCGTTTTACCCATGTGCGCCCACATTCTTTCATCTGCTCACTATGCTTATCGCGAGGCTCTAGGCACCCCACCCTTCGGACGCGCAGCTCGTCAGCGCTGGTATCAAGCAGTTCAAACTAATCTGTACGAGCACCGAGCGGCCCATTATCTGTTCTCTTTCCATCGTGGACCACAATGGTGACAGTGTCGATGAATTTGTGTGAGTCTTTTTCGTCGTCGTGCAGACCACGTTGTGACAGGGATATAGCGAGGTTGATCCGCGATGGAAATTGTCGTTCGTGGTCGAGGTTAGCCCGCAGCTGGCCCAGTCGACCGCGGAGCGTCTCCAAGATGCCTTGAACGAGGACTCTGTTCAAGTTGTGCGTCTCTCTTCTACTGCTTTACATTCATTCCCTGACTGGACTTTAAAGTTGAACGCCGCGGCGACCAAAGGTATGTTCTTTCGTTCTTTATTAAGCCCTGAAATTTACTGTGTCAGGCCAAGGTTCTCCATCCTCATCGACTTAGGAGCTTCTGAGGTATCTGGCTGAGCTCTGGGCTCAATCTATTCTCACCGCCAAGGGGACCATTCAATCCCCCAACAGTGGAATTCGCCCGCGTGTCCATTCCCGTCTCTCCACGATGTCTTCCTCCGCTTCCTCCGATGTGGACTCTTCCGGCCCTTCGACGCCCCTCCCCGTCACGTCCTCCAGTCCTCGCATTTATCTCCCGGAGTCCAAAGCGTTATTCGACCGCCTTAAACGCATCGAGCTGGCGCAGACTGAGGAGGCCAAGGTCATCATCGGACTCGATATCACCGGCTCTAGCGATGTCAGCGAGAAATCGTCTATCCAAGAGCGCGATATCGCCGACCAGTCCAATTCCAGCGACTCCGAAATTACCACTGTTGAGCGCTTCTCTCTCCCTGCTCCTACTCGACCCATCCCCCACGTACCCGCACCGACTCGCGCCCTTCCGCCTTCCCCTACAGCCGATGGAGACGAGGTTTCATCTGACCTGCAGACTCCCGGAGTGGATCGTCCTGTCGGTGCTCCAGGTATTGATCAACGTCCCCCCTCCCCCCCGCTTGCATCTCCGCGTCCTGAAAGCCCAGCCGTCATTGCGCGTCCCATGGAGCGCGGTATAGCCATTGCCCCCGTAGACGAACAGATAACTGATGTACGCCCGTGGTACAGACGTTTTGGTCGCAGCAAGTTCGTTGAGACCCCGCGTCCCGAAATCGTTGTTGTCGACGCTGACGCCCCGGCTATCGTCTTGCCTTGTCCTCCTACGGCTGAGGAGAAGTACGTCTATGCACAGACTCGTCGGATTCCTCTCTACATTTTTGGGTCGCTGTCGTTTATGTCTGTTTCGGTCGGAATGTGGTTCTTCTCACTCTCTTCTTCGGAGTTCTATTGGTGAGTTTTATTATGACATGGATTATGCCTCTTCGAGGCGGGAGCTGAACCTTTAGGGTATACAAAATAGCTTTCTAATATTATTCTGGACTCTTAGCTGCAATTCTTGGAAATGCTATATAACCTAATGATGAATTTGCACAATGGGTCAGAATTTCGGACTTTTCTCTTTCATGATTTGGTCCTTGCCCCCAGTCTCTTCCGGCATTATTACTTGTACTGATCCTCTACAACTATGTGAAATATCTAAGGGATACAGCTTGAGGAAGGTCTCGAGAAAAACTTACCAGACAATCAAAGTCAGTCATCTTGCAGAAGTCTTGTATTTACTGGCCCCTGCCATGCCGGAGCCGCGGAGAATTTTGAGGGGTCTCCTATACTATTTAAAACAATTTCTGCCTCTTCATATTTTGTTGCTGGGACATGGTAGTGATGCATTGGAGGGAAGCCGTTGAAAGCGTGACATCAAACTGAGTGTATGACTTCTTGTGACACCTACCGCTTTTTCTTCCAACACACCACGACCATGTTCCGATAAGGGATTATGACGGGACAGAAAGTATTTCACATCCCATAGAATACCCCTCAAATTTACTCAGAGTGTTTTGGTGAGCGGGGAGGCCAGAAGACACGCGGCTTCCGAAACATCACTCAGTTTGATGGACCGGCAAGACTTTCTCAACACCTTGCTCTCATTGTATCCCTTAGATATTTTAGATAGTTGTTGAATACCAGTACATGCAACAATGCCGAAAGAAATCGGGGGAAAAGATGAAGGGACGAAGGAGAAAAATGCGACATTCTGACCCATTGTGCAAATTCATACCCATTCGGCCCAATAGCGCCTCGGCGCTTGTCTGTCCCATTTGGAAACAACCCCATTGGCCATCGCGTGCTAGGTGTGTCCGAATCACGCACCAAGGAAACCGGCAGATCACGGATCTGTCATCCATCTGCTCACTTGGCGCGACGGTCCGTGTCTGTCATTCAAAACCTCAGTAACTCTCAGCATGGCAGTGTATACAATGCCAAAAGGCAGTGGTGTTTCATTCACTATCTAACTTGGAATTCTGGCAAAGCACTTTACCTGTAGCAGAATGTGCCTCACGTACCATAGAAACCGGCGATCACGGATCTGTCAATGTGCCAGATCGGCTTGCACTCAAGTCTTGGCAGCGAGGTTCCGTGTTGTTCAAGACCTCACAAGTTAACTCTCAGAATCTCAGTGCAGCGGTGAAATACAATGCCAAAAGGCAGCGGTGTTTCAGGCTGTATATATCTTTGAATTCCGGTACATAAAATAATCAACCTGTTGCCAAAAATGCCTCTTAATGACTTGACTAATATTCAATGACCAATCGTTGTTTGTGCATGTAGCAAAACTGGCCGAAATCCATCTACTCCTGGTAGCCAAACCTAAAGGTTCAGCAATTATTCTCTCTGATGTCTCCGTTCGTGGCTCATCATTTTTGTTTAGGTTCATGGGCGCTGGGATTATTGTGCAGTTGTATCTGATTATCTCGTATGGCGTTGGGTGAGTTGCTTCGTGGCTACGTCCAATTGCTTCTGATCCGACCTTTCCAGATATACTGGCAAGGACTATAACCTTGAGAAGCACAAACAAGCCGTCGAGGAGTTTGGCACTTCCCCATGTGACGATCCGTCAGTGTGAGTGTCTGTTCTTCCTTTAACCAAAAAAAATCGCTAATCGATCGCTTTGCTTACACCATTCAGCGACATACTACTGCCCTGCTGCAAAGAGCCGCTCGAAATTCTGGAGAATACGTACAAGTACGTTCGCCAGCTGTCCTACACCAACTACAAAGTCCACGTTCTGGACGATGGCGGCTTGAACTCGGTGAAGGACCTCGCGGAGAAGTACGGGTTCAACTACATCCGTCGCGAGAATCGTGGGTACTTGAAAAAGGCCGGCAATCTTCGCCATTCCTTCAACTTGACCTCTGGCGACTTTTTCACCATTTTCGACGCCGATTTCTGTCCTCGCCACGACTTCCTCCAAGAAGTCCTCCCCCTCATGCGCAAATACCCCGACATCGCCATTGTCCAAACGCCCCAGTTTTTCCGGCCTTGCCCTGAGCAGACGTGGGTCGAGCAAGGTGGTAGCGCGACGCAGGAGCTTTTCTATCGTGTCATTCAGGTCAACCGTGATCGTTGGGGTGGTGGTGAGTTCCTTTTCCCGGTGCTTCAAATTCTGTTTACTCATAATTTTCGTGCCAGCTATTTGTGTCGGTAGCAACGCCGTTTATTGCAGGGAGGCCTTGAAGGATGTCGGCGGCACTGCCGAAATCGGTCACTCGGAGGATGTGCACACCGGATTTTTCGCCATGACCCGCGGATGGCGCGTCAAATATATCCCTCTCGCGCTCGCATGTGGTATTTCTCCCGACACGCCCAAGGCGTACTATTTTTGACCCGGTACTTGGCCACCTAAGCATTCATGCCCCAGTATCAACCTGTGGCGTCGTCCACATAGCCAGAAAAACGTCAGATGAAAGGCAGACATCTTGCGAAGAGTTTAAGCCTACTCCCACCCAAATATATAAAGATTTGGCTTAGCAGTGAATTTCTTTCGGACGGCGGTTCAACAAGGCCAAATAACAGGGTAGTTGGCCACCTCCCCAAATCAAGCTTTGAAGCCAGAACTAGGCGACCGGAGCCATCGGGAATCGCACATGGGGTATATATTCACAACTAGAACATATATTAGTGTTCATGTGCCCTATATGCGGGGTGTAAATAACTGCTCCTTCGACAGGGAAAAAGCCCGAAATCAGGCCACTTGAGCAATGCCATGTGTAGCGGAAGCTGGAATCTTGCTGGGCCTCAAATTGGCCTTCAAACAGCATAAAGAAAAGGTATGCAACATATTTACATTAATAACTTTGTACCAAGGTGCTTGGAGCACACCAAAAAATTCCCACTGTCGGCACGATCAAAATTGCGTTGTTTGCAACAAAGCATCGCACTGAGAAAGGAGCCAAGCAGCTAAAATTTGGAAGTACATCCTAAATCAAAGTATTAGATTCCAAAAGCCCTCGTGCCAAGTTCCAGATGGGTAGGCCCACAGATTCGTTTTATACAACATCGGCCAGCATAAGTCACTCAAAAAAAGCAATGGTACCTTCACAGGAGTATAGCGAAAGAAATTCTGACCTAGCCACGGCAAAAGTAGTGGAAGATCATCCGCGATGAGCAGGGGAACAGAATGAGCCCGCGAAGCCCCGGAATGGCGAAGAATTGGTCGAAAGAGAGCTGAGACAAGAAAGCCGAGCCGCGTCGGCAATAAGAAAATGATGTTCGCACATTTCGGCGCCCGATCCGACATGTCGTAATTTTCCATCAACTCATCACTCTGACTCCAAATTCGGTTCGGGCATTCCTTATGGGTCCTACTATCATCCCTCATTATGCCAGGTTATAGATATCAAGGCTCAGAATGCTGACTACCAAATGGCCAACTAGGGGGGGTGGCCAACTACGGGGTCCAAGATAGTATTTCTCGCAACAGGTGAGTCCACATTTCTTGCGCGCCGGTTCTTCGTCACTGATGCGAAGTTCCTTTTAGATGCGCTGGTGCTCTGACTCTACCACGCTCCTTTCGAATGCCGAATTCTGGAAATCGAAACTCACCATCGTTCGGAAGATGTGCTTCTTGACCGGCATGATGTTCTACTCATCCTCGGCTATCTTAATCTTCCTCAATCCCCTGCCGGGTCTTCTCATGTTGGCCTTGAGACCCCAGCAACTCATGTACTACAACTTCGTTTTCGTCGTCCCCGCCCTCATCAACAGCATCATCGTTTTCCGACTCTGGTCCCGCCAGGTTCGTCGATATTTCGCTTGCCCAGTGCCGCTGCTCATTTCTTTATTCCTGCAGAGCTACAATTTTAACGTCAATTTCGTTTACGTCATTCAACAGTACGTCGCGTTCAGCCTTCGATGATGGCGTTGTTGACTCATTACTATTCCAAGATACGCCTACCTGATGGCTATAAAGGACAAAATTTTCAACACCACTGCGCACTGGGTTCCATCCGGCGACAACAAGACGCAGAACGGCAAAGTGAAAGGCGGGACCAACAAATACCGGAACAGTCGCATTCTGTGCGCCGCCTGGGTCTATGGGTCGACCGGAGCCATGGTCGGGATGGCGGCTTGGCGCATCGTTCAGGGATTTCACTTCTATAACTATCTTCCGATGATCGCTCTTGACGCATTTACGGTATTCACCACGTTCCGATTCATTTGGTTCACTCGCTAGACTTGCATGTGCTGTATTTGGACACTCTTTCTGGGCAGTCATTCTTTTGGGACACTTCACTCTTTTGGACACTCACTTCGTTACGCCCGGAGATGGCTGTACTCTCCTGATACCTTGGACTTGTGTTCAGTAGACTTTCTTTTAGAGTTGTTGAATGTACGTGGAATGAATTAATATGCTTTTGCAATGCACTCAGCCTGCACGGTCGAAATATTATTTCTGACGTGGTTTCACCACATTTCCCCTCTTTCTACGCTGCCCGTGAATGGTCCAAAGAACCATTTTTTGTTTCGGCTGGAGCCGATTTTTCAGCAGGCTGATCCTCTTTTCTCGGGGCTTTCGGGATTTCTCTGTCTTATCTGATTCTTTGCACATATAATGCGTCGCCTGAAGTCTCAATTCGTGCCCAATGTGTTTCACCGCTGGAAGACAATGAACTTTCCTGGCCTAATTAGGAAATGGCACCGCGTTACTTGCGCGACACTGCAGCCTCTCACCGGACGACTCGTCTTCAAAGACCGCCAAAACACCGGCCCGTGGTCACTTTTGGACGAGGAATGATCTGGGAGTGCATTCCTGCACCCTGCCTCCAAGAAATCCCCAATTCTGTGAGCGTATGCTGGAGCTAGCCGTCCATACCTGCTCAAACTGGATGAATTCATTCCCGAAGCACACTATAATTTTTTTGAACGCGTGGGACATGCCAGGGGACTACATATCTCCTTTCTACAGTCCTTTTCCCAACGGCAAGTTCATTCAGTGTGCACCACAAAGTGGCCGAATAATAGCCGCACAACAACGCAGGTATACACCTATCGGACACCTCGACTGCGAAGCAAAGGATGAGTCAGAACTTTAGGGGACGGTCGCTATGGATCACCAGTGCGTAATGCCTGCCAACGGTCCTTTCTTGAGCGTATCTCTCTTTATACTTGTCTGTCAAAATTTTCATGCTTCGCTGGCAAATGAGGACGCCTCCCTGCCGACCTTTCTGCTCCACCGTTCCGCAACGGCTCTGTCTGTGCAGCCAGGGGCGCTCGACCGCCCGTTATTCCGTTCGCTCAACCGGTGGGCATCGCTCTTCTGCGTAGCACGTATGACGGGTGACGCGCCGCGTTTCTCCCTATGGTTCGACCTAGCTCCCCTCCCGCGCACAGCGCACACGGTGCATTATCGTGCACCCCGATCGAGCGACCGCGTCGGCGCTTCTTCGTTTGAATACATACCATCAATCGAGTCGATGCGGTCGGGCTCTGGGGCGATGCCGCGGATGTACCGTCGCTTCGCGATCTCGACGAGTCAGCCACCGGGCAGCGCCAGTGCAGCGGAGCGGAGACGATTGCAGTGCGTCGGCTCCCAGGACCGGCGCAGCGGCGAATCGAAGACGGCTCGAGAAGTTTAAGGTGCGTGGCATAGCTGCGGGTCCGTGACGCGGCGGATGCGGCAGCTACGGAGGTCCGGCGCGCGCGGAGCCTTGGATGAAAAAATGGTGCAAAACGTGCATCCGTACATTTCGGATACATCATCTTTTCCAGTCTCCACTCAAAACTGCGAAAACAATAGATAAGCTGCCTGCCATTCAACGTTCATATTCCGAAGGCTCATTACCGAATAATGGCGGGATGTCGCCGATAGGAGCTAGATCTGGTGGGAGTTGTACATTGTAATGGAAGTTCCTTATCATGCATTCATTTCACTTGTCCAGATTGGGCGTAAGTTTTGACAGATTTGACGACTTCGGACCCTTGCCAATCGGTATCATTTGCGGCGCGTACAACCATATAGCCTATCCTGCTTTCTGGGTAGCCTTCTTGCTCTTATTTCTTTTATTTTTCAAACAACGAGCTCTAGCCCCGGAAAAGACTGAATCCGTGTGGATTTGTTCCCGGCTCACATACAACTGGTCTCGAATGTTTGGACAGGTTTTACGAAAGAGTGGTATTTGTTCTTTACCATTTAAGTTGTGTGTGGAGCATCAGCTCCACACACATTCGAGCTGCCTTGGGCTTTCTACAGCGAAAGATGGGTCCCTATATCTGCCAGACCTTGATACATTTACACGAAAGTACTGGTTGAAAGTGGTACGGGCAAAATACGAAGGAAAACAAATCGGATGGACCCCTCGGGACCGTGACAAAGAGCTTATCAGGGAACAACGCTAGGCGAAATCGAGGACCACTTGGCACTCTTTCGTAAAACCCGTCCAAACTTTTGAAACCAGCTGTCACACGTCAATAGAACTGTCTGGCAACCGCCCAAAAATTAGTTTTTGTTGATTAAGTCCGGAATTTTTTCACATTGTGACCCTGACGAGCCGCACCATTTTCCCGCTTCGTTTTGCTCAACTCTTGCTTGCTTTTTTAACCGCAGTTGCCAAACCGCTCTAATCACGATCTCTTTTTTGTACATGTTCATCTCGCTATCAGATAGCGGCCGAGCAACAACGTGCGGGATGCACAGAACTTGACCTCGTGGGACGTACGGAACCGGGAACGGTGTTTACAACTCTAGATGCCAGAGCCCGAACGAGTCGCGGGATGTAAAGTGGAATTATGACGATGACGATCCCCTCTAACTACATTCATCTCGCTACCCGAAAGTAAATTAACAGGAAGCGAATAGCATAAATATCCCCTGTAGGACTACAAACAGAGGGCTTATAATGCATGGCGTCTCATCTCACAAAGGTAAGGATATCCTTCCTCCCACCTTCATTTTTAATCTTACTGCCTCAAGACTCGTTATGCAGTCTGTTGCTGAGGATAACTCTATTAATGTGCGTCCACATCCTTCACTCTGCTCACTATGCTTATCGTGACGTTCTAGGCACCCAACCCTTCGAACACGCACCTCGCCAGTGCTGGTGGCAAACAGTTCAAACTAATCTGCGCAAGTACCGAGCAGCCCATCATCTGTTCTCTTTCGATCGTCGACCACAATGGTAACACTGTCGATGACTTGGTGTGAGTCTTTTTCTTCGTCACTCACGCGCCGGTCTGACCGGAATAAAGCGAGGTGGATCCGCGCTGGAAATTGTCGTTCGTGGTTGAGGTTAGCCCACAGCTAGCCCAGTCGACTGCGGAGCGACTCCAGGATGCCTTGAACGAGGACTCTGTTCAAGTTGTGCGTCTCCCTTGCACTACTTTCCATTCGTTGACTGACTTTCTTTGAACGAAGTTGAACGCTGCAGTTACTAAAGGTATTTTTTCCAGTCTCCCATGCGTGAAAATTTGACCGGGATCGTTGCCAGGCCAAAGTTCTCCATCCTTGCCGACGCAGGAGCTTCTGAGGGAGCTGGCCGAGCTGTGGGCTGAGTCCACTCTGACGGCCAAGGGGACCATTCAGTCCCCCCACAGTGGATCTCGTCGTCGTCTCCGTTCCTATCTTTCCACCATATCTTCCTCCGGTTCTTCGGAAGTGGATTCTTCTGGCCCTTCGACGCCCCTACCCGTCACGTCTTCCAACCCTCGCATTTATCTCCCCGAGTCTAAGGCGTTGTTCGACCACCTTAAACGTATCGAGCTGGCGCAGACTGAGGAGTCCAAGGTCTTCATCGGAATCGATGTCACCGGCTCTAGTGATGTCAGCGAGAAATCGTCTATCGCAGAGCGCGATATCGGTGACCAGTCCAATTCGAGCGATTCCGAAATTGGCGCTGTTGAGCGATTCTACCTCCCGGCTCCTACTCGCCCCATCCCCCACGTGCCCGCACCGACTCACGCAACTCCGCCTGCGCCCACTGAATCTGCTGACGGGGATGAGGTTTCATCCGACCTGCAGGCTCCCGGAGTGGATCGTCCTGTCGGTGCTCCACGGGGTATTGATCAACGTCCCCCCTCGCCCCCGCTTGCATCTTCGCGCCCTGAAAGTCCAGCCGTCATTGCGCGTCCAATGGAGCGCGGTATTGCCATTGCCCCCGTCGACGATCAGATCCCAAGTGTTCGCTCATGGTACACCCGTTTCGGCCGCAGCAAGTTCCTTGAGACTCCACGTCCCGAAATGGTTGTTGTCGACGCCGACGCCCCGGCTGTCATCTTGCCTTGTCCTCCTACTGCTGAGGAGAAATACGTCTATGCGCAGACTCGTCGGACTCCTCTCTACATCTTTGGGTCCATATCGTTTATGTCTGTTTCCGTCGGGATGTGGTTCTTCTCACTCTCTTCTTCGGAGTTCTATTGGCGAGTGCTATTATTCTCTCTGATCGCCTCGCTCGTATCTCATCATTTTCGTTTAGGTTCATGGGCGCTGGCATCATCGTACAATTGTATCTGCTGACCTCGTATGGGGTTGGGTGAGTTGCTTTGTTTCTGCATCCAAATGCTTCTGATCCAACCTTTCCAGATATACTGGCAAAGACTACAACTTGGAGAAGCACAAACAAGCCGTCGAGGAGTTTGGCACTTCCCCAGGTGACGATCCGTCGGTGTGAGTGTCTGTTCTTCCTTTAACCAACAAAATCGCTAATCGATCGCTTTGCTTACACCATTCAGCGACATACTACTGCCCTGCTGCAAAGAGCCGCTCGAAATTCTGGAGAATACGTACAAGTACGTTCGCCAGCTTTCCTACACCAACTACAAAGTCCACGTTCTGGACGATGGTGGATTGGATTCGGTGAAAGAGCTCGCGGAGAAGTACGGGTTCAACTACATTCGCCGGGAGAATCGTGGGTACTTGAAAAAGGCCGGCAATCTCCGTCATTCATTTAACCTGACCACTGGCGACTTTTTCACCATTTTCGACGCCGATTTCTGCCCTCGCCACGACTTCCTTCAAGAAATCCTCCCCATCATGCGCAAGTATCCCGACATCGCCATCGTACAAACGCCCCAGTTCTTCCGGCCTTGCCCTGAGCAGACGTGGGTCGAGCAAGGTGGTAGCGCGACGCAGGAGCTTTTCTATCGTGTCATTCAGGTCAACCGTGATCGTTGGGGTGGTGGTGAGTTCCTTTTACCGCTACTTCAAGTGCTGTTTAATCATAAGTTTCGTATCAGCTATCTGTGTCGGCAGTAACGCCGTCTACCGAAGAGAGGCCTTGAAGGAGGTCGGCGGCACTGCCGAAATCGGTCACTCGGAGGATGTGCACACCGGATTTTTCGCCATGACCCGCGGATGGCGAGTCAAATATATCCCTCTCGCGCTCGCATGCGGTATCTCACCAGATACCCCCAAGGCGTACTTCTCGCAACAGGTGAGGCGACACTTTTCCCGCGCCGGTTCTTCGTCATTGATGCGAAGTTCCTTCTAGATGCGTTGGTGCTCTGGCTCTACCGCGCTCCTTTCGAATCCAGAATTCTGGAAGTCGAAACTCACCATCATTCAGAAGATATGCTTTTTGACCGGCATGTTGTTCTACTCGTCCTCGGCTATCTTAATCTTCCTTAATCCCATGCCTGGTCTTCTCATGTTGGCCTTGAGACCCCAGCAACTCATGTACTACAACTTCGTTTTCGTCGTCCCCGCCCTCATCAACAGCATCATCGTTTTCCGCCTCTGGTCTCGCCAGGTTCGTCGATAGTTCGTTTGCCCAGTGCCGCCGCTTTATGGCGGTCAAAATGCACATTTAATATTCCGACACTTTTTTTGACATTTTTTGACTTTCCGCCACTTTCATTGCCAAATTTCCCGTTTCCGACACTTTTATCAGGTTTGAAACCGTGAAATAAAAATGTCGGAAAAAGGTCGGTTTCCGCGACACTTCTATCAGTTGAATCTGACCTCCGACACTTTTATTGAACAGTCAAGACTTCCGACACTTTTATTGGGTTCAAAAAATTTTATGCTCGGATATAGGCCCTAGATAGTGTACGGGACAGTGCTGACTGGAGAAAGTCATGTACAGTCCACGGAAGTGGAGAAATAGCCTTGTAAAGAGCAATCACCACTGGACTCGCTTAGCTTGTTCTGATCCTGCCAATCAACCTGTCAAGCTGTCAAGCAGACAGCCTCCCCGCATGCCTGATTGTTCAACTGAATCAAGTTGGTTCAGTCTTTTTTGGGACCTGTTTTTTTGAGTACTGGGAAAGTAGCATAGGAATGGAGAGTTTAGATTGAACTTGTTTCCAACCTCCCCACCTGTCCCGGTGCCAAGTTTGGGATGGGACAGCTGTCAGATCCTTGATCCGGTGCTTAACGGGTTGATTGGCAGGATCACCACACAAGTCCAGTCTTTACAAGGCTGTATCTACGCTTCCATGCACTCTCCATAGCTTTTTTGAGTCAGAACCATTTTATACACTACCTAGGACTTATATCCGAGCATAAAATTTTTGACCCCAATAAAAGTGTCGGAAGTCTCGACTGTTCAATAAAAGTGTCGGAAATCAGATTCAGTCAATAAAAGTGTCGCAAAACTGGCCTTTTTCCGACACTTTTATTTGACGATCTCAAACCTAATAAAAGTGTCGAAAACAGGAAATTTGGCAATAAAAGTGTCGGAAAGTCGAAAAGTGTCAAAAGAAGTGTCGGAATATTAAATGTGCATTTTGACCGCCATACCGCTTATGTTATTATCTGCAGAGCTACAATTTCAACGTCAATTTCGTCTACGTGATTCAACAGTACGTCGCGTTCAGCCTTCTATGATAGCATTGTGGACTCATTATTATTCAGATACGCCTACTTGATGGCCATAAAGGACAAATTTTTCAACACCACTGCGCACTGGGTTCCATCCGGCGATAACAAGACTCAGAACGGCAAAGTGAAAGGCGGAAACAACAAATACCGGAACAGTCGCATCCTGTGCGCCGCGTGGGTCTATGGGTCGACGGCAGCCATGGTCGGCTTAGCAGCTTGGCGCATTGTTCAGGGATTCCACTTCTACAACTATCTCCCGATGTTCGCTCTTGATGCATTTACGATATTCACCACGTTCCGATTCATTTGGTTCACCAGCTAGACTTACATATACTACACTTTGGACGCTCCCTCTTTGGGACATTCGCTCTTTTAGAACACCTCACTCTTTTAGAATACCTCACTCTTTTAGACACTCTTTTTGTTTGTTGTACCCGGCGATGCATTCTCATCATACCTCGCACTTGTCCTTTGTAGACTTGCATTTAGAATTGTTATGTATGTAGAATGAATTACTGTGATCCGCCGTGGTGTCATAATATACGGATGTGTTCTCTTCTCGGCATGCTTTTACAACGCGGTCATCCTGGAAAGTCGTAATATATTCAAGGCCCAAGACGGCGAGAGGTTGCTGGTACAAATGCTTGGGGGAACTATCGACTATTGGAGAAAGAGCGGCTCGCGTTGGATAGTTCCAAGATCGCGCTCTCGTCGCCATCGCATTAATCACTATATAATATCGCGAATATCGCTCTCCATAGGACAAATGGTTAGTCGCACCTCTGTACCGATTGGATCAGAGTTCGGAGCCCATCGTTAAGACTGGGAAGGCCGTCGTGGGATGCAAGGTTATCCAGAGTCTCACAAGTCAACACGCGACTCTCCTTGAAGTCGAGAAGCCTCGGAACATATTTGAGGATCTCGCTGTCACCGATCGCACGTGCCCCGTCTGACGAGCGGCTGATCTTTGTATGGACTGCACTTTGGCGAATATATTTGTTCTCCTCCCTGTGGGTATGCTATAGTCAGTATCGTGATTCATTCCCCAACGGAAGACCGAAGTCAGTCACCATAGGAATTATGGGGCCATATCAGCGCGATCATCTCAACATCCAGCTGGATAAGTCGCGGAGAGTCCTGAGATGGGATGTTTCCCAGCATTTCACACGTCCATCTCCTGGTTTCGTTGTCGTGAGCCTTCAGGAGGCGCGGGACGTGTTCTAGGATGTGCGCTTCCACGACGATTTGTGCACCATCGGGTCAGTAACTCAACTTGGAAAGTGCATACACTGCACACCGCCGTACTTCCTAGTCGAAGTCTTTATCGCTATTATGAGGCCATTAACATGAATATTCGAAGAGGGAGATTCATATATAAGAAACCTCAGGAAGCCCGCGATTCGCAAGCAGGGCCTAAGGTCGGCGACGGGGACTGATGGACTGCAATGTTCCCCTATATCTTACTACCGAAGCGACGATCTTGAGGCATTGAGCTGAATAGGAACTCGTAACAGTACACCCAGAGTTCTGGCTTTAGGTCCGCCTGGCTGCCGTCGAGAGTTTCGACGATCTGAGCGACGGCATAACGCGCAAACTCCCGAACTTCGATGTCTTCGTCGCTTTGGGCCATATCCCAATTTATATCGAGAAACAGAAAGGAACACAATAAACCCACCTCACGAAGCAGAGTTATTCCTTTAAACTCCACGATGTACATAGGATCGGAAGATCTGGCTAGGTTCTTCCAGATCTGAAGTGTGGATCTGCGGACCGGGTCGGACGAGTGCAAAAGCTGTATGACGATGTCCCCGTGCAGCATGAATGCTTAAGTGATACGCGGCGCATCCTCCTCCACTCGGGCCCTGGTTTCGAGCTCCGTAAGAATCAAAGTCTTCGTGAACGGGGAGACGTATTTGAGCCTGCGCAACTATGAGTTGGGCTCCGACTCGACGATAAATTTTGGGACGGTACCCTAGATAGCTGAAACAGATCTCCGTCGTCAGTCTCGAGAGCAGGGTTCCGCGGTTTCGCTGGACGAAGCCCTGTACCTGGTTATGGTGCATTAACTTCATTAGAGGATTGGCCCCGGCATAGATCGAGACTGTCCCCTCAGCGGGGTTGCTGTATATTCTTCGAGTAGTGCGGATCAAAGGCGGCATGGAGAGGAAGAGGATGCACTGTGGAATTGTAGATGGAAGACGGATCTAAGGCTACAGCTCGGCTCACGTACTTGACTGACGACAGATAGCCCCAGTCATCCACAGCAAACATAAACTCATGTTAGTTCAAGGATTTCAGGGAGATACATAGATGAGCGCCGAAGTTATTGCATGTGGGGCACGGTGGAGGCGATATTTCAGGGGGAAGATCGTTATAGGTTTTGAGCTAAGTGTCATTCAAACGCCAAATATAGCCTCTTAATCAGTAAGTCGGAAAATAAAAGTAAAAAAACACCTCAGAGGAAAGGCTCGGGCCATAACTGTGTCGATGAAAATTTTCTGGAAATTTCTGGGTAGCCTGACTCAACCCCGATCACCAGGAATCAGGATGAATGAGGATCAGAATTCGAATTCAAGACAAATTCAAGATAGCAACAGTGCGGTGTCGCCGAGTTGAACCATCCAGTCCATGAAAGCGCTTGAGACGGCAAGATTCAGGCATGAGTCAGCGAAACGGTTTATCTGCGTCCAGTGAGATGAGCGGAGGGGGATAGGAGCGATGTGTCACCGTCATGGTGACGTGATGTGGAAAGACTGCCACGTGGTGTCTGGCTGAGCCGTTGATGTTAAATAATCGACCACCTTCTCCGAACCCCCACCAGCTCCCGCGAATATGGACCAGGAGCTTCCTCTCGACCTTGAGCGAGAGATCTTCCAGACAGCTGCAGTCACGCATCCAAAGACTATACCTGCGCTTCTGCGAGTTTGCCACCGGGTTCATGCCTGGCAAGTCTCCTTCGAAGGACTGTTATGCATCGTTAACTTTTTTTTATCGTTGTGTAGGGTTGAGCCGCTGCTCTACAGAGTTCTCATAATAACAGATCAGAACTCGGATGTCCCCTTGCGGTCTGCTGTTGAATCCAAGCCCGCGACGTTCTTACAAAGCGCCGTGCGCCATGTTTTCTTCATCACTAGCTGGGAGGGTCAGCCCACTGGCACCAGGAAACTGGACTCGGACGACATGAATGACCTCCTCTTCAAGTGCTCAGGGACAATCAATCTTATGATAGACTTCAACATCCTCCACAAAATGCGTCTTCAAAGGCTGGATGTGATGGTTCCTCAAGTTCCTCACGCTGCTTTAGAATGGGCGCGTGGGGCATTAATGCACCCATCCCTTTCATTTATTACACATTTATCTCTGGGTGAGGCAACTGCGAGCCACCGCTATGCTTGGGAAGTTTGGGGCCACCTCGCATCCTTGCCAGCACTCACACATCTCGCTCTCACGGAGGACCTCTCCCGCGCTCTTCTCTCCCAGGTCCTCGCTGAATGCCGCCGACTCCTTGTGGCGGTCACCACATTTTACAGCGAGGAAGCGCAAGAGAAAGCAATTGCGTTTGCCCGTGATCTCACCATTCGCGACCCCCGCGTTGTCGTAGCGATGATTGCCGACTACACCAAAGACTGGGAAACAGGAGCGCGCGGCGGTGTCGACTATTGGGACCGCGCAGAGGTATTTATTGACCGCAAACGCAGGGGTGAAATCGAGAGTATGTATCGCCTTCTTGTATAACCCTCATCACATAGAACCTGATTTTCTGATTTTGCCAGATGACTGCTATTTTCTGTCTTGCTGACGAAACCCAAGAGACAAGCTAGCCGAGTTCAATGTGTTCGGAATCGCAGAGGTCGGGTGTGTCTCCTTTGCGATACTTTTATCACTCAATGTCAATTTTCAAATAGTGAAGCCAGGCATTCCAAACAACGGCCATGAGGGGATGAAATTCAATTTTTTTTTTCCGAATCTAAATATCTATAATCAACATCGAATGTCAACTTTATAACTTTTTACAAGCGGCTTCGGCTTCTTCATTCGGCGCCGCGGATATTAAAGTTTCTTCTCGACGACAAAGGTCGGTTGAAGGGATAGAATTCGCCCTTCACCGTCCTATCTTAAACGCGCCTTCCAAACTGTTGACGTCCGTAGATTTATTTAGAGACTCCAAGACAAGACGACGCACTGCTCTTGAGCCCACCAGCGATCATCAAATTCCGGAGCGCCGGAAGTGCAATTTGGAAGCCAGAGTATGGAATCACTCAGCAATATCCCCTGACTGTCTATGCACTGGCTGCTGAAGCTCGACATTCAAGCCAGCCAGCAGATCTCACACAGGCATAGACAGCATCAAGACCAAACGCACCGCATTAGGGCGGCTCAACATGCCCAAGATGTTCACGGTATGACTATCTATCCGCAGCGAAGTGATCCTGAGTGCGTCGAGGTTCGAACAGCGCCTCATCCGGCGCAATACGCTGCGCGCAAGATATATATCTGATTGAATATTTCATGCGCTAGGATGACTTTGCAAAATTCACGCACACGCTGACGAGCCTCCACTACCCCGAGTTCGCCAATCGCGAGGACGACAAGGAAACGTACCTTCCTCTTGAAGACTGTGTGATAGCCGCCCGCGCGCTGCTCAGCATCTCACGCAATCCGAAGGCGAAAAAGAATGCATCAAGTCGCTGCCAAGCATGACGAGTGGTGTAACACGAGTTCGCGCAAGGACCGCAAGAGAAGATTAGAAGAAAAAAACGCCAACACTTCCGAGTGCAAGGGCGGCTTGAGATACTGCGTCCATCTCATCAAGACGCGCCATCGTGAGTCTTTTTCCCACCCTTTGCATATATTTGACGAGTGTCTTCATAGCGAAGACACTCGTCAAATACATTGAACTCGTCAACCAGGCGGATAAACCACTTACAAGGATTCCACCCATCTTGACGACACGATCTTGTGCAGCACCGACGCGCAATACAAAGGATACGTCTACATTGGGAAGCACTGGAGCCGGTAAGTGCAAGGCTTGTAGCTACATGTAAGAATAACCACTCTTACATTACTTTGTATGCCTTCGGTAAACTCGTTGTTCAGACATTTGGACCACCCGAGTATAATAAGTGTATCACGATTTTCACTACGGCAACTCGATTACCGTCACCTTCAAGACGATGCCCGTCATTCCTCGCAGCGACTTAATGCAAATCTTCTTCGGCTCCGGATTGCGAGAGACACCGAGCAACTCACGCGCGGCTGTCGCGCAGTCCTCAAGAGAAAGGTATGTTCCTTTGTCGTCCTCGCGATGGGCAAATTCGAGGTAGCGGAGGTTCGTCAGCCCGCGCATAAACTTCTCAAAGTCATCCTAGCGCATCAGGAACTCAGTCAGGTATATCTCGGGGTATATATTTTACGGCGTACCGGGAAGAGCGTGTTGCGCAGGATGAGGCGTCGGATGTTCGGGGTAGCACCGGCGATCCCTGCGAATTGAATAAATAAAATGGGATTGTGAAGTTATGGCTGTAGAAGAAGGAGAATGCACGCACAGCCGAGCATGACGCGCGACGAGCCGCCGTAGCATACCTCCTCGAGGTGCGGGCAGTGGTTCTTGGCCGCCTGCATGAGCCGGAATCCCGCAGTCGGGCTGTCCTCGCCGCAGGTCAGACTTCGCACACGCGGGAAGGAGGAAAGGATCGGGGAGAGAATGTCGGGCAAGATCACCATCCGCACGGAGGGGAGGGAATGTGGGCGGAAGGCTGTGTACAGATGGTCGAACATGCCCAGGATATTCGAGGCGGGGCGGTCTATCCGCAGCGACATAATCTTGAGCGCATCGAGGTTCGGGCACGCACACAGGAGCGTTACAAACAAGTCCGAGCGTTCTGGAGTCTTGAACGCTGGGCCGTGGAGAGATAGCGATATGGTCCTGCGAGGACGGCACTTGAGTGGATTTGAATCCGAAAAAAATGAGTTCCTACTTTACATGATCCAGGAGGTATTGGGCCTGAGTGATTTGGCGCATGCGGCGTTCCCATTCCAATTCTAATGGCTCGGAGTACAAGTCCTTGGCCTCAGAGAAAATCGCATCCAAATGCGACCAGAGATGCGGGAGGAAGACACCTCGAAACAGGCGACAGGTTTGCGAGAGAGCTCGATAGGCTCTGATCTCAGCAATCCGTTCCTCGCGCTCTGCGATAAGTGAGGAAGGACGATTTAGTAGCCAAGAGGAAATTTCTAGAAGAAGCTCGGGGGGCAGTCGAATTTCCGAGCCCAATAAGCTTCCGTCTACGTTTTCGGAGGATGATTGCATAGGCATACGAGTCAAATGCACAATTCGATGATGAGGGTGAGAGGCAAGAGTGAAGCACAGCCTTCGGCAATTGAATATTGATTGATGCTAAAACACACCTTCTGCTCCTTCTTGTCGACCATGACCACCACGATGGCAGAAGAGAAACGGCGCAGCTTCTGGCCCTCAGAAACACCCCTCAACTATTTACTGGGACTGCGTTAGTGTTCATTCACCGTGGGTCGTTCATATTCATATTCTTGCACTGTAGATGCACTTTACATGTGAAATTTCATTCGATAAGACGAGAGGGACTCAAGGAGGTAAAACGTATATGGTCCTGTGATCAGAAAATTTTAGGCCCCTGGAGGCTATGCTCGACCTCAACTGCAAGTGAGAGAGCGATTGATGGAACTGGGACTCATACAACCGTATCTGCCTTTGATTCTTCAATTGAGACGAGTTGTTAGCAGGTGGGGCAGGGTATTTTGTCGCCTTCTTGTGAAACAATCGTTGTGACACGATGAGCGCCGTCGTTCAAGAATCAAAACGCAGCGCGCGCGTTGCTGGCAACTCGGATGTCAAACCACTACTTGGGTCCAAGCCCTTCCAAGCCGCTCAGTAATTATTGCTCGCTAAAGACCATAAGGGTCGGTGGATGAAACCTCAAGGTTTGGGGATACGTCTTGGGATATGTGGATTCTCTTGACCATCATTCATGCATTCCATCAGACCGCCAAGTACGAGATCATTACCGATGCACGGACCGGTCGACTTTATAAGCCCGCGGTCTTCGCCCAGTTCAATCACGCCGGTCCGCCATAATGTCCCTTTCCACTTTCTTCTTCTTGTCCACTATTATTTCTTTTGTCGTGGCCGCGCCACTGTCTGCCGTCAACTTCGCCACGCGGGATGTGGGATTCAGGGCCAGCGCCGCGGCCAACGTTGGGGGGATTCTCTCCACCGCGAAGGCATCAACACAGTCCCTCGCCACCTTCCCGCATAACGCGGCCGCGTCGCCGGATGTCGAAATTTTCGGAGACTGGGTGGACCTCAGTGGCGTTTCGGCCTTCCATTTCTTCGCTGATATGGATGTGGACTGTGATGGCGTTGTAAGTAATCTCTATCCGTGAGTTGAGTTGAATTTTAATCGCATTGTTTTCACCAGGCCGGATGTGATGTATGCTTGAACTTCTCTCAGATTGATGGCCGATCCCCCACTCATGCAATTCATCCCAGGGTGACCCTTCCGGTCAATCCCAAACCTCCTTCGGGCATCTCGACGCAGCACAGGTCCCATACTTCGTGCTCCCCGCAGACTTCGTCGCCGCGCACGCGGATGCCATCCAGCCCAATTCCGTCGGCGCGATCATCTGCAACGGGCAGATGGTCTACGGCATCTTTGGCGACACCAAGTGGGTTTTTTATTTGCTCGCTCTTCTTTCTTATCTGCTTGAGGGATATCTAACGCGAATTAACTATTGGTTTTAGTGGTGCAGCGCCCCAGGTGATCGGTGAGGCATCCCTTCTCCTGGCACAGACGTGCTTCCCGGACGAGGGTCTTAACGCAAACAACGGCCACACTCCGCTCGATGTCCTATGTGCGCCTTTCACTCCTCTTTCTCGACATTCATCAACTCACATTTTATTTTCTGCGTAACCAGACATCGTCTTCGGCACGGCCGTCTCCCCGAACGTGGCGGATTCGACGATTGACGTTGCCGGCCTCAAGCAGGTGGGCGACCAGCAGGTAGCTTTGTTGCAGGCGGCGTTGAAGCTCTGATGATTGATTATCATTATCATGAGCCTCGTATGTAGACTATTTGCCCTTGCACGAGCCCATCTAGCTTTTTTGTATCTCATGTATAATAGTGCGAGTCACTATTAAATTCTATCTGGTTGGGACATCATTGAGGTGGACGGGAGCAGGGCCATGGCTTTTGCAGGGTTTTGCTTGACTAACCGCTGTTGGCCCCTTCTGGAAATTTACGGACTCTGGTTGAGGGTACAGTTTATCACAGGTCAATGATATATACGAGTCGCATCCATGAGCGTCCAGATACCAAGCCAAGGTGGTTTATAAGCCACAAGAGCGAAGCGGGAACGCGGGGACGCATTATGGAACCCAGACCAAACGTGGGGAGATTGGTGTGCGTGGCAAGATTTGAGGCAAAGCCGGCTGCGAACCGCTTGTTTATTTATCGAATCATTTACAGACTTTTTATGTCATGTCATGATCGTGTATGATCGGGTGTTTTATAATTCGTTTTCCAGACCTGGGTCCGTAGCTGGTCCCAGGGATTTCAGATAAAATCACATTGGCTCAGACCTTTTTGTTTATTTCCCGGCAGACGGTTCTCGAAGGGTTGTCGGTCAGCCATGTAGTGGTAAATAAAATGGTTTTGTGTGAGGGGGATCCTGTACAACTATTTCGGCATGTGCTTCTAAAGATCCACGATCAACTCCAGATGCTTTTATATTATCCCAAGAACAAGCATGTGCATTCCTGAATACTTAACTTTAATTCTTACTTACATCCAACGATTCACGGCTCAGAGGCCGGCATTATTTGCCGAGACGATGTGATCAATGCCGACAGCTGTTCCGATGTCGATCTGTGGCAAGCGATCCAGAGATCGCCTACCCCTTGTTATTTCGCTCTCAGGACGCGTGAGTCCTCGGCAGTGGCGTGGCAATATACTCCTCCCGCACCATTCAGCAGTGGGGGTCGAAACCAGCGTGATATTTATTTAAAATGAGGAGCAATTATCCAGCCGTCAGGGCCCAGACTCCTAGTAGCGGTAATAAGTTCGCCTCTCAATCTGCCCTCTCACCGCACTCATCTATTATCCTAATGAAATAAATCACAGCCTCATAGTGTGCAGGTATGTAATACAAAGGGATTCTGAGGTATCAAGAAAAAAAGTTTCCAAACGGAAATAAATAAAAACTGCTTTTGATCAAAGTAACATCGGGAACATCATACTCTCCTACCTTCTTGTAACTCAAAAAACTTGTAAGAACTTTAGATTCAGCTATATTCAGCTGAACAGGGCAGGAATATGTATGTCCGCATGAAAATAGCGGTGTCCTGTCAGATCTTGATGTTGTGCTTGATTAACATGATGAGGAAGCAGGCGAATTGCACTGAGGATCTTTGGGTGTGGGACTTGCTTACCGGGAGTGGGACTGACCCGCCGTCCTTTCTTACCTTCACCATGGATGTGCTTCGAACACGCTCGGTGAGATTCGTCTCCTCTTTGCCCGTACGGTTGTATCGCGCTCTACCAGCCGTCATACTTGGAACTCTGCTTAACATTCTGGATGGTCTGCCTTTCTTCCTGAAATCGATAGCGGTGCCAAAATTCACTCTCTGACTAGTCTCCACTGGAATCCTCGTATTTCCTGAAAATGGTGCTTTTCGGTCGTTGCAACTGCAAGGGCTCTCCCTGTACATCATGAGGTGAGCAAATCTCTTTTGTATGTGTGCGACTCCGATGTTTAATAAAAATTTCAGCGGACTCACATCGCAGATTGTAATGACCCTCGGCGGCTCACGGTTTCCTGGGGCTATGGGCACCATGCTGATTGAAATCTTGCCATTTCTAAGAGGAATGGCCAATGATATTCGCGCCGTCCTCGGCAACGACCACCCAGGGCTGATTCCGACAGTTATGGCAGCGTACGCTTTGACGTCCTTCCTGACCGGTGCGGCATTTTTTATTCTTGGGATACTCAAATTGGGAAATCTTGTATGTCTCCCCTTGCATTTTACACAGTGGCGCTCACCATCGCTTCTAGGTCGCCTATTTCCCGCAGACTGTGCTCACCGGTGCGATTGGCGCCCTCGGCGTCTCACTCTTCGTTCTCGGACTGGGACTCCCGTTCCCTTCCTCCGCCACTCCACTATCACTTTCGGATGTCAGATCCACACTCTTTGATAAAGGTCATCTAGGGCTACTCGCCGCGTCCTTCTTCCCCGCATTTATCCTGTCGGTCAGCCTGCGTTCTCGGTATATCGAACTATGGACGCGCAGGCTCATCCGCTCCGCCTATTACATTCCAATCTTCCTCCTGATTATTCCCACTGTCTTCTGGATCACAGTCCGCGCGTTGGGTGTCCCGAACGAGCGTCTTGTTGCTACTGGCTGGTTATTTCCCGTCGACTCTGCGTCCCTTTCGTCTTCCGGAATCGTGGCCAGTTGGAATTATTGGGTGCTGTTCGATTTTGTGAGTATTCAGCATATCCGCTGCCGGTGGATGAAACATATATTTTCAGAGATTGGTGGAATGGTGGTCCCTCAAGAGTGCGATTCAGAACATTGTTCTCCTCGTCTTCATTGGGTAAGTTTTGGTTAACTTTCGCGGTGTAAGCTCAGCGCATGTCAGCGTTCTCAATCTGCCCATCTATGTCCCCACCCTGGCATTTACTCTGGATGTCTCATACAATATGAACTACGAATTATTAGGTGGGTCATTCCCTTGGGCATTAATTTGCTGCTGAGGCAGTCTGCAGGCCAAGGTGCTGCCAACATATTCGCGGGCCTCGTGGGCACAGTGCCCAACATGCTCGTACGCTGTGCTTCATCCTGATCACCCTGCCTTCTTCCAACCTTACACCTCCACATAGCAATACTCCTACTCCGTTTACGTCACCCGCGCCAAAGGCGGCCGCTTCGAACTCTCCCTCGTAATTCTCCTCACCTCCGCACTCTTCCTCTGTTCCGGACTCCTTCTTCCATACGTCCCCACCATCCTCGCCTCCGCGGTCGTCCTCTTCTTCGGCATTGAGCTCTTCCTTGAGGCGATCTGGGAAGCGTCCAAGACACTCGCATGGATGGAATATACTGTGGTTGTGGTAACTCTCGTGGCGTGCACATTCCTCGGATTCACGGAAGGGTTCGGTGTGGGCATTGGCGCTGCGGCTGGGGTGTACCTCCATCAGGAAAAACTGTTTTGCTACCTAGTCAAAAGCAAAGGTTTATAGCACCGGTAGGCCCCGTAGCCCCTTGGTGCTGCTCGGTAGTCCTCCGTAGCCGTCGTAGGCATGCGCCAAGCCTCAGTAGCCCTTGATAGCCGCCGGCAGCGGATCAGTAGCATGATGTAGCGGCGATCAGGAAAGGACACTTATTTTACCTTCTCACGAGAGTATACCATTTGTTGAAGCCTGGAGTAGTGCAACTGGGTGGAATGAGCAAGAAGTCCTTATACAGTATATCATGATAAGTCAGGCAGAATCGAAGAAAAACAATAAGTCCATTTCAAACTCCGCCGACACGTGTTAGATGGCGTGATAGTTTGACAGGCGGTTGACAGATGGTTGATGCTCGTTGTCGCTCCTTGTCCTTTTCCCCCATCTCCCCGTCTTCGCCCCCACTGTTGACCCTCCCATCTGGCTTCATCCTCTGCCGCAAGTCCTCTCCTCCGCCAGCCGCTCGTCCGCCTCCGAATCGCGCTCTTCCGCCGCTGCGAGCAAGTCCTCTGCCTTCAGCAGCGGGGCCTCGTCGGTCAGCGCTGCCGCCTCTAGCGCCGCCTCCATCACCTAGCTCTCCCCGTGTGCCCTTCTATCTTCTGAGATATGACCCATACCTCTCGAGCAAGTTCTATGTACATCTTCCCGACTTTTCAAACTGTGCTCTGCTCTACACACCTCTTCTTTCAAGACACATCAAGCCTCAAGTCCCAAGTTTCCCCTTCAATATCTTCAAATCCCAAATTCCATCCCTTCAAGCTTATCTAGTGCTGTCTCGTTCTTGATGTACTGTCTCCGCTCTCAGACTGCTCGCTTATGCTTATGTGGTGATCCCAGGGAGACTCGCGGCGTCGCTCCCGTCCTCTTACATCTCCACCTAGATATTTGGTGAGCGGCTGTATAGTATGCACTTCTTACCTCTAACGTGTGTTCTTTTCACAGTTCTATTCATTTACATGATCTGAGCAAGACGGCATCGAGTCGAAGCCTATCCCCGTTTACATCCGCCTCGGTACGTTCCTGCAATGTTTATCGCCTGCACTCACTTATTTTGCCCTCGGGGCGATCCGCAGACACGCCTTATAATCGTCTATACTTCTTGCATCGACGAAGATCAACGTCGGTGAGTACGCAGTTGGCGCGGGCATCGCGTTCCTGTCATTTCATTGTAGATAGCATATCTATTTGTATGCCTAATAGAATGCAATTATTCATTTATTTCACCTATACTTCGTGTGATCTATGATGAATATTCAGTGGTATTGAGCACTACAAAGTACTACGATAGCTTATAGTGAGGACTATTATATGCTACGGAGGGATATGGAACTTACGTGCGAGGGCTATGGAGGGCTACCATAGCTTGACAGGTGGCTATGATGGGCTATCAAATAGGGGACTAGTATACCGGGCTACCACGGGTATTTGCGCTATTGTGCGCCACGTAACCATGGCATTTTTTCCTGATGAGTCATGTATGGTGTTATTGATTCGGTGAGCTTCTTCCTCTTCGTCAAAGCAATGAGATCACATTCATACCGCACTCGCTAGCCTGCGCGGGTGACGAGGTGGAACGAGTGGAACGAGATGCAGCAGCTATGCGCCGAGAGCGAAGACCACGTCGCGAGGCCCCGGGTAGCTTCGCCAAAGGATTGTCCGATCCATCAAAAAGCCACTTTGCCGTTGATGTCTGATCGATTTTGCCTTAGTGGTGCTCCTGCTTCATTAAGGACATGGTTAGAATCACGGAGAAGACCCCAACCTACCTGCCCATATAATTTTTGTGTTGGCGGGCCTCCTAGGTACGTGGGAAATTCAACTATTGATGGGATCATTGATGGGAACAGTGGCTTTTTGAGGCCGTTGTCCGGAAAACTTTTGCACTAAATCACCCATCGTTGGACAACCACTGAAGATGTGATACTGGCTATTGTTGGAGGATCTACTAGGGCCCTTTGCGCAACTTTCTGCCTCCTAGAAAAAAATCCGGGGATCAAACTGAGTCCACAAATTTTAGTAGGGCCGGGACCATCCTTTTTGGGAGCTTCCCGGGGCCTACGTCGCGGCGCCCATCGTGGGACGGATACCCTCCCTGCACACCTACACACCGGCCCCGATCACGCTCGACACGTCGCAGAGCACCCTGCCGCCCACGCACATGACCAGCGCAGACCTCAACATCCACGAAGACAGTGCAGATCTGCTGCAAAAGCTTAACGCGCGGGTGCTCGTTCTGTCGGGGTACATCTGTGAGTCTGAGTTCTTTCTATCTACGCATACCATGCTCATTCGATCTCAACGCCCAGTCTTCGCATCCGTCCCGTCCCTCGAGCGCGCGCTCCTGGCGTCCCCGGTCCTCGCTTTGTTTTTCATCCTCGACCTCACGCACGCCCATCGCATCGAGACCGCGGCAGCGCGCGTACTCTTGCGCTGCGTCCGCGAACTGGGATTGAGAGACAGCGTACTCCTCGTTTGCGGTGTGCGTAAACGCGGCGGACTTCACGCTGACTTCATTCGCGCGGAGGTGCCGCTGGCGTTTAACTCTGATACTGCGGCGCAGACTGGCCCTGCCAGTGGAATCACGGCTTTTGAAACGCGTGAAGCATGTTTGGTGTGGTGCCAACGGGAGCAGGAGGGGCGACTGCTCACTGCAAATAAGTCTGAAGGTGCGCTGCGGTGTTTTCTGTATCGTATGTAAACTGACTGAGACTTCTAGGGCTTAACGACCAGGCGAAAGAAAAAGCATTGACAGAGTTCTGCCGCTTATTCGATTTTGAGCCGTCCACCGTACTCGGCTCGAGCACTGATGATTCACAGTCAACGGAATTACAATCGTCGGCAATCTCGCGATTCAATGAAGCTGGAGGGCGGATTTCCGTATACCTCCCGGGACATGTAATCCAGGGAACAGGTAGGCCCTTCGTCCATGACGCTCGATCAAGAACCAAAACTGAGGACGGAAGCCAGCGATAGCGTTTATTGTGGAAGGTAAAATCGACGTCAGTGTCGTTGCCACCACCGCCCCATCCACCGCGGATACCGGTGTGTTGCGTCCGTCAGTCCAACGCATGATGGCGATGGTGCCGCGCGAGGCCCTGCGCGCCATCCGGGCACGCTTACCCGGCCTTTCGAGCGAACGTTCCGCATCCACACGCGTCGTGAAGGCTGGGGATGTACTGGATAATCAGCGGCGGACGGAAGTTCCAGTTTCCAAGACACGCACCGTTGTTGTGGAGCTCGGGGAAGGAAAGCTTACGGCATGGGGGCAGGCAAAATTAGAGGGCAGGACCAGACGTTTCGGAACGGCTTGGCCAAACGGCTTGCCCCCCTCACTCTTCAAATTCCGCCGCAGGTGTCAAACCTAAATCGGGTAATTTGATGACGGCAAATTTCGGCAAATTCAAGCCCCGCTCCTTGATGTGAGGCGCGCGCCGCGTCTAGACACTTTCAACTGCGTGCTTGTCATTGTCAGGCTGGTAGAGTGGTAATTGTGCAGTCCCCCTTTGATAACGGATGGTCATGGGCTGGGTTCGACCCCGCATGCGATCATTTTCTTCTTTGGCACTTTAATTTTTTCTCGGCCCTCGGGAAGCTGCAGTGCCACGCAGTGGACCCAACGGCGAGCCTAATTGGGTTCACGGAAGTCTCCCTCACTAGATAATCTCACACAGATCAGAATAAGCTTTAAAAAACGAAATACAGCAAGAAAAATGACTGAACTCCATTTTAGATAACTTATTTTCACATGCTGTCAGGTCAAAGAAGGAGGTCTGGAAGCAGTGTCTAATTAACTTCATTATATTTTTCCTCCACTTGAGGAGACTTTGAGTTGCGACTCGACGCAGCGTCTGCCGATAGATGCCGCGATCACCTCCTGATCCTGCCGCTATCAAAATTGCCAAATTGGGTTTGACACCTGCGGCGGAAATTGCGGAAGTTGCCCCCCTTACCGGAGTTTGAATTTAGTGGGGCGGGCTTGGGCGACTTGGGCTTGTGAGAGCTTGGGCTTGTCCTCGGTTACACTACATCACCAAAAACGGGAAATATTTATAAGGTCTTACAAACCCAATAATGCCCCAAAATCACTGTAAAGGTCTATCAGCCTGGTGAGTTTTCATCAAGGATTATAATCGACCTCCGATCCCGCAAACCTTATAATGATTGTGAGGTTTATAAGGGCCCATCATCTTGTTGGGGCTTTATAAAGCATTATAAGGCCCATAATAGCCTATGGGCCACCACCACAAATACTGCAGGTTCTTCTCCTTCTCCAATATTCATTCAAACACCCAAAGAAGCAGAAAAATGAGTATATTAAACAAGCTACAGGTACAAGATTGATCAACCTGCTCCCGCGCCAACCGCGTTCACGAGAATGAGGCTCAAGACCCACTGGACTGGCGAGAGCATAGGTGCGACAGGAGACCGTACACCACCCCGGCCTCCACCCCCGGGGAAAATACGCAGGATTTGGGATTTTACGACGGGTGTTGCTGACGAACGGATCAGGAACTGTTTGATGGTGAACGGGCTTGACGACGCGAGAAGCTTTGATGACATGAGGGCTTGAAGAGCTTGCGGCTTGAGAAGAAGGATTGCATCAAGGCCCTAGCTCGAAGCGAGCACCCAAGTCCACGTTGGCAAAGTTTGAAGACTTGAGGGAGTTTGCGGAATATGTATCGATGACTTGACCCTTGAGGCAATTGTGGTTTCGAGACGCTTGAGGGCCGCTTGGTATGGGTTTGGGTGGAATGAGGCCAGTGGATACGGGCAAGGAGATCATGAAGGATGGCAGCAGCAGGGGAAGAGAAGGGGGTCGCGGGGAAGAAGAGTGAAGATGGTGGTTAAGAGCAAGACGCGCAATCAGCATGCATCAAACAATCAACAGCTTTGGCAGCAACGCGCGGACCCTTCACGTGATGATGGTTCTCATGTCAACGCTCAGCGCTCGGCCGCGACCAAGCCGCGACGTCACTCTCACTCCTCGCGTCTCGCGGACGAGTTCAAGCGACAACTTGCAAGTCCCATTCCGCTGTAACCTAGTCACATCCCGCGGCACAAGCCACAAATCCTTCAAATTTAAAGAGACCCGGGAGGAAGATGAGACGGAGCAGGCTCGGGTTCAAAGAAACTTGAAGGGATGAGAACATATATTTCTATCAAGCCCCCAAAAAATACAGTTGGGATGACTACAACTACTCGGAAAGCTGCCGCCCAACACGCTGTAATATCAAAAAAAAAAAAAAAGGAGGTAGCACATCTAGTATTATAAACCCTCTGGCAACATTATGCTGCTTGGCCAAACCTCCACCCACCTGGTGAGCCGTTATAATGCCTGGTGACACTTTGCCAAAGTACCAACAAGCGTTATAAAGGATCACCTGCCTGATGCGATCTCACCGGGTAATACCAGAATCCCCCGCTTTTGGTGATGTACATGCCCCCACTGTAATAATTTTCCCGTTACTCATTTGCAGTACGTTGTCCCTATTTCCTCCTCTACTACATTCGGAATGTCCCGGATAATCTCGTCGCCGTGACTGATGGCGGTGGCAAGTGTCGAAGAAGTTGAACTTTTGAACGACGTGGGTGCAGTTGTATGGCGGTCTAAGTGTACATTTAATCAGCCGCAAAATAATAAACATCAGACTTTTGACAATTTGCTTGTGACCTTGTACAAGCCCGAAAAAGGTGCGAAATGGCCACAAGCTCGCAATGTCCCAAACCTATGTCCAAAATCCGACAAGGACAAAAAAAATCATTTTTTTTTCCGAGTATTGATCTGGCGGTGATGTGCAGTAGTCTCGGACCCGACCGCTCATGACATCCCATTCTGGGAACCCTGTCATGAGGGTCTGGACGAATGTCAACCAGTTAGCCTTACCATTGCGCTATCACAAGGGATACCAATACACGAATATATACACTCAGGCAGTACATCTGAGTATATGCAGACCATAAGAACTTTCCTTTCAAGCCAGGTAGAGCGGGTGAGAAGGTGGTGTGGACTGAATGGCTTGCCCTTTGCTGCAAGGCATAGAATGTATTGAGGACCCAAATTAGGAGACAAAAACTTCATAGGGTGTATTAGGACATACCCAGTACCAAAAGACATCTCCTACATACTCATAAACCCTCCAAGAAAATCCATCGTTACATGCGAGTGAAATTCCGTGGCGCTGTTGGACCTCTTCTCGAAATTTTACGGACTCCATCCGAGTCGAACCTGGTTGAGGGTACAGTTTACCACGGGTCAATGATACATACGAGTCGCATCCATGGGCGTCCAGGAACCAAGCCAAGGCGGTTTAGGCCGCAAGAGCGAAATGGGGATGCGGGGACGCATTATGGAACCCAGACCAAACGTGGAAGATTGGTGGGCGTGGTAAGATTTGACCTCGGCAGGTTTCGGCACGTCGATGCCGGCGGCCTTGGCATGTTGAAGCCTTGTCGCTCAACACATGTTAAACTCGATGTGTTGCGCTCAGTAGACTCGCGTGAAGGCATTGGCAATTACATAGTTGTCGCTGGATACCTCGTGTATTAAGCAGATGCCTCGTATCAGTATGCACCTGTTTGTTCTTCACACGCCACTGATTCTCGGTCTTTCCCGGTATCTTACACCTTTTTTCTCACCGTCAACCGTCTGTTCCGGTGTCTCGGTCACCTCGAGGCTTTTGATTTTCTCACCCGCTCCAAGACACGCACACGTTAGTAACCTAATTTCCTTTTGCTCTCCGGTGCCACCCGACAGATCATAGATTGTTATCTTCAACTTCCCCGATCAGCCGTTCAACATCCGCTCAAAAGAGGCGGGGTCTCCCTTATGTCCTTCTCTGTTACACCCACCATCTCCCCCAGTCGCATTCCGTTCATACCTGTGTCCTTCCTTTCATTCCTCCGAACTCTACAGTTCTGTTACACCTGAAACTTCCTCCAAGTTAAAGCAAGTTCTGTCTGACGTCGCCGGGCATCGCCTTTCGTGTGCATCCTGCCATCAAGCAACTCTCCTCCGATCCCAATACAGCGCTTAATGGCTCTCCGATAACGCCCTCCACAACCCAGCAAGTCTGAACATTGACACTGGGATCAACTCAACTCAAGCGCAACTCCGCAAAACTTTGGTATCGCCCGGACTGCATACCTCCTTGCTCTTACGCTTATTAATTATTTTCTCAGTCCGCTCGGTTGACGTTCCACACTGGCGGGATGGGGCGGTAGTATCATTCATTTCGTTTGGGCTATGCCTGTTCGAAAGTGCGTATTACCTACCTTTTCAGCACAGCCTGATGCTCGACCCATTAGATCGGCCGCGGACTGCAATTTCTGTTGTCCACAGCTGCACGACACCGGTATACCTATTACCAATCCATTAGATCGGCCGCGGGCTGCAGTTTCTGTTGTCTACAGCTGCATGAGACCGGTATCCCTGTCCCCTTGCAACGATGTCTGATACATGATTTTTCTTTTGCAGGGCTTTAGATTCCTAGGCTTCGAAAGTGTGCATCGATGGGTTGAGGTAGGTTCAATTATGACATTGGATGTGACTTCTCTATTAGCGATGGGTGGTAATCCACTCATCGTTCTCTGTATTTATCCGTACCCATCGTGACTTTAATAAAGTGCCCCAAGCCACCGGTCGGCTGAGTACGTTGGTTTCCATAACTGCTCTGCCGACCTAGCTTTTCGGGTAAATCTTTGTCGATTTGTCGATACACACGATGGGTGGTGGGCAAGTAGTGGCCTAAACCGGCGATAGTTATATGTACTTCGGAATAATTTAATGGATTTGTGTTTTTAATTATTGGCCCAACGCCGACGCCGGAGCGAAGCGAAGGCACATCTTGTTTGGATAATTATGTAGGATATACGTGGCTAGTGCCCCTTTAAAAATATCTTTTCAATTCCCACAGCAGCTCAAACAACTGAAATTCAAAGTCGAATTTGTGCGTCATATTTTACGAGGGCCGACGAAGACAGGATCTGAAAAATCCTAGCGTGCATACAGTACAAATTCCGTGCGATTGTACTGTTGCTAGAGCACAATATCTCACGGAAATTCCAGGAACGCAGCCTTCAGTTTCTCGAAGTTGGGCGTACCAAGTCCACTAACAGGATCCCAGCCCTGCGCGGCGGGGAAGCCCTCAGTCTGACATCCAGGATTACTCCCAACGGTCACGTCGTTGAATGCACCCACGAGCGCGGGAGAGTAAAGCTGGAAAGGATAAGTTCATAAATTGCAGGAACACAGAATCACACTTACCGCCGGATTGATGAACCCGACAGGACTCTTGCCTGCGGCGAGGCGGGCGTCGTTAACCGCAGCGATGATGGACGCGAAGATGGGCGCGGAGGCGGAGGTGCCGCCGGTGTGGACGAATTCGCCGTCCAGCGCGATGACGAGTGGCCACCTGCAGAGCGCATACATCAGTCGGATTATCAAGTATCGCAACTCGAGCTTGGGCAAATCGCAAAATGAGGAAGTAGGACTCACCCGTTGGCCGCAACGTCGGGGTACGCCCGCCCAGACCTGTTGAAGACCGAGGGAGAGTAGTTGGGTGCGAAGTTATCCAGGTAGTTTTGCACAGCGTGGTTCTGCCACGCAGGCCGCGGGAAGTTATTTGAGAAGCCTCCTCCAGACGGGAACTCAGTGGTGGATTCTTCGGTTTGGTCTGTCTAAAATCCGGGTCGGATCGCACATCGTCATTAGAACACGTGAGAAGAGCACTGCTAGAGCTGCGAGAGACTTACGCTTGCACCAGGGGCAACGGACGTCGAACCCACGGCGGTGACGAACGGACAGGACGCCGGAAGCTGACCGACGAAACTTCCGGCTGGGTTGCCGGGTTCGAGCGAGCCGTCGGGCAGCAAACATTCCTGGTCCTGAGAGAATGAGACGCCTGCGTCGCCTGAGGACACAATTATCGTGACGCCCATAAGAGTCAGCTATGACGCGGATCGTCAACATATATTTCAATTCCGGCCGCCGGAATCGCAAGTTGGTTCGTACCTTGCCTATCTCTGTGCACTGGCGCTGAACCACCGGAGAAATGGACGGGTCGTTGACATCAGGGTCGAGGTGGTAGGAGATTGAAATGACGTTCGTGCGTGGTTTGTTGCCGCAGTCGGTAATGCCTAGTACAATGACCTCGTTATGACTTTTAATACCATGTGATACAGACGCCTGCTCACCCTCGCTTCCGACCGGGGAAACAGAGCAGTACGACTCATCGAACGCCGCGAGAAATTCATCCGCTGCAGGTAATGCGTTAGCAACCACCATTAATGCATGTGGCTCCATGCAGATGAGACGCACTGGGGTCCTGGGACGCGGAATTCACTGCAACCTGATAAAGGGAAAGATTTTGTCCAGACCCCAATAGGCCCATCATCAGCTCGATGTCCAGCGACGATTCGCCCACATCGCCAGGAACGGTAGGGTCGCCTGTATGGTGAATGAGCGCTGGGAATACTACTTTGAGATCCGGTAACAAACCTCCTTCTATGCTGATCAGAGTCGGGGTATGACCGACTTGGTCTGGTCTGTAAGACTCGAAGAAGAGGTCGAGGTCAGAGGGCGTGTAGACGTTGGTGGCGAACTCCGCTGAGTAATAAAATTGAATCAGCTAGTACTATATAGATGTAATACAAATACTTACCGACGCCGACTGTGTTCACGTTGCCTGATACGGGCGTGAAGTCGAAGTTGTAGAGCTCGCGGAGGCAGTCCAGCGTCACATCCGTATCGCAACTTGATTCAGCGAGGGCCGCAATCTGTAACAATTTCTGGTCAGGGAAGTCTCCAAGCGAATAGGCAGAAGTCACACGTTTTCTATGGGTATCGTCGGTGCTCCCGACTCTCGTCCAAACCTCGAAGATAAAGAGATAGATCCACTCCTGCGTGAGACTCCACCAAAATGCACACTCGGCCACACCAACTCGATGTGTTCCGAGACATGCTCGGGAAGGGTGTATCCATTATGGCATCCGACGCGCACATTGCCATCCTGGTCGCCGTAGACGTAGTATTCTGCCCGGAGAAGCCGCTCGGCCTCTGCGATAGTCACATTGAGCTTGAGAATATCGCCGTTCGGGCTGAGACTGATTTTGCTAGCATGGATACCCGCATCGTGCAGGAGCCAGACCTGGACGGTGTCGACGGTCTCCTTGGATGGGCGGAACGTTTCCTTGACCCGCGCAGAGGTCCAGTGCTTTCCATAGTTAGGCGACTGTGGGTCCGAAACGTCCATAACGAAAGATTCGAGTTGGTCCAAATTCGACTGTGCAAGACTAAACTTGAGAGGAAGGAGCGCGTCAGGATCGGCGCGGCGGTGAAGAGACCATCCAGCGGGAACCGGGCGAGGCGCGGCGGTGGCGACCACGACGAAGGCGATGAAAACAAGGAGCTGGGTGAGGGCCATCGAGAGATGAGATACCAAGATCCCCGGCGAGAGAACACGGATATCGGAAACATGTCGTGATCTTGTAGTGTTGAAGGCTGTAATACAGCAACAATCGGACCATAATCAGGTTCGTGTTCTTGTCCCGCGATTTTATTCCTGGACAACAGCACTCTATTTCCGCCCTAATTATCATATCTCCTGCAGAATTAACTCAAGGAAACAGACAGATTGCGGCACAAAAACGCCGTAGAATGTCGCACCAATTTAGACGACCAGGATGAACTGTCAAGTTCGATCGTTGATCAGCCTTCAAGAAGAGTCGAATTTGTTCATTTTTCCCGCTCCACGGCCCCCGCCATAGGTTCGGACCAGGATGACTCAGAAACTTGAAAGGCAAGACGCTAGGAGGTCAAGTGCTAAGATGCAAGTCCCAGTTGAAATATTCCTTCAGAGCATGCAGAAATACCTAACCCGTTTCATAGACAATAATCCATCAACTACTCAACGCCAGTCGATAGTCAGTCAAAATATGAAGTAAATCACCGCGCCGGCAGCTGTTCGACGCCGGTCGCCAGTCAGTCGTAGCATGAAGTGAATCACTGATCCGCACTGAACTCACCAAAGTGTCCAATCGCTCGACAGCCTGTAAGCCGGACATCCAAAACGCCTTCTCAATCGACCTTGTCGCTCATTATATCCGGCCAAACTTGTCCGTCGGCGCCCGCGATGCGTGGCACACGAGTTGTCATTCAATGCGCTCCCTTGCGTTAAGTTTATGTCACCCAGTGGATTCTGCCCGTCAACGTAGAGCGCCAGCATGACCCTGGCCCGTGTGATTCCAGGGGGAGAGAGAGAGCACACGAATAAAGATGTGTGTGTGAGTCTGGGTTGAAATAAAGCAGCAGAGAACACATAGACAACTCCAGATAGCAGGAACATTGCATTGAACGACTCTTAAAAACGAGCAGCGGAATGAGACATCAAGAAATTTTCCACTTTGAGAAACGCCGCAATGGCTAGAAGGCCTGGAGCCAAAACCAGTTGATGGGGAGAGGAGAAGTCGGCGATTACCGAGCGCGATCAATCATTGATGCTGCATCAGCATCAGCCTGCCCGCTCTCCTTTGCGCTCTCACAACTGCGTTCTCGCAGACGAAGTACTCGTTCCGTTTAGGTCTTCACAAATTCGCGCTTCAGATTCATCTGCCCGCCGGCCGCCCTTTTCCTTGCCTTGCCGATGCCTTCGAACCCCAATCCGGCGCTGCGTCCGACACGCTCACCCTTGCGTTCGCTTGATGTTTTCTCTATTGATTCCCGAAATTTCTTACTGTCGTCTCGCCTCGCTGGTATTAATATTGCACATGTCACTCGATATGAGATGCACAACCGCCATGATGCTCACTTGGACGGCTAGCGACGTGCTTCGGCCGTGCTCGGCAATAGTCAGTGTCTCTATATGCCTTCTTCTATGTCACGTAGCTGAAGACAAGCTATTCTACCCGCAGGCGTCTGGTACGCTGAAAAGCGACGACACCTTCGACATGATGATCGGCATCAACCATTTCGAGTTCGCCGCCATCGGCGCACTTCTCGAACTAAGAAACAGAAAGCATCCGTTTGAGAGTATGTGTCTCACTCATCCGATATCACTAGTCTCTCCTAGATAAACATTACAACGGCATGCTCGTACCTCGCATGTTGTACGATGCCGCTATTGTCGCTTGATCACTCACCGATGAATCCACTCGGCACAGAGGTGTCCAGCGGCTCAAGAGCGCTCACCCTGCAGGATCTGCAGGCCATTCAAAATGCCAGCAGCACGCTTGGCAAGGTTCTGCTTGGCACGTTCTTCGTACGTCGCTGTCTCCTCAGCACTACGTATCTTGACTGACTTCGGCGTGCGATTGACATAACATGATTGGGTCCTTGATTTCAAGGAGATGGCTATAGATAACAATTCCTACCTGAAGAACGCCACAGGTGTATTCGTCGTAGGCATCCGAGTCATATACCCACGAATGTAGACGAATGGGCTCTGACATTATATTCATTTAGACCCGAGCCAGCTGTTGCTACCACTATCAATGGGGTTGTCGAGCGTCGTGAAATTCATGTACCTGTGTCAAGAGGCGAGGAATCATTCAGACACAGATCTCTTTGACGACCCCCTCCCAAATCGGCAAGTCCGACATCTCCCGCCGACTTTCAATCGTTTCAATCCTGAATTTTTCACTGTGACTTCAAACCTGGCCCGATAACGCTGAAAATTTGCAAGACCCCATTATCACATATAATGAATCTATCTATGTACTCAGAATATTGTATTTCATAGCAACAAACTCGCTACATTTTACATTTATATTGAGATTTGGATCAGCACGCTTCGGCACGAAAACACGGTGATGGTGGTCTCGGTCCGATTCTCTCTGAAACTTGTCGAAACACTCTGTTCCTCTCTTTCCTCAGTGGTACCCCTCTCCGATTTCACATGTTCCCATCTTTGGCAGGTTTGTGTCAGAAACTTTACTATCGCTCGCCTCTTGACCCGGGTAGTGAATTGAAAAGATTTAATATTCAAAGAAACCTGTCCTCTGCTTGCTTTAGATGGGCGGCGAGCATAAGAGCCCCGCATTCACGAAGAACCAACCGTTTGGCCAGATTCCCTACATCGTGAGCATCCCGCATTAAATTCTTGCGTCGCTGTTAAGTGTGGGCGCGACAAGGACGACAACGGCTGCATCCTGTACGAGACACGCGCGATCTGCCGCTACATCGCTGCCAAGTACCCCGCCTCGGGCCTGATTCCCGCCGAGCCCAAGGCAACGCGCTCTTTAAGCAGACCGCAGCGGTCGAGATCACGAACTTCGAGCCGAGCGCGAGCATTGTCGCGACGGAGATGTGGAAACTGTATGGCGGCGCCGTGCCCTGCGTTTATGCCCTGACCATTGGCTGACAACTATACGCCCACAGGAAATTCCTCGGAGTGGCGCCCGACCAGGCGCTCGTGGATGCGCAGCTCGAGATCCTGGACAAAAAGCTCGACGCATATGATGCAATTCTCGCGAAGCAGCGTTGCGTCGCCGAAGACGTGCGTCTGTTTGTTCCCGGTCAAAATATCGAGATGCTCATGGCGCGTTTAGAAACTTACCGTAGCAGACTTCTTCCATCTTCCTCATGCGCCGCTTGTCGGGCACAGCGGATGCGATATCATGACGCGCAATCTAACTGCCAATTTTCATGAATTCACTTGTGGAACTAATGAACCGGCGGCAGGTGGTACAAGGAGCTCTTCTCTCATCTGTCGTGGTTGGCGTACGAAGGAGGGGTGGTGGCGACCACTGCGTATTGATCTGAGGGGAAGCATCGCACAAAGGATTTACATAAATCAGATCTGGCTTTAGTTGAGTGTCAATTTTGATTCGCCCGGAAATAAAAAATTCTTGTGTCACGACTGATTTTGATGATTATCTGACAAGTTGTAAAGCGCGACTCAATGTATTCTAGAAGGAGACGCACCAGATCTCGGTAATTCCGCTCAGAGCACTCGACAGAACTTAAGGTTTGTATTATCTAGTAGTTTGCCGGGCCTGGTTCGTCCACAAAATAGCAGGTGCCTGAGGAAACAATAAGATCTCTAAATCAAGATTAACAGGAAAAATACGGACTCGCAATTTCACCCTTCCTTTTCCGCGCAACAAACCTTTCTTCGCGTACCCAGAAATCATCACCACCTTGCGCGCCTGCTTGCCAGTCGGCCTTGTAATCCCTCACCACCATCACGACGATACGTGGATCGGCAGTCCTAAGACTCTGAGAAAACACAATGGCGTCGTCTCGGCCCCGAGTAGACCAAAAGGCGGCAACCCCCAGAAGGAGTCGGGGGCATTCCGTCCCCGCCTGGGATAGAATATCACTGGGAAACTTTTGTGAGAGACACAGGTGCGTAAGTGCGGGCAATAACGTAAGCTGGGACCAATCCTCCCAACATTCGCGCTGAAGGGTAGATTCACCTTCCTGGAACATCCAGATGCGTGACAGATAGAAAGAGTGGGCGACGTAATGCCGAATGGCCCATTCAGAAGCAGTGGACGGCACGGAAAGACTCAACTTTGGAGATGCTGGAAGGGAAGGAGGTCGAGATCCAAGGTTCCTGAAACGTAGAGGTTGACGACCCCCGAGCAATTTGAGAGGAGGTTTATTTGTGCCGCCTACTTCGCGAGATGATTGCCGAGGAAGACATGGCGCACGGCGTTTTGCAAGAAAACGGCAGCCTTGCTTTGGGCGGCAACTAGAACAGGGTGTCGAGTATGGGTAATTATAAGAAGTCTGTAGAGCAACTGGCTCAACCCTGTATATAGAATGTGAATGTCGCTGGCATTGCCAGTGGAGCGATAGTAGATGCCTTACCAGGCACGAACCCGGCGGCAAACTAGCAGAAGCGCAGGAATCAGTTTTCGATCCCTGAGCGCAGCGGTCTCAAAGCATTCTCGCTCGAGCTCGAGAGGAAGCCCTTGATCCATGTTCGCGGTAAGATGGCAGGCAAGAAAACGCATATCACACAGTTACGTCACCCACACGCCCTCGTGAGTGACGGCATAGCCACTGCTGCGACTTAGCCCCTTTCAAACAAATCATGACATGTTTGGCATACCCGTGATCACGAAACAATGAAAAAATCTTTCTTTCAATTCGGCCTCAGTGCCCCTCACCATGGATTCTCTACACGACAACCTCTTCTCTTCCCCGCTGCTACCCACACCCGCGTAGACTGAACAGATTCTCCACCTCCTTCGCTCCAATTTGGAACCCCCCGAGTCCTCCGACTGGCGATCTATCATCGCTTCCTCTACCGCGGATATGGGGCGTTATAATACAGAAATCATTAGGGTTCGAGAGGTCTTGAACCGACTGATCTCTGAGCGAGATTCCCTGCAGCATTATAGCAACGCGTGTAGCAGTGCTTTTGCGCCAGTCAGACGTCTTCCCACAGAGCTTCTCGCGAAGATTTTCACACTGTCCTCTCCGACTTCCATCTGGTTCTGTGATACTTCCGAAGAGGTTCCGTCCGACATGCCGGACCGAGTCGCTCAGCTACATCTGATCCAAGTGTCGCAGGTGTGCTCCAGGTGGTATAAGACCGTCATGGGCACGCCATCCCTGTGGGCTACAATCGAGGTGGATTTCGCTTCTCATCCAGGCACCCTCACAATCAGCCTTGCACACATCACCCGCTCTTTGGCCCGATCGGTTCCGTACCCATTGACCATCCACCTTAATGCATACGATGAACGCGCTGGTCCTGGTCTCGAATTATTGGCTCAGCATTCTGAGCGTTGGCGGATCCTAGACATGTACCTCAACGCGGCTGATTGCGATCCGCAATATCTCTCCCGCGCGAAAGGGAGTCTTCCTCGTCTAGAACGTCTTGGGCTCGGCGGCGACTCGAACGATGTGGATATCTTTGAAACGGCCCCCAGATTGACGCACGGTATGCTGTCGAGCTTCACTTCAACCCCGGACGCACTACCTTGGAGTCAGCTGCGAGAAATCACCTACCACACCGTTCAACCCTTAACCCTCTTCAACGGTGTTATCGGCAACGGTCTTGCGCTCATGTCGCGCTGTTCATGCCAGTGCGAGATCAATATTTACAATCTAGACCTCACCGACTTGGATCTACCTATCTCGGACCTCCGCCCAGTCCACTCCACCATTCATACTCTTCGACTCGCCGTCTCCTCCGACAATGGTGAAGAACATCTTCGCCAAGCCCTAGGAGAAATCATCGGAACTCTCACTCTCCCCTGCCTGAAACAGTTGCATTTACAGTCTTCTGACGCCAATGACTGTCTTTTTTGGCCCCGGGATCACTTCCCTGTATTTGCCTCCCGCTTTTCGCTTCGCGGAACACTCGCGCAACTTTACCTCCACGACATGGTCACAACCGAGGACGAACTCATACAGTGCCTGTCAGAGATGAATGCTCTGCTCGAGCTCTTCATCCAGGACGTTGCTGGGAACTCGGACTACTTCCGTCCGGACCACATCCTCATAACCGACGCCCTCCTCCAGCGACTCGCCTGGACATCCGATTCCTCCTGTCTCATACCCAGCCTAACCAATTTCTCCTTCGTCTCCCTTTTCTCCTTCGACGAGGCGGCCTTCGTGCATTTCGTGACTTCACGCTTAGCTCCCGGAAGTACCGACGACGGGCCATTCCGAATTCAGATGACATGCCTCATGGACAAGGACCTTAGTCCTTCAGCCATAGCCGACATGTCGGAATTCGAGAGACAGGGTCGCCTTCGCTTTTCTCGACGAGATGTAGAACATCTCCGATCGAGGATTTCGAACGTTCGCTGTGCGCCTATTCCTACCCCATCCCCCCGGCACGGTATTAATTCTCGATATTATAGTGTTCTGATTCGCAACTTGATGCTTTCACTCTCCTGATCCAATACCCTACGGCGTAGCGTCCGCGTGCGAGAGCCGGTTCGGCCCAAAGGCCAGTTATTATCATACCCTAAAATTCCAACGCTCGGCATAGACCCTTCGAGTTTATTTTCCTGTACATCTGATACGTTTCCAGCACTACTGGTTGAGGATCGTGGAACATGAAACTTTTTTCTACCCATCCGTAATAGTTATCTGCTCTGCTGTCATGAAAATCAACCACCACTCCTGCGAGACCAGGTAACCGAATTTCAAGCTGTAATCGTGGGCGAAGCGCTGGTCCAAGTTGGGCATGTTCTGGATCGAGATCCATTCCGCGCGGACCATTCACTTCCACGCCGCCCAGAATTGACATCCTGTGTAGGTATGCCGCGCTGCGCGATGTATCGTAAACTCCCGCGGCAAGCTGGGAGAAGATTACTGTCAGGCACAGCAATGTGGTGTCGGTTTTTGATAAGCACCGGAACACACAGCCTTCGACTCTTGTCACCTCCCCCCGTCCTGTATTCTCATGTCGAGTAATGCCAATGGGCTGCTCCAGCTAATCGCAGATTCAACGCTGACGGGTTACCTTGCAGGCATGCCATCCTGTCTATGTTTCTTCTCATAATGCTAATTGAAGAATCTGGGCAGTCGCGGCACTGTCTCTCCTAATGTGAGCCCACAAGTTGCCTCGCCCCCACTAAGAGACACAAGTTCTGGATAGATATGATCATCTCATTTGCTTCTCTCAAGAGGTGAGTGCGCCTGTCATGCAGATTATCATTGGCGATATTGACTCGACGCAGGTTGAACTCATGTGGAAAAGCCGATCTGGGCTCACCAAAATTCTATATGTAAGGATACCTCGAGGCTGAGCGAGCCACTAATTTCCGGCGCGTTCTATAGCTGTGGAACCGATATTTCAGCTTAATTGCCTTGAGGTATGGATCCGCGCGCTCATCTTTCGACGAGTTAAACCGTCCACTATTCCAGCATTAATACAAGCGGTGAGCATTTATTCCACCTCGCTGTATGTGGCCTAACCGTCATTGAAGTAATAATCCGAGAGATCAAGGGTGATAGAGTGGGTGCAGCTTCTTTGCCCTCTATTTCAGATCGCTAAAGTCTTTTCTCCAGGCGTATGTATATCCTCCGCAACATGGGATTGTTTTTTAATGCATACGAGCAGGTGTATGAGCTGGTTGAAGGTGTGTGCCCTCCGGGGCTTCCTGCTCGCAGAATAAATTTCAATCCGAATCGAAGGTTCAGTGTATAATCTCCACGGTCATCGTTGGGACCGTCGACTTTGTACTCATGCTCAGGTATGGTGTGCGTCTATTTTTTGTTCGCTATCTTGATGGGATGTAAAGGGTATGGATATTATATGGGCGCCCGCGGGTCTTCGCCTGGCTATTTTCCTGTATAGCAGCAGGTGCAGTCTTATTTGGTGGCTAACAATTCCTTCTCTAATGCCTCTGTCTATCCTCAGCGGAAATAATCATGATGTACTTGACTGGTTCTCTGTTTCTCCTGGTTCAAATTACCAACGAAAACGCAAAGGTTCGGGATCGGCTTTGTGGCTAATGCCGAGATGAAAAGTTCGTAATCCAGTCCAGGAGCGTCTGTCATACTAAACACTGGGACAGAATATGTGCACGTTGGGTATACACTCGTTACCAAGGTCAAACATATATTTCTAATACTTCCCAGATCACTCGTCAAGGGATGTTACGCGTACAGTATGCACCGTTCCCCAAATCCCGATGGCGCACTGACCTTATTCAGATGTACCCCGCTTCCTCACCCTGACTGCGGCAGCTCCTGTTTTCGTGGTACGCAGTGCAATACTGTCGCAGAGCTTTACTTGTCAAATCATTACCCGCAGACATTCGTCATGTTCATCATGACGGTATACAAGTGCACAACGACTTTAAAACGAGCTACACATCATGTTATGCCGGTTTGGAGGCTGTTTCTGCGGGACGGAGTGTTGTGGTTTCTCGCGGTCTTCGGTCAGTCAAATTCATTGTTCCTCTTATAACTGGTCCCGTAATGAGAAGATCGACCGCCTGCAGTTGCCGCAGGTGCAGAGCTCTCGCTCTGGGCGATGCGTAGGGAAACACTGAAGGAGGTGCTAGTGGTGTGAGTCGGCAGTCCATGAAAATCGCTGTCCCAGGAATCTTGCCTAACCTACGTTTTAGCCCCGCCCTCGTGCAAGTCCTTATGCTGCCCTTTCATCTATATCTTTGGTCTGATCTTTGCCTTTCCAGGGTGTACTCTGTGGTCGCCTCGAGGGCCCTTCTCAACATAAAAAAGGTCATGGCAACTGATCAGACGCAGATAGAGATCACTGGGATTAACGCGGGGGAAAGCATTTTATTTGCACCGGCTGATGAAGAATGTGATGGCTGAGCGTTTAACAATTTTTAAAGAAGTGTATTTTGAAACAGCAGGAGACTCTGACCTGAGCTGCCGGCCAATGGTGAATCGAGTGGCGTCTAGAAAGTGGAGCTGGAGTTCAACTCAACAGTGACAATAGCGAGATTTGGACCTTCTATCCGGAGTCAGCGTTAGGACTGTAATACGGATACTGAATTTACTGAGCATTCGGGCTCAAGTCCGAACATACGTTGTCATTAGGGTCGTTCACAGTAGCCTTTTTTCCACCCTTTTTTGTTCCCTTTTTCAAGCCTTTTTCAGTTTCCCGTCGATTTTCACCGGATTTTTTTTTCCCTTTTAGTATCTGGGATGTAAAAAGGATAGAAAAGAAAAAAAAACCAATTGATACCTCTAATAAAACTGGAAGATTCCCACGAAAATAGGGTGCGAAAAAAGGCAGGAAAAAGTCTACTGTGAAACCCCCCACATACATCCCCTTTTTCTTCCCTTTTTGCTCCATTTTTCACTTTCCTTCTACCTGTAGACAGCCCACTTGCATGCTTTGTGTGTATTCAGCTGAATGCATGAATCAGAGACCTGCATCCGGTCAATTCCATGATCGTTACATAATTCTGATCTCTTTGACCCACGTAGAGAGAAAAGGCAATAAAACAACTTAGTATGCTTATTATCAACGCTTGGCATGCTCAAGATGGAGGGGGCTCAATGGGTGCAAAAAGAAATAGGTAACAAAGCAAAGAGGGAACAAAAAGAGGAAAGAGGGAGCAAAAAGGGCAGGAAAAAGGGAACAAAAAGGGAACAAAAAAGGGCGGAAAAAGGATTTCGAACGTTCGATGTGCGTCTGGTTTTACCCCCATCCCCCCGGCACGGTATTAATTTTTGATATTACAGTGTTCTGATTCGCAACTTGATGCTTTCACTCTTCTGATCCAATACCCTACGGCGTAGCGCCAGTGTGCGAGAGCCGGTTCGGCCCAATGGCCAGTTATTAGCATACCCTAAAATTCCAACGCTCAGCATAGATCCTCCGGTTAATCGAGTTTATTTTCCTGTACATCTGATACGTTTCCAGCCCTACTGGTTGAGGATCCTGGCACATGAAACTTTTTTCTACCCATCTGTAGTTATCTGCTCTGCTTTCATGAAAATCAGCCACCACTCCTGCGAAACTAGGTAACCGAATCTAGTTGGGCATGTTCTGGATCGAGATCCGTTCCGTGCGGACCATTCACTTCCACGCCGCCCAGAATTAATATCCTGTGCAGGTATGCTGCGCCGCGTGTTGTATCGTAAACTCTCGCGGCAAGCGAAATGGCGGGAGAAGATCACTGTCAGGCACAGCAATATGGTGTCGTTTTTACACGCACGGGAACACACAGCCTTTAGCTCTCTTGTCAGCTCCCGCCCTCCTGTATCCTCATGTCGAGTAATACCGATGAAACTGAGCTGCTCCAGCTAATCGCAGATTCAACGCTGACGGGTTACCTTGCAGACATGCCATCCTGACATTAATCCCTTTCGATGGAAATCATAGTCATGGTCACCAGCGCCATACTTTGGACTATAACCAGCGAGGTACGAGCTAGATTCGGTTATAGCGTCTGTCTTAGAGATACTAACTTTGGACGCATATAATCGCGAGGAGAGCCAATGTTCCAGAGGAGACTCGATATTGCGGGCAGCGGGAATGCATCTCGTCGCCGTCCTCGTTTGGGATAATTTCATATCTACTAGTCATGAAAGAACGGAAGGAAAAGTATGATTCCCTACTTATCATGTTCTTCATAATCAGCGCCCCATAAGAGGGAAGCGAGCGCGGATGCAGCATCTTTCCACCCAGCCTGTTGCTCCCATTGCTTTTATTTAATTGGTTGTTGCTTACAGCAGAGAAGCTGCTCTGCGCCTGGCTCGATCACGTGTGTTCTAGACGAGTAGCAGAATGGTGTAAAAGACTGAAAAATCACACAATCTCCGAAATTCCCGCTATGTTTTTAAATGGGAAGCCGCTGCGGTCAGAATACATCAGGAAAAAAAATCTAGCTACGGCATTCTGCTATGGATTGCTATCATAACGTTGCATAGTTATGTAGCTAGGTGGTTTTATTCCTGATATATACTTCCTTCCTTCCCCCAATCCATCTCCCACCCATTATCATCAACATGCACAGTGCTCAATTCGTCGTTTTTGTCGTCTACGCCTTGGGCCTTCTTGTAGCCGGTGGCCCTGTTCTAGGGCAGCGCGGCATTGACGCTAGCAAGGCAAGTCCGTTGAACTCTATTGTCCGACTGATTTGACTCACAGGCGCCAATGAAGCGGATTGTTGTTGGAGGTCAAGTGGTGGTAAGTTGTCGCAGAGTGTGTCTTCAATTTAATCTCAGTGGACTCGTAGGGCCCAGTGAAGCTGATCGTTGTAGATGATGCGTGGCAGAGGGGGACTTCGAATACTAGTACGGTAAGTTGACTGAACTTGTCGTCGCGGAGAATGTCTCTCACCAGTTGTCTTAGACGGTACCGACCGATGCATTAGCAACAGGGAGATGAATTTGAGGGATATCCTCCTCAGGATGGCAAGGGGATTGAGAAGAAAACCTTGTGCGAGATACAATAACCATTATTGACACCAATTTCTCTTGAGGGTTAAGGAGCAGAGAAAAGGCTCGAAAATACCGAACCTTTGAAAAACACTAAAGAATCAGTGGTGGTTGGGACGGCATAAATTCCACTTACCGGCCACGAGGTGGTCCGAAGACACTTACTTTTTGGCGGGTTGTACATCGCGTGCAATCTCTAGCGACGGCTGGAATCTGAGGGGTCACAGGATTCTAAAAATCAAAACATGGACGCAACAACCGGCCGAGAACTGAGGCCATCAGAATCCTGAATATCCGATAGCCTCTGAGGGTTAATCGAAAAGAGATTTGGGAGTAAGATGCTGAAGGTTGCAGAGTCTGCAGCAGCACCGTATCAACTTCCACAGTTGAAATTCGTCGTACAGACGTTCATACATTCCGATTCTGTGCCTCGCACAATGAAAATACTGCTCTCTTTTTATCGGAGAAATATTTGAACTTGAAACTTGACAGCTGGAGACTTTACAGTAAACATTATGCCGTCACGATGGACTTGACATTCCCGTGTACGTCCGGCTCAACCGCTCGGTCTTCAACGCTGCGGTCCGCTTCACCACCATCCCCCCTCACCGCGTCGTCAGGCCGCATTTTAGAAACATAGACAGTGTCTATGTTTCTTCTCATAATGCTAATTGAGGAATCTAGGCAGTCGCGGCACTGTCTCTCCTAATGTGAGCCGACAAGTTGCCTCGCCCCCACTCAGAGATACAAGTTCTGGATAGATATGATCATAATCAGATCATCTCAGTTGCTTCTCTCAAGAGGTGAGTGCGCCTGTCATGCAGATTATCATTGGCGATATTGACTCGACGCAGGTTGAACTCATGTGGATTTTTGAAGAATTGTACTTTGAAACAGCCGGAGACTCTGAGCTAAGCTGCCAGTGCGTGGTGAATCGTGTGGCGTGTAGAAAGTGGAGCTGGAGTTCACCTCAACAGTGACAATAGCGAGATTTGGACCTTCTATCCGTAGTCAGTGTTAGGACTGTAATACGGATACTGGACGTGCCCAGTAAATTTACTGAGCATTTGGGCTCAAGTTCGAACATACGTTGTAATTGTTGTGATGCCAAGCTCTTGACAAGCTCAACCACAGCAACCTCGCTTGTCTTAGACTATCATCATCCCCTATCACGAATGGACCCCGGGGCCAAAGAGAGGGCCGAGGCCAATGCTATATATGACTCCCTCCCTCAGCACATGCGCCCTGCAGCAGTGTTATCCCCCCATGAGGCAAAACAACAAGCCGAAAAAATCCTGCCTGAGCTCTTTGCTTATAGCCTGAGGAGGATTGTTCTTGCACATGAGGAAACGATTACAGCCTTTTGCGGAACATAGGGCAGGCACTGTTTTTTTCTGTTTTCGATGATTTTCGGCAAAAACGCTCCTGTGACCTTGATTTTCGTCGGATTGCCTTGGGACCAGGTGCGTTGGAACTGTATTGAAAATTTGCAGTCAATCCAGTACCGGCTTTTTTGATCATCTTACATAATGGGATTTCGACCAAAAAAACCTGTGTTTCAGGAGGAACACTGTAACACTAGCAGTAGTGATGTGATGGACCTAATTTTTGGATATGGTATGTAAGTCACGTAGTACTAGTCACTGTCAATGCCATATGGACATTATTGCTGAACCTTCAGGTTTGGCTACCCAGGGGAACATGGATTTCGTGCATCATTTTTGATCTGTTTGTCATACAGAATTGGTCATCACAGAAAACGAACGGAGATCAAGTAAGCAAGAAAACAGCGAAAACGAGGGAATTCAAATCCGCATTTTTATTTTGAAAAGGCTTCTCTTTCATTCATCTGCCTGTGTGCACTCTCTTTTACTCAAGAGATTCACGTCAACTTTGTGTCTTACTCATTTCTGCTTTATATTCAGGCTACTCCGTTAACATAAGACTTTCGGGCAGTGATGGCGACATTGATTTCAACGAGCTCATGGTCAATTGACTTGTTTGTGCTAATTTATCCACCGACCTATTGACCTTTGAGTTAGTAACAGACTCAAAATTGGACAAGACATACCCGCTTGGTCCAGTGAATTGATGCCAAAAATCTCTCGCCATCCCAATGCTTTGTACCCTCTGCGTAGCCCAAGATTCTGCCGCCCACCCAAACTTATACCCATCCCTTACACGGGCCGGAGTCGTCCACCCGGTCCCCATCCACCGTCCTCGAGCCATTCTCCCTGCAGACAAGGCGGGAGTTTAATCGGAGCATGCCCCTACATGCCCCTGTGTACTGTACCATTTATTGTTCCAGATCCCCATCTTGTATTTGGATTTTAGAAGCCGTGCAATAGAATTATAATGCCCCTTTGATTTTTTTTCAGCAGAATTCACGGGAGCGAAGTGGAGAGGAAGAGCATCGGATCACTCACCCATCTGAAGGTTCAGCGCCCACCTCGAAGAGGCCCAATCCATGTCATATCAGGGATTCTGGTTTAGCACACCTTTTAATGATGTGCATATTCACATACCACAAAGAATGAAGTACCTCACAGGGGTTTGAGTACATTTATATCTGAAAACTTGTCAGTTGACTAGTATTACTCAACATATATACCATATCCAAGAATTAGGTCAATCACATCCCTACTGCCAGTGTTACAGGGTTCCTGCCGAAACACAGGTTTTTTTGGTCGAAATCTCATTATGTAATACGATCAAAAAAGCCGGTACTGGATTGACTACAGATTTTCAATACAATTCCAACGCACCTGGTCCCAAGGCAATCCGACCAAAAGTGAGGTCACAAGAGTGTTTTTGCCGAAAATCATCGAAAACAGAAAAAACAGTGCCCGCCCTATGTTCCGCAAAAGGCTGTAAAAAGCGCTGGAAAAAGCCATGTATCAATCTTCTAGTGCCAACCTTCATTAATGCGAGTTTTTATGCAGAGAACGGGAGCCAAACGGAAACAATTGCTTCAGGAGATTGATTCCGAAATTCCTAAAGAGCACGCCCCTGAAATTTCGGCATTATCTCAAGGTTCCGTACCGGACAGGCTCAATGACTTTCGGTTGCCGTATCTGAACCTGGAGGATCTGACTAGTAACAACGGGACAAAATGTACGGCTTATGGTTCGGCAGCCTGATATTTAACTGATCTACAAACAGTTTTGGGCCTTCTGCATGCGCACGCGCATTATCCGCTCTCGCAATTCGCTTGGTTTGACTATAATACGCTCAGTAAACTCGTCACCCATTTCTCAGTGGGTCTTTTAATCTAATTTTGATTTAGCTGCACTTTGGTATTGTCGCGGGTGCGATTCCACGCCAGCATGGTATGGACTGTGGGATGATTGTCTTCGGAGATCAAGACACCTACGGTAAAGTCCTTCAGTACTCTGAACACCTGGAAGAATCGAATGCGAGAAGTCCCGATGGCGTCGAGATGGAGCATAATCTCCGTGAATCGATGACTTTCAGCGATGGCTTGGCTGTCCTCGAGACACAAGCAAAACTTGTACGTTCCGTTACTGATCACTGTAAGACCTAGACCGGGTTTTTTTAACCCGCTGTTTAACCCGCGTGTCGGGTGAAGACAACCTGCTTGCCGGGGGAACATGACCCGAAGACAGCTAGATTAACCCGACAAACAGATCAATATCTCGGGTTACAACTGGGTTACTTTCGGGTGAAAATCACCATTTAACTTTTGCTTTTCACCCGATGCGAGGGGGTGCTTTGGTGCCAATATTCAGGATGAGTATAATCCGATTACCGGGTAGTTCTGAAACTGAGTAATAAAACCCGGCTACCTGGTGAATTTATGCGCGCGAATTTCACCCGCGTTACTGGTTACCTTCAGTCGACTGCAGACACAAGAAAACGGGTGACAAAGACCCGATCACCAGGTGAAAATAATCTTGCATATCACCCGTACTAGAGCTCACTTTCGCCCATTGTTTGGGGAAATTCTCGCTTGCTAAACTGGTTAAAACAAACATATATTGGTCAATCCAGCTGGATCTACACGGCTGCTCGACAGAATTGAATATAAAAGTAGGTAGGCTGTGAAATAATGAATTGTATATAGAACGAATGCGAGGGGGAGGGCCCCTGACGTCGCATGCCGCTGAGCAGCTGGAATGCAGAACATTAGGTATCTGCTCGGACCGTAGAGTGAGTCGCACTCACATGCGTTGTTGATTGAAGCAATTAGTCATCGTCTGTGATGGCGGCTGTCAGAAAAAAAGCTTGAATTAAGTCATACACATACCTGCTTCGACTTTGCCGTCGTCGTCGTTATCGTTGTCGTTGTCGTCGGCATTGTCGTTGTCGATGTGGCCCACAGGCTCAGTAGTGGTCTTGCGGCGTTTGTTAGGTCCAGCAGATGCATCCCCATTGCTACCTTGGCGTTTGCGGGTTTTGCGGTCCGGAATGTATCCGACGCGGACGCCATACCTGCGCTTGTTGCGCAAGTATTGCTTCAGCATCTCGGCGACCGCCCAGTTAAGGGGAAAGCGCTTCTCCGTGAGGTACGGGTGAGCCTTGCGCATCTGAATCCGGCCCATCAGAAAAATCTAGCACTGATGAGGACACATACCAGCTTAAATAAGGCCGCAATTTTGGCAGGGTCCTGGCGGCGAAAGTCTTGAGCGACATCGAGGTTAACGCGAGCGACGTTAGTGTGGAGGGAGCGCTTGATTGCCGAGTTGAATCGCGAATGAGTTCTCACGAGTTACGTCTCTCACTAAACCACTCACCTGGATCGCGTTGAATTCCTCCGGCTCGTCCTCAAGATCCATGGCAGTACGCAAGATGAAACCTCTCTTCGCGTCTCCCGCCTCACCTTTGGGCTTCTCGAGTTGGACAATGTCTTCCTGGGGCTGATTGGCTGGAGAACTTCTGGCAGCTTCGTCGGCGATGGTCTTCTGCAGGGATGCGACCAAGGCTACGTGTCATTCAAGGGAAATAAGAAACGGTTCATGCTCAGGAAGTGTCAGATACCTTTGAGCTGTGTAATCTCGTCATTCCCGTCGGGCGCATTCTTATCGGCTGCCTTTTTGCTGCGGCCACCGTTACTCTTCTTCTTCTGGGCTGTGGCGGTATTAGCGGCGCGGCGCTGGCCATTCGACCTGTGTGTCTGTCGACCTTGCACGGTAGGGTTGTTCTCGTTGGGCATTTTCGACGCTGGAGAGGGAGAGAGAGATGATGGGGGGGAAAGGCAAGTTTGCTTTGATTTCCAATCGGTATCCATGTGCCTATCCCTATCGTCCGAGTCATGAATAATTATCACCTGATCCCTATAACCCGTTCGTAGCCCGTGCCAAGCCGGCACCGTTCCCGACACAGCGCTCGACGCGCCCCGACGTTATTATGGCTCCAGGAAAAAATAAGAAGACCAACAACAAGAAGCGGACCTGCTGCTGTGGCTGCAACCAGTCTGTCACCGCGCAGACCGAGCGTAATCATCTCAAGGGCAAGGCAAGACCGCTAGTAAAAGCACACCACGCTGCTCGACGTCTTGCAGTACTCGGTCTCAGTCCCGGCCGTTCCAGAGACCTTGTCTCAAGGTCTCCTGTACTATCTCCTGGCTCCCCTTCTCGTCGTCGGCTGCATAAAAAGCAGACAAAGTCGCAGGATGCTCCGACTGCCATGGACATCGATGCTGACGGCCAGCAGCCCCCAGCCGATGATATGCTCCCTGTGTTCGTCCCACATGCAGGCGAGGAGCACGCAGAACCCTTCGATGCTGCTGCTGGGACACCTAGGGCTGCTTCAAAGGAGTCCGACCAATTAGGATCGCCCACAAAACACGGTGGAGATCTTCACAATCCAAATGCATTGGAAGACCTTCAGGCAGCCGCTGCTGCGGCTCGCGAGGGTGTATGGTCCAATAAACACCGTGTTACGATTGAAGAAGAGCCAGAAGACGACCTCGATGCTGCGATGTACATGGATGCGGATCTTGAGGATGAGGAGGAGTTTGAGGGTCCTATGGAGGAAGATTACGACGAGTATGAGTGGCTATATGGGCTGCCTGCTGGTGACATCGTTGACGAAGAGATGGAACGGGAGCTTGCCGAGTTTGGTGTGTATCCTTCTTCGCTTCCTTATATTCCTGACTAATAAGACAACATAAGCCAAGGAGCTGTCGGAAGACGATATGGCGATCCTTCGTGCATTTGCTCTCAAAACCGAGGACCACCTTACCAATGCCACGTTCGAGAAACTCCCCTACGCATTTCCCAATACATATATTCCGACGCTCAAGGTTACGAAAGCTCGCATGGAGTTTCTGGCTGCATTCAAACCTGTCCCATATGACTGCTGTCCGAATTCTTGTTGTTGTTACGTCGGGCCTCATGCAGAAGACACAATATGCCCGTACTGCGAGACACCGTGGTACAAATCCAATGGCAAACCTCGGAAGACATTCACATATGTCCCATTAATCCCCCGGCTTGTCTCGTACTTCAAAAACACTAAGGTGGTCGAGGAAATGTCCTACCGCGGAGCGTACAAGCCACATCTGGACGGTGCAATGGAAGATGTTTTCGATAGCAAAAATTATCGCATCCTGCGCGAGCGCTTTGTTACCGTGAATGGGACGAAGATGCCCTACAAGTTTTTTTGTGATCTGTGCGACATCGCGCTCGGACTGTCCACCGATGGCTTTGCGCCTTTCAAACGACGGAAAAAAACCTGTTGGCCCCTTCTCATTTTCAACTACAACCTTCCTCCCGAGATTCGATTTCACTTGAAACACCTCCTGTGCGTTGGCGTTATCCCGGGGCCAAACAAGCCGAAGGACGCCGATTCCTTCCTTTGGCCGCTGGTGGAGGAGCTGATGAAGCTTGAACTGGGCGTCTCGGCATACGACGTGAGCAGTGCTGAGAAATTTGCGCTGCGTGCCTATCTCATCACGGTTTTCGGTGACATACCCGCTGTGTCGATGATCATGCGCATGAAGGGCCACAACGGTATCAGCCCCTGCCGCATGTGCAATATCGAAGGTGTCAGTGTGCCGAACGGAGCCGGTAATACACACTATGTACCGCTGGATCGGTCGCGCCATCCCGCCGTTGCTGGCACAAACCGTGTCAAATGTTATGATCCACTGAACCTGCCGCTGCGCACCCACAGCGAAATTCTAGAACATGCACGCGAAGTCCGGTTGGCGCCATCTGCTGCTGCAGCGGAACGCCTCTCCAAAAAATATGGCATCAAAGGAGTTCCCGTTCTCTCAACGCTTTCATCCCTCTTCTTTCCACATTCATTCCCATATGACTTCATGCACCTCATCTTCGAGAACGTGATTAAAAATCTGGTACTCCTCTGGACTGGCAACTACAAGGGCCTTGACGAGGGTACTGGTGACTACGAAATTCATACTTCTGTTTGGGAGGCAATTGGGGCTGCAACGGCCGCAGGTGGTTCGACCATCCCTACCGCATTTGGAGCCAGGCCTCCGGACATCATCAAAGATCGAACTGCGTGCACGGCAGAAACGTGGTCATTCTGGTTACTGTACCTTGGCCCTGCTCTTCTGCATAACAAGTTCACGCGGCGCGTCTATTATGATCATTTCATTAATTTTGTGAAACTCATCCATCTCTGCTTGCAATTCAAATATTCGAAGGGCGACATTGCACAGATCCGCACCGGATTTGCCCAGTGGGTTCAGCAGTATGAGAAGTAAGTTTGAGCATTTATATTCGATACTCAGTCTACAATTAACATTCGCCCCAGACTTTATTACCAATACTCCCCTTCCCGCCTTTCTACCTGCCCACTCACAATCCATGCACTTCTCCACATTGCCGACGGCATAGAGGCAGCTGGCCCTGTTTGGGCATACTGGGCGTTCCCGATGGAGCGCTTTTGTGGCCGGCTGCAGCCATGTATCAAGAGCCGCCGCTTTCCCTTCGCAAGCATTGACGGCCATGTTGTTGCGATGGCACAATTGTCTATTGTAAAGGTGCAGCATGCACTCGACCTTTGCCTCGGCCCTCCCAAAGTCGAATTGGCCAACGGTGCCTTTCAACACCCATCATGTACGTACCTTCTGCGGACTGATAATAAAATAAGCTGACCGACACACGGACAAGACTCCAGTTGTGCCCTTCTTCCACCCCGCCGACTCTCTGGCGAGTTTAACCCACTTGACGCCGAGCTGGCTCGGAAAATTGTTATATGTCTTGCTACACGCTATGATCAGTCCTTAGGTACGATTAGAAAATATTTTGATGCTAACGGCGTAGAGCAATGGGGCAAAGTGCAACGGCTCGACGGCGGTGACCGGATGCTGGCATCCTCGATGATCGCTGAAGCAGAAGACCGGCGAGATGCCACGTACGTTCGGGTGCGTCCAGCTTTTACATTATTATTGAATTATTCCTGAACACTTTTGAAGTATGCCTTGCTTGTTGACGTCAACGCACGGCGTGCACGGCTTGCCCCAAAATTCGAGCTTGTCACCTTCTATGGCCAGCTCCAGAACATTTTCGTTGTCAGGCTCCCACCTGCGCCTGAACTTGAGCTAGGATTAAACCACCCACATTCTGGCGGCTGTCCGGAAATGTGAGATCACTGCCAAAAACGACCTCGACATGCATTACTACCAGAAGAATGGTCCTGTCGAAGTCGTCGACATCACAACCATCCAGTGTCTAGTTGGTAGGATGAAAACCACTGACAATCGGCATTGGGTACTTCTAGATCGTAGTGGTACACTTGCTCGTCCTTATCACGACGCTGACAGCTAGCTTTGCTCATTTAATTTAATTTTTTGTTTTCAGTTGGGAGTTCGGTACAAACACCGAGGTACTGACTCAGCAGCACACCTTGGGTGTGGTGCTGACAAAGCCCGACGCTGATGCGCCATCGGCTTCACGGAAAAACTAGAAATATAGTTGATTTGACAAGAGCTTCGGAAAATGCAGCCCATGGGCTCGACATTGCGATCAGCTGAATTAAATAAGCCATCAATCTTTGAATTGATCAAGCCACTCTCGAGCTCGACAACCACAGCAGCTCTAGCAGAGAATGACAGCAAGTCTCAGTCAACAGGAAGAGGCGGAGGTTTTGATCTTAGCCCTCCAGGCAATGAACAAAGGGCAGATTGACAAAGACCGGTAAGCTTAACTGAATAGATCTCCAGAAACCGGATTTAATATCAGCATCGATGCCTCTGAAGCTATACGTGGCCATCCATTGACTACGACCAGGTCTCAACGGAAACTTGCAGGACACTGCTCTCCCTCACCGGAAAGCCCCAAACTCGAGGCTTTGCAGACGTCGCCCCAGAAACCCCGAGCCACGAGCGAGTCGCGCGGCACATTGATGCTGTTCTCGCCACACGTCAATATTTTGCCAAGAAACGCATCTTTGCAGCACAGGGCCTCGAGGATCGCCTTAAACAGGATTTGGAGTCGGTTTACAGATTCCTACGCGCTGCCCGCCGCAGTCAAGAGGAGCACTTCATTTTCCCGGACCCAGAGGAACGTATCTTGCGCACTCTTGACGATATCCGTGGGGCACTTGCTAAGGTAGAAGATATGGTGGTGGGAAATAGTGACATTGATGCGACCGCACCGGATAGCGAGGCTGGGGACGAAACCAAGGTGGATTTTAAGTACAAGGTGGAAGCCTGAATTTCTTTGTCTACTCGCAGCTGCGTATATACGAGATCCCGGGAATTCTTCTTGAATAAAATGCAGTTGCTGATGATAGCCAGAATGGCACAGGAATAGATCTCGCAAGCACCATCGATGGCATATAGCGGGCCTTGGAAGTAAGTCGCCAGAGCTCCAGCCTTGCCTATCCTCGATCGCAAACATGCTCCAACATGTTGAGGAGGCTGTTAAATGGATGGACTCGGATCTGTACAAACTCTCCAGGTGACGAATGAGAAAGTCCGTGTGGGTCCAGACTGCATACCGTTGGTGCGACCGTGGCGTCCAGTGGAACCCCTTTACGGGTGATTTTGATCCGCATACCGGGTTACCAAACGGGTGATGTCGATCTGGCGGCAACCGAGTGAGGTTAACCCACAAAAATGGTGAAATAACGGTCGATATTGATACATGATAAAAATGACTATCTACACGGGTTAGCCACTGTAACCCGCTATTCCCAGGGGAAAATACTCCGTTCCAGGTTCAACAGGTTTTCACCCGAACTACGGGTGAATGGGGTAATTCCCTCGCTAAACGGATCAAAAGAATCCGGTCTAGGTCTTACAGTGGATATTCCTAATTGCATGAACTCACTCATCCTCCTGGCAAAGATGGAGTTCCTAGTCAGAGTGGTCTCCAAAATACTGTGCGATCTTGATCTCACCAATCTGACGCGCGTGGCTCCGCTCCCCGCTCCATCCATCTACAACACACGAGGTACGAGTGAGATCTGTTGTAGCGTCTGTTTAGAAGAGACTACCATCCATCCCCATTTTAAAGACATCGTTTCAATGGCAGTCCAGTGCGCTTTTAAATGCCCTGAGACCTTTTGGTCCTCCGCCAGCATTCTCCATCGACAAAATAGGAAATCTCCTCGACAGGCAATACAAGCTCGCTGTGCAGCATCTGGGAGATTTTTGTGAGAACAAGAACCGATTTATATTCGTCCAGTACCAGCGGCTTATATACATACAAGTAACTACAGTTACGGAATAGGAAATGTAGAATATCCAATGCAACGCAGTGCAACAAGGGTTGTTGAAATAGTATCAATGGAACAAGGGGATTGGAAATAGAGTAGGAATGAAATAAGTAAATGAAATAAGACATACGATAATGGTATCCCTGACATACCGTCGGGTTTCCTACAACAGAGATCTACGCACTGATCCCATGTACTTGGCCGAGACAATCCAGTCTTATTATGACCACCGTCCCGAAACTATCGTGGGCAAAGCACCTCCGTCACTCATACAGACCCGTGCTGTATCGCTGATGTATATTCATTCCTTGCGGTCAGCATGCTTCTTCTCTTTCCAGATTATAGTGCTTATCCTCCATAGTTCTATCATGTCGCGCAGGCTATCATCGCCGAATTTCGCGTCGTACAGACAAAATCACTGCGTTCAAGGTCCCCATAAACTCCGACTATGCCGAGACGTCTCGCCACGGATAGCCACCGATTGCTGCCTAGCCGTGTCTAGCTGCTTAGTCACACGGGATCGAGACGTCTTGGCATGTCTCGCCAGAACCTAGCAGAACCCTGTTGAGGCCTGCCGATCCGCCTAAACTCCCAAAGTTTTGTGCGCCTAGACAGGACAATCGACGGGTCTCGGCTGTGCTGTGTCTAGCCGGCCTAAATTAGGGATGGCTACGAAAGTTTAGACGCCTCAACGGAGATAGCCACGCATAGCCATCGGCTCGACACGTCTAGAATTTGCCTGTTTTAGGAGGGGGTTGAACACAGTGAATTTCCCAATGGAATACAACGCGCTCGTGAGCTCCCGAAGGCCTACGTAGATGCACTCAAGAACTTGTACCCAATCTTGGGTCTTCTTGATATGCACCTGACCAAGGTACATCGCCCGATGATGGGCTCCTCGGTTGCCCTTCGGAAGGGTAAGTTAGGAAACACTTTAAACTTATTGTGGTCTAATAATATCTGTCCACCATACAGGCCTTACCCTGCGCTGCAGCGATCCTGCATTCGCAAAACATGATATGATCTTTGAATCTTTGCCGGGAGATGAGTTGTACTCGTACATGAGGATCTTACTCCAAGGGCAGCAAACACATCTCTGGCAGGTGGCTCGAATCTTCGACCAGCTCGATCGCATAACACAGGATCCTGTTGCGCACCAGCGCATCTCTCCGCTCATCGCGAGTCTCCTTTCCCAGTGGGGAGTCGTCAACGACTGCAAATCTATTCTCGAGTGGCACCGACCTGCCATCGAAGATGATGAAGGTCTCCAAGAGGGCCTTCAGCAGCGTCTTCGGAAATGGCACCCACTTCTCACCTCTATTGTCGCAGGAATGGGCCCGAACGCACCACTGGCCAACAAAGCCTTCCCCTTGTCGCGGTTCACGTATCCTAAAGGCCCTCGCAATCCCGCATGGGCGGCCAAATGCCAGGCGGTTGATGACGCTTCTGCCGCCTTTTGGATGGCAACTACAACACACAAGGTACAAGTGAGAATGGTTGTAGCATCTGTTTGCAAGAGACTAGACGGCAGCCGATACTTATAGCATTAATTAAGATTTGTGGGAAGGAGCTGTTTGCGCTCGGAAAGCAGGTGGTCGCGACATTCACTGTTGCACCCACCGACTGGGTGGCACTTGGTGGGTTTCGATCCTGTGTTTATCATTCAACGCTGACCAAGCGCAGCCGCGCCGAAGGCCGTAGTCCGGGCAAGACCGACATCAGCTGCGCTTGTGCCGTTCGGTGGCGCAGAACAAAGTTCAGCGGAGAGCGAAGACGGTTCGGGCATAAAGGTGAAACCGAAGACGCGAGGGGTAGCTACAGTTTCTGAAGACACCCACTCTGAGCAAGACACCACGGAAAGCTCATGCCTTCCACCAACTGCAGTATCCTCAAAAACGCACAAGGTATTCTCAGCACTATTTACTGCTACGAAGGAGTAAGTCTTTTCCCTATCAATGTGATCCGCTCATCTATCGTAGCGATGAAATTGCACTGCAACAACGTTCCGTAGCATGGAAAGATGTGTGTTTGTATCCATTACTTTCCGCGTCAACTGTACCAATTCCTCCCTCAGATCCAGACAGCCTTCAATGAACTTGGCTTCGAACTGCTCAAGACGCAGGGGTCGGCATGGACTTTCCGTCACGCAGATGGACCCAAAACTGTGACTGGTCAGTATTGTGCGCTGCCATGGATGTTCACTAATAATTACTTCCAGTTCACGAACCGCACCCGGAACCGACGATGCGATTCTGGGAAGCCCGTCGATTTGACCGGCGGTTGACGAGAAGATTTGGATGGACGCTGTCGTCATTTGTCTTGGACGCTCCGTCTGCCTGATTGATTTGATTAGAAGGACAAATTTGAATCAAGGGGGTTCAGTTCCGTCACGAAAACACCCTAGGCCCTTTTATGGTAATAGACGGGTGTATGCCCTGTGGAGGAAATCAGGCTGAAAGGCGGGAAATTGGGAGGAAAAGACGGCATAAAATAAGATGGAACGAACACGTGATGGGAACACCGCTAGGAAAACGCGTGTTCTGAGTGTGTTGGACTGGCGTGGATACGTGTCGGACACGTCCCACTACGTGTTCGCTACGTGTCCTAGTCCGTTGGACACGTAGATACGACAGGAACAATGGATAGATATTATTTGGATGAAACAAATAGACTAGGTATAAAAGGAGTCGGAAATGTACTAGACAAAAAAATACTACGCCCGGGTTTTCACCTGCGACTATTCTCTCTTACTGTTTGGTTTTGTGAACGCGTACAAGACGACTTTGAACGGAACGGAACGGATTTGAGCGAACGGACTTACGGTTTTCTTTAGGATTGATTGTTAGAAGTGTTGGATTTGGTTGGATTTGGGTTGCGACCGGATATCGTAGACGAAGAGGAAAAGTTTGATTGGTCTTACCTTGGTTTTTATCTCGAATTGCAACACCTATATATTTTAGGTGGAATCCCCGTACTTGCACGCTAGAACCTAATACCAGTGTTTCATCTGGAGCCCACCGCGAGGGGGTTCATTCAGATAAAAACCAAAACTAACTGTGCTGGTCACAGTTCGTTAGCCGGAAGGCCACTCAAACTAAACACCTACCTACTGCGCTGGTCGCGGTAGACAGTTAAAACGCACAAACGATCTCGGACAGAGACCAACCCTGCTGAGACTGCTAGAAAGCAAATTAGACAGAGAGTACGCGAGCGAGCAGCAGCGTATACACAGAGGAGGATAACGGAGGAACTCGAGCTTGGCATCGCAGGCGACGCCAGAAGTGACAGTTCGCTGGACGAGCTACCCTTCATAGAAAAATCATTACTCAACGAAGAACTCTTGCAAGAATTGGAGGACTACACCTTTGATTTTTCATTTACGCTCAGACCAGTCTCTCCCACATTTATAACGACAATGGCTCAACAAAACCCCGCACCAGCTGGTACTGGTGTAGCGAGTTTCAAGATACCCCGGCCTTGGGAGTCGAATGTACCTAAATTCGTCACTGAGGACAAGGATGAATTAAGGGACTTCATCGACCAGGTCGACGACATTATTAATTTAGCACAAGTAAACGATGAAGATGAACGGAAAAGGTTACTCACCAGTTACCTTCCGGTCAAGACACGGGAAATATGGCGAGGATTGTCAGAATATGCGGCAGGAACGTCGTACGCAGACTTCAAGAAGGCAATCTTGAAGGCTTACCCTGAAGTCCAAGAGAACCGGGAAGGTACTCTGGAAGAGTTGGAAATCCTGTGTGCTGAGTATAGGAATATTCGGCGCAGTGAGGAAGGACGACTTACCCGCTTCGGGATGAAGTTCCGTGCGCTGGTAAATAAACTCAGTAAAGCACCGGCCATAATCTTGAACAAAGAAGCATGTAAACGCTACCTTAACGCGCTTGAGCGAGGGTTCGCTGAATCGCTGAGAATGGCCATTAATACAAGGAACTTAATTAAAGAAGACTTGCAGCAAGCCGGAGCGAATCCACAACCGGCAGCTGTCCCGAACACCGTAACTCACAGAAAGGAGGATCCTATTCTGTTGAGCGAGTTGATAAAAATGGCAGAACGGTTAGCAAACAGCGGTGGAACGGAAGCAACATGGGGGGAAGACGCGCCTGAGATCAAAAGGTCGGACAGATTCCCTGCGACAAAAATTGAGAAACGCGATGAGAAGCTCGAGGAGCTCGGAGGAGAGGTCTCGAGTCTCAGAGACATCGTGGCGGTCGCGCAGCGTCAGCAGAAAGCGGCTCATGAGGAGCTGATGAAGGCCTTTCAAAATATGAAAAACACTTCAAAGGAAGATGGGGAACCAAAGGAATTGGTGTCGCGTGGAGGCGCGAACAACTCATACGCACCTGAGCGCCAATATCCGCCCAGAAATGGTCTCATGCAACGTAGCGGATGCTATTACTGCGACGGTCAGGACCATTATTCGAAAGAGTGCACCGTTAAGGCGGCGCATATCCACAAAGGTTGGATAACTGTGGAGGATGGTCAGCAAAGATTGGCGGATGGAAATTATATTCCGAGAGGAAGGGGCTCACCGGCGTCTCGTGTTGAGGAATATTGGCAGAAGAAGGGAGTCGCTGGACAGCACATGTTGTCAGAATCGTTCTACGGGGCAGCAGATGATGAAATTGACTCACTCAGGGATGAGATACGTACCCTTCGAGTTAAAATGAACCAGGTTGCGAACGGGGGCTTTCGAACTCCACCCGTCCAACCATCGTTCATGGCAGCATCACCGGCCGCGCCTCAGTCAATGACCCGGCCTCTTGAAAATCAAGCGTCATCGGTACCAGTTGTGAATATGGAGGAGTTTGGACGCACCGTCTTCAACATGATGAAAATGGGGTCCCAGCCGGACCAATACCTTCAAACACGTGGAGGCGCTAGGTCCGATCCTCCCGAGCAGGATTTTTGAAGGCCTCAAGGATTGAGGCCCGAGAAAAATCGAATCCTCGGACTCATGAGAGGGATAAGCTCGATAATCACAAAAATAATGAAGGAGGACGTACTGTGAAAAAGGGGGAGGGGGAGCTCCCTTACCGATTTGTTAAACCAGTAAAAGATATAGGACGGGTGCAGGCACCAGCCGTAAGGAAGAAAGTTGACTTTGAAGTTCCGGAGGAACCGGGACGGGGCTACAAGTTAAAAGCGCCCATTCAACGGGATGGACTTACTGAAGATATACTTGAACGGATTAATGACACTGAGGTCACTGTTCGGCTCGGTGACTTGTTCGGGATGAGCAAAGACCTAAGAGAAGGCGAAAAGCTAAGACTTACTAGGACTAGGCAGCCCATTAAGGAGCCGTCTAGGAGCGCAAAGGGCGTTGAACAGCAGGATATGATGGAGTTGGCTGGACGGGGTGTTCAGTTCGGTTGTGAAGCGGTTGAACTCGGGGACTTACCCGAGGTGGAAGGAGTCTTTGTTACGACGATTAATACTGAGAACATACCAGCTGGATCGGTTATTGCTCAGGACCCATACCTACAGTACCTGGAAGGGTTGGAGGATGGGGAGGAACCGAAGCAGATTTATGTTGCGCAGGACTCCGTACCTTTGCGGATAACATTCCCTTATGTCAACAGTCAAGGACCGGTTGAATGCATCCTAGATTCTGGATCGCAGATTGTTTCGATGTCGTTGGAGCAAGCTCAAATTTGTGGTCTGGTTTGGGACCCAACTATAAACATATTTATGCAGAGCGCCAACGGTCAGCTAGAAAAATCCATGGGACTCGCAAGAAACGTACCATTTCGTTGGGGTGAGCTGAAGATTTATCTTCAAGTTCATGTTATTCGGAAACCAGCGTACAAAGTTTTACTTGGTCGACCATTCGACGTGTTGACCCGTAGCAAAACGGACCACGAGGACGGAAAGCAGCTCTTAACGTTAACAGACCCAAACTCTGGAAATGTCTGGACGGTACCAACGTACGATCGGACCCGAGAAGAAACGACTAAGGAAAACGTCGGCAAAAAGCAGAACATGGGGAAAAAGAGGATTTTTGCGTACCTTCGATGATTTGACTCAGTTGGGTCAAGGAGAAGAGGTAGCGTTGATAATCGGGTTTGGAAGCGATCTAGGAATGAAAATTGAAAAGTTATATAGACCGAGGGGAGGTCTAATGACGCCGGAGAAAATTGTTGAGGCATACCTTGCTGAATCCAAAGGGAGTAGCGGGCTCGCAAAGGATGGGAAGGCGAAAGCCTTATTCGACTCGTTCCAGAAACAAGAAATTTCGGTTGAGGAAGGAGTTCCTCACAAAGTATTTGCCAATGTCCTGGTCGATCCGCTACATCGGGGCAAGCGAGGCGAACGTTTCAAAAGGAACGAAATGAAGTACGCACCTATCACACCGTGGCCAGGGACAACGAGCGGTGTGTTTGTTGCCAGAGTGTCGACTTCGCGCAACCGACGCAGAACCAGGATGCGGTACCAGTGTCGGTTTTCGCTGGGAAAAAGTATAAGCCTGTTGGATTAAAAGTCAGGCCAATATATACGGAGTTACCAGACAAGTACCGGATAAAAAGGGAAATAAAGGGAGACCCTTTGGCAGGAATGCCCAAATTAAACCCGTCACCGTCTACCTTTGTGCCTGGGTTAAGGTACACTATTGAACGGAAGAACGACATGGATGAGAGGCATAAGGACTTCTTACAGCCGGAGGAGTTGAAACTTCTACATGAGTTCGTGGGAAGCCACGAACCGGCGTTTGCCTGGACAGATGATGAAAGAGGGCGGTTCCGCCACGATTTCTTCCCACCTGTTGAATTTCCCGTTGTAGAACACGAAGCTTGGGTAGAAAAGAGCATACCCATCCCGCGCGGCCAACTTGAGGAGTTCTGCAAAGTTATCAAGATTAAGCTAGATGCCGGAGTTTATGAGCCGTCGAACGCGTCCTACAGGAGCAAGTTCTTCGGGGTCATTAAAAAGGATGGAAAGAGTATCAGATTGGTACACGCACTAGAACCGTTAAACGCGGTGACAATAGCGCACTCGGGATTACCTCCTGCGACAGAGGAGTTAGCAAATCACTTCGCGGGGCGCGCGTGTGGTGGTTGTCTTGATTTATATTCAGGCTATGACCACCGTGATATCGCTGAGGGATCTCGGGACTTCACAACGTTTCAGACGCCATTTGGAGCTTTAAGGTTAGTAAAGCTGCCTCAGGGCTGGACTAACAGCGTCCCGATTTTCCATGACGATGTGAATTATATTTTACGGGAAGAGATCCCGCATGTAACCATGCCTTACATCGATGATGTACCCATTAGAGGGCCAGGGACGAGATATGTACTACCGGATGGTACTTGCGAAACAATACCTGGGAACCCAGGAATAAGACGGTTTATCTGGGAGCACTTTGAGAATTTGAACAGGATAGTTCAAAGGATAAAGTATTGTGGCGGTACCTTTTCTGGCGCTAAGTCGGTACTTTGTGCGGGGGAGTTCCACGTAGTTGGACACTTGTGTTCATTTGAAGGAAGGAAGCCGGACACGGACCGCATCGGGGTTATACAACGATGGGGCCCGTTGAAGGACGTATCAGACGTTCGACAATTCTTGGGGACGGTTGGAGTCCTGAGGATGTTTATTAAAAATTACGCACTGCTAGCTAGGCCAATTCAGAAGCTCACCAGGAAAGATGAGAAATTTGACTGGGGCCCGGCGCAGGAAAAAGCCATGAACAGGTTGAAATTGGCGCTGGTAGCGGCTCCATGTTTAAAACCATTGAACTACGATTGGGACTCTGATATCGTCATGGCGGTCGACACATCCTGGATGGCAATTGGTATTCAAATATATCAATGCGACCAGAACGACTCACGAAAACGGTACTACGCGAAGTTCGCGTCCATCACACTCAACCGGCGCGAGGCGGAGTTTTCGCAGCCAAAGCGCGAGTTATACGGTTTAAAAAGAGCGTTGGAAGCCATGCAGTATTGGTTGCTCGGCTGTCGGCGCCTAGTAGTCGAGACCGACGCGAAGTATATACAAGGGATGTTGAATAACCCTGGGATGGGGCCTAACGCGACGATTAATAGGTGGATTGAGCAGATTTTAATGTTCAAGTTCACCTTGAAGCATGTTAAGGGCGCGACATTTCCACCAGATGGTCTGTCTCGGAGGGAATGGCAGCCAGGTGATGAGGAGTGGCCAAGAGGTGAAGGGGACTTGGAACCAAATGGCGCTCCAGATCAGCACTCGGACTGGGACTATTATGCGGAACAGCCGCTTGATCTCGATGAGTTCAAACACGATATCGATACGAGAGGCGGCTACCTACAAGAAGAAATGGAAGGAATAGCTCGAGGTCTGGAAGACTTCCAGCTGGAGTTAGAAAAGGGTGCTGCGAAGAAAGGGTACTCAGTGGGATAATAAAAAGCGAATACGACAAGGCAGCCTTACCTGTGCCCGCATATCTCCTGCTAGACTATGAAGACAAGCTTCTCCCCGCAGATGGTCTGAGAAACCTAGAGGACGAGCGGAAAAACTATAATGAGGACCGGCGAAGTAAAGGAGCGCGGGCTCAGGATAAGAAGCTCCTAGACTTACCGGCTTGGCTGGAAAACCCGCTGGAACGACCTGCAGGAAAGCAAAGGGATGATGAGTATAGGAAATTCATCAAGTACGCGTCGAAGTTTTTCCTTACCAAGGAAGGGAGATTATATAAGAGAAGCGTCGACTCGATGCACGCGTTGGTGGTCCCTGTAGAACACCGCATGTATATGATGAGGGCGGCGCACGATTCTCTGGGACATAGAGGTTCGTTTGCCACAAAGTCACTGTTGGAGCAGCGATTTTGGTGGCCTGATCTTGAAGGGGACGTAAGGTGGTATGTGAAGACATGCCATCTATGTCAAAAGCGTCAGCTAGCTATTATTAAAACACCGCCGGTAGTCTCAGCGACGCCGAGCATCTTTCAGAAGATCCACTCGGATGTTATGCACATGAGTGAACCATCAAACGGTTGCACTTACATCGCGGATGCGCGGTGTGCTCTAACCCGGTATGTGGAAGGGCGTGGGCTTCGCGAACAGAACGCCAAGACGATTGGCCTGTTCTTACTGGAAGACGTGGTATGTCGGTGGGGTTGTCCGACATGGATTGTCACGGATAATGGCAAGCCGTTCGTCGCTGCAATGAAGTGGTTAGAGGCGAAGTATGGGATTAAAGGAATTAAAATTGCACCTTACCACTCTCAATCAAATGGAGTCGTTGAGCGCGGGCACTGGGATTTGCGCCAGGCGTTGTATAAGGCAACCGGCGGGAACTTGAAGAAGTGGTATTATTTTCTGCCACAAGTTTTGTGGGCGGACAGGATAACTGTAAGGCGGGGGATGGGTTGTTCACCGTACTTTGCGGTATGCGGGGCTCATCCAATATTACCGTTGGATGTGGCGGAAGCCACTTGGTTGGTAGAGTACCCAGACCACCTGATTTCAACTGAGGAATTAGTTGGGCTTCGAGCGCGAGCACTGGCGAAACATACCGTACATGTGGGAGAAATGCGTGCACGGATGGATGCTATTCGACAACAGAGTGCGGAAGAATACGCTGAAAAATATAAGCATGTCATTAAGGACTACAATTTTGAACCGGGAGACGTTGTACTCGTTAGGAATACGGTCGACGAGGGGTCACTCAGCGGACGTAACCGCGACCGCTGGTGGGGTCCGTTGATCGTGGTACGAAGGACGAAAGGAGGTGCCTATATTGTATGTGAATTTAATGGCGCCGTATGGCAAAAGAAAATAGGAAAATTTCGAGTCATACCTTATGAGCAGCGGGAAAAGCTGTCTATAGGAGCCAAGATTGAGGAATTAATTGACGCGTCGAGGAGTATACTAGAAGAACTGGAGGATGAGCCAGAAATGGAGGAAGAATATATTGGGAAGGACTTACAATTTGGAGACGTCCATATATCTCCACTTGGCGTCGGCCAGATACCTTGAAGTCAAATAATAATAATAATAATAAGAATCTCAAATTCAGAAGGAGACTGAAAGAGGTCACACAAGATTTGAAACAAGAGCGGCCAGCGCCGGGAATAAATAATCAAGAAAATAAATACAGGACAAATAGATCAACTATGGAGTATGGATATATATGAAGGGAGCCCGACTGCTCTAGTCGATCTCACGAAGGGGGCAACTGGCAAAGAGATGGGATGTAGCGGTGCAGGAATAGCAGCGCTTAGTCTTCCTGGGGATCGAAGGTCAGATAAGTAAAGCTGGATAGCGGTATAACACTTACTGAACTACGGGCTTGCGGTTTGCCGCCTTCCTGGAGCGACTGGAGTTCCCAGTTGAGTTGTTTCTGTGTACAAGAGAGGCGGTGGATTTCTGCTTGAAGGGTTTCGAGCCGCCGGCGGATCTGGAACTCGGTCCGAACGGGGATGGTTGGAACAAATGAACAATTGGCAACCCGAGGCTTGGGAGCGAGATGGTCCCCGGGCGAGTTGGAAGACCGTGCTAAGAGCAAGTAGATCAGCCTAAAATGTAAAGGCACAAGATAAATGAACAAACGGGAGCGCGGGTTGTGGCGCGGCCGCGAGGACAGGCGGTCATTTTCCCCTCCGTCGGGTGCGGGTCTTTTCGAAGGAAAACGACGGAAGGAGGGGAGAGAGGAACGAGGTCCGGTAGGGATGGGTTTGGAGAAATCGGCGACGGTGGCTTGAGTTTAAAATCAAGAACCGAATGAAAGGGGCTAAAGAACAGGCTTACGGTCGGGCTGGAAAGCGCCAGAGAGATAAGCAGGGTTTCGATGACAGTCAGGGGAGACAGAGAAGCTACGGGACGCACTATGAGTTCTGTGAAAAGAGAGTAAAAAGATGATAAAGGAGCACCCACCATGAATAGGCGACGGAACGGGAGTGGGCAAGGCGTTTGCATTAGTAATAATGGGGCCAGGCTGACGGTCCGAGGGGGCGTCCTCGTCATCGGATGGAATAGAGACGGCGTCTGAATCGGAAGACGCAGACGGCTGCATCGAGATTTCAGTAACAAGACTCAGAAGAAATATACAGCACGGACCTCGCCAGCAGCATGTCTCAAAGCACGGCGACGTTCAGCGCGATTAGCGGCAGCCTTAGCACCAGAGGAACGGGTGTCTTGAGCACGCTTGCGCTCGCGGAGAAGTTGACGCTTGCGCACAATCTCGCCAGCGAAATCGGTGAGCGACGCGAAGGACGCGTCAGGAGGGGTGCGGAGCCGGGTATTATTCTGGAGCATCTTGGACCGGATGGCGAAGACACACTCGCCGATATCGGAGCTCATCGCGAACGACGCGATTTGAGGTTGAAATCCAAGCTAGGGAAAAATGAGCAAGACAGAAATTAAAAGAAATATTTGCCTTACAACAGAATGAGCAGAGGCGACAAGGAAAGCGTCCTGATCAACAGGGTCCTCGTATTGGGTAGCGCGCACGGATTTGTGCAAAGAACGGATAGAAGCCTCTTCGGCAGATGAAAGGAGGGGAGCGTCGAAGGAAGCCATAATTGAAAAGGAAGTGGAAGCCGGCCAGCAGCTGGTAGAAAAGACTTAGATGCTTGGGATTAGGAAAAAGAATTAGGACGCACCTTTTATACCGAAATAGAGGGACACGTCGGTGCGACGTTAACTGGGACAGTTAATAGTTGTGAAAAAGGGAAAATAATAGCGAGGTACCAAAAAGAATCGACGTGGCGCCATGAAAACAATGAGGTGAAGAACCTGTTTCAAGGGGAAACAATGAAGAACTTGGGAACACGTACTGAGTGGAACACGTACTGAGTGGTGGCGACGTACCAAAGGAAACGACGTGGCGCCATGAAAACAATGAGCTGGAAAAGGTGTTTCAAGGGGAAACAATGAGTAGTTGAAGAACACGCACTACAGTGGCGACGTGTAAGGTTGTGAAACGAAAACAAAATAAAGGGGAACGCACGGGGATGCGTATCAGACACAATGTCGCCAGAAAGCGCCGAGAACGCGCCGAGGACTTGCTGTTAACTTGAAGGCGGGACGCCCGATAATCTTAGACCGGAACCTGAGATCATTTCTTAAATGCACACAAAAGAAAACGCCAGATAAATAGTTCATTCAAGAAAACAAGTACTCTAAACAGTACAACAAGAAAAACAACAAGTAAACGGCAACGACTGGCGATTACAAGAAGGCGATTACAAGAAAAGATATCAAGACAACTATCTACGCCGTTCCAAGATAAGATGTAAAGAGGGTGTGGAGCCGGTCAGCGACGACCTGGAGCACAAGCGGATGCATGTGGGACTCGTGGGCAATGGCGAGAAATCGAGAGAGAAGGCCGGCGTCGACCGAGGACTCGGCAAGCAGCCGGTAGCCTCGAAGCGATAGACTGGAGGTGGCCCGCGAATTAATCTAAAGGCGGAGTTAGAACGAGCAGGAAAAAGATAACAGATGGGTAGACACACCAGGAAGCGGGTAATTGCGCCCTGGGCGGCCGCGTAAAACCAATTGGAGGAGCGGGTATATTCGCGTTCTGGAAGAAGAATAAGTAAGAAGGACCGAAGAAATAAAAATGAAAATAAGGACGCACCAAACTGGGCAGGAGATATCTGGTTGCTCTGGACAGCGGCGTAGAGAGTGGCTCGCTCCTCGTGGAGGTAGAGGTCCCGGCGATGGGCCAGGTTAGCGACCAAGAAGTAGGGATCGGCGAAATCACAGTCCGGTATCGCTAGGACAGCGCAGGGAGCGCAGGGGATCCCGGACTCCGAGAATTCACATTCGATGGCCAGTTCTGCACAGCTCGCGCACTTAGCCGTAACCTAGAAGACGAAGAAGTCAGCCGGAGTTTCAAAAGAAAAGAGTGAGCAGAAAAGACTCACGTTAACCTGATACCGTGAGAGACTGATAACGCGTTCGTGGTCCACTGGGAGAGTGTTGCCAGAGACGCGTGGCAGTTGGCGGTGTCCGTGGTGGTCGATAACAACGCGCAGAGGGTCGTTCAGCGGGGGAATCAGCGGAAGAACGAACCCCTCGATCGAGGAGCCAGAACTGCTGGACTTCGAAGAAGGTGCGCAAGGAACAGGAGGTGGTGTCCGCGGGTTGTGGAAGAGAGGAAGGATAGTAGAGTTGTCGTTAATCATGATGAAGGCCGAATGAAAGAATGTACAGAGAAGGGCGAATAACGGTAGAAAGGGGAATAAGGCGTTAATGGATCGGGAAGGCTGACAGCGGTGTTTTTAAACTCAAGAAAACAATGATGTGGAGAGGATAATGGACACGTACCTGGAATAATGGGGCTAGATTTCGATAAAAGAATGTTTGACCACCAGTGTTGCAGCGTGGCACCCCGAACAATACGCCCATAGAGGACAATGCGGCGGTGGTGTACAAACAAAGCCAAATCAACGATTGATGAGGACGAAGGGCGAGCAGCTGGTGGTGGAAGGACCAAGGCGAGGACAAACAGACTGAGAATGGGACAATTACGGGTCTGTTTAGTAAATTGCGAATGAGAACGCACCAGGAAGATTAAAGGAATGCAATGGGTGGTTCCGGGAGGGTTGGAGACACACAGTCGGCTGGGGCGCTGGCGACCCGAAGTCTACCAGAAGGAACGACAACGTGGCGTCGCCTGCAAGAAACTGGTGACATGAAGTCAACCAGGGGCCGCGACGCGAAGTCACAACGGCGCGACGTAGGAGTCAGCGCAACGGCGAGGGAAGATGGAGAACCTCCGCCATCTTGAGGTGGTGGTAGAGGAAGAGAGAAAGAAGAGGTGGGAAAAAGCGCCCACAGCGGTTTTAACGAGTCCGGTTTCGGAAAATACCGCAGCCGTGATCAGATCACGGAGATAATATATGCGGGAGTTCCCGAGTGGTTAGTTCCGCGGTAGAAAACGGGATTCCGTCTGACTGAGGACAGTCAGAATCTGTGAAAAAGGGAGATAATAGACGGGTGTATGCCCTGTGGAGGAAATCAGGCTGAAAGGCGGGAAATTGGGAGGAAAAGACGGCATAAAATAAGATGGAACGAACACGTGATGGGAACACCGCTAGGAAAACGCGTGTTCTGAGTGTGTTGGACTGGCGTGGATACGTGTCGGACACGTCCCACTACGCGTTCGCTACGTGTCCTAGTCCGTTGGACACGTAGATACGACAGGAACAATGGATAGATATTATTTGGATGAAACAAATAGACTAGGTATAAAAGGAGTCGGAAATGTACTAGACAAAGAATACTACGCCCGGGTTTTCACCTGCGACTATTCTCTCTTACTGTTTGGTTTTGTGAACGCGTACAAGACGACTTTGAACGGAACGGAACGGATTTGAGCGAACGGACTTACGGTTTTCTTTAGGATTGATTGTTAGAAGTGTTGGATTTGGTTGGATTTGGGTTGCGACCGGATATCGTAGACGAAGAGGAAAAGTTTGATTGGTCTTACCTTGGTTTTTATCTCGAATTGCAACACCTATATATTTTAGGTGGAATCCCCGTACTTGCACGCTAGAACCTAATACCAGCGTTTCAATGGTGTAAACGGACCCCAGGAATCCGAATATGAACACCAAAAGTTTCCTCGATGAATGGTTCAGGTTATATGGGCGGTTTAGTCAGAAAAATATTAAAGATTTTTCTCGATTTTTTTCTAAACAGATCTCATGATTCTGAGCAGCTTTCGAAAAAAAAATTGAAACTCGTCGACCCTACCACGTGATTTTATGCCCATATAAGGCAATGCTATGTCTATAAAGGGTAATTTATAAATATTTCATTTCCCGTGCATCCGGTGGGCGGAATATTCTAAAATGTTGATTTTTGGCATCCTGGGGCTTTTCTCCATCACAAATCGGCCTAGGGTGTTTTCGTGACAGAACCGAACCCCCTTGATTTGAATTCAATAACATCCCAAAGAGCGTGACAAATTTGATGGTCAATAAGCACCATGGTTTCTCAGTCCTGCGCCAAGACCTTCAATTCACGTCAAGCCTGGCTTTGCCAGGGAACCGCTAGATATTCTGTCCATTTATGGATGCGAAACTGGTTTTGGAAGACAGTCAAGTCGCTGGGAATTGTTTCCCCAAAACCTGTTCGTACTTTGGGCAAGCGATGATCCTACGGTGTCAATAATTCTATCTGTTCTGCTACCAAGCCTTCGGCGGGGAACCCAGGAGATCTGAAACTGGGAGAAATGGAGCGCGGGAAAACCAGGAGAGAAATCAGCGCTCATCTATCGCGCAAAACCATATCAGTTTACGGTAGGCGGGATGGTTCAGGTTGAATTTGACAAATTGGCATCTCGATCCGGCGATTCCTGAACTGCCGGTTTCACAAGCTACGCGATCACATGGTACGGCGCGCAAAATGTGCAGAGATACAAGCCATTGTACAACGTCCTGTAGTATTCTACTGCCTATCTTATGTGATAAATTGCACAATGATACATGCTCTCGACTTGAGCTCTGAGTTTCTTACTCATTTGGGACGGATGTCCATCGCTAAGGGCCAAGTTAATCATTCTACTAAGTTTCCACTGCCAATTAAAACCAGCTTTCTCGTCAAGATGGAATCAAAATTCCGAGGTAAGTCAAGCACAACTTGTCCTTAGCTTGCGAAAATCTTGTAACAATCAGGCACAAGGGACATGGTTCGTTGTCTCATGGCAGACATTGACCCGGATGGCGCCGAGGCACGATTCCCTGGTCGCAGACGTCAGCCTAAACAGCGTGGGCACCTGACTGATACTGGAGTTTATTATGAAGTTCATTTTGATGGTCATGAGAAGCTAAATTTTAAAGCTTTGCGAATGGGACCTGTTGGGATTGACATCTACGGTTCTCGTTGCCACTCCAGCAGTAAAATGATCAAATTCCTTGCTGTCCCAAACGCCCGCTGCTCCTCAACGGTTGGGCACTATTATCTTGATTTGGTTGAAGAAAATGGTGGTATGTTCCCTCTCCCATCCTAACTCCAACATTGTGCTTATCTTACCCAGTTTCGTTCAAGCTACAGTAGATGGTGGCTCAGAAACTGGAGAACTATATGCAGCTTATGTCGCTTTGCGGTAAGTCACAAGTTAACTTCCCGTCTTTCCATTATCTCACAGGTATATTGCAGCCACCACTGTATGCCAGATTTATCAATCGACGCTGCACCTCCATTTGTGGCTCTCCCCAGCACTGACAACATCCCAATCGAGTCGTCGTGGAATCTGTTCACGAACTATGTCGGCCTTGACATCAAGCAGATCTTACTTCTTGGAAAAAGCCTCAACTATTTCAACCCAGGTTTTCCGCAGCATGTGTATGTGCTGCTAAGATGTCACTCATAAATAATTTAACTGGCTTTCAGTAATCTGTTTAATTGGTTATGGCCCAAGATTGTTCAACTTTGCCTTGACGATTTTATTGATCATTGGAACACCCACAAGATTCGAACCCAGCGCGGCAAACTCTTGCCATCCGGTGTCTCTCCCAACTATATCTGCGAATTTCCGGAGCGGTTTGGCCTCATCAAATTTGGTGAACCGGCCCCCCAGCATTTTGTTGATGCACTGCGGCAAAATATTCCGAAATCCCGGGAGGAATGTTATAGGTGGGTATCTGACGAGTTTGACACAAAGGCTTGGGAGGTTTACGGGCAAATTGGGAGTCCGAAATTGATGTTGACTGACGGTTGGACGATATTTTGCCAGATGCTTCCTCACTTCGATTGATCTTTAAATGATCATTATTTGACCTCCCAGCCCGGCTCAATAAGTTCTCCGTGTTGTTCTTTTTACAGCTGCTAAATGAGGGAAAGCTGAAATTTGTGACTTGTTCGTGCCTTGAAAGCATTAGATACTGACACGGCGTCTTGATCGCGGTTGAGAACGCGGTCGCGAACAGTCACATATGTAACACATCGTGACATCCGATCACGGCCACAGAAAATATTTATCCACTCGGATGCCGCCCTTTGGCATAGCAAAGAGTTACCCTAGGACTTGGTATTAACTAAGAAACTAGGGTGAATTGAGCACAAGTGAAGGGTGAAGCTCAATTCGGATCACCGGATCGAAATGTCAATCTGTCAATTTGTCAAATTCAACCTGAACCATCCCGCCTACCGTAATCAGTTCATAGTCTCTCTAGACAGTTACTGTGATGATACCAGCTCGTTCCTCGCTCATCACAGTCTGTTAGTTACCGCGTCAAATAAGCGGCGTCCAGCCTTATCACGGATTGATGGTCGATGCACGACCAAACAAGCCATTTATTCACGCGTCGTTGAGCTCTTTGACGCGACTTTGGACGATAGAGGTGAAGAACTTAGTACAAGAGCTGTCAGAGGGTGTTTGGAAAAATATTTGGGCCTGTCTGCAGACCGTTCTCATATCATAGCGTTGTCTCGGCCAAGACCGCCGAACTCGGCGATACAAGGTCGTGATTCAGTGGTTGAGCTGGTTTGACCTAGAAATTCATGGAAAAAAAATCACATAGGCAGAGTAATACATTCAGTGCACTCGTACACTTTTTCCACACAATTCTCGTCTTCTAAGTGGGTCTCGACGCGTGAAGTCGCGTCCCAGTATGTGTCACATGACTTCCCAAACGGATGCTTACATAATAACCCTGGTCGCCTACTAGATGGCGTGGTAACCACAGGACTAATCAGTTCATGCAACATTTCAAAATAACCAATGAAACATTGACGCATAGTGTACACACACATCCACTTCAGTTACTCTTCTTGTACCCAGGATACTTCTCGTACATCGTCTAATTCAGCGCCTTCAGCCTGGGGCACAACCACTCTTCCATTGCGCTCGCGAGCGAACCACCCACCAGTCGACTGCCCCGGCATAGCAATCTGCAACAGCCGTCAGAAAAAAACACTCCAGATTTTGATCGTCGAAGAGCGTCTCGGCTGTCACCTGCTCCCATTGACTTAAGCCAACTATGTTCTGGTGGTAAGTTGGCTTAATCCGTTTAAGCGGATTAAACGTGGGTATAAGTACACCACAATGCACATATTACTACTGAATGACACTACCGGCACCTCCTTAAGTGGTTCAAACCGTTTAAGCTGATTCAACCACCCTCCATCGTTTCAACTGTCCAGCCGATTAAGCCCGTACTTCAAGCTGCTATTTAAACCGTTTGAGCGTCGTTCAGCCGTTCAGCGGAGTAAACGATCTGGTTCAAGCTTTCGGCAGCACACCCTTGCATCTAACGAGGCACGAGTTAGAATTGATGATACAGTGTCTGTCAAGAGAGACTACCTTGCGTCCGCTGCCATCGTTCTTAGGAAGAGTGAGCACGAAACGATGACAAGCTGCCGGCCATACACGTCCAAGCCTTACCCCGCCGCCGGCGCAATCACTCTCTGAAAATGGTCGACACAAAAATTGGATCGGAGATGCTGCGCACGTACATTTGACCCTTTGAGATCATCACCATTATAGCGAGCCGCAAGGATCATTGCAGGGTAAGATGATTGTACCAGGATTAATCAGAACATCACCGCAAATAATGGCAATTGAGAGCTCTGATGAACTCACTGCCGTGCAACTCATGCCACTCATAGGCCACTGACCCCGGCTGACGTGAAACCATGGGTATGAGGATCACATATGACTCATGAGGGCCAGGATATAACCTGCAGTTGTTGATAAGTCAAGAGGCATGCTTATACATAACGCGAGTTTGGAGGTGTGCGGTACGAAGCTCATGATCATGGCGGTTGTAGACAAGGAGCGCAAACACGTGCGACTCTGTGTTCTTTGTGAAGCCCCAAAAACAACACAAAGAGACGATCACGTGTCCATCGCTTCTTGTCTACAACGGCCATGACCTTCGTACAGTGAGCCCCCAAACTCGCGTTGAGCTTGACCTTAGCTTCTCAAGAACTTCAGGGTATATCCTGTCCTTCATCTGTTGTCTTCGCATCAGCCTGGGCCAGTCGCCTATGACTATGAGTGGCATGAGTGGCATCGCGGTGAGTCCATCAGAGCTCACGATTTATTTGTGGGAATATTCCGATCAACCCTGGTTCGATAATCCTACCCCTCAATAATTTCATGGTATACTGAGATCCGGCTCGCTCCAACAGTCCTCTCTTGGTCGTCTGATACGAACCAATTGATCTCAAAGGTTCGACGGTACGTGCCCTGCATCTTTCGATCGAGTTTGTGCTAACAATTATCTCAGAGTGACAGCGGCGGTGTGGTAAGGCCTGGCAGCCGACGCATTTAAACTGCTTGGATTGTTTAATCCGCTGAATGGTTGAATGAGACTCAAAAGGTTTAAACAACAGCTTGGTGCGCTGACTTAATTAGCTGGAACAGTTGAAACGGTTGAGAGTGGATGAATTGGCTTAAACAGTTTAAACGGCTGAAGGGGGTGCTGGCAGTGTTATTCAATAGTACCATGCATTGTTTTATGCCGTTCCAAATGCACTTTTAATGTTCCCCAACTTTTTTGGTGTTTTCCCGAACTTTTATCGGGAATTTCGCAACTTTCCCCACAACTTTTCAGCTTTTTGGTGTTCAACTTAAGGTGGGGATATTTCGTGGTTTTCCCCTTCTTTTATTGCCCAAGTTGCATTTCACCAACTTTTGGTTCACACTTCACCAACTTTTTTGGTTCAAAAATTTCCCCACAACTTTTGGGCTCAATTTTTTTTTCATTGCTCAGAAGGGAGCCAGAGCTTGTGAAAATGGCAGATCTCAATATTCCGCATGCCCGACTACGCTGGCTCCGACGCAAGAAGCAAAATATGCTGCGCGCTCAAGCGCTAAACGCGGCCGAGTGCCAAACGTCAATCAGCTGTCAATGTCAACCGATCCGACAAGCGAAGAAGACACTAATCACCTTGGCGCCAGATTGAACTCGGGAGTCCGAGGCACAACCAAGGGAGGATATGCATCAGAAGCATTGCCAAAATTGTTTTGTTGCCTAAAAGGGAGCCTGAGCTTGTGAAAAATCACAGATTTCTATACCCCGCACGCCTGACTACACTGGCTCCGACACAAGAAGCAGAATATGCTTTGCTGAACCAAAAAAGTTGGTGAAGTCTAAAAAAAAAGTTGGTGAAATGAAACTTGAGCAATAAAAGTAGGGGAAAATCAAGAGGAATCCCCACCCTATTTTGAGCTTCAAAATTGTCAAAAGTCGTAGGGAAAGTCGCTGAATTTCCGATAAAAGTTGGGGAGAACACCAAAATAGGTGGGGAAAATTAAAAGTGCATTTGGAACGGCATATTGTTTTGTACTGTATTCATATTTAATCCGCTTAGACGGATTAAGCCAACTTGCCGCTGCAACATAATTGACTTAAGCCAACCGGAGCTAGTTTGCTGTCTCGGTCGTGTACGCGCCGCTGGTGTGCTCGCCGATGTCTATCGGCACGAACGTGCTGACCTCCCCATGTTACCTCCGGGGAGCAGGACGCGTCTATCGGCCTTCCCCAGAACGACGATCATTGGCGCTGCGTCGGCGTGCGTGTACTGCGTTGGGCGACGGAACCAGTTCTGTGGGATTTGTTCGTGGCTGTGGAGGTAATGGAGCGCGCCGGAATCGTCTGATGTGAAACCGAAGAGAATTTTCAGATCATCTTCGCTGCGGAAGTACCCGGCTGGAGGGGAGGGATCGAAATTTGCCATGATGCCGGGGATGAAGCAATGGACCAGGGTGGAAATAATCTAGGGAGATGGTCAACTTGGAGGAAGGCCGCAATTATGGGATAGAATTCGTACCATGGGAACTGGACCGTAGAAGAAGTACGGATTGGTCGCCACGGATTGGGACCAGCGCGAGACTCTATGCTCGACTATTCCTTGAGCGACGGTCCCAGAAATGTTATCTGCCTTCAGCTGAGGCTCGAAATACGCTACTCGGGCATCGTGATTGTCGTATCTTGAATCAAATATCAGCGTCTGATTTCAACTTCGACTGAAAAAGATGTGACGCACTCATCGATGGAGGAGTAGAGGTCACCTCGGGTCGGGGAAGAGTCTGATTCGAACTGGTTTTGAGTACCGGAGAGACCTGAACCGACTGGTAGAAAGGATTAGCCAGCGATTCTATCAGCGAGTGGGGCAGCGAGCCAAGAGAAGACATGTCCGACGGTGGCACCGCTGCTCCCAGAGATATGCGAACTCGACAGACAGAACGAGGTCCCTTACCAAGATCACATACAGTAAGAACCTCAACAATCGTCGAAATACCGTTGTGGGGAAGGTAATTGTGGTTCGCAAGGGCATTCAGACCGGGGCAGGGTCCTCGCTGATCAGTGACAGATGGGGCGACGAAAGCGTGTTCGCCCGTGACGTCAATGGGCCGAGGATGGTCGCCAGGCAGCCCGGTTACTTCTGAGGCTGGACAAAGGAGGGAAACGCAAATGCGAGCGGGGCTGAGAGAAACGACAGAACAAGGGTGGACCTCATGGTGGTGGAAAGGAGAGAAGGAATGACGAATGTAACCGTTGCAAACAGAATGGCCAACCACTTCAAGTTGTGCGACTGGAATTGTCAGCCACTGGATTCAAACCAAACTCACTGATCAGTAAAACTACACATTTGTCTTTGGTGTCTTTGGCAAGACGTCAATGACGCATAAGACCTGTGTGGCAACTGGGGAAATCTCGCGTTCACGGGGGTGCAAAGATGAAATGTCGAGAGTTTTTTCTGGGAAATGACACCTCAAATGCTTGACAAACGGCAGAAAGAAAGGAGGTGATGTGGCGATGCATCACGCATCATACAAATAAGAACGCGCGGCATGATCCGCTCCACCTTCCTCCCTCATTCTGTTCTCGGATCGCTCCTTCGAGTATAATGGGCACGGCAATTTCTAGGCTCTGTCTTTCACTGCGGGTCTCATCGAATGTCTACCTCTCCTCTGACCGGCGGCCTTCAGGCGCGGCGTTGGCGCGGCGTGTAAATCTTCTGAGTTGCGGGACTGCGACTCGGGATCTCTCTTGGCAGACTATCCACTTTCAGGACTGCGGCACCAGTCACGGTCCTTATTTCCATCTCTATGCGCTCTATTTCTATGGGTCAGAAGGATCCTCGCTTCTATCGGCGACCTCAAATTTAAAAGACTGGCCTAACGACTTGAACGATCAGCAGGAGGCTTGTTCCGGGTGGCGGTATTTTGCCGCTGGGTTCTTTTCTCATCATCTTTGGAAACTTTGCGCAGGCGCGAATGGCTACTTCCTGGAGCAGTTCTTGCAAGATATATCCAACAAGCGCACGGACGAGTACGGCGGGAGCATCGAGAATCGTGCACACTTTACCTTGGAGTTCATTGATGCTGTCGTCGGCAATCAGCGCCGAAAAGAAAGGCACTCGTGACTCCACGGAGTTTTTTCTAGGGCAAGTTCTAGCATTCGAAGACCACTCAGTCTGCGAGCTGACACTGGTTTCGACAGACATGGGCATGGCCGGCCCGCTCCCGACTTTCTCATACCTCTCTCAGCTGGCTGAACCCCACCCACACCTTGCGTACATCCATCTGGTTGAGACACGCATGACCGGCAACGTCACACGCGACAACGACGCCATCGGCGCTCATGAGTCCAACGACGCCCTGCGTGCGCTGTGGTCTCCGTGTCCCATAATCCGTGCCGGCGGCTTCTCCCGAGCCAGTGCGATTGAGGCTGGGGAGAGCGGGGATCTCTTCGCGTCTGGGCGGAGATACATCTCGAATGTGCGTCTGGCGATCCTTGGTACATAACGATCGCTGAGCTAAATTATTTCTTCTCAGCCCAGCGCCTGGCGCAGAACGATGCCCTTGCTGGGTATGTCCGGTTGACATTCTATCTTGTTGGCGAGAAAACACCCAGGGGTTGCACGGACTATGCGTTTGCTACGGCTACGGCCGCTGCATGAAACGTGGTTGGCCGTAAGCATCGAATCGTTTCATCGGTACTGATTTATACTCTTGTACTCGGCGTGTTGGCTATTTCGGTGCTCGTTGGCTAGGAACATGATTTATACTACGCAAATGCTACGTGTTGTGGATTTTTTCAGATACCGCCTCACTACGCTGAGGTCTGTTGCCCACTTCCGAGCGATGGTTCAATCCATTGAACATCGCCAAGGTGCCCGAAGTAAGGTCTAAATCAGTGTTCTTTTGTCAGTATGGGCGATATAGTGTGCAAAAATCACCAAAATCTTACAGGGCCTGTGCAGACAACTTAAATCTGTCTAACTGGTCTTAGCTTATATTAACGCTGCTGATACCGCCCAAAGCGTAATTGATGGCCGAATTCAAGCCATCAATCGGCCGGTCAGCGCCAACCAGCACCAGGTTCCTTTTCTTCTTCTTCTTGAATTTCTGAATGGTACGGGAGCCATCACCTAATTTAATTTGCATTTTTGTGCATTATAACTTCTAATTTCTAGAGAACACAAGTTCTGGGTGGAGATTTGCGCCGGTACACTGTGAAGCTTCGTATGCCCAACATTGTAACCATGAGCTTCAAAGTATATCAATCATCACGAATATGACGTCTAAAACATGGCTCTAACAACAACCCTTCATATGAGTACCCAGTTGTTGTGTCCCTGTGAGCAATTTCTTCTTATGCTTACCAGCAGAACCATGCCGGTCAATATCCAGATCGATCACATCAGATTCGTTTGATTTCATCAGTAGAATACTCGTACATAAAATCCAAGTTCAGCCGAGGTACGAGCTGTGGCTTGCAGGTTGTCAGTCAGCATGAGGTGCAATCTTATCATATGGTGTCAGCATTTTTCGCTTTTACTCCGAAGATGTCATTCAACAGCCTTGTTTCAGCCGGAAGTTGTGAGCAGGAATTTTTTGCACACTATATTTGCCATAGGTCAAGATGCAACAGGATCCAGCAATACCAGTAGCAGCCGTACTCTTTCGCAACTACTTACCTTTGTCTAAGTGCAACGTATCGGGATTCCTGTTGATGATACAGCCGGTCGACAGTCGAAATGAAATAAGCATTTGCTTTGGAAATACACAACGTAATTCCCCCGATACAGCCAGCATTTCGTTTTTTTCACAATGCGCTCCAACCCTACACTTCCCCAGATTTTGGGTAGTCCTTAGAGGCCCGTTACTTTTCCTGCTCCGACACTAGCCTGCACGATCGCCGGGACTGAGGCCGCAGCGTCGATAGTGTAGGTGTATGGTACGGTGGTCAAGGTACCAGCGTCAATCTATGACCGTGCGTCAGTACGGTGTATACAGTTTTGAACAGATTGACGCTCACAGCGCCAACCGTGGTGTTGGTGAAGACGTTGCTGCGTTGCACGGCGCTGGAGAAATGTGGTTGCGTCAAGGCTGAGAAATAGGGTGGGAACTTGAAACGACATACAAACCCCCGTTGAGCGTGGTCTCGATCGGGTCGACAACCTGAGATGCGACCAGTAAGTAGAAATACCCCGTTGGAATACCAATGAGAATGAAAAGCGTACGTTCGTGAACTGGTTGTCCTCGATCAGGGTTTGAGCGCCGTCGCGAGAGTCCACAGCACTAGCAAGAACGTTGTCGAAGAAGTTGGAGTAGATATGACTGGTGGCATATCGGGTCAGTGTGACGGACATCCCGAGCAGAGGAATTCTTACGCAGTACCGAAACGCAAGGATGGAGTGCGGGAGTTGATCTCAAGGAAGTGGTTGTGGTGGTAAGTAACACTGAATGCAGATCCGCCATGAGCAGTTAGATTTAAAAAGTGGATCTGATCACCTACCGGAGATGACCGCTATCCTCGTCTCCAGTGTTGTCAGAGCCACCGACGAGAGAGCACTTGAAGTGTTGCTGGAAAAGGTTCCAGGACACCGTCACAAAGCTAAAAGACCGGTCAGAAGTGATCGAGACATGGCACGCTATTCAGGCGTACTCAGTTCCGTGGTTCATATCGAGCTGGCCGTCGTAAAAGTCCTTGTCGTGGTCAAGGTCAGAGGTGAACTATAAAGGGCGTCAAGCAATGCCGCTTTTCCTCAGATACGCAGAAGGATCTTACGGTGTTGTGCTGCGATGCGGAATCAGTCAAATAGCCTCATCGATTCTAACATGGACATACGTCAACCCAGATATTCGTAGAAGTCTGAAGCTCGATGAGGTCCGTCGGGGCGGGAGACTTGGACAACTGCAGGTTGCGGAAAATCACGTTCGTTCCTTTCTGTTCGACGTTCAGCCGTCATAAAAGCAAGAAGGACTATATTCGTTGGACTTGCCTTGACACGGAACCCGCCGCCGGTAACGCCAGAGTTGGCACCGATACCTACAACAGTCGTGCTGCCCGAGATGGATCAGAGATGCGCGCTTACACCGCAGCACGGAAGAATGCGTACTGGTTCCCAACGTCAATAGTGTCGCCGTCTAGGCAGGTCATACTTCTCAGTGCGGTTGAAGAAATTTAAGTAACAACATTACCTCCGGTGATAATGCCGTTGATCTGAACGATCTTTGGGGTCGCCCCTGTAACGGCCGCGCGAAGTGCAGCGAGAGTAGTCACACTGTAAGATTCTTTCTCAGTCTATATCGAAAACGTGGAGTAAAAACAGCCAAACGTTGTAGTAGCTCCTCCGGCACCTCCCGTAGTGCCCCCATTCAAGGTTGCGAAACCCACCAGTTGGTCAACTGAGGACGAAATACGAGTAAGAGCCTCGTTTCTGGACAAATTAACTCAAACTCACCGGGCGCAGCACGCTTTTCAAGCGTGACGGCACCGACCAAAGCGACGAAAATGGTGAATGCGGAAAGACGAACAAACATAGCTGGGAGCGGCTGATTGTGAGGTCTTGCAGCTGCCAAGAGAGTGACTCTAAACTCCCCAGACCGTTTAGCGCAACGTCTTTATACGCAACCTGTATCTAAAATAAAGGTTCCGGCCGGGCCGCGTCGAGAGGGAGAGGCTATTCACCGGATCCAAACCAGGAATGCTGACCATAGAGAAGACTGACCATCAATAACGTTATGCAGCTGTGACAATCGAGTCGTGTGGTTTCCTGGAAGGCGCGGGTGCGCGGTTCCGCCGATAAATAGCGAACTTTCGGCATAAAAGGTACGATGTTGTAACCTTCGCGAACTTGACTTAATTAAAGCGTCCTCTGCAGCTCTTCCGGCCCGAAAGTTTTCCAGCCACGATAGAAGGTGAGCCCTGAAGTAAAGTAATGCGAGGGCATGTCTGGAATTTGGAGACTATGATGCCGAGGTAGGTACTTGCGGAGGCTTGCACTTGTGGCGGACATTCTTTCCCAGCAGAAATGAAATCACGGTAAAATATCAGGGGGCTGCGTCAGAAAAACGCAAAAAAAAAAAAGCATAGACTACTGGCCAATTTCTCTGTAGCGGTCCGTCGGGGCACGACCGTCCACTGTGCATGGCACCAGGGCACCAGATCATGGGTGTTCATCGTAAATCGCAGTCGTGTGATCAGATATTTGGTGATTTTGGATTCCAGAGCGTTGAGTCGGGTTTTGCGTGGGTGTGCACCCGTTTCAGAGACAGCTCAATGAACACATCGTGGTAAGAGGAAAGAAGTCAAAGGGCCGTGATTGATAACCGCATCGGAATCTATGTTCTACCAGCGTCCAAGTGACAGTTGGTTAAAAATAAACAGCCAAATTACCCCAGGATGACGCAATGAGAGATATTTATAAAGTGTGCCAACACGTCCGGGCCGCTCACGTTTAAGTTGAACGAGCTGCACAGACAAAGGTAATTATAAATTGAATGCATCCATGGGTCACTTCCGTGTCTGCACCCGGTCTGGGTGGCTCAGTTAGAGAAATATAAACAAGGCGCCAAATCGAACGTGCGTCTCCATTAAAAACCGTTGACGCTGAACTTCACGGTGTGAGAATGCTGAGTATCTGGCCCAAGACAAGTCTGATGACCAACGCGGCCATTCGGGAGAAGATTGGAGTCCTTGAGAATCTGAACGCAAGAACCTCTCCATCCAAAAACTGCCTTGATATACGGAATCATGGCGTTCTTTGACAAGAGGAATTGTGAGCTGTTTCGTCCGATTTCCCGGGGAAACGGTCTGGGACGAGCACATGGTTGAGTTTGAATTGAGCGAGGGCCGGGCCGGCTGTGAACTCGTCGGTGTTTTGAGGACCGCTTGTAATTACAGTACAGTCAACATCAGTTGCAGGGAATGTGGAGGGTGGTCCGGTGGGGGATGATCAATTTAATGAAGGCTGGATGAGTCTCCACACGCTTTGCATTGGGATCGAGATGATATTAGACTGTGCTACATTGGCTCAATTCGGAATGAAAGCTTAGGGGCCTCAGAAGCGGCGATTCTGGTCTCGACTCTCAACGGACCGGACCTATTTTTCTCACAAAGGAGCTGGTACATATAGTAAAAACCATTCCCGAGACTGAAAGACAAGATGTACTTACATACCTTCGGTTATCCTCTCGAAGTGCGCTAGCCGTATATGTGGTCCTCCAGACGATATTTTTGGGTCGCACCAGATGAGTCCCCAGTCACCACCTGCCTTGACTGATTGTTGGGTGGGGTATTTGACGGAGAGTATGGTACGAGCAGGAAAGAAGTATAGTGATGAAGGGCTTGAGGAGAGGTGGCAGTACCACTTTGCCGAAGAAGCGTACTTTCACAGACCGTGTGAAGAGGGAGTACTCCGCTGCTGGAAAGAGTGCTTAAATGAGGTCGGTTGAGAAAGTGTGGAGGAGCAGGATGAGGTTCTGGTGACGACTTAGTTAGCAGCGGCAAAGACGACAACAATGACGAGTAGCTACAGGGTCACTGCGTTTTGGACAATTCGCACTTTTTTGCCTCGCCGTTTTTTTCCGATCAATTTCAAGAATATCCAGAAGAGCAGCCCCACATTTCTCGCGGCTCGCTCGTCCAGTGCACTCAGCAGCCGCGGTTCTACACATATGGCCAGTTCATTCATGTATCCAAATGAGCCACACATATAGCTAGGCCCGTTAGCCCGGAGTTTGGGCCAATAGCTTACTATATTGTCCTACCACAAACGGTTATCTTACCGCCGCGCCACATCTCCTTTCACCGTGACCAAGGTCTGGCGTATGCTATCAAACCCGTACTAACAATCAAGAAAAATGTTGGGTCACAATCCTGGAAAGCTGATCAGGACCCCGCAAAAATATCGCCTTCTCCTCTTCCACTATGCCTAATGCTGAACAACTCAGGCGCTACTTCCATGACTGTTTGCTCAAAATGGATTTCATTTGGTCCTCGCTGCTGTTTCGAAGGTATGCTTGAGTGTCTGAAAATCGACATTCGTTTGAGTGATAAAATTGACATACCTCCACGATTCCAATCACATCGAACCTGGCGAGCTTCGCACCTTGGTTTCGTTGGCAAAATAGCTGTCACCTGGGAGTAAAAAAAATCAGCATCCATGTGGTGAGGGTTATAAAGCGAAGAATACGCACTCTTTATTTCACCCTTGCGTTTCCGGGCAACGAACGCGTCTGCGCGAGCCCAATAGTCGTCGCCGCCCCGCGCTCCCGTTTTCCAGTCCTCTTTGTAATCGAGGACCATCATCACAACAACACGGGGATCGTAAAGAGTTTCAGCAAACGACGATGCGTCGCGTGGATCATCCTCAAAGTAGTAGAATGGAATAATTGCGACAAGGAGTCGGCGGCATTCACCAAGGACCTGGGGGAAGATAGCGCGGGCCAGACCTTCCGAGATAGCGAGATGTGTAAGGGCTGGCAAGGACGCGAGTTGGTTCCAAGTATCCCAGCCATACTGGTCGCCTGATTTTTCCTCGTACAGAGCCAGATGCGTAAGGGATGAAAGCGCTGGGTGTACCAATGTTACGCGCGCCCATTCAGACTAGCCTCTGAAGACGCATTTTGTGGCGGATGTCGAGATCGACTTCCAGTCCTGAACCTAGCAAAAGATTCAATATCCCGGAGCAATTAGATAAAAGTTTATTCAGGGCTTCTGAGTCCAATGTCTTAGATTCCTCTCCTTCCCAGTCAGCTATGAAGGAAACATGGCGGACCGAGCTTTGTAAGAACGACGGGGGCTTGCATTCAACGGCGGACAGGAGCTGTGCATCCGAGATGCGGTCTGTGATTATGAGAACTGTGTAAAGCAGTGGCTCAACCCTGCGGAATAAAAGAAGTTGACAATGCCTATACGCCTCAAAAGAAGACTTGCCAGGCATGAACCCGGTGGCAAACTCGCAGGAGCGTAGGTATCATGTTTGGATGTATAACTGCAGCTGTCTCGAAGATTTCTCGCTCAAGCTCGAGAGGAAGCTCTGAGTCCATGTTCGCGGGAACGCTCATGGTGGTTTGGAGTGAGAGGTATGGCCCAGACACAGCCTCATAGGGGATAGATCGGCCGAAGAAGCGATCATATATGGTTGCGGTGCTGCGATTGTGTTCACCGCTACCTGAACCTCAATGTACTTAGTCATAATTATCATGGAATCATTCATTCTTTTCCACACCTTCCATGCTTGCCTTGTGCTGGCAGCTTGCCTGCATTTTGGATAATAAGCACCAATCATCTAGTCCCTCCAAAGTCTCTCGTAGACAGACACTTCAACATTGAAACTCGTACCTCGTTTGTTGAACCAATCATCTAGGCTTGCGCAAAAAAACGGAACTGCGTACATTACACACCGATCTCACTCTCGCACATATACATTATTAGTCCCCTGCATAGCACACGTTGTGACCCACCGTGACGTCGGGGGCGCGTTGTTGGCGTCAGTAAGTACTGCCATCAACAGTGGCGGGAGCGCGGGTGTGAGTTGTGTCGATACCGTCGTCGGTGGCGATGAAGCAGCTGGTACAGGTGAGGCCCGTCAAGAGTGGGCGGCGGCAGAGGTAAATGTGGCCGCGCCGCCACGAGGGTGAGAGCCTGGGCGTGGACAAGGGTGGAGGAATAGAATCGCATTGTGCTAGTTTGAAGGTTGGCTTGGCGATATTGGCACGCAAGCGAACATTTTAAACCGTGGTCAATGTCGGAGCGATGTCCGCGGAGCATCAGTGAACGTTTGGGCCCTTGACTGACACCGGGGCTTCAAGTCCATGTCAAAGTTTTATTGGCTGTCGTAAAACTCAATGGATTCAGACGGCAGGAGACAGCTCGAAGCTGCGATTTGAACGAATGAACGCTCTAGATTAGGGTGTATTAGATCAAAGTTAATGAACGGAATTCAGTAATCTCATTGGCTACTCCACACCTCCAAGCCAATCTTCAAAATTCGGGTTTTTCGAAATACACTTTATTGAGCTAGATATTGAAATCCAACATCGGAATCCGTAAACCACGTTCCCACACCTTACGCAGTCTCAGCAAGCCTATATGTCGAATTAGGATTAGCACAAATAATTGTATGCAAGTATAGTGTACACACCGAGCAGCTGTCCGGAGCGTCGGCCTCGACGCTACGAATGCCTTTGGGGTGGCCAGCAACGTCGGGTGTGACTTCAACAGGATTGGGATCGGCGGCACGGATGCCTTTGGGGCGGGCAATAAACGAGCCATTTGTACCGCAATCGACACAATCAGCGTCAATGGGGACCACTGCGGCGTTGATGACGGCGAAGAGCGCAAGGATGGAGAAGACAAAGCGGAATTTCACTGGGGGCTGTTGAGTGCGAATATTAGACCGGTATGAATGAAGGTCTTTTAAATCATGGCCTGGGAGATGACCGGGGAGCGTATCAGTAAGTGTTGGCGCCGGCTAACCCGGTTAATTTCAAAAAGTTGAAATCTCGGGTCCAATAGCGCTGCAATGGTGCATCCAATCTGACGATATTTGATCGGCTTCTGACGGCTAGCTAGCCGTTCAAAGCCCAGGTCACCGTAATTAGGCACTTTGCTTCGTTATGGCGTAGGACCATACGGCTTTCTGGGGATCTGCTCACCCATGAATTCTCCACAATTTTCTCGAAGCGCTATCTCACTTTTTTGAAAGTGACCGGCTGAGCCGGCGCCAACACTAGTATCAGTGAGCCCTGAACGGATAGTCGACCTATGAGCGAAAATTACGAGTGAACCCTAGCATTGGTAATACTTACCCGGGGAAGCTCTAACGAAGGGCAATGCTAGTATCAGTGAACCCTGAACGGATAGTCGACCTATGAGTGACAATCACGAATGAACCCTAATATTATAATACTTACCCAGGGAAACTCCAACAAAAGGCAACGCTAGTATCAGTGAGCCCTGAACGGATAGTCGACCTATGAGCGAAAATCACGAGTGAACGCTAGCATTGATAATACTTGCCCGGGGAAGCTCTAACGAAGGGCAACGCTAGTATCAGTGAGCCCTGAACAGATAGTCGACCTATGAGCGAAAATCACGAGTGAACCCTAGCATTGATAATACATGCCCGGGGAAGCTCCAACCAAGGGTTTTCCGGAAAATTCCTGGATTTCGAGTTCAAAGCCTTTTTTTGGTTCAAAAAGTCCAAGGCACAATGGAACACTGAGGTCGAGACTCAGCCAGATAATGCCACAGAAATTGACCCGCAGACACCGCTTCCATGGACGGATAAGCGGCCGGGTGCTTTTTTGAAGTTCTAGCCTTCACCGTTTTCAATTCACCTAGTGAAAAATCCCAGAGACGACAAATCCATAGGTTTGAGTGCCAGAAACCCCCCACCAAACCTGCCAGTGGAATTTCGAACTTGAGGACTTCACATAAATGGGCGTCTCTCGTGAATCGTTGACTGTTCTGCGGCTTGAGTAAAGCGGACTCAGAGACGAACGGCGGCGGAGCAAGATACTCTAATTTTTTTTTTTAGTTCAAATGACACCGGGCCGGTTGAACCATTTCGACACTTTGACACTCGCGAAAATTTAGCGTGACACATCGGAAATTTTTGACATTCGGGACCAAAAAAAAATCGGGTTTTATGCCTCTGGCGCCAGTCAGAGCATGAAACTAAAATTGGCCGTAACAACGGTTATTCCCCCTAGGTTGGTTTGACCGACTTCCAACGTGACGCCGATGGTATGGCTGAACCCATATACGGTTCCCCTTAACCGGCCGTTTAGGCGTAAACGACGAAAGCGGCGGGAAAACCAACGTGCCGATGATGCCGAACGAGTAGCAGCCGGACCTCTGCCAGGGAGTCGCTTTGCCGATCTGCTTATCAGTGATCTCGACGCCGGGCCGGATCCACTCACACCTATACGTTGTCAGATTTTAACTAAGTTTAAGCGGCTTTGCGTCCTCTTCCTCATCCGAAGACTATGGCACCTTTTAACAAACCGAGGTACGAGGTCAAAATTGTTGAAGCGTCTGTCTACGAGAGACTAATGGCACCTGCTTTATTCCTTCTCATGACCATTCATCAGTAAATCCTGATATCTCCGGTAGCGGTTTATACATAGCACTCCAGAGCGGCTCGTAGCACGGTCGGGTTTGCTGATGATGAGTTGCATCAAATTCAATTTGATGTCGGCTAGCCAAGACCGTAAATACGGCGGAAATGTATTACTACGGTACTTACGGAGCCCGTCACGTTTGACTCGATAATCAAGATTCAAGACACTGATGAACGGCTCAAACCCGGGATGTAAGAAATATGCCGTACATTCGCTGCGCCCTTCGGCGTAAAACGGACGGTTTCATGCCCTAGGGACCTAAGTATGTCACCGCTCCGAGAGGTTCGACACAGCCCGAGCGAACATAGCAGGTTGTTTTCCGAGGGAAATACATCTGGAGGCGGACATAAAGTGGATTGTAACAGTTCTAGAGTTGAGTTGATTTTAAGGTGAGCGTTGTTGACAAGAGCAGTTTTTGTTTGGATCCCAGGCTCAAGCCTCAGATAACAAACAAATAACGCCGATTTTGTCCCACCTCATTCCGCTTCGTGAGGCTCCCTTGACGCGCTGGTGCTCATTTTTTCCGTGTCTTCGTCTCTGTATAACCTTTTTTTACTTTGTTGGCCCACCAATCCACGGATTACCTCAAATCGCCTCAGCGACCCCCAAGTTGGCCTTGGGTCCGATACGGGCACTGAGATTTGGTATACTTATTGGTGCTGCCAGGGGGCCTGGGTCTGCTCCGAATCCTGCGCACACGCAGCGACGAGGGCCGCCAGATTAACAGCCGGCCCCTTGAATTTTGATGTTTCGGCGGGTGGGCTGTGCAAAGACGACCGGGTGCCACGAACGCTGTGATCCTCGCTGTGCGGATGCTTTACTGCATGATTGCCACGGCTACACCGCATCCCTCCCGCTTCCTGTTTTCGTCTCTTGTAACTTACCACAATGCCATTCGCAGGCTTCAAACGCCCAGATAACAAGCCTGTGATCCCTCCCGTCCAGGGAAGGGATAGCCCTTCTTCCCGTTCCACTGGTGCTAGCACGCGTGTCGCCAGCCGTGATGGCGATCCCTACGCCAGCAGCCGGACTGCTTCGTATTCTTCCAATGTGAGGACCGGCTCCAGCGACAGCCAGCCCCGCGACAAATACCACCGAAACAATGGTGTTGGCGACGTATACTCCCGTCCAGGAGAAAAGTTCTCCAAGCTTGACGAGGATCGCGCAGCCCTCTTCTCTGGCTACGATGCAGAAAAGGCCGGCTCCGGGAGATTCGTCGACGGTCCTGGCCTGGATCGGGACCCACCACCGCCGGGGCAGGAAACCGAAGAGGATGTGGAGGGCATCAAGAAGCAGACGAAATATGTAAAGCAGGAAAGTGTGAACTCGACGAGGAACGCCCTTCGCTTGGCCCGCGAGGCCGAGGAGACGGCTCGTAACACTCTCACCAGACTCGGCAGTCAATCGGGTACGGCGTCTAATTCGACTCTTACTTCGATGTCTCACATCCATCTGTAGAACGTCTCGCAAACACCGAGCGCCACTTGGACTTGGCGAAAGGCCACACTGCACGCGCAGATGACAGGACCGACGAGCTCAAGCAGCTCAACCGCTCAATTTTCCGTCCCGTTATTACTTTTAACAAGGACGCCAAACGGGCGGCCCAGCAGGCTAAGGTAGAAGCGCGATACGAGGAAGAGCGTTCGTCGCGGGAGAAGGCTATGGTCGACTTCCGCGACACTCAGGATCGCATCGGACAGGCTCAGGCGTACGGGCGTGACGACCAGAATAGGGACGAACTTATGGGTGGGGGTAGGAGCCGCGTTAGGTCGGAGGCACAAAACGCGGCAAGGAAGGAGCAGAGGAAACGATATCAATTTGAATCTACAGGCTCGGACGACGAAATGGAAGATGAGCTTGACGACAACCTCGATGAGATCGGGGACGCGGCTCGGAGGCTCAAAGCGTTGGGGATGGCGATGGGTCAAGAACTCGACAAGCAAAACATCGCAATTGAAGGGATGGAGAAGAAGGCCGTCAAACTCGACGGCAGGCTCGTTCGCACCACCGATAGGGTCAGTTGGTATCGCGCTCTTTATGATCGGAATATTGACCTATTGGACCATTTAGCTCAACGGAGTCAAGTAGGTTGTCGAATGGATCCAGAGTCTCATTTCTCATTGGCACGGAATTCTGAATATTTATCTTCTCTTCGTTATCTTAATGTGCGATCAACGCGTTCCCCCTTTGCAATGAACTCATCCATATTCTTCAATTGAGTTGGGACAAGGGAGATGCTGAGCTTCTAGTGCAGTATTGTACGTCCGAGCCGATATTCAGGTGCACAATGTGTGGACGTTCTCCTGGGAGTCTTCGGGAATCTTGGGAGGAAGGAGTGTTTCGAAAATTTTACTTTCTGGGAAGTTAAGAAGTACGGCCATACTTAGCTTCCCTGGGTCAATGTACCTCATTATGCTCCGACTCAAACGGTACGTTTGCTCTCGTAAATTTGTGACGAGTCGGAGTGGACAGTAGATTACTATTATTCATAATGGCCCGAACAGCGCCCGAAGCAGCCAGAAGAGCTGTCAACTGCTTCTGACGTACGGCGCATCAAATGTTGTGCTGAAGGACCTTGGCCACTGCCAGCCACTGCCTACTGCCATTGCCGCTCGGCGCTCCCAAGACATGCACGTCACCGGATGTCGGCGCCAGGCCCCGGGGTGGTCGAATTTTTTCTGGAGGCATATAAACAAATACTATGAATTGTGCCGACGGTACGGTATATATTCCTGACACTTACTCCGCTAACTATCCCGAAAAATACGGCCACTCCGTTTGACTATTTTACTCACCGGGGTGCTCATTGCCACGCTCTGTGATATGGAAAATTGCCCATGCCCTCGCTGCAAAATTGCGAAAGGCGGATATTCCAGATCTCGGCACTGCCCTGTTCGAGTGGAGGCTCACCACGATGACGCTGCTCGCCGTGGTAAGGTCTCTGAAGCGCGTAGCTTATATACGAGGGCGGTTATATAGTCAATCGTAAGAAGGTCGACGTTCTCCTGAAACCTGAGTTCCTTGTGCCAGCAGAGGCATGTACAATTTGGACCCTCGCTACTCTCGTCTAATAAATTCATTTTCAGAACGCATTCGGCCCGCGCCTAGAGGGGCTCGACCTCGACATCTTCGATACCCTGGTCGTCGATTTTTTCCATGAAATCGAATTAGGAGACTTCAAGTACCTGGTGCGATTTTTGAATACCCAGGGTGCTGATGTAGTCCATGAATTCAACGAGAGGTACGCGCCTACGTCTTAAACTGCTCATGGATGCTCAGAATTCCCAGGTTTCTGCAATTAGCACCATTGGGCGGGTCAACGACTCGAATAATTCCGCACAATGTATCGGAATTGAAGAAACTCGGCGCAAGGAACTATGAAGATGTATTACAAGTGCGCGATCGATTAGTAGCTTACTTTCTCTTGTACTCAACGAGTGTTTTTCAGTGTCTTGCCTTCTCCATACTCCTCACAATGAGACGATTCTCAGTCTCTGGTATAGGTGCACGTACTGGGATTTCTTGGGCAAGCTGCGGTTGCACACGGACTCGTCCCTGAAGGTATTAGACACCGTCACGGTCTTCTTCGGAGGAAAACTACGCTACTTTGCTAATGTAACGTGCCCGCAATTCAAATAGTTGAGATGGATTCGGAGTACGCCGCTCGATCGAGGGCTGCTGCCTGCCGTGAGGAAGCCCGAGGGAATACTGAGGCCAATTTCGCGCCTTCCACTCTACCCAATGTGCAGCCGCCAACGTCGGGCAAACGTGCGGGGACCTCCAGTCTCAAATCACGCGCTGGGTCACTAAAGCCCAACCATATGCCATGTCAGGACAATCGACTCGTACTGGCAGCACCAACATTGTCCATGCACGATAAGCACTTTTGGCTGATACGGCACACGAGCGGATGCAGTGTGACGAAAGTACGTCGGCTAGATAGTCGGCGTTAGGTTTCGGCACACGAGTGGTTCGCAAGAGTTGTCGGTTGGTCGTTCCAACAACAGGTAAGTGGCGTAATAGTAAGATTGACCAAGTATCTAACTACGGACAAACAGGTATTTATACGAGGGGGAAAACGATCGGACAGGTGACAGTGATGGTAGACAAGGATCGGTATCGGGGCGCGACAGCGCCAAGTGTTCAGTGAGCGTGTATGTAGAATAGGAAAATAAAGAGAGTATAAGGAAATTGTAGTGGGGGATAAGATAAGATAAAAGACGCGTAAAGACGCGTAGGCGTACCGTTACATGCAGCAAGAGCTGTCGATCTGTTGTCTGAAACGACTACAGCTCCGACAAGTGCGCCGGAGCGTCCATTCCACTCGACCACATCATCACATCGCAAAAGACAAGGTAAACTAATTCATTGGCTGCCCAAAATTCGCGCAATCCCACATTCAAAGTACAGGCACCGGGTTCAGTGACTGTTTTGTATTTTCTGACCGTCATTAGTACTTTCTTCCTCGTTTTAAAGCACAACTTTATGCTCGCATCCATGGCATTAGTTCCATAGATTCCCTTGATTCCTCACCCGAGCAGCTCGCGACCGTCAATATATAGTATAATCATATTCTCTGCATGCCACGGCGGCATTCAACTACACCACTTGCAACGTCCGCAGAGACCAAGACACCTTCAACGTGAACACGGGGCGATGCCATATCGTGGTCAAGTTAAATGAAGAGAACGAGGATGAGCTTGCGCAGACGTACACCGTCATATAATGTGCAATTTGCGCGAGTATGATGCCCTAGAGTATGAGCTCGAGGTCGGCACATACAGCAAGATCCTGCAATTTATGAATCAGCCTGGCCTCGCGTAGATTCGTTCAAAGTTACCTCCACATCCGTACTGGTATACTCGCGTTCAGTGTGTTCCACGCCAACGTCCTTCTCCCAAATGTTCACGCCCGACGCCGCTTCGATTTCTTGTGGGTTAGATGGTTTGGATGCGATCCTGAGTGGAATTCGGGTTCAAGGCATCTTTGTCTCGATCGCATTGGCTATATCCCGAAACTGATGCAGAAGCTTTGGTTTTGTGCCCTCATATGTCCCACGAGCATGCCATCCCATTCCAGCATTTTCATTAGGAAAAACACCTTCGCTTTTGGGGCCCCTCACTCGTGCGCAATTTTACTGATGGTGACTACGGTAAGAGCTTTCCTCGTTATCTCTGCAGTTTTCTGATATCTTTCTACGCAAATTCGTCGACAGGGACATGATGATGTTGTATCTAGGTATCGATGGTCAACGGGCTCAATTTCAAGAAGTAGATGCGACCGTCCAGATTGTAATCAAATTGCCCATCTTGTAAGTACATTGCGACTCTTTTCCTTGCGTATATAGTTGTCGAGCTGCGAGGAGGCGTCCTTGATGCAGTTGAGATTGAAATTGAGAGGCGATGCGGCAAAGCAAGCTAGATGGGCATGAAGACAAAGACATAACCGAAAACAATTCTGGAATCCGTGGACGGCTGGAGAGGAACATACGGCGGTGGGCAATTGCGCCGGAGTCGGATTTGCTCCCCCGCCAATTCAAACCTGGCAAACGTCAATAAAAAAAATAAAAAAATAAAAAGCTTTAAACGGATCTAATCCAACTGCTACCCAAAAGCTAATACTGCAGGAAATGACCGTACGATGGGCTGAAGCCTGAAGCAGTGGTGATTCTAGAGCGAATGACTTAAAGTTGCAAGGTTTGCCGGCGCTCGTGCCAGCGGGGACTACGAGATTCCGAATTATTGTCAGAAAAAAAAATCCTGAACACATCAAAACAAACGGATCGGCAAGAAAGGCGTCCGAAGGTGGTAACCACATGGTTGGCCGCTGTTGGCGGTGGCCAAGGTCCTGCAGCACAGCATATGATGCGCTGGGCTTCGGATGCTTCGCATCACATCGGCGAAGCATTTGACACCTCTTCTAGCTGCTTCGGACGCTGTTCGGGCCGTTACGAATAATAGTAATCTAGTGTGGACTCGACGAGTCGAATGGATCTATTGTATTATAGCCTACAGGTTGCGTAATAGTGTAAGGTACGTGAACCGTGGCTTCATTCCAATATGAACGACGAGCGGGCACTTTCAACGAATGCCCACGGATGGCCTAAAAGGCGGACATCAAGCCCCTCGTCCATCAGTAGCTGCAACGCCACATCGTCAGAGTCATCGTACGTGTCATAATCGTAGGGAAGAGAGGATAAGAGCCTCAAGCACGACAGGCGGCAGTGACAATCGGGCTGGAGGCGAGACCGTATCATGAGGATGAAAGGATCTCTCGAACCAAAAGTATTGAAGTCGGAATAGCCGCTCATGGTTCCGTAAGCGAGGTAAGTAAGGTTGGGGCAGAGATCGTCTGGGGAATCTCGGATAGTCATCGCATCCACAACACGGCTGTTGCCCTCCTCTTCGTCAACCTGTAAAACCAAGTTTCTGAGGGATCGAGTGCTGTGAAGAAGGGCAATCAAGTCTTGCGGCGGCAGCCTGAACGGCTCTTCGGCGTCTTGCGCTTCGGCCAAGACCAAGGTGGTCAACTGGCAGGAGGAGCGATGAACGAAGGGCAGTATTGAGTCTATCGAAGTAGCAGAGAAGTATTCGAGTTTGGGCGCCATGAGGTGGGGTAATAATCGACCCCTGTCGAGGTGAAGTCGACGGAGATGAGGGAGTGTGAGCATCGGGCTGTCAAGGATGTCCTCGTCATAAAGAATACCGAGACTTGCGTCAACGAGGTTCGATGCGGCCCGCAAGATTTCGATAAGCACTTTTTCTTCACCCACTCCTCGATAAAGTGTGATTTGTTCCCAAGGGAGAAGAAGGGGCGGTGAAAGCTTGCCGAGCCCAGGATCAGTAAGGAGGACCTCACGCAGGGTGGGTGCAATGGAAAAGATATCCGATGGATCTAAATCGCCAAAAAACCCACTTCCGTTCACTTCCAGCCTTTTCAATCGGGATAGCCGGCCTTTGGCAGGTCGAATAAGATCGAGCAATAGGGCATAGGAAGTGTCATCGCATCGAAAAAACAGGGATTCCCAACGATCAGAATGGGTGACAAGGGCATCCACAAAGGGAGCGAAACCAGGGGTGCTGTCCATCCACTGCAATTGCACGACGAGAGGTGCATTGGCACTCCGAAGGAGCTGAGTCTGTACGCCGGCAAATACATTTGAGGAATCATCGACTTTAATGGAGTTCCAGAGGAATGGATCGGCAAGCGCTATGTCCCGCCATGGCCTCGAAATATGACCTAGATACCACGGCGGTTGCTCCACTGCTTTTCCAGCGACGGTTTTGGTGTGTGGCAACGTCCAGCGAAATATCTCGCAAACCAACTCCGATGGCACGCGACGAATGGGCGATAGAATGATGGGATATTTCTGAACTCGGTCAGCCATGTCATTTCGTTCTGCGATGAGCCGGTCCATCGCGGCTCTCAGGAGATCGATCTGAGCATTCAAGGCGTCCACTCGAAGCGCGCCATGGGAGATAAAATCCCGAATGAGAGGAATTCCAGCCTCGGTAGGAGGGTCGTTGGTCGCAAGTAAATTGTCGATGGCGATGGGAGAAAGACTTGGGACTAATGGCTCACTGCGGGGTGCTGCGCCGCAATTCCAGCATGCCATTCTAACGTAAGATATCTGAGCTGATAGAAAACTAACCTGAGGCCTCGCAGTGCATACCTGATGCGAGATGGAAAAACCTGACAAGCCGCAGCGACGCAGGGTAGCCAGATAGAGCTCGAAATAGATTTTAAGAGAGAGACACGTAGCAGTCCTGGATTTCAGGTGAGCGTTCTCGACAAAGCAGCCTTTGTTTGGTGGTCAGGCTTAAGCCCTGTTCAACAAACAAACAGCGTCTATCTCGTCCCAACCTCATCTTTCTTCCTGTGACTTCCTTGACGCGTTCCCGCTCATTCTGTCGGGATAATGCGCCGTATTTGCGACTCTGGATACCCCTTATCTGCTTTATTGGCTCGCAAATCCACGAATTGGCCCAGAAAGCTTGAAATGACTTTCTATCTGCACTGGCAAACGCGCCAAATTTCCTTTCAGAATCCCTTCCCTTTAGTCCTCAAACAAGATGGAAATAAATTCTTGTGACTTAAGCTGCCCATAAAACGTTTGAAATCACAGTGAAAGAGGCTGGAGTCAGATCTTGTCGGCCATAAACATCTTTACAATTCGACTCGGAACAATCAAGTCCGATACCGCGTCAAAAAAGTACCCGCTCTGCCACCACCTTTTCTCTGTCTGCAATGCGCAGTTGGTTTGTCAGAAGGACGATATTTTTTGGGGAAGCGGATCACCTTCGAGAGTGCGTATTTTTCATCGCTTCTATTCGTTCCCGCTGATATATATGGACTCGCAGACTCACCCATCATGCGGAGCCACGCTGTTCCCCTTGGTTGCACGTCAAGCAGATTGCCCTCCATCCAGTCAAACATGAATTCAGCGCCAACACGAATTGCGTGTACTTGATCAAGTACACGCAATATCACTCCCAGATGATGAGACGTCCCTCGCCCTACATCTCTTCCTCGTCCTTCCCTCCCTCCGCCTTGTAAAAGACGATGTGTCCAGCAGTGCCGAAATACTCAATCGTATTGTCATCATAGATACGGCTCAGCAATGTAGTCTTCAGTGCATGGTGCGACTGTGTCTTTGCCCGCATCTTTATTCTCGCTGATCGCCCACTGGTGCCCCAGATAAGGCGCCCTTCGAGCGGCTTGACGCATCAGGACGCTGTACCCTCCAAATGCTCGTAGTCGACGGCACTGGTGTCTCGCCAAAACTGGCCTTCCTCGACGAGAAGGTGCGTATGCGCGTGTATCTAGAACCCGCTTCTTACGACTTTCTCCAGATGCTGCTCTGCGTCTTTGACTCCTAGCATGTGAAGTGCTGGTCCCGCTGTCATTCCACCCCCGCGCCAGGCGTGACGAGTACGCCGCCTGCCTGAAGGTCCTCAAGTCTCTCGCACAAGTGCATCCTATTTCTACTTTGTGCGTCCTTCTCATTCGCATCGGACGTGCCAACACTAACCCGGATCCCGTAGCTCTCCGCCTCTTTACTGGTATTCGCAGGACGTTTCAATTGCTTTGGATTCGGTGGCCGACCATTGGTGGATACACATCGGACATTGGTAGTTACATATCTCTCCTCGTTACTAACGTCCACAGCTGACTGGACGCCGCATACAGTGTCAGTCGCCGGTAGCGATCGCGAGTCTTACAGCCCGAGCCCGCCGCTCGGGTAGCGATGTCGACGCCCTCCCCGACTGGCATTACGTCGACCTCCCTTCTGCAGCGGAGATGGCGTATCGAGGCACGCAGCCGATCACGCTGACACTCAAGCAGGAAGGCACGGACGAAGCGGACAATGACGAGGCTGCACTCGACTCGGCGCTGGTACACGAACGGAGCGCGATGACCAGTCCACATTCTCTACCACTGCCTCCGTGCCCATCCGCATCGCGCCGCGCATCCCCTGCACCTTCGAGGATGTCTCTCCATTCTGCAAGAGAGCGACATGAGCCATCTTGTAGTCGTCGCCTACACTGCACACGCGAGGATCATTCTCCTCGTGAAGGCGGGGAGTGGAATGCGGGACGAGAAGCAGAGAGTGGGGGCGGCTTCGCACGAAAGCACACCACACCCGAGACGAGCAGGCGTGCAAGGCGGAGCGGGAGCGGGAGCGGCGTCCACACAGGAGGCCTTTCAGGTCGTTTCCGCAGGGAGCTCGCACATCATATCTGTCTCGCTGTTCGTCACCGATGGTCCAACAGAGCGACGCCCCTCCCCCTTGTGAAGGCAGGGAGTGGAATGCGGGACGAGAAGCAGAGGGTGCGAGGACTTCGCACGAAAGCACACCACACCCAAGACGGGCAGGCGTGCAAGGCGGAGCGGAGCGGGAGCAGCGTCCGCGCAGGAGGCCTATCAGGTCGTTTCCGCGGGGAGCTCGCACATCATATCTGTCTCACTGCTCATCACTGATGGTCCAACGGAGCGACGCCCCTCCTCCTCAGGATCGTGTCTTTTCCCTCCTGCTCGTTTGCACCCCGCATCCCATACACCTCCCGGCGCGTCCCAACCCCGAGCTTTTGTTCTCTTGTCGTAGCGCAAGCGCACCAGCTGATCCGCCTCTGCTCTCCCCCTCCCCATATTGTATCCATTAGCGGAATGAGCGGTACCATTCACCACCCGCACTCGATGCCGTTCGTGTTGCTGGCCATGGGAGCCGGAAACGAGAGGAGAGGAGAAGGGAAGGGAACCAAAAGTGCACAGACGGGGGATGGCTTGCGCGCAGTCCTGCTCCTTCTTCCACAACTCACGAGGCAGCTCCGCGCCTTAATTCGCCCCTGGCCCTCGGACGCGGTCCTGCGATAGTCGATGTTCCGCCGATGGCTCGACTCTGCCTATGTCATCAGCACCCTCCGTCGTCGTTGTCGCCTGGATGTCCCGCCGTACCGTACAAGTCGTGCGCTACTGGGCGCGCGGCGCGTTGGCGGCTAACCCAACTCCTCGTTTCAGGGCCGCAGGATAAGATGGAGCGGGAGCGTATGCCGAAGGCGAAAAGAGGAGTAGCGCGCGCCCGTAGGGCAGCCCCACCGCAATTCCCTCTCGAGGCTTACGCGTGGATGTCGCTCCAGCATCACATCACCGACTCGACCCCTCACCCTTCATGTCCCTTCCACTACAGGCGCGACCTCTCGGCGACGCTTATACCTCGTCGAACGACATCCAGCTCGTGGCGCCTCCGTCGCGAATACGCCTGGAGTCGGAGGGCACATCCACAGACGCCGCTGCACCATCCCGAGCGTCCGCCTTGGTGCAAAGCGAGATCGGGGCGCAGGAGGTTAACGTCCACTACTCGCTTTCGGCGTGGATGCACGCGCGCGCCGCGCACGCTGTACCGACGTGGCAGCGTGTCGATGGCTTTTCTCCCTCCTCGTTATCCTGCACGCGGCAGACACCCTATTGTTTCCCTCATGCACGCCGTGCATACTCGCTTGACAACGCCTACCCTCGACTCTGTCATTTTCGGGAGCACCCGCTTCATCTATAGGCTCGCATGCTGCACTATTCGTCATATACGCATCGTCATCTTCGCCGAGCTGAGCGATAACGATGTCGGCTACTACCTGTTCTTCGCAACCATGCTCGCAGTCACTAGCCTCCGCCTCATTCCCTCTGATTCCTTCGCGGGAGATGCCCAGTTCCCCCCACCGAGTCCTTGTGCTTTGGTGCATGGACTATGGGTACCGCGGGGGTCGTTCTCGTCTCTATTTCCGGGCACTGCTCCGCATCTCTATCGGGAGGACTGCGCACGCCTGTGCCTGTACGCCACGACAAGGACGACGAGAATAACCGCTGGCGAGGAGCTGCGGAGATCGTTGCTCATCAATCTTGATCTAAATTGCTCGGCCCCGTCTTGATCTGCGGATGGGCTGTGCGGAGACGACGCGGGACGCCGCGGATGCTGTCTTTCTGTACGATGGAGGACAAGCTGCGGATGTTGTGCAGAGGTCGACCCATATGTCGCGTTTCGGAGAGGGATACTCCGGAGACTCCATCATCCGCCTTTGTTACCTTCGTACCATGGCCATTTTCGCCGCGGCGAAGTATGCCGGGGGGGTGCATGGAGATTGTCCCTTGCATTACCCGCTCTCGATATGGATGCTCCTATGCATGGAAGAAGCTCTGTCGTGCAAGCAGGCACCGACGACCACGCCCTTTCAATCGTCGTCGTTCCTTGGACTCCAGGCGCGCGTTCCCAGCTGCACACATAGCCATCGTTCTCCCTCATTCCTTTCACTTACGATTCTTTCGCCGACACAAGTAGTCCTCGCGAATGGATCTGTGGCTGCGTAATAATCGGACTCGTGTATACGGCCTGACTTCGTGCAGCGTGCTCGGACGCGTCAAGCTCTCACATTGCGCCGTCCTCCTACCTCTGCGACCGTCTCAGCTACCCGCTCCCACTTCCTTCGTCGATTCTTCGACGCGTTCCTTGTCCTATCTTCCCGAGCCTACTACAACTACGGATTGAGTGTATCTACTTACATACATTAATTGTGTTCTCCCCATCGACCACTTCACTCGCCGCATTGTAGAGCCTCCGCTCAAGTTGTGGGAGAAGACGATTCAAGCTCAGGTGGGTTCACAACAAAGAGAGAGAAAATTTCCAAAATTCATCACATTCTTCAGCGTTGCTTTAAATACTGCATTACATATAATACTTCCACACTCCCAGAAAAATCACCAAGTCGTCCTAACGCTCTACTGGAGGAGATCCATGAGGAGCTGGCGGCTGCGGCTAACGAATCGCTTGGAAACGAAGCCACATCCAGTCTTGCCAGCCTGGGTCTGGGCACCGACGCCGGAGCAGATACCCGAGGGGCCGGCGCAGCAGCCGGATCCGCAGTCAGCAGCGCTGAGGCACTGGCCACCGATGAACTGCTTGCCAGCGCCGTTGCCGACGTTGGGGACACCTGCGGGGTCGAAGGCCGGGCCACCGACGTTGGGGCCGGCGGCGGCGGGGGGTGCAGCAGCGGGCGGGGCGGCAGCGGGGGGAGCGGCGGCGGGTGCGCCACCAGCGACGAAGCCACATCCGGTCTTGCCAGCCTGGGTCTGGGCACCGACACCGGAGCAGATGCCGGAAGGACCAGCGCAGCAGCCAGAGCCGCAGTCGGCTGCGGCCAGGCACTGACCACCGATGAACTGCTTGCCGGCGCCGTTTCCGATGTTGGGGACACCTGCGGGGTCGAAGGCCGGGCCACCGACGTTGGGGCCGGCGGCGGCGGCTGCGGGCGGGGCGGCGGCGGCAGGGGGAGCTGCGGCGGCGGGGGCTGCGCCTCCACCGAATCCACAGCCAGTCTTGCCGGCCTGGGTCTGGGCGCCGACACCCGAGCAGATGCCCGAGGGGCCAGCGCAGCAGCCGGAGCCACAGTCAGCTGCGGCCAGGCACTGTCCGCCGATGAATTGCTTGCCGGCGCCGTTACCGACATTGCCGGTGCCTGCGGGGTCGAAGGGCGGGCCGCCGTTGGCCTGAGCCGCGACGTAGGTGGCGAAAGCGAGGACGGAGACGAGGGTGAAGGACTTCATTATGAAAAAGGTGCTGGGTGAAGGAAAGAGTGGGCTTGACAAGTAATGCGAGGGAGCACCTGGCTCGAAGAAGAAAAAGTGTGATGAAAGAAGGAGAGGTAAGGGCCTGAGAGACAAGGCCGCACGGTGAGCGACTTATAACGAGAACAGGAAAGCTGTGCCCGCTAACGACCATCAATCAGATTGACGAATTGTCACAGATCCTGCTCGGGAGCAAAGCATCAGTTTGGATCGCCCTGAGATGTGATTGTGCGCTTTGTGCGTTCAAGCTAAAAGGCAAAGGTACAGCGTTTTTATTCTTTGCTGCCTTTCACCCACTGCAAGCCCTTTGTAGCGCTTGCAACCCCAGTTTTTCATTGGCTGGGAACACAGGAGTTAGCGGGAAACGCTCTCCCGAAATTAGATGAAACATCACACACACGTTACCCGATTCACGCGTATGCAGATCGGCGACGAGAGTGCCAACTCCACGTCCTCCTGACTGGCGCTTGGTCTCTCCGCAACCAGCCCGAGGGTTGTTTCACGCGTGGCCGACCATCAAAATGCGAAAATCTTGGGGACTCCTATGAGCGCCAAGTGGGCGCGGCGGCGAGGGTCGAGGCCCGACGCTCTGCTGGCAAGGTAGCGGTGTCGATGGCGGCCACGGCGAGTGGCCTGGCCTGGCTCACGTCGTCACATCCGTTTGTTACGGATCGGATCCGCTCAACACCGCAATTACGCGGCTAACTTTGCCTAACCTTTTGGTCTTAGGACTTGATCCGCAACTTCAAGGCTTGGTATGGCTTGGCAAGTTGTCCCTCAGCAACGTCGACTCGTCGAGGAGCCACATTGCAAGACACAGCAAAGGAGAAACTTGGCATACCGTCATAAATCAACAAGAAGACGCCGCGGCCAAAGCATGATAATTGGATTGACTCGTTGGCCTTTGGCAGCCTTTTGTTACCGCTAACGTTAAGTACCGGTCATCTTCGAACCAGAGTTCCTCGCGTCCTTGGAAACCTAAGCCTTTATTCCTTTTCGCTGTATGACCAACTAACTACGCTCGGTATTTTCAAGCGCTTGCGTTGGCTACGGATCCGTATTTTCCGCGCCCAGCCCAGGCTCGGCGCCCATTAAATTGCGACGCGTAAGCCCCATTTGTCCTTGGACTGATGGAAATTTAATTAAAGAGTGCCAGCGAGGAGACGCCATCGCTCGCATCTTGCGACGAGAAAATCGTGGATGAATCCCTATGAGTCTCTCCCTTCAAACGCAAGACTGTATTGGTTGGTTCCGACAAGGTTCCGAGTAACCGAAGGCATGATTGAAGCTGATGACGTTCAACGTCTAACCTTTTCTGTTCGGACGTAGCGAGGTGTTGGTACCAGAGTTGATCCCAAAGCCATAGTTCCCGCTCCGTGTGTGTTAGAATGACAGGAGGATTCAACAGCGAACCCGGGGTTTCGTTACCTACGTGCAACCTGCGTGTGCGTTTCTCTTCCCGAGATCGGCGTTCTTATACGTATTCGGGCGGCAATGGACTTTTAGATGGAGACCGAAGTCGCGGAGTCGGCGGCGTGGCGTCTCGGCATACTCGGATCTCCACCACGGGCAAACCACGGGCCATAAGTATATTAAGCATGGACCGAGGTGCGGTCCACGCGTGTTGTTGACTGGGAATGCTTTTTTGCCAACCTGCGGAGATTGTCCTGCATCCTCTCGCGCTCGCTACTTTCTTTCCCGATCAATTGCTGTTCAATCCGTCTGATACTGATAAGTATTCTGGACCATCTTTTGTGATCATCCACTATATAAATGACACCCGCTAGATGAATGCTGTTCGGCCGAGTTCTTCGAAGATGTCCAATTTCTGAAACTTCGGGATCCCTTGTCAAGTCCATAGCAATGCGATGAAGTTTAACGTTAACGTCAATTCGCACTGCCACTCGTTTAGTTAACTATTCGAGCTGAAGGGGATTCGGTCTTAGGCAAAGTTTGGACGCCCACGATGAGGTACTCTGCGCAGACGGAAGACAGCCGTAGCCAGATGCCTACACCGAGCCTCCAAGTTCGGATGGAGGTAATCCCGTCCCTCCTTCTCTGATGGCACTGCTCTTTCCCTGGCTGGTGGCCCGAGCGCTCTTCAACCCGCCTCTATGACACCAGTGCCGCGTGTCTCTACCGCATCTCCGAATTCCCCGTCATCCACGACGACGACGCGCGCTTCCTCGCCGAGCTCAAGTACTTTTGCCGCCAACCGTGACCCGTGGTGGCGCTTCTGGAGCCGTGGGACTTCGACCTGGAGCGCATGGCGTCCCTCGCGGGCTCACACGCATCTTGTGTGCGTCGATCAACTACACAGCTGGGCATCCCGTTTGATGCGTCAATCCACGCCCTCGAGCCGCCAGTGCGGACGGAGGGAATTCCGGCGTTGAAGCGGCGTCGGCGGATTTGAGTAACGCGCGGGAAGTGGACGAAGCATCTGGGACTATCCTTGCTATTATTTCATCTAGGGCTGGATGGTCCGCACCATGATTTATTTGTTCGTGAAACGACAAATCGAATTTCTTTTGCAGAATCTGGGGAGAATCTCTGCAGCTCCGGCATCGCCGTATGCATAGAAGAACTGGAACCACGACCAGAGTCGGTCGGCGGGGAAAGCAGCAGGTGCAGCCGGAGGTATGATGGGCGTGTCCATGCCAGCAAAAATCGACAACAAGGCCCTAGCCACTGCGTTTTTCGCGTCGAGGGAAAGGTTGTCGAGCTCCGTTTCGAACGGAATACGGGTTGGGTCGATGTTCGCATAAAAAAAGGGTAAAAGAACAATGGGCTCAAATTCTGTGACTTCAAGGGCACAAAAGAAGCTTTTGATGCGCAGGAGCTCATCCACAGAGCCAGTTGCCGCCGCGAAGGCGATCGGCTGGAACCAAAGTCGATATGATGGAAAATCACTGGCAAGCAGGAAATGGGTTGAATTCCCAAGATTAGCGGGCAAGGACTTGAGAGTGCCGAACCGCAAGGATGGATACATAACCCGCCCTCGAAAGCGCTTGTTGGAGATGATAGAAAACTGGTGCCTGAGAAATCAATAGAACTCTTTCCGCATTTGGGATCTTTGCCCATATCTATCAGACCTAAACTACAGACTAGCGTTTAGGGGGCCGCTGAACGCAGTGACCTCAACACTCTGGATGTTACCAGGAATGTTGACACAATCGGACACGCCGGGACCCAAAACGACCTCGGAGGACGGATGCTGGTGGGCCAAGTCTGTATCTGGAAGCCCCATGACCAATCATCAGAACAAGAGCAACTCTGGAATGAGATTCCAACTCACAGAGTGTCACAAATATGGGGTTACTCAGACTGTGGAACTGGGCGGATTCAGCACCGTCAGATGGTACAACTATATGGCACGATTAACCAGATCAACTTCAACCCAGACTGGTGAACCTACCAAGGTCGTTGGTAAAGTCGACAGTTTGCAGTTCGGCCCCAGTGCAGTTCGGCGCACTGAAAAAGACCCCGCTTTGTGCTGATACAGCGACAACGGCACTCGCAAGGAAAACGGTCGTGGGAAAGGAAAGCAACATCTTGAAAGTATGTTAAAAGATTGGGCTTTGGGGTGAGCTTAAATACCTGAAAATTAGCCCCACTTCAACCCCTCCGCGCCTGCGAATCTCATGGCAGCCACAATAAAGGGTAAGATTAGTTCGTGTGGCGTCCCGCTGCTCGCATCACCAACCCAAGTCTGGGTATTTCCCGAACCCTCGCAACCGGGGACTTCGCCGGAGTTTAGCACAACTTTGAAGATAGCTTGGGATGCGCATTCAAATCTCCCTCTTTACAAAAAATCTATGCGGCCCTCATGATCGATGTTGCGTGTCGACACCCGGTCTTTGTGAACGCGACCTCATCCGTAGCAATTCACCACTTGTTTTGGTTCGGGCGGGTAGCGAATGCAGTGATTGTTGATGTCCAGAAAAAGAATAGCTCAAGCTAACCCGTCTCGGAGGCGAAGGCGTCAATGCAAACCCAGAGTTCCTATATATCGAGACCCATCTTGAAACCGACAGAGACGGGCAATTTGTACCTGAATTCCTTAAACAATGTTTTGAATCCGACAAGCAAGATCCTAGATCTTCTCCAACGGGGAATATCACTGGATGGATGGCATTACTGCAAAAATTAGTCGCATGAAGCTGGGCTACTCGGCTCTCGAGGGGGTTCACATCCCTACGTTAACATTAGCGAATGGTATTCCTCTACATTATGAGTCAGGACCTCGTCCAGCCCAACAAGCATCTCAATGAATCATGCAAGACTTTGACCATCTGGGTGGGATGAAACTCTGCATGCAACTGTAGCGGTCAAATCAAATACAAGAGCGAGACAAGGTAGCTCCAATATTTCCAATCTCAACCACCAACAACTCAAATGCTTTGTTATGTGTGTTTGGGGCAGTGGGTCACTGCCTGCCATTTTCGAAGCGGGAATAGTTATCTCTGCCAGTGGCCTAAATCCAGCTTGGAATAGAAGAATTGTATGTTACTTTCCATTCAATTTTGATTGATCCGCTCTCTCACCTATGAATCATGATGTGGCTTATCCACTCAGCCCTATCCACTCAGCCTTCCTGGCGGGTGAATTCAGACGTGGTGCACGGTGCGTAACCACATTTCTTAGCAATATTTTGGAGCATTTTGCGGGAAGCCTGGGCTCGACTCCCAGGGTCCAAATCGCAAGTTTCATCTTACATTTTTTATCTAAAGCTCTTGATCCTTCTCCCTGGTGTAAACTATTTATATATCGTTTAGCGGGTGCTGAGACGTTGGCACGAGTAGGAAATTATCACGTTCACCTATCCAGTCAGCCAAGAACTTGCTGCGGGAGAACTTAGTCTGTCGTAGACAGACGCTCTAACAGTGAAGCTCGTACCTCGCTTGTTAGAGCAAGTAAACTATTTTTTCCATCTCTTTTTTGAGTCACATTGACAGTCAACCTCCCTTACCGATTCACTCAACTAAATCGGACATGGTGCACGATACACCTCCAATGAGTGGTACAGATAGCGTTCAAGATGTTTAAGATAATCTGTGGGAAGGCTGGTTTGGACTCCCAGCGTCCGAATAACGACCAAACGCGACTGCTTTTTTCTTTGAGACCTCATTTTTCGTCACTCGTCTCGTGTCTGAATCACCTAACCAGGCAATCTATGTACCTAATCTCGTAGAATGGGAACTTCATAATTAGTACAATTACATCGGATTCAAGTGCACTTCACTCTCGTTACATTTCCATCTCCAAATAAATCACAAATGGCTGCGTTTTTTCAGATGTCCTTTGGTCTTCGAATGTCCATGAGGCTGCAAAAGTTACTCAGTTCGCTTGAATCACCTACAGCATTGAAATCGCACTCACAGCATGGGAAACACTGACTGTTCTCGGGGGAGCGACAAACTGAACATGCCCGTTGCCCCTCATGGGTCCTTGCGGCGGTGGCGGCGCTGGCGCTGGAACTGTCCACATCATCGGCGGTACTGATTGGGTGTATTGCATCGGAGGCTGCTGAGGCTGGAAGAGAATGGGCTGCGAGACGGCGTGTGTCAAGGGCCGATGCGCCGTCTGCTGAGGAACCCATATGGGTGGTGGCTCCCTTGACGTCGTAAGATTCGCTCGATGTCCATTGAATTCAACATGACGCTCGGTGCTCCGGGGCACCGAACTGTGTGCTATGCTCGTCGCCGTACGGGGAACGAACGGCGACTTAAATTTCGAGCTGTGGTGACTGGTGTCGTGCACCCAGTCTACCACACGGCGGTGCTGCGTCGGTTTATTCCCTGGGGCGCGCGAGCGCGAGGACGCGATGCTCGTGGTGGTAACTGGCCCGACTGTCTCGTCATCCGAGTCGTCATCTGAATCGTTTTCGATTCTTTGGTGCGTAGACCCGCCCCAGACGGCGCTCGTGGATCTCCGATGACCAGGGGGATATTTAATACATGGGGCAGGGTATTTTCGGCTCGGTCGCTGTGGGGGCGCCTGCGGATAGGATTGTACGGGTTGCGAGGCGGGGTAGAAACTCTGCATCGGGGGAGGGGGGTACTGTTGCATGAAGGGCGAAGGCAAGATGGGTGAGTCCAGACACATGAACGCGCCTCGTGTTTTATTTAATCATGGGAGGAGACGTCGCGCTAATCTAGGCGCGGAAGCTGTGAACCAAGGTTCTGGAAGTCTTTGGGTGGCGATGCGCCTCCACAAATTTGTAAAAGTTCGGGATCCGGATTGTGGAGAGCTTACTGCATGCCACATGTTGCGAATTTTTTGACGACTGACTGATATTCAACGGTGAGACATGCACTCAAGTCCACAGCATCGGCGCTTCTTTGCGGAAATCAGTGGCGCCCACAGATTGTTATCATCACTGTCAGTGGCGTGCACGTTTGAAACAGTTTTTAGGACATGATCCGGTGGATGAACGTGAGAGGGACCGGCATTTGGGCTCGATTCATTTTCTGATACTGGATTGAGCAATGTATGTTGCTGTTTGGTCAGTTAAGATGCGCTATGGTGTACACGTGACCTAAATCCTTTATTCTTCTCCTCCAACTCTTCAGACTTCAATGAGGTTCCCTCACCTGCGGCGACGCACCTGCTGTTCCTATGTCTCTTTGTTCCAATCACCCATGCAGTAGCAGTCTTCATCTCGCTGAACAGTAATACTAATTCGGGTTTTTCTCGCTTCAAACTTCCCCAACTAGTAGGAGCCAGGCCTACAAGGCCTACAAAGTCTCATTGAAGTCGGATTGGAGAACAACTTTCGGACGTAGCATAACCATTCCATCCTTCCCACTCCTTCCCCTCCTCCGCAATCCTATGTCGCTCGTGCATGCGACAACTTGAATATCGAATCCAGTCGGGCGGCTTCGATCCTCCATCCGGCGACCCACCGCATACACGTCCTCCATTGTCTGTCCTTCGAATATGTTGTTTGGTTCAACATATAACACTTCTATATCCTCTGAAAGAATGTCTTCCCCGATGGCCTTCCGCAGCTGGAGCGCGTATTTTACTATCGCGCCAATCTGTCCGATGAAGTTGTCGCGGATGAATTCTCGACCGTTCAAACTGTGCTCCTTCGCTTTCCACCCGGCTGCGAGCATTACATCGGAAATGCATTCAACCAGTGAAGAAGCCAGGAGAGCATCCTCGTCACTTCGCTTGCTCTGTGCGCGCGTTATTGCGCGCCATCTGTGTGCTGTTTTCGGGCTCTCTGTCGTATCACGTCAATGGGGCTCATCTCCAGGAAACGAATTATTAGCCTGCTTGTAGAATTTTTTCGTATAATTCAGCCAAATATTCGGCGAATCGCTCCTCTCCCAAACACCAGCAGTTTATCTTCTGTTTGCACCATCGCGCAATGGCTGTCTGCAAGGCAATCTGGACTAGCCCTGGGTCCCCGGATGCTAATCCTTTCGTGACGCTCTCCCCAAGATATATCCGCATTCCAGTGCCGCCCGTGGTCTTTGTCCCATTGTCTTTCACCAGAGAATATTCGAACGAGTCTGCGATGAACGACGCTGCTTGGAAGATATTCGCGTTCAATATCTTGGCTATACTGACGGCCTCCGCTCCGGAGAGCGAATCCGCGGAGAGCTCAAATAGCTGCGGATCGGCCTCTGAGTTGGAGATTTCTTGATCGTATGTGCCCGCGACTGTCTTGTGATGAAACTCGTCCTCCATTGTCTGGAATTTCCGCTGGCTCTCCTGTCCAAATCGTTCTCTTTGTTGCGACCCATTCTTTCCAAAATTCGCCTTCGCACCCATGCCAGTATTGTCTTTCTTCACCCTTTGGATCTTGGCAGTCGTGACCGAGTCCCGTTTTCCATCGCCTTCAACCTTCCGCACTGGCGTTGGCGGCAAAGGTCGGGAACCTTGTGGTCGAATATTGCTTATCCCTGCTCCACGAAAGTCCCCTTCATCTCCTGTGTCCAGCTGAAACCTCTGTGCTGCTATAGCTGTGTTCGGGTGGGCGATACGAGTCGATTCCACGTTTCCCAACACGTGGTCCTCCCGATTGTCGTTATCTTCCGCGTCTGACGGCACAAGGAGAGATCCTTCCCGATCAGCATTTGCTCTCGAATACGGTGTTGGGTTGTTGTACATGGTGCGACGGAGGAGAGTCGATGCCAGAAAGACGTCTGACCACATGCTGGTCAGTTGCGTACCCAGCGTAACACCGCCTTTCATCCCTCGACGTGTGGCGACATTGCTTGACGGCTTCATTCGGCGTTTCCTTGTGACTAAGGCGCATCTTCGATTGACACCCACTGCGGCTCTTCTCGGTGCCTGTCCTCTCGTTCTCCCACCATGACTGCTCGTAAGGCATACTCTGGAGCTCGAGCGCTAGTGTTTGGAATCGACGTTGGGACGACCTACAGCGGCCTCTCGTATAGGTTCGGCCTTCTGTTCCCGTATGCGATCGGAATATCGTTAATGAGACCCCTTTAGCATCTTGGAACCTGGGCAGATCCCCGTCATTCGACCGATAACACGGTCACTTTATCCCCCTGCGAACTTCCCATGCATCCCTGACCATCTCCTAGCTTTCCGGGACAACAGGACGTCGGTGGGGACTCGAAGGTTCCTACATGTATCTACTATGATCAGAACGGCATGGTGCGGGCCGAGGGCGCTGAGACGATACTGCCGGAATCGCTGGACAAAGCCCAGGAGGAAGACTGGGAACATGCGCAGTGGTATGCGATTTTTGAAAATACGAATGCAAAAACTATATTCTTTTAGGTTCAAACTACACCTGCGGCCCACCACTGACGGTCCGAAGATCCCACCTCTGCCGCACCGCAAGACTGCTACGAGCGTCTTTGCGGACTTCTTACGCTATTTGTTCGACTGCGCCAAAACATTCATCGAGGAGACACACCCGAATGGCCACGCGCTCTGGGTATCCCTTCAGCACAATATTCAGTTCGTGATGGCGCATCCGAATGGCTGGGAGGGGAAGCAGCAGAGCCAGATGCGCGATGCGGCGGTCGTTGCGGGTCTGATCCCTAACTCTGATGCGGGTCACGAGCGGCTGCGCTTTGTCACCGAAGGCGAAGCTAGTCTACATTTCTGCATTCAGAATGGGCTTGCGAGCCAGGCGATCGATGTTCGTTATTCTCCTGCCCGTCTTCCTTTCTTTACTTCTCACCGTTGTGTAGAGTGGTCACGGCGTTGTCGTCGTGGATGCTGGTGGAGGGACTATTGATCTCAGTACGTATCGCCAAGTCAAGAGGGCAAACGGAAACATGGAGTATCAAGAAATTGCGCCTCCACAATGTGAGAAACAGGTTTTCTCTATGTTCTTGACGTACCTGAGCATAACCGCCTTTCAGGTCTGTTTCAGGGTTCAATATACGTCACCCAGCGCGCTCGTGAATATGTCGAAGGTGATTTTCCGCTTCAGATCTTCGTGGGTTGCTTATTGATTACTTCATTTTAAGCTCGGCTGGGAAACTCGAAATTCGCCGGCGACGTCGATACTATCGTAAACATGTTTGACACTTCGGCCAAACTGAGTTTCAGAGGAGAAGAAGTCTCGTCCGTCAGATTCGGACGCCAGCGAGACCAAGACGCCAGTTTGAACATCCGTAATGGTCAATTAAAAATTCCGGGGTACGGTTTCTAGTGCTGTATGTATCGTCGGATCGCTACAGCTCCGGCATAGGTCCGACGTCAAACAATTCTTTGAGCCATCCATTGTGGCGGTGGTCGACGCAGTTTACCAGCAATGCATATCGGCCGTTGGTGTGGAGGTTTCTGTAAGTTCATCTGCGTCCAAATTGCCCGACCACTTGATCGTTAATCGTTTCAAGTCTGTATTTCTTGTTGGTGGATTCGCGGCCAACGACTATGTGTTTTCTGAGCTCAAGTCTCGGCTTCAATATTTGGGCCTGGATTTGACGCGTCCAGATGCCCATGTGTTCGTCTCCTCTCCTCCGATTAAGTAAAAACCGCTAATTTCCGGATAGGAACAAGGCCGTGGCAGACGGTGCCGTGTCCTTCTACATCGACCACCACGTCTCCGTGCGCGTCGCGAGATTCACGTATGGAATGGGGGTTTCGGAGACATATAATCCCCAGAACAGGGAGCATGCCGCACGTTTTGAGAAACGATATCAAGGCGCTGCGGGCGACTGGCTGGTGCACGGGGCATTCAGCGCCGTCTTAAAACAGGTCTGTGTATGTCTTTTCTGACATGTAGCCGCGTCTTTAAAGTATTATTGATATTAGGGGGTGCAAGTCTGTGAGACGACGGAATTCCGGGAGTCGTACACCCGGCGAAGCGACGACCCCAACGTTTTGGATCATTTCTCCACCAACCTCTGGACCTACCGAGGGCGTGGAGACCCACGATGGGTGGATATCGAGCCAGGTATGAATTTTCCTCGGCAATCTCACGGTTCGGGAATCGATTCACATCCCTGTCCAGAGCTTTACCAAGTCGTCTGCAAAATCGAGGCCGACACATCCCAATTGACAAAGTACCCAACGCGCCGACGCGGCAAAACTGCATTTTTTTACGAGCTCAAGTTCGACGTTATCCTATCATTTGGGCTTACTGAGTTGAAAGCCCAAATTGCATGGTTGGAGAGCGTATGTGGCTCAGTAATATTATACTGCAAAGCTGCTAATCACTATCCACAGGGCGTTGAGAAGAGGTGAAACTCTGGTTTTTCAGACAAGTCATCAAGTTCTAATTTTGAACAGAGGGCCGGCACAAATTTTGTATTGAGTATAATTCACAGGAATTCTCAGTGTTTTTCAAATGTATTTGTATTTCCATTCAATTCATGTATTTTGACTAGTAGCAGCCCGTCGCGTCGACGCGCCGGGGCATGTGGTGGGAACTTTCTGTGATTGCCGCACGGCTAAAACGTGCCAACTTGACTCACACAGGGCACGGTTGACGCTCAGAATCAGTCGCAAACGAATTTGTTTCAGTCCTTGACGATAACAGAACAGCATTTCATGCAATCAGCTGGCCTAGCGTCGAGCGAAGGAGGACCTTCGGTTTGACGAACTGCACCGTACCATTATCCACCCTCTTCCGCAAGCCTAATCCCGTGGTGCAAACCACCACTTCCGACGAGTGAAAACTCCCAGCTTCTTCCTGTGGCCATGTGCTCTCCATTGTTCTGGCGTCGAATCTTGTCCCTGGATCAATGAACACGGCCTCAAGCTCTTCAGAAATTATCCGCGTCCCGATATCCCTATTCAGGTCTAAAACCAAGCGCACCACGGCCTCCATTCTATCCCCGAAGGCAGATTCAATCGCTTTCCTGTTCAGAAGCTCCCCGCTTCCGGATTTCGTCAAGATCACAACGTCCGCAATGTGCTGCAGCAACGAGATTCCACCGTCGGCTGCCGAGGCGCGTCTGATGAGCTGCTTTCTCGTCATAGTTCTCCATCTTGCTGCATCTCTGGTATCCTCTGGAATCTTTTGCTCAATTTCGGAACACATTTCCAGCCACCGCACTCACCGGCGCGGCGAATTTCTCCATATAAGTCGTCCAGAAATCTGTCGAGATTATCGCTGTCTCGTTCCAAGACCCATGCGCTGAGGTGTGTACAACTCCAAGAGGACATGGCCGTCTGTAATGCGATCTGTACCAAAATCGCCGGCGCCGGGCGGAATCTTCCACTCGTCGATAACAGACCCACAAGTTCGTTGCCAAGAACCGGAATGATGCGGTTATGCACGTCCGAATCTACTCCACGCGGTCCCTGTGGATGGCTCCTCGCCGATTGACCACGGAAGTCAAATTCGGACAAGGCGGCTGCGGTCTGGAAAATCTCTGTGTCCAAATCCTCCATTATACGGCGGACGTCGCCAGTCGATGTCAGGTTGGCCGTGACACCAAACGAATTCCCCGAAATATCGACATTCTGGGTCTGAAGTGTCGCAATTTGGGCCTTGTATTGGCGATTCTCCTCCACCAGTCGGGATATTTCCGCTCGCATTGTCTGCAACTCTCCCCTTAAGTCATTCTCCGGAAACCTTCTGTTGGCGCTGTGCTTCACTACATCCCGCCTTGGTTTATGCTCCGAAGGCTCTGGCCGCTCTGCGGAAACAGCTTCCGAGTCGACGCGGCGCCTGCTGCTGTTCCTAACCGCCGCCTCCTGGAGGGAATACTGGGACTGCTGTCGCCCCATGAAAGGCATCGCGGAGGAGGGTCTTGGGATATCGGAACCCCCCATCAGTCCTTGGGCGCGTCCCCAAAGCGAGGCTCTCCCTGGTGCCTGATTATCTGAATGCATCTCTCTGCGCGACCTTGGTGGTGAAGCGATTGTGCGACGTCCGTGTGGGGGGTATCTGGCAGTGTGGGTGGTTGCCCAGAGGTCTCCCGCTGTGCAACGATGGAAGGCACTGGATGGGAACGAGAAGCACCTGCATAAGATCCCAGCGCTTGTCCACATATAAAACGACGCCACTCACGCCTCCTCTGCTCCCGTTGGCCGCCTTGTTCCCCTGCTATTTACCTCGTGATAGAAGCGGCGTCTGGGATTCGAATAAGCGCCTTGACTCTCCTTCCCTAATTTCAATGAACTCGATTTTTGGAAAGGATCATGTACTGGGGTCCGGAGACGTGCAAAGTCTGACCTCGATTCTCTTGCAAAATGCGGCCCCAGCGTGAAAGAAGATTCGTAAGCATGGTCAATCTAGGCGCTTATCCACATCTAACGCCACTGACTGCTGAACCCACGGTCCTCAACAGCATTCTATGTATACTCTGATAAATTTTCCGGCCCTGCTTCCGTCCGTGTCACAATGGGCCTGTGTCGACGGAATCGGGCATTGTTCTTGTTCGAACAGGCGCGCGGCGCTTCGACGGCCTCTAGACTTCCCCTTGAACTCCCTCCACCATTTGCCATGCCCCCCCGAAAACCATTCTCTGGCCCGTCGCGGAAGTTGGTGCTTGGCATCGACGTCGGCACGACGTATGCTGGGATGTCCTATTGGTAGGGGGTCGCCGACTCAATATCTTGAAGATAGTGAGCTCACTGACCCGCAATTTTCAGCCTCCTGGAACCCGATAGAATCCCGGATATCTTACCAGTAACACGGTGATTCATTCTTTTGGGTTGACCTGGATAAACTGAGCCTTATTTGCGCTGCAGATTCCCGTCGCAAGACCATGTAGGCGGCGACTCGAAGGTTCCTTCTATAATTTACTACGATCGTTCGGGGAGGGTCAGAGCGTGTGGGGCAGAGGCACTACAAGAGATCGTCGTAGAGCAGGCTTTCCAAGAGGGCTGGGAGAAAGCGCATTGGTCAGTTTCTCCTGTGCTCATATCGACACCGTGTGACTTCTTGGTATTGAATCAGGTTCAAGCTGCATCTTGCTCCGAACGCCGGGGCGACCATCCTTCCCCTTTGCCTTCCTCCGCTCCCGCGAATGAAAACCGCGCTGGACGTATTCGCTGATTTTCTGCGCTATCTCTTTTACTGCGCCAAGCTATATATCACGGAGTCTTATCCCAACGGAGGCGCCTTGTGGATCGGGCTCGAAAGCGACATGGAATTTGTGCTAACACACCCGAACGGATGGGAGGGCGAAGAACAAGCGAAGATGCGCAGGGCAGCCATTATCGCTGGGCTCATTCCTGACACCCACGCTGGCCGTCAACGCGTACGGTTCGTCACAGAGGGGGAAGCGAGCCTCCACTTTTGCATCATGAACGGGCTTGCGACGGATCCTTTACGAGTACGTCATCTACTCTGCCGATTAAGGTTGAGGGTTAACTATAAACTTCCTCCAGCTCGGCAAAGGCGTGGTTATCATCGACGCCGGAGGTGGTACAGTTGATATCAGCGCATATCGCAAGTTGACCACACTGCGAGGTGAAACATTCGAGGAAATCGCACGTCCGGAATGTGAGGCTTGTTGATTTGGCTAATCACGATTTTATTAACGATACTGAAAAGGTCTTTTTGCGGGTTCCATCTGGGTGAGCAACCGTGCTCATCACTACCTCACAAGTGAGTTTGTTTGCCTTGCTTATACACTAATTGACGTCGCACCGCAGTGAAATTGCGAGGCTCGAGATACGCGGGAGACGTCGACCATATTCGTGAATGTTTTGATAAAACGACCAAGCTGAGATTCCGACGTACGAACGACTTACAGTACATCAAATTCGGTCGTCCGGGTGACAATGACGGGACATTGAACATAAGCAGCGGTCAGTTGAAACTAGAGGGGTGCGGTTCTCGTGCTTTGTGTAACTAGCACTCCCATTAATCACCCTACTTAGTGAGGTCGTCGCGACGTTCTTCAGGGCCTCCTTGGACGCAATTTTAATGTCAATGGCAAATCTGGCTACTCAGAGTCCTGTGTCGGTGAGTGTTCAGCACATGTCTGTGTCATCAAACTCAATCCGCTGCATGCAGTCTGTCCTGCTTGTCGGCGGGTTTGGGGCAAGTGACTGGCTGTATTCGGAGCTCAAGACCGGCCTCAAGCTCCGGGGTCTGGATGTTTCCCGCCCGGATTCCCATGTGTGCGTATTCAAACAGCTTCTAGCACATCATTGATCTGATATCGTGACACAGAAACAAGGCTGTGGCTGACGGGGCGGTCTCCTTCTATCTAGATCACTTCGTTTCGGTTAGAGTCGCCAAACACACATACGGCACGGAATGTGTCGTGCCCTATATTTCCAATAATCCAGAGCATCGTGCTCGTTCGAAGTCGGTTCGGAAAAATGCTGCTGGAGATCTAAATGTCCCCAGAAGTTTTTCTGCTATTTTGCATAAGGTGAGCACGTGGTAAAGGTCGTTGTTTCGTCGCTAAGACACAGAACTTGTGCAGGATACTCGTGTATCAGAAACTCAAGAGTTCCGTGAGAATTATGCGAGATTGAGAAACGACCCTTCTCAAATGCTAGCCGTGAGGATGCCAATAATATGTTATCGCGGCCAGAAGCAAGCTCCCGGTTGGACCGACATGGAGCCTGGCGAGTGATCCACCATCTAGTTCATAAGGTTAAATTCTGAATGCTTGGCTTAGGCGAGTTTAAAGTGCTCTGCACAGTCCACGCGGACACATCGAAGATCGCCAAAACTCTCAATCGCAAGCTCGGCCTGAATGGCATATACTACAGCTTGGATCTTGACGTGGTTTTATCTTTTGGTCTCACGGAATTGACGGCTCAAATTGCCTGGATTGAGAATGTGAGTTCTCAAGCGTCTGAATCGTTATCCAGAACAATGATCTTCCCGATTCAGGGCGTGGAGAAAAGGTACCAGTAGACTTTGCTCTCAGTGAAACAGATTCTTAGTTCATTCCCTACAACAGGGGGCCGGCCGAACTGGTGTACTGAGATATTCTTCAATATTGGGAATAACGTCAGTGGTGGAGGTTAGAAAGCCAAATGTGTATCGTTCAATGTACTACTTATCTCTGTAGCATGGTGTTTGAAATCATTTACTCGGGCATACTTTGGATCTGAAATGTATACAAGGAGACTGCGCACAAATTAACTCATTCCCTCGGCTTTCATGTTGTGGCCTTCGAGTCGAGCCCCATTTTTTCACTCACCGTAGGATTACTATTTTTGGATGTATTCACCAGCAGCTGCTTGTTTATCGCACCTACGTACCCTGTTTTTTGGTGCGCTCACCCATAAAGCTGACAGAAATCCAGATCATCGCTGAACAATATCTTGAGCATCTGATGGGAATCCCTTTTTCAGTTTAGAGATTCCGTCTACCTGGATTAATCCTGTGGTATTCCAAGCGTACATGGACACCAGGAAAGTCCTCCTTTGCTGATAAGGCCAGATTAGCCTAAAATCGCACTATTATAGCTGAATTACCTCTCTTATTTCGATTAGCTTTCTAGTGACGTTGAAGATAATTTAGGGGTAAATTCGAACTAAATTCTGACTTTGCGTGGATCATCAGCGGTGGTACAGCAACAGTGCCCTTAGATTCAGACAGATATGCAATGTAGTTGAGATGGAAAACAGTCATATATTGAAGGTAACTACTACAGCGCAGAGTATTAATATTGTACATATACTGCCATGGTCCTGCACACCTTGAGGTTAACCCATTCTGGTGATTGAAACTGAAGAAAGAAAGATTCGGGGATCAGCAATTCATGAAACATAATCGAGAGCAAAGCGGCGCGAACCAAAAGAGAGCTGGTCTTACCAACCCGCATAAATAAAACCACCAGTAAACCTTGCCTACATAATCATGTTAGCGAGTGTGGATTATAGAGGATGCAGTCAACACACCAGAGCCCAGGAACGGAAATGAACCATAACAACACATTTTTCTGAAGATAGGCGGGCATCAGAAACAGCTATGAAATAAATTTCGAGTCCACATACAATTTCCGTTTGGCAGGACAGCTAGCGTCACCGTCGGGTGTGGGGAGCGAGAACACGCTGCTAGCGAAGATTAGAGAAGAGGGGTGATCCGTCATGCGCTAACATACCGGTAAATAATTGTGCATCACTGGCATTCTGGGTACGTATGAAGTGCTGCGCTTGAAGACGTCTCAAACGCCTGGAGTATGGTCAGTGTCATGGTTGAGAGCAGTTTGGGGTTACGCTATACATACGATATTGAATTTTGGAGCAGCGAAACCCGTGAGGAAGGCAGAAACGGTGGGTCGAGCGAGCGGAAAAGTGGGAGAGAAGAGAGAGTCGTTGCTGATGTATGCGCAGACACCCTCGACTCGACACACGGGAGGAATTATTTTGTCGGATGCTCTCAATGGAAGAGAGCAGAGCAAGATAAACATATATATTGGCCCATACCCACGAATCTCAACGAAGGGCTCGTGCGATATGTGCTGGAGAACGATGGGCACTTAACAAATGGCCCGGCATCATTGAACGAGGAGTATTCTCACCGTTCACCTCGAATTGGGTTGAAGAACTGCCGTATGTGCCGGCATTTAATTGTCTTCCCTCTATGGCGGTCAATGTGCACCTTTAATAATTTTATGTATAAACTCGATTTTCTTGTTGAGAATCTGTCTGATTGTTGAGAAGTCAATGAAAGCGTCAGTTTGAAACCTCGGTGCTAAAATATTTGTTCAAGTTTCTGACTTGCAAAATTTACAACTTCAACTTTTTTTTTTTACAACTTCCAACTTTTTGTTTTGTTTTTACGAAACTTGGGGAGTTTTTCCCTTCTTCTTCTTCTGTTGAGTCCTGTTGATAACCTGGGTTGTCGGTATGCTATAGACTCTCTTGGACGTATCCTGGGCTGTGCTAACCCAAGCCTCTCCCAAAGCGGCTGCATTTCATGATGCCGAAATGCCGAGATATTTGGTCCGGAAGTCGTAGCCAAAGTGATGCCCCATTTGTGCTAGCAATCAGCGAAACGCAACCGCTTGGGGAGAAGCTAGGGTTAGCACCGCCCCCCAATAGCTCCGAGGCTATAGCATACAGGCGACCCAACTTATGAATTATACTCGATAAACGAAGAAGAAGGTAAAACTTTTCAAGTTCTACAATAAATAAATAAAATCTTTGAAGTTGTAAAATTTTCAGAAAGTTGAATGATCCATGTTCAAATATTTAGCACCGAGGTTTCAAACTGACAGTTTTATTGACTTTCTCAAGAAATGAGACAGTTTTCTCAACAAAAAGTGCAGTTTACACATAAAATTAATAAAGGTGCACATTGACCGCCACTGGTAACCTCGTATCCGCGACTTGCCGAAATCAAGTTGATTGTTTTCACGGATGCCAAATGTCGTGTCTTCATCACTTTCTTTGCTGACGAATCAATTCAGTCGATGTTCTACTCCGGACCAAATCTCCCAGCCCTTAGACTCAGTAAGTCTTTCGTGCGAATCGAAGTACCAGCCTGCCTACGGCAACTGGCTCGCCTAGCCGGATCTATCAACGACTCTCCCATGCGCCAGCTATCCATTTTTCGCTCTCACACCGATGTCCTTTAGCAAGGATGGACTGCTCCTCCTCACCTACGCCGTCGCGGGTGCAGCAACCTTATCGTGGCTCTGGCGGGCGACAAGGAAGGTGCGTTGAGCGAGTCCTACCGCCTTCTGTCCGGCTCAACGTTCGTAGGACCCGGTTCCTGCACTGGCAGGCTCCAACGGCCTTGTTTCCTCGTACACCGGTGCCTTTCAGTTCTTCACCCAAGCCATAGACATCGTGAGCCGCGGCTACTACGAGTACCGCGATGGCGTCGCCCGCGTCCCGCGCCTGCTACGCTGGGACTACATCGCGTTTGGGCCGAAGCGCGTGGCAGAGGTCGCCGCCGCCTCCGACGACGTGCTGTCCTTCCAGGACGGCGCCGAAGACGTGCGCGGTCTTGTATGTGATGCTAATTTCTGGCTAATTCGCGCAGATCCTGCAAGCGGACTACACGATGGGCCCCGAGATCACGGCCAACCCGTACCACCAGCACACGGTGCGCACTGCGCTGACGCGCAACATCGGCCGGTGCCTGCCGCAGATGCACGACGAATTCGTGCGCGCGTTCGAGGACGAGTTTGCGCTGGACGGTACAGAGTGGAAGGAGATCACCGTGATGCCGCACGCCATGCAGGTCGTCGCGCGCACCAGCGCCCGCGTATTCGTTGGGCTGCCGCTCTGTGAGTATCGCCATCGCAGCCGCGGTCTGTGCGTCTCACACATCCATTGGTTTCAGGCAGGAACCAGGAGTATGTGGACCTCAGCATCTCATACACCGTCGCCGTCTTTGGCCGCGCGCAGATCATTGCCATGTTCCCCAGCTTCCTCAAGCCGTGCGTCGTCCCTCTTCTCTTCAAATATTCACATGTACTACTAACTAACGAAATGTGCCCACAACAGGATTTTTGGGCGCCTCCTCTCCTCCCGCCGGAGCTCGATAAGGCAGGCGATGAAGACCCTCGGGCCCGTCATCGAGGAGCGCCTCGCTAAGGATGCGGAGCTCGGGCCCGACCGGGTGGACAGGCCGGTGCGTTGCCACCGTTCTTAATGATCAGCTGTAATACCATACTGACGGCGGCGGCCACAGAACGACTTTATCTCGTGGCTCATCGACGACGCGGAGGGTGCCGAGCGTACTGTGCCCGCCATTGCACTGCGCGTCCTTGCCACCAACACCGCGGCCATCCACACGTCCTCCTCGGTGCGTCCCTTGCGTTAACACCGGCTACTTGGAATTGATATTCATGTTGCGCAGGCGCTGACGACTGCGCTGTACGACCTCACGACGTACCCTGAGCACATCGGCCCAATGCGGGAGGAGGCGGAGCGCGTCGTCGCTGCGGAGGGGTGGACTAAGAGCGCGCTAGGTAAGCAGCAGCAATCCTTCCTATCTTTTACTTTATCACTCTTTTGTTTGACTGACCCGGCTGGCAAACCCGTTAGGCAACATGGTCAAGATCGACTCGTTCTTAAGGGAGTCGCAACGCGTACATGGGTCGGGGGCGGGTACGCAGCGTGTTCACCATCTTTGAACACAACAACTCCTTACTGATGATGTGTGTATTTCAGTGTCGATGCTGCGCAAGGTGGTCGCCAAGGACGGGTTTACGTTCGGAGACGGCACGGTCCTGCCGCAGGGCACCTTCGTGAGCGTCGCCAGCCGCCCTGCTAGGATGGATTCTGGTGAGCCCCTTCCTTCCTTCCTACTTCTCTCTCTCCGTACACTTATAGCGTAACGAACGGCAATATTTTGAACAGCGAATTACGCAAACGCGGAGGTGTTCGACGGCTTCCGGTTCGCGCGCGAACGCGTTGAGGCAGGGGGCGAAGGGGGTGTGTTCAAGCACCATATGATCTCGACGGGCGCGGCGCACCTTGTGTTTGGGCACGGGAAGCATGCGTGTCCTGGGCGGTGCGTTCAAACTCCTCGCCGTTCCTCCTACCACGCTCTCTTCCTTCTGATAAAGGAGTATCTGACATACTTTTTTTCCTTCTTTGCGCAGGTTCTTCGCGGCGGCGGAGCTCAAGGCGATGCTTGCGCACCTGTTGATCAAGTATGATATCAAGGCTCAGACAGAGGGTGTGCGCCCGAAGGACTTTGCGTTTGGGGTTATTAATGGGCCGGATCCGAAGGGGAAGATTTGGGTTAGGCGGCGGAGCGTGAGCTGTTAATGATTTTTTCTTCTCTTTGGGTTGGGACTGGCCCGCGGAGGGGGAGGGACGTATATGCGGCTGTGGTTGTTCAGGATCGGTTGTCATTGTTCGAATGTGGAATCAAATCAGAACAAGTTGAAAAATACTATGGTGGTTCAATTCAGAAATCTTGCCCTGAGATAACTAGCCTCGCCGTCGCTGCATGGAGGACGATCTATGTAATTATGTAAGGATTACATCGAGGGCACAGGCGGCGATGAGGCAATGGTAACTTAACTTGAGATCTGAATAAACTTGTAGGGTTACCCCAGGCCCTCGGGGTAAAGACCGCACAAAAAGCGAGAGCCAGCCGGCAAGAGTATGAAGAGCCGGCTAGGTTAGGTTGGTAATTGAGGCCGGAAAGTTAAGCAAGCGCTAGCCATCGTATGTACTCTTGGTTCAGTCTTCGCCTCATCCTTCTTGCTCACCCCCACACCAGCCAGCCAGGCTTATGTATTGGTGTCACGACAAACCGAGTGGTAGATGCCCAATCTGGATGTACGGTTGAAATATTTCGTCGTATGCATGTTACATCGTATGCATATTACACTGAAGCAGTATATTCGTACATGGCCATCCCCCTTCATTTCCTTCTTCGCGGTCGAACTCACACCCACGTCGTCAAGATTGAGTCGCGGTGTTGTAACACAGGTGGTCATCTTCCGCGAAGACTGTGGGCCGATGCAGTAGCACATGTCGCTGATTCTACATGGAGTCAGAGTGGTAAGATAAATAAATGAAATAGAGCACTTACAGAACTGCATTGCATGGATCGTCTCATCTGCACCCACTCGTCTTGTCCCCGGTTCCCCCAACTCACGCCCGGAAGTACTCTTTGCGGTCGGGGATGGGGACTGGGGCGGCCACAGGAAGATTGAAAGACACGACGCTGCTGCGTTTGCGGCGGGGGAGGTTCCCTGCAGTGGGGCCGAGATGTCCCTTTGCGGGGATGTTTGGGAACGCGGGGGCGAAGAAGAGGAAGAGCGTGAAACCGCACCGTTCGCGGAGAGTGCGCGTAGGTGAGACACTAGTTTCCGAGGAGAACGATGGAACGGTTTCTGAAGCGGAGAAGGGAGAGGTGAGTTGGGTATCCGACATGATATGTTTCTGGGATGCGTCAGCTGTTGGATAAAATGTAACAGGAAACGATAAGAACTTACTGTTACTTCGGAAAAACTAGGCAGTTTTTATGAATTTGGTGTGTGTGGTTGGGGGTGGTATGTGTTTTAGAGAGACGAAGCAGAGTTTATATATATTTCGGGGAATAGGGGGTGAGACATTTTTTGCATCCGCGATTTCACTGTTCCGCAACATTGAGACAGGGCTAAGGTATGGGCACTTCGGTATGTCTCAAAGTCAGCGTTTACAAGAGTCGCGGACCAAAGGAAGAGAAATATTTGAACCATAATGAAAGGCGAAAATTCAGCGAAAAAACAACGATATCTAGGATTCTGAGTGAAGCGTATGTGGTGTATAGTTTCACCGGATTGCTCAAGTATCTGGCATATTTCAGAGTCAAGTGGCAATCACTGACAAGCCCTTGAAGACAATGAGCGTCTGGAAAAAATCGATATTGCAACTTAAGCGCGACGCGCCGAGGTCACGCGGTGAGAAAATCACGTCACCCACACGACATTTCCCATCTGGTTCCTCCTCCTTCCTCCGACCCATGAGTTCTCTGGCGACAGTCAACGAGCTGCTTGCGGGCAGCGTCGGCGGTGCCGCCCAAGTCCTTGTTGGACAACCGCTGGACACCGTGAAGACGCGCGCCCAGATCGCACCCAGTGTGTTCTGACCCTTACGAAGTATGAGTCAATCTAACCCGAGTTTCGTACCAGAGGGGATGTTTGTGAGTGCAATTCTGGTAGAAGAACTCGCCATATCTTAACGGAGTGCAGAAAGGGCCAATGGACATAATCATGCAGACTGTGCGCAAGGAGGGATTTTTTGCGCTCTATAAGGGCAAGTCCCCGCCAAGGTTTGAAAGCGATTGGTATGGTGACTTGTAATAGGGATGGCAAGCCCTCTGCTCGGTATCGCGGGAGTCAACTCTTTACTTTTTGCCTCGTACGGCGTGTCTCGGCGCATAATCTCGCCTTTCCCTCTCACCCTGCCCGAAATCGCGCTTGCCGGTAGCATGGCGGGTGCCGCCAATGCAATCCTTGCCAGCCCAGGTCAGTTTTATTTGCGGTGGGGCTTGTGTTCTAAACGGCTGTCGGATTACCCTGCAGTTGAGATGTTCAAGGTGCGAATGCAAGGACAGTACGGGGAGAAGACCGACAAGCGGTTGCGGGTCGTTGCGCGCGAGATGTGGGCGGAGTGGGGCTTCCGCAAGGGCATAATGCGGGGGTACTGGGTGGGTTTTGTTTGAGCGCTAGCGATTCGGATTACTGGTTTCTCATTCTGTGTCACAGGTGACCGTTGCGCGCGAGATACCCGCATATGCTGGGTCCGTGCTCGACGCCCCGATGAAATCCATCTAACGGTAGTCGGATTCCAGCTTTTACACAGGTAGCACCATTGATTCCGTCTTTTTCTCCGCATACTAACCAGTCCCCCGCAGCGTATGAATTTTCTAAGCGGAAATTCAGTGCCAAATACGGAGAGCAGCTGCCCGTGTGGGCACTGTTAGCAAGTGGGTCAACCGGCGGCGTGCGTCCTTTTTGAGCCCGTTTTCCTCGTGTTCTGACTTGCTTCACTGCAGATCGCCTACTGGCTCTCGTGCTACCCCCTCGGTTGGTGGTTCTCTGAATATTCAACTCGAGATAGGTCAAAGACTGAAGAATATTGCTCTTAGACGTGATTAAATCGCGCATCCAGCTGCGCGAGACACCACCGACGGGTACGCCCGTGCAGTACATCGCGCGGGAGGTCAAGATGATCATCGCCGAGTCTGGGTTGTACGTCCATTTTCCTGGTTTCTTACCTTCCTCTTCGTTCATCGTCTGTCTTCCCCGCTGCCTTTATGATCAACTCACCTCGAATCTCAGCGCCGGCCTCTTCCGTGGACTGTCCCCGTCTTGTAAGTAGCCAGCTTTGTTTTCTTCGTCCGATAAGCTGATTTGGTGCTTTAGTATTGCGAAGGTGATTAATTATCTTCATCCTACCGCACACTTCAGATCGCCTATATTTTTTTGTGATGTGTACTGAAAAATTGTTCGGCCATCCAGTATCCCGGCGGCAGCCAGCACGTTCGCCGCGTTCGAGATTACACGAGGTGCGTCTCGTTCCCGATAATCCTGGTGAATATTCTGCACAGATACTTATCTTTGCGCAGAGTGGTTGGCGGGAGTCACTGGGGTCTGATCAGCTTGATTTACTACACACCGTGTGTCCGTCGGCCTACCCTTGGGAACCATTTTGAATCCGAACAACATCCTGAGCTCTCGCGGCTCCCGATACAATTCAAATGACTCGTACCTCGTCGAAACACAGCCCCAAACAAACATCACACAAAAACATGGTCCGTGCACCCTCCTACTCAACAACATGGTCCGTGCACGTTCTTTGCGCTATAAAATGTAGCCCCCGATATCAGAGACCTCACTTACCTAGATGGCATGGATCCCTTCACTGCCCGGGTCCATGAACCGCGTGCGCACTCCATGGCACGGCGATCACATCCATACAGGGTGTGCGCGTGGCTTGGGCGGGCTTCGGCTCGTCCACTATTACAATCTTTTCCTGTCCTGCGCTGGCCACTCGGCTGCGCAGGCCTTTTTTCCGCTTGGACGAGGCGCTAACCCTAACCCAAGGAACATCTGAACTATCTAAGTGTTGGATGCGAGGTGTTGAGTAGGACTGACTACACGAAGGCGCCGACTTTTTTTTTGCATCTCAAGAACATGTTTAGCCGTCAACTGCGCTCCACATCGTGAATAGATCGCCGGATAATGCCCGCACTTGGAGTGTTTGACCGCTCTTTCTCCAAGTCCGAATTGAGCGGGCGACTAATAATATGCTGGTCAGCCTGAACCTTGCTCCAGAAACCTCCGGCGTCAGCCAAAAGAACCCTTACCGACCATCCAACTTGATAATCTTGTTTCCAAGTGCATAAGCCGCCGGCGGTTTCAACAAGTATCCGAACCTTGCGGCTCGCACCTTGGTCCGTGATGTTTCTAAGTACTCGGTTCCCCCGGAACTTTCGCTGAATGTTTATTAATGTTTTTCCATTGGAAACCGACCTGACCTGGGCTCCCGCACCCTGCATTCCACTCAAAATCCCGAACATAGCCTTAGCTCACCAGAAAGCCGGGAACGTACATCCGCACTCATCGGCAAGCCTGGCTCGCACTACCATCTAGGGAGACCTGCACGTTTCTCCGTATATGCAACCCCACAGCCCAATCCTCCTGGGTCATCGGCTAGTTCTGGGCTATGAGTCTGTCCCTCTGTTGAGTTGGTTCAAGCTGAAGCCCTCTGCTTGAATATCCAACCAGCATACAGTTCTCGAAAAGCCTGGGTTGCTGTGCGTGCGGCGGACGATCTCGTAGTCTGTAAAGTGCCATTACTCAACCTTGCACTGACTTGCCCCTCTTCGTGTTTGACTATTTTAGATACGCGGCACTCGGCAACGCGTTTGCAAAGCTCTTAAATTTACTAGTAGCAGTGCAGTTCTTTCGGCTCCCAACTTCTGCCTCCAGCTCGACAGCAACTCGGCGTACCAGATTTACTGGTGGCTGGATGACCAAAATCCAGTTCTACATCAATTTCTGGTTGTCTTTTCCTCCCTACAGGTCGCTAATTCGTCCGCAGATGGGGAATATCTTCTGCAACACCAACGACGAAAGCAGCCCTCCCTTGCTCCTCGTTCAGCAGACGCGGTATGTTCTCAGTTTTCATCATCCACTGGACATAATAGGCTGACATTCCGCCCCCCGCAGCAACGTTTTACTTCCGTGACCGCGGCTTCGGCGCCTGTGAGTGGTAGATTCAGAACTCGGTTTTTATCGTTGCACTTGGAGAGCCGCACTATGATGGCGATTCCCACTGCGGGTCGACCGTCACTAGGATATGCGCATCAATCACTTCTCCTTCACGGAGATCTATTTATCCGCTGGTGAGAAAATAGAAAGCAAGCCATCTCTCGTACGTTGGCAATAGTGATTCTCCTACTCCTGGCTTGGCTTCGAGCCAAGAAGCCGAAGCCGTGGTTTGACAAGCCAAGCCAAGCCATCATCTGAGTTCGGGAGGCCAGGACGAACCAATTTGAAGCGTTTTTTTAGGGTGAACGCAATTCGGATTCAAGTCGAATATTATCCGGAATTGAACCAAGGTGGAACTTCACGTAAGTTTGGTCTTCGTCCGTCATCATATTCCGCTTTGATGTTGCCTTTGATGTCTCTTGATGAAACAGAAAATAGAGAGCAAGCCAAGGCTTGGACCAAAGCCAAGTCACACGAAGAACATCACTAGTTGGCAACACTATTCAACCCTTTTAGAACGGAAAACTTCTGAATTCAACGGAAGCGACGGGGCGCGAAGCACGCCTCCACGCTCTTGTTATGAATCAAATCAGGTTCATTCACCTCCTGCATGAGCTTGATCCTATGTTCAATGGCTAGGAGGCGATGTTAGCTACCGATATGTTCAAAGCCACAACTCAATGAAATACAACCCTTGTCTGACCTAGTGCTGGCCATAAATATGATATGCAAAAATATATTTTGAATATATTCGAATACATAAGAATACGATACGGCCCAGGGACGGCCGCCAGAAGATAAATCCGACTGAATATGAATACAATACAATATGAATATGATATGATACAAGCCCCGCCGTATTCAAATATATTTGGATACAGTTAAGGAACCATTTAGGCCGCCCCGGGACCTCAACCGGCACCAATCGGGTCGTTAAATCCTGTCCGGCACCGTGGAAGTGAGTCTCGAATCTGTGTTCGCCGCCTTCCGGCCCATGAATCTAACTGCCAAATTCGTCGATGCCATCAGAAATGTTGTGATCTCAACGTCGAAGGCTGGCTCACCTCTGACATCACGATTTACCAAGCAAATTTGACCTCTGAACTGCGACCTCCGGAGCAAGGATCTCGTCAATCAAGGCCTGTTTTTTTCCAACCAAAGTTACCTCAGAATCTATTTGAATATATTCAAAATATATTCATATTCACTCCCAAGAATATGAATACAATACGCTACAAATATGATACGGACCGCGGAAGGTGAATACGATACGCCATTTGACGTATCGTGTTCGTATTTGGCCAGCACTAGGACACTGACCATTCACATGCCAAGAGCCCCAAACTACTAGCATGTGGGGTTCTATAAGAGGCACGCATCGGGAGAAGAACAGTATTATCCGGCGACATTCCATAGAAAACCGCAACTGTCGGGAAGGAATCAAAAACGGCAATTTGCCAACAGCCCGACGGCAACGGCGAGGAGAGTATACGGAAGGTTGTTAGTCACTGTGGAGCCGCACTTTTGAATGGCCAGTTCATTGGGTGTATGGAATAAGCCATAGGCAGCATAGCCTAGAATGATCGGGACGTTGGGATGTTCCCGGAAAAAAATTGCCCTTGGAATCCCGTCAGCAGCCGATGATCGGTGCCTGAACTTTAAATGGTCTATGAGTGAACCTGCGGAGCTTGGATGGCTCTCTGGTAACGGAAGAAAATTGGGATTCACAGCGCATTGATATGCTGTTCGTTTTGGAAAAAAAATAAAACGATATATATGTGTGGTTCACCTTGTATTCCGTCTCGCTGGGACGGCATTCACATGTTTGTGAGCAGGTCATTGAATATGTGGGAGGCAGACCATATTTATTTGCTCAATAATATTTATGTGAACTGGTCCGAACTCGCCTCCAATATATATATATGTGGCCGCAATATATATATATGTGTGTGGCCGCAATATATATATGTAGCCGACATCTAATATATGTGTCGGAGACAGTCGGCACCGGCGCAGGCGATGAGCGGGAGGGTCCGCTAGTCGTTGGGCGGGAAAGATTGGGGTACACCGCCCCACGGCGGCGTCGCATTGGTCGTTGTTCAAACTTCAGAGATGGGATCCGCGGGCCGATGTTTGTCTTTATTTGACTGAGGCCTCCGCAGTACATGGCTTGCCTTCAACCTCCGCACACGCGTCTTTGCGACGCGTCAACATAACGCCGTGGGTACTTTGTGACCTGACGCGTCGAGTTTTGGCCAGACCTGGCCAAAATATCCCGATTTCTTTTGCAGCAAGTACTTACAGTACGCCACTTGGAGCAACCGTAACCGTAATTATACGGGTATACGGGCGGTTCAATACGGTGCGGGACCCGTACCGTAACGGTGCTCGCCGGCAAAATTTACTGGACGGGTGACGGTACGGGTGAGCACCGTAATACGGGTGAGCGCTATTGAAATCATTTTGGGCAACATTTGTTGCTTGCTGGCCGTTCCTTGAGGTAACTGGAGATGAAACAGGGTATTTGCATGCCCTCAGAAAACTTACCAGCTCCAATGAAGGCTGATACACCAGGCAGTGAGACATGAGACGGCCGTTACTGGACGGTTCAATACGGGGCGGTACCCGTACCGTATGGGTCTGTGCCGCACTCTGATACGGTACGGGTACCAGCCGTCTGTGTCAGATAAACGGCCGTACGCGGTACGGCCGTCTACCGTATACTGTACGGTTTCATGCCCTACTCGTTTGTCATCATACACACACTCCTTTGCATTCCCCACTGCGAGCGTCCTCGAGAAGGAGAAGCTATACCGGTGGATCAAGGAGCTGGATGGGTGTAGGTTCGTGTCTGAGACTCTCACCGCCAGGTCTGTAGTGCCGGCTGGTGCGGTGCGTAGATTAGCCCACAGAATAATATTGATATCCTAAACTTTCCCGCTTCGAGAACGCAAGTAAACAAATTTATATTCAAGACTGGGAGACTCTACAAGCACGGCAAAGGGAGTTGAACGTCTAAAGTAACCCATTATAAAACTTCACGATCGCTGCAGCACAACCATTGGCAATGGCTTCGTCGGGGAGAGTCATGTTGGCGCATTGGGTGGCCATATCGCGTCTGCACGACTCGGATAAGCAGGGGTGCATCAAAGTATCCTCCTTGGTCACCATGCTCGCAAAATCGACGAGCCTCATCGGAACGTCAGGATGCAACAACTCCCTGCCAACTTTATCGAACCAAACTTTGGGCCATACCGACAGGCAGGTTGTGTGGCTTTGGCACTCCCATGACGGGTCGCTGGCCATCTCGAGCGGAACGAAGGCCATACGGCGAATCTCAGCGTCCTGGATCTCTTGCGCCTTTACCAACAGCGAGTATACCTTCCAGCCGATGCAGCAAAGATCATTCTCAGTCAGACAGGTGAGCCTGTCCTCGAGGATTGTCTTCACGGCAGGCTGGACCCAATGGGCAATGCCGAACCTGCCAGCAAGCTGAAGGCGGCGGGAAGGGACAAGACACATGCGCTCGAGCATTGCGATCGCGTAGGTCTTGCCAGCTTTGATGTCCCACATGTCCGAGAGCTTGAGGAGGTGGGCAAAGATTCTTTCACGATCCGGGTCAGCGCTGAAAGAGTTCCATTCACTATTTTCCCGATCAGCATAAGCCGTGACACCGTACAGGACAACGTACGCGCGATAAAGCCATAGTAAGAAGTCATTGAATTCCTCCGTGTTCGTCCCGGGCAAATACAGAGGGTAAAGTGATGTTCCTTCGCGGGTAGGGTCATCAAGGGCCTTGTTGTCTGGGATCGACAAAATGCTTCGCATGACATCGGAGAGCTTCATGAGCATGCTCAAGTGAATCTTGTAAATTGTGGAATCATCAACCTAGTGAACCGTTGGCTGTGAAGGACGCGGTGGGGCACCATAACAAACACGTACTCTGACCACAATGGAACCGTCGTCGTACCAATATGCAATGTGCTGGACAAACTGGCCAGTATTCTTGACCGGCTCAAGGCGTCTCTCATTCGCGTTGTTGTTGCTGCTCATGGTGGGCGGTTGCAAGTGGGTGCTGAAAGACAAAGAAAGAAAATTGAATCGCAACCGAGACAGTCGCCAGGTACAGTACAGGCATCAAATCTTGTTTAATTTGGAACTTGCAGCCAGCCACTTTGTGGGCGCATGCCTCCACGCATCAAATCACGTCCAATTTCGGACTTGCACTGAACCACAATGGTGCGTCCGCTGCCCCCACTCCCACTGCATCCAGGAAACACGCTGTGGTCGCCGAATGTATACAATGCCTACGACGCCTTGTTTAATACTTTCTGCCATGCTTCAAGTGCTCTTTTTCAAGATGCAGACGCAAAGCGCCTTGCATTCCACACCGAAAATGCGACTCGAGAGCTAGTTCCCATTCTAAAGGCTTTTGAGGCACATGCAGCTCAAGAGCAAATCCCACTCCCTTGGGTGTACTCTTGCACCGAAGTTGTAGGGGAACTTATTGTAGCGTTGTGTCAAGCTCAAGAGATTGTGATTGCGAGGTCAGGTGTTTTTATTTTGACTTTGGAAACAAATTGGAGTTGATTTTGCTTTTGCAGTGAGGAAAGCAATGTTGCTTTTGTGGAGCCAGTCAAAGTTGTACGGACCGGTAAAAGGGGCCGTCCACGCAAACAGCTCAATGCCGCGTTGGTGGAGGAAGCGATGAAATCACATCGCCGAATCTCTCTTACAACCCTCGCTAAAATCATGAATATTAGTCGGCCAACACTCAGGAAATACCTGAAGGAGAGCGGGGTTTACTCTCAATTCACAGCCTTGTCAAAATCCGAGCTTGATAGCCTCGTAAAATCCTTTCGTGATGCTAAGCCAAATTCTGGTGTCCGATACCTGATCGGGTTTCTTCGCAGACATGGGCTTCGTGTGCAGAAACGCCGGGTATACTCAGCAGTCCATCGCGTTGATGGCCTTGGACGTGTTGTTCGCCAGCGCCGGGTGATCAAACGCAAACCTTACGAAGTCTCGTGGCCACACGCACTCTGGCATGTTGACGGACACCATAAACTGATCTTATGGGGGATCGTAATCCATGGTTTTGTTGATGGATACTCTCGCACAGTAAGCACCTTCGCAATGTTCAAAAGAAACAGATTTAATTGGTACGGGTCTTCAGATAACAGGATTGCGTGCGAGCACCAATAACAAAGCCGCCACTGTACTTGATGTTTTTCTGAAGGCGATTGGGGAATATGGACTCCCATCACGCGTTCGTGGGGATCATGGCGCCGAGAACAAAAAGGTTTCCGTCTATATGATTTTGAAGCGTGGCTTAGGTCGTGGATCATTCATATGGGGCTCGTGAGTAGCTCCACCAGTTGAAAAATACCTTGGACTGAATCAATTGTACAGATCCACCAACAACACTCACATCGAACGGCTGTGGGTCGAAGTCGGCTCACAATTTGCACGCCGGTGGAGGGCTTTTTTTTATCGCCTCGAGGCCCTTCATGGCTTAGACCGAGGAAACCCACACCATCTTTGGCTTCTGCACCTTCTCTTTCTTGACCTCATTAACCAAGACTGTGACGATTTCCGTGCCGATTGGAATTGCCATCCAATCTCTGGCGAAGGTCACGATCAGAGTCCAGAAGTGTGGATAAGAGCTGAATGTAATTGAATTGTCACTAAAAAAATACAGGACATGTGCTTTATTGGACAGGTGCGCGAGGGGGTGTACTTGGACGATTGCGAAGGTGTCCACCCCGACGTGATTCAGCGGTACTACGGGACTCACGGCCCCGAACATCGTCAACTGCCCGGACAGACAGGTGCCGGCCAGCTCGACGATGAGGAGATCTCCCTTCTGTCTGGTGATCTTGACGACAATTTAGAGGACGACGACGATTTGGAAGAGAAAATTGAAGAGGCGCACGCAGAAAACTTTCATCATGAAGCCGTTCCTGTTCCAAAGCATTCAAATCCATTCGACGACGATGAATCTATGCAGCTATTTTACGACGCACTTGATAAGGCCATCCACGATAACATTATTCCGCCTGGATATGGTTTGTTGCCAGAAGAGTGGGATGACGGAGAATACCCAAGCTTTGAAATATTGAAGTCGGGTCGGCGCGGTGGTAGGCAGCTTCGCATTGACCTCCCGGATGCTATTTGGAGGCCACGGGCGGAGATGTGGGGACGCGCGTTGGCTATATTAGACCATATTACCTATGTCAATGAAGCTTCTGGTTAATTGCATGGCAACGAGAGACAAATTTCATTGGACATGCAGCCGTTGCAGCAACGTACCTCTCTTTCCACCGCTACCACATCCCTCTCATGGCTTCGTCCTCCTCCTCAGGCTCACACTCATATCTGGCAGCAGGCGAGTGCACGGCACAGGATGACGAGATCAAGGATGCCGAATGTATTTGCCCGGAGTTTCGTCAGTTGAAAAAAACCAGCCTCTGCGCTGAATGCTATCACGAACACAGCGACCATCTGCAACCCACAGACAGTGGTAAGAAGGTCCAGACAATCCTCAACAGTATTCTTGGTGGTAGCTCGGCTTTGTCGTCGACTCGCACTCTGGAGAGTATCGGGAAAGCGCGAAAACAGCTGGGGACGTCTGGTAGTAGTTCTAATGCCACATCAGGAAAAATCCCGTAGGGTACCTAGCACAATATAGCTGAGATAGCTGTCATAGCACGGTAGCTTGACCCCTGTTATATACTGATAGGCAGGAGGTATAGACTGCTATAAAGTTCGCCATAGCCAAGTATGGGACTAAAATAGCGCGCATAGCGCTGTAGCGTTATAGCCTCAATAACCTCAATAGCAATATATAGAGCTCAAGAGCTCAGATACTTATGGTTCATGCTACAAGAAGATGGAAAAAAAATAGGATATATATAATATGAAATAGGACAATGAACAAGAGGCAGCTAAGTACTACAGTTTATTCCTCAGACCAATCACCACTTTCACCCTCACTCGACTCGTCCTCGTCGTAGTCGTAGTCCCAAGTTACGGCACCCAGCCCAAAGGGGCTTTGGAGAGTGCCGATTTGAAGGCTGTAGGCGCGAGGGGCTGAATGTCTGAATAGCAACTGCGAAGCGCGGTAAGCACCGGGGTCTTGGAGAGAGAACAAGCACTTACTGTCCCATGATGTAAGCGCGCGCCAGGATGTCGTGGTGCGCCGTGTGCTTCTCAGAATTGCCCAGGCCCCCGAGGCACTCTTGACAGACCGAGCGATATTCGACGGCAGTACAGGGATGTCGGTCTTGATCCCCTTAGCCCAATCAGCAATGCAGGACACAGTTAGAATATACCATACAAAGAACGATGACAACGTACCACAGCAGTGGTAGAACAACATGAGATGCTTGATGAACCATGCGACGAGGCATATGCCGAGGATAGTGTAGCTCGGCCTCATTGTTGCCGTACGTGGCGACGTCCGTCTGCGAGGTGCTGCGTGAGGCCGGTGGATGCCGATGACGTTGAGAACACTGCGGACGGTGATGTGGAAACGAAGGGAAAGGGCCCGGTAGGAAGCCACAGCTGGCGTACTTTGAGGTATGGAGACAGTGCCACAGTGTATTGCAATGCGTTGCAGAGAATCGAACTTGAGGGCTTGAGAGAGGGTGAGGATCTTGAGGGAATTGGGATTCTTGAGGTTGGCGGGGGACAGCTTGCGAAGACCAGAGACGAGAGGCAGGTGGCGGTCAGAGATGGGGGGAAGAAGAGAGAAGATGGAGGGACAGAGCAACGAACCATTTGATGGGCGTTGCCACGCACGTGAACTTGACGTCCGGATCATGATCCGGCGGAGTTTGAATGACTTGGGAGATTCGCACTTGAATCGCTCGCTCACTTATCGCTCTCACTCGGCGAGCACCTCGGAAGGTAATCTGGGCTACCTCAGAGGGTCTTATAGCCTGATTTCTTATGGTATGTGACTGTATTTATGGTGTTGGTTATGGAGATTGGGTTTTGAACTTCTCACGGTCTCCGCTCCTCGTTTGAAACTTCGTGCATTCACCTCTGTATGATTTTAGACGTCGTCGGACAGTCCAGGGCAAACTCTGATCTGGGGCTCAGACTCCAAATCATTCACGATGGATTCTGATGGGTCTGATTGTTGCAGAAGGTGGAAAAGCTGAAAAGCATGAAACGGTCGGAAGGTAATAAACAAACACATTCAAAAAGCATCACTGAACGCTGAAAGGACAGCAGCTCACCCAAAAAACTTGCAAATATATTGATGACGTTGTGGTAGTATTTTGGCTTGACCCATTCTTGGTAGCGCATCTTTAAAGTTTGTAGCTCATGTAGGGAAACATAGCATATGCGCGAAGATATGTAGCTCTCAGTAGCTTGGCCTACAAGCTATGTCGGGGTCCATAGCTATCGGCCAGAGCTATCATAGGACGCTAGCACTATGTACAAGCAAGGCGAAGCTATTGGAGCTATAGACTGCTATTTTTGTCTCCATATCTAACCGGCGAGGTTTTTCCCAGGGACTTTTTCCTGATGCAGGGCAGCCAACCTAGAGTCCAATAGAGGCATGCGTCCTTCGCGTGTGGAGGGACAGAACAAGAGCAAGGCGAAGGGAAAGGTAAGTACATCCGACACAGCGTCGATCATATTGATTTATCACCCCTTCGGCAGGCAAGGGAAACAAAGGACAACTCTACGAATTTCAAGGTTGTGTCGATCCACATCTTGGCTTGTGGCACAGAATTTATTGTGAGTCAATTCAGACCTTGTCCAGCAGTAACTGAGGGCTCGCAGGATGGTGTCCTCAGCATTCCCAGTCCTCACGACCGAACTCCGGCCAGAGTCGACATCCAGACTGCTCAGAAGCATGGTCTCGCTGTCTTGAATGACCAGGGAGTCACTCTGGATCGTAACTGGATACATGACGAACTTTCGGAGACCCTCCAAGACTTACTTCCCCATCCCTTCACTTACTTCCACAACCTGCAACTCGAATCTGGACAGCCTTCATGGCACCTCGCAGCTATTGGGAAAAATAGAAGGCTCGATATCGTCCCGTCACAATACCCTACTGGAGCGGAGGCCGACTACAACAAGGGTGCTGGTACATCGGGATGGCGCAATAATCGTTTGTGGATAGGTTGGAAAGTGCTACATTCAACTTGCCCTACTAGACATTGACTGTGCACCACTCCAGTTTCACGGGAACCTATTCCCTATAATGTTCGTAAAGACTGGATTAGCCCGGAGGCTCTGGCTTTTCGTGTTCTCTCGGAAGGTTAGTTTGTCAACGTCGCTGCCAGATCCATTTCATGTGTGTTTTCTAGATGTTCCTGTCGACAGTGCTGATAATTCTGACGACAATGTCGAGGAGTGTCTCCCCAAACCACGTCGATCTAAGTGTCGCTCAACAGTGAATGCCAACGAAGATGAGCCAGACAGAAAGAAACGGAGGAGCTGTATGTATTCTATTACTCTCCATCTTCTACCTGACTGACCTCCTGTACAAAGCGGCGTCTTCCACCAACGACTTCAACCTCCCTGATATTTTCACGGATGCAGTGGCGCGGGACATCATGGGTATGGCTTTCCATAGACTCAACTAAATGCCGTTATCTGACTTCTACATTAGGCTCCGATTGCATTGATTTAACTGCGGCAGATGATCCACCGAGCCGCCATTCCACACCCGACATCCTTCGTGCATTTCGCGCAGCGCAGACCCCCCGCCAAAACCGAATGCTGTTGATCCCAAATTTTCTGACGGGTTCAAGGTCAATATGACCTTGGGGACCCGTACGCACAAGGCTGAACATACAACTTTTAGACTCCCTATGTCTCCCTCCACCTTAGAATCCAACGGACGCCGAATCAACATGACGTACATTTTCGATTTCTTGGACTGCGACTGGCCTCGATTACTCGTCTTCTTGGACTATTACTGCAGTCGCCACTGATTGTTACTCTACTGTTTTCTTGGACTCTTTCGGGCAATTGCCGCCATTATACCTTCTTGTTTCTTGGACAATGAGCTATATTACTTACGATCTTGACATAGAACTAGATACCCTGTACATAGAACCATTTACTGTGAATTATTCGTTTTCTTGTACACTGTGTGGTCATTGAGGTAGTTGAACTGAATTCAAAGCCCGAGTTGGCAGTATCACGCCGGCATGCGCGAATAGTCGACCTCGAAGTCGGCTGCAGAATCTGCGTGAAAGTCATCCAGGCACTGATTGATTGGCGGACGAGAGTGAAGCTCCTTCCTGCGAAGGTTGAGAAGGGTCGCCGGAGCAATGCTGAGCTGGTTTGAAGCCTGATCTCCTTTGCAAGCTAATTGCTCCGCCCGCTGAGAAACAACCAATGAGCGACACCAAAATAATAATTGACGAAGCAGAAACTCACACTGCACTCGCGTCCGTAAAGCACACCAAAATACAGCTGCCGCGGTCATTCTAGCCTCAAACCATTCTCCCGTGCAGGCGCTCAATGATCTAGTTGGCAGCAGAACAGGTCTCCTCGCGTGCGATGTTGCTGAGGACGGGGCAGTCAAGCAGAACATTGATGCGCTAAGCACAGCAGATGAACATAGAGGACATATGTCATATTTGTTTGGTGTATGTAGAGATAATTGTAAGTACATGAGCCCATAACTGTACGCGAGTACCCTCCCGAAAATTATACGCGCGACGACTACTCCCATCCACTACCAGTGGCACCAGCGTCCCATTCGGACGCGGCAGCAGCGGGCTCTGTGGTCCAGTCGGTGGAGGCACCGCCGGGGGTGGGGTCCGCAGCCCAGTCGAGGGCACCTGTAAAAACATTAAATGTATGAGGGAAGGACAAAGAGGGAGAGGAAACTCACCGCCATCGCTGACGAGCCCGGGGTTGATGGCGACCGGCGCAGTCCCTCCGACGTCCCACTCGGCCGCCTGGGCAGGTTCCTCGGTGCCCTGAAGCAGCGCAGCCTTGGCCTCCGCCTCCTCCTTCTGCTGCTTCTCGACGTCTTCAGGGTCGCGGTAGAAGAACAGGTCGACCATGACGCTCCACCCGTTGCTCGTGCGCGGGATGGTGTCTTGCAGACGGAGGATCTCCCGTGCGAGCAGCCACCAGATCAAGCCGATGGAGTGGCGCGTCTTGTTATTGGTGGGGATGGCGATGTCGACGAACTTGAGCGGGGCGTCGGTGTCGCAGAGGGCGATGACGGGGATGTTGACGTAGGATGCCTCGCGGATGGCCTGATGTAGTGGGTGAAGGACCCGGGGATGAAACAGCCCGCGATGGCCTGTGCGCCAGTGTTGGTGGCGTACTTGAGCACAGCGCGGTGCCCGTACGGCCGCGCGGAGATGACACAGACATCGTTCGGGTTCTCAATGGCGGCGATGATGCGCGCGGCGAAGACGAGCTTCTCCCATGTCTTGCCGATGTTCAGGATGTGGATTCCTGGGTCCTATTAGCCCAAGCTACAATGGAGCGAATGGACCCCACCGTCAGGACGTCTCTTCCGGACATACGGCTCCATCTGCTTGTCGCAGTTTTGTGGCATTGCGCAGCAAGAAGGAGCTGGATTTCCTCCTCAGTCGCACTGAGGACGGCGGGCAGTTTCGAGGCCAGGCTGGGTGTAAAAGATACCTGCGAACGAAAAGAATTCCGTCAGCACCGAAAAAAGGCACATCTGCTTTTCCAGGCCCGCACCCAGGTCAAATGCGGCTCGTTTGGGCTGATTAGAGGGTATGGGGACTGACCGTAAAGCTTATAGACACTTCCTGTCGGCTTGGACGACCTTGACAGAGTTTTTGGGTTGCGGAAAGCTGGTGCTGGCGATTTCGAAATGGACCCCGCATGCAAGAACGATTCCCCCCAGAACTCCCCCACCCCGACCTTGATCAGTGTCGATGCGCGGCAATTTGAGAGTCACGGTCCACGGAGCAAGGTTTTGACCATGTTGAGTAGAGTTTGACCCGCTGCCGGAGCCTGATTCGTGGAGGAGCGGTGGTCGCGTCGAGGTGTTAACAACAAGCAGCGCGAGGTGGTTGGGTGCTTGCTGACTGGGAGCTGGCGAGATGCGGGGTGACAGCAGGATTGCGGAGATCGCAGCCAAGCATAGCCAAGCATCGGCCCTCGGATCCGCGCTCCGAAGCTTGAACAACGGCCGACGCGACGCCGCTGTGAGGCGGCGTACCCCGAACACTGGACCCAATGACCGGCGGAAGGCTCATGCTCATCGGCGTCGTCGTTGCCGACAAGATCCGATACATAAATTGATGTTGGGACTCACGTATATTAGATGTTGGCCACATATATATACATGTTGGCCACATATATATATATGTCGGCCTCATGTATATATATATATCGGATGCGAGTTCAGACCAGTTCATAAATATTATTGAGTGAATAAATATGGTCTGCCTCCCACATATTCGAGGACCTGCTCACAAACATGTGAATGCCGTCTCAGCGAGACGGAATACAAGGTGAGCCACACATATATATTATTTGATTTTTTTTCCAAAACGAACAGCATACATTGACATGCAAGGCTCCAACCGTTTTCTTGTATAAGCATTTATACACGATTTTAATCGTTTACGTTTCCTTTTAGCTTACGGGCGGGTCGAAATGGTGTACACGGTTTACACGGTTCCGCCCCAGGTTGTCGGTAAGACCTTCCCGGCCCGGCACGCTTAGCTCCTTTCTCGCTAACATTCGCATGGTCAATGTTGCTCGAGCCACTGTCGTACCCGAAATCGCCCCCTTAAGCGAGCTAAATCATTTTGGAACGCATTCAACAATTATGATAGTGATGGCGCGGGATTACAGGCACCAGCTTCTCTGTTGAGCGACTCTTCTCACTGCGCACCATCTGAGATCTCTGGCATGAGTCTCGGGCGTCGTTGAAGCCAAACACGAATGTAGAGGCATTTCTGAAAAAGATGTGGATCAAGGAAGGGCTCCTGAAAAAGGTGACGTTGGGTTGTGGGAGGAGATGGTAGGGGTAGTAGGATGTATGCGCCCCCACAAGACCGCGTATAAACTATTTTAAATTGTTTAAACCCGTTTCCGTTTATTGTACCCGTCTCCGTACACGAAAAATAAAAGGTTGAGACCTTATCATGCAGTAATGATAACAATGCCGCTCCGTACTTACTCCGCCCCATATAATTAAGTGTGAGCGTATTCGCACCTGCGTCAACGGAAGTGGGCTTGGTCCATTCGTTCGGTTGTCGATCTCACGCATTGTTTATGAGATGAAACCAAATCTGCAGGTGGTCATTCTTCCGTGTCCTCGACGCCTTCTAAGTACTGACTACATCCAGAGACAAAATTACACTGTTTCCCCCGCGGAGTTGATAATCAGATTTTCAGAATCCAAAAGTTTTGTCATCTGAGTTGTATACAGTCCACTGAGCGAAGTTCGGGATGAGTGAGAATTGGCTAAAAACAGATGGACTGGGCACTGAGCCAAGTGTTCTGCTGACAGCCGCATTGGTCGGAAAACCCCGAGTGATGAAACGAGGGGTTACCGATGTCAGCTTTCCGTTCGCGGACACGAAAGCCAGGGACACTTAAAGAGGTCCTTGGCGTGCGCGTTATCGCAACCTCCGACATGCATTTTCTCCCTGTCCTGTCGTGCCTCCTAGGCATCGTTGGTTCCGCTGGCGCGAGACTTGCTTGGAACCAGACCGAGTTTCTCTTCATATTCGGGGATTCCTACACTTCGACAGGCATGCTTCCTGTAGTTCCCCCTTCAGAAGTTCAGCGCTGACAAGGGGCTCTCCAGGATTCGACCTCTCAAATGGCGTAGATTCTGTGGATCCTGGTCAGGTAGGTGACTTCAGTGGCCTAATGAATTGATCAAAATTCCTCGCTAGACTTCTTCCAATGGACCCAATTGGGTGCAGGTACTTGACGATACGTATAACGTCGCTGGAACCAAGGTCTGTCCCTCTCAGCCGCCAAAAGAAATATCTAGTTCCGACTGTTTTACGCTATAGATCTTCAACATGGCTTTCCCAGGAGTGACCATTGACGCCGGCCTGGTCGCCCCCCATCTCCCTACCACCTTGTAGACGCCTCTCATTTTATACCCGGGCGCGCTAATGGAGACTGTCAAGATCCATGGCCGATCAAGTAGCGCAATTCAACGATATCCTGGCGCCCAAACCGATCGGCGCCCAGTGGAACAGTTCCAATGCGTGAGTTGGACGATGTCCCTGAACACCACCACCGAGATTCTAGACCATCTGATTAGACTCTTTGCCGTGTGGATCGGAATAAATGATTGTGTACGACCCATATTCTTGTTGAACCCGTTAACTGATCCATCGCTGCTAGATTAAATCTTTCAACTTGGTGGGCAAACCACAATTCCTTGCACCAACTCTTTTCAACGATGATGCAGACGAGCACAACTCAGCCTGCTTTCAACGAAATCCTCATGGCGCGTCTCACCACTCTGGTAGTTTAGATGCACACTGTTATGTTCATTGGTTAGCTAATCCTTGAACAGGTTGAGGAATTCTACTCGTCTGGCGCGCGCTCCTTCTTGTTCCTCACCGTCCCCCCAATCAGTCGTACTCCTCGCTTCTTGGCACAAGGGTCCATCGTCGCGGAAGGTCTCGCCCCTCATATTGCCGACTATAACACCCAACTCTCCAACACCATGAGCGTTTTCGAAGAATCGCACGAGAATTTTGAGGCGACTGTCTTCGACAGCCAGCCGATATTCAACACGCTGCTAGACAATGCAGAACCGTACGAGATCTCACCCCAACTTTAATGTTCACTTATTTTCGGCCATAGTCTCGGTTTTTTCAACTCAACCGGGTATTGTGGGGCGTACCTGAACGGAACATCTTCCAGATCCACGGAAATTCCGCCCTGTTCCGTCGTCTCTACCTACTTGTGCGCGCTTTCTGTGTTCAACAGAATTTTACGGGACTAAAATGATGCGGCAGTTGGCTCAACGACCTACATCCCATGTTTACAGTTCATGAGTATGCGATCTTCCTCACCTCCAACTACATCGCACTGACTTCATTGTTCCGCAGGATTCTGGTGCATGCACTAGCCACAGTCCTCGTTGCTTAAGCATAGAAAGGATAAAATACTTACGTAGTTGAAAATTTAGGAACTAATCTCGATGTATTATGTTTCTGTTGAAAAATTCACATTCATTTCTCCCAACATGCTGCTCTCCCAGCGCCAATGTTTGCGAGTAGTAAAGCCTGATCACCCCTCTAAGCCTGGAATCTTCGTCCTTCCCGCAGGCACTTGCCGAGACAATGCCAAAACCGCTATAGGGGATGGTTCTTCCATTTATTTCAACAGAAGTCATGGTAACTGAGATACATTCGAGTCCATTTGGTCGGAATATTCATATTGATAGCACGACGTGGCCCGTTCAACCGGTGATGTCAGACGCCCAAGAGCTGACGGCAGTGGCAGCGTGCTCTAGCTCCACAGTGCTGAGCTGGCATCAGAAGGCCATGTCTGCATCACTACTTGGCGTTCTCTCCGCATTCGCCTATCTAGCGAACGTCTTCGCCCTCCAGACCACGACCCCTGCCCTGTTCTCCGTGCAGACCTTCAACGCCTTGCAACAGTCTCCCGTTCCCACGCAAGGAGTATGAATGCCTAGGAAATCCTGGTCAACTTGAATTCTGGTGTGCGACAGGCAGGAATGAGTCGGCTTGAGCCGAGATCAAAAGAAAGAAGAAAGGACGGTAGCAATTTTACTTATGGCTCAACCCTGACTCCAAGGGCCCGGTCTCTCGGATGTACACTCTCCTCAATCACGCTTCTCGAAGATGAATGTATTGCAAACGCTCTCGGCGTTATCCTCTTATCAGCTGTTCATTTTTCTGGCTCTCAGCTTAACATCGGCCGACCTATCGAAGGTCAGAAATTACGGCGGGAAGCCCAGTAGCACGCCGTGCGCATTTGAATTCAATCAATCAATTCGCAGCTGCACACCACGCGCTGCTGTTCGGGAGGAGGTTGGGTGGGTGTGAGCAATCGAAGAGCCATTCGGAGGAATTGGGCTTGAATGGGACATTCAAGGGCTTGAAAGTGTCGAATTTCGCGCAATGGCCTGGGGGTAAGAGAGTCTAGCGTATTGTTGTGCGGGCCGTGTTTGATATTCTTCATGGTGAGGAAGACTTTCAATAGGTTTACTTGATCAAGAACGCTCAGAGATTTCAGCGAAACATCATCGTACAAGCCGCACCCTGTCATCATGTACGTCTGACCGCCAGCCATCAGTGTGTGGATGTGTGGATGCGACTGCTGGCACGAAAGATAATGCAGATCAGCTCGAGGGACAGACGGTAGGCAGGAAAGTGCAAGGGACGTACCCGGGTGATCGGATTATCAGGGCCAGTTTTTGACGATACGTCCCTCGACCGTCCGCACCAACTGCCTCTGCTCCTTAGCGAGCCTCCGGTAAATCTCCTGGTAGTTTCGAGGCAACGCCTGCACCACGCCGAGCGCCTTCATGTCGAGCGCGAAGCAGAGCCCCTTGATGCGCGCGAAAAAGTCCTCGTCCGAAGAATAATTCGAGCCGAACCGGGTGAGATCCTCACTAGTCCCATCCCAGAAGACGTACTCCTTCCCGGCGGCGACGAGAAAGGTGGGATACGGTGCGTCTACGTACGCTAGGGGGCGCAGAGGCTTTCCGGGTACGTTAAAGGTATGGTGGATGATCACTTCTGCTTCGATGAGGTTGTGCCATTCTTACGGGATCAGGAAGAGGTCGCGGTCGGCACACTTCTCCCAGTCGCAAGAGAACAACAGGGGGAGAATTCTTTGGGGGAAAGTGGGGAAACAGGCGGCGACGATCTCATCTTCTTCGGCGCTGCTGTTGGCTCTGCAGGGGAGTTTCCAATAAGGCTAGATATAGTTAGCGCCACATGTGTTGGACAGGTTTGTTTGAATACCCGTTTGGCCTTTGGTGACATGGCCTTGGATACCATGTCAGACACAAGGGTGTCTACTCCGCAGTTCCTGAAAAGTGCGCATCAATTGCGATAGTAGGACCATGCTAATTCAACCCCTTACGCGTCAGATGGCAACTGTTCCCTGGCAGGGCGTGAGCAGAAATAGGGCCGTTTAACAAGGGTGCTGGTGAAAGACACCACGAGGTTGCGGCCTCCGCCTCGAGGTAAGAATCGGCCAACTGGAAGCATACTAGTAGGGTAATTTGGAATCAGATCTGGCGCAGAAAATCGCAAACTGAGAGCGACTGGCGATCGGTGTTTCTTTCAAAAGGGGCTTTTGTGTTCACGTGTTTGGAACAGACGACAACGCCTTCCTCTTTTCTTCGTTCGCCACTTGCACCCGAGTCTGCGGTTCCTCGCGGCTCAGTCGACCGACCGACTGACTCCATACTCGATATGCAATGTGTACTTCTGTCGTACGCTAAATCCTGACTCTTATCGCGGACTCGCACATGTGACATGTCGGTGCGTTCGACCGCGACGACGCTGGTCGCGGCGCAGACGATTCTTCAGCCCACACAGGACACGGTAACAGGCTTGTTATTTTGAGGCTTCCATTTTCACTGGGCAAATGCCCGCCCCGAAAGTTTACGACGGTCACTGGCGCGGCGCAAACGAGTATAACTTGGGCTTTAGGGCCATTGCATGCGCATGGCAGAACGAGTCTGTTTCTGTTTAAAATTTTACATTTAAGATTTAAATTTGTACCAGTACGTTATTCTCGAAACATCTGCTGTTATAATTGCTATCTGGGTCGGGTGTTACCGGAGACATCAGTTTGCAGCATTGCGCGACACGAATTCCGGCCAGTATTAGCTGCGCCGTTTCGCTGTCCACCAGCCATCCAACCTGGATTTTTTTTAGGTATGGTAGCCAGATACCTGGATGTGCCAGCACCCTCTGCATTGTTTGCTGGACATCACGATGGCATCGTCACACATCCAGATATTCCATGGACGTCAGTGCGTTTAATATTATCTGGCCCGAATCCACCTATATCTTGGGAGTCCACGGGAGGGCCACCGTGGCGGGTTGCCGAAGGGTCGCAGCTGTCTCGTGTACGAACCATTTGATGTTGCGATAAGAGTCGATTGACATGTGTAAAGATTGGAGTGCGGGAGTGTCCATGGTTCGGAGAATGTCAACGGTACCGCGAAGCGAGAACATTAATTCTAGGTGCCTTAATTTTCCCAACACATGGAGTCGGTGAACAAAGTCGAAATTGTTCCAAAGCATTAGAACACCAAAGACGGACAAATGGGAAACGTCGGGAGTCTCTTGCAAAAACCAGGCGCCCGCAACGTGCGGTCCAGATGCAACCTCAGCGTTCACACCAGGCCAACGCCGAGGTAAATGCGTGTAGGAGAGTCGGAGGGAGGTGAGCGAACAAGCGACGAGCTGAGCGCAATGGAAATGGACACGAGAGAACATCACTGGATGGTCGGTGTCCAACTCGAATGACGACCAACGATGAGAAGTTGGTCCTATGATTCCGAAAACGATATCGACCCAGTCAACGACGTCTGCAGGAAGGGCAGGACGTCCAGCAAGCGTTAACACGTTCAGAAGCTTCAATTTAACGTGCATCGCGCCATCACAGCGCGAGACAGCGAAGTGTAAAGTGGAGAGAGGTATATCCTTCACAATGGTGATGGCGGACCAAAGAATTGGCGTAGAATACAGACGACGCTGCGAAATGTTGAGCAAGACAGCACATAGAAAAAAAGGTCAGCGCAGAGAACACCTACATGCCATCCATTGCAGATGCAAGCGACAATGCCTCGCCATTCCGCTGTCTCCTTTGGAGTAGCACTGGGGTCGTAGATGAAATCTAACAAAATAGCCGTCCATACAGCCAGATTAAACGCTCCGGTGTTTATACTATCGTCGATCTCGTCAAAGCCCTGGTTCACCAGCGAATCAATATCTTTAACTCAAAAAATAGAAGAATGAGGAAAATGAAATAAAAACCTTGTCATCGGTTTCCAACGAAGATGGCGAATGCATGTACATATACGTCCCAGCGGAAGGCGGAACGGAAGGTGAAGAGAAAAAAAGTTGACCAAGATAATACAAAACCGACAGCTGCGTATTTATGCGGATAAGTAGAATTTGAAACAATCATGGGACTCTAACATTTACTGATAGAAAACACGACCCGAATCACCGGCCTCGTATTCTCCTAAGATCCGAAACCGAACACGCGTGGGAGGCGGAGTGGGACGCGAACTAGTACTCCCTAAGGGCTAAACACAAATCAATCAAGTAAAAAAGAAGATTCAAGGCAACGATGTCGATCAAACTCAGAGCGGCAAGAAAGTATAATACAAACACCCGCGCGCATCTGGAAACCAGCGAGATCTCCCCTTATCATGTCCGTCTTGTCAAAGGCTACTGGCACTATGCGCAAAATACGCCTCATATTCAAATCGTCGCCAGAGGTCGGGGGCCATGCAACTGAGACAGACAACAACGTGAGCTATACTCTGAAAATTTTAGACAAAAATTGAGCTACTTCCAATGCATAGGTAACAATCGATCATGGAACGCCGGCTTTGACGGTAAGACCTACTCAATCGAAATCCACTTACTTTTAACATCAAAGATAGCCTTTCCCGCAGACTCACACCATTTACTACGTCACGACGGAGTCCCAGGCAAACGCTTCCTTGCGCCAAATAATCAGTGGACCAGTGGGGTTCGATACGGAGTACACCACGAGACGACCAACCGCGAAAGAACAGTACATAATTGAAGCAATTCCAGCAGGGGCTGCGTGGAAGTATGCGATCACAGGTTGGCAGGTCGTTGAACTCAAGATGAGCACGTCGTTCGAAATTGCTTGGGACAACATCGGGCTGCGTAATCCAGATAGCGCAAGGGGAAGAAGTGTGGGTCCTGGACATACGGAAGATTAGAGGTGAGTTATTATCGTTGAGAAGTACTGACACTGACGACAAATGAATAGCATTCCCTAAAGAGTTGCTGATACGCCTACGGCGCGGCTGTGAGCGGAGCTAAAACAAAATCAAGGGCGTCGGGAAATGCAGAGGAATAGAGCCGCTCAGAGGGCCGTAGAAGGTGTGTGTTGTGCGAGGGTATCCTGCGAAGGTTCAGCACTCTGCTCGCGGGATGCGGACGGAAAGATAAGAATATTATACGGGACAGCAACGGCGAAGGCTGCACAAGAGCGATGTACGACGGCAATGGGAGACGACGAGGGACGCGAGGACGAGTACGAGAGCGAGAGCGAGAGCGAGAGCGAGAGCGATAGTGGGGTTCAAATGCGAGCTGAAGAGGGGAAATCTTCGTTGTTTTCAATGGTAGAACTAAGGACATTTTATAGAGTACTAGATGTTGTTAGAAATAAATAAAACAATAAGGGGTAAATAAAATTTGAACATGTTGAACGTCGTTGGTACAGGGTAGCGGGGACCTGGAAGCTGTGGTTGAGACGGAGAGAATGAGCCAAGAATTGCGCATTGAATTGGTAGGGCTGCGCGAGTGTGGGTTGAAACCGGAAAATGGCAAACAAAAGGATAAGTTGAGGGGAAAGGGCAGGCGTGTTGAACGGCAGGAGCGTGCGTGCTGTCTTGCTGCGTGGATGCCCGTGGCGAGGTGGTGGTTACGGAGAGAAAGGGAGCTATAGCACATAACGTTCGCCGATTAGCTAAATCAGCGGATCAGACAGATCCCGGGAGTAGCGCGGACCGCTGCTCATCATTGCGCCGCATCTTACTTTCGCCAGAAATCGCCAAGGTAGGTGTGGGCATCACTAGCGATATTACCGTCATGTGGAACGACCTACGCACCGAAATGATGAATTTGGTCGATGCTGGTACGATGGCGAAACTGCTGCTAGCGGAGCAATATCCCAAGATGGCGGCTGGGAATCTCTCGCTGAAGACCAGCGTGCAAGACGTTCTCGGCTTCAGCATCAGCAAAGAGCTGAGCGAGCGACTGCCAGTCTTCTGACGAGCTGACTGACGAGCAGAAGCAGTGTACGTTTTCATTGGGCAGTCGGACAAGTTTTACCAGAATTCACCAGTGAACAGACGCAGCCTTGGACGCAGTCGCATCGTTGAGACTGCACGAAGTTCTTTCGACCACGCTCGGAAGAAGAAGCTTCGAGATCAAAGCAGACATCCCGAGTGCCTGGTACACCTTCAACACGAAGATAGGCGAGCCAACGCGTGTGAAGCGGGCGGCCGACGGGACAGAGATCATTTGGAATGCCTGCGATTGCACTTGGTATGCCGGAGGGAAGTTCCAGGGATACCCTTAAGCGTAGACGTGATGTACCTTGATTACATTAACATTACATCTCTTTTCATTAAAGCCAGACCTAGGAGGACATCCAGCATTAACCGAAAGAGCATAACGCGAGCGACAGGCTGGGCAGAAGCTTGAAAGTTCGAAGGAGGAAGACATTGCAATAGTGCATTCGGCGTGTCGGTACAACCAGTTGAAGTGTGGCTGTGCATATTGTTAGCATTAGACACCGTAGACACAACACACACAACACATCCTATCTTTGGCTTCCACGCTGCGCGACTCGTTCCTCGCATCCGTTCCACCGCGTCCCCGAAGTTCGGCTGACCAGACAGAGATCTTCCAGATCTCACGTCTCCAACGTCGAGGAGCGCGAGCACAGGAGGCAGAAGTAACTGGAGAGTGACCGCGAATTGAGCAACAGGTGATGATTTGGGACTTGGTGTAGGATGAAGGAGCTATTTCCAGAGCGTGTCACCAAAATATCGGTACATACTGTCCGAATAGATGAGCAAGGAAAAGCAAGAAATCGGAAGCGCATGGGAAATTTTCTGAAGGGTAACGTAACTTTTACGGTAACGTAAATGCAATATGTCAGACATATCGCCGGGTTCTTAAAACCACTTAATTTGACGTCCCAAACATCCGGGATTATCTATATATGCTTAAGGGACAGCTATAAACTTAACACGTTACACAGGCCACGGTACGACCAGACAAAGTGAAAAACAAGAACGCAAAAATCAGAGCCACATCAGATCAACGTAACAACTATGACAATACTTCCCTGTTAAGGAAGTGTTTCCAACACACATCACGTACGTCATCGACACGGAAAACCCTCGGTCTGGCGCTTAAAAATAAAATTTTAAGACTCGTAATGGCCCGCGGGACTACGAAAGGCCTCGCTCCTGCCTACACACAATTTATGAGGCACGACCTATGTCGCTCACGAAGTGCATGACGATTCGAATGCCGAGCACGACGCGGTGCGCTTGCCCTACACAGGTAGGCTTATACCGGTGAGTGATGCTAGCAGGCAAAAGGCTATATGCACAACGATTCCGTAATGGGCTGACTCCGAGTCATCAGCGAACCCTGATTCTGGTGGTTTATAGCGCTACGTAGCAACCGGACCTTCCTACATAGCGCTACATTAGCACTACAGAGCGGCTCGTAGCAAGGTCGGGTGTGGTGACGCTCTATTAGGCATGTAAATTCGCACGCGATCCGCGCAGATCCGGATGTTGCTGTTGGCGTTACGCAAAGAGCATGGTGCGTTACATACTTTCTATCTACCCTGTGAATCCATGCTTGCCGATACGCATGTGCCTGAAATCTTCCGCAGTCTATCGCAGACACCGCTGTTCGGCTCGGCTTGGCTATGGCGGCATAGAAGCGCTTTCCCCCGAGCTATTATTGCTCTCTTCCCCCACTTTCCGCGTCCATTCGACGGCACCCATCACGGAATTACGCAAGTCAGAATAATGTGTCGTTCACCTTTTCTTTCAACCACTCGCCGGCGGTTTACCTCCTGGTCAATGTAAACTCCCCTCTCTGAAATCCTCGGCAGCGCAACATCTACGATTGATGCGGACGTCGGAAACTATCGCTCAGATATCATTGTTCAACTCAGAACTGGGCCGCCCTTGCGGAGGTTGATGGCTTCGTTTTTCATGTTGTCTGTCGCATGGTCGTTTGAATTACTCGTCCGGCTCGCCTCGCGCACAGGCCTACAGAATACCAAGCAGCGACGATAGGGATAAGTATCTTCGGGGAATGATGAGCAAGTACTGCTGTACGTGTGATGGTTCCTCCGCAGTCAATTCTAAAGATGTACGGATTGATTTCGAATTCCGTTCTTCCATTCCCGCTGACTGCCGGATGCGAGATGGACATCAGACGAAATGAACGTCGAATGCTGAAAATATGTATCCTTGGCAGACTTACTGGCCCAAAGTAGAACGACTGCCAGATAAGAAGGCTGCGATCTGGTATGAATAGCATCCTATGGCAAGCGTCGGTTTTTCCTCGTGACTTCCACTCTCTTCTTTCATCATGACTGGATTTCTTGGCAGTGAGGGGGAAGTCCATGTCTCCGCTGTTCTCATCGGGCACAATGAGAACATCAATGCTCGAAGATGTGAACAGTACGTTTTCATATCTTCATCCCGCTGTCTGCCAGAGCAGCGGATCTTTATCACATTAGCTAGACATCATGACTTTTTTTCAACCGTCGGGCGCCGTGGGCAAGCCTAGCCTGTTCAACAGCCTCACATACAGCTATGCGTATGTCGCCCTCTTTGGCACCTTGATGAATAGTGAATGGTAATAGTTAGTACTTTGTCCAGTCCGTGAGCTCCGAATCCGATTGTAGCTCAAGACAAGTCTGGCAGAAGTTAGTTAACCCGTAATCTTCCCTGGTGAATAAATATTCCGCAACGATTTTGAACGTTTATGCTTCTCATTGAGGGACAAGGAGTGGAATACTTATTCCGCCGCCTAAATCTATGAAGCATTGTCTTGTTATTGCAGATTGCAACCGCCATCAGCCGGAGAGTTCCGTTACTAGTAAGGTAAGAGCTCGGTGTTAATCATTGTCCATGACAGTCAGAATGGCGCTAATTCAGCTATTAAAGGTTCACCGAGTCATCGGTCGGTATGTATGAAGAGAATGTGCCAAAATAGAGTGAAGATAAGAGGAAACGGCAACGTTGTAATGTTGATCCCAGCACCCAGTATGCCTCTCCGTCCCACTACCACTCAGACGCGATTGAACATTATTACCACATGTTTGATTTCAACCGCAAATACGTTGGAAATACTTTCTAAGGCCCTTGCGGCCCCATTCTTGGCAGCCATTTTCAAAACAACTCATTCTGTTGGGAAATGTGCCCAGGTAACAATTATCCTGGCACTCTGTATAGTAATATCTGACTCGATGATCCTAGACTATCAAACAAAACAAAACGAACTGTGCTCAGCTGCTGGAGGAGACCTACAAGCTGCTCCATGCAATTATATTCGTTCTTATGAAATCTAATACCGGCGGAGAATTACAACCGGATACTTTAAAGCATATTGCCAATTTTACAGAGTACGGGTCTCAAATTAACACTCGGTGTTTACTGATCCCATCTAGGACCTTGTACAAAATTCATACCTTTGTTGATGCACAACGAACTGGAAGTAAAATCAAAACACTTTTTCGTCGAGGCGAAATGAGTGCTCTGCTCAAGGACTGCAAGACAGGATTGGAACAGGCATTCATTTTTTTACAGGTCCGCTATGTGGTTGACAGCGCAAATGACCCCTGAAAATATACTTTCTAGATCCAGACTGCCAGCAGCATTACAGATATTGCAGAAATGCAAAAGGAAGCACAGAAGAGGCACCAAGAGGTACTCCATATGGCTGAGAGCCTATCCGATGGTGCAAGTTCAGACGGAGCCTCCTCCGTATGAAAAGTCTCACTATTACTTCAGTCAAACAAAATAACCTTGCACAGATAGGCTGGGTCTATTCTGCTTCTCATAATAGGTAGGGGTGCACCAGAACCGAATACCATGGCAGCTGACTAGTGAATCAAAGCTCAAATTCCATCTCTATGCTGCCATCCGAGCCAAAGATATTCCATGGACGGGAGTCAGAAGTTATAGATATCCTCAAACTCTTTGATAGGGAAGACCCCCGCATAGCAATTTTGGGTGCAGGGGGAATTGGGAAGACCAGCCTTGCCAGAGCAATTGTGCACCACACAGAAATCATCGCCAAGTATGGGCAGCATCGATTTTTTGTGGCTTGTGATTCTGCAGCAACCACAATTGAACTTGCCGCTCTTATAGGAGCCCATTTGGGCCTCAATCCAGGCAAAGACCTTACTCAACCTGTTGTCCACTACTTCACTGGCGGTCCACCGAGTTTTTTGATTCTGGATAATCTCGAGACATTGTGGGAACCACCTGAATCCCAAAATGACATTGAAGAATTTCTGTCCCTGCTCACAGACGTAACTCATCTTGCATTGATGGTCTGTGCTGATTACAATTCCTCTTAAAATTGACTCATTGCATACCAGATTACAATGCGTGGAACAGAGCGACCAGCCAAAGTATGCTGGACTCATCCATTCTTGTTGCCTTTAGCACCTCTGAAACAAGATGCAGCTCGCAATACCTTAATTGATATCGCTGATAACAACCATGGTCCTGAAGCCATTGACAAGGTCCTTCTCCTTACGGACAACATGCCACTTGCAATCAGCTTACTTGCTCATTTGGTTGACTCGGAAGGCTGCTCCAGTGTCTTATCTAGATGGAAAGAAGCAAGCACGTCAATGATCTCAAATGGATGTGACAGAAGGTCGAACCTGGACCTATCCATCTTGCTGTCCTTGTCAAGTCCCAGGATCACCTGCATACCTCAGGCCCAAGAACTTTTGAGCCTCCTGTCTATGCTACCCGAGGGACTCTCAGATGCGGAACTAGTGCAAAGCAAACTCCCAGTTGATAATATCCTTTCGTGCAAAGCAGCATTGATTCGCACTTCTCTGGCCTACAGTGATGAACACAAACGGTTAAAGATATTGGTGCCAATTAGAGAATATATGCAAAAGTTTGAACCACCTGGAAATCATCTCATTCAGCCTCTCCTCAAATACTTCCAGCAATTACTTAAATTTTATGTAGAATCCTATGGAACACATGCAAGTTCTGGCACAGTTTCCCGAATATCATCCAATTTTACAAACATACAGAACATTATCCGGAGTGGTCTCCAGAATGATCATCCAGACATCAAGGATATCATTTACTGCATATGCTACCTGAACAGATTTAGTCTTCTTACCGGCCGGAGAACACTTGATCTGATGAACCAGATTCAGAGTGTCCTTCCTGAGCCCTGTGACCATCGCCTGGAGGCATACTATATTACTGAGTTGTTTAGCTCACGGCGACATTATTCAATTTCCACTCCGGAGAACCTAGTCTCTCAAGCCGCAGAACATTTCAAGCAAGCAGAAGACACAGATCTCCAATGTAAGCTCACATCCCAAAGATCAGTTTGTCCAAACTCATGTGCATCGGACCAGGTGCATTTTATAATGCGCTAGCAAACTATTATCATGAATACAAGCGTGACACTCATGCCGCCATAAGTGTCTGTCAAACTGGTATATCCCTAGCAGTTTCAACCAGCAACACCAAAAGACATTCTCAAGGATTGCATACCCTCGCATGGTTTGAGTACTCACTTGGTCATTACATGTCAGCCCAAGCACATGCATACGAAGCCCAGAGGTTAGCAATGATTTCTGCGGATTTATACCGAGAAGCTCAGGCACTCCGCATCGATGCTATTTGTCGCTATACAGTCGGCAACTACAAGCAAGCCAGCTGTTTATGTAACAGGGCGAGAGATCTTTTACATCTTTGCGGCATGTCAGGAAGTCACATAGACCATCTCATCATATGTGCTCAAGCAGAGGTCCACAGATATAAATCAGAATATTCCGAGGCCTACAACATCCATATCTGGATGCTTCAGGAAACATCTGTAGACCAGAATCCCGAGGTTTATGGCTTCACTCTACTCAATGTTGCTGAGATGAATGTATATATGGGGTCTTCAAAAAATACTGTTCTATCAAATATTGATCATGCCAGACAAATATTCAACCGGATGGGGCTTGTCCAGTGCAACACAATCTGTGACAGTATTCTTGCAGAACTCTATCTGAGAGAAGGCAGTACCCTGGAAGCCAAGATATTGTTTGAAAAATGTATTGAGCTATCTTTTGGGCACTACACTGAAACCATATCCTACTGTCTGGAGCGACTTGGTGATATCCGTCGCTGGGGTGCCACAGAGGACATGTCCAGTTGGACAATTGTATTCCTTGCGCACTCTTTCAGGTTGAAAGAGATCTTGGGAATCCATAAAGCCCTGCAATTTCTGGGGGATGTCTTTTGGGCTATTGGTGATCGGGAGACAGCTGTGAGCTTGTTCACCATTGGGCTAGAGAGGTTCACATATATGGACGTTCATCGCAGCAGAGCGGAATGTATGCTGCGGCTCGGAGACATTAGCATGGAGAGTGGTGACTCGTTGAAAGCAGTGGAGTGGTGGGAAAGCGCAAAACCCTTGTTTCGACAGTCGTCACAGTTGAAACAGGCTGAACAGGTCGATGGAAGGCTATCTGGTGTCAGTAAAGGTGCAGTTAAGCAACACATAAACAGCTTGAGTCACACAGACTACGGTAGAGATTAGTACATCTGTAACTACGGAAGATTTAGAGCAACGAACTACAGTTATGAACCCAACCCGCTCTCTGTATTTACAGTGATATTTTCGTTGAAGGCCATATATTTTATATTCTGTACCTCCATGTCTCAGTTCTAGCTTCGGAATGTAGTTCTTCGACTTCGTCGAAACATATGTCAATTGTTAGCATCAATTCCGTTCCTCCATTATGTCTTCACCTATCCTTCCAGTCGTGGAACTGCACCGCACCCCACTTCCTAGTTTCTCTCCACGCATTAAAGATTCAGGTGGATGTCGCCGAAGTACATACCAGGTGTTCCGCGCCGGAGCGCCGGTATCAGCCTGAGCAGCGCCAAAGCCGGCCTCAAATTTATAAAGAGGGTAACTACTGTTTTCAGTGCACAATAAACTGCTCCTGAAACTAAAGGTATTAGGAGCAGTTTCTGGCAAGCTGAAATCGTGTCTGATACTTGAAGTTTCGGGCAATTAAATACTGATTCCGAAACCATTTGTTTCGGTGCCCATTTCAGTCAGAGAATTTCCATCTTAGGTGTAATTTCAGGACTCCCGAAACTCCTATTGATACTAAAGGTTTCGGATACGTTTTTGGACTGAAACGTCAGATTTTCCGGTAGGTAGGTAGCATTACACGACCGGTCCCGCTTAGACACGCCGGGGCCCAGGAAATATCTGAGTGTATAGGCACTGGTGTACACTACAGTTCCTGGACTTCTCAATCACTCCCTAGCCTAGCTCACGGTCACTTTCAGAGCGGCGTGGGAAAAGTCCTTTTTATTAAGTCTCAGAAAATATATCATGTCCGAGCATGAAGACAGGGAGAGGGAGCACAACTTTCCCGGAGGTCAGAATAATTGTTTGATCGTGTTGATTAGGATGAAATTACAGGCAAACTAACTCTCCAGTGTGACAAGCTTGGCTTGAAGGCCACGGACGGATGTAGAGAGAAGATGCAAGTCGCCGGCTTGTGCGTGTAGGGAGATGCGGACTGCAGCGAGTATTACATTGTCTTTGTCGGGCATCATTGCCAGATCAGCCAGGGAAAGGTTCCACTGAGTCGGCAACGCAGAGTCCACGGTGAGTAATCCAATGAAAGCTTAGAGCTCAGGGGGCTGAATATCATCAAATAAACCATTTGCTTGTACACAATTTGCAACCAATCAAAAATTGCGCCGCCCATACTCGACCGGAATAATTTCAACCACAACTTCAAGGTTGGTTGATCCGTTGAGGGAAAAGCGTTGATCGCGTCAACAGCAGCTACGTAGAGCGTGTAAATGTGGGCTGTGGCACATTCCTTGGCACGTCGGAGAATGAAAGGGTTGTTATAGATGCAATATCCTGGTCGCGGAGTGTCTGGAGACGGTGCCGTCGGTCAAGAGAGGAACCAATACAATTTTTCGAGGTCTCCAAAAAGATTTGATGCCAATAAGCGCGAAATTTTCATTGATTTTGTTGAAGTCTCACCTGAAGTTGCTGCATGCTTTGCTTCTTGGAAATTTGAATACTGGATTTGCATGTTGAGGTACGCATTTGCGCGTGCGCATCTGAAAAACATCGGGTGTCACCGTCACCGGATTCAGAAAATTTGGTCGAAAGAGGGCACCTTTATGGATACCAGAGGAAAATGACTCATGCCTGATTGAAAAACCACGCGCTGTTGTGAATAGTTTGGTTGAAACATTCGAGGCGCATCAGCACGTGACTGTGTTTGATCAGGAGCCCCGCCACAGTGCCCCTTCCTCTCAAATACTTCGACTGACGGCGCCATTTACAAGAATGGGCCTCCTCTTGAGCCGTTTTTACCATTTTTCTCCGTTCCCTGGGAGGGAGCCTACCTGCGGAGCGCGTTCGCCGGTGAAGCCTAGCCACGAAAGCCTCCAAGGCTCCAACTCCGAAGCATCGACGAATCACGATCTGGTAGTCCTGCCTCGCAGTCGTCTCTGTTTCATTTCTCAGGATTGCCTTCATAAAAGTCTTTTACATTGCTGTTTTCTTGGACTCCGGCCTGCGGACGACGCTTGGCCGAACCCCACATTGCGGCGCAGCTTGAGGGTCGCTTTCAGCTCAACTTCCACAGCAACGCAGTTCGTAACTCCAGCTACGGCGCGGCCGTGATTGCTGCGCGGGATGCCTCTCCGTTGAGTATAAGACGGTGATTTACTGAGTTGTGGCCTGCAATCTGCCATGTCCGATGTAGCGGTTCCGCTGCTCCCGCCAGAGCTCTGGATGAAGATTCTGGAACATCTTCCAAGGGGTTATCTTTACAGCGTCTCCGGCGTCTCCCGCATCCTTCACGACCTTTCCGTCCCGCTTCTATTCCAGAACTTCCGATTTCATCCTGGCGCACTTGTGGAAGGACATACAAGTACATCGGGAACACCTATCCGCCGGGAGCTAGATCGTCTGGCCTTCTGATCCTCCGATACCATTGGACCGCATGTACGAAAGTGCTTTATCTCGCTCTACAATACCTCAGTCGAGCTGAATCGGGGGGACTCCTCCTCGCCTCCCGGGCTCGCCGTGTTCGACGCCATCTCGCGGTTCAAAAACCTACGCTGTCTTATGTGCAATCTCTCGTCCCGATGGTTGGAGTTGCCCGCGCTGCGCATTGAAAGCCTCGAGCATCTCGAGAGATTCGAGATCAGCGGCGCCCGGTTCTCGTCCCACGAAGATGCATCCACATCCACGCTCAAAATCGCATATTTCTCTTATACTAACATCCACGAGCTGCGGACCTCCCGTCCATGCATCACGATCCTGGATCCCACCCGCCTGCGTTCGCTCGAGCTCTCTGCCTCCCATCCACACGGTATCGAGCAGTTCCTTGGGGACGGGAGAGCGATGGCACAATTCCACAACCTACGCATCCTTCACTTAACATTCAAGAATACCAGCTATGCCCGTATTCATGCGTGCATCGCGCCATTCCCCGCCCTCCGTGAACTGGTCGTGCATATAAATGGCTCGTGCCTTGCGGGCGAGATACCCGCGACGCCGCTTGGTCCCCATCTCGAGCGCTACAAGGGCCCGGCAGTCTTGCTTCCCCTCCTGCTGGCATGTTCTACTCCGGAAGAGCTCGTTGTTACCCAGGGGAGTGCTGCGGAGGTGTTGGACGCCCTGCGGATAGCGAAGCACCCCGACTTTATCACGTCCCTGTCCATGGGAGTCAAGCTGCATGCTGATATCCGCCGGAGCGCTGTGCTGCAGGAGGTGCTCGGCTTGTGTCCGCGCCTTGCGCAGCTGGCGATGGACGTAGCTTCCGGCGGCGATATACCAGCCGACGACGATGTTCTTGATCCTAGCACTGTGCGCAACGATGTTTTTAATTCTCGTATGACTGATGACACTAAATTCCAAGCTGTGTTCGAGATTCGTGAAAATTTTACGCGTGCACACCAGGCTTCAAATTATTGTGTTGCGGTGGAGTCTCGGATGGGAAGCGCTCGCTGTCCCGGGCAAATCGGAATTGGAAGTTGCGTTACGAGCCGCAATCCCCAGTTTGAAGCGTGTTTTCTACGTCGGACGATCTGGGATTTCGGCTCACCAGTCGGCCTACTAGCTCCAGAAGCCTTCTTCACCCATCGGCTGCATACATTCCAGTTGAGTGGGATTGTGTCTTGAGTAGCGATAGAGTCGGATAACCTTCTTTTTCTGGCTTGATTCTTGTATAATTTACAGAGCATTTCAGTGTTTTCATACCCAACATATCTGAGATTTAGAGCTCCTCATTCAACCAACCTCAATCTGATTGACTTTGCGACTTACTGGCTCCTCCAGCATCTCTAAATGTGGACTGAACTTGGTCACATTGTCGAACCTCTTTTTCGCAACAGATAATGATTGAAACTATACATACTTCAAAGAGTCACATTTATTTCTTGGCGTTGAAAGTGCTAGTATGGACGAAATACAGCGTGAAGCTTCGTGGTGGACTGTGTCTGTTTCGCAGGGGGTCGTTGCGGTGGCCGCATGCCGGTAGGGCGCGTAGATCGCGGGGCTCGCGTTCCTTCCACCACAAAAAGCCATCTCTCCAGCGGAGTTCGTATGTCTCGAATACAAGACGGCCCATCGCCTCTACCTGAGGTACGTTCGCCGCTATGTAAGCGCTGAGGCTATCCAAACGTTCCTCACGGCCGTGCCCGCAAGCGCGGGCACGGGGTGTGGCCAGAAAGCCCTCGGTCCAGCGTCGGCAGCAAATGCGAATAACGGCAATCATTTGCGGGTGGAGCCCAGGCCAACCAGATACGGATGTAGGTGATTATCATTTCTTCGAGGCTGCAGGACTCGGAACCGCCGCAGACTTGGACCGTAAGATGGCGGAGATGGTGCTAGAGGCCCATTATTTGCGAAGAGCGGTCTCAGAAGCGAAATCTGGTTCGAGTTCAAAGTATCTGAGGGCGAGAAGGAGCGGAAGTCATCAGGAAAAAAGCCCAGTTGCTATGGGCTGTCACATAGACACCATAGGCACCATAGACGCCAAACGTTGCTATGGCGTCGATGAGTCTGTGGGTCTATATAACTTCTGGAAGCCATAGTGATTTGGGATTTTCCTGATGAAGGGAGTGCAACCGAACGGAGGACTCGCTAGCAGGTTCTTCTACGAGGTACTGCGGGTTAACTGCGGCGGCAATGAGGACATTTAGAACGAGTCCGAACCTATGCGGCGAACCCGTGGTGTATATGTTGCGTACTGCGGACGGGACAATACATACGAGCTCTTTATCGAGGAGCACGGTGATCGCTGGACAGTGGGAAGGATCCCTTCGATTCCTCCAACCGCTGCATCGGCTCAGTGTCAGACTGCGCGTCGACAATGAAATCCAAGTACGAAGCGCCTTGGCCCTGGTGACCTCCGCCTCAGCGGTGGATCCACTCAAAACGGCGTCGAGAAAAGCACATAAAAAGTTCAAACGTGTTGGATGCAAGATGGAAGCGAAGTGTTGTAGGTCAAGGGTTCAGGGTTCTGTAACCGTTCTCTTCAGACTGAAGAGATTGGCTACAGATTCTGATTAATACATAGTGTTCGTTAACCATTGAAACACAAGTTCAACCCGTCTCAGACGCGTCCCCATCCGGACTGGACGCGAGGTCAATCAACCCGAAGAAAGGACTAGTCTCTCGTAGACAGATGCTCTATGCATTCTTGCTCGTACCTCGCTGTATAAAGAAAGGACACCGGTCCGCGGCGTTTTTCGTGAGCCAAACAAAGACATACAACATCCAAATTTGCTGAGTCTACAGTGGATGGGTAAAACTCGCCTATCACTTTTCGGTGATGTGGCCATTTGTGGCACAACGGAACGTTCCGAGTGTGCACCAGTAAGCGCATCACCGACAGTTCAACTTCGTCAGTATCGCTGTACATACGTGTAATTTACCTGTAAAACGAGGCGGGAAATGTGAAGCCACCTTTGGAACTATGCTAGTCAAGCAGGCAGGACAATTTTTTTTTTTTACACAGCCATTCGAGACAACCTCAGGCTGAATGTATACTGTAACTTGGGACCCGCTTTTATAGGCAGTGCCCCCACGAAAAGAAGATAAATGAAATGGGGGCTCACTAATAAGCAGGAGCGGCCAATTCCAGAACAGCGAGAATTAACACTGACTAAAATACAGCATGGAAAGAAATAGACCAATCTGATTTTGATTTATACGAGTGCAAGCAGGCGCGAGCTAGCCCAGACAGTGAGCGGGTGGGCGGGATCTGGCGGGTCCATTACGGCTGACTTTGATAGCCATCGGCAAGGATGTCTTATCAGTTCGGGAATCTTTTTGATGGGATCGAGTTTTACCCATCGACTCTCCTCTCAAATTTGCTCTCATCCGCCACCAGCTCGTTCCGAAGCGGTTTCCTATTCTCAAGGATTCGTTTGAAGTAGTGGTTATTTTGGGTATCTTCACGCTTCCAGTTTCCCCGATCATCGCTTCACGTTGGCGGTCGACAATTAAGCCCAGCCGGACCAGCCCAAGACCAGCCAGCCAGCCTACCCACCTGAAGTCCAGATGGGTACCTTTATTTTGAAGCTTCAATAAATCAATAGAAAAAGCTCAAGGTCCCTGAGGCCTAAGATCTAAGAATTTGCAGGGAGGCCTGCGCCGTCGCACTACCCGAATTGTAATGGATCCACCTACGCAGTGAGAGGTGCGCAAATCTGGCATCCCTTGCCATGATCAAGGACTAACACCGCCCAGATTTGATGCTCAAGATGAATTATGCAGTACATCGCGGGCATACTGATGGCTGCCGGTCAGAGGCGAGCAAGCCCTTCAGCTCGTACGCATCTTTCTATTTCAAAGAGGTGAACAAATGACCTACGCTCCATAGTAGTCTCTGGGTCCCTTCAAGCATGCCTATGAAGGTATGTGCGCTGCCTTCTGTTCACAAACACGGCACAAAGATGGGCGCTCTTATCCGCCGCCGAATAAGCGGTTTACCACGCGCGAGGAGCTGGGCGCTTGAGCTCTTCGTGCAGTTTGATTCTGTGGCAGAGACACCTTTGATTTTAGAGTTGAGACCCGCATGGAGGCAACGAAAGTGCTATCCGAGCCAGCGTAACCCCGGCCTCATTCTTGATGCCCGTGCTTCGCCCTTCTCCCGCAGCGCTGTATACGACAACCCGTTGGAGCATGTGGTCAAAATCCAGGCCCGCCCTCGCTTCTCTTACCCCTGGGCCTCCATAATCGCAGCCAGATTCTTCCGGTCGTTCGAGTACACGCATGCACTTGCCTTGATGTCATGCGCAACGACAATGGCTACATTCAGCGAGCGGCCTGAATCAGCTGTGACGCGGGATATGAGATACCTGGCAATCTACTAGGATTCCGAAGCATATACTGGCTTCTTGACCGCGCATGACGGATCTTGGTCATGGATAAGTATACGGCCACATTAGGTCCTGGGTTTAATTCTGACAAGAATCTGGATATAGTTAGACGGTTTGCTCGTCCCTTTGTGTCTAGCGTCATTTGGATCCCCACCAAAATGAGTGATATAGCACCACTGCACTCGTACGAGGACCGCGCGAGCGACAAGGTGGAAGAAGTCGAGACACTTTTTCCCCCGGAGGATGCCGATAATTTTCCCGAAGGTGGACTGAGAGCCTGGATTGTCTTGTTTGGAGTGCGTAACAAATTCATCGCAAGTATTTCTAGTGTTGATCCATTTTTCAGACAGTGTCTGGTTTCTTTGGGACGTATGTACTTTTTTTGTGATTGTACTCTACTAGTGGATTCAAGGCTTACTACGGCCTTAGATTTGGCTACGTGAACTCATGGGGTGTAAGCCGGAATCCAGATTTGCATCCGACCATCTTACTATTGGATTGCAGGTCTTCCAAGCATACTATCAGCAGAAACTCCTCCACCACTCTACTCCCTCTGAAATGCAAGTTTTTCTATCTGTATTTCGCTCACCTCGAATTACTTTGGTTTGTACGCAGATCTTGGATTGGGTCCATCCAGGTCTGTCAATCCAACTGGCGAGCATATATAACCAATTCAGCATCTGAGCAGCACGCCATGATTTTCGTACCTGCCGTACTAGTGGGACGCCTATTCGATATTGGACATTACAGAATTCCCTTCGCTTCTGGTGGTCTTCTAATCGTCCTCACAACCTTTCTGGTCCCTGAATGCAAAGTATACTGGCACTTCATGCTCTGCCAAGGTTTCGGTGTTGGTGTGCGTTCTTTATATCCAGATTTTGCGCCTTGTATATTCGCTCATCCAGTTGAGTTGTAGATTGGCTGTGGGCTGATGTTTTGCACGATGCTCACTATCGTCACTCACTGGTTCAATAAACGACGTGGATTCGCCTTGGGGCTGACCTCTTTCGGTGGCGGGTTGGGCGCCACGGTCCAGCCGATCATTCTACGCCAGCTCATTGGAAAAATTGGGTGCGTTCCGATAGTTTCGTAGTCTTCAGGCTGAGGCGGTATAACACAACCATAGATTCCCGTGGGCGATGCGCTGCCTTGCATTCATACTCCTCTTCGTGTTGGCTATTCCGAATCTGGTTCGTTTTTGAAGCCGTTCTATTTAATCATTCGCTTCAACATATCTCTCCCGCTGCACAGTGCATCGCGCGGCGTCTGAAGGCTGTCAAGGCACCCGGTGGTATTTTCGGTTTCTATACATTTCGAAACCCTGCCTTTTCGGTTATTTGTCTCTGCACGTTGATAACGTTTCTTGGGCTGTTTACCAGTACGTGTCGTTCTCATACTCAGCACCCGTTTTGTGTCTGACGTCCTCAGTGTTGACCTACATAAGCAGTAGCGCCATTGCGTTTGGGATCTCCCCAAACTTCGCATTCTACCTCGTCGCTATCGCGAATTTCAGCGCCGGAGTCGGGCGCGTGGTGTCTGGGCTCTTGGGGGACCGCTTTGGTCAGTCAATCTGTTTCAATTTCAATATATGCATTAGGACTAACATAACTAGGCACGATGAATATTATGACGATAATGACCGCCGTTGCCGGGCTTGCTACCATTGCTTGGCCGTTCTGTCGCACAATTCCGAAGATTATCGGTATTTCGGTTTTATATGGGTAATATTTTGTTCCCGTCCAGAAGCTGTACCGTTAACCGCTGGTCTACACAGATTCTCCTCCGGGGCATGGATTGCGTTAATAGGTTCCGCCGTCGGACAGATGGGTAGTATCGAGGATATCGGGCGCAGAGTCGGCGCGGTAAACACCATCGCTGGCATCGGTACCCTGTGTGGGCCACCAATTAGCGGGCTTTTTGCTGGCTCAAGGCTGGGGTATATTGCGGTGGGCTACTTTGCCGGCGAGTGCGGTTTATTGATCAGGGAGTTTCGTTGTTAACCGCCTGTCTATCTCAATAGGGAGCTCGCTGCTCGTCGGTTCTTCCCTGATCTTTGTCTCGCGCCTGCTTGCAGCCCCGGGGTTCTGGCGCAAGTATTGAGTTGAAATAGTTATGCTCTAAATTTGTATCATTGTTACACATCGGTGATTTGAATGGTTTCCTGATACCACAAATAGAAGATACTCCGTGCTTCGCACGTTTCTGGAGGAGTTAATAGGAACAGCGCCCATCCTCGCCCCTCGTCCTATGACTTTGCCCTGAAATCGAAGCACGGATGGGCGCGCCGCGCTGCCAAATATAAGTGCTCTTAAGGCAATCCCACGAAGCTTCGCATTTACAGCACCAGCGATGGCTCGGGATTCGCATCTTGCCTTACCTCCGTTGCGCATATTCGTCGTTGGTGCGGGCTTGGGGGGTCTTGCTGCTGCGGTGTCATTGAGGAGGCAGGGACATCGGGTAGAGGTTCGTATCATTCGCGTATCAAAGGTTGCACCGATTTAACCCGCGCAATGCGCAGATTTTTGAGTCCTCGTTGATGAAGAAAGAGATCGGCGCTGCGATTACCGTGCAAGCGAATGCTATGCGCGTGCTGGAATATTTTGGTTATGATAAGGACAACCTCAAGGGTGTGGATTTCTTTGGGGTATGGGCTTCCCTTTCGCCCCCGTTCTTGATTATCGGCTAAGTTGGAATGAAGACTGTGAGATTTAGCGCGGCGGGTGGAGAAGGTGAAACACATTTATTCCAAATCCCACAAGATTCTATGGCTCGCGTAACGTTCTCCGCTGACCCTGCGTTGTCGGTATTGACGAACTTGGCTTCAGGCAGGTTGGCTTTGCCACAGAACTGATCTTCACGATGAGCTCAAGCGTCTTGCAATCTCGGAAAATGGCGCCGGGCCCCCCGCGTGCTTACATCTTGGGCATGAAATCTCTTCATGCCACCCAGTTGAAGGGACCCTGACCCTGAAAAATGGAGAAGTTCACCATGCGGACCTCATTATTGGCGCGGACGGCATTCATGTGAGGATCATTGTTGTCTGTTTAAATAACCTCTGAGTCACAATAGTCTACCATCCGGACCAGTGTTCTGGGGTATAGACAAACGGCGCTGTCCTCTGGCATTTCAACATTCCGCTGCATGTTCGACGCCGCAAAACTGGAAGGCCTCCCGGACATGGAATGGTTCTCAGAGGGAATCTCGGGTGCGAGGGTAAGATATGAGGCGTATGGGAGCCTCACCCCAGCTTTATGGTTGTTCAAGGTTGTACTGTCGCCAGAGGCCCGTTTCCGGATGTTGTTTTTGTTCCCATGCCGCCACGGAACGCTGATCAACGTCGTCGCGCACCACGTTGACGAGAGAGACCAGGACCAACACGGTGAGATTTGTGACGGTTGTTCGACATATACTGAGCCAACGGCAGATTGGAGTGCCTTGGCTACTATGGAAGAAGTGGGTGAAATTCGGAGAACTAATCAGAGCTGACGCAATTTTGTAACCACTACAGGTATTAGACGAATTCAAAAACTTTCACCCGCGATACTTGAAATTCCTTGAACTGGCTGATCAGCCGATCCTTCGTTGGCAACTCCGAGCGCTACCTCTCTTGCCGACATGGATCAATGGACGGACTGCGCTCCTTGGGGACGCGGCACACGCAACGGTAAGTCCCATAGATCTTTATTATATCGGTCCAACTCCTCGTTCTGCCGCCTTTCTCCAGCTACCAACCCTCGGGCAAGGTGCAGGCATGGCCATAGAAGATGCTGCGGCAATTGGCTGCCTCATTCCTCTCGGAACCACAAGAGAGGACATCCCAGCGCGATTGGAAGCATACCAACATCTCCGCAAGTCGCGAGGCGAGTTTGTCAATCGGGAGTCACTGGAGCAAGCAACTCAGCCTTCGAAGCGAGGGTTGTACGCTCGATGCAAGTATTGTTTCTATGACATCTACCAGGTTGTGTTGACCTTTTTCTCCACAGCGAAGGATATGCAGGTGTTTTTGATCGGCTATGACGCGGTTGAAGTCACGCAAAAATATTATCGCGATAATTTCGGGCCATCCAAAATGACGTAGAATAAATGTTTCATGGGATGCTAAAGTACATTCTTTATGAGTATTTACTATATGTCTGATGCCGTAGTTGTGTCTCCACGCCTTGTAGCGCTTGTGCAGGCACTACTTAACCCAAGCACATTTTCCCTCTCCGCCTGCAGCATTGGAGATCTTCGACTTGTCCAAGTGAAGTAACTGCCTCGGCAAAACTACCAGAGTTCGATTTGACGCAGAAGATATGCGAGGTTTGCTCAAGTCAACAGCCCAACGGTTTTTTATTTTTATGTTGCTTCAATATATGATTGTTTTCCATCTCAACTACATCCCTGTCTGAATCTAGAGAAATCTCGGAGAAATTCAAAACACCCACAAGTATACAGATAATTTGAAATCGTGATAGCGATTATTTAAACATGCTCGAATACACTGGAGAGAATCTCGGAGGCAAGTCAAAGATATATACATTATCAGGGATCCCACGTATCCTATGAATTCGAGGGAATGGCTCGCAGTACATATGCGGTCCTCGATCTCCCCCCCCCCCGGTTTCCAAGAGTGCTTCCCGCTGTCTCGGAGTCTTACTTTCGGCAGTGAATTTAACATCAATCTTTGCATGTTGCCGATGCCGAATAATGCCGTTCTCTGCCGTTTAACTGCGGTGATGCTTCCTGGCACTGCGCCGCCGAAGCGGGCCAGTCGGCAATCACACGGTAAGGGTTTGCCGCTTCGGTGCCGAGCAGTTGTCCCCGCACT